>CM034156.1:324483278-326883278 GCA_019776745.2 Taxus chinensis | reverse complement strand
AATACGATCCAGTAAAAATAGATTGCAAGTACAGTTTAAAAACTTAAAATTTGATAATAAATGAAAATACATATAAAAATCATACCACTGATCTCTGTAAGACTTTGATTATACTCATGAATGTCACCTAACCTTCCCGTAGTAATTTCACGATCAATTTTCCCGCATTCTGCGTAAAAGTGTCACCCTAACTATTTACAAATATGTCAAAATAATACCAAATTGGGAAAACAAATACATCATATGGAGCATCTCTAATTATGGAAAATTCTCCAAACCCTATCAAAATATAAAAAACGTAACTAAAATGGCTTATTTTTCCAATCTGTAAAATCTACCCTTTACAAAAAAATACATAGTCAAAACTGTGACCCTTTACAAATATCAAAATAACTTTTATACCATTTTCAAGTGGTTGGCAGATTGGTAAGGTTGCTTAATATTTTATAAGAGATCATGGGTTTGAATCTCCTTAAATCCATATTCCCATCCAAATTGTTTTGACTTGATTTGTTTGGCATGTTTTATCCCACATGTTCCGTAGGAGGGTGGGAGTGTTTGTTCAAATGTATGGCATTGTTTATATTACATTGGCCATTAGGGTTTCTTTTGTTCGCAAAGTTTATGTGCAATGATTAAGGTGGTTAGTGCATAAACCATACTTGTCTTCAATTTGGATGTCATATGGAACACTTATGTGTCAATGTGGAAAATGTTTGACAAGTATCTAGAGTATAGTGTGGATCATGTGGCAAGTATACAGTGTGGCAAAGCACTTAGCTTGGACATAGAGAATGAAATGGTATTTCATGTAGTGACGTGAGGAACCACCATGTGGACCTCTTTAGAATATCCAAATCAATGATATTTTTACCTACCACTTGTTATCATAAGAGGGCACAATAACAATATGTGGTAAACTATAGTGTAATTAAAACATAAAATTCACAATAATTACCCCCCCAGTGGTAGGGTCCCACAAAAGTGGACCACACCAGCTACAGTGTCCATATCCATCCTTTTGTAAATTTACCGATGAATAACAAAGGACAAAACAAACACGTCTAAGTCCTTTTTTTCCTCATCCAACTTTGTGTCACATAAATTGCTTGAGCTGCACCTTCCTATTGAACAATTTTGACCCAAACTTTGACGAGTGACAACTTGAGCATACAATGTCCATCTCACCCATTTCAATAGTATTTAGAAATGACTTAGAATGACATTCCATACTATAGTGGTTTAGGGAGATCTTGGGAACTTCTAATTCCCAAAAAGACCTCCAAATCAAACCTCCCCAATAAGAAGGCTTTTGGTCCCAAAAATTCAAATTACCCACTGAATCTACTAAACTTATCTCTATAGCACACCTAAGTACAAAAACTAGAATATAGCATAGTGGTCAAGGTTTCCAAAGATTTAAATTAAAAAAATAATAGAAAATGGATTAGTGTAAATAGACACAAACCAAATTTCGAAGAGGAAATGTCTAACCAAACCCGTGTGAATTGGCCCATACTACAACTTCCCAAATCATATTAGTATGAAATAGACTACCAAATGCTAAAAATAGGTGAGTGTCCACTAACCCTGTAAAATTTTCAACTCTAAAAAATATCATTGTAATCGATCAATATGAAATAGGTGAATAAATTCCAAACAATATGTGAGTGTCTATTGATCTAGTGGAGCTACAAAAACACTGCAAAAGCACTGCCAAATACTATAAAATGTAAAAAAAATAGGGGAGTGTCCATTGACCCTGCAAAAGTTTTAACTCTGTAAAATATCACTATAATCAATCAATATGAAATAGATGACTAAATTCCAAATAATAGGTGAGTTTCCATTGATCTGGTGAACTACAAACTAATGTACATGATTATTATGAAATACACCACCAAATTACAACAATAAGCAGTGTTCAATGACCCTATAAAACTGTCAATCACGAAACAAATATCACTACAAAATATCATGGAAATGATTTAGAAATCAAACTAAATAATTCTTATAAAGAGGCAAGAATTAGATTGAATCCTTGAAATTGTATTTGAAGATAAATTTAACTATCCAATGTAAATTTGGAGATAAAATCAAAATGTCTGCATAACTTTCCCATTCCAAAATGTTGAAACTTCCAATACTACAAAATATCACCTGGTGAAACTTGTAAACCAATTTTTTGGGTATAATAAAAATATACTCTAATTGTAACCATATGTAATAGCTATAAATAAATTCCCATAAATAAGGGACTTAAAATCATGTGCATTTATTACGTATGGGTACAATAATTTTATATTAGTATTATAATTACAAACAGTGCCTAGAATTGGTCTTATAAGCATCCATACTTTTACACAATAAAAAATGACAGATGATTTTATTATGGAAATGTAAATCCAAAATTAGACAATCTAATTATACCCACTCAACCTACGTACTTTGCTGTCAAAAATAAAAATAGGATCAGTCAACCATAAATGTGAGAAGGCATTTTAAGTTTGTGTAGACACAAAATCATGCACATATTACTATTTTACTATGTCAGCAAGTATGTTGTTATATGTATGGATATTGAGCGATAATAACATTCACTGGTCACACAACCCCTTGTCAAACCCCTTGTTTTCATTGATTTCATGTGTATTGTTCTTTTGCATCTATCACTTCCACACTTGTTCTGGGTCAGGTCATAAGGATCCATGTTTGTCATTATTTTCACATATGTCATCATTTTCTCCAGGACACTAGCCTTCATCTTGGAAACTAGCACCTAGGCACTCGTGTCCAAATCCAGATGCTCTTGTCCTACTTATTTCCTTCACTTATTTTGACATTTTTGGTTAGCTTTTTTGGTTATCTTACCCATCTCCTGATGTCATAGTTAGCATTTCATGCCACTAATGCTAGAATTCAAACAAGATATTCCTATATATACACAACATATATACCATTATAAAGGGGCTGACAATTATCAAGGGCTATCTTATCTACATAGTAGCAAAGGGATTGCATTTTTGGGATACAAATTCTACATATCACTACATAAGAAGGGGGAGTTCTGAATTTCATCAACACATTTGCATTCTATCTAGCCATAGTCCTCTATCTTGGCATCATTGGCACGAGAGAAACCTAAGGACACTATTACACACACAAGCACATAAATCTACATGGATTCTGAGATGTACTGCAGCACTCAGTCGGGTGACCATCGGAGTCAGTCTCACTCCCCATTTACATCTTTTCTTTTTAGGATTTGATGTGTTTTGGGGTTTGTATGTTATAGGATAATTCGGTGATCATCTGGTGATATACAAGAAACCAAGATTGAAGGTTATCGACACTTACACAACACCAAAAATTTCAAATTTTGAGCCCTTACGTAGTCACAGACACCCAGAGGATCTCTGGCACCTAAGTGCCCTAGCCCCACTCCAGGCGCCCTAGTCTAGCCAAATCCAACAGCTCCACAATTGTCTGAGTGACATTGCGATATTTTTTCATTTTTGTTCATCAATATTTCAACCCAGAATACTTCGAGATTGAGAGAATACCAACTAAATCATTCTTCTTTTCTATCTTGTACGTAGAGTTTTTTATTTCATCGAAGTTATTGGCGATTGTATTGTATCATTTTTTTATCATACGTATGACTCTAAAATTTAGCTATTTAATATCCTTAGATTTTAATAAATAATTTTGGTAAACCTGTCCTTAGTCAAACTCCTTGCCTTAAGATCCCTTACAAACCCTAATGGCTAAAAATCATGGTCCTCTTCTACTAGGCAAGATATACCTCATGTTAGTGTGACTCCTATGTCATTGATGAGGTTGTTGTGGATGAAACTAATTGCTCTTTATCGCTATTCCCATCTTGATGACAACATTCAAAGCCATCTCCTTGCTAAAGAGCTGTAACATTCCCAATAGTTTTTGTAACTCTAGCGTGAGCATAGTTTCACCTGACTAAAACTTTACTGGATGCTTCTCCTTTTTCTTCCATAGCCACCAAGGTTGCTCCACCTTCTTCTCCTTTCCCTCATAACACATGATGATGCTCTTGTAGATTATATGTTTGGTCTTTATTGTGTTATTATGAATGCAAATAATGTTACTTCTAATGTTGAAAATGTCATATGTGCATGATGATTTTTTTAATTCTAGTCACGATGAATGTAAAGCTATCTCCCATTACTCTCCTCTTTCTGAACAATGTTTCGAAATGATTTTAAATATACATCTTATGATAGTTATCATATTACTTCTCTATATGTTGATGATCCATTAGATGAAGTACTTACATGAAAAAATATGTGTGATAGTGATATTGATTATATTTCTGATCAAGAACATGTTAGTGAGAATTTTACTCCTCTTAACACTGCTGAATGTAAATTTTCCACTCTGATTTCTACCACTTCTAAGGTTTTTTCTAACTAACATTCATGATCATTCTTCTACTCCTCGCTAGCTCAACTCTTATTATTTGTTTTGAATCTACTCCTAGAATTTCTATCAATATTCCTTCTTCCTCTTCCACCTCTTTCTGATCTTCCTCTCAAGATGTTATTCATGATTCTCAATATTCTTACTAGTCCACCTCCTCTTGATTTCTTCTACATCTACATCTAGAATTCCCATAGATCCTTCATCTTCCATCTCTTATTCTCACATTCCCATGGCCATATCTGTACATAGACCCCAAATATAGATAGGCATATATATATATCTATAGGCTAGGCCATTGATTAGACAAGATATGATAGTTCAGGACTGGGGATCGGGCTCTCTAAGCATATGGTATTCTTTATTCGCTTCTCAGATTCCAGGCGGTTTGATGGAGATAGGAGAGGAGACGAACCACCCATCCCATCTATGGGACTACATAGAAAAGTTAAGTTGGCTTTAACCTCCTTCATATACCTCTCACTTCTTCTATGATTCCTTCACATGATAATCTTATCACGCATGCATGTTATTGTCCATTTGACAATCTCAATTTCAATATATTACTATTGAAATAAAATCCTACTGCGCTTCTATTGATAATAATGGTCTTAGTGGAAATCCTATTCCAAAGAAAACTCACAATTCAAATTTTCATAAGGATTTTATCATGCCTACCTTTTCATGTTTTACTAGCACTGGACAATCCATATTTTCATCTTAAGCATTATCATCTAGTTATGGTTTCTTATTCCTATGATTTATTATTACTAAAATTCTTTTGTCACAGTATTGTTGATGATGATTCTTCAATGGTATACTCATTTTCCTTATGAATCTATCAGTACATATTTTGAAATGGAAGACGCTTTTCTTATACGCTTTATACATAATATTGGTCCTAGAGTTCCACATGATCATGCTCACCTAGCTTGCATTAAGGAAAGAAAGATCCTATTCTAGATTACATTTTACGTTTCAATAATTTCATGCATAAATTATTATTTTATCCCTTTGATTTAGAAAAGTAGTTTATCTTTTATCATGGCTTGATTCATGCATTGAAAGAATAATTACAACATGATTCATGTGAATCGTTTACAATTTTGTAAGCTATAAATTTATTGATATAGAACAAGATTTAATTTTTGCACATGTTATAGAACCTCATTTTACTTCTTCTCATTACTTCATTTTCTACTTATTCTTCTACTCTTCCATATGTTAAACGTCGTCCAGGGTCTCCATCTCCTCCACATCATAAGCATGTTCCATCCCCTCTGTTGTTAAGTGTCCTCCATCTCCTCCACTACATCGGCATCCTCCATCTCTTCCACCACGTCAGTCTCCACTGAATTCTTCTTTATCTCCCACTTGTGATCCATCACATTTTTCATATAGTTGTTAAGACTCATGATATATTGCATGCTTTTCTTGATAAGCACTTAATTCAGCTTTCCATCTGATCAGCATCATCCTCCTCATCGCTTGTATCGCCTAATGGGATTTCCCTTACTGTAATTTTCATTGCATCAATGCCCATCAGGACGATTATTGTTTGTGCCTTACATGACAAATTACAACAACTAGAATATTAAGGAGTCATTGCCTTTGGATCTCGCTCTCGTGCAGTGATATATATCTCCAATTCCACACAAGCATACATCCACATCTGATCACTTATCTCCTCCACCCAATTCTAAGGTCTTCATCCATCCATGCCACCTAAGATTCATTATCCATCTGCGTCCTCCACCTAGCTCACCCATTATGCAACACCATCTCATCCACCTCATAGTGTTACTACTTCACGTTATCTTCCTAAGCCATCGACATCAATGCACTTTCTACTACTACATATCCCATCGTTGGTACTATGTACATTCGAACATTCAGTTTGGCTCTATACACTCATGTTTCTATCACTTCAATAGCCTGTGTCCACCGTTCCTCGCATAGTCCTCTTCATCTTTGGTCGGTGATTTCTCTCACCTCATTTCCCGATTATGCACTCATGTTTTCCTACAAGTTCTTCCATGACTATTGAGGGATCTATTACAAAAATAACCTCACTCATTCTCCATGCTCTACGCTTCACATTTTATCTTTCCAACATACACTCTCAAACAATTTCCTTATGACACACTCTTGTTATAAGGTTCATTCTTGATTTCAAAGGGGTCTTATATAAATGAACCTCATTTTTTCACACATACACTAGGGGCATCACTATTACTCCTCACCTATTCATCATACTCATGTCTCATTACATACATTAACTAGAAAGGAATCAATATTCTATTATTTCAGGTCATCTCATTCACATTATTCTTATTAGTTACATACATATATTACTATTTACCACATATTATCCATTTTCATTCATACATACACTCTAATTCTCAATAATTTCCTATGTACATCATCATTTGTTTCCATTCAACATAATCATGTACATAATGCAAATCAAACATTGAAAACATACATATGAACAAAAATTGACATCCATATCAATGAACATCATCAACAATCATACTAATCATCCAGTGTCATATATATATAATAATATATATATGTAGTATATCAAAAAAATAAAACTGGGGGGGAAACACCCATCCATCAATACATCAGTATACATCATAGGTCATCCTCACTATCACTATCTACAATAAGGGATCTCTATAAATAGATGCTTCTCTACTCAATCAATGCCACTGGTCACAACCTCTATATCTTTCAACCTTCCTACGAAGTAATACTACCTCAGTCGATTGCTCTGTGAACTAGCCCTGCAACTCCACGTATCTCACAAAAATTTCTTGAGCTAAGGCTCCTCCTCCTATAGTATCCATTACTCATTCCATCTTCACCCACACCTTGTCATGCTCACTCAATAGAATGGTACATGTGGCTACCGCTATTGCCAGTGACTCAAATAAATGGGCATGCTCACCTGTAATAGCATCTACTCACTCTAGCATCCCACCTCCCATGAACACATACAAAGGTACGTTCCGTGTCAGGGTGTGGATTAATTAATCAATGATCAATGACCAATATGTTTCACCTACAACCATACAACCATGTATTATTTATTATGCCCAATTCTCATATATACAACAATCAAGTCACAACTTGCAAATAATAACACTACTTATGTTCTACTTGTTGAACTACTACAACATCTCCATCGGGGGCAGGACCTGTCCCCCTACTCCTCCTACTGGAAGCTCATCCACTGTGTCCACGATAACTAGAAATAATTATAACCACCTATGACCTTCCCAGCACTGGATATAATCTTAGATATATCATGCATTGTCCACATGTATCGACTATATGGCCGTATCCACAGCATCTAGACCATGAGGCACTAATTGTACTCTTATGGGGCCTGGTCTTATTCTTGGCCATCTTGGTGCTCTAGTGGTCCTCACCCATACATATGGCTCTGGGGGAACATCTTGGGCTATACCAAACTTCCACGACACACTATCTACTTGAAATAACTCGGTCATTATAGGAAATCATTCCTCTAACCACATGGTACGATGAATACACTACACCTCAAATACATCCTCTACCCATCCACTGTAGTCTCTATATGGCCTCCATATGATGGCACCTGGCCCCATGCAATCTAGCATAGATCTATAAGTAGTGGTATCCATCCTCCTGCTCTGGGTTCCTCACTGTGTATATAGTAAGTCTCATCCAATCAACATGTGGTTGAATGAGTGGCCGCAGTATAACAATGTACTCATAGACCCACACATGTAACAATTTGGTGTCTCCAAGGCCACCCCTATGATCCCCCTCCACAAATCTACATAGATCCCTATACAAATGGGCTAACATAAACCTCTTCCATCTATATCTAGTACCATGCTCCTCTATGCAATGATAAATCTCATGCATCTTATATAAGATGCCCACTACACCCCCCTCTACTACAACTGATGAAGCTATAATCATTGTAGTGAACTTACGCAGCCATGGAACAACTTATCTCAAAATAGCATCCAAACTAATATGGGTCTCTGTCTTTACCCGTGTGTCTGTAAAATATCATCTAGATGTCATTATCTAGCTTTGAGCACCTACTACCTCCATCACTTGGACTCTCTCACCCACAACTTGTAGTTTCCATTTATAATATGCATCCTTCAGGATCACGGTCCTCTCCCTAGTAGATAACCAAAAAATACAAGTATCTACACACCACCACTCATACAATGTAATAATCATAGGTATATTGTGGGGTACCTCCCTCAATCTCATTATGTGGTGTAGGCCAACACATTCTAGTATTTCCAACTCGGCATCTAAAAACCCAACGTCAACAATGTACTCAAATGTTGACCCCCGGGGAACTCCCTTGAGTGTATATATCTTTGTACCACACAAACACCAACCAAATATCAACATTACTACCTTATATATATTCAAAATGAACAACACATGACACAATAATTCATCAAGATGTAAAAAATTGCACATTACACTATCAAACAACTCTCTTGGGTCTCCAGCACCCAAGAGAAGGTCATGGGTGCCTAGGAATAGGTCACTAGTGCCTAGAACTGGGCGTTGTTGTCTCAAAGGATGTCAACACCCCATCTACTCCTGCCTAGGTCAAAAATGTACAATAAAATTAAATTTTAAATTTTACAAAATAGACAAATTTGTGAAATATTTTCCACATTGTTAAAAAGTACCCCTACTCACCAACTCATCAAGAGTGTGCAAATTTAGGGCCTTCACTACTCTCTCAAACCTCGTCAACCTCACTGATCTAATCTATGGCATCTTCGCAAGATCGAATCTCAATTTATAACTCAATCATGGTCTAAATGAAGTTATTATTCACTTGTTACTATTATTATATATAGCAATTTTCAATTTCCCATTCCCTATATGTACCCTTTGCAAGCGTTTTTTCAATTAATACATGACACATGATTTTTCTCATATCTTAAGCTTCGCTACTCCGTTTACCTCACAGTTTGCACCATCCGATTCAAATTTTATTCTACCATCATATTGTACACAATACATAATGTTATATTCCAATTAAAAACCTTTTCAACTTGACATACATGCAATCTTGTGGTATCTACTATACTACATTTTGTTCACTATTATACCATTTCACATATACTTTTGGATCAACGCTCATTATTTCTACCACTCCCCCTTTTGCTGAAAGGGGGGATTAAAATTTGGATCACCTTATGATCCTCCTCAGGCTACTATATGATCACTCGACACTCCTAATATATCATTCTCAAAAAAAATATTTCACACTTGTCAAACAAAGGAAAAAATCAATCAATCTATTCAAATACTTTCTATCTATTCCCCCTAATGATCTAATCTAGGGGAAAAAAGAAAAAAAATATCTATGATTAGGCTATTGCATACATTAAAATTTCAAAACAATCATTCAATATTTAAATCAATTCAACTGATCGGTACAAAATCACTTCATTATCTCTCCCTGATGACCTAACTTGGTAGTTACATCACCTCATTATCTTTACTAGATGACCTAACATGAGAATCATATTTACATTACTTCCTAATGACCTAACATGGAATCCATCTAGCACTACACAAATCACAACATCTATGGGAGTGGGGGTAATGAGATGTTGTTTCCTTTCCAATATTTCTCCTATATGGATTATTCAACACGAAACTAAGCATGGATCAAAATGGAACAAAATTTGGTCTTTATCCATCTACAGCGATTGGACCTTTTGAGGTTGTAGTCATAGATGAAGGGTAAAAATATACCTCTCTCCCTAAAACTCTTCCTTTAGAGACGAGATGCCCAAATCCTTCCATTTTTTAAACATAAAAAATCATGTCAAGAATTGATCACTCCCTACCCCTTCAAAGCTCCATATAGAAAAAAATCAAAATCTCCAAAATTATCTAAATCAAGTAATCAATTTTATTCAAAGTGCTCCTTAAAATGGTTCTCTATCTCTATTTACACCACATGGATCAACACATTAATCCATGGTTTTCCACGTTATATGTTCATATATTCTACGCATACTTCCATAACAGGGATTCTCTGGACTTATCACATGTATGTCCCTTA
This sequence comes from Taxus chinensis, assembly GCA_019776745.2. Lineage (NCBI taxonomy): Eukaryota > Viridiplantae > Streptophyta > Pinopsida > Cupressales > Taxaceae > Taxus > Taxus chinensis. The sequence goes on along the minus strand of CM034156.1, from coordinate 326,872,711 downwards.
CTTCCTTTACACTACTTGAATTTCATTCAAATAGAAAAAATGGGGGGAAAATGTAGACAAAAAATCATGGACATATTACTATTTTACTATGTCAGCAAATATGTTGTTATATATGTGGATCTTGAGTGAGAATAATATTCACTGGTGACACAACCCCTGCCCATCCCCTTGTTTTCATTGATTTCTTTTGTATAATTATTTTACATATATCACTTCCACACTTGTTTTTGGTCAGGTCACACAGATCCATTTCTATCATTATTTTTACATCTGTTGTTATGTACTCCAAAAAACTAGCACCCAGGATCCCATGTTCGAATCCAGAAGCTCATGTCCTTATTTCCTTCACTTATTTTGACATTTGTGATCAGCCTTTTTTTTCTATATTACCCCTATCTCGAGGTCATAGGTGGCATGTCATGCCACTATTGTCAAAATTCAAATAAGAAATCCCTATATATACACAATATACATACCATTATAAGGGGGCTATCAATTATAAAGGGCTATCATATATACATACTATTAAAGGAACTACATTTTTAGGCTACTTATTCTGCATACAGTACATAAGAAGGGGAAGTTATAAATTCCATCCACACATTTTCAATCTATCAAGCCATATCCTACTATCTTAGCATCATTGGTGTGAGGGAAACCTAAGGACACTATTCCACACACAATCACATATAACTACATGGATTCTGAGATGTAGTGTAACATTTGGTCATAAGTTCACTCAATCGGGTGACCACCAGGGTTATTTTGAATTCCCATTTACATTTTTTCTATTTAGGATTTGATGTGTTTTACGGTTGCGTAGGTGAATATTGTTTTGCAAGTTATAGGCAAATTTGGCGATCATCCAGTGACATATAGGTGACCAAGATAAAAGTTTAGCAATAAGTTTTTTGACACTAGAAAATTTATAATTGAATTTGTTATGTAGTCATAGGCGCCTAGAAGAGGTATCTAGCACCTAGGTTCCCTAGTACCACTCCAGGAACCCTAGTCCAGCCAAATCTGAAAATTCCACAATTTTTTGAGTAGTGTTGAGATAATTTATGATCTCCATTCATCAATCTTCAGGCCCAAAATACTTCAGGATTAAGCAAATACCAGCTAAGTCATTCTTCTTTCTCTCTTGCACCTAGGTTTTCTATTTCATTAAGTTATTTTCTTGTATTGTATCATTTAGATTTAATATTTATATTTTATTTAAATCAGTTTGATAACCCTGTCACTTAGCTCTTACCTACATGTGACTCTAAAGAAAAATCAACTTTAAAGCTCAAAATGAATATGGGAAAATTTTCTTATAGGATACAATGGAATCCTACAAAATTACTTTGAAAATTTGTAAGTTATTCATCAATCACAACTATGCAAACATGAAACTAAGGAATTGTGTACCAATCCACTCTGTTTGATTTTCTTGTATGTGTGGTTTTACTTCCTCAATGAGTACCCGAGAATTTGCATGGGTTAGATAAATAATCTTTGGTTTAAAAACACTTTCTTTCCTAAAAACTTTCTATTGTTGTTTCAAACAAAGTTTCCAACACTTATCAACCTCGTAACCTTTCTTGTTGCAATGGATACAATATTGTTTGTCCATTTTTTTAGGAAAATTACTGAAATTTTCATTCTAAAAATTTGGTCCAACAGAGTGGTCTTTTAAAATCTTACCCAATAAAAACTTCCTTTTCCAACACTTAGATATATAGCATTTAGAAAATCCATAAAAACTATATGGATAAATGTGCCACAAGTTCTATGTATCTAATCCATAATTAAAAGGAACATTGGAATATTAACGTTATTTTTAAACAAAAAAATTAGAATTTTACACATACCATTTTTACCTTTCATGGGTTATTGTGGAGGTTTCTCCCTTGCAGTCTCCATTGTCCTGGAGCATTCACATGTTTCATTCTAACCACCAAATATGAATCCCAAACTTGCATGGTGAGGCCTATCCTATATCTGAATGGGGTTAGCAATATATTGTCCTTATTTCCCAAGGATTTTTCCATTAAAACCTATTAAAAATTATATTTGAACCAATTCCTCTAGCGTGTTGTTCAAATTTACTAAAATATTTTTCAACTGATTTGAAATGAGAAGATTTAACAACCTGACGATATACTTACAGTTCTTATGTCAAATTCGTTGTGTGCACTTGTGGGAGAGGAAAGTCTTGATTGCATTGTGGACTTTTGTTTCTAATTCATTTCACCACGAGTTTGTAGTTCCTTTCCAAGATCCCATCCTTGGATTTCAATTCAGTTTTCAATTTTTCACATTCCTCTTCTAAGGAATAGTACATCGATCTCAAGAGAGAAATGTATTATTAGATCTAACAGTTATATGCCTTAAGCTCATTGATCTTCTCCTTTTTTGACAACTTTCCCATAGTACACATGCACCTATCTAATCATAACTAAACTAAATGACCGATAATGGAAGCAATAATATATCAAATCAACTAGCTATGATACCAAAATATAATCTATGAACTATAGTAGGCCCCTACTATTAAATAGTTTAAAATTAGATACTCAAACTATGATCTCTAAATGGTGCAAGTGAGTAAAAATTGTTAAATAACATTCAAAAAAGATTTAAAAACTTGATTATAATGTGTTTAAAAATTGAGTTACAAATTGGCTTAGTATGATAAAAAATCCATACTTCTCAATTAGACACTTAAAAATGATCAAATCAACTCTTTTCGTTTTCATGTAAATTAATAATTATAAATTGTAAATCCCATAATCGATGAAAATCTGTAATAAGACTGAATAATAATGTGTAACATCAAGAAAAATAGAGACACCAAGTTGTTTAAGGATTTCATCAATTGGTTATGTCTCTCAAATTTCCTTCGTGCAAGACAATCCATTAAAATTATATTTCAATTACAATTTAAAAAACTTACAATTCAATAATGAATCAAAAGACCTGCAAAAATTTTCACAAAAACCTCTAGAAGACTCTTATTATACTCAGATATATTGTTTAACCTCACCGTAGCAAGTGCATGATCATTTTTCCCACATTCTACGTCAAAGTGACACTTTGAATACTTACAAAGACGTCAAAAATACCAAATTGGTAAAATAAAAAAAATGATAGTGTGCATCTCTAAAATATAGAAAATTCTGCAGACTCTCTTAGAAGCTAAAAATGCCTCTAAAATGTCTTATTTTGTTAATCTATACAATCTACCCTTTACAAAAAATACATAGTCAAAACTACAACCATTTACAAATATCAAAATGCACTTTTTATACCACTTACAAGTGAAGGCCACTTAATATTTTACATCAGATCAAGGGTTCGAATTTCCTTGAAACCCTCTTCCCATAAAAAGTTCTTTGACTTGATTTTTTTGCATGTCTTATCCCACACAATGTGGAGGATGGTGGGAGTGGTTTTTTAAATGTGGGGCATTATTTATATTATATTGGTCATCGGGGCCACTTTTGTTTGGAAATATTATGATCCATGGTTAAGGTGGTTATTGCATAAACCATACATGGCTTCCATGTGGAGCACTTAGGTCTAAGTGTGGACAACGCTTGGAAAGTATGTGGAGTATAATGTGGAATATGTGGCAAGTATGCAATGAGGAAAATATCTTAGCTTGGATATAGAGAATGAGGTGGTGGGCCATGTGGTGTCTTAAGGATCCACCATGTAGAAATCTCGAGAATCAAAAAATCAATGAGATTTTTACTTGCCACGTTTCATCACGAGAGGGAAAAAACATAATATGTGGTAAAATATAGTGTAATTAATATAATTAAATTCACACTAATTACTACACAACTGTAGGGTTACCCTTTGACACAACAGCAGACTCCACCCGCTACGGTCTTCATAGTTGACCTTTTGCAAATTGATTTTTAAGGACCGTAGCAGTAAAAAAACATGTCCAAGTCCATTTTGTTTTCCTTGGATAATCTCATATCACATAAATAGGTTCTGGTAATGAACCAGGGTCCTACTTTTCCTATGCTCACATGTTGACCAACTTTGACCAACAAAAAATTAAGCATTCAATGTCCATTTCACGTGTTCCAAAAGGTGTTAGAAGTCTCTTGGAAATTTCTTCCATACTATACTATTTTAGGGAGATCTTGGGAGCTTCTAATCCCCAAAATGACCTATGGATTAGGTTACTCCAAAATAGAGTCCGCTATTTTTTTTATTCCCATGGTAGGAGCTAATATTATCTTAGGTTTTCAGTGGCTTACAACATTAGGAACCATAGAGCTCAATTTATTGGACTTGTAATGTACTTTCACTTTGAAGGAAGACAATTTAAACTTTGAGAACTACAAACTAAAAATATGTAATTGGTTAACACTCACAAAATGTAGAAGATTCAAAAAAAGGGAATTGAAGGATTTACAGCATGAATTTTCTCCATGGAAGTTCAAACACCAATTGATGTAGCACATTTTGATCTTTAGAAGACCATTTATAAACATGCATTTATTTTGAAGGATCCTTGAGGTTGCTTCCTAAAAGATATCATGATCATGTCATTCATTCAATTCTAAGAAACCAACCCCCTAACATCAGGCCTTATAGCTACCCATATATGCAAAAGGGTGAGATTGAGAATATAGTAGAGGAAATAATTGAAATGGGTACTATTCATCATAGGTAGAGTTCTTGTTCTACTCCATTCGTGATGGTGTATCAAAAGAATGGGAGGTAGTGCAAGTGTATGTATTACAAATAAATGATAAATATCTTATTCATGTAATTGATCATTTATTAGATATGTTTCATGGTGCAATTTATTTTTAAAAACTATATCTTCATTTTATATATTGCCAAATGAGAGAAAAAGAAGAGGATATTCATAAGACATCCTTTAGAACTCATCAAGGTAATTATAAATTTATATTTATTCATTTTGGTCTTACTGATTCACTATCCACATTTTTAGAGTTCGATGAATTTTATATTTTTACAATTCCTAAAAAAAATTGTCTTGCTATTTTTTGATGATATCCTAATCTACAACAAATTATGGGAGGAACATTTACATCATGTAAATATCGTATTAGAATCCCTAGATAAATATGAACTATATGTCAATACTTATAACTATTATTTGTGTGTAAATAAAAGTGTAATACTTGGGCCATATAGTCTCTCATGAAGGTGTTAAGGTGGTCCCTCATAATATCAAGGTCATGGTGGAAGGGGAAGTTCCCACAACACTCAAGTATTTACGAGGTGTTTTACGGCTCACATGGCACTATCATATATTTGTAAAGAACTACAACCATATAACAACATCAATCACAACATTATTGAAAAATGACTCCTTTTATTGGAATGAGGAAGCTTCTAGGTCATTTAAAAATTTTAAGGATGTGATGTGTACCAAACCAGTGTTGGCAACCCTAGATTTCTCCAAGATCTTCCTAGTTTAATAAAATGCTTCAAAAAATGGGATAGGGGTATTAATTATGCAAAAATGACATCCTATATCATTTGAGAGATGGAAATTAAAAGGAATGGATTTGTTGAAGCCCACCTAGGAGAATGAAATGATGGAAATCATGCATGTAATCAAACAATTAAGACCATAATTGATGGGTATACAATTCAAGGTAAAAAAATGATCATGATAATTTGAAATACTTCTTATAGAAAATATATTGAAAATAGAAACAAAACTGGGTGACAAATATGTTTGTTAATGACTTTGAGATTATTTATAAGAAGGGTAAGGAAAATGTGATCGTTGATGCACTATCTGAAAGGGATGAGTCCATAGAAGAATTTTTATGTGTCATCACTATAATAAAAGTATATTAAGTACATCAAGAAAGGTAAGAATGGTACAAATATTTAGAGATCCACACTCTCATTAAGATTTTCCAACAGGATCCATCTATGTATAGAAAATTTATTTGGAAGGGTGATACATTGTGGTACAAGGAGAAGTTGTATTTGTGTAGGAACTCTACACTTAAATACCATGTTATTTTAGAGCTTCATTCTTCTCAACTAGGTGTCCATTCTGGGTTCTTGAAAACTTATCATACAATTAAAAAATATCTATTTTTGGGAGGGTTGAAAGGATATGTTAAAAAAATTGTGGCAAAATGTTTGGTGTTCCAATGTAATAAGGGTAATCCAATTAAGACATCAGGTTTCCTATAACCATTGTCTCTTCCTAACTAGAGATGGAAAGAGGTATCTATGGATTTCATCACAGAATTACCTAAATCATAAGGGAAACACATAATCATGGTCATAGTGGATAAAATTACTAAGTATTCTCAATTTTTAGTCATCTCATCCTTTCACAACTAGTACAGTTTCCATCTCTTTCATAGACACATTTTAATATCTACATGACATGCCCAAAATTATAGTAACTAATCATGAAGCGATATTTGTGAGCAATATTTAGAGTGATTTATTCTCTTCCTTGGGTACCTAATTAGCCTAGATTTAATCTTAGCATCCCTAGTTAGATGGGAAGAATGAGGTGGTAAATAAATGTTTGGATGAGTGTATTTGATGTTTTACTTTAGATAAACAATAGCATTAGTTGTAATGGTTTCCAATTGCATAATGGTGGTTTAATACTTCATTTCATACTTCATCCAAAATTTCTCTATTTATGGCACTATACAAGTACCATCCTCCATCACTCATCTCTAGCATGAAGGTACAACCTAAGGTAAGAGCAATTGAATATCAAATTCACCACCATCATGAGGTACTCTCTAGCCTTAGAGATAATTTGGCAATGGAACAAAACCTAAAGAAGTAACAATCTTATCAACTCTATAGTGAGTGATACTTTGAAGAGGGATGCTTTATTTTTGTATGGTTGTATTTATATATGTAGTTGTCATTAAAGAAATAGAAGAACGATAATAATATTGCACCTAAATATTATGGTCCTTACCAATTTTTTTATAAAATTAGTAGTGTGGCATATAAACTAGAGCTCCCTCGAGGAACTAAAATACATTTGTTCTTACATGTTTCTTTCTTGAAGAAACTCATTGGGATGCATGTTTCAACCCATTAATTTATTATTAGAATGGATGAGGTGGGAAGGATCATATTGGAAATTTAAGGGATATTTCATGCATGCACCAAAACACTAAGGACCATATTCATTACTGAGTATCTAATCAACTGGAAGAATATGAATGAAGAGGATGAAACATGGGAAGATGAAACATTTCTGTAGTAACTTTTAGGGCTGGAAAATATTAGGGACTATGTTTCTTTTAATGGTAAAGTAATGCTACACCTTTACTCCTATAGGTTATATTAGATATGTAATGTCAAATTTTGGCTTAAATAATCCTTTTTTCATATATTATTCATTTATGTTTTCATATGTTTAGTAGGTCATCCTTGGTGTTGGCCATTGTATAGGAATGGTATATATAGGTGGTAGTAAGGATTAGTTAATCATATTAATCACTTAAGACTTATTGTATGGTTTGGAGGTTTCCCTCTCAACCTGGCTAAGTCAGTGTACTTTCATATTGAGATCATATATATATATATATATGTATGTATGTATGTATGTATGTATGTATGTATGTATATTGTTGTTCTTTAGTGTTCTATTGTTGTTGGTTTTCAGATCTGTCTATGTAATTTCATTACAATTATTCCTTGACCATACATGAGATTACTTTCTTGATAAATTCCTTTCCATATGGAAATCTTAAATTAATGTGATAATGTATCAGACAGTCATGGGATATGTTATAGAACAAATCATACTTTGATACAATTGGATACTACCTAGATATACTTGTTATCTAGATATAGATGACAACCTTGGAGATAAATGTGGATGGCTACACATACATGCATCATTGCACCTACATAAAAATTAAGTCACATAATATCACAAAATTCATTGTCTGCTAGGTTGGTCAAAATTTGATACAACCATAACTGCTAAAAGTTTTAAAATGTTGTCTTTTTAAAAAGCACACATGACCAATTGATTATTTATTCCTTGTTTTCAAGCATTTAAAATACATATATATTGAGAAGGGGCATTAAATATGCGTGAAGAGAGATTAAGAGATTTTTTGTGAAATTATATCGAGAAAATAAAAGTAACATGATGTGAATTATATGAAATAACATTAAACGTTATGCGGTTATTTTCAAAATCAGTGTTTGTGATCTGAGAAAGAAATAATTATTGGGGATTATGAATCTCTTGAATCAATTAGTAGTGTGCTTCTTTGATTTTGGGAAAAACTAATGAGGTTCTTGTATCATTTTTTACATGTATTTAAATTAAATGGTAAGAAATATTTTTCTTCTAATCTAAAGAATATTGTATTTTTATAGTGAATCTATTACTTAACAGCTAAAGAGAGAGTATTGTAGTCTAGGAACCTTATATTTTCCTTTAGATTGAAAATAATGACGTCATTTATGGATTCATATTTTCATCACACGTGTATGTTAGACATTATAGCCTTTGGTTGAGCCATTTAACTTTTTATTCAAGTTTTGAAACCTCCATTATCTCATTGTCAAATTTATTGTGTGATTATGTTGTGCAATACTCCTTGCCAAAATATCATTCTACAAAACTATGTGAAAGGTTATCAATAATTATGCCTAATGGATAATATAATTTCTGTTAGTCTAACTAGTAACTCTTATTCGTACTAATCTTACTATGTTTTATATTGTAGGGTTTCCTTTTGATAGCACAAATGTGTATCTTAAGTAAATCTTACTCATATATATATATATATATATATATATATATATATATATATATATATATATATATATATTCATACTCATTAAATACAAATAGTTCTTATCAACAATTAATATAGGTCTTAAGATTCATGGATATTTTATATAAATCCATTTTAAGAAAATTAGAGAATTATTGAAACTTAATTGGGTGCCTAATTACATTTTATGCACTTACTTTTAGATATTTACATTGTATTATTATTATATGCCAAAGAATTTTCAAGGGAATAAAAAAGTATGAATTAATAGGATTAGAAACTCCTCTTTTCTCATCTAACTTTTTATTAAAAATGACCCTCTAATGTAGCTACTTGAATTATTTTGGATATAATCATAAATACTTATTGATTACCCATCTAAAGTTAATATATTTAATCATGGGTATTTGTATGTAAATAAATGCATCTATCTTAGACATTTAACTTTTATACATTCATTAAATGAAAGATTTACTCATTTGATATGTCAAAATTGATCCCAATACATAATGTTCCCCAAAAAATACATCGATATAAATTAGTTCATTATAATAAACTTCTTTTACTACGTCCACACAACATCATCCCTTAATTAACCTAAGTCAGGGGAAGAAGAGATGCTTCCCATCATCCACATCTTGAAACTAATGTATAGAACCTTCCACCATTATGGACCGATTACCTTTGCCAAATCAAACAACATATAAATATACTAAGACATTAAAAAATATGTAAATGGGACAACAAACCCTTCTTGAACATACTAATAAGTTAAAACATAGTCTCGAGGATATAAATCTGGAGGATATCTCCACAGTTGAAGAGGACTTACAACATATCTTGGAGACAAATAAAAGTTTTGACAAACAATTCAGGTCAATTTCAGAAGATTCTCAATAAGGTGAATCCAAGTAAATAGAACTAAATATCATGTTAGTAAGCACAAATGAAGGAAGAAACAAGGATGTCAAAGAATTGGGCTCCCTTACTTTGACAATGCAAGTAAAGAAATGATGTAGGAGCATCTCTCTTTGGGAATAAATTTTGAGTTTTCAGAGCAATTTTCATGTGCAAGGTGTATTAAGAGGTCCTAAAAGTCATTAATGGACATTAGAATTCCATTTCATATTGTCTAAGTGGAGTCTAGGTTTCAAAAATTCAAATGTTATGTATCCCTCCAAAAGAGTTATTTTGAATTTCTTGTGTGTCTAAGCCATTATGGGCTTGTTTAAGAATTATTGGTGCCCCTATATGGTTTGAAAGTAATTTTAAGAGGATATTAATGATAAATAAAGACTCCTAATATATATGAAGGGAGCACATGATGTAACTAGAGGTTAAAATGTGGTTTTTGAGTCATGAAATGTGTTCATGAAGTTAGGGTAGAAGTTATGCCTATTAAGTTTATTACTCGCCCTTTTGGAGATAGTTATAGAGTTGGAAGAGGGATAGGCTCGAGGAAGGATCCTGAGAAGGGAAGTTTGTAATAAAACATACCTATATGAAGGGCTTTGTTCTTCTATATAGATAAAGTGTTAAAATTTGATACTCCATGTTACAAATGTGAGTAATTGTGGTGGAAATTGCTAATGAATGTATTCTGTGAAGGATTTATAAATTTAGTAAACAATTATTCTTAATGTTACTTATATGCATACAATGGTCTAGTGTTTAAAATTGCTTGATATTATTAGGAACCCTATAACAATTTAGCCATAACACAATCAAATTGAAATTTGAATTTTGTAAAGGATAACTGAGATAATTGTTGATGAAAGTATTTCATTTTTAGTTTTGTGGATGAATTCATGTAACTCTTAAGTCTTGTAATCTGACTATTTTGGTAGATGTGTAATAACTGTGTTGACAGTGCATTCTATCTCAGTTGGACATTTTAGTGAGAATATTGATCTTAGAAGTTAGGAATGATGATAAATAAAGTTACTAAGGATGCATGCAAGCATATTTAGCTAGGGATCAAGTTTTGGCTGATCACAATGGATATTCAAGTTTCCTTTCATTTGACACAGGTCACTATACTTGGAAACACAGTATTGAAGGTGTCTTGAAGGTATAAGACTCTCATTCTTAACATTCTTACATGAAACTTGAAGATTGAGGTTGGAAATTGTGTTCAGGATTTATATATACCTTAAAATATACTCACATGTTTGAAAGAAAAAAAGAGATTGAGTGATGGATTGAGAGAAATGCATGAGAGGGTTTGTAACTCTATTCACAAAGGAAGATTATAGTGTTTTTTATCCTCTTTTAAGTTTTAAGAATGAATCCAAGACTCACTGTTGAACTAGACATGTGTAAAATGACAAGAAAGATGTGTGGCAAGAGTTTCAAATTGTGAAATTAAGTTTTGATCATTTTATTTCCAATTTTACCCTCTCGGAAGACTGTGAAACCCTTACTAGGGTTTGGTGAATTTTCTTGCTACAAGGAATTCCATCAGTATTTAATACCTTAAAAATTTCAAACTAGGATCTAGAAGGGATTTTAAAGAATATCTTAAAAGCTTAAACCTTTGACATGTTTCCTTAAAGCCCTAACCTGTAGGTTTTGATTTACACGTTAAGAGTTTAGCTTGTACAATTGAAGGAAGCACTAAAACATCACATCAAAAATATAGGAGTGAGAGTAATCATCTAAATCAATCCCTCTATGATATACAATAATAAGTTTACTTTGTAAGGTTTCAAAGTATCAAATAATTATGACAATCTAAGGCTAATTGTAGGTGGTGATTTTGTAAACTAACTACAAGGCATGCCCACTAGGAAGTTCCTTGTGAATCAAACTCAAGATTGTAACTTTTAACAGTACTTCTACAACACCCAAGAAGACCTTTGAAGGAGATTCGAAAGGTGGAAATCCAATTCACTTGACTCAGTTCATGATAGTTGAGGATCAAGGTCAAGGATACATATAGGAGTTGATTAGAAAATTGAAAAGTTAAGAATTTTTACTTTGAGTAAGGCCTTGGAAACTTGTACATAGCATAAAATTGTTATAAGGAATGTGTTTTAAAAGGTTTTAAGTATAATATCATTCAAGAAGTCGCATCCTTTACCAATTGGGGTGAAGACCTAGCGAAGTGTAGAGAATCCTAAATTTGGTAGCTAGAAGATTGAGTCTTGAAGGATTTTACAAAGCAAGACATCTTGAATATTTGTAGATAGAAGAGAAGAGATAATAGGTATTCTAAAACATAGTTAATCTAAATAGAATTTCATCCTCTTATAAGACATACTTAGGAAACAAGAGAAGTAGAGTTACTAGAAGAAACAATAAGCTAAGGTAGTGAGATTGGAGAAAAATCTCTTACCAAAAAAAATAAGGGACAAAACTTTGCCTACACCTTTAGATGCCTAAAGGGTTCTTAAAAGTGATTTTTTTTTATCTCGGAAGCTTGTATTTTGTTCCACATACCAACCTACCAAGTTCAAAACCTTAAGAACCCAAAAAGATAGTTTGAGTGAAAAAAGGGAAAATTATTGAGATAGCATGGTTTTGGCATAAGAAACATGCTGAAATTATTAATTAATCATATCTGATTTTTAATCTAAAATTGCATGTTTTGTGAATATTTCTTGACTAGAAAAGTGAAGAGTATTTTTTCAAGTTTGACAAGTGTATGAGATTTGATTGATTCCAAATCAATGAAATGGTTATGTTTGAATGATGCTCTACGTCAATTGGTATCAGAGGCTGATAATGTATTTTGGAAAAGAGATTCATGGATTCTAACAAGAAATTATCAAAGTCTCTTGTGAGTGTTGACAGGAAATAAGAAGAAGAAGAAGAGTTCCAGGGTGAAAAATACTTGGATAGAGAGAGAGAGAGAGAGAAGAGATTGAGAGTGAAGAGAAGAAGTTAGAAACACAAAAATGCCAAGTAAAAATCCTAAGTGAGGTGTCGAGAGAAGCAAGGTGAAACGGACTTTCTTGAGAAGAGAAGAAAAAGAGATTTGAGAAGGAAAGAAAGAGAAAGAAGAGGAAGAATTTCTTGTTAGAAGAGATGGAAAAGAATGAAAAGAAATGTGATAATGAGGAAAGAAAGGAAGGTATAGTCAATAAGTTTTGGAAATGGATAAGTGGTGAGGAAGAGTACAAAGAAAACTTGTAAAGGAGACCAAGAAAGGATGATAAATTGAGTGAACATACATATTTCAAGAAGCCAGAAGATAAGTCTGAGTTTTTAGTGGTACAAGGACCATGAAAACTTGATCAAAATATAGAGAATGAAGGTAATCGAATGCAATAATATCTTTGGAAAGGTGAAAAAAGTGATACAAAGGGGATAAAGATAGTCAAATAAGAATAGGAATTTCTAATGCAAGAAGAATCTTAGGAAGAGAAATGAAAGCAAGCAAACAAATGGTGGAAGAGAAGATGCAAGGGGTTGTCAAAGCTCAGTTTTTTCAATCTAATATTTCTTTCAGTGTTGTGAATGCAGGTTTTCCAGAGAAGATAGAGATAGAGAAATCAAGGGAAAGTTAATATATCAAGAATACTTCATTATTCTCATATTTGGAAGTTATGATCAAGCAAGATGAGCAAGAGGAAAATGCAAAATATGAAATAACAGTATTATCTAGTGACAATTCATCTCAATGAAGTGGGATGAGATGTATATATGCAGACATGAGGTGAAGAAGCCCATGGACAATCCAAAGAGCATCATTTTGAGCAAAAATGTGATCATTTCAAATATCAAAAGGCTAGTAAAAGAAAAAGAAAGCATGGAACTCAAGCAAGGATCAGTTAAAGGAAGTCTAGTATAATTGGAAGTATAGGAAGAAGAACAGAATTGAAGGAAACTTTTTAATACCCTTGGAGTATGATGTAGGATCATCTCTCTTTGGGGATACATTTTTATTTTTCAAAGAAATTTTCATATGCAAGGTGTCTTAGGAGGTCTTAGAAGGTATTCATGCACATTAGAAGTCCATGTCATATTGTCTAAGTGTAGTCTAGGTTTCAAAAATTCAAATGCTATGTTTCCCTCCAAAATAGTTATTTTGAATTTCTTGTGTATTTATGCCATTAAGTTCTTGTTTAAGAAGTGTTTGTGCCCCTATGTGGTTTGAAATTCATGTTAAGAGGCTATTCATGTTAAATAAAGACTCCTAATATGTATGAATGGAGCACATGATGTAACTATAGGTTAAAATGTGTTTTTTGTATCATGAAATGTTTTTAAGAAGTTAGTTAGGGTAGAAGGTATGCCTATTAAGTTGAGTACTAACCCTTTTGGAGTTAGTTACAAAGTAGGAAGAGGGATAGGCTTGAGGAAGGAGCCTGAGAAGGGGAGTTTGTAATAAAACATACCTATATGAAGGGCTCTGTTTTTGTATATAGATAAAGTGTTACAGTTCGATATTCCATTTTACAAATGTGAGTTATCGTGGTGGAAATTTCTAATGAATGTATTATGTGGAGGATTTATAAAGTTAGTAAACAATTATTCTTAATTTTACTTATACGTATACAATGGTCTAGTGTTTAAAATTGCTTGAGATTATCAAGAACTCTATAACAGCTTAGCCATAACACAGCCAACTTAAAATTTGAATTTTGTAAAGGATAACTAAGATAATTATTGATGAAAGTCTTTCATTTTTATTTTTGTGGATGAATCCATGTAATTCTTGTGTCTTGTAATTTGACTATTCTAATAGATGTGTAATAACTATGTTGAGAGTGTATTCATTCTCAGTTGGACATTTTAGTGAGAATCATGATCCTAGAAGTTGGGAATGATGATAAAGAAGGTTACTACATATGCATGCAAGAATATTTAGCTGGGGATAAATTTTGGGGTGATCACAATGGATATTTAATTTTCCTTTCATTTTACATAGGTCATTGTACGTGGAAACACAATCTTGAAGGTATAAAACTCTCATTATTAACATTGTTACATGAAAATTGAATATTGATGCTTGAAATTGTGATTAGGATTGATATATACCTTAAACTATCTACATATGTTTGGAAAAAATAGATAGATTGAGTGGTGGATTAAGATAAATGCATAAGAGGGTGTGTAACTCAATTCACAAAGTCAGATTATTGAGTTTTTGATCCTCTTTTAAATTTTAAGAACAAATCCAAGACTCACTTTTGAACTAAACACGTGTAAAAGAACAAGAAAGATGTGTGGGAAGATTTTAAAATTGTGAAATTAAGTTTTAATCATTTTATTTCCAATTTTACCCTCTCAAGAGACTTTGAAACCCTCACTAGGGTTTGGTGACTTTTCTTGATACAAGGAATTACATCAGTATTTAAGACCTAAAATTTTCAAATTAGCATCTAGAAGGGATTTTAAATAATATTTTCAAAGCTTCAACCTATGACAGGTTTCCTAGACCTCATAAACTATGACAGTTAAATCCCTAACCTATAGGTATTGATTTACACCTTAAGAGCATAGCTTGTACAATTTAAGGAAGCACTAAAACATCACATCAAACATCTAGGAGTGGGAGTAATAATATAAATCAATCCCTCTATTCTATACTAGAATAATTTTAATTTGGAAGGTTTCAAAGGATCAAATAATTATGACAATCTAAGGCTAATTGTAGGTGGTGATTTTGTAAGTTAACTACAAGGCATGCCCACTAAGAAGTTCCTTGTGAATGAAACTCAAGATTGTAACTTTTAACAGTACTTATACAATACCCAATAAGACCTATGAAGGATATTATAAAGGTGGAAAGCCAATTCACTTGACTCAGTTCATGATAGTTGAGGATCAAGGTCAAGGATACATATAGGAGGATTTGATTAGAAAATTGAAAAGTTAAGACTTTGTACTTTATGTAAGTCCTTAGAAACTTGTACATAACATAAAATAGTTGTAAGGAAGGTGTTTTAAAAAAAATTATGTATTTAATATCATTAAATAAGTCACCACCTTTACCAGTTGGGGTGCAGACCTAGTGAAGTGCAGAGAAGCCTAAATTTGGTAGCTCGAAGATTGAGTCTTAGAGGATTTTACAAATCAAGACATCTTGAATCTTTGTAGATAGAAGAGAAAAAATAATAGGTATTTTAAAACATAGGTAATTTGATTAGAATTTCATCCTCCCATAAGATATACTTGGGAAACAAGAGAAGTAGGGTTAGTAGAAGAAACAATAAGGTAAGGGAGTGAGATTGGAGAAAATGGTCTTAACAAAATAATTAAGAGACAAAACTTTCCCTACACTGTTAGATGCCTAAAGGGTTCTCAAATTTTATTTTATTTGATCTTGTAATCTTTTATTTTGTGCCACCTACTAACCTACTAAGTGCATTGCCTTAAGAATCCAATAAAGACAGATTGAGTGACAAAAGGGAAAATTAAAGGTTTTGATTAATTTGAACAAGTTTCATTATTTAGATAACATGGTTTTGGGATAATAAACATGTTGAAATGATTGTTTAAGCCTATCTAAAATATTGTAATCCAAAATAACATGTTTTGTGAAGATTTCTTGACAAGGAAAGTGAAGAGTATGTTTGCAAGTTTGATAAGTGTATAAGATTTGATTGATTCTAAATCAGTGGAATGGTTGTGCTTGACTGATGCTCTGCATCAGAAAATCCCCCATATTTTTCCAAAAATAAAAATGACCCCCAGGAAAAGAGGAAATAATGTTGATGTGGGGACTAACAAACCCTCTCCAGGGAGACCGTCTAAGAAAGAAAAAATGGAAATATCATCCAAGAAGGAAATAATGGAAGGACAACAGAGTCATTTGAGGGTAGGCCAAAGAAATTATTCTGTAAAATGATGATAATGTCTTGGATTATAAGGGGTTTAAATAACCCTGGTAAACATAGGATTTTGTTAGACATTAGGAGTACCAAGAAACTAGAAATCATGATGATTCAAGAAACGAAGATGAATCAAGTGAGGATGGAAGACTTTTATAAATATTTTTTGAAAGATGTTGGATTCCACTGTCAAGCTTCTGTGATATCCTCAGGGGGACTTCTTTGTATGTGAAATAAAGATTTTTTTGGAAGGTAATCCTATTTTTAATAGTAAGCACCATATTTCCATTAGTTTCACTTTAATTAATTCCAACAAATGTTTTATTATCTCAAATGTCTATGTACCCAATTCCACCATTGGTATAAGAGTGCTTTAGGAAGATATGACTAATTTCATAAGGATGTTTAATGAACCAATTTGGGTTATTGGGGGAGATTTCAATACTCCTTTGATACCCTCAGAAAATAAAGGGTGTGTTAATGGGTATACGGAGAGCATGGAAGACTTAGCTAACTTCAGCAATTGGAATGGGATATTTTACCTTGTGCTCAGCGGGTCCAAATACACTTGGACCAATAGGTGTAATGAGGAGAATCTAATTAAAATTAGATTGAATCGTTTCCTTGTAAATTACCAATGGATTCAGGAATAACAATATCCTTTTTCCTCATTGGAATGCATTGGATCTTACCATAATCCAATCATCCTCAACTATGGTGAAATGGGGAAAACTAAAGGCAAATTGTTTAGGTTTGAAAAATTTTGAACTACTCCTATAGATATGGAAAGATGATATAAGAATGGTGGAATATTGAAGTTAATGGAAATAGTATGTTCCAAGTATCAGTAAAAATTAAAAACGTAAAATCAAAAATCAAGAAATGGAACAAAGATGTCTTTGGCAACATTTTTTTACAAAAAATAAAAAAAATTGAGGAACTTCGTGAACTAGAAAAAATAATGGAACAAGGGGAATGGAGCAACAAAGATAAAGATAAGGAAAATTACCTTTTATATGACTATCATAATATTCTAAGCATAGAAGATATTTATTAAAAGAAAAAATCTAGAATAAATTGGCTTAAAGAGGGTGACCATAATACAAAATTCTTCCACATCTTAGACACTATTAAAGAAAATAAAGGGAGGATCCAAGAAACAAGAAAATAAAATGGTGAACTGGCTACTGAGGTTAAGGATATTTTGAACACCATTGTCTCTTTCTTCAAAAACTTGTTGGCTAAAGGTCATCCCCCTTCAGCGATATCTATTATTGAAACTCTAAAATATTTTGAACCTATCATCAACCATGAGGAAAATAGAGAACTAATTTCCATTCCTTCAGAAGAAGAAGTCAAAGCTATTTTATGATATATGGAAGGGCAAAAAAAACACAAGACCTGATGGATTTCCTACATTTTTCTTCCAGATGTATTGGGATATAGTTAAAAAATAGGTTGTTATTATTGTTTAGGATTTATTTCACATGGGAAGCATGTTAAATCAAATCAACCACACCTTCATATATCTCATACTAAAAATACAAGTTTTAAGGACTTGGGTTATTCAAACCTATAATCCTTTGTAATACTTTGTATAAACTTATTTAAAAAATAATGGCTTTTAGAATGAGGGATGCCCTTTGTTGTTTAATATCTCTAAATCAAGGAGCCTTTGTGCTGGGAAGATAGATTCTTAACAGAATCATTTCCATCCATAAAAAAATCATTCAGTGGAACAATTTAATAGAGAGATTATGACCGTTAAACTCGATATGTAAAAATCATATGACTGTATATCATGGAATTTCATGTTTTCCCTATTGAAAAAACTAGGTTTTCACCCACACTTCATCAAAATGATCCAATCTTGTAATTTTTCCCCTAATTTTCTAGTCATTATAAATTATAAACCAAATGGATTATTCAACTCGGAAAGAGGTATTAAGCAGGGTGACCCTCTTTCCCCCTTCCTCTACATTATTGTAGCAGAAGATTTGAGCAGGTTGTGTTCAAATTCCCAATCTGAAGGTAGACTAGAGGGAATCGAGGTAGCTAATGGGGTGGTTAACCAGATCTTGCAAAAATTCATGGATGACATATTTATTCTCAGGAAAGATTCTATTCAGGAGTATTTTTCTTTCAAAAATATTACAAACTTATGAAGAAGTCACATGACATGTTAATTTCTAAAATAGCTTTTGTTTCTTCATCAATGTTAATGAGGATCAGCAAACCAGGTTATATAACATCTTGGAGTGTAATATAAAACCTCTCCCAGATAAATACCTTGGTATGCCTCTCTGTGGAAAAAAATGGAAGAAGGGGGATGGAATAAATTTATTGAGAGGTTCTATAAAAAACTTACATCCTGTAAAGGTTCTTTACTTACACAAGATGGAAAAGCCCAATTTCTTCAAAGTATATTACAGGGACTTATAATTTATATAATTTCCATTTTCATCAACCCTACGAGAGTTAGGAAAGATATTGCGGGTATTCAAAAGAGGTTCTTATTGATAGGATCATAAGATAAGACCAAAATACCTTTGAAAGTATGGGAAAAAGTCACTCGATCTAAGGATAGAGGGGGTCTTGGATTAAAGAATCTTTAGCTTATAAATCAAGCCTTAATAGCTAAATTTGGATGGATATTTCACAATGAAGAAGGCATTTGGACAAATATTTTTACGGTGAAATATTTCCATAATGTTGGTAAAACTTTGTGGTTTTTTTCAGAACAGGAGTTCCCTAAAGGTTTAATTTTTTGGAATAATCTCTGTCAGACTAGGAAACTACTGGTTAAAGGGACAAAATGGAATCTTTAAAATGGTACAAATATTAAATTTTGGGATGACCCTTGGCTTAAGGACAAAGCTCTGAAAACTGAAGAGTCATAGAATTATCTAAGACATGTATTTATATTAGAATTTGGTGAGATGGTTAGCAACTATTGGAATGAGGAGATAAGTTGGGTTCACATTATTCCACCCCCAACCTACACGGGACCTCTACATCCTTTTCATGATCTTAATTAGAATCTTAAAGAATGACATTTACCTCAAAGAGAATCCTAAGATGAACTGATATGGAGGAACATGGACTCTAGAGAGTATGAGGTTAAATATGGCTATCTTTTCAACTTTGAGAAAATTGAACCAAACATTTATTAGAAGAGGATATGGAATAAAAATATTATTCCTAAAATTAACCTCTTTTGGGAAGTGGTTCAAAAAAGATCCTGAATGTGGACAAGCTTAGAAAGAGAGGTGTGATTATTATAAATTGATGTTGTTTGTGTACAGAACAAGATGAAATGATTAATCAACATTTTTGGAATGTACCTTTTCTCTCTAAGTATTCTCTGTTGTCCTTGATTTTTCAAGTTACAATTGAATCTTCCTAGAGATTTAGCTTTACTTCAAGCACAATGGTGTTTTAATTTTCAACATGAGCTCACTAAAGAGATTTGGAAATGTGCTCTATTTCATACTATCTAGGGTATATGTCTTGAGAGAAATAATAGAATCTTTTGAAATCATTCTTCAAGCATAAAAAAGGTTGCAAAAAGAATTGGACTGAATCTTAAGGAAAATGCTCAGGTCATTAATAATAAGTCCTCTAAGTTATGCCATGCTTCAGAGAGAACTAACCTATAGGGTAAACTATTAGTCCAAAAAGCCTTGATAAAAATAAAAATATGAGCATAGACAAAAATAGAGTTAAATGGGTTTGTCCACCCGAAGGATGTTTCAAAATAAATTTTTATGGATCAACTAAACTGAGGGAGGGGATTTCTGGGGGTAGATTCCTTGTTCAATGATGGGAGATGCTTAAGATATTATGCATCCCCCTAGGAAATCACTCAAATAATCATGCGGAGGCTTGGGATATGCTTTGGGGGATTAAAAAATGGTTATATGTGAAAATAAAATCCCTCATCATTGAAGGAGATTCATTGTGTGTGATTAATTCCTTTAAAAAATAAATAAACTATGGATGGAGATTAAACAATACAATAATGGAAGAAATGGCATTGCTGACATCATTTGAAAGCATGGAAATTTACCACATTTACAGGTCAGGTAATAAACCTATGGATGGTCTCGCTAATTATGTTAATACCATGGAAGATTTTTTGATGTGGTCAAGGGAACTCATACCTCGGTCTTGTAGTTTAAATTTAATTAATAATGATAAGATCTTGGAAGCTATGTAATGATGGTACTCAAGTTTCACATGTTTGGCACCGTACGAAGGACTTTCATCAATTGATAAAGTAAATGTATTACACATTTTTGTGTTTTGAAATCTATTTTTCTTTCACAAACACTAGACACGTTAGCACATAACTCAGACAGATCTAAGCACTCACCCAAAATGTGGAAAGGTACTAGGTACCTCTTTTAATACCATCTTTGTCAAGGTGTTAGCATGATCATACAATTATTCCATATCCATAACAAGTATTTAAAGATAAATTATAACATGAATCAGATCACAACCATAGTACATAATGAATCAAACAAGGATCAAAATCAGATTTACCACACAATAACCAGTAAAAGAGACATCAATAATCAATATCAAACCACAATGATCCATTATATTAATCCACAATAGATTAATACATATATATGACTATCATAAGGCATGTGCGTTCATAAACCAACAACATAACTCTAACACACATGATCCTCTAAACTGTGCAAATCAATACATATATATATATATATATATATATATATATATATATATATATAGGTAGTGGGGAAATTCCCTTCACTGCCAATGCACTCTCAAAATAGGTTGCATGCAAAGAATAGCCATGCACCACTACAAACGCAAATACATAAGCATGTAAGCTTCATTAATAATAGACTTCCAATAAATAACTCTAGATCTAATGCTATTATTATTTCTAACTCTACATGGCGCTTCATCTTCCTCTTGGCCCCAAAATATTTATTGCTTCATCCTAAAGTCTTCTATCTTTTCCCAATGCATGTTCATCACTCTATGCTGAACTCCAGCTTGTTCCATGTGAAAATGTTAAGTTCCAAAATCTATCTTTCTAGGCGTGGATATTCAAGAAGAAATTATGTCAAACTTTAGTACATATCCATGCACCCTCTTATACTTAGTCAAATGTCACCCAGCTAACATTACCCCACAATAATAACATTTATGCCCTTGGAAATGAGGTTTACTAATGCATAGCTTGAAAGAAAAAATAATAGAATATACAACAAATTTACAGAAAGAATGAAAAAATCATCAACTAACTCATCAAAAATCGTGTTAATCTTCTGAAGGTATTAACAACTCAGGGTACTCATTCCTAATAGCCACTTCTAACTCTTCCCAATCACTAAGTCCCTTTTTAGCTTTAACAGGGATTTCACTAAGTACATCATCCATCTCATCTAAGGAAATGTCTTCCCCATTTTTCTTCAACACCTTGACTACATTCGCCAATCTTGACACCATACCATCCATGACATCCATTTGATGCACCATTAACTTACCTAGCTCTTTGATCCTATCATCATGAGAGTCCCTGGTTGCTTTAAGCACATTACACTTTTCTACTAATAATGCCAGCCTCTCCTCATGCCCCAAAGTGTCATGGTTCTTTACAAAAAGGATTGTATTTTCTTCCACCAATGAATGCCGAATTTTCCATTTTTAAATTATCCCTTAATGTATCAAGAACAACATCATACTCAACTATTTTTCACACTATATATACCTTCATCTGGTATCCTAAAACCAAAATTGTCATTTCTTTCATCTCTACTACCTCCTTTGTACTCAGGTTACGTGTGAATGTTCCTTCATTCAATAGTAAGTGTACCAAGGTATGAAAATAATGTAAGGCTGAAGGAAAACTACCGTCCACATGTTCCTTATACTGCGGTCATGTCGTTAGAATATCATCTCCCATTTCCTCAACCATCTTGAGGAAAACCTTTGCCTTCTTTTCTACCCTTTCCTTCTCCTTCTTCAGATGCTCAAATTCTTATTCCTTATCCTTTCTATCTTTCAACCAAGTTCTCAAGGTGGATTCCTTGTCAACATTCCTATGTATGACCTCTGCATATATCTTTGTTAAAGCGTTGTTTATTTTTTCATCTGAGAATACTGTAGGATTAATGGTCACATGACTAGAATATGGAACCTTCTTTAATATCCTCAAAGCACATGAATCCTCAAAAACATCAAATTCTAGCTCATCTACTTGATTTTTCATATTCTATGATAATTGTTTCCTAGTGCGCGTGGTCACCATCTCTAGGTACATCAATTCCCATCCATACTATTGTCTCACAGAAAGTGTGTTTTTAAACCTTATGTGTATAATATTCGTTGGGTCATAAATGTATCTAAATTTCCATATTTGCACCATATGTTCTTCCTTTTGATCACTAGAGCACTCACTTGTATGCTTATGTGCTCTAGTACCTTCCTTTTGTTCAACTTTATCATCGCCTTCAGGTTCCTTGGTTGGGCACACAACATGCTCCTCATTCTCCTTATCTCCACCAGCAAAGATTTCTTCTTCAAGCCTGTGTATACCCACACTGGGGACATCCATATCAAACACTAGTTACACACCACCTATATCTTCATATTTTCATACCTCCAAGATGGGTGTGGAAACTTCCTCATGTGAGCTTCTATGTGATGACTTATCCTCTTCATTATCCTTCATAGGTATATACTTTCATCATCTCTTTCTTTCCTCTTCAGCCTTCTGAATGGGCATTATGTGTGGTGATATCCTTAAAGGCTAGGAAGTTCTTACACCCATTTTTTTATTAGTCCACCCCATACGTAGTTTCCTTCTACCATGAACAATGAAAATACTATCTCTTTTTTCTTCTTCTTCCTACTCCAGAACATTCTGTAAGCCCTCTTATTCCTTTAATCATTTTCTTTCACCCTGTAAGTTTATAATAACCTTCATGGTCTCTTGATATACCTCTTTTTCATGAGAAGGGTCTAGATACTTTGTATTAATCACTTCTTTCTTCATAATAATAGGCTTCTACTTCAGAATCTCATGAGCACGTGTAGGCTCAGTGCATATAGTTAATAATACATGTAGCATCTCAAGATCAGGTGCAACCTTTGGCATCCACTGATATTCTACAGTGTGCTACACTTTAATCATCATTGTGCCCTTATCATTATTCTTATAATTATTACTCATGTGTACATATAACTCCAGACATTCTTCAATTTAATGTTGTTTTCCACACCATGAGAAAAATATGTTTTATGGGTATTCATGCCTATAATGATCAGGGGATCTGCTAGTAAAATAGGTTCCTTGTGGGAACTTACCTCTACCACTACCGCAACCACAGCCTCTATATCCACCTCAGTAACCTCTTCCTCTACCACCTCCATTAGAGCACCCTTCATTATGGTTATGATTATGATATTAATCTTGCTCTTTAGAACCATTTTCAACACTAGTCTAATGTACACTAGTCTCAATAGCATCATGAATCTGATCAATTAACCTACAATTCTCCATATCATGAGTGGTATACTTACAAATCTTACAACAACAAGACTTGTTCTTCCTAATCGTGCACTGCATTAAGGGGCATCTACTTGATTCATGATCTAAGTGAGAGATCTCACAATCTAGCAACAAGGCATACACTGATTTATGATGGCATTTATCCTTAGTATGTCCTTCCACCTCGCAATCCATACACCAAATACCAATGCCTATCTCATGATTTGAATTGGAAAATATTTTCTCTAGTTGTTTCACCATAGAAGCAATATGCACTTCCAATAATGGGCTAACTCCAGTGTCTATGCTCCCAACTGCCTTAGCATGTAGAGCTGCCTCTGAAGCCTCATGCAAATCTATAAATGTCATATGAGAGAGTTCCCTTCTGAAAGGTGTGATCAAACCGCAAATAAACCACTTTGCATGCTAGCTAGGGTGAATATCATAATATAAATTTGATAGAAAATATTTAAATCATACTTCATACTCCCTTACAACCTCATCCATTCCCTACTTAATTTCCTTCAATGCATTGATTCTTTTCTATTAAAACTCAGGTATATGAAAATCTACCAAGAAGGAATCACGCTACGCATTATAATTCACAGCAATCTGGTGCGTATCATATTTCTTATACCAATTATGCATGTGCCTTTGTAAAGTTGTATCAAACTGGTTTGCCTTACACTCAAGTGATGTGATCCCTTTAGTGTTCCATAGTATTTCATGCATATGAATGCACTTTGATACATTTTCAATGCCCCTATATTCTGAAAGGCTAAGTAGCATCTCATAAATAACTTGTTGGGGTTGGTGCGGACCATGCTCACCAAATCTAAAACCTGTATTACCTCCAGTATTCCCTCCACCTCTAGAACCACCAGATCCTCTTGATCCACCTCCAGTAGCATGAAATAAGTCAATGGATGTACTTCCTTAAGTTCCAATTGTTGTACTAAACTGCACTCTAATAGTCTGCAAAGTGATGCTACTTCTAGACATATTACCAACATTCTATGTGCCTACACTATATCCTGATGACGCACCAGAAAACATACCACCAACCAGACCCCCAAATAACAAACATGAAATTTGTGTTATCATAGATGAATGTGTTATCTGATTAACTCCTGTACTCAATAGAAAATGAAATCTACATGTTACTACTCTAGCACCAATGTTATCTTGTTTAGTAATGACTATTTCAGGAACTAGAAAAATAAGCAAAAGGGAAAGGTCACCAGGTGGGATCATATGTGTTCCCATGGTCCTTAGTCTTTCTTCATCTAACATGCTTGTTGGGGTTAGCACACCGGTTATACAGACAATATATCAAATCTAAGCATACATGAAAATAAAATCAGATATTCTACCAGAAGAAATATACAAAACAAGAGACATAAATCAACACCAGATTTAACGTGGTTCACCCAGTGTGGGCTACGTCCAGCAAGAAATAAGACAATATATTATCCAAAGCTTTGAAAAGATATAAAATGAATATTTACAATCTTCCGCACCTCTCAGATGTATAATACTTTCTTTATCTCAAGTTTTGCTTCATCACCAAGAATTCCCTCTCTCACCAAATTTTGCAAGTTCTTCTTAATTATTGTTGATACTTACTTCTAAACCCTATCTTTTATGCTTATATAGTCATTTATAGACTTAGGGAACTTAGCCATACAATTACAATCAATAGATATACTTTAATGCTAAAAATAGATATAATTCCCGAGAGTTAATTAAAACATCCTCGCATAGGTAACTGACATTGGTTAGCCCTAACCGATTCCAGTTCCTCCTTACCTCACTGATGCCACTCCTGGGTGAATGATGCCAGTTCCCCCTAACCAATGGCATTTTTTTGTGTTTTCCAGCAAGTTTCACATTACATGCTAATTAAAAGCAATTGATCTCCACTACTCAACAATCTCCCACTTGGAGATTAATTACAGCACCATACATGTACAGCGTCATCCTTGGATCCATCCTTTAGCTCTGTTTCTTCCTCTTCAAGTCTTAGACTCGAAGACCAAAATAAGTGGAGTGTAGCTCCAACTTCTCCTTTTATAATGGCTTCGTTAGCATATCCATAGGGTTCTCGCTCATATGAACCTTTTCCAGATTCAATTGTCCATCCTCCAATACATGTCGTATGAAGTGATACCTCAACTGAATGTGTTTCTTTCTTGAATGAAATGTTGAGTTCTTTGCCAAATGAATTGCACTCTAACTGTCACTGAAAATTTTACAATCACCTTGCTCCTTTCCTAACTCTTCCATGAACCTACTCATCCACATCATCTCCTTACTAGCCTCTGTAGCTACAACATACCCTGCCTCTGTAGTAGACAAATCCACAACCTTCTGCAATCTTGAAATCTAGCTAACTGTCATCCCACTTACTATGAAAATATATCTAGTAGTGCTCCTTCTACCATGTAAATCTCTAGCCATATCCGAATCAACATAGCCACATAATGAAATATCCAAACCTCCATAGCATAAATGCATGCTAGATCTCCCTTTCAAATACCTGAGTATCCATTGGACTGCTTTCTAATGCTCTTTACCTAGATTGGCCATATATGTACTCATAACTCCCACTTCCTATGTAATGTCTAGTCTGGTACAAACCATAGCATACATGATACTCCCAACTAATAAAACATATGGCACTCGTATCATGTATTTAACCTCCTCATGTGATGATGGACACTGATCTTTGCTTAATTTGAAGTGTCCAGCCATAGGTGTACTTACATTTTTTGCATTCTACATTTTGAACCTTTCTAACACCCTGTAGATATAATACTCCTAAGAAAAATAAAATTTCTTGTTTTTCCTATCTCTGTGTATTTGCATACCAAGGATTCTTTTTGTAGCTCCTAAATGCTATTAGTTAAAATTCACAGCACCCCCAAAATGACCTATGGATCAGCTTTAATAAGGCAATGTCATTTGGTGTGAATGCACAACATTGAGCTTTCCCAAAGTGTGGGACCTTTGCAAATGGGGAAATCTCTCCAGAGAAGGTTGGTTCCTCTTCCTAAACTACCTGCCACAAGCTATTCCAGTGCATGCAAGCTAATCTAATCCTAATCTAACTATGCCAAGGAGACAGAGAGAGAGAGAGAGAGAGAGAGAAAAGAGGGAAAAAATAGAGCCTACACTAAAATGGTGATACACCAAAGAAGGAAAATGTTGAACATCTATCAAAACTGCCATGGAATAAGAAGAGGTGAGCAATGGGAACGATGGACAAGTGCATCACAAGCCCAAGGATAGATTTCACACAGAAAATGTTCCAAAACTCCATGAACATAGCTCCAAACCTGTAATGATCATTCAAACATGCACAAATACCTACAATGAAGAGAGGTAAGAAGAAAACAAGCAAAAAATGAGCAAGAATCGACAGATGCATCACAAAACACATTTTTGTTGCTCCAGAAGTTTACACAGAACATCATTTTAATGGTAAAAGGAAAAAAACCATTACAGAGCATGAGAGGAGGTTCTAACCCCATTTTCAACCCTGGGGAATAAAATAAGGGAGGGGAGAGCAGAAAAGATGAACCACCTTTACAAATGAACCAAAAAAAGATTCTATCACGAAGCAGAATGAAGAAAAGTGCAAAAACGTGGGAAAATTTTGATTTACAACTCCAACCACTGACAAATTCTTCTAATTAGCCTACAAAATTCTAGGTTCCCATGTAAAATCCCATGCTTCAAAGTACATTGCTCTGCAGATCCAAAAACGACCCATACTTCATTAAATTTGGAGGTTGGTAACCATTTCTATGTTTTTTGCATGCCAGGGGCGTTTCTCCATTTTTCTCCTACAAATCTAAATTAAAATACAAAATTGAACTATTCATCATGTAGATAATTTTACCATCTTTCCAATGATATAAAGAATGTGAAAATCTGAGCTCTGGATCAAAAGATATGGCCCTTTGAAGATTTAGGGTGAAATTAGGGCAAAAATGGATTGGCAGGCCAAAACCCTAAAATTTTCCCTTTTTTGAATTTGGGGAAAATTCACCAAAAATCCCCATGCCCCACTACTCCACTACCACATGGCACATCCCCATTGGTCGATGGGATCGTGGGCCTAAACCTACCTTTCACCCCTTTGATTTTCCATTGGGAAAATTTCCCAACTTTGCCCCGTGCTACGCCGCTCCGCTGCCATGTGGCAGCTCCTCATTGGTCAGCGCGGATGCGCTTCCAATTTTTCCTTTGACGCTGCTGACCACTTTGGCAAAATTTTCAAATTCTCCCCGTGCCCCCAACCTCTACCAAGAATAGGACATGTGTCATCCTCCCATTGGTCCGTGGGCCTTACATTTTTTCCTTTCCTCCTCCGCGGGCTTTTGTGCCAAGATTTTCCTTTGTGCCATTTGACCTTTGGTAAATTTCACCATATTCTTTCATGCCTCTGACCTCCACCGACATGTGGCACACTTTGATTTGGCATGGGCCTTAATCAATTTTCTTTCTTTCGTGGGCCCGCGGGCAAAATTTTCCCTTTACGCCCTCTGAACTACTTTAGCAAAAAGTCCAAAATTTACTCCGCACCTCCGACTTTCGCCTGTGACTGGACATGTGGCGACCTCCTATTGGTCTGCGGGCCTTCGGGAAAAAAATTTCTCCTTCCACCCCTTGCCGAGCCCTTTGTCAAAAAAAATCCAACTTACTCCCACCGGCCTAACCTTCCACCGTGCCACGTAGACACATGGTGGCCTCTTATTGGTCTACAGGCCTTCCCTAGGGAAAATTTCCCTCAAAAACTCCGCCAAGCCATAACTTGAGAAATACAAGGAGTTAGGAGGAAAATTTTACTTTTCTGAGAAAGGTGAGGAAAAATACTATCTTATGGGATCATTTCTAGAATCTTTTGAGTACCTAAAGCATGCCAAAAATTCATTTAAGTGCCGAACAAAGGAGAAGAAGGGAGGAGTTAACCAAAAATAAGCATGGGGCTTATTTTGGATAACAATTTGGCAACTCAGAGGGGTCATCTACCTACTAGATGAATGATCAGTAGCCTTTGAAGCATCCATTGGGCATGAAGTCATGAGTTGTAGCATGCAAAATGATCTAAAATTTGAAAACTTCCTCTCTGAGCCACTTGGAAACCCACTGAACTAGAGTTGTTTTCACCAAAATGCCAATGAAATGGACTATGCAAGAGCAAAACCAGCAGCACCAAAAAACTATATACAAAACTAAAAATCATACATACCCCAAGTGGGATATGCAGAGTGTGCACAAGCACTTCTTCTACTTGAAAGAAAACCTACCTACTCTGCTCTAACTGGAAGCAAAGGTGGGCTAAACATACCCTGCAACTAGTTGTAGCAAAATAGCTTCCTTTCTTCAAAATTGGTAGCCATGCAAATGATTTGAAGCTGAGTATGGCTGCTTGGATGAGTGGAAAATCAACAAGAAGCTGGTCTTCTACCCAAATTAGCAAGGTGCCAGTCTGAAAGAAAATTGAATACCTCTTTTATTTGCTCTGCAATTAGATTGAAGAGGGTATCACAACTGAACCTTGGTACTTTGTAGCTCATCCCTCATGCTTAGAATCAAGCATGACTGGTTGTGACTTCTCCTTTGGCTCCAATGAAGCCAAGTACCTTATTGGGCAAGGTCTGATCCATTTGATATGCCCATAGCTCTGATTTTCAACTCCAAAAATGGAGTCTTCTTGTAGACCTTCTTGAATGGATGGTGTGGAAGAAGTGATGAAGTTCTTTTGTTGTTTTCCTTCCTTTTCCAGTGAAGAACATGGAAGATTAATATCTTCCAACATTGGTTCCAAAGAGCTATCACAAAACAATAGGCTGTTGTTTTTCAATGTTCTCCTTTATGGCAGCAAGCTCTTGATGTTGGAGAACGAATGGTGAAGAATAAAATATTTTAGTTTTAGTTGGCTCTTCATCCAAACATTCTTTTAAGTTTGATGGAAAATCAAACTCTTCAATGTCTTGTTGCTGCAAGGTCTCTCCCTTTTGTATGGTGACCTCTAAATATGCATTTTCTCTACCATGTATAGATGTTTTGTTCACCTCCATAATGGCTTCATCAATCAAATTGGCCCCTTCAAATGAAATCAAAAATGTATCAATAATGTTTCCTTCTTCTGTTGTTGCAAAAACTGACTTGATCTCATCCATTTTCTCCTCTCCAATGGGATTTGGAGCTGGTTGTTCTTCATCCTCTATGTTTTAAAGACCATCTTGCTCTTGATTAAACTCTCCCTCTAGCATGAGGTTTGTCAAGTCAAAATCTTCAATCTGCTTCTCTAGAGGACAAGTTGGAACTGCAAGATCTTCTTCTTCCATGGCTGATTGTGTAACTTGAATTGGATCAGCATTTCCTTTAAATAAAATGCCAACATGGACACTACATTTTGAGCAAACTGATTGCTGATCTGCTTCTTCTTTTTGCTCTCCTTCTGCTACAACAAAATCAGTCCTAACCACCACCTGTTCAACTTTCACCTCCTCTGATTAACCATCAAGTGGATCTTTGTTATCCCAAATTTGAGAGCCAAGCCTACCAAACTTTTGATCTTTTCATCCTTTTTTGGCTCTTCTTCTTGCTACTAATTTCCTTGACTGGAATTCTGATTTTTATCTTCCCAACATGGATTTGGGAATGCAAGAGGAGGGGTGGGTTGTTACTTAATTGATTTTACAATTTTTTGTGGTGTTGGAGGAGGTAGAAATTATTGTTTCTTTGGAGGGAATGGTTGTTTGGAAGGGGAAATGATAGAAGAATTGAGATGGGGTGGAAGACTAGGGAATGGAGAAATGGAATTAACTCTTGAGGCAGCATTGACTGGATTTATAAATTGGCATTCCAAATGAGATGGTGTTGCTTGAGGAATGGAAAGAGAAAAATCAGATGATGGTTTAGAACTTACCCATTGACAAGGTTGTTCAGCACCAATTTTATAGGCATCTATCTCTGTTGTCCATTGTGCAATTAGGGCAGCATCTCCATCATGAATTCCAGCTTCTCCTGAGGGATAAAGTGTCTTGGAAAATGGCCTCCCCATGGATAAGGAGTCCTACAACCAATTCTGAAAGCCTTCATTTGAGTTGTTGCTCTTGATTGCACCATTTTTTCCTCCATCTTTTGGATTTTGTCCACAAAATCAGCATCTTCCATTTGATTGTCTTCATTGCATGCGTACCCTTGCTCTTGATGTGCTTTACAACCACACTAATTTTGGTATTGCTCATATGGGTAAGCATGTTGACTTTGAATTTGATCAAACTACTGATTTGAAGGGGTTGTAAAACATGTTAGAGGTGAAATATATTTTTGTTGTTGTAAATATGAATTCCATGATGGAAATGAAGTCATGATTGCACAACTTCATGAAATGAAAGGAGATGGAAGAGATGGAAAGAAGAATGGATGAAAATGGATGGAAAACAGGTTTGCAACTCAGAGAATTGGTTATTTACCAGATGGAGTCACCAGGTTTGCTTTTGAATATGCCTCCAAAGGTTGAATCCTTAACAGGAACACACCAACCTATCAAAAATAAGGTGGAAGACCTCTAAGGTCCCATTAGGCGTGCCAAAACTGTCAGTGAAAATTCACAGCACCCCCAAAATGACCTATGGATCAAATTTTCTAAGGAAATGTCATTTGGTGTGAATGCACAACATTGAGCTTTCCCAAAGTGTGGGACCTTTGCAAATGGGGAAAGCTCTTCAGAGAAGGTTGGTTCCTCTTCCTAAACTACATGCCACGAGCTATTCCAGAGCATGCAAGCTAATATAATCCTAATATAACTATGCCAAGGAGACAAAGAGAGAGAGAGAGAGAGAGAAGAGGGAAAAAACAGAGCCTACACTAAAATGGTGATATGCCAAAGAAGGAAAAATTTGAACATCTATCAAAACTGTCATGGAACAAGAAGAGGTGAGCAATGGGAAGGATGGACAAGTGCATCACAGGCCCAAGGATAGATTTTACACAGAAAATGTTCCAAAACTCCATGAACACAGGTCCAAACCTACAATGAACATTCAAACATGCACAAATACAGGCAATGAAGAGAGGTAAGAAGAAAACAAGCAAAAAATGAGCAAGGCTCGACAGATGCATCACAAAACACATTTTTGTTGCTCCAGAAGTTTGCATAGAACATCATTTTAATGGTAAAAGGAAAAAATGCCATTGCAAAGCATGGGAGGAGGTTCTAACCCCATTTTCAACCCTGGGGAATAAAATAAGGGAGGGCAAAGTAGAAAAGATGAACCACCTTTACAAATGAGCCAAAAATGGCTTTTATCACGAATCATAATGAAGAAAAGTGCAAAAACACTGGCAAAATTTGATTTGCAACTCCAACCACCAAAAAATTATTCTAATTAGCCTGCAAAATAATGGGTTCCCATGGAAAATCCCATACTTCGAATTACATTGCTCTGCAGATCCAAAAACGACCCATACTTCATTAAATTTGGTGGTTGATAACCATTTTTGTGTTTTTTGCATGCCAAGGATGTTTCTCTATTTTTCTCCTACAAATCTCCATCAAAATACAAAATTTAACCTTCCATCGTGTAGATAATTTTACCATCTTTCCAATGATATAAAGAACGTTAAAATCTGAGCTCTAGATCAAAAGATATGTCCCTTTGAAGATTTAGCACAAAAATAGGGCAAAAATGGATTGGCGGGTTGAAACCTTAAAATGTTCCCTTTTTTGAATTTGAGAAAAATTCCTCAAAAATCCCCACGCCCCACCACTCTACTGTTACATGGCACATCCCCATTGGTCGATGGGATCATGGGCCCAAACCTGCCTTTCGCCCCTTTGATTTTCCATTAGAAAAATTTCCCAACTTTGCCCCACGCTCTGCCACTCCACTGCCACGTGGCAACTCCTCATTGGTCGGCAGGGATGTGCTTCCAATTTTTCCTTTGATGTTGCTGACCACTTTGGAAAAATTTCCAAATTCTCCCCGTGCCCCCAACCTTCACTGAGAACAAGACACGTGTCATCCTCCCATTGGTCCATGGGCCTTGCAAATTTCTTTTCCTCCTCCGCAGGCTTTCGGGCCAAGATTTTCCTTTGCGCCATTTGACTACTTTGGAAAATTTCACCAAATTCTTCCACACCTCGGACCTCCGCCGACGCGTGGCACACTTTGATTTGGTGTGGGCCTTAATCAATTTTCTTTCTTCCGCAGGTCCGCAGGAAAAAAATTCCATTTACGCCCTCCGACTACTTTGGCAAAAAGCCAAAATTTACTTTGTGCCTCTAACTTCCGCCTCTGTCTGGACACGTGGCGGCCTCCTATTGGTCTACGGGCCTTCAGGAAAAAATTTCTCCTTCCACCCCCTTCTGAGCCCTTTGGAAAAAATTTCAACTTACTCCCACCAGCCCGACATTCCGCCCTACCACGTGGCGCGTTCCTATTTGTTGCAGGCCTTCCTAGGGAAATTTTCCCTCAAAAACTCTGCCGAGCCATAACTTGAGAAATACAAGGAGTTAGGAGGAAAATTTTACCTTTCTAGAAAGGTGAGGAAAAATCCTATCTGATGGGATCATTTCCAGAATTTTTTGAGTACCTAAAGCATGCCAAAAATTCATTTAAGTTCCAGCATAGGATAAGAAGGGGGAGTTAGCCAAAATTAAGTATGGGGCTTATTTTGGATAACAAATCCTTCATATCAAATGTGTGAGCTAGCTTTCCCTTAAGCTCACCAATGTCCTACATAATAGATCCTATAATAAGCATATCATCCACATACAGTAACAAAATAATATAGCTCCCATTTTCAAGCTTCTTAAAATAAACACAATGGTCAAATTCACATCTCAAGTAACCATACTCATGCATAAAACTATCAAACCTCATGTACCACTGCCTTGGAGCTTGCTTGAGCCCATATAGGCTCTTTTTCAACCTGCACACTAATTTCTCCTTACCATTGACTTCATACCCAAGTGGTTATTGCATATAAATATCTTCATTTAAATCACCATGAAGGAAAGTAGTCTTCACATCTAGTTGCTCTAAATGTAAATCTTTTACTGCAACTAAACTCAATACAATACGAATAGAAATCATTTTAACGATAGTAAAAAATATTTCACCAAATTCAATACCTACTTTTTGTGTAAATCCTTTTACTACAAGCCTTGCCTTGTATCTTTTAAATCCACCCTCTTCTTCCTTAATCCTGTAAACCCACTTGTTCTGCAATGTCCTCTTACCTGCTAGCAACTTAACCAAATCCCAAGTCTGGTTCTGTTCTAAGAAGTCCATCTCCTCATCCATGTCATGCTCCCACTAGATGTGGGTCTTATCCTACATTACTTCTTCAAATATATCTGTTTCACCATTATCATTCAATAATAAATAAAATAGAGAAGGTGTAAATATTTCTGGAGGTTTACTTACCCTTTGTGACCTTCTCATAGGATTTTGGGGTACCGGAGGCTCAATCTGGACCTCCTGGACATTTGTATCCAAATCTGATAGTGACCGACGTCAGTCACCTGTAACCGATGTCGGTTCTAATAACTAATTTAAGTTTGGCTCTTCTGTAACAGATACCGGTTTTGTTGACTGATGTCAATTAGGGGTAAACTGACATCGGTTATTGTGTAACCCTATAGATAATACTTTTAAATCTGAGAGTTCATTTTCATTCACAAAATCTCAACCGGTTCATCCTTTGGTACCAAAATTTGATCCATGTACATTCTATTTTCATTCCATTCAACATCGTGACTCCTAATAATTTTAGAATTCTCTAAATCCCAAAAACAGAATCTAAAATCACCAGATCCATAACCAATGAAAGTGCATCTCTTGGATTTTACATCCAACTTTTTTCTATTTTCCTTATCAACATGCACAAAAGCTTCTGAACCAAAAACTTTAAGAAAAGAAAGATGTACATCTTTTCCGGTCCAAGCTTCCTCTGGTATTCCTCCATCTAGTGAACTTAAAGGCCTACAGTTAATCAAATAAACCATTGTATCAACTGTTTCTGCCCAAAACTATAAGGGAAGTCCAGAATGTATCCTCACACTTCTAGCACATTCCATGATTATCATGTTCATTCTTTCTGCAACACCATTCTCCTGTGGTGTTCTTGGAACCATTATTTCTCTACGTATCCCATTTACTAACAATAATCATTGAAATCCTTGGTATAGTATTCACCACCTTTTTTAGATCTAAGACACTTTAACTTAAAATTTGATTCATTCTCAACTTACTCCCAAGAATTGGAAAAAACTTTCTGTGGAGAGAAATTATCTAATGCAAATTACTTCCTCCCTTAAAGATCAATTAGATCTTATTCCCTTAAGACAACTAGATTCCAAGGATGAGCTGGTATGGAATAATTCCAATGATGGGAATTACTCTGTCAAAATTGGTTATAATAATTTCTTCCACAATAGTCAAACAGAGTTCAATTAGAATAAGATTTTGATGATTGAATTAACTCCTAAAATAAAAAATTTCCTTTGGCTGGCTATCAGAGGTAGGATTCTTACCACTGAAAACTTGATGAGAAGAGGATTTATAATG
This sequence comes from Taxus chinensis, assembly GCA_019776745.2. NCBI lineage: Eukaryota > Viridiplantae > Streptophyta > Pinopsida > Cupressales > Taxaceae > Taxus > Taxus chinensis. Next base: position 326,837,022 of record CM034156.1, on the reverse strand, counting down.
CCTAATAGGTGTCATCTTTGTATGAAAGATTCTGAGGATATTAGTCATCTGTTCATACATTGTGAGTATGCTACCAGAATATGGAGTTTTTCCCTCTCTAAATTTGAAGCTCTATGGGTGGTTCCGAAGGATCTAAATCAGCTATGGACTCAATGGAATCCACCCTTTAGGCATTGTGTTGTCAAAAGGATCTGGAAGCTGGCTATCCCTCATTTAATCTGGAGGATATGGAAGGATAGAAATGATATTATCTTCAGAAATAAGAAGCAAAACTATAAACTTAGTATTGGTAAAATCTCTAATGGTATCAAAGAGAACATTGCTAGATTTAAACCCCCCAAGAACAAGAGATATCCAGAGAATGAAGAATATATCTTATCCAATTGGCAGATTGGAATTGTCAATAGTCGTAGCAATCCCGGGAATAGCATTGATAGATCTTTGATTAAATGGTATCCTCCTGATTTTAATGGGTTTAAGTTGAACTTTGATGGGGCATATAAGGGGAACCCTGGGATTGCAGCAGGGGGAGGAGCAATACGGGATCATAAAGGTAGTCTGATTGTTGCGTATGCTGGGAAAATGGGAATTCAAACCAATCATTTTGCCGAAGCATTATCTGCTTTATGGGGCCTAAGAATTACCCAGACTCAAAATATCCATAACCTCATTATTGAAGGGGACTCCCTAAATATCATTAATCTCCTTAAACAGTGCTCATCTCCAAGTTGGAGCATCAAGGATTTAATCTCAGAGTCCACAAGTATCTGTCAAACATTCAATAACATCAGGATCATGCATACTTACCGGGAGGGTAATAAATTGGCAGATGTGCTCGCTAATTATGGTATTAATGTTAATCACATTATTTGGGATAATAATAGCATCCCTAAGCAGCTTCAAAATAGCATTCATGTGGATTTCTATACGCATGCAATTTCTTGAGTTGAGATATGATTATTGGGTGTGGATCAGTATCAATAAAACTCCCACATGTGTTGACTTAAAAACTATGATTATGCAAATCCTGTCGAATAATCAAGATAGTGTGAAGTATATGGCGAAGTCCAAGTGGAGTTAATTTGATATGAAAATCGCGCATGCGGGCAGCACTGTGCTTGTTAAAATTTGTATACAAGGCTCCATGGATATCGAAGACAGTAGTAAGGTAATTGATGATAGAGAGTGGGCTAACAAAAAGGCTGTTATTCCCACATGCGGATTTCCGCAGGCTCAGATCAGTAGGCACGCGGACGCTCGTGGGAATAGAAATGGCTCTCATTTTCAACATTGCATGGATTACAACAGTAAAAAATAAACTGGCTTCAGCGCTCTCAAGGATTTTGGAATTTGTTGCAAACAGTTAAGCACAGTGAAGATGGGGGGTCCCCCTTGCCAAATTGAGCCTAGTGTGGACCCGGACTGGAAGGATAATGTTGAGTTATAGAATATACTCAGCAAGGGCGACATCACCAACTTCATGGAGAAGGTTTAGGGACATGATCAAAGCATCTCAGTGCATTTTGCAAAGGATTGGAAGGAGCAGACTGTGGAATATGGGGGGCAAAAGATCTTGGTCAACGAGGAGCTTATTGCTGAAGCGATCGGTCTTAGCATGGAGGGCTACCATTTTTTTAACAAAAGGGTCGACAGAGATGTTGAATTGATCTATATTACCGCGGACCTGCTTGTTAGCTCGATCCCTCTGCCTTATGATGAGGTTACTCACATGATGATTCGATTCATTTCTTTGAAAGGGAGGTTTATCACCGTACCAGCTAAGCACCTTATCTTTCTCAACCACTTCCGTAGGAATCGCTGCATTTGTTTCCCCCATTATTTGTTGAACTCTCTTGAGTGCTCCATTTTGGAGTTTCAAAAGCATACCCGAGTGGTTCCTTTACACCAGGGGCTCATTTTGTTGCTGCATAAATTTTGTCTTCTTAGGTATCCTGGTCTTCCTTCCTCTCCTAGCTATGTTCCCCCTATGTCAGGTTCTGCTGCTGCTAGCCCCATTTCTCCACTCTCTGCCCCCGCCACCACTGTTGTCACACCCTTGTCGGTCATCCAGGCTTCATCTTCCATTCCTTCTGCTGCTACTCCCGCCCCCCACCTCACTTCCACCTTGGCCAGACCAGTCACCAGGGAATCTAGAAGGCTTAACCTCGATACTCTTGCTGCGGAGAAGGGCCCTCATGGAATTGAAATTGCACATGACCTCTTAAATATTAGCAGTGCTATTCCCTGAGATGTGCATATAGAGAGCTCTACAAAAATGTTGGATGCCTTAGAAGCTGAAATGAAGCTATTGAAGGATGAGGTTAAGAACTTGGCAAAACAGAAAGGAAAGAGGAAGGAGGAGGAGGTGGATATTGATAACAGCCAGATTGAAGATATCTACAAGAAGCTGAACTCCTTAGAATCCCATTTAGGGAAGGCCAAAACTCATCATGACTATAATATGGCCATTTTTAGTGCGATTAAGGAATTCATTGAGCAACATGTCAGAAGTGTCTCCAAACTAAGCGGAGTTCCGGCAACACTTTGGGGCAATGATAAGGAAAGCAAAAGGACCATTGATCAGCTGGATAAGACTAACGCTGCCCACATGACAACTTTGGGAATTTTTAGATCCTAGAAGAACATCAAAACCAGCATCGACAAAGCTGCCAAGAAGTAGTTGTAGGTGCTTTAGCTGCTCTTGTTTGTTTTTTGTTGTTTTTTTACGGTTTCTTTGTTGCTTTTGTGCAGGGTTTTTACTGTTTTGCCTTGTTTGGGTAGCTATTTTTTGGATACTTTGGGCTTCATTGTCATACTTGGATTCTGATCCTTTTTTCTCTGATTTTCATTCCTATTCTGGCTCATAGGCCCTCTCTTGTACTCAAGGGTATAGTCCCTTTCAAAAAACTATTTGTCAATAATAATAAAAAAACAAGGGATTTACATCTTTTAAAAGTCTCAAAAACATCATATTTACATTTAATACAATAAACCCATACCTTTCTTGTAGCATCATTGAAGAAAGTAACATAATACTGGGATCCTCCATGAGAAGCTACCTGAGCTGGTCCCCACACATATGAGTGTACAAGCTCCAATTTTTGTTCCTTCTTAGTTTCCCCAACTTTGAGAAATATCACTCTCTTTTGCTTTCCAAAGACATAATACTCACAAAAATAAAGATCTAAATCTTTCAAATCTGATAACTTACCCTTAGCCTTTAAGATCTGCATTCATTTTTTACTCATATGGCCTAGCCGGTTATACCACATGCATGCATCTAAATATTAAGTAGATAATGTAGAAAAGGAATCAGTAACATAGGTAGATAAATATAACGTTCCTCCCTTCTTACCTCTTGCCACAAAAAAATCACCCTTGGTGACTTTCCCAAAGTCTCTTGTAAAAGTAACCATGCAACCAGATTCAACTAGTTGCCCTACAAAAATATAATTCCTCTTGAGGCTTGGCACATGCCTCATATCTTTCAATACCCATGTATTTTCATTCTATAATTTTAGATGAACTTCCCCTTTACCATTAATACTACAAGGTTCATCATCACCCAAATAAACATGCCCAAAATTACCCTAGACATAATTTCTGAAATAACCCTTATTATGGGTTGCATGGAAAGAAACTCCTAAATCTAAAACCCATGATTCAATTCTTTCATCTAAAGAAAGAATAAGAGCATCTTACATTACCTCTGATGTAGCAATATTTTCTTCTCTTTTTCCTTTGACCAACAATATTTATTTGCATGTCCTTTCTTTCCACATTTCAAACACGTAGTTCCTTTACTTTTAGATTTAGATCTGATATCCCTTGACTTTGATCCCCCGTTACTCTTATTCTAGGATCTCTCCTTCTTCCTACCCCTACTTTCTAAATTTAAAGCATTCCCAGATGATGATGATTCAAGATTATACTAACCACATCATCAAACTTCAAAATATTATTAGCAGATGTTGTATTACTAAGAGCCATTACTAAGTTATCCCAACTATCAGGAAAAGAACATAAGAATAAAAGTTCTTTCACTTCATCATCAAATGGTATATCAACCAATTTTAACTGATTTAAAATAGATCTGAAATCATTCAAATGACTAGATGCAGATCCACCTTCATGTATCTTAGAACTAAATAGTTTCTTCATCAAATAAACTTTATTTGAAGCACTGGATTTTTCATATAAATCAGCAAGATATTTCATTAACCCTACCGTAAAAGTCACTTCTGTAATATTGGAAGCCACGAATGCTGTCAAGCTCAATCTTATAGATCTCAAATCCTTTCTGTCAAGAATCTTCCATTCTTCATCAGTCATCTTCGTAGGTCTATACTTCTCATCCAACGGTAAATACAAATTTCTTTGATATAGATAATCCTCAATCTACATCTTCCATAATTGATCATTTCAGATGTCAAACTTATCTACCTTATATTTTTTTATTTCTACCATTGTTGTAGCTCCCACTTAATCAGAAAACCCTCTATGAGTAAATTTTTCAACACACAAAACCCTCAAACAAATCGCTGATACCAGTTGTTGGGGTTAACACACCAGTTGTATAGACAATATATCATATCTAAGCATACATGCAAATAAAAGTGGATATTCTACCAGAAGAAATATACAAAACAAGATTTATAAATCAACACCAGTTTTAACATGGTTCACCCAGTGTGGGCTACGTCCACCAAGAAACAAGCCAATCTATTATCCAAAACTTTGACAAGATATACAATGAAGATTTACAATCTTCCACACCTCTCATATGTATAGTACTTTATTTCTCTCAAGCTTTTGCTTCATCACCAAGAATTCTCTCTCTCACCAACTTTTGCAAGTTCTTCTTAATTCTTGTTAATACTTACTTCTAAACCCTATCTTTTATGCTTATACAGTAATTTTTAGACTTAGGTCACTTAGCCATGTAATTACAATTAATAGATATACTTTAATACTAAAAATAGATCTAATTCCTGAGATTTAATTAAAACATCCTCACACAGGTAACCGACGTCAATTACCCCTAACGAATGTCAGTTCCTCCTTTCTTGACCGATGTCAGTTCCCCCTAACTGATGATGGTTATTGTGTTTTCCAGTAAGTTTCACATTTCACACTAATCTAAAGTAATTGAGCTCCACAACTCAAAAATGCTCTCATTAGAAGCTGGAGGGGATTCTCCAGTGCACTTTCCTAAGTGGTGGAGAGCTTGATGTTCTGGTTCCACTTCTTCCATGTGAGCCTCAAATCCTTCACGAGACATCATCTTTCGTAACTCCACAGACTCCTCAATATCATTATTCTTCAATTCCCTCTCTTGTGCCTCATTATACTCAAGCCTCATTTCTTCTCTCTACCTTTCTACCACCAAGTACACTATCTTTCACCACACCTACTCCTTCCCCTAGGTGTGGTGGGTTTTAGCTAGCCATAGGTTGATCTTCCAAATTTAGAATCATAATCAAGATCTTAATCGCTAAGGGGATAACACGCAAATAAGATCCTCTTAGTTTGCACAAGAATTGAAACTAATATGTATAAACAACGTACTCCAACACGTAACTATGTAAAACACCACTCCACTAATGATCTACAGTGCACGTCAAAGTTAAATCAGCATCATGTAGGGATTGAAAATCTTCTTGTGTCCAAAAAAGTTTTCTATACCTGTGATTTCACTTTGATGCATATGCCACCAGCCACTTGTATAAGTCTATAGGAAAATGGGAAAATAAAATTTCATAAGTTTCATAATACAGATGTTCTTCAACCCACGTGAGAGCATCAAAATCAGGTCTAGTGTTAAATATGTGATTAAACTATTCTTTTAAATCCTCAACCCAACTGGAAATGTTGGCTAAGGTTAATTGATATGTCTTCATCATGCAACATCCTTGCAACAACTTGAAAATATGTCTCAAAAACGCAACCAAAATGTAGTATGATTTTCTTACCCAAGCCCTAAATGAGTTGGCACATCACTCAGATAGATCTGAGTACTCACCCAAAGTGCGTAAAGGTACTAGGTCCCTCTTTTAATACTATATTTGTCAAGGTGTTAGTATGATCATACAAGTATTCCATATCCATAGCAAGTATTTAAATATAAAGCATAACACGAATCAAATCACAACCATAGTGTATAATGTATCAAACAAGGATCAAAACTAGATGTACCACACAATAACCAATAACAAAGACATCAACAATCAATATCTAACAACAATGATCTGTTATATTAATCCATAATAGTTGAATACATATATATCACTGTCATAAGGCATGTGCACTCATAAACCAATAGCATACCTCTAACACACATGCACCTCTAAACTGTGCAAATAAATACATATATATAGGTAGTGGGGACTTTCCCTTCACTACCCATGCACTCTCAAAATAGGTTACATGGTAATAATATCCATGTGCCACTATAAAAGTAACTACAGAAGCATGTAATCTTCGCTAATAATAGACTTCCTATAAATAACTCTAGATTTAATCCTAGTATTAGCTCTAACTCCACATGGCCCTTCATCTTCCTCTTAGTCCAAAAATAGCTATTGATTCATCCTCAATTATTCCATATTTTCCCAATGTGTGTTCTTCACTCTATGTTGAACTCCATCTTGTTCCATGCGAAAAGGTTAATTTCCAAAATTTATCTTTCTAGGCGTGGATATTTAGGGTGCAATTTTGTCAAACTACAGCGCCTATCTACATGCCCTCTTATACTTAGTCATACGTCACCCAACCATTATGTTTAATCTCTTTGTTTGGATTTTTTGGTTCCAATTTTACTGAGTTTGAAGTATGGTAGGGAGCTTGCCTAAGCATGGGTGGCAACAGAGTTAGAATGGAGCTAACTTATTTCCTCCAACTCAATAATGACACCACCCTTTGGAGACTGTTGCATTGAGGAGGATTTTTGAATTATATTCAATGTATCAAAGGCAATGATCCTTAGCTCTTTTTGGACTTTAGAAATTCTTGGGTGGAGGGGAGTTTTAATTTAAGGGGGGTTGAAATTCGAGCTATAAAGGAATCCATGTTGCTGATGTTACTGGGTTATCACTGGAGGGTCTTAAAAATTTTAAGGATAAAAATAGGCATAAACATGATATCGACACATTCTTTGGCCCTATTGAAAGAATCTTGATGTATGGTGATGACATAGCTCGTAGTTGTCTTCCTGAGTGGTGGGATGATGTTTGTATGGTTTTTATGATGTATCTTACATTAGAGGGTAAATTAGGGAAGATATTCTCTTATCACCTATCCATTCTTAACTACTTGAGTAGGAATAAGGCCATAAGTTTTCCATTTTTACTATTTAGATCCATGTCTACATCTATTTCTGACTTTAAAACTAATAAGGTGGAGGTTCCCCTTCATCAAGTTCTGATCTTATTACTTTTCAAAAATAGAAAACCCTTAATCCCTACCCAACCCATGACCACCAACAAAACTAAATCTGATAATGAAACCCTTGTTGTGGCCATGGAACATCTCAAGAAAGATAGTGGGAAGGACAATATGGAGGGTATAGTGGACATTCTCTACAACTTGAAAAAAGGGTTACAACAAAGGGGTGAAGTAACCAGAAGAAAAGAAAGACGTAGGAATCTTGTGGATTGGGAAGCTATATTACTGAGAGTTGAATCTATAACAGACACCATTTTTCTTGTTATCAATAACCTGGTTCAGGAAATAAGGGATTACCACCATAAAATCGATGTCCAAAATAAAAGGATTGGGTGTGTGAATGTTAATATAGTTATGCAAGAACAAAGGGTCTTTATATTACATGATCAAGTTTCCAAGGCCAAGGGAGGTAAGCAGAACATGAGGTTTGAGTTGAGTAGTTCAAAGAGTGAAGATACTATGGACATAGAGGTCAAAGACAATATCAAAAAAAGGCCAAAAAGGGTGGTCATAAAAGTTTCAGTGTCAAAAGGTAGTGGAATGAGTGTCAGGACTCACAGTAAAGGCCCTAACACAAGGGTGAAATAATGGTCAACCTTTGGTTGACCCTATGGTTTTTTTTGTATTGTTCTTCTTTTTAATCCTGGTTGTGGCTACTGTAATGGTCTTACTATAAAAAAAATTATTGTAATAATTTGCAATCCCTTGCTTAGTCTAGATTTGTTTTTGGGTTACTTTCCAGTCAAGCTTGTTTGAATTGGCTCCCTTTTCTCTTTTTTGGTTGGTTGTTGTGACTGTGCTTCTCTTTTTTGAAAGGGTTTTTTGGTCCCTTAAAAACCAAATTTTATTAACCTTATCTAAAAAAATGGGCTTGTGAACCCACTAGAGGCGGGATTATAGAACAAGATTTTAGATGATATTTCTATTTTTTATGTTACTAGAAGGTGAAAAAAAAGAGATGAACAAGAAATAATTGAGCTATGAGAGACACAAAAATATCACATCATATAAAGAAACATATCACTAAAATTAATAAGGGTAGGATAACTCCATGAGAGAATAAAATAAGTAAAGGAAAAGTTTGATGAAGTTAGAAGAAGGTATTAGGGTAAATATTTAAGCAACATTAATTATGATGACATATTTGGAGGAATTATATTATTCATTAGCATAATTTTTTATGATAAAAATAAAATAAAGGACATATTTGAACACATATATGGAATAATGGGGAAAATACATTAAATTCTTGTAGAGGATGTTTCCAATGTTTTTAACTAGTGATCATTGCTTCATTTTTCCTACAATCAAGCATGAATCACGAGGATCTATAAAGTATGAAGGAAATTTATGGAAATGGTATATTTAAGGGGATTAATTCTAAAACTATATTAAATAAAATGAATTTATGGTGTGCAAAAGTGAAAATATGAATATGTATTGGAAGAGAATGGATGGTTCTACATTTGGTATAAAAGTGGAATGTGTAATGGCATATGTTGTCATTTTGGTTGAATTGTATGAGAGAAGGAATGGAAAAATGGTTGATGAATTTGAATTTAAGCTCAGTTTTTATTCTCATGTGCATTATGATTTGTTTTCCCATGTGTATGAGATATTGTTAATGAAAATGCAAGATGATGGTCTGATGTCTTGTATTTTCCTTGGAAAATTGGATGGAAAGAAGGAATAAAAGAAAGGTTTAGCACATGTAGTTGATCTTGTATTTTAAAAAATAATAATGAAATAAATTATCTCGCTCTATCTATATATGATTATGATGGGTAATTGGAGGAAGATCAATGAAAATATTTATGACTTTCATGATTTTATAGCTACATATAGTCTAGTATGCAACAATAATTTATCTCAAATGGGAAAAAAAAATTTACTGTGGTGCATAGCTCAAAAGAGAGACATATAAATGGTGTGATAGATCCATTATATATAGGATGGGGATATAATCCACAATTTTTCAAAGTTATACTCAATGATACAAAATTACTCCTTATAAGAAAATTGCAATCACTTAGTATTGTTCAATAATTTGATGACGATAGTTTTTTATGGTTGGTACTTGTTTCTAAATTAATAAATGAACTTACCTTTATTTGAATTGATTATAAGATGATAGTGTTGAATATATAACATAAACATGTATGGTTCCAAGAAGTTGTTAAGATAACCAACAAATAGTTGTAACTAAAAGTCACTGTTCCTCCTCTTAATAAAATGAATATGCATGGGTCACTCAAATCAGTGTAATTTTTCCTTCTCTAATTATTTCTTCTCTTTTCATATGCTATCATTGGTATCAGATCCTCCAAGGTTACAGTTTGAGGAAGCCTTCAAAAGGCATGAACAAAAAATTCGAAGAAGCCCTAAAAGGGCATGAGTTTGGAAAATAGTGGCGTATTTGGAGAAAAATAACAAACACGAGGGGTAGAGCAAAGAAAAAAGAGGGCACACATTCATTGGAAGAGATTCCAGTAGAAGAGAGACATCAAAGTAAAACAAGGGCAAAAACACAGTCTGTTTTGAACAAAAATTTTGATTCGAATCCTAGAAGACGTGGTACGAAGGTAAAAGTCTTGGTTTGTAGAAAAATCTTCTGTCGCAAATCCTATCGTAGGAAAAGGAAAATTCGTGGTAGAGAAAAATGTGAGCAGCTCGAAGGCAATACCTGGTTCAAAGATTTGAAGATAATATAGTCGATTGAAGGACATACATTGCAAAAGTTTGTGGCTGTGGAAATCGTGGAGAAGAAGTCGTGTGGGAGGAAAGAATGAATTCGTGTGGGAAGAGGTAGATTCTGGGAGAATAAGATTTATTAAACTATTTTTCCGTAATTTTTCTCCCCTTTCCATGTATAGGTTCTTTGATACTTGCCATGTGTTTACATAACATACTTTCCCAGCCACGTATTTGCATAAATTTATTGTGTTTTATTTGGTGGGAAAATATTTTATTTCCATTTTTATTATTTTCATAATAAAATGGTGAATATTTCAAATCTCATTCTACCTGATTCACAAAAGTTAACAGGCACTAATTTCAAATTTTAGAGTCATAAGATTTTAATGGTTATGGAGTTTCGTTATTGTGAAAAAATAATAATTGTTGATGAAATTCGACCAGCGACAAACTTTGCAGATTAGGACAAATGTCATAAGGAAGCCTTATTGCTCCCCAACTTGTCGATGTCAGATGAGTTGATACCGGAAGTGTGGGATGCTACTATAGTAATCACATTGTGGACCATTCTAAAGGATAAATATCATACATCAGAAAAGAGTAAGGTTTTATACCTGAAAATTATGTTCTTTTCCATAAAAATACGAGAAGGTGGATTGATATCTGAGCACCTATTTTAGATGAAATATCTCTGAGACCAATTGTCTTCCATAAATAAAAAGGTGGACGATGATGATATGGTGGATTTGGTTCTAAATAGCTTGCCTTCTTCTTATGAGTCATTTGTGGAGGCACTTCATTTAAAGGTAGAGATTCAAACTCTTACGTTTGACAAGGTGAGTTCCTACTTTTTGCAAAAGGAACGAAGACAGACACATGCTCAAGAGTCCACTTCTGGACAATCTGAGAGTGATTTTTTTTCTCATTCTAAAGGAAAGTGTAAACAGCATGCTAAGACATCCTCTTCCTCTCCTAAATATCAAGTAAAATGTTATTATTGTCACAAACTTAGTCATGTGAAGAAGGACTGTTAGAAACAACTCAATGCCCTAAAGAAGTAGAAGGGGCAGACACATGTGGCTACAGTTGAACACGAGTCAGAAGAATAATATGCTCTCATGGCATCTTGCATAGGTAATGGCAGCCCTACTGGATGTTGGTTCTTTGATTCTAGAGCATCACAGCATTTCACATGTCAAAAAGACTAGTATGTCAATTTTAATTCTTGTTCTTCTTATTCAGTTACTTTAGGAGATGGAAGATCACATGTTGTAGAGGGTATTGGGGATGTTCGTATTATGCTAAATAAAAATACCATATTAATTGTAAAAAAAGTTAGATATGTGCCTAACATGAATAAGAATTTGTTATTTGTCAGTCAACTAACTGATAATCCCAATATCTCTGTAAACTTTTCTAGTAAACAATTTATTGTGTCTGACATCAAGAAAATTAAGGTTATTACCCTGGGAATTAGGCATGGTGGTCTATATGATCAACTTGCATGCCTTAATTTTGCAAGGAAATACAAGTGTTTTATGGCAAGAAAGATATGGCCATCTCAACAAGCCAACATGGTTGTTGGTTTGCCTCATATTTAGGAGAAACATGACATGTGTGTTGGTTGTTTTGTAGGAAAACAAAAGTGGAAGTGTTTTCCCTCTGAAGCTGTTTGGCATGCAAAGGGGCTCTTGTATCTTATACATGCAAATCTATGTGAGCCATCATGGAAGACTCTGTTGGCGTGAGTTATCCTATGTGTCCTCCTCACATCTTGGAGTGTCATCTCACCTGGGTCAGGTTTAGGGTTAGGTTTAGGGTTTGATATTGAGTCATGCACTAGGGTTACTCAACACCCTATATGTACCCTTTCACTATTCATTTATGAGCATGCCAAGACACTCTGATGTCTTTTTCTTACAAACAAGCTTTTTTCTGTTATGCAAGTTTATTCAGTTATTGATCGTTTCTTCCTTGTGATTACGTTGGAGCTATTTTGATTCAACTTGAGTGCAACTTCATTGTGGTGCACAGTTTTTGATATGATCCGTCAACTCTTTCATGGTATCAGAGCCGAGATCGGGTAAATGTGCACTCATTTTTTGAGTTGCGATTACTCTTGTTTTTTCATTCCTCATGCAAGCTTTTCAATCCTAATATTTTATTTTTTTCTTGCTAACACATCTAACTAGTTGTTTTTTGGAAAAGTTGTGTTGTTTTTTGTGCATTTTCTATACTTGTGCAGGTATTCCTGAAGGTTTCAGGGTATTTACAGCCACATTTAGCTATCTACAGCTAAATCTGGCTTTTCAGCCAAAATAGAGATTATTTCATTTCTTTTTTTTAATAAAATTATTAAAATAGAAGTGAAATTTTTTTAAGATCTTCAGTTTTTGTAGTTACAGGGACTTTTTAGGGTAAATATTGCAATGTGATCCTTGTTTTTTTCTTCACTGCCTTCTCGGCCCTGCTTTTTTCCTCTTTGCGTTCTCGGCCCTGCATGGTGTGGTTTTTTTCTCTCGTGGCCCTACTATGTGACCCTGTTGTGCTACTGTGTCGAACTGCAGCCTCTGTCGTTGCACTATCTACCACCCCTACGCTAGTCTTTGCCACTGTGTGGTCTTGACCTGACGCCTCAGCCCCTTGGCCATCCAAACCTCATGTGTTATTACCTTTCAAAAATGCCCACCCTGCCGTGTGCAGTCTGCATGCCCCGCGTCTGTCAACTGTTACGTGCCCCCCGTTTCTCCAGCGCGGCCGCTTCTCCACCTAGACCTGCAACCCTTCCCTGTGCTAGTCTGCCTCTGCCCCACGTGCCCTCACCGACCCTACAAGAAAAACTACACACAACACTCTTTTTGGTAAGTTTTTGTTTTTTTTTTTTTTGCTAATTTTTTTTAGTACGTTTTTTCAATCAAAAAAATCAAATCTTTTCCTTTTAAGTTTTTTTAAAAAATTCTTTCCTTTTTTTTAAATTCCTTCTCAAAAAAAAAAACGCATTTTTTTAGTAAGTTTTTAATTTCTTTAAAACTCAAATCAAAAACATTTTAAAAAGTTAGAAAGTTTTTTTAAGGGAAATATTTTTTAAAAAACATATAAGGGCTCTTTTTTTAGATCTTTTTTCAAAAATATAAAATTAATTGTAATTAAATTATATTTATTTAAATCTTTTTTCCAATTCTATCTCTTTCGATTAGTAAAATATTTAAAATCATCTTTTTAATTAAACTTTTTTTTTATCATTTTGTCAAAATTGCTTAAATTAGCTAAATAGGGCGTTTCAAAATGGTAATTCTTTAAAAACATTATTGTCAATTTTTTTTTCTCTAATTGTCCACTCAAGTGTGCAGCATCTCTCTAAACACCTTTTTTCCCCTTCTGAGCATTTTTTCGGCGTTCTGAAGATTCTAAACTCCTTGAGTTCATTTAAAACATTGTATTTTACCCCTTTTATTACTTGCGACTAGTGAGCGCATCCGCCACAGTCTGTAGCAAGGGGGTTTTCATTTGTGACGTGAGACGCTTTTTCTCACAACCAGGATTGGCTTTCACCTCCTTCCTTGTTTTTTGCTTGTGCTTGTTTACAGTGTCCTATTTGTTGCCTCCATGAAACATTGTTGTGGTCTCCTCTCTTGTGCATTATTATGCTGATTGCAAGATGAGTTACCAAGTGTTTCAAACCGCACGCATGGACCCGATTGTAATCAACGCACTAAACTATAAAGTGCCGAAAGCAGGGGGTTGTTATATTGTCTTGGGTGGTTGTGTTTCTTTTCTACATTTCTTTCTCTCTCTCTTCACTATGGATGCACTTTCAATTCCTTTGCTTACGTCATTCAACTTTTTTGAATGGAGATCAAAAATAATAATGAAACTAAGGGGTAAAGGGTTATTCCACATCACCATGGGAACTGAGACTGAACCAAACGATGAACCTAAAAAATCTAAGTGGTTAAACCATAGTGATGAAGCTTTAGGTATTCTTTGCATGTCTATTTCTCCTTACTTTCTCTTCCACATTGAGGCATCCGAAACACCTAAATCTGTGTGGAAAACACTGGATGCAATGTTTGGACAACTAGATGACATGAGAGCGCATGAGTTGGAAAATGAACTACTAGGGTTAAATCCTAGTGACTTTGAAAACCTACAAGCTTTCTTCTCGAAATTTGTCCACATTAGATTGTTGTTAAAAGGATGTCAAGTAGAGAAGAAATATTCTCAACTGATCTTGTCGATTCTCTCTAAGCTAGGTCCCGAATATTCTGTCTTTGTGTCAACTTTCTACGCTACAAAAACTACTTTGGGTGATACTTGGACTATGCCCTCCTTTGATTGTTTTTCGTCCCAACTCATTCGAGAACAGGACAAACTCATTCAAATGGGGTCTCTCAAGTCCAAGTCACATGCCCTTGTAGCAAGTACTAGCAAGGGAAAGAAGACTGAAAAGAAGAAAGAAACAAAGGATCAACCTAAGAAAGAAACCAAGACCAAACCTAAAAATGACACAAACACTTCGACTTCTGAGCCTAAGGCACAGAAAAGCAAGTTTTTGTGTTCCTATTACAAGAAGTATGGTCACGACGAGCAACACTGTTTTTGGAAACAGATTGATCACTTATCTCATTTACTTGAGAAGAATAAAATAAGTGTTCCTGAATCCATAAAACAAAGTGCTCCGAAGGCCGAGTCTTCTGCTACAAAAGGTGCTAAAAATGATAAGAAGAAAGGAAAGGCCCTTGTAGCCAGAGTTGCTCCTTCATCAACATGGATTATAGATTCCGGTGCCTCACACCACATGGGTTCTTTGCATGTTGAGTTTTCCAACATCGAACCTTGTGGAATGTCCCAAATCATGATGGGTAATGACACGACAGTGTTAGTTTCTGGTAGTGGATCGGTAGAGATGGATGGGGGAACATTTAACCAAGTGTTGAGTGTTCCTGATCTCTCTACCAATATCCTATCAGTTTACCAAATTACTCACCTTGGTGAAGGAATGTGAGTGGAATTTGGTCCTAACTCAGTGATTATTCGTGAGCTTAACGATGACACTACAGTGGCTGAGGGAAAGGAAGATCACCGTTCACAGTTGTACACCTTCTCCCACTTTACTTCTGATTCTATGCCCACTGCCTTGCTCACTCATGCAAATGAGGTTAGTAAGCTATGGCATGAGCATTTTGGACATCTAAATTATCTCTACCTTGAACAATTGAGCCAAAACGAAATGGTCAACAGGCTGCCCCACTTTAATTTTTTTAAGGGTCTTTGTGAGGTTTGTACCCTTGGAAAGCATCCTGAAAAGAAATTTGACAAAGGAAAATCCTAGAGAGCTACTCATCCTTTAGATCTTGTTCACAGTGATGTTTCAGGTCCATTTCCTTCTCCTTCATTTACTAGAGCTCTTTATGTGCTAACCTTCATTGATGACTATTCGTGATATACTTGGGTATATTTTCTTAAGCTTAAGTTTGAAGTCTTTGAACATTTTCAGGACTTTAAGGCTCTTGCTGAGAAATAGGTGGAATGGTCTATTAAGGTTCTTCAAACCAATAATGGAGGTGAATATGTAAACAATAGGTTCATGGATTTATGTACTTCTGAAGGGATCTCTTTGCAACATACAGTTGCTTATAGCCCTTCGCAAAATGGAGTCACAGAAAGAAAGAACCATACTCTAAAGGAGATGGCCACTTGTATGATTCACTTGAAATCTCTTCCTCCACAGTATTGGGCCGAAGTAGTGAATTGTGCAAATTACATTCAGAACCATGTTCTACACAAGGTAGTAAGAGGGATGACACCCTTTGAATCCTGGTTTGGACGCAAGCTTGATGTTGAGCACTTTCAAGTCTTTGGATCCAAGGCTATGGCTCAGATTCCCAAGAAGAAACGTAAGGCCTTGGAACCACAATCCAAACCTTGTATCTTTATAGGGTATCCTGATGCCGTGAAGGGATATCATTTGATGAATCCTACTTCTCATGAGCTATATATTGAGAGAAGTGTTAAGTTTGATGAGTCTTCTTCAACTTCTACTTCTCCACCTATTGAGGTTCTTCAGCTCACTGATTCGGATTCTGACTCATTAGATGATGATACTATTGAGCGTGATCCTCTTCCAGATCCTCCCAACCATCAGACCTCTGAGTCTTCTGATTCTGACAGTAGTGATGATGAGGACTATGTCCCTTCTCACTCAAGTGAAGAATCTTCCGACTCTGAGCCTGATCCTCCTGGTCCTCTTTGGGCTAGGAAAACTTTGCAAAGTGCTGGAGATTTAGTTGGAGATACTTCGGATATGAGACGTACTCGCTCAGATTTCATTGGACCCCACTCTTTCTTCACCTATGCTTCTGATCCACAGTCTTTTTGGGAGGCTTCTGGTATTCCTGAGTGGGATTCTGCCATGGATGAGGAGTATTCCTCTCTCATGAAGAATGATACTTGGGATCTCACCACTCTTCCGAAAGGAAGAAAAATCATTCGGTGTAAGTGGGTGTTCTAAACAAAGTATGGAGTAGATGGAGACATCAAAAATTTTAAAGCATGATTAGTAGCTAAGGTTTTCTCCTAGATAGCTAGGGTTGATTATACTGAAACCTTTGCTCCAGTTGTGAAGATGACTTCTATTCGACTGACCCTAGCCATTGCTGCAGCAAACAGATGGAAATTCCATCAAATGGATGTTAAGAGTGCCTTCCTTCATGGTGACCTAGAGGAAGAGATCTATATGGAACAACCTCTGGGTTATGTCTAAGATCCCTCCCTCATTTTGTAAGTTAAAGAAGTCTCTTTATGGCCTTAAACAAGCCCCTCGGGCTTGGTATGCCAAGATGGACTCCTTTTTACTTACATCAGGGTTTACTAGGTGTCATTCTGATCCAAATGTTTATATTCTATGGCAAGATGACTCCATACTCATTCTTGTTCTATATGTTGATGACTTGTTGATCACAGGCAGCTCTTCCTCTATTATTGATTTTGTGAAGATCACCTTGGCCAACAAGTTTTCCATGACTGACTTAGGTCTGCTTCATTACTTCCTTGGGATCTAGATTTCACAATCTGACTCAGGAATCTTGATTTCGCAACCTAAGTATGCTCTTGATTTGCTATCTCATTTTCAGATGTCTGATTGCAAGTATTCTCCTACTCCTTTTCTTTCTGGGGTTAAGTTGGTTTCAGATTGCTCTACTCCCTTGGTTGATGGTACTCTTTATCGACAAGTTGGTGGGGAGCTTGATTTACTTGACTCACACTTGACCAGATTTATTGTATGTTGTTGGGATCATGTCCAGATTCATGCAGGAGCCACATGAGCTGCATTGGAAAGCAGCTAAATGGATCCTTCATTATGTTCATGGCACTTATGCTAATGGCATTCACTATCATGGAGGGGTAGATATTGACTTGATTGGGTTCACAGATTCTGATTGGGCCGGTGACTTAGATCATCAGAAATCTACTTCTGGCTATAGTTTCTCTCTTGGTTTAGGTCCTATTAGTTGGTCTAGCAAGAAGAAGAATGCAATTGTGATATCATCTATAGAGGTAGAATACAAAGGAGCATTTAATGCTGCCACAGAAGCTATTTGGCTACAGGGTATTCTGACAGAGTTTGGCATCCACTTTCGGTGGCCTACCATTATCTACTGTGATAACACAAGCACTATCTCTATTTGTAAAAATCCAGTTTTGCATCAGTGGATGAAGCACATTGAGATCCATATGCACTTCATACGGGAGCTTATTCATGATGGTATCATTGACATTCAGTACATTCAGACAAGCTGATCAGATTGCAGATTTATTTACCAAGCCCTTCACTGAGATGAAGTTTCTTCACTTACGGTCTCTTCTTGGGGTAAGGTCTTCTGCAGCTTGCTCATCTTCTTTAGGCTATGTAGTCATTCTCTTCTTCTTCTTTCTTCTAGGAAGATGTGTTTGTATATGGGCACCTTATCAGGCCTTTAGTTTCTAGGCCCCATTAACACATCTTTCTTAGTTGTTTAGGAGTGTCTTCTTTTCCGTCTAACTCTTCATGGCTACTACCCCAGCTTCAATGAAGGGGGGTGTTGGTGTGAGTTATCCTATGTGTCCTCCTCACATATTGGAGTGTCATCTCACCTGGGTCAGGTTTAGGGTTTGATATTGAGTCATGCAATAGGGTTACTCAGCACCCCATATGTGCCCTTTCACTATTCATTTATGAACATGCCAAGACACTCCGCTGTCTTTTTCTTACAAAAAAGATTTGTTCTATTATGCAAGTTCATTCAGTTATTGATCATTCCTTCCTTGTGATTACGTTGGAGCTAGTTTGATTCAACTTGAGTGTAACTTCATTGTGGTGCATAGTTTTTGATATGATCTGTCAACTCTTTCAGACTCCCACAGTCCTTGGTGCACGTTATTTTCTCTTGCTGGTGGATGATTATTCTTGGAAGATGTGGGTCTATTTTTTGAATACTAAGTTTGATTGATTTTCTTATTTTGTCAATTTCAAGGCCTTGGTGGAGAACCAAACCAGTCGGTGGATCAATACTTTGAGATCCAATAATGGGGGTGAGTTTAACTCTAAACAATTTACAGATTTCTGTAATAAAGAAGGGATTCAACACCAGTTGTCATCCCCTTATACCCCGCAGTAGAATGGGGTGTTAGAACAGAGGAACATAACCATCATGGAGATGGATTGATGTATGATGCACATTCAAGGAGTGCCCCATAAATATTGGTGAAAATTTGTTAACATAATTGTTTATATACTCAATCAAAGTCCTTGCAAAGCTTTACAGGACATCACACTGGAGGAAGCTTGGTCCACCATCAAACCAGAGGTATGAGCATTTCTTGTTTTTGGTTCAGTTGCTTATACTTTGGTTCCTAAAAATAAGAGGAGTAAATTAGATTCAAAATGTTCTAGATATTTTTTTTCTATTTATAGTGATCAATATAAATCCTATAGGTTGATTAATACTTCCATTGATAAGATCATTATTGGTTGAGATGTTGATGTAAAAGAAACAAAGTCTTTCTTTGGTTGTAATCAGCAAGGGGACTAGCCAAGGGGTCATAATAGAGTTTGGTACTCTTTCCTTTCTTGATCATGAATCTAGTTCTTCTCATACTCCTCCACAGACTCTAGGACAGTCTGTCTAATCTCCCACTGAGATTTTTGGGTCTCCAGGAAATCAACTTGTGTTGGTTTCTCCTCTGGAACTTCCATTGGTTTCTCTTCCAAAAACACCACAACCAGCCACCACATCTTCAGTTCAACAGAGGCCTAAGTGGTTTTACTCCACTATTCAGGATTTGAGGAAGGAAGAATTGTCTTCTCTCTTAGATAGAAAGTCTCTCCGAACTGGTAAGCAAATTGATTATTCTGAGCATGCTCAATTCACTCTTACTTCTGATCTTCTTCATATTCATGAGCCAAAGAAATACTCTGAAGCACGAGGCATACCGGAATGGGGAGCTGCCATGTAACTAGAGTATGATGCCTTGATTAAAAATAATACATTGAATTTGGTGTCATTACCTCTAGGGGAACACACCATTGGTTGTAAATGGGTGCATAAAATCAAGTCCAAAGTAGATGGTACTTTTGATAAGTAAATATATCGACTTGTTACAAAAGTATTTTCACAATAGGAGGGGATAGATTATGAAGAAACATTTGCTCCTACTTTAAAGATGGTCACTTTTTGACTTCTTCTTTCTTTTGCAACTCAATTTGGTTGGAAATTATATCAGATGGATGTCAAAATTGCTTTCCTGAATGGGGATTTGGAGGAAGAAGTGTATATGACAAATTCTGAGGGTTTCTTGGGCTCGTGGTAGTGAGCATATGGTGTGTAGATTGATTAAGTCCTTATATGGACTTAAGCAGGATCCTCGAGCCTGGTACATAAAAATAGATAAACATCTTAGAGATTCAAGATTCACACAGAGTCATTCTAATCTGAATCTCTATTTCAAAAGCAATAATGATGACATTTTGATTCTTATTGTGTATTTTGGTGAACTTACCATCACTGTCAGTGGAGATGTTGCAATTCATAAGGTAAAATCAAATTTATGTGTTGCCTTTGACATGACTAATTTAGGCATCCTTCACTATTTTCTTGGTGTAGAATTCTAGCAACTTGATCACTTGATTTTCATTTCTCAAGTTAAGTATGCCACTAACCTACTACATAAATTTCAAATGTATGATTGTAATTCTTATTCTACACCTATGGAGGTAGGGTTGAAAATCTCAACTTATGATGATTCACCACCGGTCGATGAATCAGTATACAGATAGTTGGTGGGTAGTTTGATCTATCTAACAACTACACGACTAGATCTATGTTTTTCTGTCAGCTATATCTCTCAATTTTTATCTAAACCAAAATTCATTCAATGGGGAGTAGCAAAATGATTTCTACGATATGTCAAAGGAACTCTTGACTTTGGCATTCTATATTAGAGAGTTGCATATTTCATGTTGATTGGCTATATTGACTCTGATTGGGGAGGATCTGTAGATACTCGATGATCTACCATAGGATATATCTTCTCTTTTGGTTCGGGAGTTTTTTCTTGGAAAAGTAAACTTCAACCTACTATTGTCATCTCTTCTACACAAGCAGAATAGAAGGTTGTTATTAGTGCTAGTTGCGAAGCAATATGGCTTTGTTAGATTCTGACTGATATTTTATTTCCCCAAGCTGCTGCAACACCTCTTTCACTCTTTTTTTATATTAAAGGTGTTTTGAAAATGGTGAAAAATCCTATCTATCATGCCCGCACTAAACATATTTATATTCATCATCATTATATTCGCTAGTTGGTTGATTCTGGTGAAATCTCTCTACATTTTTATCCTTCTGCAGATCATCCTGCTAATGTAATGACTAAACCTTTTGGTCCTTTTTTGTTTGTCAAGTTCAGAGATAAACTTGGTGTTTTTTTGAGGTTAGTCATTAAATGGGGGTGCTGAATATATAACATAAACGTGTACAGTTCCAAGTAGTTGTTAAGATAACCAACAAATAGTTGTAATTAAATGTAACTACTCCTCCTCTCAATAAAAAAAATTCTTGGTTCATTCAAATCAGTGCATTTTTCCTTCTCTAATTATTTCTTCTCTTTGCATATACTAACAAATAGGAAATAATAGCAATTCTTATTACAAGGATAAAATGCACAATATCTTCTAAGGTATTGATGGTTATGGGGAACATTCCCATCGACATAATAAATATGAAGAAGATAAAATTTTAATCATATTTCCAATCATATGTTTTTAAAAATCTATACTACTAATTAGTCATTTTGGTGTGTTCTTGAAAAAATATTTTGTTAAGAAATTATATTTGATGCAATGGTTAACTTCCATGTCTGTCTATTATGTTTGGCATGTGAGAGTGCATTCAATATTGAATATGTTTTGATAAATACTAAGAATAGTAAAGGAATACAATAAGAGTGAGGGAATGAATATATATAAAGAGAGGATGTTTTTCCAAATATGGAAATATCTATAAGAAATTGGAATTCATGTGAGGTTGAGGGATCCATATACATTAAAAATAAGGTATAAAATGACTCAACTAGGGGAAATCAGATGGATTAATATCTGAAAAATTATTATGGCATCATGACGGAATATTGAAGGTATATCTTTACTTGTAGCTATTTCAATTTTCTAAATTTATAGATTATTTATAATCATATAGGATTTTTTTTAGAATTTATTGAATGGTTACTAACCAAATAAAAGTACATGAAGTTGGTGAGGTTGTGGTAGTATTATAGAGAATACCATACGTTGTAATTGTATGCTTCTAGAGGGGTTAACCCATCAGAGTACGAGGAAAATTTTTTGACATTGTATGTTTGATAAAATGGTTTCCTATAGTAAGGTTGAAATGTACTTTCTATCACAAGTGGATATTTTTGTTTCAAGATTGTCCTCATTACTAGAAAATGGTTTTGTTGTGTTTTATATGTTTAGGATATAATATGGTCCCATAAATACATGTCCAAGGTGCACATTCCCTATTAATGACCAACTATGTATATCCATTTATGTTGGGTCGATAGTGGAATAAGGTAATTAAGTATAAAAATAGGGAAATAAAAAACATAAATACCATTAGACAAGGTGGAATAAAATATCCAAACACTACAAAAAGTGGGATGGAATTCTCTAGACATTTTGAATATGAAAAGAAACTCCTTATTGATGAGATGAGATCACAATTCTTCAAGCTAATTATGAGACCAAAGAGTATATTGGAAATGGCCAAGCACCAAAAATGCCTTCCTTTAGAAGTCAAAATCAAGCTTTGACCCAAATTCAAGAATCATTGCCACCCAGTTGATATGTCAACTATTGGATAATTGGCCAATACTATCCCTATTTTTAGTCCTTGTGTTGTCAAATACCTATTCAAGTCATAATCCATACAACATAAATCATCCTTGATTGTTACTTTACATGTGGGAGTCTTATTTTATACATTACAAAAATTGATGTTAAATGTAGATTAAAAATAGTGTTTTATTTAATTATTTTACAATAAATATATTCCTAGGAAAAGGGATATAAGAAAAATTGTAGAAGAGGCATTCTTTGAATCACACAAATTTGGAAAGTCTTGCAAAAATTCCAAACATACAATTACATTTCTAGTGACTTAATTTAAGGAGATTATAGAGAGTCTACGTGTAAGACTATTTCACTGGAATATGAAATTTGTGATGAATTGGTATTTGAAAGATGGATGGAACCCAACAAACCTACCTCAAAAAATGATCTTAACTATATCATCAGTATTGCAAAAATAGGAAATTATAAGCCAAAAAGTAATAAGAGTAGTGGTAGAGGGCATCATAACATTTCAAAACTTTGGTCGTATTATTCTTCATGCAACTTCAAAATCATGTGTGTGGCTACGTTTGTATTCCATGTAAATTTAGAAATACAAAAAACCACATGAATATATACATTTTGGTCATTTTTTATTAAATGAAGGATAAAATATAAGATCTTGTGAGCATACAATTTGGATTTGAATCTATTTCATATATACAAAGTGAGGGTATCTATAGGGTCAGTTTGGTAAAGTTGCATGTTTTTTAATTCTACATATCCAAATGTAAAGAAGGGGTTTCGATAATGTTTGATATATGGAATTATTATAATAAAAATATGATATGAACTTATCAGGTGGTGGGTTCATATTGTTATTGTTAGAACACCATAAAAATATGATCATTTGGGTTTATAATTTCTTTTATTTTTCAAAAGTTTGATCCATGCTAAATTTTAATTATAAGTACAATAGGACACAATGTAGGTTCTTGTGGTTGATGAAATTATATTAAGTCATGAAAACATCTCCCCACCTTACAGCTCCATAGTTAACACACAATACGTCAACAAAAATTAGAATTATTAATTTATCTTTAAGAACCAATCAATTTGATACCATTTAAGTGATTTACATACTATAATAATATTTTACAAATTCAAGTGAATACAACATGCACACTTATATATTCCATCAAACTATGAACTCATGAATTTAACTGAGACATTACCTTGTCAAGCCAATAATAAAATGTAGTAAACAAGAAACTACCTCACTAGGTCTAAATTACAATTTGGTATAGAAGCATGATAACAAATACATGTTTTACAACCCTTGGAACAACAAAGATATATTTTTGTGCCATGTGTTGTATAGAAAGTAAATATTGCATGCTTTCCTAAATCATGTAAGACCTCTTGGGAGGCTTCAAAGTAATATATTCTAAAAAAGGACTAAAATAGTCATCTTTTGAAAGAAACCATAGTTGTGTCGATAAAAAATCAAATGAACATCTACATCCACATAACCATAAACCATAACCATAATAAATTCTATCAATAGGAGATTAAACTCCTAATATTTCTTAATTGCTCTTGAATTTTTATCCCATCCACCAACACATATATTCTTTAATATAAAAAGGTAATTACATATACTTTCTAAACTATTTTTATGGATACAAGATTTACTTCAAGGATAAGATGATACTATATTAAGTACCTCACAAAAAAACACAAAAAATGAGTGCATGTAACTATACGATGATTTAGAAAAGTTGAGTCAATACAAAATTCACAATTTAAGATACCATCAAACTCGAAATACTTGAATTTAATAGATTCATTACTTTTTCAAGCCATGAATAGAGTGTGGTAAATAGGTAACTACCTCACTAGGTCAAAAATACACTTCGGTATGGAGGCATGTAAAAATTATACATGCAATACAATACTTAGCACCCATATTTCTTTGAAGTAAGAAATTTTGGAGCATAACTAAAGTACATTGCAGTGTCAAGTGTTGTATACAATGTAACAATTATATGCTTTGGTACATCATGTAAGGCCTATATGGGTTCTTCAAAGTAATAAATACTAGGGGAGGACTAAAATAGTCATATTCAAAAACCTAAAATAGTTGTGTTGAGAAAAATCAAATAAGCATCTACATCCACATAACCCTAAAACCTAAACCCTAAACAATAAAAAATTCTATTAATAAGGGATCTAACTCCTATTATCTCTTAATTGTTCTCATATTTCTCTCACATCCACTAACACCTATATTATTTGATATGAAAACTAATTATCTTCACATTTTTTACTATTTACAGGGATAAACTATCTCCTTCAAGTTTGAGATACTCGTTCATGAAGTACCTTATAAAAAAAACATAATAAAGGAGTGTAGATAACTATAAGAAGATTTAGAAAAATCAAATAAATACAGCATTCACAATTTCAAATGCCTTTATTGCCAAGTGTTATATAAAATTTAAAAAATTGCATGCCTCCCTACATCATGCAAGAATTGTAGGGGTTCTTCAAAGTAATAAATACGTAAACTAAAATTAAATGAAACTTATAGGGTTTATAGAAATGAGAAATCATGCAAGTTTTATTGTGACCTCACATGGGAATTCTCCAATGTGAATTGATATCTCATTCATAAAGCATTCTCATACATGTGGAATAATAATTTTTAGGTCATATGAAGGCCTGGAATTTTAAATTATTCATTACCAAGTTTTGATGGATCTCAAAAATATTAGAAATGGAAAATCATACTTGGAGACACATGGAAACACATGTAGATAAGTACAATTACCTGGATAAACATGTTTTACCCTTATTATGACATAAATATTGGACCAACATTACTGATAATAAGAATTTAATACACAAGATAAATCAATCAATCAAGTATTAAATAATTAACGAGACTCATAGTAGAAAATTTAATTAATTAATGAAAAACTAAAAAAAGACAATATGAGGAATTCAAAAAAAAATTTGAAAAGTATCGTTAGTTAGAAATGACAAAAGTGCTTGATTTTAAATATTATATAGAAACAAAAATCTAAATTTTATTGTTAAAATTACAATTAAACTTAATAGAAAGTTACATTTTTTGTTTTAAAAAGTAATACTATAATATCTTTTAATTAGCATCTAAAAAGGGAAAAAACTACAAAAAAAGACAATAGAGGAAATGTTTTTTAACAAAAACTCAAAAAAGTGGAGTAAATTCCTTTGAAAGAAAATTTAATGTGATTTTAAATATTTATAGAAAAAAAAAATTACTTTTACATCTTACAACTAATCCTAATATAAATTTACCTTTTTAAATTAAAAAAAACATACTAAAATATATTTTAAGTATTATCCAAAAAGGAAAAAAAATCTAAAATGTATCAACCTACAACAACCTATCAAGATTGGATAGGGAACTAGAATAATCATATTACTATTTATACACTTTGATCATACTAGAATATATGTTAATTAGCATCCAAAAAGGAAAAATATATATAAAATGTATCCACCTAAAATGACCTATTAGGATTGGATAAGAAATCAAATAATCATATGTTTGTGTATATTATTTGTTTTTAAGATAGTGAAGACGCAACAAAGTGTAAACTATCAAATATATAAATCATGCAAAACTATAAGAATTATCTTATTCCATGATGTCCAAGAATTCACATTCATTAGACCACATTATCTGAATAGATGGGACAAGGAAAATGTTTAACTTGTCGTGAGTCATGGATATGGGATTCATATAGAACTAGAGAGGCATCAGTCATTTGGTTGTACCTGTCACCTCTTTCTAAGGTGCAATGAGTCATGATGTTGAGCATGCCATTGGGATGTTCTTTTCACTTCCACATATGATATCACACCCCATGACCCAATTCAACATCAATGTATTGATATATGGTGCCCTCAATCATTTCTACCTTTGCATGATTGACAAGTTCATCGAGCTAGGATGGATTGAGGCTAAGTCAGTTTTGTTATTCCCTTTCAATTTAGAAGATCGATAAATAATGTTTCTTTATGTTTTTTTCCTCTCTACATCCTTGTTACAACAAACATAATAAGTAAGCCTCATTTATGGGTGTACGCACCCACATAACTACCATGTAAATTTTTATAAAAAAACCTTTAATAGATTAAGCTTTTTCTAATATGTTGATTTTGTTTTTAACATTTAAATTGAATTGAATAAAGTCACTATTTGGGAGCCACATGTGTGTCACAATTTTATTGGCTGATTGGTAGACGTGACTTCATTTGATGTCTACTTTGTACTCAAGTCTAAAGTGTGAATGTAACACATTATCATTATAATTTAGATATGCCTAAAAAAGTGAAATATGAAGAATGACATGGAGAGGACAATTCATAGCAGCCATTTTCCAATTATTTTCTACATTTATACAAATCATTAAGAGTTTGTAAGTATTTAAATTATTTCAATCACTATCCACAAGTATAAAGTGCATATTGACTTTGAGTTGCTAAATTTTGTACCATGATATTTATCACCCTTTTCGCACTATTTATTAGATAAGGTTGAAGGGGGTATTTTTGATAGGGACCCTACCCTAGAAAAATTAAACTAATGGGTTTCAACATCAAGATTTTACAATAAAAACAATGTAAATCAAAAATGAAACAAAACATAGTAGAAACCAAAAAATACAACGGTATATTAGTAGATTCATAACAAGACTACAATAGAAAAGAAGTGCAAATTTAGTAGCCAATCAACAAAGCACATATTATATCCTCTCCTAATTTTTTTAAAGGAACTTCTAGTTCTAGGACGTGATCTCCTCTCCAAATTTAGAATACTTATTTTCCTAACCACCTATGTCCACATCTTCTCCTTTATGTTTTCTCTAAAGAAATCCCCATTCAAACCTAATATTTTTATAAGATTTTTGAAGGAGGGACATTTCAAAAAGTTCAAAAATTTCATCCATTTATCTCTATTTTAAGATGAAATGAGATTAGAAGCCATATAAAATGGTTCTTCCAATCCTATATCAAATTTATCCTTAAAGTCGTCCTTCTCAATATGATTTTATATCCATAGTTGCTTCTCCTAGAGTTTCTTAATATTTTTTCACAATCCACCTCATCATCCAACTAATGATTGTTATCTTTTTTCTCCTATAGATCTATATATTAGACCACATATTCTTCTTCCTCTTCATTATATTCGTTTTCCTCCTCAACCTCTTCTTCTTCTTCTTCTTTTGGATTCTTTTCCTCTTCATCTGATGCTACCGCTGAACAGGGGCATCATCCTTTTGGTCTTATTATTCCTAAATTCCCATAAAATAGGGGAAGAAACCTCTAGTATATCTTCAACAACAATCTAAATTTAATTATTTTATTTTATATTTAGATTTACTCTTTAGGTTTTTCAGCATCTTGTTCTTCTTCTTTATTTTCTTCTTCTTCTATTTTTTAAAGTTCCCCTTCTTTCTTAGGAATATCCCCTTCCTCCCTTGGATATATATCCTCTACTTCTATCCCTAAAATTTCCCCTTCCCAATCAGGAAGTTCCCATTATTCCCTCGCTTCATCCTCTTTTATCCCGACTTATCTTTGAGGATCATCATTTTCCTTCAAATCTATATTTTCTTCATTTAAAACAATATAAAATAGATTAGATCTCATATTTGTAGTGGTTTTTCTTTGGATATGTCCTTCTTTTATTTCTTCCATGCCCAACTCCCTTTTGTTGTCTAGACAAAGCTAGGATGAGTGGCCTAATTTGAAGAGAATATTGCATTAGAGCTTGGTCTTCTCATATAATATAGATTGAGTCCAAGTACCCAATATTGAATGCAGTAAGAGCTCTATAAAAAAAATCATTCAAAAAAAACCTAGCATGCGTGAGTGTATTTTTTTCTTTAGTGGCTCTATCAAATGCAATAAGTGACCTAAAATACTTGGCAATTACTATCCAAATATTTGCATCCTAAAACTCTAGAGGAATTCTAGGAAAAATAATCTATGAAGGCACAACCCTTGTATTTAGTTTATATAGACCAAACAATGGAGTCCATTTCATAAGAAATAAACCCATATTTCCCAAAAACCAAGGACCATCAACCAAAGCATATATGTATCTACATATTTGTATTAGAACTATTATTATTCATATATTATCTACATATAAGTCATACATTTTATGCTTTCACAACCCATAATATTAAATAACTATTTTTAGATAAAAATTGTGTGTATTTATTTCTATCACAATTTTCATTAAAAAAAGATTGATTCAATTACACGATCATTCAAGTTTTCCTGCATGACAAGTTTGGGAGACCCCATAATTCATTGAGAAAATCTTCCATATTTTCAATGATGTTTTTCAAGGATAACACACAACGAGTCAATGATATCAATGATAACTCTATTATAGTTCATGCCAAATATAATATATGTTAAAAAACTAGTAGGTGGCTCATGGATCAATCTAAGATAATTTACAACAAATTAAGCATACACAATGAAACTTATAGGTTCTTGTTGGATTGGTCAAGGATATTCCATGAAAAACTAACATATGCAAAAAAAACTTGTAGTTTCTAATGGATTGGCCGAGGATATTACATGAAAAATCTAGCATATGTAAGGAAAATTGCAATTGAATCATGGATCTAGTGAGACTCACTCATGATCATTTTTTATCATGAAACCATGATCCATAAAGGATATAAACAATGATTATATTACAACTTGATATCTGATATCTCATATTTTTGGGATATCACCGCCATCATTTCTTGACATCTGAAAGTGTGCAAGACATTAACTATCATAGGTTGTGGCTACAAAACCCACACACTACCATCAAAAAACTATTAGGATCATAAAAGGAACTCAAATAATCATATTTCTATTTATTCCATTTGTTTTTAAGGAAGTGAAGGCACAAAAAATTATTAAATCTTGAATATGGAAAGAAAGCACGAATATGAGAGAAATATTATTTCCTTTCCCACAATAATTCATAGTCATATGTTGTCATTACTGGAATAGGCAGAACAAGAAAAAATGGCATTTATTCATATGCCATGGAGAGGGGATTCATGTAGATGTAGAGATGTGTTTATCATTATTTTTCACCCACCACCTCTTGCAAAGGCATGGTGAGTCAATGATGTTAAGCACATCGATGGGTAGCACAAAGCTCTCTCACGCCCTGTGATCACACTCAAAATAAATATGATTATAGTGGGCTACCTTATCAATATTTTAAAAAATATATTATTTGGGAGAGTGTTAGTGTCAATGATTTTTATTAGTATATTGTGAATTATCCAGTGCAAGTTTGTGCATGGTAATTTACAAGCCCTTAGAGTCTATGTCACTTTTGTAATTCCCTTTGAGGATGTAAATAAATAATGTTTTTTTATGTTTTATTATGTCTCTCTACATATAACCTCTCCTCCACTCTACACACACTCTTCTCTGCACTTAAACTCTATTTCTATGATTCTAAATCTTGAAGGTTTTGTTTTCTAACTGGTTTACAAAAGTTACATGAATTTACCAAATCTAAAATGATTTACTAATTGCATGGATGACAAGAATTTTGAAAAATATAAAAAACTAGCTACCAATTGGCTAGAAAATTGAATAATTTGTTTACATTAGAAGAAGTTACAAAACAAGCCTTATAAAGAAGGAATTAAATTGGAAAACATCAACACCAATAGAAAACATAAATTATTAAGTCATTGGTTAAGCAGTCGTAAAATTGATTTTTATATTTACATGATTTATAATATTAAATATTTGAAGGAGAAAAAAATGTTAAGCTTTCCTTTATTGATCTAGATATTCTAGGAACATTGTCTCCTAGACCTTATGTAATTCCCTTTTTCATTCTTTATCACATTGTCAATGTATGTTCTCTTGGGCCACATCCAAATTTGTGAATCCAACTTCATTCGTAATTTCCAACCATGTTATTTTTTTTTTCAAATCTCCAAAAAAACATTTATGATTATTTCATACCCTTCTACAAAACCATGTTGTTGTTTTTGCAAATCTTTGTGTATAAAAAGTTACACATAGCTACTAATTTTTTCCATGTTCTAGTCAAAAGTGGTGGTAAAAAACTCATCACATTCATGTTCATACAAAATAGGGGTGATGCATTATAGAATATGTTGGTGACAAAAAAAATTGTTTGTAAATTATTGGTTTCCACCAATAGTCACGGGGATAATCCCCTCCTTCTTTTGTATTGGGAGGATTTCATTATTGAATGTAAACTACCCAAATTTATGGGGTGGTCATTGGGTTGAGGATCACAAAATAATACTCCACCAAACATATGGAAAAATTATTGTACTACACAAAAGGGAGGAATTTTTTGTGAGGAAAGGTAAAGGGGGTTAGGGAAATAAGGAGAAATAGGGTTAATTTTGTGAGTAGGCTTACAAAATTCACATACTTTAACCAAATTAGGTCAACATTCAATCATAAGAACACAAAAATGTGAGGAAACAACAAGAATAACAAACTAGAGATACACATTTTTGCATGTTCATTGATCAAGGACACAAAGTTTCTTCTTGGTTATTTAATATTACCATGCTTAAAAAGTTGTAAAGTAGAGAGAGAGTAGATGAACATAAACATAGAAATAGAAGAAATGCATATTTTATTGCTTGATGTATTAGTGGTAAATCTGAAAAAAATACAATCAATCATCAATTTCCAACCAATGAGAATGGAGAATCCATTCCATTATATAGTATTACAAATTTTCCTTTCATCTCCCCCCACATGAATTTTCACCTTCCCTCATCACTTGTGACCTTCCACATTCTTGGGAATGGAAAATGAGTCATTTCTTATTGATGAAAAGGAATCTTACAATATTGAATTGAGGGTCACTTAAGTGAATAAGAAAAACTGAGGAAAAGTGCATTCTTAGAAAAGAATTAGAATATGGAGAGAGAATAAGAAAGAGATATAGAGAGATAAGGGTTGACAAATCCAATAACGATGAATCCTTTACTAATGAAGAGCTTGCTGAGATGAAGCACTGAGATCACAATCTCCTTCTATTGTGAGATGCAGAAACATTTTGGAGAATTGAATAAGTGTTTAAAAAATTATCATGACATCTAAATTGAAATGAAAATATGATGATCTATTTTGACTATATGGTGGGAGTGAGGATCAATTCCATACTTTTCTAAGGCTTCACAACTCACCATAGTGATCATAAATCAACTTTATGATGCTTAAACCTCTTTATGCTTGTCTTTTATTAACCAAAGTAGATCCTCACTTTGTATATGATCACACTACAAGGTTTTTAATGAGTTTTTAAGAATAATAACAAGTGAATCACATAAACTATCCTCCTCTTGGTGACTTTAACTCAAATGAATTTCTCAATTCTTATTAAAATCTTCACTGACCTCATAATTTTCTTGATTACACTCATTATCCAGCTGAACACTTTTATCTTTGTTATTTTTCATAGTGTGATATATAGTATGTCACTTTCATGAATGAATTAAATCATAATTACTTCCTTCTACTGCAAGTGGAATGAGTTATATCATCTAGCTCCTTTCATCAAACTATATTGTGTAGATATCTTCTCATAACTGATATTTTGAGATCCTGCATAAGGTTTTATTTCCTATTTAGGACATGAGACACCTTTTTGGTATTTTGATGATGGAAAAAATCAATGAGATGATAAAAATGGGAATTTTAACAGTTTTTTTGGTCAATTCTAAGACTTACTTTTTTTAAAAGATCCAGACAGGATTGTTATTTTATCCAAATTTTCATTGTTTTGATTTCTTGATGCATCTTACTCATTCAGAGTGTTGAGAATGTTGATGATTTTACATTTTTGAAAAAATAATATTTTTAGTCATGTTCCACCATGAATAAATGTTATTTTTAGTAAGTACACCTATAGGTATCAGATTGCAATGAAAATAGTCTTGAAATTATAGGTTTTATTCCAAGATTCCCTATTCTAATTTTCAAATGATACACTCATCCAGATCTCTATAGAATCAAACAATTTTTTTTTTCATTTTATTGCTATGGCATGGAGTCCATTAATGGATGTTGGAGGATTTTTCTATAGCACATTTCATAAAAATGGATAATTGTGTAGTGAGAATGAGTTGCAAATGAGTTTTAGTGAGGTTTTAACTCACCCTGCTAACTGTTCTTTGAACCAAGGTTGAAGTTGACTATACATGATGCTTAAATCTAGTGAATTTAAGAGAATTAGGATAATTTGGAAAATTGGGAAAAATAAGTGTGACTTGGAGTAGGATTGTGACAAGTGGCAACATGTAGGGAGAGGAGAATGTGATAAGGAGTTGAGAATGGAGTCTCGGGGATGGGAAAATACATCTGTGGAGCTGTGTGAGGGTCATTTGAGAGTGATTAACTTAAAAAAACTAAACTAATGTAGTAACAGGATAGTTAATCTGAGCTAGGCACATATGTAATAAAGTAAATAAATGTAGTAAAGGACTATTGTAATAATATAAGAAAATGTATAAAATGAAATACTAAACCCTAATGTACAAGAGGGAAGAGGAAAGAACTCATCTGAATAACAGAATCCTATCAAACTGTGTTACAGTGATGAATAGAAAATCAGAAAGTAGGAATGATTGTGTCAAGGTCCCACGGAGCACAGATCTAGGTGATCTAGCTGGACTGGAGCACCTAGGAGAGGATTGGGGTGCCCACAAGCACTCTGGTAAGGAAAATAGGTGCCCTGGTCTGGGAAAAAGGTATGAAATTGGTCTTCATAGGTCTAGGAGATTATTTTTATCCTTCATTTTTTATCGTATTAATTTCTTTTTATTGTTCTGAATGCTCCAAATATTCCAAGAGGAAGAAAAATCGGTAAAAGACCCAAAAGGAAGTATCAAAACCCTAAAAAAAGAAATATGTAAATGAATGGTTCAAACTGACGTCAGTTGCCACAACATTAGGCTTACTAAACTGAGAATTTCACTACATTTCATACCCAAATACATCTCTTGTGTGTGTGTGTGTGCATGTTGTGCCCTAGGTGCTCTTGTGTCAGTCACACTTTGTGAAATAGCAAGCAATAGCTAAATGTAGACAATGTAATAGAATGTGTGCATGGAATATAATAGAATCCCTTTTCCTATGAAGTTTGATGCAGATGTCCTAGCTTGTGCCTTGATGATGGAGCTATGTGGATGCTAATGCAATATATGGATGCAACTCTAGATGGAGTGATAGTATTAGATGATGTTAGGTACCTCATTATGGTCTCGTAGCTTTATATTTATAGGGTTCTCTTGATCTAATTTCATGATTACCCCTGAAAATGCTGACCACAGGAAAGATAAAGTGAAAAATAGCTAGAAGAGGCCCAAAAGGTGGTGGGAAAGTGTAAAAGGGACTAGGCTGTCCCAAGGTGGGACCAAAGTGCCCAAGGCCGCCCCAGTACTAAATATGGGTGCCGCATCCAAAGCTAAAATTACACGGGATGTTAGGAAATGGTTAGCCATATGAGTGTAATAGGTTGTAAATTACGAAATAAAATAAACAAGATGTCCATATGGATAGGGGTTAATTAGTAATTTCTTCACTCAATAACCTTCTAAATATTAGTATGAGACCAAGATAAATAAAATGTCTAATGCACATGATTTTGTGACTACGTTTTGCCCGCACTTTATGTTGGTAAGAGAAAATATCGGTAACAAAAAGTAGATATAGATGCATACCTAATATACATGAAGATTCTAGTAGGAGCATGCCAAAGGACTAGACAAAAGCATGGAATGATAAAATTATGGAGGAGAGTGGAAACTATAAATGTGCGCAAAGAAAAAATGATGAGAGTGAACCTAGGGTAGAATGCATGTGTGTAGCTATCACAATGTAGTGTACCTACATGGTTAGTAAAAACATGTGTGTTGTCATGGAATGTTGTTGTTATTTCTGCCATTTGACTACTTATTTCTCATACGGTCGGAAATGCAAGGAAAAAAAAAATCAAGTACTCAAATATGTATGTATGTAAGTGTAAAAATTCTATGTAAAAGATGCATGTAAATACACTAATTTAAATGGAAAATGTAAATGTAAAGGTAAATGGAACATGTGCGCTTGATCCTTGTCAAGAGATAAAGTGTAGAAGGATATTATGTACAACGAGTTTTTATGGCGATCTCATGCCGCCCTAGCTGGAGAAGTGTAGATAATAAATGCTCTATGTCCTCCAAGCTCTAACCAATCCACTGAAATATGTGTGGAGAGATCTCTATATCATCCTGGTTTTTTGGGTGATCGGATGCCACTGGCTGAAGTAGTGTAGAGAAGCACACCCAATGTAACCTCCAAGCCTGTAACTGCTTCCTAGAAATGCTAAGGACACCATGTCCTATTAAATCCATTGTGTATGGGGTTCGTAGACTATTCTGAACCCACTCACTGTGTATAAATGAACCAATTCGGTGTTCAATCTATGTGTTAGTATGTAGAAAAACCCCAAATGATGCCCCCCTCTTTGGGGGCACATGCGATGTCACTGATAGGAGACATGCATCCCCAAGAGAGGACCAACTACATGTACGTTGTAACCCCATAAATTTCTTGGTAGAAACCAAGGCATGCACAAACAATAATGCTAGCCAAAGATAATTGGAAACAAATAATGCATACATATAGAAAACATGTGTAAGGTACGTAGATAATGTAGTAAATGTAAACATGCAAGAAAGAAAGTAAACCTCACAAAGAGGGATGCAAACATGGGACATCACTCACGATGTTTCAAGATGGGAAAGGCCATCATGGACACAAACAACAAGCAATTTTATACAAAGACATATGGAAAAGCCCGCATATAATAAGCAAATAATGACAGATAATATAACTAAGAAGTAAACAAGAAGTAGCCATAGAAACATGTAATCCTATAAAAAAAGTGTTGCACATGGAACACCCGTTAGTATGTTAGAGAAATAGCCAATATGTCAATAGCATCTATGATCAATTAATGTAAGATGTTAAGTACAAAATGAAACAATAGCACTTGGAAGAGACGAATGTGGATGACCCTAGCGACTAGTGTAGGAAGGATAGAAGGTGAGCATCTATGCCGTATGTAGGAGTCATATATGTGTGATCATACTACACAAAGTTGTGAATGCGCATGTGTGGATGTTATAGATAATGAAATATAAGAAATTAATCTAACATGTGTAGTAAAGCGGTCATGTAAAACACTAGTAAACAAGAGTAAACGCTCCAATACAATACAATATGTTGTGGATGGATGGAATAGAATGCAAGATGGAATGATAGGAGTTGTGTTCCCCCTAATGAATATAAGTGTATGTAGTGAGGTTCATTTTGTTTTCCCCATAAGCAGTCAAGAATGAAACATAAATGAGAGTGTGTCATCAGGAAATGGTCGAGTTATGTGTATATCGTGTCTAATGTGCTATGATGAATGTGTAAGTGTGTAGTGGTGATGATGTGTGACATGTATAATATATGTGCATCGAACTTGTTATCCTTAATTTTCATCCCTATAAATTTGGATAACCTATTCAAAATTTGAAGTATGGGCATGTGATGTTCTAACGACTGTCAAACTTCAATCCTAGGTGAAAGTCAATTTAGGATGGCTTATCTGAGTCAATGGTGGGGTATATGAGTCTAACAAATTACCTATGGAAATCATTTTCCATGCCCTACATGGTGGAAAATATGGGATGTCTTCAAACATCATACACTTTCCTAAGAAACTCATTCTTTCGGCGTACAACTGACAACCTTGAGAAATAAGGAGCCATTTGGAGGTGTTAAATTCAAAATTGTGTCTTGATACTATAATAATTTTATTGAGTGGGTTTTTTCTAGGTGGAATCATATAAAATTTCACCCCGAAATTCATGCAAGAGCTCAAGATATCACGTTCGCAATTGGTCCTGGGGGTTGAACGACCTGAGGGTTAGATGGCCTGGGGGTTGGATAGTTTGGGGGTTAGATGGCTTGAGGGTTGAACAACCTAGGGGTTAGAAGGCCTAGGGGTTGGATGGCTTGGGGTTGGATAGCCACCGGTAGCTCAGTTGTCAGGTTGTATGACCTGGAAGTTGGATGACCATCCAACCCAATATGGTTGATGGCTCGAGAGTTGGACAACCCTCTGATCAGATGAAGGTAGGTAGGAAATAGATGAATCATTGTCATGGTTGGACAGCCCACTTACATTTTTTATGGCTCAATGGTTGGATGGCCATGCAAATTGGATAGAAAGGATGACCCGTAAGATGAATGGGCCATCAACAAAAAAGACATCTCAACAACCCATATTAATGGAGGTAGTTGAGGTAGTTCAACTACCTGTCAGGTATTTAATGTAGGGTAGGTGAGACATATTTTCAATATAATGTAGTCGACCCCCTCATTTGAAGGGGGGATTTTTTGAGAATTTTAAAGGGACTATGTCAAAATTGTTCTTGAAGATTTTTTGTGAGTTGCAGACCTTGAATCTGGGCATTCATCAAAGATTTATTGCCTTGGGTCTACTTTGTAATGGATTGTGCATGCTTTTGACAAATAAAATTTTTGTTTTTTTTGCTATTTCTTCCCTATCTTGAGTTGAGTTGCATTTCTTCCCTTAAATCACATTTGTAGATGTATTGTGCATATCTTTTTCTTTTGCAAGATCCAAATCTATTATGCTCCATGAAAATGGGGATCTAAGTGTGGTTTTGGACTATGGCACTTCTATCTGCCCTTCCTCACTTCGTTTTTTTTCCTATTTTCACTCACTAGGAATATATCTAACCCTTTTCTTAGTGTTATCACCACCCTTAGTTTAGGATTTATGTTTTATGCATCTCCTTCTCACCCTAGAACCTTGTCATTTTAGAATAGAGTTAGATAGTTGCATTTCAGTTCCTAGGAGTAGTTTATTATTAGGAGTAGGTAGAGGAATTTGGCCTTCTCTAAAGGTCTGTCTTGATTCAAGTCCCATAGCTTAGAGACAATCCCATATTGTCTCAAATCTTGAATTTTCTATGATTCAGGGACAGGTGCACATTTGAGCTCCAACAGTTTTGGAATGCCCAGTGGGACAAGTATCCAAAGCTCTATATTTGAACAGGTGTGTATTTTGGTTTATATTTCATTTCATCAAGTTTTTTATGCTCTTGGTGGAATTTTATCCTTTGGAGGTATGTTCAAGCACAGCTAGTAACACCACTAATCCAAACAACCCTTTATCTCAATTGTGGATCTTTCCCTTTTCTTTCCATTCATTTTCATTTTTCTTTCATATGTTTCTCTTTCTTCCATTTATGAATTTGTGCAATCATGGCTTCATTTTCTCATTGGGATTCTCATTTACAATAGAAAAATCATTCCTCTCTATCCCCACAGTTTCAAAATCCTCTT
Source organism: Taxus chinensis (assembly GCA_019776745.2). Lineage (NCBI taxonomy): Eukaryota > Viridiplantae > Streptophyta > Pinopsida > Cupressales > Taxaceae > Taxus > Taxus chinensis. The sequence continues at coordinate 326,799,026 of CM034156.1, read as the reverse complement.
ATAAATTAGTATTATGAGCCCTATCATCAAGAAAAAGCATATAACCCATCCTTCAATAACCTATATGGTTATTCATGTAACCAAAATGTTTATAAAGAACAAAGTTATGTAAGTGATGACAATATTCTTATGGAAGATGTTGATTTCTAGAGGTAAATTGAAGAAATGGAGATGAGTATGGCATAGGCCAAATTTACATGCACAGTGAAGGCGGCCACAGTTAGTTTCAGAAATCCCTACCCATGGATAGGATTTTCACCAAACTAGTTCAACCCTCACTAGAAGCTGAAGTTTTTAGTTGAAATAATGCCACAAATTGCAAACTGGGTTGAAGAAATGGAGGCTTACTAATCTAGTGTTGGGAAACCCTATCAATGGGGTAACCCTACACTGTGATCATACATCCAACCCATTCCTCCTCCCCAACCTACACCATCTCATCCTAAGTTTCATATCCCTAGCTTCTTGGCTACTACCCCCAACGTGGAATCCACTTCTCCATCTTCTAGTCTTCCATGCCATCTTAATTTTTCTGCCCTTTTTCCTCCCAAACCTAAACCCACTCCACATAAATAATAATCCATACCTTCCCTTCCACCACATCAACCAATGATAATATCAGTTGAACCCCAGTCCACCCCTCCTCTTGTAGTCTCAAACCCATTTCGGGAGGAACAAAATTAGAAGATTAATCAAGGGGAGGAGAAGATTAATCAAGGGGAGGAGAAGATCGAGGATCCTCAAAAAGATGAACTTACAAGAAACTTGAGAGAGTGGGCTACATGGTTTTACATTACTCAAATCCCCTTGATGACTAAGCCCTCACCTAAGGTTGGAGTTTGAGAACAGGTGGTGGGAATTGAGTTTGCAACAGCGGTAGAGAAAGAATAGGAAAATGATGATCAACAGTCCATTTTCTTATAGTGTAGTGTGCATGGTGGCACTATCTTTTCATAGGTTGTTGATCCTTTACCAGTTATAGAGTCAACAAGGGAAGAAGAAACGACTCCAAATATGAAAGAAGAGGAACATGTTCATGCTATGGAGGAGAACCATATTGATTCATAGGTCTTGAATGAAGAGCAAGCCACACAAGAAGCTTCAATCCTTCCTCTCACTTCATTCTCCCCAAATTTTGATGTTGAAGAGAATTTTGAGTTCTTAAACTTCATGTTTGAGGATGAGGGAAACCATGATGAACAAGTTACAGATTCAAAGGTCATCATGGAGGAAGGAGAGACCTTGGCACAACAAGACAATGAGGAGAAATATTATCTGTCAGACTTGGAGGATTGCTTTAACAGAGAAGATATTATAGAGATCACAACATTTTATGTTGCATCATTCATCCTCCAATATCAAGATCCTACTGTCATGGAGGAGAACATGCAAGAGCAGCCTACTCCTTCAAATAGTCCTCTTGGACCAAGATTGGAGAAATTGAATCTTCCAAGCTTTACACTTGATGAGAAGGAATGGGAAGGAAACAAAGATGACATCATTTCCAAATAAGTCATCAAGGAATAGAACCAATTGTTCATGAATTCCGCATAAATTCAAAATGGGCATGCAAATAGTCACGTTTTCTGGGAAGGCCTGTAAAAGGACTTCATTCTCAGAGTTGAAACTCAAACTAGCAGGAAAATTTGGCGGATCAAACTATGCCCCATCAAGTACTTGGCTTCATTGGAGACAAAAGATCATCCACAACCAGTCATGCTTATCTCCGAGCATGAATATGATCATCAAATTTCAAAAGGTCATCAACAATGCCTCTAGAAAAATGCACAACAACTTGAGGAGGAATTCATCTTGTGTTTTACTAATACTTTGAGGAACTTGGGAGCACAAGGCATGTTTGCATTTCTACCATGTGCTTATGTTTCCAAAAATATCACATGTTTGTACTTTGCAAAGAAGGGAAGCTACGTCTCCCTGCCTATTGCAAGCTTTAATTATATTCTCTTTATGTTTGGTTAGGGAAGAGTAGGAGTAGGTTTGATTTCAGCAGAAGAAGTGCTTGTGCACGCTCTACATACTCCACTTGGGGTATATATGATTTTCTTTTTTGTACATAGTTTTTGTGTGGTTGTTACTCTTGCACACTTCATCATGATTTCCTGAATAGGAAATGTTATAGTAAGGGGTTCGATGTTGCAAGGTACAGTTGTTATCTTCAAGAAAATCCAAATGTAGAGCAACTAAATCAGATTTGGGACAATTTCACAGGGATTCATCCTTCATCCCATAGATCATATTTTTAGAGAAAGATAAGATTATAATAAAAACACTTTTCCACTCATCTTAATTTCAATATTTTCTTACAAAGAGTTGGAAAATGTAGGAAACAATAGGTCAACCCATGGTTCAGCAAAATCTAGTAGACTCGGGATTAGAAATTCAAAGGGTTCTGTTAGTTTGGGTCATTAACAGTGGTATGCTATAATTCTACTACCCAACCACATCTAGCAGGTATATGTTCCCTAGAGGTCGCCAAATTGTGATCCCAAATTTGCACCCCTGTAAATTTGGATAAGCTATTCAAAATTTGAAATATGGGCATGTGACGTTCTGACAACCATCAAACTATAGTCCCACGAGAAAGGTAGTTCAGGATGGCTTGGTTGATTTAATGGTGGGGTATATGAGTCTAAAATATTACCTATGGAAATCATTTTCCATGCCCTGCATGGTGGAAAATATGGTACATCTTGAAACATCATACACTTTCCTAGGTAACTCATTCTTCTAGCACACAACTGGAAACCTCGAGAAATAAGGGGTCATTTGGAGAATTCAAAGTCAAAAATATCTCTTAATATCATCACCACTGAATTCAGTGGGTTTTTTCCAAGTGGAATAATATAAAATTTCACCCCAAAATTCATCCAGGAGCTCAAGATATTGTCTTCACAAGTTGGTCAAGGGGGGTTGGACGGTAATTGGTAGCTCAGTTGTCTGGTTGTACGACCTGGAAGTTAGATGACCATCCAACCCAACATGGTTTGAAGGTTCACAGGTTGGATGAGCTTCAGATTAGATGAAGGTAGGTGGGCAATAGATGAATCATTGTTATGGTTGGACGCCCCACTCGCACTTTATATGACTTAATAGTTGGACGACCATCCAACCTGGATATAAAGGATGGCCCATAGGATGGATGGGCCATTAATAGAAAAGATAGCTCAACAACCCACATTAATGATGGTAGTTGAGGTAGTTCAACTACCTGTCAGGGATTTAATGTAGGTTAGGTGAGATAAATTTTCTATATAATGTAGTCGACCCCCTCATTTGAAGGGGGGATTTTCTGAGAATTGTAAAGGAACTCTATTAAAATTATTCTTGAAGATTTTTTGTGAGTTACAGACCTTGAATTTAGGTGTTCAGTGAATATTTCTTGCCTTTTGTCTACTTTGAAATGGATTGTGCATCCTTTTGAGCAATAAAATTTGTGTTTTGTGGCTATTTTCACCCTAGCTTGAGTTGAGTTGCATTTCTTTCCTTCTTTTACATTTGTAGATGTATTGTGCACATCTTGTTCTTTTTTAGGACCTAGATATGTTTTTCTCCACAAAAATGGGGATTTGAATGCGGTTTTGGACTGTGGCACTTCTGTCTTCCCTTTCTTGCTTTTTTTATTCCTATTTTCCCTCTCTAGGAATCTCTCCAACCCTGTTCTTGGTGTTATCACCACCCTTAGTTTAGGATTGTTGTTTTATACATCTCCTTCTCTCCATGGACCCTTGGTATTTTAGAGTAGAGTTATATAGTTACATTTTAGTTCCTAGGAGTAGTTTAGAATTAGGAGTAGGTAGAGGAAGCCAAAATTCTTCAGAGGTCTGTCTCGGTTCAAGTCCCACAGCTTAGAGATGGTCCTATGTTGTCTCAATTCCTGAATTGTCTATGATTTAGGGATGGGTGTACATTTGAGCTCCAATTTACCTTATATCTTAAGTGTATACCACAGTGAGATTAAATGTGGAGTGATGATTTACCCCTAAGCGTATATCACTATAATATGAATAGATGAGTGATGATTTAGCACTAAGCGTATATCACTACAAAATGTAAGGAGGGTGTGTTGATATAACCTGATGTATATACTATTCGAAAATGATAGAATAGGTGATGAAGTAGCCTAAAGCATATGTCACTACAAGATGAATAGTAGGGAGTGGTGATATACCCTAAGGTGTATACCACTACAAGATGATATAATATGTCACGATTTAGCCTAAATTGTATGTCACTAACCTAGTAATGTCACATGATGAAAGGTGGAATGTTGAATGTGTAAGGTCCATTTTGATTTGTAAACCCTTGGAAGTTGAGTATGGACTAAGGAACTAAAGTGCATCATTGGGTGGTGAGTGCAGCCTATAGAAGATAATGTAATATATGTAAGGATAAAATTTGACCATATGATGAGTGGTATATGTATGGTTGTAATGTGTGGAATGTGTAAATATGCTATGTGTAAAATGTAAAATGTAGAACGTGTAAGGTGTAATGTGTAGAGCGATATGTAAGGTATGTAGATAAAATAGGAATGTAATGCTAGACTCTTATATGATGAGCACTAGTATAATTTGTGTGAAAATACGCAGTGTAGTATGTATGGTATGCAACTATCATGATGTATGAGGTGTAAAGATGAAAATGACTGAATGTTGTAGAATGTATAATGTGTAATGTGTGATGACGTGAAATGTGTAATGTCTATAGTGCATTATGTGGGGTTCATTGTAATAGTAATCCCTCAACGGTCAAGTGTGAACCAAAGCACAAGAGTGTGTCATTGGGTAATTACACTATAATGCATGATGAATGTGCCTAATGAATGTATGATAATGCAAAAATGAGAGATACACCTATGCTAATATGATAAGGGGGGGATTGTGTGACTATTATGCGTCCCAAGTGTACTATGATGATGGAGATTTATGTAGTGACATGAGAGGTGTCATGCCATTATGGGAGAATATTTTTTATTTCTTGATAAGAGGGAGGACCAACACAATGATAGGCCGAAGCATTAGTATGATCATGCGATGGTGGTAGTATGTGATTAGCAGATTGTTCATCATCATAATAAGTTATATCTGGGTCCCAATCGTCAACATATGTAGGGTCTATAGTAGATGTTGGAATTACAAGTTTAAATTTAGGGTGTGATTGTTGCATATGACTTGGTGATGTGACAGATACTTTTAATGGAGGAGTAGTGAGATCATCCTTAAGAGGATTTTTTTTAGCTTGACTTGGTAATACAGCTGACGACTTAGTAAGAGGATGTGATTTAGAGAAAACCATGAGAAGTGATGGCTTGTTTTGATTTGGTAATGATGTAGAGGAAGGAGTAGGAAGAGGTGGTGAAGTAATTTGGAGAGGTTGTTGCCTATGTTGATTTTGTGATGTTGTAGGTGGTTGCTTAGGTGATTCTTGACTAACCAAATAATACGCATGAGGAGCGGTATGGTGATGTTTTGTAGATAGAGAAGGAGAAGACTTAGGAACCCATTGAGATGTAACATGATGTTGGGAAGTGAATGAGATAAACCCTTGATGCTCAATATGTTTGACTATACATTGTAAGGTAGTGCAATCATTTTCATTATGTCCATTGATTTGATGATAATTATAATATGGATGATCCTGATACTTTGTTAGCCAATAAGGAGGATAGTAATGAGTATGAGGAAAAGCGATTAATTGACAACTAAGGAGTGCAGTAAGAATGTCATTTTTCTTAGTATTATGCTCAAATATGAGAGGCTCAGGTAATTGCATGTCTTGAGGTTTAACTAGAAGACATGTAGTGGAAATAGATTACATAGAGGATGTAGAATGAGCACAAACATGTGATTGATAAGCATCCTTAAGCTATTGAATTTCATATTTGAGAGATATAATCATGGATTCCATGGCCTTAAATTTATCTTGAAATAAATCATTTAGAGCATTAATTGATTCTAATAGGGGTTGATCATATAGAGACTCACTAGGGTTGGTAAATAGACAAGCGAGCATAGGACATAGTTCATGTCGTGACGTATTATCATCATAATACTTGGTGTCTAAGGATTTTTGTAAAACAACCTGAAAATTAGGGTATCTACTAAGTAAATCAGATAAAGAAACTTGACCCATGATAGAGGAAAAATGAGGATCTTAAGCATGAAAGACGTCAGGTTCACCAAAATGATTAACTAAAAATAACTAAACTAATGTAGTAAGGGGATAGTTAATCTAAGCTATGCACAACTGTAATAAAGTAAATAAATGTATTAAAGGAATATTTTAATAATCTAAGAAAATATATAAAATGAAATACTAAACCCTAATGTGCAAGAGGGAAGAGGAAAGAACTCACCTAAATAATATAATCACATCGGGTTGTGTCGTAGTGAAGAACATAAGATCATAAAATAGGAATGACTATATCGAGGTCCCACAAAGGATAGATCTAGGTGATCTAGCCGGAATGGAGTGCCTGGGAGAGGATTGGGGTACCCACAAGAACTCTGGTAAGGAAAATAAGTGCCCTGGTATGAGAAAAAGGTCTAGAACTGGTCTTCATGGGTTTGGGAGTTGATTGTTATCCTTCCTTTTTGTCGCATTAATTTCTATGTACTACCTTAAATGCTCTAAATATTCCAAGAGGAACAATAACATGCAAAAGACCCAAAAGAAAGTATCAAAAACCTAAAAAAATAAAGATGCAAATGAATATCTCAAACTGACCTCAGCTACCACAATAGTGGGCTTACTAAACTAGGCACTGCACTACATTTCGGACCCAAATGTATTTATTGTGTGTGTGTGCATTTCGTGCCCTAGATGCTCTTGTGTCAGTCACACTTTGTGAAATATCAAGTAATATCTAAATTTAGAAAATGTAATAGAATGTGTGCATGGAATATAATATAATATCTCCCCTATGAAATGTGATGGAGATGTCCTACCGTGTGCCTTGATGATGGAGCTATGTGGATGCTAATGCAATAGATGGATGCAACTCTAGATGGAGTGATACTAGTAGATGATGTTAGGTCCCTCATTATGGTCTCATAACTTTATATTTATATGGTTATATTTATCTAATTTTTTAATTAACCCCAAAAAGGTTGACCACAAGAAAGATAAAGATGAAAAATGGCTAGAAGAGGCCCAAAAGGTGGCGAGAAAGTGTAAAAGGGATTGGGGCTCCCCCAAATGGGACCAAGACACCCATGGGCACCCCAGTACTAAATCTAGGTGCCCCAAACTAGGCTAAAATAATTTGGGATGTCACAAAATGGATAGGAATATGAGTGCAATAGGTTGTAAATTACAAAATAAAATAAACAAGATGGCCAAAGGGACAAGGATTAATTAGTACTTTATTCACTTAAGAACCTTCTAAATAGTAAAATGAGACCAGGATAAATAAAATGTCTAAAGTGCATGATTTTATGACTACAAAGGGTCCAATACCTAAAAAGGGACCATGTAAAACTTTCTTGTTCCCCTTTTCCCCTTGTATATAGAGAATTTGGACACAAAAGTGATAATTGGAGTAAGGTGGTGACATGTGGCAACTTGAGAAATTGGGTTTGGGGGCTTAAATGATTTCATGTGGAGTCAGAAAAAGCTAATGAAGTGACCAAAGGATACATGCATTCCTTAGGTTGTAATTTTGTGTCACCAATGTATCCTTGTGGAAAATTGGGACAATTGGGACACAAAAGTGTGACTTTCTCCATTTAGAGAGTCATCTTTTTCTTAGATGTCCATTTTTGGATACAGAACTTGAAAATTTCACCCCAGGTGCTTAGGAAAAATGTTTGGGATAAAATCATATATCATTTTGACTCAAAATCACATTTCAAGATCAATACAAGAATTTCCAAGGGACAATTATTCATGAAACATAAAATTCAATGATTTTTTCACTTGGAATTGAGAGGGGCAGCTGCATAAGTGTAACATTCCCATTTTAAGACTTTAGAAATAAGGGAAAAAATATACATAAGTTTCTCTCTTCTAAATAACCATAATTTAGAACACACATTCCATGCCAATCAATCTCATAATATGTAACCGAATGCAGCTATAAATGACTCGATGAACTACCGATCTCTCATATTATGACTCGATTTCTCACCAATCTCTCATGTTAACTTAAAATGTTGTATACGTATACCTGGTTCTCTAACCCTATTCTGGGTATTGAGTATTTTGTTTAAGAGAATTATCCAAACATTTATTACCAATATTCATCTAAAATATCATTTCTTAAACTAGGTGACATAGGACAACGCAACCAACAACTTGTGATACTTTGGCCAAAGATTTCCAACATATTGTTCATGTTACTATTCCTAGATGGCATACTCATCAAACCGAATACATCCTTCACCCCACTCCTTTGTTATCTAAATTGGTCTTCACTGACTCATGTCAGTCCACTTGTTTGAGGTTTAACCATCAACCCAGGTTAGCAACATAGTTTGGTATAAGGAATTGCTCATGGTGACTAAGGGTAAAAAGACATACTCAATCGACCTAAGTCAATTACATGTGTCCAATTACCCTAAGTCATTGTGATTTATCCCCTATACCGAAACATGTTCCTAACTTGACCTAGAGTAAAACTAAGAACAATTCCAAGTTTATGTGGATCTAGATGATTCAGTTCTGAAGGGTGTTGCAACATGTCAACTGCAACATTGTATCCTCATGAAGACCCAAGTCTTCACGAAGGTACAGTTCTAGAGTTGGCGTGTGCCAACATCCGACGAACTTACCCATCTCGATGTACATACCCAAGCAAGAAGTTATATAAATATATTTCTTAATTAAGATTTAATTGTAGCAACCCTGTTGAACCCTAATTCCATTAGCCCTTAAGGTTGACATCCACATTTCAATTGTTAAAGTGATGCAGAAGCTTCATGATTGCCTTTTTTATCCATTGTAAGTATGATTTCCAAAAGTCAAAAGAATACACCTTCTTAGGACAAACCACATATTAATGTTTGCAGTGTCAAGAGGAAAAGTTAACAGTTTGTCAAAGATGTTACATATTTCCCTCCGAAAAAGAATCATCGTCTTGATGATTAACTTAATTAAACCATTTACATGAAGGACAAATCAAATTATTATCCTTCCTTTCATAGGTTCAAACAAAACTAGATTTTAAAATTCCATAATCAGCATTAACGTAACTGTCCATTTTAAATATGTATTATCTACCCAAAACTGGCAAATTTATTGTCATATCAAGAATAAAATATTGAAACTTTATTAGTCAACAGAATCAATTTTTTCAAACAAATACGGAAAAGTAGTTTTCATATCTTCAAGATTTTCCCAAGTTACACTTTCCTCATTAAATTGATCCCACTAGACCTTACATTGGCTTATTTCACGATTTCTTAAGTTCAATTGCTGAGTTTCTAGCACTCGTATGGGCTTAACCACGATTATTCATGGGTCTTCGACCTACAAGAAATTCCAATTTAACACATGTGATAAATTTGAAAAGTATTTCTTAAGCAAAGAAATATGGAAAAACATCATGTATTCGTGATAAAGCAGGAGGTAATGCTAAACGATAAGCTACAGGGTTGATTACTTCAACAATTTCAAAGGGTCCCACATAACGAGGTGATAACCTGGCGGCCTTGCCAAAATTTATAGAACTCTTTTTCAGTTTAACCTGAAGAAATAAGTTCTCACCAAGTTCAAATTTCCTATCAACCCACTTCAAGTCAGCATAACTCTTTTTCCTATCTGTAGCTTCTTTCAAGTGTTCATGAATCATTTTAACTTGTTGTTCCATTTCCATAAGGATTTCAAGTCCAATTACCTCTCTATCCTTGATGTTATCCCAACTAACAAGGGTTCTGCATTTCCTTCCGTATAATGCTTCAAAATGTGCCATCTTCAAAGAGGCACGATATGTATTATTATACGCAAACTCAACTAAAGGAAGATATTCTTCCCATTTATATTGTTGATCTATGCAATACAATTGTAACATATCCTCTAAAACTTGATTAACTCTTTCAATATGTCCATCCATTTCCGAATGATATGCAGAACTGAAATTTAGCTTAGTTCCTAGGGTTGCATTAAGTGTTTACCAAAACCTTGATGTCATTCATGGATCTTTATCTGATATGATCAATTCAGGTACTCCATGTAATCTAAAAATCTCATGCACAAACCTTTTTGCTAAAACAGGTGAGTCATCCTTAAGATTACCAGTAATAAAATGTGTTACCTTTGTTATTTTATCAACTACAACTAGAATAACATCATGTTTATTTCTTGACATAGGAAACCCTTGAACAAAATCCATGCTTATCACCTACCATTTATAATGTGGTATGTTGTGAGGATATAACAAACCAGCTTGATGCATATGTTCAGCTTTAACACGTTGGCATTCTAAACAATGTGTCACAAACTCAATCACATAATTTTTCATCCCTTTTTCAAAAAATATTGTTGTTTTATATCAGCAAGCATCTTTGTAATGCCAGGGTGTCTAGAAAAAGGTGAATTGTGAAATTCAACTAACAATTTCCTTCTTAAATCATTTAGTAAAGGTATGTATACCTTGTTTACAAACCACAAAATTCCTTCATTGTCAAAGTGAAAACCTTTATATCTCACATCACTTGGATCTGCAACAAGTGTTGTCTTTACTTGCTCAAAATAAGAATCAGATTCCATAACACTTTTTACCTCATCTTTAAATTGAGTTCTCAATGTTATAAGATTAGAAATATGCTTCCTACGACTTAGAACATCTGCTACTCTATTTTCCTTGCCTTTAATGTTACTTATGTCAAAATCATATTGAGATGGAAATTCTTACCATCTTCACTATCTTGCATTCAGATTTGGGTGAGTAAAAATATACTTCAACCCAAAATGATCATGTTTTAGTTCAAAAGGTTTACCAAGAAGATAATTCCTCCATACTTGAAGGGCATGAACAATGGCAGCAAGCTCTAGATCATGTGGAGCATAATTCAGCTCATGTAACTTGAGTTTTCTACTTTCATAGGCTATGACATGATTCTTTTGTAACAGAATACCTCCAAGACCTTCCCCAAATGCATCTGTTATAACAGTAAAGTCTCCGTTAGGGTCAGGTACAACCAAAATAGGTGCTGAAGTTAACTGATCCTTCAGATTTTTAAATGTAGATTCTCCTTTTTCATTCCATACAAATTTCTTATCCTTTTTCTGTAATGAAGTTATTGGTGTAACAACTTTGGAGAAGTCTTTAACAAACTTTCTATAGTATCCAGCAAGACCCATGAAGCTTCTAACTTCATGTACATTCTTTAGTGCAAGCCACTCAGTTATTGCTACAATCTTAGAGGGATCTATAGCTATTCCATTCTTTCTTATAACATGACCCAAATAGTGTACTTCTGTGTCATAGAAAGAACATTTTGACAACTTACCAAACAATCATCTATTCCTCAAGACTTCCAAAACTATCTTCAAATGCTCATGGTGTTCTTAAATGATTTTAGAGTATATGAGAATATCGTCCAAGAATACAAGCACAAATTTGTCCAAGTATTCTTGAAAAATATTATTCATTAAATTCATAAAATTTGCAGGTGCATTTGTTAATCCAAATGGTAAGACTGTGAATTCATAATGTCCATACCTTGTTCTAAAAGTTGTTTTATGAATGTCTTCATCTTTTATTCACAACTGGTGATATCCAGATCGAATATCTATTTTGGAATATACTGATGCACCACGCATCTGATCAAATAGATCATCAATTCTAGGAAGTGGATATCTACTCTTAATCGTTGCCTTATTTAACATCCTATAATAGATACACAATCTAAATGTTCCATCCTTATTTTTCAAAAAGATTACCGGTGCTCCCCAAGGTGAGACACTCGGTCTAATCAAACCTTTATACAAAAGTTCTTACAACTGTGCCTTAAGCTCTACCAACTCAATAGTAGTCATCCTATAAGGTGCCTTAGAAATAGGTTCAGTTCCAGGTTTGATTTCAATTGTGAAGTCAAATTCTCGTTTGGGTGGAAGACCTGGTAATTCTTCCGAGAACACATCACTGTAGTTTCGTAACAGCGGATATCTTTCTAAGAAATCACTACTTTCTTCAGTAGATTCAAAAATTTTTACTGCATATAAGGTACAACCCTTATTTTTGGCCTTTTTAAGTTGCATAGCTAACAATTTCCTAACTGTAATTTCACTTTTTACACCCTGAATGTTTGATGTTTTCTGCAGATCATCTAAACAACTAATATGTTTTTCAAAATAGTCAACTTTTTCCTTATGCTCAGCTAGCCAATTAACACCTATGATTACATCATAAGACCCCAAAGGAGTAACATAAAGATCAACTTCTATGGAAAAACTAGGTAAGGCAAGGATTGCTCCAAAAAGACACATACTAATTGTATGAAAACATGATTTCCATAATGTACAACCCATGATTTATCCATTTTTCCATCTTTTATTTTTAATTTCGATGCTAATTTACTAGAAATAAAACATTCAGTAGCTCCAGTATCGAAAATAATAGTTACAGGTATGCCAAATAACTTACCCGGAACCTCTATGGGTGTGACTTGCTTTTCAGCCTGCTTGTTAGCTATTGCTGCGTGTATCTTGTGCTGTTGATTATGGTCATCCTTTTTCAAAGGACATTGATTTATGTAATGATCATTACCACAGTTGTAATAGCCTCCTACATGTCCCGTTTTAGGCTCAAATTTATTTCCAGCTTTAAAGTTATCATTCTTACCCCTGTAGGACTTCTATCCGTTGTTATTGCTCTTGAAAAAGTTATTTCGTACATTAGCGACAGGTTTATTTGTTGTTTTTTTCTTGTTGTTATTTGTTACAAACTTATTTTTCATACCAAACTTCTTCCATGGTCCTTTCTTAGGTGCAAGAGATGATGAAGAGTTTGGAACTTTCTTTCTGAATTCCTCCTTATGAGCAGAAATTACTTTTAATTTTTGTTCCTGCCTTATGGCTTTTTCAACAACTCCTTCCATAGTAGTTGGGTTGTGAACATCCACCTCCCCTCCTATAATGGGATTTAATCCCATGATAAATTTACATATCCTGAACTTCTCATCATTTTGATATGGGGGTACATACTTAAGAAGTTTAGTGAACCACTCCCAGTACTCTGTTACAGTTAATTTTCCTTGGGATAAGTTTTGAAATTTAGTCATCTTCTTATCATAATATGGTAGCCATTTTTGCCTAAAATAACTTTTAAATTGATCCCAAGTAATATTTGTTTCATCAATGTTTAACTCAACCTTGCGGTTGTCCCACCATGAGGATGCTTCATGGGAAAGCTGATATGCTCCCCATATTGCCTTTTTTTCTTCTGAGAAGTTCATTATCGCAAAGTACTTCTCCATTTCACTGAGCCAATTATCAGCCCCATCTCCTAATGTGGTGCCATCAAACTTAGGTGGACTTATCCTTTTTATATCATTAGTGAGTTCAGCTGTCAGCCTGGCCTTTTTATTTTCAAGTTGATCAGGTATGTTTGCATTATTGTTATCAACACCTAAATTTCCCAAATTGGCATTGTCCACAGGAGGTGGCTGATTATTAATACCAGGATCTTCTTCCTCCTCCCCATTTCCCATTACTTGTTGTTCAAGTATAGCCAAACAATCTCTTGTGTCCAATAGGGCAGCAAGGATCTCATCAAGTTTTTCGGTAGTTGTTGCTTCTCCACCTAGTGGTGGGTTGTTTGTAGCATTTCCCCTTGTTCTAACCATTTTCTGTTAACAAGAAAAAAAAATAGTTTTATCATATTATGGACACAATAGGTCCAAGAGCTACAACCTTCAGCTCTGATACCAAGATGTAACATTCCCATTTTAAGACTTTAGAAACAAGGGAAAAAAAATTATACATAATGTTCTCTGTTCTAAATAACCATAATTTAGAACACACATTCCATGCCAATCAATCTCATAACAGGTAACTGAATGCAGATGTAAATGACTCAGTGAACTACCAATCTCTCATTTCATGACTCAATTTCTCACCGATCTCTCATGTTAACTTAAGATGTTGTATACTAAGTATACTTAATTCTCTTACCCTATTCTGGGTATTGAGTGTTCTATTTAAGAGACCTATCTGAACATTTGTTACCAATATTCATCTGAAATCCCATTTCTTAAACTAGGTGACATAGGACAACGCAACCAGTAGCTTGTGAATACTTTGGCCAAATATTTCCAACATACTATTCATGTTACTATTCCTAGATGACATACTCATCAAATGGAATACGTCCTTCACCCCACTCCTCTGTTATCTATATTTTTCTTCACTGAATCTTGTCAGTGCACTTGTTCGAGGTTTAACCATAACCCAGGTTAGTAACATAGTTTGGTATAAGGAACTACTCGTAGTGACTAAGGGTATAAAGACATACTTAATTGACCTAAGTCGATTACATGTCTCTAATTACCCTAAGTCATTATGAGTTATCCCATGTACCAAAACATGTTCATAACTTGACCTAGAGTAAAACTAAGAACAAGTCCAAGTTTATGTAGATCTAGATGATTCAGTTCTGAAGGGTGTTGCAACATGTCAACTGCAACAATGTATCCTCATGAAGACCCAAGTCTTCACGAAGGTACAGTTCTGCAGTTGGCATGTGCCAACATCCGATGGACTTACCCATCTCGATGTACATACCCAAGCAAGAAGTTATTTATACAAATATATTTCTTAATTAAGATTTAATTGCAGCAACCCTGTTGAACCCTAATTCCATTAGCCCTTAAGGTTGACATCCACATTTGAGTTGTTAAAGTAATGTAAAAACTTCATGATTGCTTTTTATTCATTAACTTCCTATTTTAGGATTTAGTTAATTAAAACAGATCAGCAACATCATTGATATTTACTTAGTATAACTCAACCATTCATAGCCTGTTTAAGTTCCAAAACAGTTTCAATTATAATAGACTTCATTGAGATGAAGTCTAATTGATAGATGTTCATGTTTACCATACATTTGTTTTAAACATAACAAGGTATTGTTCATGAGGAAGTGCACCTTCCTCTTTCTTGTTATGAGTTAGGGTTCATTATACCCTTTTTCATTATGCAAATCATCATAATTAAGTTACACTTTCATTAACATCTTTTAATAAACCATAGAAACTTAGATAATAGAACATCTATGCATGCCAACTTAATAAGTTGCATTTCAATTAATGGAATATTGTAATTAATTCCCTTCCATCCAACTTATTTAATGTCAAACTAAAAAGGATCCATTCAGATAAGAATAAGAGAAATTAAGATAAGATTACAAATTTCCTTCACATAATGCACAAGGAGGATGACACAACAAGTAAAGGTAACTCTCAATATTTTTCAATTCATCATGGTGAAATACATATTTTACAAGACCATGAATTTCAGACATATTTCATGTCAAACAACATCAAGATCAGAAATGAATACAACTTTTCCTCTTTCAATACATTTCCATAATGAATCAGATTTCTTCATAAAAGATCCAGTCTTTAAGTAACAAATAACATCATAAAATTTATTGCCTTCCTTTATCACTTACGAAGTCCATCTGTAAAAAATTGCTAGCACGGGTCAGTTCATTGAACTGATCATGATAAGCACTAAGCATTAAAACAATGTGCTCTCAACTAATTGTTTCATAAAATCAACTCTGCTTTTATGAAACAGTAACGTCAAACAGATAGATACATCATAGAGAAATAATGATCATAAAAGAAAGAACAAGTGATCAACCAAATTAACCTTTAGAAAAGATATTGATAAAATCAGAACTCTTCAACCATTGTTTATATAAGGAATTATATCAGATAAGTAATAATTCATCCTATCTACTTATCTCCTTCCTACTAGGGGTACTTAAAGTTTATTTCTTACTTCATTCAATCTAAATTACAAATAAAGACACTAACTCCAAGATTTCCCAAAAATAGAGTTACTTTTAAGAAGCAAGAACCATCAAATCCGGCATTAACATGTTCCATCTAAAAATATCTACAGCCAAGCTAATTCAACCTTCATGAAAGGTTTTAGGTTAAGCCATCAACATCATAAAAACAAGAGATTCCTATTTCAGATGCTACATCCAGATTTAAGCCCAAGATATAGCCTAAGTTCTCAAGTTAGGCCACATCAGGTTAGAAATAGGAAAGTATCCATTCAATTACTTGCATTACACATTAATCACACATTACCAAATATTGATTCCAATCAATACAAGTCAAGGTGAATAAGTCAGAATTATCCCAACTACTTATTTGCAATCCTTTTAAGTAATAAACACTAATCCGATCAATTCCTAAAACAAGAGAACACAGAAGAGGGAAGATTTGTGTTACTTTTCACATCATAGAGAAGAGATTACACCATATAATCTCCTACATATTTCAAAGAAACAACAATGAAAACCTTAACTTAGAGGAGAAAAGGAGAAGGGAGTCACAACAAGAATAGAAGAAGATCCCATAATTCTTTCCCAAGCAAAGAAGTACATAGCAGGATAAGAGACTGAAACAAATCTAATCAAAGATCTTAGAACTAATGATAAACATAGAAACATAGGAATCCATGATACTGGATCGAATTATGCAACTACAATAATCAAGTCAGATTCCAAAGGTGAATTTCTTTCGTCATAAAAACAAGAAGAGTAACAGTAGTGTATTAGCTATATCTAGAGATAGATGTTTTGAAATAATTTAATTAAGCATCAATACATGAAGTATATCTACCACTGGACATTCCAATTCATCTAGTCACAAATAGCTCAGTCCATAAAACCAAAATTTAGCCATCACTTTCGACAAATGAATACAATATACAAACAAGTTAACACATACTTCCATCTTTACAGGGATAAAAGAAATAGAAAATCAGGTAATGAAAGAAAGAACCTAACCTAATTCTATCATAAAGAAGACATAATGAAAACAAGGTGACTCCACTATAGGTGCACGAGTCGGCCTCAAGCGAGGAATAGAAAAATCAAGCTTATTTCAGTATATTCCTCAAGACCGATTCAACTGAACTTAATCAATATTTCACCAAGACATTCACACTCATCAAAATTGATAACATAACAAAATGGACATGAGAAACTAAGAAAATCCCTCATTATCATACACAGATCATAATGAATGTAAGGAACTAGAAAACCCTTCAAGCTAAATCGATTAATTCCTTAAACACAAAATGTCATCACGGAAAAGATGCATGAACATTTGTTAAGTCTTTCACAAGAATCACGATAGTATGGTTTTTAACAACTTACTCTTGACAAGTTAAATCAAGAGGTTCACCCAGATCAAGAACAGGTAAGTCATTATCGAGCCATCTTCTATCATACAAGTAAAGAAAGACTGTGAGGTCGACACCTTGCAAGCTCAAGCAAGAGCTAACGTGAATAAATCCAACTTCCAACCCAGACAGAACTAAAACTCAAAATATCTTCCCGAAAAATAGAAATTCTATTACCCAACTTTAGCTCAGTCTTCCAGAGGTTTAAAAACCCAAAAACCATATAAAGTTTAGAAAAGAAGAACTCGTTTATTACTATATTCAAGAAAGATGATTCCACAAAACTTTGTATCCACATAACTATTTCCACACATTTTCCACAGAAGGAACTAGATTCAGAACAACTAAGTTTTAACTCAAAAGAATAGAAGAAGTATTTCATTCTTTGTTGTTTCTATCAAGTTGAATCCACAAAAACAATGAATCCAAACAACCATTTCAACACAGCTCAACAGAGGTACAAGATTTGAAACAACCAAAGATGCAACAGAGAAGAATACCTTTCTTACATCCTTCCAACATAGAAAGACAAACCCAGATCAAAACTTATAGCAAGAAATATTTTCCAAAATCCATTTTGAGAAGACAACAGGATTCACACATATTTGACATTATTCTAGTCCCAACAAAATTAAAGTATGATTCACCATCATATTTAACAGGGAATAAACCCTCATTCCATATTATCTAGTAGAGTTTTATCATCAGAAAAATACAAGAACAAATCAAGAAAGAATCCAAATAACCTTCACAAATATAAAAACCCATTTGTTTCCAAGAGCAGAGTTGTTTTAATGAAGACATTTAGTAAAAATCAGAACAACTTAATGGGTAGAGCCTATCATGCCTGATAGAGCTTCTATCAATTCGCAGAATATTTCCAGTCAAGCCTCCATAGTTCCTCCTTTTCCAAATGAAGTCAAAAACCTAAAACTTCTTCTCCTTATGCCTCTTATACCTCCATTAGATCAAAAATAGTCCAGAGGTGCCAAAAATAGTAATAGATTGAAAACAGAATTGCTAGTTCGAAGAACCTGAAAACTCCATGCAGAGTAAAAATTGACATGAGTAAATGACCAAACAACCTCCCAAAAATCCACTTGCATGTCTTCCAAGGTGGTTTCTTCACCAAGTCCAAGACTCATTAATGCAAGGACGTCCAACTCTCCTGCCTAAATCTCCACGCCACTACCATCCAAAATTGGCAAGCTCAATTTCAACCAATGCATGGATTTTTAATTTTAGTGATGATGCTAACTAGACATTCCCTCTTTTCTCCATGCCACCGCCAAAACTGGCATGCCAAGTTCATAAATTCAAAAATAAATCACTTTAATGTCATATCAAACACTTTAATGTCATAGAAACCATCACCACCACCTCAAGTGTCCATGTGACCCCTTAGGTTCCCTTTTATCTTAACATTAGTTTAGGTTAGATAGACATTAGCTTAGGATTCGACCATAGCCTAGGTATATAGTATTTACCTTAGACAATTCAAACTGCCATAGTTAAACATGCCATTAAATATTAGGTCATAACCCATAGTAGTTCAGTATTAGGTAATAGGTCATAGATAGGTCTTTCATTACATTAGGTTATTTCCAAAACCCCACACCCGTAAAGCATAAAAACTTAGGTTAGGGTGCAAACATAAATAGTTTAGAAATAGGTCTGAGGTAGTTCCAATTTACCTTAAGTTAGTATCCAATTAGGATAGATCTTTACAACTTGGACTTAGGTTTTACTTAATAGTCCTGTAGTAGATCCTTACCCTCTTACACTATTCAACATTTTTTTAAAGGTGTTAACAAAAAATATCCAAGCTCCCAATTTACAGAAAAAAATGCAAAGCAAGGACTTCAAAAGAAGGATCCATAAAAATTGGAAACATACAAGGACTCAGTCCTTTATTACCTTCCATTTCAGATTGTCAGTTTATCAAACTGAATAGGTAAGAAAACTGAAGCATACCTTGGATCAATGGAATTGATCCAAGGTTTTGTTATTATTAAAAGATGAGCATGCAAACAACAATACCAGTTTACAACCTTTCAGAACTCAAGGAAGAATGGCTTCATTTCAAGCAACAACAACACAAAAAAATGAATCCTTGAATGGAAATAACTTATCCATTGCAAGCATGATTTCCAACAGTCAAAAGAATACACCTTCTTAGGACAAACCATGTATCAACGTTTGCAGTGTCAAGAGGCAAAGTTAACAGTTTGTCAAAGGATGTTACATACTTCCCTCCTAAAAAGAATCATCGTCCCGATGATTAACTTAGTTAAACCATTTTTATCAAGGACAAATCAAATTATTATCCTTCCTTTCATAGGTTCAAACAAAACTGGATTTTAAAATTCCATAATCAACATTAACGTAGTTGTCCATTTTAAATATGTAATTTCTACCCAAAACTGACAAATTTATTGTCAAATCAAGAATAAAATATTGAAACTTTATCAATCAACAGAATCAATTTTGTTCAAACAAATAAGGAAAAGCAATTTTCATATCTTCAAGATTTTCCCAAGTTACACTTTCGTCATTAAACTGATCCCATTGGACCTTACATTGGCTTATTTCACGATTTCTTAAGTGCAACTGTTGAGTTTCCAGCACTCGTATGGGCTTAACCACAAATATTTATGGGTCTTGGACCTACAAGGAATTCCAATTTAACACATGTGATAAATCTGAAAGGTATTTCTTAAGTAAATAAATATGGAAAACATCATGCATTCATGATAAAGCAGGAGGTAATGCTAAATGATAAGCTACAGGGTTGATTACTTCAACAATTTCAAAGGGTCCCACATAACGAGGTGATAACTTGGTGGCCTTGCCAAAATTTATAGAACTCTTTTTCAGTTTAACCTGAAGAAATACCTTCTCACCAAGTTCAAATTTCTTATCAACCCACTTCAAGTCAGCATAACTCTTTTTCCTATCTGCAGCTTCTTTCAAGCATTCATGAATCATTTTAACTTGTTGTTCCATTTCCGTAAGGATTTCAGGTTCAATTACCTCTCTATCCTCAATGTTGTCCTAACTAACAGGGGTTCTGCATTTCCTTACATATAATGCTTCGAAAGGTGCCATCTTCAAAGAGGTGTGATATGTATTATTATATGCAAAATCAACTAAGGGAAGATATTCTTCCCATTTATACTGCTGATCCATGTAATACATCCGTAACATATCCTCTAAAACTTGATTAACTCTTTCAGTCTGTCCATCCATTTCCAAATGATATGCAGAACTGAAATTCAGCTTAGTTCCTAGGGCTGCATTAATTGTTTTCCAAAACCTTGATGTCATTCATGGATCTCTATCTGATATGATCGATTCAGGTACTCCATGTAATCTGGAAATCTCATGCATGAACATTTTTGCTAAAACAGGTGAGTCATCCTTAAGATTACCAGCAATAAAATGTGCTACCTTTGTTAGTTTATCAACTACAACTAGAATAACATCATATTTATTTCTTGACATAGGAAACCCTTGAACAAAATCCATGCTTATCACCTGCCATTTATACTGTGGTATGTTGTGAGGATATAACAAACCAGCTTGATGCATATGTTCAGCTTTAACACACTGACATTCTAAACAGTGTGTCACAAACTCAATCACATCCTTTTTCATCCCTTTCCAGAAATATTGTTGTTTTATATCAGCAAGCATCTTTGTAATGCCAGGGTGTCCAGAAAAAGGTGAATTGTGAAATTCAACTAACAATTTCTTTCTTAAATCATTTAGTAAAGGTATGTATACCCTTTTTCAAACCACAAAATTCCTTCATTTTCAAAGTGAAAACCTTTATATCTCACGTCACTTGGATCTGCAGCAAGTGTTGTCTTTACTTGCTGAAAATAAGAATCAGATTCCATAACACTTTTTACCTCATCTTTAAACTGAGTTCTCAACGTTATAAGAGTAGAAATGTGCTTCCTACAACTTAGAGCATCTGCTACTCTATTTTCCTTGCCTTTAATGTAACTTATGTCAAAATCATATTGAGATAGAAATTCTAACCATCTTCATTGTCTTGCATTCAGATTTGGTTGAGTAAAAATATACTTCAACCCAAGATGATCAGTTTTTAGTTCAAAAGGTTTACCAAGAAGATAATGCCTCCATACTTGAAGTGCATGAACAATGGCAGCAAGCTCTAGATCATGTGGAGCATAATTCAGCTCATGTAACTTGAGTTTTCTACTTTCATAGGCTATGACATGATCCTTTTGTAACAGAATACCTCCAAGACCTTCCCCAAATGCATCTGTTACAACAGTAAAGTCTCCATTAGGGTCAGGTACAGCCAAAATAGGTGTTGAAGTTAACTGATCCTTCAGAATTTTAAATGTAGATTCTCCTTTTTCATTCCATACAAATTTCTTATCCTTTTTCTGTAATGAAGTTATTGGTGTAACAACTTTGGAGAAGTCTTTAACAAACTTTCTATAGTATCCAGCAAGACCCATGAAGCTTCTAACTTCATGTACATCCTTTAGTGCAGGTCACTCAGTTATTACTACAATCTTAGAGGGATCTAAGACTATTCCATTCTTACTTATAACATGACCCAAATAGTGTACTTCCATGTCATAGAAAGAACATTTTGACAATTTACCAAACAACTGTCTCTTTCTCAAGACTTATAAAACTATTTTCAAATGCTCATGGTGTTCTTAAATGCTTTTAGAGTATATGAGAATATTGTCCAAGAATACAAGCACAAATTTGTCCAAGTATTCTTGAAAAATATTATTCATTAAATTCATAAAAGTTGTAGGTGCATTTGTTAATCCAAATGGTAAGACTGTGAATTCATAATGTCCATACCTTGTTCTAAAAGTTGTTTTATGAATGTCTTCATCTTTTATTCACAACTGATGATATCCAAATCGAAAGATCTATTTTGGAATACACTGATGCACCACATCTGATCAAATAGATCATCAATTCTAGGAAGTGGATATCTGTTCTTAATCATTGCCTTGTTTAACATCCTATAATTGATACACAATCTAAGTGTTCCATCTTTCTTTTTCAAAAAGATTACCGGTGCTCCCCAAGGTGAGACACTCGGTCTAATCAAACCTTTAGACAAAAGTTCTTACAACTATGCCTTAAGCTCTACCAACTCAATAGTAGTCATCCTATAAGGTGCCTTAGAAATAGGTTCAGTTCCAGGTTTGATTTCAATTGTGAAGTCAAATTCCCATTTGGGTGGAAGACCTGGTAATTCTTCCAGGAACACATCACTATAATTTCATAATAGCAAATATCTTTCCAAGAAATCACTACTTTCTTCAATAGATTCATAAATTTTTACTACATATAAGGTACAACCCTTATTTTTGGCCTTTTTAAGTTGTATAGCTGACAATTTCCTAACTGTAATTTCACGTTTTACACCCTGAATTTCTGTTGTTTTCTGTAGATCATCCAAAAGAACTAATATGTTTTTCAAAATAGTCAACTTTTTCCTTATGCTCAGCTAGCCAATTAACACCTATGATTACATCATAAGACCCCAAAGGAGCAACATAAAGATCAACTTCTCTGGAAAAACTAGGTAAGTCAAGGACTGCTCCAAAAAGACACATACTAACTATATGAACAACATTATTTCCATAATGTACAACCCATGATTTATCCATTTTTCCATCTTTTATTTTTAATTTCGATGCTAATTTACTAGAAATAAAACATTCAGTAGCTCCAATATCGAAAATAATAGTTACAGGTATGCCAAATAACTTACCTGAACCTCTATGGGTGTGACTTGCTTTTCAGCCTGCTTGTCAGCTATTGTTGCCTGTATCTTGTGTTGTTGATTATGGTCATCCTTTTTCAAAGGACATTGATTTGCATAATGATCCTTTCCATAGTTGTAACAGCCTCCTACAGGTCCCTTTTTAGGCTCAAATTTATTTCCAGCTTTAAAGTTATCATTCTGACCCCGTAGGACTTCTGTCTGTTATTATTGTTCTTGAAAAAGTTATTTCATACATTAGCGAGAGGTTTATTTGTTGTTGTTTTCTTTTTGTTATTTGTTACAAACTTATTTTTCATACCAAACTTCTTCCATGGTCCTTTCTTAGGTGTAAGAGATGATGAAGAGTTTGGAACTTTCTTTCTGAATTCCTCCTTATGAGCAAAAATTGCTTTTAATTTTTGTTCCTACCTTATGGATTTTTCAACAACTCCTTCCATAGTAGTTGGGTTGTGAACATCCACCTCCCCTCCTATAATGGGATTTAATCCCATGATAAATTTATGTATCCTGAACTTCTCATCAGTTTGATACTGGGGTACATACTTAAGAAGTTTAGTGAACCACTCCCAGTACTCTGTTAAAGTTAATTTTCCTTGGGATAAGTTATGAAATTCAGTCATCTTCTGATCATAATAAAGTTGTGGTAGCCATCATTGCCTAAAATAACTTTTAAATTGATTTCAAGTAATATTTGTTTCATCAATGTTTAACTCAGCCTTGCAGTTGTCCCACCATGAGGATGCTTCATGGGAAAGCTGATATGCTCCCCATATTGCCTTTGTTTCCTCTAAGAAGTTCCTTATCACAAAGTACTTCTCCATTTCACTGAGCCAATTCTCAGCCCCATCTCCTAATGTGGTGCCATCAAACTTAGGTGGACTTATCCTTTTTATATCATTAGTGAGTTCAGCTGCCAGCCTGGCCTTTTTATTTTCAGGTTGATCAGGTATGTTTGCATTATTGTTATCAACACCTAAATTTCCCAAATTGGCATTGTCCACAGGAGGTGGCTGATTATTAATACCAGCATCTTCTTCCTCCTCCCCATTTCCCATTACTTGTTGTTCAAGTACAGCCAAATGATCTCTTGTGTCTAATAGGGCAGCAAGGATCTCATCGAGTTTTTGGGTAGTTTCTGCTTCTCCACCTAGTGGTGGGTTTTTTTAAGAATTTCTCCTTGTTCTAACCATTTTTTGTTAACAAGAAAAAAAAATTAGTTTTATCAGATTATGGACACAATAGGTCCAAGAGTTAAAACCTCTACCTCTGATACCAATATGTAATGTTCTCATTTTAAGACTTTATAAACAAGGGGAAATTTTTTTTACATAAGTTTATCTATTCTAAATAACGATAATTTAGAACACACATTCCATGCTAATCAATCTCATAACAGGTAACTGAATGCAGCTGTAAATGACTCAATGAACTACCAATCTCTCATATTATGACTCTATTTCTCACTGATCTCTCATGTTAACTTAAGATGTTGTATACTAAGTATACTTGGTTCTCTTACCCTATTATGGGTATTGAGTGTTCTATTTAAGAGACCTATCTGAAAATTTGTTACCAATATTCATCTGAAATTCCATTTCTTAAACTAGGTGACACAGGACAACGCAACCAGCAGCTTGTGATACTTTGGCCAAAGATTTCCAACATACTGTTCATGTTACTATTCCTAGACGACATACTCATCAAACCAAATACCTCCTTCACCCCACTCCTCTATTACCTAAATTGGTCTTCACTGACTCATGTCAGTCCAATTTTTCGAGGTTTAACCATAACCTAGGTTAGCAACATACTTTGGTATAAGGAACTGGTCATGGTGACTAAGGGTAAAAAGAAATACTCAATCGACCTAAGTCAATTGCATGTGTATAATTACCCTAAGTCATTGTGACTTATCCCCTATACCAAAACATGTTCCTAACTTGGCCTAGAGTAAAACTAAGAACAATTCCAAGTTTATGTAAATCTAGATGATTCAGTTTTGAAGGGTGTTGCAACATGTCAACTGCAACATTGTATCCTCATGAAGACCCAAGTCTTCATGAAGGTACAGTTCTATAGTTGGCGTGTGCCAACATCCGACGGACTTACCCATCTTGATGTACATACCCAAGCAAGAAGTTATATAAATGTATTTCTTAATTAAGATTTAATTACAGTAACCATGTTGAACCCTAATTCCATTAGCCCTTAAGGTTGACATCCACATTTCAGTTGTTAAAGTGATGCAGAAGCTTCATGATTGCCTTTTTTATTCATTAACTTCCTATTTTAGGATTTAGTTAATTAAAACAGATCAACAACATTATTGATATTTACTTAGTATAACTCAACCATTCATACCCTGTTTAAGTTCCAAAACAGTTTCAATTATAATAGACTTCATTGAGAAGAAGTCTAATTGATAGATGTTCATGTTTACCATACATTTATTTTAAACCTAACAAGGTATTGTTCATGAGGAAGTTCACCTTCCTCTTTCTTGTTATGAGTTAGGGTTCATCATACCCTTTTTCATTATCCAAATCATCATAATTAAGTTACACTTTCATTAACATATTTTAATAAACCATAGAAACTTAGATAATAGAACATCTATGCATGCCAACTTAATAAGTTGCATTTCAATTAATGGAATTTGTAATTACTTCCCTTCCATCCTACTTATTTCATGTCAAACTAAAAAGGAACCATTCAGATAAGAATAAGAGTGATTAAGATAAGATTACAAATTTCCTTCACATAATGCACAAGGATAATGACACAACAAGTAAAGGTAACTCTCAATATTTTTCAATTCATCATAGTGAAATGCATATTTTACAAGACCATGCATTTTAGACATATTTCATGTCAAACAACATCAAGATCATAAATGAATACAAATTTTCCTCTTTCAATACATTTCCATAATGAATCAGATTTCTTCATAAAAGATCCAGTCTTTAAGTAACAAATAACATCATAAAAGTTATTTCCTTCCTTTATCACTTACGAAGTGCATCTACAAATAATTTTTAGCATAGGTCAGTTCATTGAACGAATCATGATAAGCACCAAGCATTAAAACGATGTTCTCTTAACTAACTGTTTCATAAAACAAACTCTGCTTTTATGAAACGATAAAGCCAAATAGATAGATACATCATAGAGAAATAACAATCATAAAAGAAAGAACAAGTGATCAACCAAATTAACCTTTATAAATGATATTGATAAAATCAGCACTCTTCAACCATTGTTTACATAAGGAATTATATCAGATAATTAATTACTTATCTCCTTCCTACTAGGGGTGCTTAAATTTTATTTCTTACTTTATTGAATCTAAATTAAAAATAAAGACACTAACTCCAAGGTTTCCCAAAAATAGAGTTACTTTTTAAGAAGTAAGAACCATCAAATCCAGCATTAACATGTTCCATCTAAAAACATCTACAGCCAAGCTAATTCAACCTTCATGAATGGTTTTAGGTTAAGCCATCAACATCATAAAAACAAGAGATTCCTATTTCAGATGCTACATCCAGATTTATAGCCCAATATATAGTCTAAGTTCTCAAGTTAGGCAGCATCATGTTAGAAATAGGAAAGTATTCATTCAATTTCTTGCATTACACATTAATCACACATTACCAAATATTGATTCCAATCAATACAAGTCAAGGTGAATAATTCAAAATTATCCCAACTACTTATTTGCAATCCTTTTAAGTAATAAACATTGATCCGATCAATTTCTAAAACAAGAGAACACAGAAGAGGGAAGATATGTGTTACTTTTCACATCATAGAGAAGGGTGTACACCATATAATCTCCTACATATTTCAAAGAAACAACAATGAAAACCTTAACTCGAAGGAGAAAAGGAGAAGGGAGTCGTTAACAAGAATAGAAGAAGATCCCATAATTCTTTCCCAAGCAAAGAAGTACATCACATGATAAGAGATTGAAACAAATCTAATCAAAGATTTTAGAACTAATGATAAACATAGAAACATAGAAATCCATGATACTGGATCAAATTATGCAACTACAATAATCAAGTCAGATTCCAAAGGTGAAGTTCTTTCATCATAAAAACAAGGACAGTAACAATAGTGTATTAGCTACATCTAGAAATAGATGTTTTGAAAGTATTCAATTTAAGCATCAATACATGAAGTATATCTACCATTGGTCATTCTAATTCATCTAGTCGCAAATAGCTTAGTCCATAAAACAAAAATTTAGCCATCACTTTCGACAAACAAATATAATATACAAAGCAAGTTAACACATACTCCCATCTTTACAGGGATAAAAGAAGCACAAAACATGTAATGAAAGAAAGGACCTAACCTGATTCTATCATAAATAAGATGTAATGAAAACAAGGTGACTCCCTATAGATTAAATAGACATTAGCTTAGGATTCGACCGTAGCCTAGGTATATAGTATTCACCTTAGGTAATTCGAACTGCCATAGTTAAACATGCCATTAAATATTAGGTCATAACCCATAGTAGTTTAGTATTAGGTAATAGGTCATAGATAGGTCTTTTATTACCTTAGGTTATTTCCAAAACCCCACACCCGTAAAGCATACAAACTTAGGTTAGGGTGTTAACATAAATAGTTTAGAAATAGGTATAAGGTAGTTCTAATTTACCTTAAGTTAGTATCCAATTAAGATAGATCTTTACAACTTGGACTTAGGTTAGGGTGTTAACATAAATAGTTTAGAAATAGGTTTTAGGTAGTTCCAATTTATCTTAAGTTAGTATCCAATTAGGATAGATCTTTACAACTTGGACTTAGGTTTTACTTAATAGTCTTGTAGTAGATCCTTACCCTCTTACAATATTCAGTGTTTTTTTTTAAAGGTATTAACAAAAATATCCAAGCCCCCAATTTATTAAAAAAAATGCAAAGCAAGGACTTCAAAAGAAGGATCCATAAAAATTGGAAACATACAAGGACTCAGTCCTTTATTACCTTCCATTTTAGATTGTCAGTTTATCAAACTGAATAGGTAAGAAAACTGAAGCATACCTTGGATCAATGGAATTGATCCAAGGTTTTTCTATTATTAAAAGATGATCTTGCAAACAACAATACCAGTTTACAACCTTTTAGAACTCAAGGAATAATGGCTTCATTTCAAGCAATAACAACACAACAAAATGAATCCTTGAATAGAAATAACTTATCCATTACAAGCATGATTTCTAACAGTCAAAAGAATACACTTTCTTAGGACAAACCACATATCAACATTTGCAGTGTCAAGAGGAAAAGTTAACAGTTTGTTAAAGATGATACAAGATGTTTACAATATCTCAAGAAACCCTTAAGCCTTAGATTAAATTTGATATTTCTACCTTATATATAATCCTAATAGATTTCAAATTCCTATTTTTTCCTCCTAATTCATTTGGGAACTTCCATAATCATCGGGATAAATCAAGTTTCACCAAGGAACCTTCATTTCCTACACCCATGAAACCCCAGTGTTGAACAAATTGTTCCTGAATCTTATTTTATTTCCTAAAATTTCCTAGATTTATTTAAAATATTCAATACTCTCTGACATGACCCTTGGATACTTTATTTCATCCCTAAATATTCCAATAGTATGCATACTACCTTAATAACGATAAAAATTCACCTTTTTAGACCTCCATGAAGACTTGTCTTTCATCAAACTTCATTGAATTCAATCACCAACTTGTGTAATCACACCTAAAAACTAAAAAAAATGAATACTCTTGTTAAAAAAATTATTTTATCCTTGATGAGGGTTAAACTAAAGAAAATTTGGCCAGAGGAAGGATGTATAGTGACTGGGAAGCCTAATTTTCAATTAGGGGCTTAATTGTCATGCTTCAATATTTTCAATTTTCATGCTAGTTATTTTGCATGACAACAACCGGTTCTATCTTAGGGACATTATACTATAGGCGACTATAGAGAACCTCAGGCATCTCATGGGGTATCTTAATATTACTTTTTTCATTAGGTTATAGAGTCATTTCTTCACTACTATCATAAGCGACATACACATACAATAGAGGGAAACACACAAAAATAGGGAGGGAAAGACACACACAATGAAATGGAAAATATAATTAAACATCCTAAATCACATATCTAAATGTGAGGTATAGTCTTATTTTATTGAAGAAATAATTTGTATTGAATTATTACCTATACATGTGTATCATTGAATGTCTTTCTTCCGAAAATCCTTTGACATGCTCACTGAAATATGAACACTTTATTAATTTCTTAAGAAAGTTTGCATGATGGTTTTGGTGAGTGAGTATACATTTATTGAATGCATTTCCTTCTTCATTTGGACACATTGATTCCTTCTACCCACTCATTCCCAAGGTCATCCCAATTGTTGATTTTCCTTCATGGCTATGAGAATGAGTCTTGATCATACTAATCCTATAGTTATCACACTGAGGCTTATGATATTTGATAGGACTTTGTTCTTCATTTTTCATCTTATTTATGACCAATGTTTTCATGAGTACATTATCGGGAGATGTTTTAGGGGTTTTAACACTATAAAACTCCTTTTGATGCCCTTCATTTCTCAATTGATCCAAGAAACCTTCTTGTAAACACAATGGCTCTTTCTGGAATTTTTACTCAGTATAGTGTTCTATTTATATGGATTAATTATATTAGAAAGAGAATGAGAAAAAGGTTGGGAATGTAACATGGAAATCATCATCTTCTCCATCTTATCCATATTGAGCTTTAAAAATCAATCTTCATAACGAAAGCATCCTTTCCTTCAAGGGAGTCATCATTGCAACATTCAAGCATGTTATTGTTCATACATTCATTTTTGAGAAGGTTTTATTTTTGAAAAAAAATTATCTTTGGGATCAAGCACTATTCCATCTATTTAGTCTTCATTGAGAAGGTATCTTTTTTCATGAAAGGGGAATGAGCACAATATTGGGGCTGAAATATTAAGTGTTTCATTTTTCCAATCTTAAACACCATGAACTAGGGAGTCCATTTCAATGATGAATTAATCATTTTTTTAAGTAGATTCAACTTTGATAAGTTGAATAATTTTTGTTCATGCATTTCTCATTACAAGATACATTCTATCTCAATAGGAAAGAGAAAACTTTGTATTCACAACCATAATTATTGAATAAATCTTCATGATGAGCTTTAAGAATGTGATTGGAAACATTGGACTCACCTAGAAAAAAGTTAATTCCCATCCTTTTATATTTGAGACCCTCGTTTTTCATCACCTTGGGGTTACTTTGTTGTAATTCAATACTTCAATGACCATCATTACCATTTAATAGAGAAATTGTGTTCATGCTCACATTTATTGGGAAGTACATGCTTTCAAATTCTGATTCCATCAAGTCACCATGATGCTCTCTGAATAGATCTATGACACTTGGATGCTCTTCCATCAACAATGGAAGCTCAACATCTTCTTCCGAAGCTATGAAAAAGTTATAAAACCTTGAATCTTGAGACATGATATCTACTCTTGGGCCATCCAGATTTTTGACTTTGCATTTCATTTTCTTGATGGGAAGGAGCTTACTAATCTTACCATTGACCAGAATGGTGCCATGCTACCAATCCATCTGTATATCTCATCCCATATCCCTATAGAAGGTTCTACTCAATGACATACCATATGAGGTTGGCATATCTACTACGATTATCTTCATCATGGTTTTCTTGTCAGAAAAAATTAGCAAATGCTATTTGAGAATGCCTTTCCTGGCTAATGAGAGGTACTTATTATCATTTCCATGGAATAACAATGACTTATAGTAAGATTGAAGGAAAGGAAAAGATATTTAAAAAATTTTAAAAGCATAACATTGTCAAGCCACCTGAGTCAATAATGTAATTATTCAATTTGTATCTATTGACTAACAACGCTAGAAAAAAGGTTCTATCCTCCCAAAGGTGGAGGGTGTGGAAGTAAGATATTTCTGAGAAGGAATGGTATGAGGAGTGGTAGGTAGTTCTTTAAAAGTGGCAATTTTGGAACATGAACTTGAACTACTTTATCTGATGAACTAGGAAATTCTATCAAATTGCTTGGAATGGGTCTTCAAGTACATAAAGTCATAAATCTAAATTTTAGCTTTCTTGCAATGGTCAATGATGTCAAAATGTATATAAGTGGTAAGATAATTAGGAATTATGACAACTTTGGCATGATAAATATTTGTATTCTTAGGATAAACATGGGTGGAAGCTGATTTTTCAAGAGGAGATGAAATATACTTACTTAAAGAGGCGTATGTATTCTTGACTAAGGTAGTTGTATGAAACAAAATCAACACGTGACCTTCTTCACACCTCACTTCCCAAGGTCATGCCGAGGTAGTGGGTGTAGAATAGAAATGGGTGTATGTGCGGTGATGATGAACAAGCTAATGAGGTAACCTTATACCTTTAACACGCAATATCACGATCTGTGAGTCTAAGGCAAAGAATGTTGTCCCAAGCTGAAGTGTTGTGATGGATCAATCTAATAGAATAGCTACTCAAAGGCTCCATTCAATATCAAGCTCTGCCAAGATTCAGTCTGCTAGTTGTGGAACACATGGAAAGTGACATGCAGGTACCTCGTATAGATTTCCAGACAAGGTCATGGAAGTGAGAAAAGAGAGGCGTAATGAAACCACAAGGACTATGCGCAATTTTCTAGTTTAGTCTAGAAATTCCTAGCCTGATCGGCTGCTATGTTCAATATTGAAAATTATGCAATGACGTCAAGTGGACATGGTGATGATCTAAATACCAATGTGCGTAAACCAGTGTCGATGTTTAATTGGTCAATAGGCCCATTGGGTTGTGGGGCCTGGGGATCACAACCATAAACTCATGGAGGTTTTAGTCCTTGTATGGTCATGCAGATAATCAAGCCTTATTTTCAGGAGTAGTATAATAATCGTAGGCTTGATTAGCTGTAATATTTAATGTGTTCAATTGTTCTATCTTCTCATAACACCTAGCAGGCATGCATAAAACTAACAAGTGTAAACCTGTATCAATGTCGGTTGACAACTCTGGCCCATTGGGTTGTGGGACCAATGGATCACAACCGAACATTTTCTCTTTTTTGGACTGTTGATGGTCGTGTGGAATGAATTGAATTAATTTTGATGAAACAAACTAACTATCAAAGGAAATTTAATCTATGTTTTTGGTATTTTTATAGCATATCTAAACAAAGCAATGGAAGTAAACTAATCTAATAAAAGTAAATATTTTTTTTATCTTTTCTGGTTTTTAAGAAATGATGTTAATCTAATAAACAAAGCTAAATATATATAATCAGCTAGTTGTAGCTAATTACTTGTGCAAGTATGTGAATCTAAATCTAAAACAACTAATCTAATTTAATCAAAACCCTTCAACCCTACCTCAGAGGTAGAGAACAAATCATAACACTAGAAGAGTTATTGTTCCCCACTACTTCCCCGGTAATGTCAAAGAGCAAGATTTCTAACGATTTGCTCTATTATTAATTGCTTAGTCAATTGAAATGAACAATTTTACTACTCTATTTGATATGTATTTGAAATGAATGATTCAAAGTTGATAATTTGAAAAATGAAGCAAACAAACAAGTAATTTCAACCTGGATAAGCAAGAGCTTTGGCAAATCTGGTTGTATCTAAATTTTTCCCCTCAGATTGTCTCTTTCTTTCTCTGTGTGTCCATATGAGTCCAAGGAATTGGGAATGCAAAGGCATCAACAAGAGAAAGTTCCTGAGAAATGGCAGATTAAAGGTAGTCTGGTTGCAATGTGGGTGGAAGAGGGATAGCACAAGTGAACAGAGCTTGGCTATATAATTTCCAATAAGATTATGGCAGCAATACAATGCAAGATACACAAAATTCTTAGGCCCTTTGCTTGAATACAAGCATAGAATATATAGGAATTGGTTGGGATGTGCCTTCATGCACAAGGCAGCCTTGGAGTGCCAAACCATTGGGTGAAGAGGTAGTTCAAACTAATTAAATCTATTTAAAAATAGAAGATGGAAGGAAAACTAAGCAATCAAGACTATTTTTAGGCGATTTGATTCACAAACGCACCCTAAAAGTCAAGTTAAGTGAAATCGCACATGTTAAAATTATGCATGAAGGATTATGGGAAAAGCACAAAGGACCGCTGCCCTACTTGGGCAGCGGTCCTGGTAATAAAGGCCAAAACATGCACAGAATGAAGTGGGAAGCTAGAAGAAAGCATGGAAAAGCTAAGTAAGGACATCTAGGCTACAAATATACACTGTGAGTGGGTTTAGGAACTCGAACACCTTCTGAAAGGACATGAATCATCATTGGGGACTTTTGTAACCATTTTCTGACAATATAGCATATGCACGGCTCTTTCACATTTCCACGCAATTATTCCATGTTTCCACTTCGTTGACTAAAGACTCCGCATTGGGTAGGTAAAATATGATTCCTTTCTTTTCTTGGAGAAAACATTGGTCTCAGATAAAAGACGCCACATAAGATTTTGAATTCAAACAACCACTTCTCCTATAAATAGCCCAAGTTGGCTTGAATTCCTATTGCCACGTTTCTTCCTTCACGTCCATTGGTTACTATTGCTTCCACTCAAATGTTTAAGGTTGCTATCAGGTGCTCTCATGCACATCAAAAATCAACACATTTATGCACACAGATTGCTAGGTAACAAGGAGCTTTGATACCAATGAAGGCAAAGAAAAATAGAAAATGGTTGAATGTCTTAATTAAAACCAAATAAAAACAAGGAATATTTACAGGTAGCTAACTATTGGCATGCCAGGAAGGTGAACCGTCATTCAGTTTGGAGATGCCACAATGGTAGGAATAACTACCAACATTGTATTAATCTAATATTTTCTAACATGTATATGGTTGGGTACCTTTATATCTATATTTTGTTTCTTTTGTGTTAGCATGTTTTAATCCTTTCCTTCATTCCTGGTTCATGATGTAAAATACTATTGTGTGCTTATTATTTTTGAGTTCAAGCTCATAAACATGTAGCTTAACATTATTTTCACATGTTCATTGTTTTGGGTGCAAATATAAGTGTGGTATGTGAATACCCAACTCAGAATTTGGTCGGATCAATGTTGTAACAATGGTTTAAGATTTTATTAAAGGAGCTTAATCTTCTTCTTAAAGAGCTAATTCGAGAATGGCCTCAATTATGATTCGTATCGTATTATTTTACCTGTAGCTACTTATTATTTTTGCATGGCATGAATTAATAGGGTGTGATTCTATAAGGATATTCATTGTTTTTTCTCATATGTAGAGCATTTCAAATATTGAGTTTAGTTTAATGGGCACTATGTTGGTTATGCGACTCAATCGCCTACAAGTTTTGGGTTTGTGTTATTGTTAAATAATGGAGACCAAGTTGTTTGCTTAGGATGATGGATAGTTGGTCAATTTGAACTTTCCACTTGTTCATTTATTTAATTTACTAATACCACTCAATGGTCGATGCAGTCTCTGCTTGGTGTATCAAACATCGTATGGTGAAGGGTTATGATCTTTTGATATTATATATGGTTTGTTCAAACTAGTGATGGTTGGTATATCCGTACATGGAGAAACTTATGGACTTAGTTCGAATGAATAAGACATATAGCCTATCCTTAAGCTTGGTTGTATCCTTCCTTATATAATATTTTATGATTATTGTGTTTGTTTTTATATGTTTGAATAAATTAGGGTCATTCAGATAACTTAAGGTATTCAAAACAGTTAAGGTATTTGATGGTCTTTAAATACTTTTGTCAAATAAACTATTATTATAAAAATTGTGCATGATCTCCTACTTCTTGAGAAGGAATAATGTATTTGGATAATTGAATATTATTTCGATAAGGTTATGGTTTTGATGATATTAAGGTATTGTGTTTGGATATTTTAATTATTATCTTTACCGAATTAAGACATGACTTGAGTGATATAATAATCTTTACTTTTGAAATTAATTATATGAACCTAGAATGAAGGTTGTGTGGTTTGTATGATTTCCACTCGACTCGTAATATTAACTTACAATGATGGTAAAAACAAGAATGATTGTTTGAGTATAAAGTTAATACTTTCTTAATGTTATTAAATAACCCTGCTTGGGTATAAATGACATAATTGATATGTTTTGAAATTTGATATTCATACTTGTGATTTGTTAGTAATATGATTTAATCTTCTTATGATTTTGAGTTGAAAAATCATATGTTCCCTTTTTTATGGATTATGTAAGAAATGAAAAAGTAATATAAAGGGAAAATGATAAGTTATCTTAAATGAATATCAGATTATGTTGATTAGCTTAATTATGTTCATTAAAATATTTCAGTGTTATAAATTGTAAAGATAAGATGGTTGACTTCTTCATGCCAGTTCTTTTGAACTGGCAATTGCCTAACATTTTATAAATGGTGGAAAATGGCTATGTTCATCTCTAGTTGTTTATGATTTAAATATGTATTCATTACTTAACTATTGTAAAAGTGAGTTTGTGCTTCGCTGAATAAATTGTTGAAAGGAATTATGGCCTTAAAATCTTTTGTATAAGTTTTGGGAAAAGAAATAATAGTTTTATATTCAATTTATGGATATTATTGTAATAAAGATCTTGGCTACTCATATAAATTATTCAGTCCCTTGCTTCTGTTAGGACATAATTGAGATTGAATTAATCAATCTGGTTTCATAAGGTAGGTAATATCATAATGATGATCAATAATACCCTCAAGTATAATAGCTTTAAATATATAGAATGAATTAAAGTTATAGTAAGGATATGAAATGTAAACTATTAAAATAAATGAAGGTGGTTTATAATTTTATAGTTGTATGATTAGACTCTTATATGATGATAAATCATTAATGACCATTTATTATTTAGTCATAAGTATATAACCTTTATGATTATGTTTGATTTTATTACATTCAGTTGTTAAGTTCAATTATTTTTTACTTAAGCAATTAAAACGACAATGTCGTAATTTAAATAAATTAGAGACTACGTTAATAATGCATTTTGTTGCCCTAATTATATTAAGATGCTTAATGAATGTACATAAACAAACTTATGGAATTGATTATGAATAATTATTGAAACCAAGTTCTTGACCTTAGGATCAAATAATTATTGCGATCAAATATCACTACCATATGAATGAAAAACATGTCGTAAAAATAATTCAATGTGATGAATAAGTTATGAAAAACCTAGTACATGGTACTTGGCAGGAAAAATTCAAATCACTGTTGTAGTGCGGTGTTCATAGAGTGACACATGTCATTCAATGAATACTGCCATACAACAATTATCCTAGGATTTCCATTAAGCTCCATTTATTATGCATGTCGTAATCAATAAGGAATTGAGTTGTGCTAAGATATGTAGGTTGTCATCCAGTTAGGTCTAGTTACCTTTGTACCAACTTATATTGGCCACGCAAAAGAAATTTATTGTGTGACGATGCAATTAGTTACGTGATCTCTTTTTCTCCCATAGGAAACATAAGTTGGCACAGTTGTGCTTCGTAGCACTGGATGAACAAGTTTTGTATCTTGTGTGTAACTTGACATTGATTATCTAATCTAATTGATTCAATTATGATAACTAAACCAAGTGACATGGTGATGGGACAAGTTTCAGAGATGAATGTGCAGTCTAGAAAAAGAGCATGCAAAGAATGACTCATACACTTTGGTCGAAGTAGTGTAATTCATTACACTATCAGGTTCACCTAGTTCTAACTAAAGTGTGAGATGCCATATGGGATTCGATTGAATGAATTCTAGGTAGACACTTAAAGAAACACATGTAAAATCAATTCCGAGAAGGTAACTAAAGGGTATACATTGTATACAGACTCGAAAGAGTATATTATGGGGGATCATTAAATCGAGTTAACCCATAAATATGCACATGCTTTATTGATTTGTTATTTGAAGAATTATAATTATAAGTTGCTAGATGTAAATGTTAGTTTATACATTTAAATTAGAGAAGACATATGTTTAATTTAGGATGTTACAAAAAAATCCCATAATTATGATGTTTGGAAAGAGTGTGTTACATGTAGGAATAAATCATATTGTGTAACTATATAGTTCATTGCATTAGGGACCAAGTTACATTAGGTTGATTCAACGAGCTCCTCCTAGCTAGCTCAGTCGACCGGACACCTCTAGATTCTATGCCCTATATGGTTAGCAGTTCAAACAAACCAACTTATCATTGGCCAATCTAACTCACGCACATCACTTAGCCCATATCTCCAATAAGCGCCCAAACATAAAAACATAACCCTCTCCACAACATGGCCTATCCACTTGGTTGTTCAGACATGCCACCACCAATATGTAGCACCCAACAAAATGATGCTCTACAACTAACTATACAAACTGAATCACCCAAATATAAACCTTCTACTCATCCACCTCCTAAACAATGTGGGATATTTCCCCACATGGGAAGATAAACGTTGGATTTGATTAGAGGGGTTCGACCCCCTAACCTTACAGTTATAAAAAAAATTTATCTCACCACCATACCATGAGTTATCAATGAGCTATGAAATGGGTGAGTTAAAATTTAAAGTGGGTAATTACAGGACTATGTATTGAGAGAACAAATAGCATTTTTGGGAAACATAGAAATTGAAGCACTTAGGAGAAAAACCAAGTCTCAAAGAAAACTAGGAAGTTTCTTTGAATTCATAGACATTCTTTATGTTATATTCATTCTTATAATTTAGATTTTGTATGCCATTTTTTAAATCATTTTTTGAATATTTTGATGGAGAAATGGAAGAAGATCAACTTGCGAAGTCGGGAACTAATAGAGAGAGAAAAAAAGATATTTTCCAAAGCTCATTACTTCTCATAAACTTCTGACATGTTATAAAAAGGTTCATTATTTGTTTCTAAGTTTTGATATGTATTTCCAAATCTATACATTAATGGATCGGTTCAAAATGAACTCGAGGACATAGGAATTTTGTGAAACGTGTAAATAAATCTTGTGTTGGGTTCTGATTTTTAATTTTAGTTTCATATTATTTTCAAATTTTTAAATCAAATTTTCAATTTTGCAAGAAAAAATTTCAATACAACAATTTATGATAAATCAATAAAATCAAGTAAAACGAAAATATGATGGTTTAATGCTTATTTCACTAAATTTGGGCGTATTCCAGTCCGAGCAGGAAAAAAATATAACCAATATTAGAATCCAAAACTATTTGTTTTGGGTTCTAAAATGTTAAATATTGGAATTATATGGACTCCAAAATCGTACATATTGGATTCCAGTATCACATTTATTGGAATCCATAGTCACATGTACTAGAATCCAAAATCACATATATTATAATTTAGTTCACTCCAAAGTCCCATATATTGGAATCCAAAAAGTCAAATATTGGAATCCACTATATGGGCTAGCGTCCGCTAAGCATTATCTATGTTTTGGACTAAACAAAAAATGTATCTATTTTATATGGGCTAGCAGACACTATGCATTATTTATGATTTGTTATGTACATAACATGTTTCTATTTTGTTAGAGCTAGCAGCTGCCAGCCATTATTTATGATATGTTATATAAAGAAAAAGTTTATGTTTTAAATGGGCTCGCGACCACTAAGCATTGTTTATACTTTGTTATATACATAACATGTTTCTTTTTTATACGGTCTAGCGGATGTTAAAAATTATTTATGACATGTTATGTTACAGAACATGTTTCTCTTTTATACGGGATATAAAACATATTCTCTTGTCCTTTAATGGTTGAAACAAAGGCCACAACATGGTGTTAAGTTTGACGACTGTTTAGACGTTTTTTATCATTTTTATCTGTAAAATAGTTGCAAATATTTGAAATAACCATCACATATGACTTGCATATTTTAGATATGACCATCAATTTTTCTAGAGATTTATTCATCTATTAATTATATTAAAAATAATTAAGTATATACAGTATAATTTAATATTTATTTTATGAACAGTGTAAAAAAAATACTATTTTACAATTTTTCAAGGGCAATTTTTTCTGATAATTCACCACATAATTTATTCAATCATACTATCGTCTTATAATAAGTGAAAATATAAATCCTCCCAACTTATATTTCAAAAATCACATTATTATATAATAGAGTTACGCAATACTTTCATAATAACATATGTATGTATATATTATTGACAATGTTAAGCAGTACCATCATAACAACATTCTGAAAAGATAAATAGTTATTTAACATTTTCTTGCTCCAAATATTTGATGCCCTCTACAACATTCAATGCCTAAGACACTATTTGTGATATTTTTTTGTATACATCGGCTATCAACCATTTATCTTTTGTATAATTTTTGTGTATGTTTTTCATCCCCACCATTAAATTTTTAGGAGGGTTTCCCTTTACACCTAATGTAATACACAAAGTGTTTTTAGAACTATAAGAAAAATCATTTCTACTCCAAACCTTTTCTAGGTCTCTTATTGTTATTCCCTTAACTATATTGCAATGTTCCTTTCCCCAAGTGAGTCTTCGATACAATACAGTCATTTTTTTTATTGAATCCCGTTGATATCTTTTTAACATCGACAAAAATGAAATTGTCAGACTAGAATCCCAGTTCACAGTATGGTGATAATAATTTTATTAAGTCTGATAGGCCACCTCATAGGTTGACAGCTTTCATACCGAACATGAATGACATCTTCCTATTATATGTTTTGTTTATCCCATATAGCAAGTTCTCCATATCTAAAATAAGTAAATAACTCTTATTGCTACATATAGGGAAGTGAAAAAAAATTATTTTCATTGGCCACGCATTAATTATAACCAATTGAAATAAACAACATTTTATCTTACAACTACCGATTGAGATTGTGGCTTGGATTACACCACTTTTACACATTGTTGTATTCGTTGATGCAAGATCTATTTCAAATAAACAATCATCAATTCATAATTTATTTCTTGCTATTGAAAATATGAGCATAATGTATTTGAAATAAACATTAATCAAGTCATAATTGATTTCATGTTGTGGCATATGAAAGCTTAAATGGATAAACATAGTGGTTTCTACGGTGATATGGTAAGTACAATATCAATTTTTCTCTATCTTATAATTCAAATTTAGCAGCTAATAGGCTACGCTTATATTTTTCGAACCACCCTTTGGTGGGAAATATTCCTCAGCTATTGATGAGGATTTTCCATTGCTAGGCTATGAAATCATTGGTTGAACTACATTAGTTGGACAACCTTTAATGAGGCTAGCCAAGTGTTGCTTTACATACGTACGAGCTAGATCAAGCCGTATGTAGTTTTGTTTATGATGATTTTGAAGCCAAAACAATGTTAATCCAATATAAGTAGTAAGTACGCAATAGTTAATCAGTGAAACATTGTAGATAGTATGCAATTGTAAATCAGTGAGGTATTGATGAATGTAAGGTTTTTTAGTCAAACCATTACAGTATTGCACAGAGTGGATATAATACTAGAGAATTTTTGGAACAACATTGATTGAACATCTCAGCCTAGAACTCATATGATCTTTCACAAGGAAAAGGATGGATGTTTCCATGTACGCCAATTTCACTTGTAGGCACCAATTTTTGTGGCAGTTTCTCCATCCAATCCCTAGTGACCACTTCTCTATAATCACTGTTATTTTTGTGGTTGTGCACACTAGATATTGTGTACATAAGACACAAACTTTTTAATATCCAATTGCTATCATAGAGTCTATAATATCCATCTAGAATTAATATTCCATTGTCTTTAACCTTTTCCATGTATCTTTTATTGTGTCTCTTAACATTTTTGAATAACCAATTGGTATTAGAACAATAATGATACAATCCAGCACACTGATTTCGATAACTGTTAAAAGCTCCATTATTACATCAAAAGAAATATCACTGGCCAAATTGTAAAAATCAGCTATCACACATTCAACATTGAAAGGATTAGTCAAAGGAATAGTTGATAAAGTTTATGGAAGTTGGAATGGATATGCACATTTACAAGAAAAATTATTTGTAAATTCAATCCTCGTTGGTATATTTCCTTCTAGTGACATCACATAGTTGTCCACTATTGGCTGAGTCGCGACGATAAGAACTTCTTCCACCTCATGATATTTTTATATTCTTCCATTTTTTCCCCTATATGGGAATCAAATTTTATTTTTCCATTTCTCTCATCATCCAATAGCACAGAAAATTGGTGGTAGTGTGAATTGTGCAATTTAAATTTTTCGACTACATTGGATTCACTGCAGGATGTCAATACAATATTATCCAGATGCTTAT
Organism: Taxus chinensis; assembly: GCA_019776745.2. Taxonomy (NCBI): domain Eukaryota; kingdom Viridiplantae; phylum Streptophyta; class Pinopsida; order Cupressales; family Taxaceae; genus Taxus; species Taxus chinensis. The sequence continues at coordinate 326,757,444 of CM034156.1, read as the reverse complement.
TTCTTAAATAATGTAGAACTTTTGCTCTCATTTTTTGTCTCCTTGTATTCTCCAGCAGTAAGAATCAAATGTCTATGCTATTACACTAGCCTCAAAAGACGCAATTGATTTAGTATTCCTTTTCAATTCATGTAATTTTGATTTAGATGGGTCTATCTCCAATTCAGTCAAATATGTTCGCCTAAGCATAGTATAAACAAGTTGGCATGTTTTGGAGGTGAAAGAAAACATTTTTCTATGCAAGAAATTAAAAAAAAAAGATGTTTTCTCATTTCTATACAATTTTCTGAATAGTGTAAATATATCATTTTGAATGTCTTCTGCATTTTGCAATGCCTCGTTCACCTTTGTTCCTCTTCTCCTTCAATGATCGTGTTGCTAAACGGGTAATGTCATTGTGCTCATGTTGATCTCTTGTTGGATTTCACCATGTTCAACTACCCTGTTAAGGAAAATCTTGTTCTCGAATTCTTTAGGTGGTTTTATGGGTGTCTCGTTGTTGTTAGGGCATGTCCAGCCTAAAGGGGAACGTCTACATCATAAGTATTATATTGAAGAATCAATTTGTGCATATTATTATTATTATTTTCCTTACTCCTCATTGTCAGGCGATCATTAGTAATACGGTTAATAAAATTGTGCTATTATTATTATTATTATTACTATTATTAAATTCGTGTTATTATTATTAATAATATGGCGATCATTACTGTTGTGTTTATTATCTTTTTTCTTCGTTTTAGGCTTGTTTGTGTTTTATTTAGTTAAAACAAACAAACAAAAATAAAATAAATAATAAAAACTAAGAAAACCCATGATTCTTTGTGAGGGGCGGATTAGGGAAAAGTGGAGGAAGGTGAAAAAGTTCAAAAAAAAAATGCAGTTAGGGATTGGTCTTCTTGGATTTTGGAATGCGTTGGGTTAGGAGGTTGGGTAGCTGGTTTGGGGGTGCAGGGATCTGCACAAAAAAAAGATTTTGTTGAAACGGCCTTGGAAACTTTCAAGCAAATGCAATGATTCATGTAAATCCAGACTCCACAACCATTTCAACATCCTCCTAGGCCACGCCACATACCTGCGTGGGAAAATCAAACACATTGGAGAGAGGGAGTTTGTAAAATGTTGTTGCAGTCACAAATGCTTTAGGGACAAAGTATGGGTGCTCATCAAAGCAAATGGAGGAGGATTTCTGCTTGTTTAGCTTGTCACGTTGCCAGCATCCTCCCAGCCGCACCCAGACCTACGTGGGCTCCCAGCAAATCAAAAAAAAAAGTAGAGGAACTTTGTCAAAAGTTGCAATCACACGTGCCCTAGTAGATACTTATGTAAAAACGTGGAAGCATGCGAACTGTTCAACTAAATAGTGGGAAGAAATGCAGTTCCAGGGACTGCAATGATAGCAGGTTATGCAAAAAAATTGGGTATGTTAAAAGGCGTGGAACTGTTTGATATAATGCCTCAAAGAAATGTTGTCTCATGGAATGCCATGATGGCAGCATATGCACAAAATGGATGTGTAGAAAAGGCACAAAACTATTTGACAATATGCAATTCCAACATCCTTAGTGTTTGTGCCAAAATGGCAATGTAGGAGCAAGTTATGGATGTCCATGATAGTCCAGAAGACCACATAATCGCCTTGAAGCTCGGTGGTTGTTCCTCCAAATGCAAACACCTAGTGTCTTCATGGACATATTTTTCATTGCTAGTATATCCCAGACTATGTTAAAATGGGTGCTTTAAATCAAGTCGTATGGATATGGCCATCGCACGTAGTTGTAAATGCTTGGTTAGACCTGAATGCAAACCCTGGACTTAGAGACAAAGCACATGAAGCGTTTGACAAAGTTCCTCCAAGAAATAAACACAGATTAGCCCACGTGGATAGCTGAAATTTCATGCAAGGATATGCACATAATGGATATGTTTAGAAGGTTTTGGAAACACACAAGCAACTGCTTACTCTGTTGGAAAACTTCAAGTGATCAGGAAGTTGGTGTGATGTGGTGGAGGTTAGATCCAGGCTCGTGAACCGGTTGGCGAAGTGCCGGAGGAAGATGTTGAACCAAAGCATGCGGCTTCGACCAACTTCATTCTCCAGGCATGGTTCTTCTTCCCTTACCTCTCATAATTCTCATGTTTTAGTTCTCTTTTGCAACTACATAGAATTTTAAATTATTAGGATTTTTAAATATAGTTAAATGTCTCTTCAACTCATTGCAAAACAATAAAGTGTCGTGTCGCAACTCTCGAAGTCCTTATAACTCGTCTACTTTAAACCAAGAACTATCACCCTCGCTTCAAGATGATTTAGAAAACTCTTACCCTTCTTGATCACTCCAATATCATTTTATCGACCAAACGAATTTGACTCCCCATTGATAAAGTTGACCTTCTTCTTGTTTAAAATAGTTAAATTTTGTATTTTTTGGAGACTCACTAAGTACCCTTCGTAACTCCGGAAACGAGATGTGAATTTTCATTTGCATACCTTGGTATAAGAGGAGTCACCTTGACCTTTGGTTTGACCTGAAATGAACATATGACATCCTTTTGATGCTCTTATAGGAGCCCTGTTACACTAGTTTACAACAGTAGGAAGTTGTTAAAACTAGAAAGTTGGCTTTCGTTTTAGACCGCCATTTGAAACCTGGAAAGAGAAATAACTTCCCGTCTTCACAAACCTCTAGTGTTTATGCTAGAAAATTACATGGATCATTCAATATAGGAAAGAGAACTTTTCGGGATAGCTTGGTGAAGCCATTTTGTAGGCCTCCGGTCGCAGTTTGATGAGGTCAAACTGGTCCAATTTCTTCTTGTCGCTCCAGAAAACTTGTTGCCATTTAAAAATAGTCCTCTAGTTCTCAGTCCCATCGAATCTGATGAATTCTCTTTATATAGGGGAACTAGTAGGAGATGTCTCATTATGTGCTCCTCCATCGAACATCATTTTTTAGACGCGGTTTTCTGGGCCCTCGAGCTAACTTTTGTCATTTTACAACTGGGTCAACTACGTTGAGTAGCCCCGGAAAATTAGTCGCCAAATGTAAACCGTTCGCTCTTTTTCAATTCCGTCAGTTGCTATGAACTCCTTGTATATCTGGGGACATGTAGAAAGTAAGTCATGGTGTGCGTGTTCATTGGAAGATAACCTTTGGAAGTAGTTTCTTAGCCTCCGAGCCTGTTTTGTACATTTTGTAGCTATTGAGAAAATGTAAAAGTAGAAAGCTACGGACCCTCGTAGGGTTACCAAATCACCCTGGAAAATTTTAACACACGTAAATAACTATTTAAAAACACTATAATGAAACTTGTTGTGTGTATTAGAACTTTTGACAAAACGATGTTTTCTCTCTCTTCCTTTCTCTTTCTCTCTCCTGGGTTTATAAAATGAAGAAAAATGAAATGCAATGAATACATGTTTCTAGACCTTTTTTATTTCAATTGCAAATTGTAATTATTGTTAGATGTAAATGGGAAACTGAAACATGATAATTATGATTGATTAGGGTGGATGCCATGCCAGCGATTTATCGCTGATATCATGCTCACGTGGGTTTTACAGGATGGAAGAATGACGACGAAAAAGGTGATGTGTAATTTAATTTTTGTTAATGTAATTTTTACAGGTCATTGTAACATGAATAACTGCCTAATGTAGTCTCTTGTTACAGAAAAGTTATAATTGAAATTTGTTAATATGTAGGAGATGCTAGTTTTAGGGATAACTTAGGAAATGTACATCTAATCACCTATTCAATTTGATTCTTAGTTGTGTGTGGCAAAAAGGGGTTTGATTTATATATAGTAAATTGAAATTGAAGTTAATATATATTGTAGTACTTTCTCAGTTTTCAATAAATGATTAAATTAATTACTGGGTTATCTTCTTACCTTGCAAACACAATAAAGAGTTTTAATGGGAACACTCAACCCTAATAAAATTCTCGTGCATAGCTTTCCTCCATGTGTGATTATTTTTTGTTACCATATAAGAAATTTAAAACCGTAGAACGAACTTAAGCTTTGCACTCGATGAGACCTCCTAGGTTAGGTAAATAAAACCCCTAGTTGGAGTTACCGTCATAGTCATTAGGTTTAGCAACATTGTCGTGAACCCATACTTTAGGAATGACATGGTCCAACTTTATCCAGAGTATGCGGCTTCCTTCTAGTTTTGGTAATCGCAAGAAGAATGTCCTCTCTTCAGGTCTGACACCAGGCTGAGTGGTGAAGACCACCTTGGAAGTCACCTTATGAGTCCTTGTTAGAAGGAATGACTAGCGGTGTAACCCTCCCATCTGTGGAGTAGGTAGAGATATTACTCCCTTGTATCCTATTGGATTTCCAGGCCTTACGAAATTAGATCTAGATATTAACTTCATCAGTGAATGAAATCCTTGTTGGATCCAAACGACCTAAATGAAGATCGCGATATAGTTGTTCTATGTCTTACATTCTCGTTAGTGAACCCTCTTGTCCCTCGTAGATAAATGTCTTGTCTTGGGCTTGTGAAAATTTAGTGCCTTGATATTTCACGAAAGGATTATAGGGTAAATACATTTTAACCTTAATCACACCTATAATAGAGATTGAAGCCCTGAGTGAAAATGGAATTAAGCTTAACCATGTGCTTCTTTAATATGTCAGACAAGTACTTTCGTAACTCTTATGTTTAAAACGATAGTAATAATGAGACCCTAGTGTGATGCAAAAGTAAATCATATGAGAGTAAAACCAAAATTTGAGGTTAGGAATAATGTCACTAGGAGTCCTCAAGACTTAAAATAAACAGCTTCATGTGTTACGAAGAATATAAATTGCCTTGGTGTGACCAAACTTTGAGAAAACAAAAGATATATAAATATAAATGGAAGTCCATAAGTTATTGAACTTTAACAACCATGGTAGTGAAATAACTATTCCACAATCGATGGATGTTCTTGGGGAAAAAGCTATCTCGAATCTATGTCTCCCTCAATCCCAAGATTTCATCTTGACGCCACGTTAGGTTCACTTGTGTAGTAAGGTTAAATTTTAAACATTGAATAAACATTTGAGAAGCACATTCTTAACATAAGAACAAGATAATTAAGTATGGTATATGTGATTTGAGTTGTGCCAAATAAGCCAGTAAGTTATGGAAATTTCTGTGATGCATAAAGGAATCCAACCTAAATTGGTCGAACTATAAATTAAAAATGGAATGAACTTAAGATTTTGTAGATGGAGAAAGGAGAAAACTATACTTGCACAATAATGTTCTTAGAATTTTAATCATAACTAAGACGCAATTAAAGAAATGATGTGTTATGGGTTCACCAATCCTTGAATCTTTTGTCTCGTGGTTGGGTTTTTTGCTAGTACTCTTTCATTTGGAAAGGTGTGGTATAAACAGGTATATGGTGTTGGCATGTGTCTATGTGAGTTGATGACTTATGTGACTATCATTGTGAGTCAAGTTTTTGTACTTGGAGCCCGTGTTGTGTTGTGTGTAGTGAGCAATGTAAGTCAAAAAAAAATTATCTAGTATTTTACTGTTGACATTGTGTGGGTAAAATGTGGGCACTACACATTTGAACAACCAGTTTTGTCAGAATCTATTAGAATTCCCAAATTCCAACCATATTTTGAACAGGAATATGGTCTGTTGTTTATGGAGGCATGCATTTCCCATTTCCAGAACAAAGAAACATCCAAATCCATATCCATAATAAGACACTTATTGTTTTCAAATTCAAAGCATTCCACCTGGACATGCAGTGTCCCCAAATCAATAACTTCTGACGATAGAAAAATACCAACTTCCTCATGATTTTCATTTATAACAAAAACCAAACATAGGTCGACATGGTAGTTTTCAGGGGAATGGATTTCCACAAACCATTCCTCATCTCTTTTCTTCCAACAAATATTGTCTGCGATGAATGGAATTGTTCTGAATAGAGAACAAACAATTGAAGACATTTTACCTATAATTATAGTAAAATACATTAATAATTAGGTCATTTATGAAGTTTAAAGTGTTTTTCTCACATTTTCTGATAAGGAATTTAAATACCACCCTAACGGACACCAACCTCTATAGTTCTTTACTATGTATCATAATAGAGTAATTAACTTAATGGTTAGCGACCACTAGGCTTCGATAGGACATATTATGTATCATTCAACTGGTTACAACAATTCATATTTTGTGGATCAAATCAATAATAACAGAATTTTTCTAAAAGTATGAAATCAAATTATGATGCATTGAAAGATACGAAACCATTTGCACCTTTTGAAAGTATTACATATGAGTCGAACAAGCTATAACATTATATAGATAACATGATAGGAACGTTAAAAAATATACACTTTAGTGGAAGATAGACTTCTAGTCAACATATAAAAGAACAACCTAAAACATTTTTAAGCCATTTACACCTATTGAATGATACAACGTAGAGGACATTAAGATCTAATATTTGGTATTTAGAAGAGAGTGTTTGAACAACAAATCACAATAACGGAGTTTGCGGTAGCTTGGGATTTTATATTTTAGAAGATTATGTAATTTATGTGTATATTGGCCATACTGTAGTATTTTTTAGGAGAGTATTTGAGCAACAAATCACATTAACGGAGTTAGAGATAGCTCATCATTTTTTGTTATATAAGAAAATGTGAAATATATGTATATTGGACTTAATTTATTCATTATGTGTTAATGTTTATTACTAGTCTAAGTATGATATTTTAAGCGTAGCGCTTGATGCGCAATTCCACAACAAGCTATCAAAAATGAATGGGAATGACAACATTTTTCCTAAACATAAGTATGGCCCTTGTCACAATAGTCATTTTTGTTGAAACAATGATCTCTATAAGGTCATGGTGTGTTATACCTATTTGAGAAAATATTTTATTATTAAAAATGTTTAATGAGCACCACTAAAACAAGGGTCTATTCTCTCTTACTTTGAATATAAGTTATATTTGCAATACTAATTGAATAAATTTATTCCAAATTTTTCAAACTTATATTAACCCATTTAGAGTGCCATTCTTCTTAGGCTACAAACATTTACTGTCTAATACATTGAATTGATTGAGGGTAAAAAGCACTAAGAATTTAAAAATAGTGATAAAATTACAAAGCACAACCTAGCTCAGCGGAAGCTAGGGTCCTACAATTTCATCTTGTCATTGTAATCACTGCTTGTATACTTTTTGCTCACTAGTGATTTTCATTTATTATAATTATATCATATTCGATAGACTATCCATGGTAGAAACAAGTGTTACTCTAAAAATCCTCGATAGGGATCAAGCCATATGTATTGTCCATAAAATATATTGTTTGTAATATATAATTCACAACTTTCTGTATCGCAAAAATTGTTTACCTAACGCTTAGTTTCATTACTTATCGAAAGTAATGACACAAAGGATGCTAGTTTCAACAGTTTATTTGATTGAAAATTGTGATAAAATAATAAATTGTGACCTAGCTGAGTGACCATGAGGCTCCTACCATTATGGTCATTGTAAACACTATCTATACAACTTTTAATCACTAGTGTTTTTCATTGATTATAATAATATAATGTTGATTGGAATGTACCTGGAAGAGACAATAGCTACGCTACATACCATATAGAGGGATCAAGCCTTATGTAGTTCCCATAAGGTATATTGTTTGAAATATATAATTCACCTCGGATCTTATGGGAGAAAATGCTTAGCGAATGCTAAGAATTTTTTCCTTATCGAAAGTAACAGCAGAGTGGACGCTAAGATCAACAGTTTCATAATTTGAAAATAGCGATAAAATAAAATATCATGCTCTAGTTTAGTGGTCACTCGACTCCCAACATTACTACCAGTCATTATAAATATTATATGTATATCTTTGGGTTGTTACTGTGTTTTCATGGATTATGTAGTACTCACAAGATGTATTGTTTGTAACATATATGTTTCACATATGTTCGTACGAGAGAAAATGCTTAGCGACTGCTAAGATTCTTACGTATTGAATGGAATGTTGTAATGACCACTAGGATCAAATGTTTCTTATTTCAACACTATGTGCATGGATTTTGAATGATAGTGTTATCCATTTATTTTAATTGTACCATATTTACTAGGCTATGTGTGGCGAAGAGAAAGTCATGTGTTTCATACCCTCTAAATGGATCGAGATGTATTATGTGTTTCCCATAGACTCAAAAGTTTCTTATTTTTGAAAATAGCCATAAAATAACAACTCATGGTATAGCTTAGCGGCCACTAGGCTCCTACCTTTACCTCATCTCATTATAAACACTATCTTTACATTTTTGGATCACTAGCCTTAATATGTAGTTCTCATAAGATACATTATTTTCAACTCATATTTTACATCGTTTACTATCAAAGAAAATGCTTAGCGACCGCTAAGCTCATTTACTTATTGACAAAAATGACATATCAGACACTAGTCTCAAAAGTTTCTTATATTGAAAATAGCCATATAATAACAAAGCATGGTATAGCTTACCAAACGCTAGGCTCGTACCTTTACCTATTCTCATTATAAACTCCATCTTTATAGTTTTGGATCGTTAGCCTTTATATGTAGTTCCAATGAGATACATGGTTTTCAACTCATACTTCACATCATTTCCTATCAAAGAAATTTTTTAACACCCACTAATCTCCTTTAATTATTGACAAAAACGACATATCAGAACCTAGGCTCAAAATTTTCTTATTTTGAAAATACCCATAACATAATAAATCATGGTTTAGCTTTACGGCTGCTAGGCTCCTACCTTTACCTCTTCTCATTATAAGCACTATCTATAAAATTGTGGATTGCTAGGCTTAGTATTTAGTTGTCATACGATACTTGGTTTGTAAGACATATTCCACATCATTTCCTAATAAATAAAATGTTTAGCACCTGCTATGCTCCTTAACTTGTTGACAGAAATGGCATGACAAACCCTAGGCTCAAACGTTTCTTATTTTGAAAATAGCCATACATTAACACTATTTGTAGAGTCTTGGATCGTTAGCCTTATTATGTATCCTAAATAGCTTGTTTGAACTTGTCATGTGCCACATTTTAATTAGATAATTAATTTAAATTAGCACACACTATACCTAACAATGTAGAAATCGATTTTGATAAAGAATGGAACGTAAATGTCAGTATATTATTCTAATAAACTTCAAAATTATGTTTATGATTTATTTCCTCTGTTTTCTTATCATATATATTTTTACTATGCTTATTTTAATATATGTTGTATAATATATTTGTTATTATGTTTATATTATTATATGCTATACTTAATAAAAAATTGCATTGTTTTTAATTCATGTTTGGTTTTAATTTTTAAACCATGGAAAAATAAAAATAGAGAAATTCGAATTCCCCTACATTTTCGGATATTTGAATTTTCAATAGCCCTCCCTTTTCCTTTTAGAGGGGGAAAGTGAAAATTTCAAATTTTCATATCCCGCTCTTTTTCTATTTTTGAAATTTCTTTTATTTTTGATTAGTGGTAAAAGAGGGTTAAGGGGACCCTACCTTGTACATCAAGAAAGCTCCATGAGAGTAGATGAAGCCAATTATAATAACATCAAAAAATCATAGTATAAAATTTCATAGTAATAAGGGCACTTAGGCGCCCATATGGTGATACTAACAGCAACAAAAAACCATAGTGAAACTAACAACATCGAAGGAACTAATAGCAATAGACAGAGAAAATGAAAAAACAGAACACCTCGCCCCAAAGTCATTTGTAGGCTTTTTCAAGCCCCTCCAGCACCTTAGCCCATTCTTTTGCAAGAGGTAATGTGCTAAACAAATTATTAAATACCTCTGAGAAATGTTGAGTAGGGTTTTTGATTTTTTTGGTCAACCAGAAAAGCATGTCTTCAAAATTAAAAAAAATACGCACAGACCGTAGATTGTAGGGCTGAGTGTTTGAATCCCGGTTGTTTTTTGCATGCGATTATAATCTTGTTTTTAGATAAGGCACAAAAAAATCACACAAAAAAAATGCACACAAAGGATGCACATGAAGGAGGATAACAACAAAGGTTGTGAAAAGAATCGCGCAGATTGTTTTATTGAGGTAGCAGATGGAGGTTTCACAGACAACATAAAGCACGAAATAATCCCAGATATTACTAAATCAGGCATTTATAGTAAAGTTGTATATTTTTATTGTGGGATCTATTATTTTCTTTATAGTCAACTGGTTCCTGTGTTTTACATGGCAGTCCAATCATGATCCACACAAGCCCTGTTTTGTCCTATTGAATCATGTTTCACAGTCAAGCCTAGCTTTCTAGTTGCTTTTGATATCCACACCAAACTAACTTGTTCTTCATGAAAACACGTGGTTTTGTTTGTTAACGAAAGACATTTTAATCCCTTTTCTGCTCTAGTATTTATCTATGTTTAACGCTTTCCCGATTCCGCCATTCTATGTCTCTCTTTGGCTATTTTCATTTTGAATTTTTTGTTCTCGTTCCTGTGATTGATTTTTAATGATAATGATAGCTTCTAGCACAATCATCATTTTTTAAATTTTATTTTGGTTGGGAGAACCAAAATAGTTTAATATTCTTCATAAAGATGATGCAAAGAAACGTCACTAATTAATGCATATTACATTTTTAACATGGTTATCGCTTAGACATTTTAGGAAAATATATGAGGTTAAAAATTTAATTCAAAACTATAAAACCATATTAAGAATTCAATTGTATGATGATTATTTCCAATTATATACATGTTTCCATGTAGAATTAACCAAATGTAATGTCTTCAGCAATTTTATGTTGTGTATATTAGAAGTTAAACACATTATATATGCATTAATATTATTAAATCTAATTTTAATCACTATGCATTTTATAATTAATATATACTTCATTTGAGCCTGTTAATATATGCCAAAAATTCACATAGATTTAAGGCTTCCACTATATAATTATTTTTTTCGACAACCTATTTGCGAAACCCCAATTTTAATTCAAATTTCATACAGGATTCTACACGTATATTTATATATCCATTATATAAATTTTGGATTTATTTGTTATCATTTGTATATTTTCAATATGATTTCTTTTCTATAAATAAACTCTACCATAGGAAAATTTGTCTACCTTAGCGTCCGCTAGGCTATAATTCTAATTTGGAGAAAACATTAATTTTCCTTGGCCCATCACAGATCAATGGTTTTTATATAGGAAACACAGAGTTTTCTAGTCCTAGGGATCACTTTTGTTCTTTGTCTTATGTTATATCCGTAAAGATTAACAATTTATATTTATAAAATAGCTTCATTATGAACATGATATATTTACCTTTACGAATAGATTAGTGGTCGCTAGGATGCAATGAGTAGATGGCGTCATATGTAAAAAATTGTTTTATAGATTCTCAATTGCAATTCTAAGTTTCTATATTTTTCATAAATGTTAAATCATTCTGCCAAAATCTTGTAAGAAGTAGAGAAATATATATGTATACATGTATAACATATTAAATGTATGATTTTACACGTATATTTATGTATCGGTTATATAAATGCCAAATTTATTTGTTATCTTTTATAGCTTTTCAATATGATTTCTCCTGCATGAATACACTCTACATGAAAAAATTTGTGTGCAGTAGCGCTAGCTAGGCTATAATTCTTTTTAGAGAAACCATTTATTTGGTGTTAGCAATTACTTTTCTTGCTTTTCTCTTGTTATATATGTAAAGATTAAGAATTTATATTTATAACATTGCTTCATTATGAACATGATATATTTACCTTTAGGAATAGCTTAGCGATCGCTAGGGTGCAACGAGTAGATTACATTGTATTTAAAAACTTGTGGTATAACTTCTATGTCGCTAGTCCTCGTTTCTTTTCTTATCCTAAATGTAAAAATATTATGCCAAGATCTCATAAGAAATAGAGAATTCTAGGTCCGTATAGATGTGTAACACATGAAAAACATGATTCTAAACGTATATTTATGTATCCATTAAATAAAATCTAGATTTATTTGTTAACGCTTACAACTTTTCGATATGATTTCTCCTGTATGAACGCACTATACACGAAAAAACTTGCATACACTAGCGTCCCCTAAGAAATAATTCTTATTTGGAGAAAACATTCATTTACTTTTCGCGGCCTCAAGAAGCAGGTTTTTTATTTATATAGGCAACACACTGTTATTTGGTGTTAGCATCATTTTTGTTGTTTGTCTCCTGATATATTTGCAAAGGTTAACAATTTAGATTTATAATGCAACGTCATTATGAACATGATATATTTGCCTTTAATAATAGCTTAGTGACCGCTAGGGTACAATGAGTCCAAGTCTATATGTATACCATTATATAAATTTCAAATTTATTTTTTACTGTTTATATAAACTCATGTTTGAATACAATCTACATGAAAAATGTTGCCTACTCTAGCGACTGTTAGGCTATAATTATTATTTGGATGCAGTCTCCATTTACCTTTGTGGACTCACGGATAAGTGGATTTTATTTTAGGAAACACGCTTTAAATACACAAAGATTAACAATTAAATTCATAACATAACTTCATTATAAAAATAATATATTTACATTTAAGAATAACTTAGCGGTCGCTAGGCTTCATCAAGTATATCGCGTTATATTTAAAAAAAAATTGTAAATCTTCAAGGTCTCTCATCCACTAGGTTAGCCCAAGACATAATATTAAGACCTTATGATTGGTTGGATTAAACAAATTAAATTAAAATAGTTTGAGCTAAGCGGGCTCCAGGTACTTCCACACTATAATATTTCGAGCTTAGTGGGCGCTATGATCTATCAAGTTACATAATGATATTTTGAGCTTAGCATCCACTAGCTTATGATAGAAAATAATATTTAGATCTTGAAGTGTCTAGGTTTTAGTAAATAAAGTAAGATATTATAACCTTAACGACCAGTAGGCTATGCCAAAACATAATAATACAATCTTAGTGAATATTGGGATTTAAAAAATTAAATCAACATAGTTTGAGCTTAGCGGCCGCTAGGTATTTAAACAATATATTATTTTGACAGAAAGAGTCACTAGCATTTAAAAAATAAATAAAGACATAATGAGTTAAGTTTCTGCTAGGTTTTCTTTCAACAAATGATAGTGTAATCTTTGAAGATGCAAATAATATGTGTATAAATTAGTTGAATTTATCGTATGATTTTAAGATTTTAAATTAAGATATTTCAAGCTTAGCACCTGCTAGGTTATGTTACCACATAATCATTGGAACTAACGGTGATTAGGATTTCATAAACTAAATTAAGGTATTAAGAGCTTAGTGGCCGCTAGGTTATCCCACAACACATTATTTGGGTATTCAATTCACTAGGTTATGTATTGCAAACATGATATATATCAGAAATAATATATATAAACTAGTTGAATTCATTATATGATTTTAAACTAGGGTATTTCAATGATAAGTCTTCAAAAAATAGTACATGTGGAACCTATGTTCAAAGAAAAGTTGCAAAAGCTATGGAATGGGGTAAGAACACTAAAGAAACCCCAAAGCTTTGTGCAAAACCAATAAGTGGACCATCAGATAAAAAGTAAACAAGGGTTCCTATTTTGCATACATTAACCTTGAAGAAAACAAGCAAACTTAACAAATATAATTACCCTCTATTCTTGAAAGCTTAAATAAATGGGCCTGATAAGGATCTAAGCAATCAGTTTTTGCTTTAGAGAATGGGAGCTCACCATTAATGGCTTCAAGGCCAATGGCTCTTCCCATTTACTCCATGGTGTGTGGTGTGTTGCAAAGGATAAAGTAAATAGCTCAATAAAATGAAATAAAACTCCTAATCCTAGCAATAATACTATAGTTTATGTTAGAGGGAAGAAGTGTTCTTGTAAATGGGAGGGGGGTAGTGGGCTATTTATAGTTTTCCATTTGGGAAAGTGGGAGATTTGGGTGCATGTGGGACAAATGAAAAATCTCAAAAATCACTTTAGCAAGACAAAGTGAGATTTGACTAGGTTTTAGAAGAGGTTGACCATAGTTAGGGATAATTAACCTAGGTTAGGCTAGTTAATCTCATTTTAGAGAGAAATTAGGGTTTTGAAAGAGTTTTAAGAGGTTTAATCAATCCAATGAAATGGATTGATAGTCTAGGAAGCTAATAGAAGTAGTCTAGAAGAGGATAAGCAGAGGATTTAGCCTAGAAGAGACCTCTATTAGCATGTTTAATTGACTTATATGAGGAATACGACCGAAAGAGTGTCATAAGAGGGGAGTTAGATAGGTCCAAGTAATGGTATGTCATCAATTTGTGAGGAGGAGGATAGTTAGTACAATATTAAGAGTAATAGTGATTTGATCAAACTACAGGTGTTTAGAGAACCAATCCATGATAAGTCTTCAAGCAATGGACTCCCATGATGATTATATGTAGCTTATCGTACTAAATATATGCCAAAATATGGGGAAGAGTTGTAATCAACTTTACTTCACCCACAAATACTTCATATATCTATACACTTTGCTATACAAACAACCATTCTGACCCTTAATTAAAAACTAAAGACAAATACATCCATGAAAGATTAGGTCGTTCAGCCTCTCAGATCCACCTTATCGATGATCTCAACATCTGCGTCCCCTTTACTCTGATCAGAGGAGGAGGATGAATCGACACAATATTCTGGTATTTTAACTTTAGCACTAGCAAGGAGTTCTATACCTTGACTTTATATAACTGCCTACAGACCACGCACAATCACCTGCATCCCCCACATCAAGGTATGGACATGATACTGAAGGCTGACTAGATGCTCTTCTAACTTCTCATTCTCCTTATGCAAGATAAATTACCCCGAAGAGTTGAATAGTTAGTTTTACACAATCAACCCTTGTGCCATGTCAAAAAAATTCCTCTTCCCTTTGAACCGGTTTGGGTCAAGCATCGTCTTGTGCATGCTCTCACAAATATCACCATCCTCTTCTTCTTTGAAACTCTTTACGACCAACCAAACCTTCTTGAGCCAATTCCAAATAGTTACGTTTTGAATTTTCTCATCCATCCAATAAGTAAACAATTCCCCAACATCCTTTCCTGTCATAGCTCTATGCCTAGTCCTACTAGGACCACACTCCATGCTACCCAAGAAACCACTAGCACCCCTGTCACCATCGTAGAGAGACATGAAGCACAATGAACAAAAATGAAAAGAGGAAAGGGGTAGTGAAATAGCTAGCCAACCCAGAGATATAAATCCACCAACGCACAACACATGGAATGAGGCAAGTGTGAGTGTACCAAAGATCATCAATTCGATATCCTAATCATAAATATCATGCTTCCCATTAAAAATATTAAATGCCTGATGCCATTTTACATCTCGCGTGTGTATAACTCTTAATCGATTTCATCTATTACACAAATGTAATATATCGATGTCATAAATTCCCATTAAAGCCGCACATGCCATATCCTCTTATCGTCACCAAAAAAGGTTTAGGGTTTAGGTACTTAAATAATATAATATTTTGAGCTAAAAATTCATTAGTATTTAAAAAACAAAAGAAAGACATTTTGAGTCCAATGTCCTCTAAGATATGCTTAAACATAACCTGAAAAATTATATAATAGACTTAGAAGTCACTAGGTTTCGACAAATTAAATTACGTTGTTTTGAGCTTAGCGACCTCTAAGTTTATCAATGACATTGAATTTGGATATCTTTATAGCAATCAAGACTAGTATAAATTAGTTGAATTTTTTGCATGAATTTAAGATTTGGAATTAAGATATTTCGAGCTTAGAGCCCGTTAGGTTATGCCACCACATAATATTTGGAGACTACCGGTGGTTTAAGATACTTTGATCTTAGCAACTACTAGCTTATGCCACAACATATTATTTTGAGATTGAATTCGCTAGGGTTCAATAATTCATAGTTATGATATTTTACAACAATTAACAAATTATAGCAAGATATTTTGAACTTAGCCGATGCTAGTTTAAATAACGACATAATATATGGAGGTTACGTTCGATAGGATTAAACAAATTAAATTAACATATTTTGAACTAAGTTGAGACAAGGTACTTCCATAATATATTATTTCGAGCATAGTGGTTGTTATCATTTAACAAGCTATTGAATGATATTTTGAGCTTAGCGTACGCTAGATTATGACACAACATAATATTTGGTGTTTAGCGCTAATTAGGTTTAAACAAAATAAATAAGATATTATTAGCTTAGCAGTCGGTGGGTTACGCCAAAAAATAATATTTGGATCTTAATGGTCATTGGGATTTAGCAAATTTGAATCAACATAGTTTGAGCTTACCGACCGCTAGGTACTTAAACAATATATTATTTTGAGCTCAAAAGACAGTAGTAGTTGACAAACAAAATAAAGATAAGTTGGTCTTTGCGGCCACTAGGTTTTACCACAACATGTTATTTGGAGATTTCATCACTATGGTTTAATAATTCATAATTAATATATTGTATAACATCTAACAAATTAGAGGAAGATATTTATAACTTTTCTGGTGCTAATCCCACAATATAATATTCCGAACTTAGTTTTTGCTATCACCTAACTAGTAAGAGAATTATATTTTGATATTAGACAATGTTACGTTATGACACACCATATATTTTTGGAGCTTGGTGGTCACCAAGTTTTATCAAAATAAAGTAGGATATTGTGATCTAAGAAGCTGCTAGGTTATACCAAGACATAAAATTTGGAGCATAGCGATCTTAAGGATGTAAGAAAACTCATTGAGATATTAGGAGCTTAGTTGCAACTACGATATGCCAAAACATAAAACTATTTGGAATTAGAGTAAAAGTGGGCTTTTCCAAATGACCCACATACTTGCACAAAAAAGCCCTGACGACCAGATATTACAATGAAACAAGAAGAGAACAATCTTGTATGCAACAAAAAATAAAAAACCAAAAAGTCCCAAACTGGACAAAGCCAAATTATATTTTATGGATATTCATGAGAGTAGTTGCTTCATCCTTATCATCAGCAGTAGGGCTTCCTTCAACCAACACGTACATTAACTTAATGTGTATTAGGAAGTCTTTGTTTATTTTCATCCAGGTCATGTCCATGTGACTTTTTTATTCCTTGATAACAGATACTGAGTGTAACATAATCTTCAATTTCCTTGTGTGGATCAGGAGAGATCTTCTCTAAATGCTCATGGTGTTTCAAAGTTGTAGTCGGGGAGCCCATTATCTCTGACAGAGGAGAAACAAGGTTAACCGAGGAGAGATCCCGCAACAGATCTTGATTTTTGAGAGCATGCTAACTTCCATGCAAAAAGGAGGGAGGGAAGCCACACATGCTTTCGTGATTAGGTGAGTTGAGTCGGTTGTAGACATTACAATGTCAAGGGAGACGAGAGGAGAAACTATAGAAGCGTCAAAAAGAAGTGGAGAGGAAGTAGATGTCAGGTCCAAAAGTGATTCAGAAACCTTAGGAGAGTGCTTCAAGGGGTCTGAAGGGTTAAGATTCATCAGAGAAGAAGAGGGAGACACAAGAGCGAAAGAATGAGGGGAGACCACCAGACCACTCTGGCTAATGATGATGATGTCCAAAGCGAAGTCGGAAGGGAGGCGAAGGCTACGGTGATGGCAGCAAAAAGAGGGAGTTGGTTTCAGAAGAGGAGGGGGGACATGACGTTGCTTTCCTAGATTAGAGGGGAAGTGTGAGATTTCTTGTTGGGAAGATGTCATTTTAAAGAGAAAATACAAAAGGCCTTGGTGTAGGAAAGGACTTTCATCTTCTCTAGCTAGTTTAAGGGACTTCTCAAGCGATTGAAAGAAAAAATCCACAAATTTTACCTTCCGATCATGCCAACGATGCACAAGAAGAAAAATCTGAGGTCCATAGATCACTTTGTAGCATCACTCTAGTGTGAAGTACCTCCTCGATTTCTCAACAACCCTATCCCAAGGTTGTGGAAACGAGTCCCATTCATAGCCCAAGTGATACATTCTCAGATTTTCCCTAAGACATAAGAACTCATCCATCTCCTCTTGGAGTGAGCATTTTAAATAAATGTCTGCCTCCATGGGGAGCCCTGTTGCAGCCACATTGGACTCTGTTGAAATAAAAAAATTCTTCTTGCCCACTTTGACTCTTCCTTTCTTCCAGGTTTCCATCACACTGTTGGTCACTCAGACAGAGTGACCAGACAGTCTTTCCATAAAAGACGTAACACCACCATGATGAAAAATATTCCATACTACCGGGTCGGCCTTGACCTCTTCAAAGGAAGAAGATTCAATGTGTTTGATGGTGTCACCCATAGTGAACAGGGTTATTATGACAATGATTGCCAAAGGCTGGATATAGACAATGCTTAAATAGATATTTCGAGCACCTTCATTCCAATCTTCAACACGTGTCTCTAAGCTTTCTAATTGAAATCTATAATAATTAGTAATAGTCATTAATTGATCTTGTCTATCACACGAATGCAATCTATGAATATCATGAATGCCCAAAAAACCCACAAATGTTGTATCTTCTCGCCACCACCAAAAGGTTATGCATCAACATAACCTAACAAATTTTATTACAATCTTAGTTAATATTAAGGCAACCGTAAAATTAATTAGTTAATGCTCTTGCGATTATTGTATTTAGTGGAGGTTGAAGGTTTCAATGTTAGCTATATTAGATGTATTTAGTTAATACATATTATAAAGGAAGAATCTGCTAACAAAATGGAGCAAGGTGAAATAACTAACATTGCTCGACATGATTTCATACTTTATAGATTATCAGACAACAAATCATAAAACAATATCTTATTAGAATTTCTTTATTGACACATCTATTTGTTACATTTAGGTTCTCCAAGGTTGTTCATTCTACATATGGAAATGAAGAGGGTAAGCACAAAGATGTTATAGAGAACACAAATAACACTTGTGATGGGAATTTGTTTGTGATATTTGGTGAGGTGATTTCACAAAACACTGTTTGACAGGAATGAGACAGGGACGGTGTTGTTTCGAAAAAGAAATGCATCCCCACGAGTCCTCTCTATCTTGGGGTCTGATTTTTTCAACGGAGAGAAGCGTGTTTAGTTCAGACCAAGATAAACTTAAATGTAGATACAATTACAAGTACATGGAAAGAATAATATGCTTATTGGGTCATCGTTCTCTTACAAGTATAATTACATCTATAATTACAGGTACATGGCAAAAATAATATTCTTTTTCATCTTTTAACCAACCTCGTGGATGTTAAAAGTTCTTCTTATATTGAACCCTTACGTGACTTCAGACTGGTGTGGGTATATATATTAACTTGAATCAAGATTGTTTTGTTGCAGGTAGAGTAGGTAGTGGGTTGTTTATATTATTTTGAGATTAGTGGTCGCTTTCATTTAACAAGTTACTGAATGATATTTTGAACTTAGCATCTGCTAGCTTATGACACAACATAATATTTGGATCTTCACGGTCTCTAGGTTTTGATAAAAGAAAGTGAGATATTATTTGGATTTTAGTGGTCATTGGGACTTAACAAATTAAATAAACCTATTTTGAGCTTAGCGGCCGAATGTATTTGAAGAATATAATATTTCAAGCTAAAGAGTCACTATCATTTAACAAGCTAAAGAAATACATATTGAGTTTAATTTCCGCTAGTATCTCCAGTGTTAATCTCGTGATGAACTTCCACCTGGTTGGAGGATTCAATTGATATAAAAAAGGTATAGTATTTTGGGATTGAAGTGGAATTTGTGACTTGTTTTTGAAATTCGTTACTACTTGAATAAAAGTACGACTAGCATCGTGGATGTTAAAAGTTATTCTTATTGAAAGGATTGAAATATTTGTTAATTATTGCAAAATACCTTTTATGTTGTACTTATAATATGTTGTTGTCTGAATGAAAAATATTGAACATGTTTCTAAAATAATTTGATGTCTTTTAAACGTCCTAGATCAATTGTTTTCACAAAAATGCTTTTCCTACATGCATTGATGAAAATCAATGAATACAATGCTTAAGTATAACACCTAACATATCATTTCTTAGACCAAACATATTCATTGTCCAGACATATGTTGTCTTACAAGGGATTTATAGAGGAAAAATTAGATTAAGGATTTACTCCCCAATGTCAACATGCTAGATATTTTAGAGCCTAAAATATTTCCATTATGGGCTCGTCCTCACTTTCCCCAACCCCTTGCCCTTTAATAAACATTCTTTGCCTTGCTATTTTTAGGTAATAAAGATGAACTCTTCCTCACCTCATTCCTCAGCTCTTCCTCTGCGTGAACATGGATCAAAATTGAGCCCATCACAACCCATCCAAGGCCTCTGAAATTGTCAGAGAAGTACAATAAAATTTAACCGTATAAAAAATTAAAAATGCATAAATTGCTTGGCAACATAGAAGTCTAAAATATTTCTAGAAAGGTCAAAAGAAGGGTTAAAGTAAAAAATACACCTCAGTCAAATTAGTTTACAAATCCCAAAAGATTTATTTGATTGCAAATTTACAGGGACGGCTGAGTGACATTGATCGATGGTGTGGTTGTTTTATTGTGTCTAAAAGTGAAGGTGACTCGATGAGTCATGACAAGATAGACTGTAGTCTGTAATCACTAATACTCAATTTAATTCAATTAATATTTAAAACCATCTAAGAAATATTGGATACCTTCCGGTCGATTCGCATTTAATTCAATTTTATATTAAAACTATATATCTATATGAATACCTTTGTGCCAACGGATCGGTGTTTCAAAATTAAATATCGAAAGTGACATAATACACTTAAATAAATTTTAAAAGTAACACTTTCAATGAGGTTACTACTACTACTCTACAAGCATTTATTAAAATGTAGACGTGAATCTGATTTGTAATCATGAGACCAACTTAACTTTAATGTTTTATATATTACTTATGGTTTGGAAATCTTGAATGATTTACACTTTACTAGGTAAATTTATAGTATTCCATGAATCCACTTGCTGTTGGAATGCCCAATAATCCATCATGATTTGTACAATAATTGGAAAATAGGTTGTTGAAAGAAATAACTGAAAGATATTGGAATTGAAGATTTTTGTCCAAGTATCTAAATAGGTATGGAATCTTGGTTTGTTTATTTTGTATTATATTTACAGTAAAAGCTTTGATGAATAATACCTCTCAGAATCTCTTGGTAAAATGAATAAAGTCGTAGCTTTCTTATAGCATGGTTCTTCTCTCCTTACTATGTTTTGTTTGAAAACTTAATTGAAATTTAAAATTTTGGGATGTTTTCAATGCATATCTAATAGGAAAAAATAATTGCTTTTGAGACATTATTTCATACCGATTAGTAATAATTAATTGTAAACATATTTTCACACCATAAAATCAGAAAATTGATGGCTAGCTAGTTTTTCCTGGGTTTTGATGGGTAGCTGATTAAGAAATATCCATGTCACTCATACATCTCAATATAGATTTATGAGGAAGAAAGATAGTGAAAGGTGTTTTTATTGTTGTAGATTTTATTGTTTTCATTACATGTTTATCAATAAATATGTAAGATTTACATAAAAATTTGGAATCCATAATGTAAGAAAAACCTTCTCATCTTGAATTGTATATGTCAAACTCTCTCTTCTGTGAATTGTTCTCTCAATAAAGTGTTATTCACCAACATTATAAGCCATAATATTAACACCTGATTTACATTTAAGTTTGCAGTACTATTTTGTTTCTTTAAATGTGAATTTATAAATTGATTGCATTTAATGTTAGACAATGAAAATTTTCTAAGTCCTTTCTACTCTTTAGGTAACTTTTATTACTTATTACTTTTATTATTAAATTCAACAATTATAAATATGAACATTTTTTTCACACTTGGAAATATTGAAATAAAATTCTAATACATATACATCATAAATTGTGAAACTTTATAACCCCTTTATAATACATTATGGTAATTTTTACTATCATTGTAAAAACTAATAATTATTATTGTATATTATGAGGCATCCTCTTTCGTAACCAAGGGCTCTAGAATAGAACTTCACGTCATCATGTTTTTGCATCCAAAAATTTGAATACGAGATATACTTATTCATACATATTTTTATTGTAGTAAAATGTTGCAAGTAATGGCTATATAATTTAATATAGTGAATCACAACTTGTATAGTGATAGAGATAAATGATGAAAATATATTATATCTATTGATATTTGTTTTAAAAAATATTTCAATATGATTGTTGTTACTCAATTACTGAACTATGGGGCTCCTAGTTGTGCTCATTGTAAGGAATTACAATTGTCATCATATGTTCCAAGAATAGATTTATTCCTTCTCTTAGGATGATTTTTAACAAAGTTTAGAATTTATATTCTTCATATTTATTTATAGTTATTTCAATGCACAGGTATAAATTGAGAGAAAATGGCTTTTGTTCGTCATCCTAAGAAGGATAGCAAAAATCATCACTTGTTGATGCATTTGGTTTCCCTCAATGTTCACATCAACAAATTCATTCCCGAAATGAATACTTTGTTGTTAATCCACATGAAGAACATGATTCAGATGGAGCAAAACTTCTAGAAGAGGAACAAACATCAAAGACTAACAAAAGAAAATTCAAGTGCAAATGGAAAACAAGATTTCCGTGGGTTTATGCTATAAAATATTGCAATAGAATAGAAAGGATAAAGTTATCTTGGTGTGTGCAATATAAGAATGAAACTCCATTTTTTAAATATAGAAGCACCACCCTTCAATTCAGTGGTCTAATTACTCATGCCAAATTAGAGCCTCATTAATTTTCTTTGCAACATTTATAGGGAGAATCTAAATGAACTAGTATTCCAATAACCAAACATGTATAGTTTGTGGTAGATGCTAAAAAGGAGAGAAGAGAATAGTATCAGTAATTGAAAATATGTATTTTGTTGACACACATGATTTTCCTTTAGAACTCTATAAGCCAATTTATGATTTGAACAGGTATAATAAAAATCCACACATGCCTCTAACAAATGAATAATAAGCATATAAAAATAACACTTCTAAAAAAAAGTTTCCAAAATATGGTATGGAGCTATATTGGAAAATTTTAATAGATTAGATTGTTTGTAGTCCATTTTGTTCAATTTTAGTTGATAAAAGTACTGATCGAATTATGGACCAATATTTGATAGTTTATATTACATATTTGACTAATGAAGGGAGAGGTCAATGTGTAACAAAATGTATATGGCTCCTTAAAATAAAATATGGTACATCTCAATCTATGTATGATGTTGTGATTACTCTTTTGGCAGAGTTGGAATTATCCCTGATGAAGCTAGTGGGATTCAGATATGATGGGAATTTTGCAATGAGGGTTATTCATGAAATTTTAGCTACTAAGCTTCATTGAGATGCTCATCATTTACTAAATATTCATTTTATAGCTCACTGAGAAGCATTTACAAAAAATGGTACTACTTCTTATTCTCCATAGCTACAATTTATTAATAAATTTGCAAAGAAAGTTAATTCATGGATTGGGAAATCAACTAAAAGACACAAATCATTCAGAAAGTTAATGGATTCATTTCAAATTAATATGTTAGAGGTGTTTTAAATCGATCAAATTAGGTTCCTCTCTAGAGGAAAGGTCACGGAAAGATTTGTCCAGGTCATGTCTGCTTTGTTGAAAGAACGAGACTTAGAAGAGAGAAAAATGTATGATTTGGAAACAATATTTCAAGTGCACTTTTGTATCCATTTACTTGCATATCGAGTTGAATAATGCTAAACAAAAAAATTCCAAGATGATCATGTTGAATTACTTCCATTGTAACTATTTAGATATTACAATATGCCAAGATGAGGCATATTTGGGGCATGTACTGACATATATCATCTTTTCTAAGTAGAGCACAAAGAGGAACTCTTGAGTTTATAGATGGAACATTATGATACATGTGCATACATTAAGCTTCCTAAGTCAGAAAATTTCAAAGAGGCATATTTGGGGTAGATACTATACATATATCATATTTTCTAAGTAGATCACAAAGAGGAACTCTTGAGTTTGTAGATGGAACATGTATGATACATGAGCATACATTAAGATTTGAAATCTTTCCTAAGTCACAAAGATCACAGACACTAGATGATTGCATTCTATTGGGAAAAGATTTTATAGTCAAGGTGATTGATTCTCTTGATTCAAGGTTCACATATTTACCTATATTCAATGTTGAGCTAAGTTTTTCATTCCGTTTACCTATTATGAGGAAATGGATAATAGAGATAAAAAAAAGATGGTTAACATGTTTATGTGAGAAATTTGGTATTGGGGGTTCGCCTATTGTGGAAACTGTTAAATGTTTGGGTGAGATGGATGAATTTTTTTGTACTATTTATAAATCATATCCTAAAAAATATATGTTTGGAGCATGGGATCTATGTGGGGGTGAACCTGAATGGTTTTAAGAGTTTCCATCTTTAATGCGACTATGGCAAGCTATTCTTGTTATTCCAGCAAGCACAACAAAATGTGAAAAGGGGTTTTTTAAAGTTAAATAGGATAAAAAATGATGATAAATCCAATGTTTCTATGAATACATTAGATATGTTAATGTTTCTCTCTCTTTGTGCACCTCATGCTCTAAATGAAGTAGATTGGAATGCTATTTATGATGCATGGAAGCATATGAAAGTTCAAAAGCTTCTTTTGCTAGACAAATAGTTGGTGAGTTTATAGGACCTTTGACTACGAAACATGTTCCTTATTGTTTTTGCACATATAAAGCTAATTGAATTACACACACACACACACACACACACACACACACACACACACACATGCTTTTGTTTGTTCCATTCTAACTAAAGTTCAGTCGTATTTGCAGATGGTTACTACAATTCCAATGCTAATAAGGGGATTTTATTTTTACTTTTTTGAGGACTCCACCCATAAATGATGTGAATATGCATATACCCTTTGAATACATGATTCAAAGGAAATGTAATTTTTTAAATTTTAGGTGGAGTTACTCTTCATGACATGTTTGATATGAACTAGTATATTTATTATTAAATATCTTAGTATGGAAGACACTTGAGATATTTGAAAGAGGTTTGAACTTCATGTATAATGCATCATCTACTTGATTGTAGCCATAGTCCTATGAGCCAATGTATTTTGTGCTTTTATATAATCAATTATTTTAAAAAACACCATTAATTTTTAGGATGTGTATACTAGATTTTCTCTTGTCATATGAAGTGTAAATTTTTATATTACTTTTCATCATGGAAGGCCTACTTAGGGGAGAGGACCCATATGTGGTGCACCCTATCTTTGCACAGTCACCGCGCCACGTCACTGCCACCTGGACGAGTAAAAACACCACCAATGGATGCAGGACCAAATTCTTGACCTCCAGCATTGCACTGCCACCTCACTACCACCTCAGCACCACGTGGACGACCCGCATCAGTGAAGATATCGAAAAGGTCGGATTAATTGCATGGGACCAAGTGTTGTCCACTCGCCGCGCCAGTTGTAGTCCGGGCTACTGCCATGCATTGAATGCTCACCCACCAGCCATTAATGTGGGCGGGTAGGTTTATTGAGATGGTCACCGCCAAATCCTGAACCGCATTTCGTGGGAAATGGAGAGGGAGGTCGTTCGGTCTGGTTTTTCGCCTGTTCTGTGGCAGAGCTCGAGCGACCATTTCGTGGTGTCTTGTAGACCGGTGGGTGCGTGCGTTTTCTCCACTCCTGATCGACTTCGTCCTCGGCATTGGCTCGGCCTGCTAAGAAGATGAGAAGAAAAGGTAGAGGTGAGAGCGTTCTCACTCAAGGGATGATCCTTAGTGTTTTTAAACACTGTACTACTATGGAAATTTTGCTTTACTACGTGTAGAAGTTTTACGATTTTGCTGTAACAATTACGATTTTGCTTTGCATTATTTGTTCTTGTAACTTCTTTTGACATGATTGTACTGTGTTTTGTTACTTAAAATGCCTTTGCTTATAATTTAAGGACAGTGTTTTGGGTTGCGTTTGGTTCAGAGTTTTCTTGCTCCTCCAAAATGTCTTTCTTTTTCGGCTTTTTTTTGTTTTTCTTCTGGTGCTTTTTGGCCTTGTGGGTGGGTGACGTTAAACAGTGATAGAATAGTTGCTGCTGAAGACGGATATGCATTATGGTGACAAAATTTCGGGCACGGTTAGACAGTTAGCGCTTAGGTACAGATGAACACCCATGAAATCTTTTTGTATATATGTTGTGGTATACTTCAAAAAAAAAGTTCCTCATTATTACTTTCGTCATGGATTTGGAGCTGGTTCCGTAAATGAGATTTGACGACTGAAGTAAATTTATATGTTGTTCAATGCTGTCCACTCAGTTTAGGTCATGAGCTGAGAATTCTGTTTTGAATCTGTTCCGAGTTTTCGAAGGATCGGTATTTTGCATCCAGCGGAAGGATCATTGCAGCTGTGTTTTGAAATGTACTGGATTTGAAGACATTATCCATATGCATGCATTATATATTGTGCAATTTTTATTCCTGCATGAGGGATCTGGGTTTTAAGTCTAGTTGCAGCCATACTTCTTAACTGATGGAGGGATTTTCAAAACAGATTCAATGGGATGCTTTAATTTGTACATTTTACTGTCCTGAAGGATGTGCACCATCTATTCATCTATTGTGAAAGCAATGATATAATCCGCTGATGCATTTATATAGTCTTATGAGTTCAGCAGATTTCTAGTTATCAGCATTAGTACTTTTAAGTGGTAGGATCAAACGGGGCCTGAGTTTCAACCTTTGTTATATTTTTAAAATTTTGAAATGAATGCTTTATTTTGCACACTTGTTTTTCAATTAAATAGTGGAAGAATAGACACTTCATGATTTTCAATGTATGTTGAATTTGCTAGAATAGTGAAAGGAGTGCTTTATATAAATGTCCTTGACGTCAGCGACGGTTACAGTTTTTGAGTTATGATGCATTAATGAAGTGCCATTGAAAGTATAGAAGCAGCATATTTGTCTATATACCTAATGAATACCATAGAATTTTGAGCATGATTTCTGTAACCAATTGGATTTTCACAGCTAATTGATTGACTATTTTGGTCATTTTGAATTTTAAGAAATAATTGAAGTTTAGATAAACCCTACATCCTCGTCTTGATTATCAGGATGATTTCTAGAATTGTCAATAGGAAATACTCTTATGGTGTACTTTTTTATGCAAAGGATGTATTTATTTTAGTTAAGTTGCCTTCTATTATCTAAGTTTTGTGGAAGATACAAATGCAGTCATTTTTAGACAGGTATGAGCCTTTAGTGAAATTTGATGAATAAGGAATGCTCTACTTCTTACGTTTTTTAGTTAAAGGATTTGCATTAATGCAACAATACATTCTATTCCTGTGAATTTCTAGAATTATAGAAGGAATGCCCACAAGTTTTGCATTGTCCCAGTGATATGATCCATGTCCCTGTATTTTTAGTTTCATGGAAGGAATGATTTTTTTTTTGGCATTTTCTCAGTCATAGGACGCGAGTGCTCTAATAATATTTCAAAGGAAATCTTTGATTTAATCTTATGAACTTAAGGATTTGAAATTGGATTTATCTGCATTTTGATTCTAGTTGAAGGTTAATGTGAATGTAGAGTTGGATTTTTATAATTATGAAATGATTGCTTTAGTTTGTGCAGTTCTTCTCAACTGTATGATTTTTATTTTTAGGGATCTGCGATCACAAGTCTTGTGGAATGATAATTGCAACTATATTTTCCAAAGATGTTGTATCTATCTTTGAACTGTGACATTGAATATGATCAAGTCCGTTCATTTGATGTCATGATTAGAGGATTTGCATATTTAGTCTTTTTGAATGTATAAATGCAGCCATTTTTAGTCTTCCTATTTAGTCTCGAAAGGGATATAGTGCAATATAAATTTCTGCTTCACCTCTTAGTGTATCCAATTGTTGTATTTCTGTATGACACACCCAATACTAACTAAGATATTGAACATGTGCCCGCAAACAATGCTTATTACCCCATATGATGATGGTAGTAATTTTTTTGAAAGTCTTGAGAAATGACTTGTTCAAGTGATTGTAATAGCTATGATGTGCATACAATGAAAATATTACTTAATGAGTAGTTCACTGTATAGACTTGGTTTTTGTACACTTGTATTTAAATTAATATATATTTTTTATTTCTATCAATGAATAAGAGAATATTGATTAATATAGACTTGGTTCTTAAGACTTGTTTGCATCTTTCAGATGACAATTACAAATGTTCTATTATTGTCTGATTCCAAAAGATCCACCAATCGAAATATTTCTGATTTCAATTATGTTCTATTATGTTCTATTATTGTCTGATTTCAATATTCTCTCCCTCGATCGAAATATTTAGCCCTTGCTAAATCTTTTTCAATCCTTATTTGTAACTAATCTTCTCTAACAAATCTCATTTCAATGTTCTTGGAACTCAAAAATTCTGATCAGATTGTTTCCTACACCAATTCCAATACTCTCTTTCGTTTCCAATGAGTCAGTAAATGTCTCTATTTTTTAGTATTTTGTTATTAGTATGTTTTTATATTAAGCAATGGTATGCTTTTATATTCAACAATAATATGTTATTAATTCAGTAATGAACTCTGGTTCTTTGCGTTTCTTGGTATTTGATTCTTGGATCTTCTCAATATCAGTTTGTAGTTTTTGTCTAATTATAACATCCCTTGTTGTCAATTCTTGTTCAATATTTCTATTATTTGAAGAATCGTACTTAGGCGGTGATGGTAAGATTCCCCTAATTTAGTTCTATCAATGAATAAGAGAATATTGATCAATTCAAAAACTGTCTTATTCAACATTTCATGCTTCCATGTTTAATTAATTGGAATAGGGGAGAAAACGGTTGGGTTGTATTCACTTCACATATCAACATTAAAGTACTTTCGTGCTTCATGCTTCCATGTTTAAATGTCTTTCTTTCTATGGAATTTTATAGTAGTGCTTCATGCATTGCACCGGTTGTAGTGCACCCTATCTTTGCACAGTCATTGCACCACGTCACTGCCACCTGGTCGAGTAAAAACACCACGCCATTCGCCGCGCCAGTTGTTTTCCGGGCTACCGCCATGCATTGAATGCTCACCCACCAGCCGTTAATGTGGGCGGGTAGGTTTATGGAGATGGTCACCGCCAAATCCTTCATCGCATTTCGTGGGAAATGGAGAGGGAGCTCGTTCAGTCTGGTTTTTCGTCTGTTCTGTTGCAGAGCTCGAGCGACCATTTCGTGGTATCTTGCAGACCGGTGGGTGCGTGCGTTTTCTCCACTCCTGACCGACTTCGTCCTCGGCATTGGCTCGGCCTGCTAAGAAGATGAGAAGAAAAGGCAGAGATGAGAGGGTTCTCACCCAGGCAATGATCCTTAATGTTTAAAACACTGCACTATTAAAATAGTTAGCATAATCATATTGATATATTAACATAAGTTTAATTGTATACAAAGTATTCTGATTACATACGCAAAATTAATATGAGTATTCTGATTACACCGCCAAATAGGGTGTAAAATAAAAAATAGAGCGTCATCATATTGATATATTAACATAAGTTCAATTGTATACATGGACGCCAGGAAAGTATTCTGATTACACTGCCAAATTGGGTGTAAAATATGGAAGAGCATCACCATACTGATATATTAACATAAGTTTAATTGTATACATGGATGGCTGGAAAGTATTCTGATTACATATGCAAAATTAATATGAGTATTCTGATTACACTGCCAAATTGGGTGTAAAATATGGAAGAGCATCATCATACTGATATATTAACATAAGTTTAATTGTATACATGGATGGCTGGAAAGTATTCTGATTACATACGCAAAATTTATATTGCACTATATAACTTTAGAGACTACATAGGAAGGCTTCGGTGAATACATCTAGCAAAATTGTATCACCAACAAAATTACTACCATCATCATATGGGGTAATAAGCATTGTTTGCTGGCACATGTTCAATATCTTAGTTAGTGTAAGTAATATTGCCCTCTTTCTATACTGCTTTTGGATTTTCTACCTTTGGGACATTACGACTGCCCCTCTTTGCAATTACACGAACTCCACAATTTCTACCAGCCTGCAAACCAGTCTCATCACAATTCCAGATTTTATGAGCGCCGTATGAATAGGTTCCATAGCTTTTGGCCAAATTATCATAAAATTTGGTTACTATTGCAGGGCGCAAGTTTAAAGCTCTATCCCTGTCAAGTCCCTCAGCGGTTCGGATTGCAAGGTCTGGATGACGTTTTCTGAATCCAGCCCACCATGATTTACCAGGAAAACCCATCTCTGAAGGGGTTTTGTCTTGTTTCGCAAATCTGAGCAACATTTGCCTTTAGCTGTATTAACTCCAAGCCATGACCCATATCAGCCATTTCTTTGCACCATTCAACAATTTCCTCTTCTTCTTCTTCAGTTAGAACTGTTGGAGGACCCCTCCTCTTTGTGTGGGTGAGACCATTTAGCCAATAGTGTAATGATGTGGGTGGAATGGAATACTTCTTTGCTGCTGCTCTAACTGAGAACCCATTAAACTCAACATCATCTATCGCCTTTTCCATATCTTCTTTTGTCCAACCTCGGATGACACTAAGCTTCTTTGTTGCAGCTGTTCTTTGAACCGAGACAGTGGGTGGGTTTCTACATTCTGGTTCATTACCAGTTGGTGCTGAATTATCCTCTTCATCACTTAAATTATGTGATAATTGTACACCTCTCACTCTTGGCCTCCTTGATCTTCTAGCAATAGCACCTTTTCTCATGGTGTAAATGAAATACCTGATGCACAGCATGAAAGATGATTGTTGGAAAAGAAACTATAAATATACCAAAAATAAATGCTGGAATATGCTAGAATATGAATGATTTTGTTTAATTTTTAGGAATTAATTGACTTGTAGTTTTCATTATGACAATGCTGTATAGTTCAACAATGTTGTATATTGCATTTCAGAATTCACTATATTGTTCGTTAGAAATATGGAAGGGAAAATTTATAATGAAAACATTAACGGCTGCTGGGTGAGCATTCAATGCATGGCGGTAGCCCGGACAACAACTGCCACGGCGAGTGGACAACACTTGGTCCCATGCAATTAATCTGACTTTTTCGATATCTTCACTGATGCGGATCGTCCACGTGGCGCTGAGGTGGCAGTGAGGTGGCAGTGCAATGGTGGAGGTCAAGAATTTGGTCTTGCATCCATTGGTGGTGTTTTTACTCTATAAATTTTCCCTTCCATATTTCTAACGATTGGTAACAGCTTAGCTCTAAACTCTATAAATTTTGCCTTCCATATTTCTAACGACAATTCAGCAAAGGATTGGTTCCATCAAGTCACAATAGATTTTTTTGAAAAGGATTTGTCGAGAGGATTGGTAACAACTTAGCCAAATACCAGTTCTTTTGAAACCTGCAATTATAGTGTTTTTACTCGCCCAGGGCGGCAGTGACGTGGCGCGGTGACTGTGCAAAGATATGGTGCACCACAACCAGGTCCTCTTCCCTAGTTGTTAAAGCTAAGTTGTCGTTAGAAATATGGAAGGCATATATTTACAATGAAAACATTAACGGCTGGTGGGTGAGCATTGCTAGGGGATAGGCACCGGTTGTGGTGCAGGGGTCCAATAATGGAGACAGTTTTTAAATTGGTCAATATTATCTTATTCATTGATAGAATTTAAAATTTTCCTTCCATATTTCTAACGAGAACTTGACAAAGTACTGTATTTCTATGTATATAATAAAACTTATGCTAATATCACAGTGATGATTGGAAAAAATGCTTTTCAACTGGAGAATGAGATATCTGGAAAAAATGAACAATACAGTGAATTCAGAAATGCAATAAACAACACTGGTGGACTATAGAACGCTGTTGTGGTCATATTCCGACAGAGTTGTATATTCCAGTAGTGTTGTATTTAAAGTTATGTTTTGAATATAACTTTTGCACATGTAATTAGAATACTTTCCATCTTTCTATGTATACAATAAAACTTATGCTAATATCACAGTGATGATTGGAAAAAATACTTTTCAACTGGAGAATGAGATATCTGGAAAAAATGAACAATACAGTGAATTCAGAAATGCAATATACAACACTGGTGGACTATAGAACGCTGTTGTGGTCATATTCCGACAGAGTTGTATATTCCAGTAGTGTTGTATTTGCAGTTATGTTATCTTTTTGTGTATACAATAAAACTTATGCTAATATCACATTACATCATTGGAGGACAGACACGTTCCATGTAGCAGTCTTCATTTTAGCATTTATTAAGAGTTCTCAAAAAGCAAAGGTTCTTTATTATTAGCTTTAGACAAAATATACTGCACTTGTTACTTGCCAGTTAAACGTATCACTGTCCAGTTGAATAAAATTTATTGCAGTTTAGTGCCAAAAGAGGAAATGAAGAAATGTATAAAAGTTTTTCTAGCTAATAATGGTTTTAGCAGCATTATTGTCCAATTCTTCATCAAAAAAATCTAATGTGACTCGATGGAACCAATCCTTTGCTGAATTGTCGTTAGAAATATGGAAGGCAAAATTTATAGACTTTAGAGCTAAGCTGTTACCAATCGTTAGAAATATGGAAGGGAAAATTTATAGAGTAAAAACACCACCAATGGATGCAGGACCAAATTCTTGACCTCCAACATTGCACAGCCACCTCACTGCCACCTTCAAATATATATGTTTTATCCTAATTTCTCAAAAATTCAGTGCAATATGCAAACACTGAAAAACTAAATAGAGGGCTTGAATTATGAAATAGTTTGTAATTCATGAGTGTCTTACCTGAACTGCACTGCTCCTCACTTCTTCAACTTGGAGAGATGAAAATTGCATGAACAAATGGAATTGTAATCCATCCTCCAGCTTTTATTCTATCATCCTAAATTCTGATTGGTTGATGTTAGTTGACATGGATTCACTATGAAAGTTCAATCAAATGGCTGAGATTTATTGGGATTTAATCCAATGGATAATATTTTAGTTGGTCATTTTTATTATTTTATGCAGCTGGTTACACAATTTATTGTTCATATGGTACTGAGTTTTTAAACACTTTGAAAGGTGAGACTGACCATAAATTCATTTATTGTTATGCAGGTGTATACTTGGATTGAAGACTCTTACATCAAAACTAGTGCATGGGATTTGAGATCTGGGTTGGAAAGTCTTGAGAAGTGACTTGTTGAAGTGACTGTAATAGATATGATGTGCATACAATGAAAATATTACTTAATGAGTAGTTGACTGTACAGACTTGGTTTTTGTACACTTGTATATAAATTAATATATATTTTTAGTTCTATCAATGAATAAGAGAATATTGACCAATTTAAAAACTGCCTTATTCAACATTTCATGCTTCCATGTTTAATTAATAATGATAGGGGAGAAAACAGTTGGGTTGTATTAACTTCACATGTCATTCAAAATATGTTAAAAAAAAGGTGAATGACTATTCACCTACTATCTCCACTAATGGACCGTGCACCACAACCGGGTCCTCTCCCCTAAATATGCGTCCTTCAAGATAAAATGTTGACTAGCCCTTCAAATTTGTTCCCTACACGTGAGCATTTCTGCTCCCCTCTATATCTTATCTATATGACGACGACCTACTATAATATATATCGCTAGGCCTATCTAGAATTCTATATATGGAGGGGGGGGGGGGGGGGTATATAAAATAGTGGGGGGAGGGTTCGACCCAGACACTCTCCTGACTATATCTAGAGTGGGGGAGGGCTAGATTCGATTCATTTGGTTTCTAGGTGGTATAACCAACATCTCCAAATATAGATGTCGTAGATCTGCCTGAGGGGTCAGGCATTTCATTGATAGTAGTTTAGGACTTCTCTCACCAAATCCTGTGGTAGCTGACCCATGTATACCCTCGTCATAGCTGGGGTACGCCTAACCCACTCTAAAGAGTGAAGATATATAGTTGTGATCCCATATATGGGATAGGAAGATATATATAGAGGGCCATATATATATAGCACCATCATCTATTCTATCCAAAGGAGTGATAGGATCTAGTCGCTAGCCCTATCGTGGCGGCCCACCATGCGAGCCACATAAAATCCGGTTGGATAGTAAGTGCAAGGAATGTGCATGTGTGGGACGTGGCATTTTCAAAGCCTCGGGTTGGCTGGATTTACCCAAAAGAAAAACGAATGCCAAGTCTTTTGTAACAAATTACTTAGGTCAGTACCGACGTAGGTACCTATAATGGTTTCGGAGGGATCGGGGTTGCGTTTTCGAAGGCATCGTTCGTGCGGGTATTCTCAATTAACCAGCAAACGTCACAACTCCGTTCGGGTAACTAAATAAATTAACCCGACTACCAGGAGAAAAAAATTAATGTTTTCGTGCTCGCCATTTATTCTGAAATCTGTAAATGCTAATCGATTTGAGGCTTTCATTTGAGGTAGGCGACATGCATAATCAGGTGAAAGTGAATTCGATTGCCCCGCTTCAATGCTTTAAATGTGATGCAGGTTAAAATGAAAATGTGGCTGTGGAGTGTTTGCATTCTGAATCAAATTCAGCTCAATTCTTGTTTTAATTTTCGTTCATCTCTTCTGCGCATATTTTTGGTTCTGAATTCTGTTGTACTTAAGTTTGGAATTCCTTAGTCCTATTATGATCATCCTATTATGCAGTGTCTGTTACGCTAGCGGCTAGGGCCAATATTGGTAATGGAGCTGCACTTACGATGCGTCCCATAGCTTATTTTACAGTTTAATTTCAAGATCGATATCTTTCTCTAGGCATGAAAGGCTGGGAGGGAGGATGGTAACACAACTTTGGGGACTTGCCTGCAAAGCTTTTGGTGAAGGTAATGCCGTTCAAACAACATCCATGCAGGATTATTCACATCAAGCACACACACGATAAGAGAGATTAGTTCTGTGAAACAAAATCTTTCAGTCACACACACATAGTTTGCATACTCGAATTTGACAAATATTTGGCAGACCCAGAAAAATTTAACTTGGTAAAGACTGCAAACTCTGTGAATATTCGGCAATAGTAAGCAACTTAAAAAATATGCAAATTTCTTTAAAAAAAATAAATTTTATGCAAAGTATAGCTACATAATGTATCAAATGTGTCTTTTAAATGTTGGGGAAGTGTTTTTTATTAAATTTGAATAGAAATACAATACAAAATTGCATCATCATGCAAATACAACAGCCAACTAATAAGTGTTATGAATTTATGATGATTGACATTGAAAAATATCATCATAAATTTCATATCTATGCAAGTTACAATATACAATAAATTACATTTTCCTCTTCCCCAATCTAGATTACAAGTGAGGGAGTGTGGTGCAGTGCCTATACTAGACAAAACACTCAGCTGCGTCTCCACGCTAGTCCTAAAAGGCTGCGTTTTACCTATTTTCGACATCCCTAGAACTGCGTATGGCAATTTTGCTGGTGGCTTAACTCTGCCGAATTTTGGCAAATCACCTCGCGGTGATGTCATTGAAGATTATTCGTCAATTTTGTCCTCGGTGAGTCCTAATTGAACAAATAGTGCTTGCAGCAACATAAATGTGGCGAGTAGCCTCACCAAATAGGCAAACTATGAGAACAATCTCATTCGCTAGAGAATGCAGGGTTTTCCTCATCCTACAAAGTCCAATCAATTGTAGGGATCTATCTCATCCAAATCAATGAGCTCCTAGGATATATCCTCAACTTTTTCTTATGCGAAACAATAGACTGAATTGCACAAAAACGTAGGTCGTTGTAAATGTCATTGAGTCAACAAAATGCACTCCTCCATGTGAATGGCCTCAAACAAACTACAATTTTGTTAACATCCAGAAGCACTACAAGGTTGAGATAGAATTATGATGGGCTAACTTTTGAAGATTTGGGGTATTCCCACCCCAATCTTCCCACTAAGAACCTACAAACAAGATAATCAGAAATGTTATAATTAATTAATAAAATCAAATATGTAACTAATAATTGTAAATTTGTAACTTGTAAGCAATAAGTAAAAACTCCAGTCTTTATTGCTTGGTGATTAGTGTGGATCTCCCTCGAATAGCTAGCTAGTGGTGAAGAAAAGAGTCTACCCCTAGCTTGATTATAACTCTGCAACTCAAAAATGACGAAGTCCCTCGTCTCAACATCCGGTATCATCCTCTCAATACATGTTGAAAGGCCCTCCATAACTTCCCCATTCACATTTGTGAAGTTGTCAAAGTAAAAATAATCGAGGTTGAGATAGTACCCCCGCTACATGAATGGGTAGGGGGAGTTGATTGCATTCCACCTTCCGATCAATCAATCTCCCAAAGGGGACCATATTTGTTTTTATCTCCCCTGTAATAGTTCTGGATAGACTCTTTGGTCCTATCCATGGCCACATATACATGTATCAAATTGGGTTTTGCTCCTAATCCACTAAACGCAGAACTCTCATCAAAGGCTCTAACACCTACACACATTAAAATGTAAGATAACAAACTTACAAGTTACAATACATATTAGAATTGAAATAAAAAAGTGAAAAGTAGAACATTATATTTAATATTTATAATTTGAACAAATTAAAATGAAGGAAGGAAATATAAATTGAAGTTTGAATTTATCTTGACAATCTTTATAGCTCTCTTCACAAAGAGCATCATCAAAAAATGTTCTTTGCGGTCCTCTCTCCGTCAGCGTTCTTTGAATATTGTTGAGTCTAACAATGCTTGGCTCACAAACATTTGTTTCAAAGGTGTCAACAAACTAGAAATACTTTGCAACGTCAAGAAGTTGGTTGCAAACCTTGTGACACCGGCTCGAACAAGTTCTTTCCCCTTTGTGTGTACTCTCATTAAGCTCAAAACCCAAGGGTGATTGTATATGTTCTTCGTTATAGATCTTGCATCTTCTACAACCGGCCTCACCCAATCAATTTTGCCTATGTCCTCCAAAAAAAGGTCAATGCAATGAGCTGCACAAGGAGTCCAAAAGAGTGATGGATGTCTCTCTTGCAATAGTCTCCCAGCCGCCACATATGCTGTTGCATTGTCTGTGACAACTTGCACAACATTTTGGATACACCAACACTCTAATACAACTGTCCTCCTTCTAACATAACACTCAAATTTTCTGCATTTTTTTCCTTATTGTTAGAGAGGCATCAATAGATTTTAAAAAATACCATCTTCACTGTTTGAAGTTGCTAAAAAATTAACAAGGGTGCGGTTCCTTCCATCCATCCACCCCATTTGAAAGAATGGTGCATCCAAATTTTTTCTATTGTTTCTTGTGCTCTTCTTTGCATGGACAGTGGCATCTTTCAATTGCACCCTCAAGTAATTTCCCGCTCAAATCTTTTGGAGAGGGTGCC
This sequence comes from Taxus chinensis, assembly GCA_019776745.2. Classification (NCBI taxonomy): domain Eukaryota; kingdom Viridiplantae; phylum Streptophyta; class Pinopsida; order Cupressales; family Taxaceae; genus Taxus; species Taxus chinensis. The sequence continues at coordinate 326,719,881 of CM034156.1, read as the reverse complement.
TTGTACCCTTTCCCTGCAACTGTCAACGCTGTCACCTAAGTACTCCCAGTATGAGACTCTTTGCCACATTGAACGGCAAGTTTGTTGCAGTATCCAAAAATTTGCACATATGCTTTTATTTTTCTTTCTCGTGCATATCCTTTGTTTCTAGGATTGTACCTTCCAATGATTGGTTGTGCTTCAGGTGTGTTCCTTGCCACAAAAAAACTCGGTATGCTCTTTGCTCGAACTCGATGAAGCAGATGTGCCTCTTCCGGCTCTTTGTCTTCGTATGCGTGGACCATGAGTAGAGCCCACAATTGTTGTCCGCATCATCGTCTATGATTCCTATTACCATTGCAGCCCCAGGTCTAATAGCTATGTGCTATGGTTGCCTTGCAGCCCTTGCCCTTCTCTAGTTTCTTCTCCTCTAACTCTCTTCCAGCTTTGTCTTTAATCTCTCGCGTTCGCCTCTTCCGTACACGTTGGGGCAAACTGTACCACAAACGTCATGACAAGGAATACAATGAAAGGTGATACTTTCAAACGATTGATGCCTCCATTCAACGTTTTCTTGCTACAGAAAGTGCAAATTAAATTTCGCCTTGCACAAGTTCCATGTACAACATACTTCCATGCTATGGATACGGGCATTAGCGGGAATGGTTCCTGTTAGTGATTTTGAGCCTGATGCCGAACTTGATGCTGACCCAAATGTCATTGTATGCTAAGTTCTAATTTGCAACACAATACATGTTTACAAATTTAAAACACCGTAAATTTAATTTAATTTTAAACAACTTTATAAAACCATGCTTGAATAATTAAATTTGCTGTAAATCAAATTAAAAAAAATGCATTACATAAACCATTCAAATTTTACATTACATTGTATTTAGAATTACACAACGTAACTCGATTACAATACACATATTGGTAAAATTTAAACCCTACATTTACAATGAATTTGAGTTCCCAAAAAATTAAAAAAAATAGCATTAAAAAACAATACCTCTCGGCAATTTTGCTCATTAATGATGAATAAAAAAGCATTAATAAGTATTCGATTTTACAATTACAACCTATGTTAACCCAGAATTACACCAAACCAGGGCAATCGATTCGCGTATACACATACATAAATATTGGCACTTGGTTTCTGGTACAATGCCTAATTTGTGTCTAAAAAAAAAAAACATTACCGGGTATGCCTCTGGCATGCAAATGAGCTGGTAAATGGGATGTATAAGCATGTACCCATTTTAGGATGTACATGGGGCGTATTCTGTACTATCACAAGTAGTGAATCTATTTTTATAAATGCCTAAATAATAATACACAAATATTTGGAAAACACTTCGATATTTTTGAATTAAAAAAAACTTAATGAAAACTACCTCCAAATGCATATATCTCCAGAATTCTAGATCCTATGAATTATGCTACAAAATCCACTCAACATTTAAGCATGTTGCAAACTTTTGAATGGTTGTGTGAGTGACAATGAGGGAGTGAGAAGGGCCTTAAAAAGAGCCAAAACCGCGTAAACAACAATGAGTTTTATGCCTTTTTTTAATATCCTCGTTTCCCGCGTTTTAGCAGCGTCTGGTACAAACGTTTTAAGCACGGTGCTCACCGAGTTTTGGCGAGTACTCGCCAAAACTCGGCGAGTATTTCCGCCATTTAACCGTTTTCCAGCGTTTTTTTGAACCCGTTTTTTAATCAGTACACATCGTTACCGAGTTTCCTGGCGAGTTAGATTAAAACCATTCGGAATGGAATCTAATGCTAGTGCAAACTGTAGGCTAAAGGTCGTCATTTTGAATCTACAATATGATAAATAATATAGCCACCAATTTTAGTGAGTCTAGGAAAACTTAGGGGAGAAAAGCAAGAACCCTACCCGTTCTCCAATGCAATTCTTCAAGCTGTTACACCTTCGATATTCTGTCTGTGAAGTTTTTTCAGCTTTGTGCAAAAGTTTCCCTTAGATATGCATGTGTGATCACATTTGGTCAGGTCAAGTGTGGATGCATTCACCAGAGCATGAGGAAACCTCCGGATATCAAGATTCGTTGTAAAATCTGTGTTTAATTCCTTTTTTTCGTGCTCCTTTGAACACGAGATGTGTGGTGATCTTGGATTTATCGTTCTTCCCCACAGGAGGCTCAGCTTGAGTTTTATGTACCCAAGCACTGATAAATCAGAAAGAATAGGCTTTGTAGACTCTTGGGTAACGAGTTACATCTGGGCGAATGGTTCTATCCCAGTGCTAATCTGTAGGCTAAAGGTTGACATTTCTATAATTGGTGAGTACTTGCCGAATAGGCAAACACACATATCTAATGCAGAACAAAATCTCAACACACACAGATATTAATACAGAATTGAATCCCACATCTCACAGATTTATAATGTGACACAAACTATGATAATGCAGAATGGACCTGTAAGTATATCATTTCAACTATTAAATATCTTACTTTAGTTTCTCTGCTATCCAAAGTCAACCGTAAAATATTAAAAAGAGTGTCAGTAAACCATCATAATCTTATAGAGTAGAGATACTTGGTAAAATATGTAGATTAATTGAATTCTTTAGAGTACGCATCCCAACTTAAACAAGTTTTTAAGTAGAAGCATCAACATCACTATAGAAGATTCATAATGGTATGCACTAACAATTTGAACTGTTTTGACTCAAGAAAGAGAGGTTATTTATGAATAACATTCTGCTTGGCTTTTGTTGAACAGTTTGGCTTCAGAATGCTATATAATTTGCAGAGAAGTCATTAATGTACAATGTCTTGTGCCTGACATGGATGAAGTTTAGATCATTAGTGAGGCACTTGTTTAGATCATATAATTATGATTCTAGTATCCAACAAAAACATCCTTATCATCATCTTGCCTTGGGTACCCAAAAACAACACTATTATACTCATAAGAAAAGGGGAATCAAGAAAGCTAATTTCACTTCTTCTGGTCTGCAATTTCAGAAAGAACAGAATTAGTCCTACTTATGACATTTATTACAAAATTTCAGTATAAAGAGAATGAAGATATTGTCAGATTTTCTAGCTATCATCACAAATTAGGAGAGGAAAGTATTTATATAGCGATAGAGAGATAATCCTTGACAATTTAACTTATAGTTTAGGTGATTTCTATAGCATATTTGTCATTCCATGCATCAAAGTCATTGCATAAGCCATAGAGACCCTGTCTAATGTGACACTTAAATGATACACTGTGGGAAGGTGATCGATCCTAGGAGTGATCCAGGGGACAAAACTCTGAATTGTGGAATTCAACGCATTATGACAGAAGCAAAATATAAACAGAAGGGACATTTATTTACTCACACATCAAGAGACTTATGTATAATTGAATCTGAAATTTGTCAATCTTTTCTACATGGCAATCTCAGAGAAGAGACATATGATTCAAATACATATGTAATTCTTTCTACAAACAATGTAGAATATGATAAAAGAATGCTGTGGTAGATGAAATGGTCTGTCTCTCAGGCGTGATGCCTAGGGATATATGGCACAGGTGTATGTTCTAGCATTGGAGTTCTCACTTCGATGACAAGGTTAATCCATCTAATGTTGACTTCAACCATAGAATTCGAGTTGCTACCTGGATCCAAAGGTGAAGTTCTGGAAATGAAGTGTTGTAAGTTGTCTGATGGCCCATGCTGGTTACTCGAGCCTTCCCCTCATGAGTGTATATCTGTCTGAAAATATGCCACAAATTTGGTGTCCTGTGATATGATAATGTTAGGAAGACCAGGCTTTGAAAATGTGTCACAAATAAATATTATAGCTTTATCCTCCCCCTTATGTGGCGTGGTATGAAAAGGATGCATGTTGCCATCTTAGTTCGTTTGTATCCGGTCATTTTGTTTATAAAGATTTTAGGAAAAAAGGCGACAAAATTATAACACACCAATATAAAAAGTTTGGGGGAAGCGGTGACAGTGAGGGGTTTCACACCGTAAAGCAAGGCTCTAATTGGCTCTTGGGCATCTTGAAGGAGCCCTAGGAATACCTACAGGTAGAAGTTGAATTTATGGTAATGCATGTTGGACCACAGAAACACAGTGAGGACCTAAGCCCACAGCTATGTATTGCGATGGGGGCACCTGTGGTAGGTGTCAAACTTATGGCAATGTGTGTGCAACATGTAACCAAATTATGGACCCTAGCTCATCCCTATGTTCACTTCGATTTCTTCCATAACGTTTATCTAAGCTGTTTTAGTCTAGGAGGTCATAGTCTAGTGACAAGGCAGAGTGATTGATGTCGTGACCACCCAAATTCAAACCCTTTTCAGCATGCTTCCCATGATAAAACAGCCGTGTTAATGTGGGACACACTTGAATGAGGTTGGGTGCAAATTCAACGTGAATTTGGCAGGATAGAAACCTGTTGGAGGTGATGTTTAAGCCTAATGGTGATCGAAGGCCAACTGTGCATTCTCCACGCGTTAAAAATGATTGACAGCTCAGCAATACAGCTTACAATTTACTGAGTAAAAAAAGTAATAATTTGCCATGACTTTCTTCATATTTTACCAGTAAACATGTCATCTTTTGATCTTATAAGTTTTTTTTGGTTCGTCGATTACTACCTATCAGACTTGCATGCATTTCATGTAGAGATTTATTTTAACGACATCCTGAATAAGTAGTGCATGGTTGTGCCATTATATTACATCCTCTATTGTATAATTGAAAGGGCGATATGCATTGCTGCAAAACCAACATTTTTTTTGGTAGTAACTTCTTTTTTATATTCCTTTAGTTCTGTCCTTACAAGTTTGTTGTGTGGAGAGATGTCTTCCGGCGCAGGAATACTTGGGAAGATTTTTTGATGCTCGAGAATGTACTTGATATGCATCTAGGATGTCTCTGTAAGCTTCACGTGGTGTACCATGAAGACCCTCCAGTAAACACACATCCCCCTGCCTCCCTCCCAACAAAAAAAATAAGGAAGGAAAGCTTTAAAATACTCAGTTTTGATCTATATATGGTCCATGATACTAATATAATCTATGTGTAATTGTATGATGTTTGAATTGACATAAATACAGTTTATATGACCGCAGTCTGCTTCTTTTTGATTTTCATTCATAAGCTCGACAATTCTACCATTTATCTTATCTCCTTTCGATTTTCTTCTATATGATAAAAAATGGTAGTATTTAATATTTATTTTATCTATTATAGTTTTGAGGAAAACCGATTGTATTTCGTTCCATGCCCTCAACTTTGACGTTGCAAATTACTAGCCCTGACATTCATCTTCCAGCATTGTAACCTGCAGTGTAAACTCATTATAAAACTTGTGGCCGACTTCTACTGTCAGTGTCACATGTCCCCATTCAATGGGAAAGAAAGAGGTATCAGTCGCAACTCTAAAATTGTGGTCTTAAGATTATGCTTCCAAGTCTTGATGTCGTCAATTACAATTATCAGCTCTTGATGAAAGATAGAATTGCATTCATTTTTTCTTTTTGTAGGCAACTGATATACTGTTGTGAAATAAAACTGTCCATGTGGCCACACCACATGCGTCAATACAAGTAACATGAAGTTTAGCAGGGTTTGACAGAGTTAATAGTGGGATTCTAGTTCTTGAGAAAACAAAACTATCTTGCTTCCTTTTAGATCCATGAGGGCTACTGTATTTCTTTATTAATTCATTCGTAGTTGCCTCAATTTGTGAAGAGTTACAAATATAACTCCTGTAAAAATGTGTCAATTCTTGCAGCTGGTGGCGCTAACTGGAGCTCGGCACTGTAAAATGACATTCATAATTCTAGTCTCCACCGGCATGTATTACTGTAAAGCATGTCTCAAGTTTTCCACTTCCTTATTAAAGAAATAATGTATTGATAGCTTAGCATGTAACTTAGCCTGTGGGAGGATATTTAGTACTGACTGGGGGTGTGTGTTGCATGATCTGTTGCATTCTTACTGCAAATCAAAATATATTTTAGGAACAATTGACATATGTTTTGAAAATAAGATCTGAAATGATTATTTATTATTGCCATTAAGGTGTTTGGAGCATTTAGTAAGACTAGAAGGCATCATCACAACCACACAGGGTTCATCTCTAATAATAAAGTTGTCTTTACATATCCTCCTTTACTGTCCATACTCAGTAGCATGCTCTTCTCATATCTGTTTTGGAAAATGTAGTTACACCATTTATGACATGTAGGTGTTACCCCTACGTGATAGCACTGAATACGTTTTCTTGCTTTTCATGAGGTTACTTAATTGGTGTTTGGAAAAAATATTGTGCTCCTTTTCATATGATTTTTTTGAGTTGATATCTATTTAATAATGCATACCTATAAACATTGAAAATTTTCTCTACTGTTTTTTGTTACCTTGTGAATGAAAAGTATCCTTCTTTTTCTTACCTTTAAAGGGAACACCAAGTCAATTCTTTGAGATTGTTTGAAGCACCAAAGATGAAAGCCTATGACTGTGTTTTATGCTGTGGATTTTTTGACTTTGAGTCAATAATCTAATATTAATTGTAATTGCAGGTTTGGAAAAATGAGACAATTTGTCAGTTTATTGGTTCTGAGAAGAAGTAATATAAGTGGATACCAATATGACACTTGATATTCTCTTCGGCATATTAATCATTTTATTGAGCATGCTTTTGTATCAATATACCACAAGTCTGTTCAAATGCCAATGAAAGAGGACCAAGGTTTTACTAGAAAGTTGACTAATGCTGGGAGGCTTGATAAACTTTTTGTAACCGGTCAACAAGGAAGTCACATTCAGGTGTCTCAGACTGAGCATTGCTATTCATCAGATGCTGGAGGTGTCATTAGTGGGCCAACAAATAAGTTACCAGAAGCAATTTCTTTATTGAAGTCACACACATTTGACAATGTTGATGATGTTGCAACAAATCTGCAGGGATCTGCTGGTAAGCTTATACAGACAGCAGAAGGTAAAACCAAGATAAAGGAACTCGGTTACATGGATATTGGTTTTCCTTGCCTCGTCATGTCTGAACAAGAATTCAGTGCTGGAATTACGCCTTTGGCAAGCTCAAGTTCTGGGGGTTTGCCAGGGGTATGCACATCAGAGAAATATACAAGACCCTTTGTTAGTCATTCAGGCAGGCAAACTGAGGGCTTAAATGCTAGAAAAAATAAGGAATCAAAGATCAACAATGATGAACCATTCAAGGACCATGTTAACCAAGGTCATGCTAGATTTCCACATAATGGTTTAGGACCCTGGAATCATCTATTTCATCTGGCAGCATCTGTGGGAAGCTTTAGAGGGAAGAATGTGAACTCCCTGGAAAAGGTAGGTCATAGTTCTCAAAGTTCATCCTTTCGAGGTTGCAATTTTGAACTCCAAGGGGAGGTAGGAGATAAGGAGAACGAGCTTGACCATTGTGCCAAAACAATGCAAGGTTGTCGTAAAATGCCAAACCAGCATAAACTGATTGTTGGGCTTACACAAAACTCATCCACCGACAAACAACCACTACAATGGTCTCATGCAAGTGTTCATCCATCAGACTGCAATAACAGCTACCACAACCCATCTTTGACCAGTGAACCAGTGCAACAAATGTCCGAAGGAATTCGAACGAAAATTCTATCATCATCTTGCTCATATCAATTTCTGATCAAGGACTCTCTAAATGACAATAGAAGTGCAGCAGCTAGACAGGTTACACTTCATTCCGAGGACTCGATGTCCAAGGCAAGAAACCAAAAGTCAGAAAGACAATCATATGAGTGCTATGGAGAAGAGAACTGTCAACCATCTGGCACTTCAAGCAAATATGCACCTATATTTAATCTGCATGGATCCACAGAGATCAGTGATGGAGCTGTGCAAAATGGCCTTATCTTGCGGCAGTGGCTGAGCCAGACATCACGGATAGCTGATAGAATTTTGAATTTGCATATTTTCAAGCAAATACTAGAAATAGTAGCACATGCACACTCACATCGAATATGTTTACGAAACATCCGCCCTTCATGTTTTATGCTTTCATCTTTAAACCGGCTCATATATCTTGAGTCTCCAAGTCAATCAAGGCTTGATTTTTTCAAAAATCAAGAGTACTGCTCGTCTAGTCATGTAATTCACTCACTAGAGCTTCATCAAAATAGAAAACGATCCAGGCAGTATTTGACAACAGATTTCATTGACGAGCAGGGTCACAGCGACACATTTCAGCTATCAAATCAGATGCTGAAACCTTTTGGCACAGACAACCAACAGTGTCAGCAGCACCAGGCTGGAGAAGATGCTAGTTTCCGAAAACAAGGATCTGGATCTTCTGTTAGATCTTCTTCTGTCAATATGTGCATTGGTCAACCCTGTGATTCTTTCTCTGCAGGTCCTGGAACAGAACGTATTGCGGATGGAAAACTGCTTTCAATGAATACACAGAGTCCCAGACGCAAACTCAGTGAGTGCCAGCGGCAGGTTATTGATCAAACTGGCTGGCAATGCCAAAGTAGGTTAGGAGCAGTCAATGGAAAAGATTTTTTGCTGTTGGAGGAGAACTGGTATACCAGTCCTGAAGAGCTCAATGGTGGGACACAGACATTTTCATCTGATATCTATGCTTTAGGGGTTTTATTATTTGAGGTATGTGTGCCCAGTACAGTTTAAAAGAGCCTGTTTTGAAATTTGTGGCTTCAGTTTATGATATACGTTTTTTCTTGCAATTCTGTAAGTTTTTAAAACTGATATCAATTGCTACACATTTTATTGAAATTATTGTGCCTTAATTGACTAGTATTGTTGTTTTTGATGTACTTGCAAGTCTCATGGTAGCTTATGTTTTTATTTTAAAGCTAGTTAGCAGTTATTTCTTTGTTTTCTGGCTAATTTTGCAATGTGTTTTTAAAAAAAATTCTATTTGTTTGTTTTGTAATAGCGATTCCTTGCATTTTACTATTTGTCTGTATCATGGTGCCCTTTTCTTCACCGCATAGGGAAAACTTTACATATGAGATAGTTTTCTACTTTTATGTAAGATGCGCTATCTACCAAGTACACATTTTCTGGGTGGCGTTTTTTCTCTCTTTTTCTATTGGGCTGGGTGTTGTTTTTTCTCTGTTTTTCTATTAGGCTACGAGAAAGGTTTGATAATGACGATAATGCCTTTCCTTTCAATTTGATAGGGAAGCTCATTCTACCCTGTCAAAGCAACTTTTCCCTCTTAATCCTGCCCTTATGTTCAGCTTGTATGCGCAAACTTTAAATCACATCTTATGCCCAATATACAGAAATTGGGTAAATATATATCATATTCTTCTCTTTTATTTCTGAAGTTTCAATAAAATCCATGAATTTATGTGTATGGAATATAGATTTTATACTCTTCATTTGTCTTTTATCCTCCGATCTTTTGATGACTTAGATATATGAATTAAAGCCTCATCACTTATGTCTCCTTGTATTTATGTAAGCAGATGAAAAGAGCAATCCGTTTGGACTACAGCCTACTTTTCTTATCATGGGAACAAAACCCTTGAAATTGTACATAATCTTGCATTGCATATGACCGATTCCCTTCCTCTTAATACAATGTATTGTCTGTTGGAATTAAATGCATGGCAACCATGTAGATATGTTTCAGAGTGGCTCTGTCGGTAGCATAGCATTGTGCCACGACATGATTGATCTAAAGTATTCTGGTTTTAGAGTGGCCAGTGAGGATAATCAGTTTTCATGACCATGGAATTAGTAGTTGGACTCTCTTACACTTCCAAACTGGATTTGAAAACTGATGAGTAGAAGAATGATTCTGTGAGAAGATTGAAAGATTGAAATAGTTTCAGTTATTTTGATCCATGCATGGCTTTGCAGGCAGGCTCACAGCACTTTGCAGCGGCATAAGTCTAGACAGTCTTCCTTGGGACTTTTTGCTCCTCAGCTTTGATGTGTCCCATGTCATGCACACAAGCTAGCAGAAATTTGCAGCACTGGCGCAACACCTTGCAGCATACTGCAGTGCTTCATCATGACTTGCAGCATGCCCTCTATTTTGCACACTGCAGAAAGCCTTGTCAAACCTTTGACACACTGCACTTTGCAGTTCCACGCCTACTACACATCAAGCTTGCAGTACTTGCAGTACTTACAGTGCCATGCAACACTTCACATCAGTTCAAAACAACACAGTACATTGGGATGTCAGTGCATGGCTTTGCAGCATAATGCACAGCTCCACAGTCCTGTGCAGGACCTCCACATACAGCATTCACGTGTCAGCCTCTTGCTGCCACGCGGAATGACAGGTGGCACTCTCTATCCTCACTCAATCCCAAATCATCTGTCAGCATACTGCTCTCTGGAAGACCAACCGTCAATCGGCCAGGAATATGAACTATGTCGTAGCCGTTCCTTCTTGTAACTGTCGTCTTCTTTAACCAGCTTCTTGTAAATTTGTAATCATATAATGTAAGGCATTTGGCTCACAAGGCATAATGTAATCATATAATGTTTCCAAGTGCAGGGTTGTCCTCCCCATTGTTGTTCTAAAACAGAATTTCGAAAATCAGACTTGAATCTTGACAAGGCAGCAATTTATTAACTTCTGTTGAGTGCATCAGCAACATGATTTTCCTTACCTTTTACATAGGTGATACCTAAATCATAGTTGCTGAGAAATTCCAGGTGGGGATCATTGGTATTAGAGCAAGATCTCTTATGCATGTAAATATGTGCACATACCGAGCTGGATCTGTTTTAGACTACCTGGACGAACGCTGCAGCAAGAGTAAGATGGTTGATGCCTAAAAACAGCTTGAGGCATCCCCAAGCATTTGACAATGTCTTGTCCTTTTGTGCATCTTGCACAATAGTGGTTTCAACAAGAAGGCCCTTTCAAATCCAATTTAATCTTGACATCCCAGTGTTTGAAGGCAAAATTGATGCCCCAACAGTGGGTAGATGGATTTGACAACTTGAGGCCTACTTCTCTGTTAATTGCTTCAATGATAGAGATCACCTTCACAACATTGAAGATGTCCATTTCAATGTCCCATTGGTGGGAAACCTACATCGCATGGTGTGAGAAAGATTTTGAGCCCATTCAGACTTGGGATGCTTTTGTCAGCACTTTGCAGGAGATTTAACCCCTCAAAACATTGAGGACAAGTACATCATGCTATGGCAGTTGCATTAGTGTAAGGAGCGGTCCGTGGGAAATTACACCAATGAGTTCCATGATTACATTGCACACGTGCTTGAGGATTTGACATATCAACATAAGGCACTGAAGTACATCAGTGGACTCTCACCTTATATATGTGCAAAAATAGAGTTCTTGTCTTTAAACACATTGGGGCAAGCGTACCGCAATGCTAGCAAGATTGAAGCCAAGGCAAAGATGAAGCATAAGTTCTACTCTCCATCCAACGCTATGTGAAGAGCTAACCCACACACTGCACCATCTCACCCTTTTGTGCAGATTCAACACATGCCTTGCAAGGGAGAGCAACCTAAGAAGGCTACACCACATCGGAAGGCTCCAATGCCTTAAACATCAGGAAAAGGCAAGAAGAACCAAGGTGACAAGTGGTGCGTCTGACATTGTAGTTGCACCCATAATGATTCTAAATGCCATGTGCAACTTGATTGCACAATCTACATTAGGTCTTGCACTAGCAGACGAAGCTGATCCGGAGGTTGCTTGTTTAAGTACTGACACCATTGCAACCAACACTTTGGAGGAGCGTGAGCATCTTTGTTGGGGGTTTTCTAGTGTTTTCTATGGATATGTGTCTCGTATGTAGCCCTACTTTCTACTTTGGCATATCTTGAGCACTTACCTGAGAGGCAAAGAGTGTAATGAAATTACTTAGATTTGAATATCAACAACAATAGAACACCAAAGAACACCAAAATGGAGAGAAGATCACAATATGCAAGTAGAATGACTTAGCCACTTCGAGGGGGCAAGCTCCAAACCATACAATAAGGCTCAAGTGCTCGATATGATGATAATCTACTAGTTACAAACTCCTATATACACCCTACTATGCGATGCAAAGCATCAAGGCTGACCTACTAAGCACATGAAAGCATAAATAAATGTGATATGACATGATAAGAGATTATGTTAGCCACAGGTCGGCCATACATATCTTGATATATGGCGCCGGATCAAGGGTGTAGCATGCCCCTCCCCTTTGAAGCAACATTGTCCCCAATGTTGGAAATCTCTAGATGTTGTTGCAGGAATGCTTTATCTTCCCCTGTTGCATCTTTGTTGTCCAAATTCTTCCACTCGATTAGATACTCAGTAATGAACCTTGTCCTTAACTTCTTAGTGCGTGTCTGAATAATGCTTTCAAGCTCCAAGATGATTCTACCCTCCTCATCAAGCTCAGGCAATACTAACTAGGCGGCAGTTGCTATCCAATAACCTTCTTCAAGCAAGAAACATGGAAGACTGGATGTATTTTGGTTGACTGAGGGAGTTCCAACTTGTATGCCATACCAATTCTTTGCAACACTTGATAAGGACCATAGTATTAAGGTGAAAGCTTGTTATCCTTCTTCTGTTGTTTCAAGGAGAGCTGCTCATATGGTTGTAGTCGCACAAAAACAAAGTCTCAAACTTCAAATTGTCGTTCAGTACGGTGCTGATCAACTTGTTGCTTCATGTGGTTTTGTGCTATTTCCAAATTCTCTCCAAGGCTAGATAGTACCTCTTGTTAATGTTGAATGTGCTCATCAACTACTCTCACTTTAGGCCTGACCCTTAAGTTGGAGGTGAGCGATGGTGTTTGGTACCCATATAATGTCATAAACAAAGACATTTTGGATGAGGTGTGAAATGAAGTATTATACCACCATTCTGCAAGTGGCAACCCTTGAACCCATTTTTCTTGTTTATCTAATGGAAAGCATCGAAGATACCCCTATAAACATTTGTGTACTACCTCTATCTACCCATTTGATGGGGGATGATAGGATGAACTACGAGCCAGTTGAGTACCCAAACATGCAAACAAATCAGTCCAAAAATTGCTAGTAAATATAGGGTGATGATCACTAACTATAATCTTGGGTGTACCATGTAGCTTTTGAACTGTATCCATAAAAGAGATGGCTACTGTACTAGCTGTAAAAGGAGGTGACAAAGCAAAAAAATGAGCATACTTGGTGAGTCTATCCACAAGCACCATGATTACACTTTTCTCTTAATATTTTAGCAAATCCTATGATGAAATCTATGGAAAGTTTCTCCCACTGCTCATTGGAAATAGATAGAGGCTATGGGAGGCTTGGGTTCTTAATAGCTTCTCCTTTGTTACGTTGACACACTAAGCATTCTGCCACAATTATTTTGGACATCCCCTTTCAACCCTTCCTAAAAGAAATCCTGCTTAATTCGATGATAAGTCTTTAGAAATCCCTAATGGCCACCCACTAGAGAAGCATGTAGCTCAGAAAGAACTTGACTTTTAAGGTTAGCGTTCTTACATAAGTAGAATCTATCCTTATACCATAATGCATCTCCCTTCCATATAATTTTTTCTGACATTCCTGGATCCTATTGGAGGTTCTAAGTGAAAGTGAGGGTCTTTGTGTCATTCTGCCACTTTGATCTTGCTTGATGAACGTAATCTACCTGCAATATGGACATGGCATATAATAATGCTTTTGTGGACTCATCCCTCTTAGATAGAGCATCAACCACCACATTTTGCTTTCTTGTCTTATAAATGATCTCAAAGTCATAACCCAGGATCTCATGGTGGTGCTCTCAATCAGCTAATGCCACTCCTTCATTGCCCGCTTTGCAAAACCAAAAATCACTGCACATCACTAATAATACCACATATGTCATCTAAATCATCTAACTAACATGTTATCAGTCATACCTACCTGCTCAAGTCTCTCCACGACGGTCTCGCTGTCTCCTCGACCGCCCAATACCTCCTCTGTCTCGTCATCACTACGAGGTTTGGCTCCTTCATATTGTGCCCACATGTCTCGGGGCACCAATATCACGTCTCCTCGCTGCTGCAATCTGAACCTCTGTCTTAGATGCACAGCCATCTAAACTCCAAATGACGTCAAAATCCTCTGCCTTGCCGTCACATCTTGTGCTCTCTGAGCCATGGTGTTGGCTGTCCAGCTCCCCTGCCAAATTTGCACCCTTCTCCTATATCTTCCCTATGCCATTAGCCCCTGACAGACTTCCCCTACGCCATCAACCCTCCATCCCGACGCCATCGCCCCCTTGGCCCTGCTTTTTTCCATCCCGATAGCATTGACTTTGCTGTTGTAAGGGGGCCGATGGCGTCTGGCCAAATCGTGGCCACGACCTCCCCAATTTTGACTTTCTAAATGTGACAAAATGAAATTAAAAACCCTCCTAAACCCACTTGTATTTTGACCTAAACTTTGAGTCTAGTTTTAAGAAAGGTAACTTTTACAATGAAATGTGAATGTTCAAAACGGATATGGTGACAATTATGATTGTGTAATGTCCCCCTTTTCAATAATAAAAATAATAGTTAATTTTATTACCTTGAGAGTGATTTTAATCATTCGAAATTAGAGGGTAATATTATTAATTATTATAATAAGAGGAGAAAATAATAATTATTATATTATTTTCCTAAGAGTAATTATTATTACTAAAGCTAAACTTTGGCATTTAATTTAATAATAAAGTGGTAATAAATAAGGCCGGCAAGAGGGAAAAAGAAAAGGTACCAACAAGGTGTTTTAAGTGATTTTTGAATCAAGTTTCCCTCCTAAAGTGATTCGCTCCATTTGGAGAGAGTACTATAAATACAAATTAAGTTCTCCATTATGGGCATGCTGATTTGATAAATTGATATTTCTTCATGCTTGAAGAAAGGGATGTATGCCCAATGGTTCGTTGTTGTCTGAAGACCTTTTGTGTTGCTGTTAGAAGACTTTTCCGTGTTGCTGATTGAAGATATTTGCACTGCTGTTTGAAAACTTCATTTGTTGAAGGATTTCACTTTTGTACTTTGCTGTTTTGCCCTCTCTACGGCAGCGACTGGTTTTGTACTTTGGAGTGTTGTTTGGGTGGTGATTTGGCCATTCAAAAATTGTAACTCCTTGCTCTTTTGATATCTGATAATTTATTGATGAAGATGTGCTTTGGTTCGCTGAAAAATACTGAGTGTCGATAGAGTTATTGAATTTCTAATTTTCAACTGTCTACATCTAATTAAAAAATCAGATCTGCATGTTTGTGAGCGATAAATATCAGATTTGAGTTATCTTGTGCAAGCATAAGGGTTTCCAAGTGGAGTGAACTCCCTTGGGGTGTTTTTGCATGCACAATCAACCCTAATTGTGTTGGGCGAAATACTAGGAGGGCCATTTCTGCACTTTTGGTAAAAACTGGGTTAATTCTGATTTTACATTTATAAATTTCATATTTTATAACCCCAGTATCCGAAGTTTGAAGTGATTTGCATGGTTGGCTGAGCGGGAATTAATTTTAGTAGTTTGCAGCAGTCAGGGGTTTGGTTATTTAATTATTTTCAGTTGTTTATAATCAGATTGGTGCTAATTTTAGTGTGCCCTTGCCATTTCTGATTTATTCCACTTACCTCCGCTAGTTTCTAACCCCACTCTGGGTTATGAATAGTAGACATTGGAATACTTCAGGATAATTTGAATAAGGGTTTCATTGAATTTGGGTGAATATTGAACTGCCCTAATTTGGGGACATTACAGACTGTGGGTACTGATTTTCTTGGTTTTGAGCAGAAAATGAGTTTGACTAGTTTGCAAAAGGGCTTCTAATGGATGGTTTTAGCAAAACTAAAACAACCAATACAACTAGAATGACTTTACAAATATATCTTCACCATAATATTTATATTCTATCTTTTTTTGTGGTCTCATAGACACTTTCAATAAAAGGACAAGCTGGAGAGATTTGAACACCAAAGCTCTTAGTTCTCAATGGTCTTTCACCAATCTTATAACCATCTTACCCGTGGCAACGTTTGAAATATAGTTTTACAGAATTATATCTAACCTTTATTTTTACCATGCGATAAAAAAACTTTAGGCAACAAAGGTAATTTCTAGCAATGAAAATTTTTAAGGCAATAGAAGTAACTTATGCAGCACTTGAAATGTCACACTCAGCAATTTAAAAGAGGGACCCATGCGTTGTTTCAACATTAAAAAAAATTAAAAATCAAATTTTAATGATTTCTAACACCATGTTCAACACCTTTCTGAATGATTTGTGGCTCTGTCAGATTTCAGCGCCCAGGTGAGGATTTGTCCGCACGTCTTTACCTTTCCATTGCAATGTCAGCTCTTCCAATGGAGAAACAAACCCAACACAGATTTTTTTAAGACTTCTGGGAAAGTTATATTGCGCCCCAAGGCAGTAGGTAATTTGTATTCTATTTTCAATGCCAATCCTGATTTTTCTGATTTATCGAAGCCTCTTGGAAGCAAAATAAACCTCCATGCCTCTGATTATGCTTAGGCAGAGTTTTCACAATTTTTTTTCTCCAAGCTTATCATCACACTCTAGGCACACCTCCAAGAAGGCTTTCAACGCCAACAACAGATTTTGGCATCTCAAGCAGATTTTATGGCTTTTCCAACATGCTATCACACCCCTTTTTAATGCGAAAATACCTATGTTCCACCAAGTTTCCGGGACAGGGACGGCAGGGGATGGGGGGACGTGTTTCCGGGACGGATTTTTTTGGAGATGTTTTTTAGAGGACGACAGGGGATGACTATTAAAATATAAGAGAAAATTTAAAAAAGATAGGAAATTTCAAATATTCATATGATAACATTGATAAAGCATTCATCACACACATTATAGAACCTCAATACATAAAATTGGAGCTGAATTGAGATTTCACATAAGGTTCAAGTTTCAATTACAATAATAATTACAATGAAATCCCCAAGGGCTGCAAGTTTCAACTAGACAATAACAAAATGTCTGAAACATAGAAAAAGTATATAGTACACAACGCTTGCACAAAAGTCTTAACAATTTAAAAGCAATCATATGCATCATCAAGCATACAATTAGCAAATGCATTGTCACACTTTTGAGCAGGCATATTGGAGCAGTCATGATAATAGGGATTTTCAGAATTGAGTAAAAAACCCGCTGTTTTTTTCAGCAAAACATATTACTTTATGCTCTATTCATACACCTTTTCTGCACAACACAACATTGAACTGAATAACACACTCTTTTTCACCAAAACATTTTACTCCATGTTTTGTAGTCACACACACCTTTCACTACATTGAGTCAAAAACAGTCTTTTTCGGAAAAAAAATTACTTTATGCTCTGTTCGTACACCCTGTGCTGCACAACACAACATTGAACTGATACCACAATGTTTTTCACCAAAACATATTGCTCTACATTATGTATTCATACACATAGTTCAAAGAACTGGGTAAATACCCCTTTGTTTTTCAGGAAAGCATATTACTCAATGCTCTGTTTATACACCCTTCGCTGCACATCAAACCATTCAACATAATACCACAATTTGTTTATCAACAAAACATATTACTATATGTTCTCTATTTATAGACACGTTGTTGCATGAGCAATACAAAACTATTAAATGAATTCATTGTAGAATATTGCTCTCTTGCCTTCTTCTCACTGCTGTTCTTTTTCCTCTCTTTGCTGTTTTCTTTCTTTGTCTTCTCCTTCACAAGGTGGGAAATGACAAAAATGAGCTTCTTTGTTTGTTTTAGTTGTAAGAGAGGTTGTTTTAGCTTTACGTTAGTTAGGAATGAGTGTGGGGGTCCTTGTGGGCCCCCATATTCCTTTTATTAAATTAACTGTGTTTTTTTTAAAAATAACTTACCTTTGATGGGACGTAGGGGACGCCCAGACGTCCCCGGTACGGTCGAGCGACTTGTAGAAGTCCCTTGGACGTTCTGGGGACGTTGGGGCGTACCTTGCTCCAATTTTGACATCTCCGGGATGTCCAGATTTTTTTAACAGATTGGGGACGCGTAGAGGATGTTTCTTATCCATCCCGGAGTTTCCGAAACGTCCCTGGTATGGGGACGAGCCTACAAAGGTAGGGGACGTTGTCCCCCTGGAACATAGGAAAATACAATTCTCAAGTGTAAAGCAAAAAAAAAAAAATAATGCTTAGGCTTCTTTTTTGTATTGAGAATATGGTTTTAGGAAAATCAAAAAATTAAAAACTTCCAAAACAAAAACTTCACTAGAGTAGAAAAAACTTCTTTAGACAAATCTCCATGTGCTCCTTCTCATGGCTCTTCCATGTCTGACTTCTTCGATGTAACATCCCCATTTTAAAACACCAGAACAAGGGAAATTTTTTTTTTTTTTTTTTATATATAACGTTCTCTGTTATGAATTATAAAATTCAAACACACGTTCAAGATTTAATAATTGTTCTCTGCCCAAACCACACAGTTTGGATCATACAATTTCTTTTAAAAACGAATGTTCCCTGTTCACATATTTACAATATGAAACACACATTCAATGCCATTCAATCTCATAACAGATTCTATATGCTGCTGTAAATGACTCGATGAACTGCCGATCTTCCATTTTCATGGCTCGGAGTTTCAACGATCCTTCATTTCATGACTCGGCAACAACCGATCCTTCATGTACATGACTCGGCAACAACCGATCCTTCATGTTTGTTTATGCATAGTATATTTTATATACTTGTTCCCACATGCTATCACAAACGACAATAAACAACCCTTTTAATGCGCATACCGGTATGTTCCCCACCAGTTTCCGGACAGGGACGGCAGGGGATGGATGGACGTGTTTCCGGGACGGATTTTTTTGGAGATGTTTTTTAGAGGACGACAGGGGATGACTATTAAAATATAAGAGAAAATTTAAAAAAGATAGGAAATTTCAAATATTCATATGATAACATTGATAAAGCATTCATCACACACATTATAGAACCTCAATACATAAAATTGGAGCTGAATTGAGATTTCACATAAGGTTCAAGTTTCAATTACAATAATAATTACAATGAAATCCCCAAGGGCTGCAAGTTTCAACTAGACAATAACAAAATGTCTGAAACATAGAAAAAGTATATAGTACACAACGCTTGCACAAAAGTCTTAACAATTTAAAAGCAATCATATGCATCATCAAGCATACAATTAGCAAATGCATTGTCACACTTTTGAGCAGGCATATTGGAGCAGTCATGATAATAGGGATTTTCAGAATTGAGTAAAAAAACCCGCTGTTTTTTTCAGCAAAACATATTACTTTATGCTCTATTCATACACCTTTTCTGCACAACACAACATTGAACTGAATAACACACTCTTTTTCACCAAAACATTTTACTCCATGTTTTGTAGTCACACACACCTTTCACTACATTGAGTCAAAAACAGTCTTTTTCGGAAAAAAAATTACTTTATGCTCTGTTCGTACACCCTGTGCTGCACAACACAACATTGAACTGATACCACAATGTTTTTCACCAAAACATATTGCTCTACATTATGTATTCATACACATAGTTCAAAGAACTGGGTAAATACCCCTTTGTTTTTCAGGAAAGCATATTACTCAATGCTCTGTTTATACACCCTTCGCTGCACATCAAACCATTCAACATAATACCACAATTTGTTTATCAACAAAACATATTACTATATGTTCTCTATTTATAGACACGTTGTTGCAATGAGCAATACAAAACTATTAAATGAATTCATTGTAGAATATTGCTCTCTTGCCTTCTTCTCACTGCTGTTCTTTTTCCTCTCTTTGCTGTTTTCTTTCTTTGTCTTCTCCTTCACAAGGTGGGAAATGACAAAAATGAGCTTCTTTGTTTGTTTTAGTTGTAAGAGAGGTTGTTTTAGCTTTACGTTAGTTAGGAATGAGTGTGGGGGTCCTTGTGGGCCCCCATATTCCTTTTATTAAATTAACTGTGTTTTTTTTAAAAATAACTTTACCTTTGATGGGACGTAGGGGACGCCCAGACGTCCCCGGTACGGTCGAGCGACTTGTAGAAGTCCCTTGGACGTTCTGGGGACGTTTGGGCGTACCTTGCTCCAATTTTGACATCTCCGGGATGTCCAGATTTTTTTAACAGATTGGGGACGCGTAGAGGATGTTTCTTATCCATCCCGGAGTTTCCGAAACGTCCCTGGTATGGGGACGAGCCTACAAAGGTAGGGGACGTGTCCCCCTGGAACATAGGAAAATACAATTCTCAAGTGTAAAGCAAAAAAAAAAAATAATGCTTAGGCTTCTTTTTTGTATTGAGAATATGGTTTTAGGAAAATCAAAAAATTAAAAACTTCCAAAACAAAAACTTCACTAGAGTAGAAAAAACTTCTTTAGACAAATCTCCATGTGCTCCTTCTCATGGCTCTTCCATGTCTGACTTCTTCGATGTAACATCCCCATTTTAAAACACCAGAACAAGGGAAATTTTTTTTTTTTTTTTTTATATATAACGTTCTCTGTTATGAATTATAAAATTCAAACACACGTTCAAGATTTAATAATTGTTCTCTGCCCAAACCACACAGTTTGGATCATACAATTTCTTTTAAAAACGAATGTTCCCTGTTCACATATTTACAATATGGAACACACATTCAATGCCATTCAATCTCATAACAGATTCTATATGCTGCTGTAAATGACTCGATGAACTGCCGATCTTCCATTTTCATGGCTCGGAGTTTCAACGATCCTTCATTTCATGACTCGGCAACAACCGATCCTTCATGTACATGACTCGGCAACAACCGATCCTTCATGTTTGTTTATGCATAGTATATTTTATATACTTGTTCTCATAACCTTCCCCGGTTATCGAAGTGATCCATTTAAGAAGCCTATCTGAATATCTGTTACTGATATTCATCTGACATCCTGCATCTTAAATTAAGTGATAAGGACAACGCAACCAGCAATTGCGATACTTTGGCCAAAGATTTTCACATGCTTTGCATGATCATATTCCTGAATGTGATACACATCTACGGAATACGTCCTTCACTTCACTTCACCTGTTATCTAGAATGGTCTTTCCTGGTTCCTACCAGTCCTCATCGTTTAAGTTCCGTTTTAAACTTTCGATTCCAGCCAATAATATGAGCGGGTATAGGAAGGCACTCCAGGTAACTAAAGATACGCAGACATACGGTGTCGTTACCCCACGACTCCGTGTGTCTGATTATCTTTAGTATACCGGAGTCACTCTGTATACCAAATCATACCCTAACTCCACCCCAGCTAAAATCTACACTTTCAGCCTATGTATTCTCAATGTTTTAATTCGGGAGGGCATTGCTATATGTCAGCTGCAACATTGTGTCGTCATGAAGACCCCGTCTTCATGAAGACACCTTGCTGTAGCTGGCGTATGCCAATGTCCTGCAGAATTCCTCCCATCGAGAATTCACATCCTGCTCAAGTGACTTAGCTACGAGTTATTAGTTTAAGCAATTTTCAGCATCCACGCTGATCCCTTGATCCTCGTTTCCGTTGCAGTTGTATATAACTAAGAGGGACTAAACTGTCCATTAGTTCGTTATGTATCGTCTCCTTCGTATCGAAGGGCTACATTTCCTTACTTGGTTAATTTCTTAATCATTAGATTAAGCAGTCCGTACCGACGGACATAATAAGTTTAACCTATTAACTTAACCAAGATGTTTCCAACTGCAACTAATTTCAGAATATTAAATTATTAGACGTCATTCAAACGAGGCCTAATCCTTGAGAAATGAATTCATTTATTTCCCTTCAACGTTATATAGTTAAGGATCATTAGTTATGGATATATGTATCCAATAACCTTTATTCTGAATTTTATCAAACGGGATCATTAATGAGGTTCGAAAACGAAGTTCAAATACTCCCAGTTTAAATTGATATTCCTTAGCTCCTAAGCTAATCCTGAATACCCTCTGATTATAAAATCATATTCTTCTTAATCCTTTTTAATGTCAATTCAAAATTCATCTTTACCCAAGTATGAATTAATTGCATTGTTCAACTTAAAGGTTGTATTTAAGTAAGAATAAATATCAGTTTCAATTCAACATCCATCCAAGGATAATGAAACAATTCCAAATCAGGAAATAACACCATATTTCCAATTTAAACAGCAATATCAAACTGATATAATTATTGAAAATATCACACTTGTAACTGTATTCAATATTTCAAGTCATAATTTGTACATTTGCCAATCCAGCTGATTGGGTATAGTTTATACAAAGCATCCATACAACTCATGGACAGAAGAACATATTTTCTTCGTTCACAATTCCTCAAGGAGGAATAAAAGCAACAGTTACAATTTAATTTACATTTAATCAAGAGGCATCAGAAAACAGCCAAGTCTTCATTCTAATCAAATTCCATCTGCAAAATGAATTGCACGGGTCAGTTCAATGAACTGAGCACATTAAGCACTTATCCTTAAAATAAGATGCTTCAACTAACTGTTTCAATAAAAGAACCCTGCTTTTATGAAACGACAGCAAACATCAATCTAGAAAGTCACAAAAGAGAAATCAGCATAACAACTGAACTATCAAAAACATCATCACAATCAGCCAAGGGACTGCTGTCCCGTTTCCACATAATCATTGCAAGTATCAATTTACAATATTTGTAAAGTTAGGAATACAAGTAGCTTGCTGCCTATATAGCATACAGTTATCCTTTTCACGCCTTTCATTAATAACAAATGCAAAGGATGAAACTAACTGAATATAAATCCATTACTTTCCTTTCCGTTCATGAAGCATGTTAATTTTAAGGCATTCAAGTACAAACAAGAAAGCGAACAGCAATGCATATAGTAGCTCTCATCTAAGCACTATAATTTTCTTCATTCACGAATTCCAGGTTCCTAACCGAACGAAAGAAGAAAGATCATTTTCCTAAAACATTAATTCATATCTCTATTTCTTTCCACATGACTGTCCTAACAGTGGAATCCAAACGAAAGACAAATCAAAATAACAGTTCAGAGTGAAACTTACAAAATCCACTCGGAATTCACTTTCTGGCAGCAAGAATAATTTCATTTATTTCCAGTTCATATGAATGCCAAACAGGTTAGTAAGACATTATATTTATCGTGGAGCAAACCATATCAATATGTATACTAGGTATTTGCTATACTAGAAGATTCCCTACTTCTTACACTGTATAGCTAACCAACAACAATTTTGCAACCACACGAGTATGTATATTCATATAATCTTTTATACCTCTGAACACATATAGTTCTTAATAACAAGTTGTACATTGCTGTTACCTACAGCAAGATCGAGGCATATGCACAGTAAACTCCAATGTTACTTTCAGAGTTCCAAATAGCAAAAAAAAGAGAGAAGAATTCATTCTCTACTATTTCATTAAGAACAATCATTGTTTTCAGAATGAAGTAAAAACATTCAATCACGTTTTTCTAAGCAAGACAACTCAACTCAGACAGATAACAGCGTAAACGTTCTCATTGATAAGCATCTCACATAGCCAGTACAGCTGCAATCCAACAAGCTACAGCAATGAACATTCCAGCCACATTTGCATTCTCAAGATAGTAAAAACAAAATAATATCAGAAGGTCAAACTTCGACTGCTAGACGCAATGGGATCAACCTTCGTTACAGCAAGAAGAATTTATAATCATTCATTGCACAGAATACAAAACTAGTTTATAATTGCGTCAATAATCTGATTAAGAAGACCGAACAGTATCAAGAAAACACAACGAATCCATCTTATCTACACCGTAAGAAGAGTCATATTTCATTAAGGAGTTCAGAAGGAAAAACTATTCCTTTTTCCAACTCTCACGAACATTCATATAAAATTTTAATGTCCATTCCTTTAAAATACAAGATACCATTTCTTCATAATCCGAAATAGCAAGGGGAGAGAGAAATCTTATCCCTTTTAAGCAAGAAAGAAAATGAACAGCCAAACGTGTCATCCTTTCTTTTCCCAAGACCATTCGTGTGCTTATAAAGAAAACAATGTTGTATTCATAATAATCAACACAGCAGAGAGAGAAAAGAAATTATTTCCTTTTCAAAAGAAGTTTCAGTATAAAACGACCTTAAACTTCTCATACATCCTGTACCATCATATCACGAAAGACCATATGACAAGAGCATTATCATAGTGGTGAAAACAACCATACAGTCTACCGGTTCAGGATATAAAACTCTAAACAGTGAATACCCATTCCATGAAGCTCAAAAGAAATGATATTCTTTTTAATTCCAAACAGCATACAGCAACAAAAGATCTCATTTCCTTCAATGAAACTTCAGTACAGAAACAAGCCAAGCCGTTCACACTGCCTTCACCATTTTATCTCAAAAGTTCATGTGACAAAGACAATCACACAACAATAAAACAATTCGCACTGCCTGTACTGTTCCTATAAAACATCTATTTCATACACCATACTGTCAACAAACCCGCACGTCGAAGAAGTGTTTCCAACCAATCAATTACAAGGACGGATTAACCACAACAGCAAAGGGGACGACTGTACCCCGTTATTTCCAAAAATGACAGCAAGAAAGGAAGGAAACCCAAATCATAGCAACAAAACACGACTGTAATTCCATTTTTCTCTTCACAGGTAATAGCAGTTCCAAGCACAACATCAAGGAGAACGATTACACTATAAGGAATAGTTTATACAGCCTGTCCATTCCATACCACATGTACAGAGGAAGAAAATGTTTATTTCTTTCTACAACACTGTCAGCAACCACAACGGTAATTCCTATTCCAACCAAATTTAAGCAACCACAATTCAAGGCCGAGCAACCAAAGCCGTTTCTTATCATTTTCCAAGAAAAAGAAGGCAAGAATCAACAAATCCATTTCCAAATCAACTCAAAAACAATCAAGCAATCCCAACCCAAGAGCAGGGTTGTTTTAATGAAACATTTAAATCAAGCAAAGATTTTAAAGAGAAGGGCTTAACATGCCTGTTATCTCTTTTCCAGAACTCGAAGAAAGCTTCGTTTTGCCGCGTTTTTCTTCCACAACGGCAACACAATATTCCCAGCACTTTCTTCCTTCTTCTTGGCTGATCAACAGCCTCAAAACTTCCAAGAAAATGTCAAATGCAAGAGCTGGTTCGACTAAACCAGACCAAGAAACCAAATGCAGAGCAATTTTGCAAAAAGCTCGAATCAACAAAAATGAGAATCAAAATTTCCTCATGCTGCTTCCAAGGCAAGCTGGTCGCGAGGACCAAAAACCATTAATGCAATAAAGGCTTGCCTTTCTCCTTATTTTCCACGCCACCTCCACTTGGGTTGGCAAGTCTCCAATTTTAAATTTTTCCATGCAAATGAACTTAGCCAAGCTTCCAAATGGATACCTCCATCTCCTACCTGCCCCGCCAAAACTGGCGCTGTCCACGTATGGACTTTTCAATTAATGCCAATGAATACTCCCCTCCATCCTTATCCTCTCCTTCCAAGGGTCTGCGCGCCCTTTTAGATTAGGATTAGTCTAGGTTGCATAAAGTGTTCAACCTAGGCCTTAGTTTAGCCTTAGGTTTTATTTTCCCCTTTTTTTTTTTTTTAATTTAAAAATCCACTTAGGATTAGTAATATAGGATGCATGTTAGGACTTAGGATTAGTTTAGGTTTTAATTCATACTAACCACTAACACTAACATCTTCCTTTCCAGCCCCTTACTAACACCCACGTTAACGCAGAGCAGGACGTTCCGTCCCTCCGATTACATGCCAAGGCCACCCGTGTCCAGGCGTTTCTCGCCCCACAAGGTCCCGAATTCGACAGTACAGGGTTCAAAAATCGAACCCCTGTCGTTGGCATCTACGTGCTAGCTGTTCACACCTGTAATCAGGCGCTGCACGTTTATAATAATCCTAGTCCAGTTCAAGTGTGAATTTACATAGAAAACACAAGAGGACCTCAGCATACTTGGATCAATGGAATTGATTCAGGGTATGCTGTCAATCAGCACAAGAGCAAGCAATTATACGACAATCTGTCGTCACATCAGCAAACACACAAGTACAGTGTTCGCTGTCCCATGCAATAAATCATAGTATGCAAGAATCCAAATTAGCAACACATTCTCTTAAGATCAAAACATATCTTAACATGTTTGCTTTCATTCCAAGAGCCATAACAGTATGTAAAACATTCACCAAGTTAGCATACAAAATCAGAGTGTTACATTCTTCCCTCCTTAAAGAATCATCGTCCCGATGATCAGATTTACAAATCAAGGAGTTCATAGAACAAAATTCAGTTATTGTTCTTTCATTCATAAGTTCATACCAAAAACAGATTCTCTCTTAAAAACAACGTTTTAAGACAACTGTACAATAGACTAATAATTGTCTAAATTTGGTAAAATTTTCAGTTCTCTGAATTTCATATTCAGTTAAACAGATGTGGAAAAGTAGATCTCATTTCTTCGAGATTCTCCCAAGTTGCACTTTCTTCGCTGAACTGGTCCCACTGGACCTTACATTGGTTCACTTCGCGATTTCTCAAGTACAACTGGCGAGTTCCCAACACTCGAATGGGCTTAACCACGATTATTCCTGGGTCTTGGACCTGCAAGGAATTCCAATTTAGCACATGTGATAAATCTGTCACGTATTTCTTAAGTAAAGAAATATGAAAAACATCATGCATTTGAGACAAAGCAGGAGGTAATGCTAGACGATAAGCTACTGGGTTGATTATTTCAATAATTTCAAAAGGTCCCACGTAACGTGGTGACAACTTGGCAGCCTTGCCAAAAGTTATGGAGCTCTTTTTCGGCTTCACCCGAAGAAAGACCTTCTCTCCAAGTTTATAATGCTTGTCAACCCGCTTCAAGTCTGCATAGCTCTTCTGCCTATTGGCAGCCTCCTTTAGATGTTCCCGAATCATTTTGATTTGCTGTTCCATTTCCATAAGGATTTCTGGCCCAATTACCTCTCTGTCCTCAACGCTGTCCCAGCTGACAGGGGTTCTGCATTTTCTTCCATACAATGCTTCAAAGGGCGCCATTTTTAAAGAGGCATGATAGGTGTTATTGTAAGCAAATTCTACCAGCGGGAGGTATTCCTCCCATTTATACTGCTGGTCCATGCAATACATCCTCAGCATGTCCTCTAAAACTTGATTAACTCTCTCAGTCTGTCCATCCGTTTCTGGATGATATGCAGAACTGAAGTTTAATTTAGTTCCCAAGGCTGCATTAAGCGTTTGCCAAAACCTTGATGTCATCCTCGGATCTCTGTCCGATATGATTAATTCCGGTATTCCATGCAACCTGAAGATTTCATGCACAAATCTTCTTGCTAAAACTGGTGCATCGTCCTTCAAATTACCAGCAATGAAGTGTGCCACTTTGGTCAATTTGTCGACTACAACCAGGATAATGTCATGTTTATTTCTTGACATAGGCAATCCTTGAACGAAATCCATCGTTATCACTTGCCACTTATACTGCGGAATGCTATGGGGATACAATAATCCTGAAGGGTGCATATGTTCCGCTTTAACACGCTGACATTCCAAGCAGTGTGTTACAAACTCTACCACATCCTTTTTCATTCCCTTCCAAAAATATTGCTGCTTAAGATCAGCAAGCATTTTTGTGATGCCAGGGTGTCCAGAAAAAGGTGAATTATGGAATTCAGTGAGCAATTTCCCTCTTAAGTCATTTGCCACAGGTACATATACCCTGTCTTCGAACCTCAGAACTCCTTCGTTATCAAAACGAAATCCCTTATACCTGCTGTCCTGCGGGTCTGCAGCAAGTGCTGATTTGACTTGCTGAAAATAGGAATCTGATTCTAAGGCATCTTTTACCTCATTCTTAAACTGAGTTCTTAACGTTATAAGAGCAGAGATATGCTTCCTTCGACTCAGAGCATCTGCTACTCTATTTTCCTTGCCCTTAATGTAGCTTATATCAAAATCATATTGAGACAGAAATTCTAACCATCTTCGTTGCCTGGCATTCAGATTTGGCTGAGTAAAAATATACTTCAGCCCCAGATGGTCTGTTTTTAATTCAAAGGGCTTGCCAAGAAGGTAATGCCTCCATATTTGAAGCGCATGTACTATGGCAGCGAGCTCAAGATCGTGTGGAGCATAGTTCTGTTCATGTAACTTAAGCTTTCTGCTTTCATAAGCGATAACATGGTTATTCTGTAACAAAATACCCCCAAGGCCTTCTCCTGAGGCGTCCGTTACAACCATAAAATCTCCATTTGGATCAGGTACAGTCAAAATAGGTGCTGTAGTTAACTGCTCCTTTAACTTTTTAAAGGCAGATTCACATTTGTCGGTCCAGACAAATTTCTTTTCTTTCTTCTGCAACGAAGTGATTGGGGCAGCAATTTTTGAAAAGTCCTTAACGAACTTTCTATAATATCCAGCCAAGCCCATGAAGCTCCTTACTTTGTGCACGTTCTTAGGCGCAGGCCACTCAGTTATAGCCGTGATCTTTGAAGGGTCAACAGCTATCCCGTCTTTGCTTATAACGTGTCCCAAATAATGCACCTCTGCATCATAAAAGGAACATTTGGACAGTTTGCCATACAACTTCCTCTTTCTTAAGATTTCCAGCACTATCCTGAGATGTTCTTGGTGCTCTTCGACATTTTTAGAGTATATAAGAATGTCGTCTAAG
This sequence comes from Taxus chinensis, assembly GCA_019776745.2. Taxonomy (NCBI): domain Eukaryota; kingdom Viridiplantae; phylum Streptophyta; class Pinopsida; order Cupressales; family Taxaceae; genus Taxus; species Taxus chinensis. The sequence continues at coordinate 326,691,161 of CM034156.1, read as the reverse complement.
AATACAAGCACAAACTTGTCTAAGTATTCTTGAAAAATGTTATTCATTAGATTCATGAAGGCGGCAGGTGCATTAGTCAGCCCAAAAGGCAACACCGTGAACTCATAGTGCCCATACCTCGTTCTAAAAGCTGTTTTATGAATATCTTCCTCTTTTATTCTCAGCTGATGGTACCCTGACCGCAGATCTATTTTTGAATAGACTGATGCTCCTCGCATCTGATCAAACAGATCATCGATTCTTGGAAGTGGGTATCGATTTTTAATGGTTGCTTTATTCAGCATTCTGTAATCAATGCACAGCCTCAAGGTGCCATCCTTTTTCTTTACAAAGATTACCGGTGCTCCCCAAGGTGAGATGCTCGGTCTGATCAGCCCCTTAGTCAGAAGTTCTTGTAACTGAGCCTTCAGTTCTACCAGCTCAATGGTAGTCATTCTATAAGGTGCCTTAGATATGGGTTCCGTTCCTGGTTTGATCTCTATAGCGAAGTCAAACTCACGTTTGGGCGGAAGACCCGGCAATTCCTCCGGAAACACATCACGAAAATCCCTCAACAATGGATACTTTTCCATGAAATCATTATCTTCCATTTCATTTTCTGTCATTTTTACCGCATACAAAGTGCAGCCTCTGTTTTTAGCCCTCTTTAGTTGCATAGCCGTCAGTTTCCTAACTGCAACTTCCCGTTTTACACCTTGAATGATTGCTGCTTTCTGCAGGTCATCAAGGCAACTGATTTGTTTTTCATAACAGTCAACCTTTGCCTTATGTTCAGCCAACCAGTTAACTCCAATAATGATATCATATGATCCTAGAGGAGTGACATACAAGTCAACTTCGGTGGAGAACCCAGGCAGGTCAAGAATTGCCCCAAAAAGGCACATTTCAACTGTGTGGACAGCATTATTCCCATAATGCACTGTCCATGTTTTATCCATTCTTGCAGCCTTTCTTTTTAATTTCATAGCAAGTTCAGTAGAAATAAAACATTCTGTAGCTCCAGTATCAAAGAGTACAACTACAGGTTTACCGAATAGCTTACCAGTAACTTCTATGGGCGTCACTTGCTTTTCAGCTTGTCTGTTAGACACTGCAGCATGTATCCTATGCTGCTGTCCGCGATCATCCTTCTTTAGAGGACAGTGATTCGCATAGTGGTCCTTTCCACAGTTGAAGCATCCTCCAGCTGGCCCTTTTCTAGGTTCAAATTTATTACCAGCCTTAAAGTTATCGTTCTGGCTTCCATAGGACTTCTGTCCAATGCCATTAACTTTTGGAAAGCTGTTCCGCACACTATTTACAGGTCTGTTCATCACAGGTTTCTTGTTGTTATCTACAACAATTTTATTTTTCACACCAAACCTTTTCCAAGGTCCCCTTTTTGGTGCAAGAGACGAAGAAGGATGGGGAATCTTCTTCCTTATCTCTTCCCTGTGAGCAGAGATTGCTCTCAATTTTTGTTCCTGTCGGATTGCCTTTTCGACAACTCCATCCATGGTGGTTGGGCCGTGGACATCCACTTCGCCACCAATGATGGGATTCAGTCCCATTATGAATTTCCGTATTTTGAACTTCTCGTCAGCTTGGTACTGCGGCACATACTTAAGGAGTTTAGTAAACCCTTCCCAGTATTCCGTCACTGACAGCCTTCCTTGCGACCAGTTCTGAAATTTAGTCATTTTCCTATCAAAATAGAGTTGAGGCAGCCATCTTTGCCTAAAATAACCCTTAAATTGATCCCAAGTTATGTCTGATTCGACAATATTCAGCTCAACCTTACGGTTGTCCCACCAGGATGACGCTTCATGAGAAAGCTGATATGCTCCCCATATCGCTTTAGTCTCTTCGGAGAAGTTTCTTATTGCAAAGTATTTCTCCATTTCACTGAGCCAGTTCTGAGCTCCGTCCCCAAGAGTTGTTCCATCAAACTTTGGAGGACTTATTCTCTTTATATCATTTGTAAGTTCAGCTGCTAATCTTGCCCTTTTGTTTTCAGGGGGATTAGGAGCAATTACGTTATTACCATCAACACCCGGATTCCCTCCGTTGATGTTGTCCACAGGAGGCAGCTGATCATTTATTTCAGCTTCATTCCCCTCCTCTTCATTGCCCATTGACTGCTGTTCCAGTACAGTCAAACGATCCCTCGTATCAAGTAGGGCAGCAAGGATTTCATCCAGCTTTTGGGCAGTTGCTGCTTCTCCACCCTGCAACGGGTTATTCGCAGCATTCCCTCTTGTCCTGACCATTTTCTGTTCAATAAGAAAATGTAAACTTTATTAATAACGTGGACTCATTAGGTCCAAGAGCTGCAACCTTCAACTCTGATACCAAGATGTAACATCCCCATTTTAAAACACCAGAACAAGGGAAATTTTTTTTTTTTTTTTTATATATAACGTTCTCTGTTATGAATTATAAAATTCAAACACACGTTCAAGATTTAATAATTGTTCTCTGCCCAAACCACACAGTTTGGATCATACAATTTCTTTTAAAAACGAATGTTCCCTGTTCACATATTTACAATATGGAACACACATTCAATGCCATTCAATCTCATAACAGATTCTATATGCTGCTGTAAATGACTCGATGAACTGCCGATCTTCCATTTTCATGGCTCGGAGTTTCAACGATCCTTCATTTCATGACTCGGCAACAACCGATCCTTCATGTACATGACTCGGCAACAACCGATCCTTCATGTTTGTTTATGCATAGTATATTTTATATACTTGTTCTCATAACCTTCCCCGGTTATCGAAGTGATCCATTTAAGAAGCCTATCTGAATATCTGTTACTGATATTCATCTGACATCCTGCATCTTAAATTAAGTGATAAGGACAACGCAACCAGCAATTGCGATACTTTGGCCAAAGATTTTCACATGCTTTGCATGATCATATTCCTGAATGTGATACACATCTACGGAATACGTCCTTCACTTCACTTCACCTGTTATCTAGAATGGTCTTTCCTGGTTCCTACCAGTCCTCATCGTTTAAGTTCCGTTTTAAACTTTCGATTCCAGCCAATAATATGAGCGGGTATAGGAAGGCACTCCAGGTAACTAAAGATACGCAGACATACGGTGTCGTTACCCCACGACTCCGTGTGTCTGATTATCTTTAGTATACCGGAGTCACTCTGTATACCAAATCATACCCTAACTCCACCCCAGCTAAAATCTACACTTTCAGCCTATGTATTCTCAATGTTTTAATTCGGGAGGGCATTGCTATATGTCAGCTGCAACATTGTGTCGTCATGAAGACCCCGTCTTCATGAAGACACCTTGCTGTAGCTGGCGTATGCCAATGTCCTGCAGAATTCCTCCCATCGAGAATTCACATCCTGCTCAAGTGACTTAGCTACGAGTTATTAGTTTAAGCAATTTTCAGCATCCACGCTGATCCCTTGATCCTCGTTTCCGTTGCAGTTGTATATAACTAAGAGGGACTAAACTGTCCATTAGTTCGTTATGTATCGTCTCCTTCGTATCGAAGGGCTACATTTCCTTACTTGGTTAATTTCTTAATCATTAGATTAAGCAGTCCGTACCGACGGACATAATAAGTTTAACCTATTAACTTAACCAAGATGTTTCCAACTGCAACTAATTTCAGAATATTAAATTATTAGACGTCATTCAAACGAGGCCTAATCCTTGAGAAATGAATTCATTTATTTCCCTTCAACGTTATATAGTTAAGGATCATTAGTTATGGATATATGTATCCAATAACCTTTATTCTGAATTTTATCAAACGGGATCATTAATGAGGTTCGAAAACGAAGTTCAAATACTCCCAGTTTAAATTGATATTCCTTAGCTCCTAAGCTAATCCTGAATACCCTCTGATTATAAAATCATATTCTTCTTAATCCTTTTTAATGTCAATTCAAAATTCATCTTTACCCAAGTATGAATTAATTGCATTGTTCAACTTAAAGGTTGTATTTAAGTAAGAATAAATATCAGTTTCAATTCAACATCCATCCAAGGATAATGAAACAATTCCAAATCAGGAAATAACACCATATTTCCAATTTAAACAGCAATATCAAACTGATATAATTATTGAAAATATCACACTTGTAACTGTATTCAATATTTCAAGTCATAATTTGTACATTTGCCAATCCAGCTGATTGGGTATAGTTTATACAAAGCATCCATACAACTCATGGACAGAAGAACATATTTTCTTCGTTCACAATTCCTCAAGGAGGAATAAAAGCAACAGTTACAATTTAATTTACATTTAATCAAGAGGCATCAGAAAACAGCCAAGTCTTCATTCTAATCAAATTCCATCTGCAAAATGAATTGCACGGGTCAGTTCAATGAACTGAGCACATTAAGCACTTATCCTTAAAATAAGATGCTTCAACTAACTGTTTCAATAAAAGAACCCTGCTTTTATGAAACGACAGCAAACATCAATCTAGAAAGTCACAAAAGAGAAATCAGCATAACAACTGAACTATCAAAAACATCATCACAATCAGCCAAGGGACTGCTGTCCCGTTTCCACATAATCATTGCAAGTATCAATTTACAATATTTGTAAAGTTAGGAATACAAGTAGCTTGCTGCCTATATAGCATACAGTTATCCTTTTCACGCCTTTCATTAATAACAAATGCAAAGGATGAAACTAACTGAATATAAATCCATTACTTTCCTTTCCGTTCATGAAGCATGTTAATTTTAAGGCATTCAAGTACAAACAAGAAAGCGAACAGCAATGCATATAGTAGCTCTCATCTAAGCACTATAATTTTCTTCATTCACGAATTCCAGGTTCCTAACCGAACGAAAGAAGAAAGATCATTTTCCTAAAACATTAATTCATATCTCTATTTCTTTCCACATGACTGTCCTAACAGTGGAATCCAAACGAAAGACAAATCAAAATAACAGTTCAGAGTGAAACTTACAAAATCCACTCGGAATTCACTTTCTGGCAGCAAGAATAATTTCATTTATTTCCAGTTCATATGAATGCCAAACAGGTTAGTAAGACATTATATTTATCGTGGAGCAAACCATATCAATATGTATACTAGGTATTTGCTATACTAGAAGATTCCCTACTTCTTACACTGTATAGCTAACCAACAACAATTTTGCAACCACACGAGTATGTATATTCATATAATCTTTTATACCTCTGAACACATATAGTTCTTAATAACAAGTTGTACATTGCTGTTACCTACAGCAAGATCGAGGCATATGCACAGTAAACTCCAATGTTACTTTCAGAGTTCCAAATAGCAAAAAAAAAAGAGAAGAATTCATTCTCTACTATTTCATTAAGAACAATCATTGTTTTCAGAATGAAGTAAAAACATTCAATCACGTTTTTCTAAGCAAGACAACTCAACTCAGACAGATAACAGCGTAAACGTTCTCATTGATAAGCATCTCACATAGCCAGTACAGCTGCAATCCAACAAGCTACAGCAATGAACATTCCAGCCACATTTGCATTCTCAAGATAGTAAAAACAAAATAATATCAGAAGGTCAAACTTCGACTGCTAGACGCAATGGGATCAACCTTCGTTACAGCAAGAAGAATTTATAATCATTCATTGCACAGAATACAAAACTAGTTTATAATTGCGTCAATAATCTGATTAAGAAGACCGAACAGTATCAAGAAAACACAACGAATCCATCTTATCTACACCGTAAGAAGAGTCATATTTCATTAAGGAGTTCAGAAGGAAAAACTATTCCTTTTTCCAACTCTCACGAACATTCATATAAAATTTTAATGTCCATTCCTTTAAAATACAAGATACCATTTCTTCATAATCCGAAATAGCAAGGGGAGAGAGAAATCTTATCCCTTTTAAGCAAGAAAGAAAATGAACAGCCAAACGTGTCATCCTTTCTTTTCCCAAGACCATTCGTGTGCTTATAAAGAAAACAATGTTGTATTCATAATAATCAACACAGCAGAGAGAGAAAAGAAATTATTTCCTTTTCAAAAGAAGTTTCAGTATAAAACGACCTTAAACTTCTCATACATCCTGTACCATCATATCACGAAAGACCATATGACAAGAGCATTATCATAGTGGTGAAAACAACCATACAGTCTACCGGTTCAGGATATAAAACTCTAAACAGTGAATACCCATTCCATGAAGCTCAAAAGAAATGATATTCTTTTTAATTCCAAACAGCATACAGCAACAAAAGATCTCATTTCCTTCAATGAAACTTCAGTACAGAAACAAGCCAAGCCGTTCACACTGCCTTCACCATTTTATCTCAAAAGTTCATGTGACAAAGACAATCACACAACAATAAAACAATTCGCACTGCCTGTACTGTTCCTATAAAACATCTATTTCATACACCATACTGTCAACAAACCCGCACGTCGAAGAAGTGTTTCCAACCAATCAATTACAAGGACGGATTAACCACAACAGCAAAGGGGACGACTGTACCCCGTTATTTCCAAAAATGACAGCAAGAAAGGAAGGAAACCCAAATCATAGCAACAAAACACGACTGTAATTCCATTTTTCTCTTCACAGGTAATAGCAGTTCCAAGCACAACATCAAGGAGAACGATTACACTATAAGGAATAGTTTATACAGCCTGTCCATTCCATACCACATGTACAGAGGAAGAAAATGTTTATTTCTTTCTACAACACTGTCAGCAACCACAACGGTAATTCCTATTCCAACCAAATTTAAGCAACCACAATTCAAGGCCGAGCAACCAAAGCCGTTTCTTATCATTTTCCAAGAAAAAGAAGGCAAGAATCAACAAATCCATTTCCAAATCAACTCAAAAACAATCAAGCAATCCCAACCCAAGAGCAGGGTTGTTTTAATGAAACATTTAAATCAAGCAAAGATTTTAAAGAGAAGGGCTTAACATGCCTGTTATCTCTTTTCCAGAACTCGAAGAAAGCTTCGTTTTGCCGCGTTTTTCTTCCACAACGGCAACACAATATTCCCAGCACTTTCTTCCTTCTTCTTGGCTGATCAACAGCCTCAAAACTTCCAAGAAAATGTCAAATGCAAGAGCTGGTTCGACTAAACCAGACCAAGAAACCAAATGCAGAGCAATTTTGCAAAAAGCTCGAATCAACAAAAATGAGAATCAAAATTTCCTCATGCTGCTTCCAAGGCAAGCTGGTCGCGAGGACCAAAAACCATTAATGCAATAAAGGCTTGCCTTTCTCCTTATTTTCCACGCCACCGCCACTTGGGTTGGCAAGTCTCCAATTTTAAATTTTTCCATGCAAATGAACTTAGCCAAGCTTCCAAATGGATACCTCCATCTCCTACCTGCCCCGCCAAAACTGGCGCTGTCCACGTATGGACTTTTCAATTAATGCCAATGAATACTCCCCTCCATCCTTATCCTCTCCTTCCAAGGGTCTGCGCGCCCTTTTAGATTAGGATTAGTCTAGGTTGCATAAAGTGTTCAACCTAGGCCTTAGTTTAGCCTTAGGTTTTATTTTCCCCTTTTTTTAAAAAAAAAAAAAAAAAATCCACTTAGGATTAGTAATGTAGGATGCATGTTAGGACTTAGGATTAGTTTAGGTTTTAATTCATACTAACCACTAACACTAACATCTTCCTTTCCAGCCCCTTACTAACACCCACGTTAACGCAGAGCAGGACGTTCCGTCCCTCCGATTACATGCCAAGGCCACCCGTGTCCAGGCGTTTCTCGCCCCACAAGGTCCCGAATTCGACAGTACAGGGTTCAAAAATCGAACCCCTGTCGTTGGCATCTACGTGCTAGCTGTTCACACCTGTAATCAGGCGCTGCACGTTTATAATAATCCTAGTCCAGTTCAAGTGTGAATTTACATAGAAAACACAAGAGGACCTCAGCATACTTGGATCAATGGAATTGATTCAGGGTATGCTGTCAATCAGCACAAGAGCAAGCAATTATACGACAATCTGTCGTCACATCAGCAAACACACAAGTACAGTGTTCGCTGTCCCATGCAATAAATCATAGTATGCAAGAATCCAAATTAGCAACACATTCTCTTAAGATCAAAACATATCTTAACATGTTTGCTTTCATTCCAAGAGCCATAACAGTATGTAAAACATTCACCAAGTTAGCATACAAAATCAGAGTGTTAACTTGCTTGTTTTTTATTTCCATTTCCCCCTCTTCCAATGTTCTTCTTCAATGGCTATGTGACATCACAATTTTATGTGCAAAATTCTTCTTCCTTTTCTACTCCACTGCGCATTGCCCCTTGTGTTTTTCTTGCACCACATACACCCACCTTTCCCTTCTTCCAACACAAATATATGCTACATTCTCATGTGCAAATATTAAATGCAGTTTGCAGTCTTCTGTTTTGATAGGGTGTCGTGAACCTTAATTTCTACTTTTCCTTGTCCCTTGGTTGTATGACCAAACTTATTTATCCTCCGCAACACTTATCAAAAACCGTTTTGTTTCCACCTAGGAAATGTACAATCGAGTCACCCCAGAAACTTAGACATCTAGCGTGAAACCTGTGAAGTTCCTACTCGATTCGTCTGCTAGATTACCTTGCTTCTATCTCACCATGTAATTTTTTACGAGCCGAACTCATCTCTTTTCCTTGTTAATTTACATAATTCTGTGTTACGTATATGAAAAACAACTTGGAGCATAGCTCACTAATTTGTGTGAATGCAAATTACATGAAAACAAATGCCAAAAATATGACTATCCTAGAAAGTAGTAAATATTTTTGGGTTGGTAATTCTTGGTTTTTGGTGTTCTTTATGGTCCTCCTGTGTGTCTTAAATCAAGAAATTCGTATACTCCATACCCTTCCGCCCAACTTGGTAGATGGTCTTATAGAGGTTATATGCTTTCAGTATCCACTTTTGCTTAGTCACTTGTGAAACACATGCCTTACATGGTGCCACTGCTAGCTCTCTCCATTAATCTTCCTTTGCTTGTTTAACTTAGTTGATGTCGTCGGTTGTTTTGTGCTACCATCCACTATTATTTTAGGTGGTACTCATGGCTTGTTCTTATCAACTTCTTAAGTCATTGTATCTATGATTTCCACATTTACCACGGTGATCTCCTTTTCTTCATTTTTCTCCTTAACTGGACATTCCTTCTTATCCACGCATTCCATGGTTTGTATGCCACTTTGTTCAATTTCTTTTTTCAACACAGACATATTCATTGTTGCTTCAAAGTCTAGTTTTCTTTTTGCCTTGACTGAAGGAGTTGGCGGATCCTGCATGACAACCTTGATCACAATATCTTTCTGCAGCCGGAGTACTTACGTTCGCGTGCTTAGTATTCCCTTTTTCTCCTAGTGCATAACCTTCTTCTTCTTTGTTTTCAAAGTTCCCATCTTACTAGCTACGGAATCCATCTTTGCGTTGGTTCTATGAAACACTTCACCAATCCACTTCCTACAGGATCAAATTGTGGTTTTCTTCTTTGTACCCCCCCCACATCCTCGATCCGTGATATCATATGACTCTTTTATGTGCCTTGCGCAAGACAAACTAGATGAGGCGACCTCTTTTTCATCCCCATTTATCTTTCCTTTGTCTAATGACATTTGGATCTCTTCCTACTGTGCAATCAACTTGTAAAGGTTTACCTTGTCCTCATCTTCCTTTACATTCTCCTCATACATGGTTCCAAGTTTTGCATTTACGGGTATTGGTACTCTTTGCTCTCCATTTTGGAAGCTCATATACCTTTGCTCGAATCTCATATCTGCCATATTGTCATAACACCAAGGCCTACCTAACAATGTTGAATAGTGATCTTTCCTAGCCATCTTAGTCACTTCAAAGTTTCTAGTAAAGAGAACACCCATAATCTCCAACTCTGCGTTGCGTAAGACTCCAATAGGTTTCGACTCTGTCTTGTTTTCCATAAACAACGAGCTAGTCACAATTCACAATTCGAGATTTAGTCTTTTGTTAAGAGGTTGACTTAAGCTCCCGTATCAATCAAGATCTTCATTTAAAATCCATTGAGTTGTGTGTCAATCAATAACTCATGATCATATGGAGTATTTTGGATGATACATGTCTCTCGCTCTAAGGATAATTTTGGTTCTTTTTCTGTTTTTGCGGGTGTTTCCATACTTCGCTTCAATCACATCTTAAGTAATAACCCTTCCCATTTTCAACAATTTGAGTAATTCGGCCAACTCTTTTACCTCCTCTAGTCTCGGTCCTCCCATCTAAGAGTCCCCTAGCTCTTACATAGACCTTAATTCGACCAACACACCTAGCATGTCTTCCCTTGCTTCTCTGATGATTTCCTAATGCTATGCAGCATTAGGATAATCACCTAGCCTCTTAGTGTGTGGATATTGTACCTTTGCTTTCCCATTCTGCGTGTGGTCGGACCCACATGGCCCTGATACCCACCTACATGCGGTTATGATCACCTTTTGGTCTTATCCTCGATATCTTTCCCTCGAAGATTTCTTCCACAAAGGCAAATATAGTTAGTCCATTCACAGAGCACATGAAAGTGAGACACACGATGCAATGTGATTGATTAGCACAAGAGTATGTATATATGGACATGTGTCGGCGCATGTATAAGGACAAAAGCACATAATTTGGGATCATGCTAGTGACTAAGGGAACACAAGGGAAGGTTCTAGAACCAATGAGTGTGTGCCAACAAAGGGACATCCATACATTTATGAGGAATCCAGGAGGGAACCAAAGTATATTCGCATGTCAATTGGCAGATCAAGGTTGTTTCTAAATACTATAAATACCTCGTTGAACCTCATTTTGTAAGAGTTATTAATTGGTTAGTGAATTAGTTGAACAAAAGGAGCTTTTTGATACTTCATGTATTTCAGGTTTTGGAGAAGATGGAACCTTAGGGTTTCTTGCTAAATATTCCATATGATTAAAAGAAACATGTGTTTTGTGTAAATCTGGTTGATTACAATGAGTTGTGGAAAGAGAACGATTTGTGTTTACCATTGTGTGTGTGATGATGGTTGATTACTGCATATGCTAAATAATCTCTAGCTATTTTGTGGAAACAAACCTTGACACAATAGTAACACACCAAAACAACTCTTCCTATGTTGGCATTTTCACTCATGCTTGTGCTCAAGAATCTCACCCTAAACGTGGAAGAGCAAACTGAGTTTGTCGTTATAGGAGAGTATCAAAAATATTGGCAAGGCATATGGGCATTTGATCATGAAAATAACTTATAAACCCTAATTCCTCAAGTGTACACAATATGCACATTATCATCACACACACAAAGGCAAACACAAATAACTCTCTTTCCACAACTTATCATAATCAACTAGATTTACACAACTCATCTTTCATCATTGACAACAAAGATGCTCCAAATGCATACATCTGAATGTTTTGCACTACAATATCATAGGATTACAACACATACAATATCAAAACATCATCTATGCATGATCGTTACAATATACAGAAATCCATCAACCCGTAAAACATTCTTTTCTCTTTCTTCCTTGCAAGACTATCTTCAAGATCTCTTAAAGAAAAAGTATCAAGTCAAGTCCAATCCCGTCTCTCTCCCCAAAAGGAGGGTCAACGGGGGTATTTGTAGGGTTCAACCTGGACCTGCCAGTTGTCATGCGAATATACTTTGATATCCTTCTAGATTCCTTGGAGCATGTGTAGTTGTTGCTTAGTTGGCGCACACTCCTAAGTCTCTAGAACCTTCCCTATGTTCCCTTGTTAGCCTGCACGGTTCTTGGTCATTTGTGTAACCTTAATCTTCTGTGCTTCACATGTCACGTCTTGGTTTAACCCATTTATTCCATGTGTGAGGTATATTCCTAGAATATTCTTGTGCGGTCTCTTCAAAGCTCCTTTGCATAGGGTTAAGGTGGATGTCATCATGCGCATCTCACTTGTGCGGTTTAAATATTGCCTCTAAAATCACATCCGGAAGGGTTGGCCTCCATGGGACTGGATTCTAATTACAAAATCTTGCTTGGAGTGGCCTTTGAAAAACCAAGCTTGACATTCCTGAAGCACCTGTTGAAGCTTGTGTTCCAAAGAGTACTAAAGAAGGCTCGAGTGATGAACCCCTATTTTGTCATGTTTATCCCATGTAAAACCCTGTGTTATTTTGGTATAATTTTGCACGATGTATAATTTTTACGTTTTATAGTTAATACTTTACTATGTTTTGGAAGGAAATGTTGTGCATATTCTCGTTATTTTTATCTTGTTATTATTTCTTCAAATATGGCTTAAATGAATCCTTCTATGAGTATTAACAAGATATTTGGAAAAACATATGTTGAGTCATCGTAGGAGTTAATTGTAGACTAGCGCAGGACTCGTTGGTGCACTGGCGCAGGACTCGCCGAGGAGTGGAGGACTTGTCCAGTTCATTAATTCAGACTTCCTTGAAGGGAGGAACTTGCACAAAGGAGATAAATAGCTCGAATGGCTGAAATATGAGTTGATACAACTGACACATCAGTTAACACAATGACACGAGCATGAAATGTGTGCCATTACTTCAACCTACCTTCATGCAGATTATGAGGCCTAGTCACTCCCAGTCTAACTCCATTTGCTTGGAAACGTGATGCAGACGGACACTTATGGATTTATGATCACCACAATTCTCTGGAATCAATCTAGGATTGACAGTATCTTCCATCATTGATGACTCTCTCAAAGGAGCCGATTATGGGCCTCATCTGCAGTTAACAAGATCAGTTCAAATCAAACACTGTATAGATTACTCCTTCCACAGCTGTAATTCTTAGGATAGTTAGTCATTGTTTTAGTCAACGTCCAGTTAAGTAGATATTATTAATTGCAAATAAACTAGTTCTCTCCTAGGGGGACTAGGACTACTCTAGTATAAAACAACTAATGTACGACGATTCAAAGTTCGGTTCAGTCAGTTGATTATTGTAAAAATAGTTCTTTCAATAAAATTGCAGATTCAGGGTAAAACAATATTGTGTAACTTGTAACGTTGAACCTGATCGAAGGGAAGGAGCAAGGGTCACTCCTCCACAATGAGAAGGGAGAATTTCTTGTTATTTCCTTTTGTTGTTTAGCATTCCTTTAGATTTCAAGCATTGCATTATCTTTAGTTCATTTCATTTTGTCTTTAATAAGTATTTGCTTTTGATTCATTTCATTTCCTCATTGCAACTAGCATAGTATTTAGTTAATTTCGTTGTTAGATAAGTACTGAGAATGATTTCGACTGTTCCCTTTGTTGCCAACAGCCATGGACACCGCCCTGAACTGATAGATAAATATAATTAAAGTGTGAGTATAACGACACTCGTCATCAAGTATTGAGAAGACACCTAGAGAGTCTTTAGATTCATATCAAAATGCATTCGACGACAGAAATAATGACACCAAGCCATCTTCTAAAGTCACTTGTTAGTCATGGAGGCAAACAAAAAGTTATGTTTGACTCAATAAGCAAATTGGAAAGTGAAGTACATCCTTCAGTATCAAGGCTTTGAAATGTGAGGTGCAAAATCATTCAAGATATTATCTCCTTCATGATGGTTGGTGTGTAGCTAGCCTTTGTCTGTGGCACCATCTTTGATAACGGGCAGAGAACTTGTTTTTGCTTGGAATTTTAGGTCTGTGACAGTTGAAGGTATGTAAACGAGTTTGTAAGGAATACTTTCTAGTCCCTCTTGTCGCTTATGAACTACATGTTTAAATTTTTGTGCTATGATATTCCGAGTACTGACATGTTTCTCTTGGTAATAGACCAAGGCCTTTGCCAATGAGACAATGTAAGTAGCAGACCACACTTTCACCTAAGCACCTACAATACTGAGGCTTCTTGTAAAGTCTTTTTCAGCATATTCAAGAGTAAGATAGACTCCACTTTGATCCTATACGTATCTAAAGAATTTACACATATTTGGATGCCAAAGGTAACTCTAAATTTCAATCCCCTTGTGACCTTGGTCAAGACCTGTTTGCTTGATAGAGACCCATTGGTAGTTTGATCATGCAAAAACTAACCTTGGCAACTACTTCAACATGTTCCTTAATTTTCCAGCCTGACTTTGATATCCTTGAGCTTTTTGATGAAATTCCGATGCAAGAATTATTGCAGCCCGAGTGTGGGCCTGCGAGACAATGGCAATGACATGCAACATCGAGCATAGAAATGAACTAGGCCTTAACATCTGTAGTATGAGCAGTATCAAAGCTCATCCTTCTCATACCAGTCTAATCATATGTAGAAACTATGACATCTTTATCCACCTACAACTTTGTTTACAATGAGCGCAATAGCCTGGTCATATAAATCCTTTTGTCAGGAACTCGGGTCGAAAACCATGTTATTCCATATTTGTCCTTTGGCACACAAAACTAGACATGATCATTGTAATGTCTCCTTTTTGAAGACCCTTAGCCTATCTTTCCCCGTGGGCTTTTGGGAGGTTGCAAGGGGAAAACTATGCTAGTAATTGAATGATATTGCCTGGAGAGTAATTTTAATCATTTGTTATTAAAAAACAATATTCGTTTAATTATTAGTTCTCATTTAATTATGGATGCTAAGTGGGTTTTCCACCACCTTGTAGTATTGCTCACAAAAGAATATTTATTGAGCAATTAATGTAATTTATTATTTAATTTAATTCCCAAAAGTACAAAATAAAAAGGGAATTAATTAAATAATAATAGAGTGGCTTCTAATGTCAAAAAGACCCTTAGAAAGGGGACGCGACACATAGAGGGGGAAAATAAAATAAAAAGGGGAAATTATAAGGCATGCCTTATTATTTCAAATTGTGGTTTTTCCTCCAAACGGGAGTCGCTCCACCTTGGGAGAAAACTATAAATATATGCTTTTGCCATTGAGAGAGGGGTTATGTTGATTGAATCTATTGATTTCACTCCATGCTTGGAGTAATTGGGATGTATGCCCTAGTTCTTGCATTTCATGCTCTCTTCATTTGGATCCATTAGTTGAAGATATTGAAGATTCCATTGTTCTCTCCATTGTGCTCTCTTGTGTTGAAGTGTGTTCTGTGCAAGGTATTTTCACTTCTAGCTATTGGTGATTTGTCTCAAAGGTATTGGCGCATTTTATTGAGGGTAAAATCTGCATGTTATTGAGTCATTGTTGAAGGGTTTTATAGTGCTGGATATGATTTGCTGAAATTGCTGCAATTAACAAAGCTATGGTGATTTGGAATTTCGGGGGGTTGTTTGAACATGGGTTCTAGTGCCCCAAAAGATATATTTATGTTGCAGATCTGATTTAGCATAATTTTGTGAGTATGTGTGACCAAATTTGAGGGTTTTTGAGAGTAACACAAGTGCTTTTGGAATTAATTTATGTGCAAATTTTCAGCAATTTATTTTGCCCTAGGCGACTTACTTATTTTGGCTATTTTGTGAGTTTAGCAACCTAAACTGCTGTTCTAATTTGGTTGGGTTCATCTTATTCCTTGTATTTTTCCGAGTCCGTGCATATCTCATTTTTCCCTAATCGGAGTAGTTTCATGGAAGATATGAATTTTTAAAAATTGCAGCAAACTGGGGTTTGATTGTCAAGTGTTTTCAGCTGTGTATGATCATAATAAAAATTTGATTTGAGTATTAATTATTTCTGAACAAAGGGAGTTGATTTTGAGTGTATGGAAGCTTGGAGGAGCGACAAGTTGGGACTATGCCTTTCGAGTTGCATTGCTGGATTCTAACCCTGAGCTCGACTGGAGCTATGATTTCTGAGCTCGGATTTGAGGGTGGTTAAAGTGGTCTACTGAGGCCTATATTATACCTCAATGGTTGGAATTGATCTTGACATTCTATATTGGTCTGACTTATTTCCTTATACTTTGAGGTGTTATTTATGGAATATTAGACGGCAAATTAGGAATTAATTCTACATGGTGGTTCCGCATATTACTTGGTGCTCTATATTATTTCCACTTATATCCCGACAAGATCCTATGGACGGTTCAATATACCATATGACTCGGCCCATATGGGCTTATATCAGACGATGGGTGAATAAGTTCAATGCCATCTAACAAAAACAATGTACATACGCCAACCAACGACTTTGGCGTTGTATCCATCTGCATGCCAACTTGCCACATACCCGAGGCCAAACAAAGAGGAGTCAAAGGCGTGACCTAGGAGTCAATTTGGTTAATTAATGGGCGGCCGAGCCCATTTTAAACCACATAGCCCGGACCATTCGCGTTGGACATGTGGGATAAACCCCACGACAAATGCAAAGCGGTCCATGCCAAAATCATAGGAGGGTATTTTATCCCTCGACCTCTCCACTACATAGCGGAGCGGCCTCGTACCCAGCCTACCTGTATATTAGGCGGTTGTGATAAGGAATTTGCCCCCTGTGGATATATAACTCACATATGTTCAACACGCTTTAGAACCTATATAAGGGCCCCTCTCGACCATTCTACGAGGACACAAGGGAGAATGCAATGGGAACTAATACTTTATTGCAGTGAATAGCATATTGGAATGGCTATAAGATTATATACTAGGCCCTTCAAACTATATTATAGTGCCTTGACTTTAATTAAGGCCTAAGAGAACTATTTCATTACACTAGGCCCCTCTAGTTTGTTTTTCTATAAAGGAGCCCGAGGACTAATATCCTAAGAGCTTCCAAGTTATTTCAATAGGCCATTATCCCATCCTTGTTAAAGATTCAATATTTTGTAATAGAGTCTCTATTTAATATTTAGATCAGGCAACCAGTATATGTGGATAGCTCAAGTCCTATTATTGGTCCTCATAATCAGGCAAATTGTAAGTTCATTGGGAGTCCCTATTGGAAACTCAATCAATTGGTCCATAACGCCACACTTTTATTCTGCGAAGCCTGCCAAATCATGTTGGACCGGCAGAGCCATAGGGCCAACACTGCGAACGTCTCTGGAAGGTGTTAATCAAGTTGGCATGGGAATCTTGTGCACCATTGAAAGTAGAGGACAGGACCTTTTGAATATATTAGCATGCAGTGTTCTTCGAAGGTCCTGGACCTACTTGATAGAGCAAGTAAAGTTCCATTAGGTTTTATTGGCTAAGAAATAACATTGTTCACTTCTCAAATTTTGACTAGTGGAACAGTTTGATAACGAACCCATGAGACGTAGGCTATGGCCGAGACTTCAGGGGACATCAATCTGTGTGTAGTGTAGACCCTTTACGTTCTTCCATTATTTTGAATTGTTTTACTTAAAACGGAGTAATTTTAAATCGGTAAGTTTACCATGAACCTTCCTAATAGGGGCACCTGAAGGTCGAAAAAAATTTAATATATTAAAATTTCACTATGAAACACTGGTATTTTCCTAGGATCATTGACAAGGTCCAATACACTCAACAGTGATAGGCTTTGGCTCTCGGCTTCATAGTTCTTAGCGCAGGCCAAAATGTATATTATTCGTGCAGTCCTGATAGGGCCGAAGGAAATCCGAACAGGTTGGTATAGCCCACTATGGAAGATCCTACTCAGCCAAGAGCGTACGGCAATACTTCTTTCATTCCACCTAGCCTCAGGTCATTGGTGAGTCCATGTTGTCCACATGCCTGTTGTCCCCAAATGATGTTTAGGGTACCACTTGAACTTGTACTACGAATTGAAACACTGGTGCTCATATCTTAGACATAGGGGAACTTCATTTTGTGTTTTATGATCTACCCATGTGTCACCTTCAGAATCAGTGGTGGGGATGCTATGGTGCACATGACTTGCTTTAGACGAATTCTTACAACTGTTTCCGAAAATCTACGCAAATTTGAGTGTGTACTTCAGTGTTACGAACAACTGATCCATCGTATTTCGGGCAAAATGAGAGAAATATCAAATTCCTTTTCCTTTCTTTGCCATGAATGGCGTAACATTTGTGCAAACATTGGAATATTAATGCCTCTGGGTCCTTTGAACCATAAAAGTGTGACCTTTCTCTCTTAGAATCAAGGTGAGCTGTTCGGTAACAAGTTTATGGCTGTCAAGCAATGGAATACAGATTGGCGTACATCAGGTAAATTCCTCAATTATAATTGTTGTCATTATCCGGAGCAATTGTAATGTCCGATTATGAGACATGATCGAAAAACTCATCTGTTACCACTGGTATTGGTAAGTGCATTTTACTGTGCTTCACGAGCCTTTTGAAAGTTTATTTTTCAAGGGTATCACCTATTTTCTCCAAGCTATGACGACATACATATATATTGATTGTATATGGGGTATTTAAGTATTTTTATCAAGCAATGATTTTGTCCACAGATCGTACAACAAATCTGTATCCTTAGATGCTTGACCAATGGCTACAAGCCTGTATGTGGATTGAGTCCAAGGAATGAATGCTCCCAGTTTGGTCCCCCTTTCCTTCGTGGGGCATTTTTCGCATATCTTATCTTTTCGGCACACATATACATGTTCCAAACAAGATGTATGATGGCTGGAAAATCCAGTCAACCCTGATCTTGTATCATTTGGGCATTGATGTGGAGGTCTTCCTTACCATTCATGGTAATTATCAGTGTGAAGGTCATCTGGGTTCTGTAAAGATCAACTCTGGATTGAATATCTATGCCTGCCAGATACATTCAAGTCGCCTCCGCCACTACTTCTGCAGGGCAATAGATGTTCAAGGAAAAAAAGTTGGTAAGTGATATTTGCTTATGGGGATTTCCACATATGTTTTAAAGGCTGACTGGGTTCTAGTAGATGTTGAGGAGGGGATCTCTTCATTCTTTATCTGCGTGGCAGCAGATACAGGGTTTTGTATTACCAGAATGCCCTTTCCATTCAACCACTTAATATCCAATGCCCCTTGCCACTAATGTCAATGTCCATTAATGGTAATATGAGGAATACAAAAATGGTGGTGATCAGCATTCACTCTCAATCCAACCACGAGATTTACAATCTCTGTAGGCCACTTCTCAGATATTCCCACTCAAACTCACTTTGAGTGCCTCTGTGTTGATAATAAAAACTGCCCCCTAGACTTAAACCCGAGGTTCTAGACAAAAGCTACAAAGAGGACTAGAAGCCATTCCAAGTTCAGGTGTTTGTTCAATGACATCAAACCTCCACGGATGTATGGAAGAAGACCAAAGACGAGCATTATGCAGCCTTACCATGTTCATGCTCAGCTTAAGGCTGCTAGGGTTGTACAAGAAGGGGTCAGTGAACAACAGCCTGTCAGATAAGATGACGAGGAGCAGACTGTAATGACGTGGGCACACTCCCAGTGCTATACAGCCTCATTTTGATATGACTAAATCACAAATGTCCCTTCATACCCCCCCTTCCACCACAAGGCCTTGATTGAGTTGCCTCATCCATCCTCATTTGCCAAACATCGATTCAATCTTTATGCTTCCATCAGGCTTGACTGTTATTTTAGGGTCAAGTGACAACTTAAATCAGTTGAACAGGCCTTCTCCTTTCCAGCATCTGTGAAATCCACAGTGATTTCCATGGGGAGCTTCCTGGTGTCACTTCAACTATATGCAAGACAAGATTGAAGTCCAAGTGGCTTTGATCAAGGCCATCAACAACCTGGACGGGAGTGGTCAATTACTTGGGAGAAATATTGAGTAGAATGGCATAGGTCCCCCCCAAATTGAAAATTTTATTGTCCATTTTCTCACATGTATCCAGAACCAAGACAGAATCAAGACAAATGCATTGACCATTTCATGCAGAATGAATGCTATCAGTAGTACCACACAGAGGACTTTGAGAAAATTCTGCTGAATGATGTCATGAAGAAAAGATTGGCTGATTTTACACATGATGCCATCAAAACACAAGCAGAAAGATCGGGTGCAATGTACCACTATTCAGATGGGCTTTTGAGTGAAATGTACCACTATACAGGCCCAAGTGAGAAATGCTGTTTCCTTTTGGCCCTATGCTGAACCAATGGAGAAATGAGAACCTTCAATCAAGCATGTCCATGACCATAGCAGCGGGCCAGGTGGCTCTAAGTGTAGTCTTGGGATTATGGCTGACTTTGTTCTCGAATGCTCTCTTCTTGTCTGCACAGCCAATAGTTATTGTTTTTGATTAAAAATGTTGGATGATTGTAAGAATTATTTCTAAATATGTTAAGAAATTCTGGAATTTCCTTGAAACCCTTATACAAAATATAATAACAATCTGATTTTTATGCAAACCCTTAAGACAAAAAATACAACAATCTGAAATCTTCCTTTATTTATCAAATAATCACAATACAAAAATACCCAGAAGGCCCAAAGCATCTAGAAACCCTCTTGGTACAAGTAGATGATGAAAAATAATTTTTCCAACCAAAGTCTGAATTTATTTTTATTTATTTTCACACCATAAAACAAGAAAAATACCCGCATAAGATTACAACAATTTTCTCACAAAATACACTCCAAGTGACAAGAGGAGACCAAAAGGAGATGTTGCAAACTGAAACCAACCAATTCCATCCATTGTTGATGCCCTAAACGCTGATCTAAAATCCAAAGGGGTGTAGACAACCCTAGAAATGGCTGCAAATCATGCCCTAGTTGTCCCTAACTGAAGTTTGGTGGATTGTCTCTCCACTGGCTGAATTTCTTCGCTTGAAACGCAGATATGAAGCGGGAAAAGTAGAAAACATGCCCTAGTTGAACTGCAAACTACACAAATTGAAAATAGAAATGTCCTAGCTCTGATGATCCGAAATTACGCTCAAATGTGACCCTTGAGTGAAGCCACCAAGAAGATATTGAGGGTTTTCATCCTCAAATCTGATCACAATGAGGGTTTTCGTCCTCAAGTGATGAATGCAATGGAGGGTTTTCGTCCTCAATGCACAAACAAGCAAAATGCTCAATGTTTCCCAAAAGGAGAGAGATAATAGACAAAAGATATCTCCCAAATGACCCCAACACTTCCTTTTATAACCTTTTCGTTGCTTCTCCCAAGTGGGGCACCACATATGGGCCTTTAACTTTATTTAATAAAGGGACTTTCTATTTAATCATTGAGTTCACTTAAAATAGAAAAGTTCACCTTTATTTAATAATAATAACATAAGTGTCTTTTATAAAGTCACTTTTCGACACTTAAGTTATATTATTAATTTTTAGACTTTATTTGAAAAGGGGACATGACAGTCCGCCCTTCCCAAATATTGCTTGTCCTCAAGCAATGCTAGAACACCGGGATCCCAAATCCATCTTGGGGATTTGCAATTCCCAACCCTTGAAGCTGTTGGATTTCTGTTGCACCTCACTTCATCTGATTAAGGAAGCCCTAAAATGTGTGTTCCCTTCAGCTGAATCCTTCTACCCACATCATCCACAAATCAAATCCTCTGAAACTCTACAAACTTGCAATTGTTCATATCTACTAACAGTAGTCCTAGGCCTAAGAATCCCAAGTCTAACAACATGTAACAGCTACAAAACTGAAACTCCTCTTTGATTTGTAGACTAAGGGTGCACTCTTCCCAAAGCTTGAGGATATCCTCCATCTCTTCTAAGGCCAAAGGCTTCCCAATGATCTTACCACCATGCTTACGTGCCACTTTGTTACAACTATACATTGAAGAGTGGGGAGTTTCCCATTGAGCATCATGATAATTTCCTTTCATTTTGGCAACCCTTACAACTGCACTGCAGGCTGATGTCCCCATAAAATGGCACAAATCAGATTGTACATAGGTTGGAATGAAGTTGCAACAGTCATAAATCATCTGAGACCATATCCACATCAGCAGTATAGGAGTTGGGCTAATCATTTTCATCAGATATAAAGACTGAAACCCATCAAAAACATCACAATGCAAGAGAACCCTCTTAAAGTATGCAATCATGTAGCTGTAGATGACCGAAAACAGCAGTCCAAAGTCAGAAACCCCAGAGATCAGCAAAACAAATATGGTACAACAGTAGTAATACTGGAATTCCTCTTTAAAAATTAGCCTTGTCAGCAATTTGGAGGTTGGAAATAACCCAACAAAGACTAAAAATCCTTCAACAATCAGCAGCTCACTCATGAAACTCTAAAAAATCAGCAACTCTATGACTAGAAACACTTGTACAGCTGCAAATAGTGAATTATATTGGCTGGACATGGTGATGACAACAACACAAAAATTTAGTCTCATTGTTTTCCCAATGAGAAGGTCTTTTTCTTTCCAATCTCTTTCACTTGCTCTTGTAAGAGTCTTCTCTCCCGCCTCTAGTTGTTGCATTTGAATTTCTCCCTGCATGTCCTTTTGGAAACATCCTTGTTCAATCACTTGCCACTCTCTCGTGTCTCCATGATGACTTGGAGGCAAGTCTCTTCTATTGTTATATCCTTATCAATCATCTCTTCAACTGTTGTTGTCATACTATCATCTTGTTTCACTTCCTTGCATTGCTTCTCATACATATGAGCATGCTGGACTGAACCACACCTAATGCCTTTTCTTTTCTATCTTCTCCATTCCTGGACCTGCACATAGGACAAACACATTAAGGAAAACAAGAGCTTTCAACAACACTCCATCCAATTCATCATGCCTTATAGACATGTTAATTAGCTCTCTTCTATTGCTTGCATCTTCTTCATAATTTCCTTTCATGTGATGGACTTCCAACGGTCCATTTTTGCTGTCCCACACATGGTTGTAGCTGTAGCATTGCATTTTCTTGCTCACAAACAACATTGTAGTGGCTGGAAACTCTTTCATAACAACGGAAACAATTCCTCATTGATGGTAGACAGAAAATCCTTCCACCTTGTGACTGAAAACACTTTTGTGACTGTCATAAAAAGTGTTACGGGGTTGGTTCTGTTGCAAACAACAGTAAAAGGAATAGGACAACAACTGTCATACTTTAGATTATTCACAAAATTCAGAAATGACAGTGATATAGGGGCTGGAATCAACCATATAGTGACTGAAAATTCATCAACAATAGCAACAAACTGAAAATTACTCAAGTGTATGACTGAAATTACTTGTATGGCTGCATACAAACTGTTGAGCTGGCTGGAAATGAGGATGACAGCAGCTCTCCAACCTGGAATGGTGAAGCCTTTTTGAAGAAACATATCCTCCTTGAGTTCCCCTTCACACCATGTGACTGAAATTTCCTCAAAAATAGCCTCAAACTGAAAATTACTCACTTCAATGACTGAAACTACTTGCATGGCAGCAAGTACATAAAGATCATATGGCTTACCCACTTTCCCTATCAAGCATCTTGCTGCCCCAACAAATGGTGACTATCCTCATAGCCTTGCCCTTCTTGTATCTCCAAAGATCACCCATATCCCAAACTTTCATGTACAAGCAATTTGGAACTTGTATGAAAGTATCTATGTGCCCTTTGCCCCTCAAAGGGTTCTTCACTCTATCACCATTTTCACTATGTTGTCCATGATGACCACAAATTTGCCGTGATATACCATGAAGCATCAAACTTGACATAAGATCATTCTTTTCAACATGTTGCCCATGATGACAACACATCTGAAATGACATAGTAGGAAGCAACAAATCCACAACACTTCCATACCTTTGGTTGTCCACAACTTGTTCACCTTCCTTTGTCAGATGAAGAATGATTGAGATATCTTCAACACCTCCATCCTTGTGACTCAAAATTTCTGAGTTAGGATCAACATTCTCCTTCCTCTTAGACTCTTCACATTCAACAAGTGAAGCCCTTTCCGCCTTGACTTCATCCATATTTTGTTGACACATGCATGGAGCATCTTCATAGTTCTTGCCAAAGTCATGAACACCATCAACTTGCTTCTTATTGATTGTTGTTCTGAAAATTCCAGCAAGTTGAACATCAACATTATCATCTGGCCATTGGGCTTTAACCACAAAATTCTCTCCACAATCTTGCAAATCTGACTTTCCTTCTTTCTTTGGCTCATGCTCCATGATTTCTCCCTCTTCCCTCATCGTCAAGGGAGAATTATTTGCCCTAATTTCCCGTAGGTGTTGTTTTACTTGAGCGGCTATCAACTTAGCTTCCCTAGCTCTTCTTAGCCATTCATCACACCTTTGTTGGGTCTTCATTACATCTTCTGCACTTAAAAATCTGAATTCCTTTTTCTCTTTAACCCCAACATTTTGTTCATTTGAATCCATACCTTTTCCTTTGGAGGACTCTTCCTCTTCAACTTGCATGGTGGATTCCTCTATGGGCTGCTCCTTCTCACCTTCTTGCAGCTCTAATTGCTCTTTTTCCTCATGCTCCACCATCAAAATGTCTTCCTTAGCAGCTTCTGGTGTTTTTGATTCTTTCTCTTCTTTCTACAGCCTTGTTTTTAACTGTTATAATCGTATCACCACCATTGGAATGGGATCTAACTTTTCTTCCCTTTGTAAGAACTTCGCTCGAAAAAACATTGGTCGATTAGTTGTTGTCCTCATGATTCACATGATGGGAAGATCACCTGCTTTGATACCACTGTAATGTCCCGTATGAGACAAATCTAAGAAATTTTGGAATTTCCTTGAAACCCTTATACAAAATATAACAACAATCTAATTTTTATGCAAACCCTTAAGACAAAAAATACAAAATCTGAAATCTTCCTTTATTTATCAAATAATCACAATACAAAAATACCCAGAAGGCCCAAAGCATCTAGAAACCCTCTTGGTACAAGTAGATGATGAAAAATAATTTTTCCAACCAAAGTTTGAATTTATTTTTATTTATTTTCACACCATAAAACAAGAAAAATACCCGCATAAGATTACAACAATTTTCTCACAAAAGATGCTCTAGATGACAAGAGGAGACCACTGCAAACTAAAACCAACCAATTCCGTCCATTGTTGATGCCCTAAACGTTGATTTGAAATCCAAAGGGGTGTAGACAACCCTAGAAATGGCTGCAAATCATGCCCTAGGTGTCCCTAATTGAAGTCTGGTGGATTGTCTCTCCACTGGCTGAATTTCTTTGCTTGAAACACATATCTGAAGTGGGAAAAGTAGAAAACATGCCCTAGCTGAACTGCAAACTGACACAAATTGAAAATAGACGTGCCCTAGCTTTGATGATCCGAAATTACGCTCAAATGTGACCCCTGAGTGAAGCCACCAAGAAGATATTGAGGGTTTTTGTCCTCAAATCTGATCACAATGAGGGTTTCCATCCTCAAGTGATGAATGCAATGGAGGGTTTTCATCCTCAATGCACAAACAAGCAAAATGCTCAACATTTCCCAAAAGGAGAGAGATAATAGACAAAAGATATCTCCCAAATGACCCCAACACTTCCTTTTATAACCTTTTTGTTGCTTCTCCCAAGTGGGGCACCACATATGGGCCTTTAACTTTATTTAATAAAGGGACTTTCTATTTAATCATTGAGTTCACTTAAAATAGAAAAGTCACCTTTATTTAATAATAATAACATAAGTGTCTTTTATAAAGTCACTTTCGACACTTAAGTTATATTACTAATTTTTAGACTTTATTTGAAAGGGGACATGACATTAGAGTAGGTGAGTCTTGGATTGTATCTGTAAATATTACTCCTATGTGTAACAAAACTTTTAGTCATGCAGGGAGAATTTTGAAAGTGAGATCATAGTATAATATTGAAGAATTTTTTTGCCATGAAAACCCGAGCTCTATTTTGACTTTTTGTAAGGGGATGGGTATGTTGTAATTCTCATCTATTTTAATATACACAACTTTATTGAAACAAACAAAAAGTAAAAAGAGAAAATATTTTGGCATCAGATCTGGACCCTTGAGACTTTGCTATGAAACAATAATGACTAGTTATGCTGTGATGAGACTTAGTGAAGTTCTGCAAGAAATTTGTATATATGAAAATTTTTAGTTTTCCTTCAACAGCTATTTTATACTCTCCATCTATGTTACTGGAAACGTGGCTGGGGGCCTTGGGAGCGGGAGTGGGAGCGGGAGCGGCGGTGGGAGCGGGCAGGGGCTGCAGAAACGCCCGGGCACTTCAAACGACTTTATTGCCCTTCAGATGACTGTATTGCTTGTGTTTTTCAGAGAAGATCACCTTTAGGGAGTTTTATTTGCTGTTAATCAATCTGCTTATGCATCATGCCCTTGATCTAGTTTGTGACAGATTTCTATGCTCTTCAAAAAAGCCTTCAAACTTGTTCTTGAAATCCCATTTGGCAATCGAAATCTTTGCCCTTCAAAATGAAGGCAAACCTTCTCTATCTTCTCCCACAGTTTGTAATATATTATAAAGTAGATTGCAATATAGATTTGGCATAGAAAAGATTACTATAATAGATTATTGAGAATTATAAGCCCATTTATACACATCTTATAATATAATAGATTACTTTATATTTATAATAAATATAATAAGGCAAACAATGTAGATTGCTTTATAAATATGAGTATAATATATTTTATATATATATTTATATTTTCTATAATATATTGTATGGGTGTTTCCGTGCTGTTTAGAACCCAAGGCAAACAATGTAGATTGCTTTATAAATATGAGTATAATATATTTTATATATATATTTATATTTTCTATAAATTATTTAGCTTATAATTTATAAGTTATCTACTTATCTTGTCTTTTATCTTGTCTTTGATATGCATAATATGTGGTTAATAATTAAATTCCTATTTAGAAAGTTGAAATTTATATATTTTTTAATTTTTATATAGTTTTTGTACTGCTGTATCCTACGCCGTATCCGGGGTCAAAATTTTTTTTGCCGTTTCCGCGTATCGGATACCCCGCTCCCGCTCCCGTATCCAAAATGTTTCGGTAACTTAGCTCTCCATGCATTTTTTAGCTTCCATCTATCACCTTAGCACTGAAATTTGTAATTCCTCTTGGCCAATTGGATTTTCAGTGACTAAAAATCTCTTAATTTTGAGGAATAAAGCAAATCGTAACTTCTTGTTTCCTTGCCATTGTGATTAATCAATGGCAACTGTTTTGAAAGACCATTAATGATTGCTTTTGAATAGAAACCTAAGTGGATGCAAAACATATATGGCAATAAGAAATAATTTGGTTGTTATGTAACAATCATTTCTTAAATTTTTTTGCCAGATGTGGGGATTAAGAATTTGAATATCTTTTGAACTTGTTGATGCTTTGAGTTATTCAAAAACTGTGGAGTGATTGCTAAAGTTCCCTGAGTAAATTGTAAACAAATTGTGGCCGTGTATATGGCAAAAGGTTTCAGAATGATATTGTAATTAAGATGGTGTTTTTCATTTTATAGACTTTTGAGCTTGGACATTTCTAAGTTAAAGATAAAAACTAGTGATATGCCGAGAGATTCTACAAATCAACAAAACCACTTCCTGCATGCTAGTCATTTAAAAAGCTGTGCAAGGAAAATTGATCTACCAAATCCAACCATCACTAGAAACTACTGTTAATTGGGAATAAATGAGTAAACCATAGTTACCTAAGACTTTGGGACGTAGGGAATGGGTTTTTGGGATGGCAAAAAAAACCTCAAATTTTGGGGACGGTGGGGGGATAGCTAATAAAAAAAATATAAAATTTATACATATTACAAATATAACATGCATAATTTAATAAACAGTGCTGGGTCGTAGTTTTACTTGTTTTCAGTGCTTTTCTAAATCTCATAGAGAGTTACTTGTTAAAATATCCCTAATTAGAATTTGAAAATGCATGATGAGTTCAAAACACTTTCCACAGTGACAAGCAACTAAACATAAACTGCTGATCTCTACATAGCATCAAATTTAACACAGATAATAGAACCTTCTCACTTGTGGTTCCAAGACAAAAGAATAATAATGCCATGGATCTATAGGCAAATATAAATGTATTTGCTAACAAGCTACCCGTTTCTATCAATTATGTATTCATATAATTCTTACAGTTCACATGTACATGACCTACAAGATATTTTTTGAGAATTCTCTGTAAAAGGCATCCAATGTTGATTTTATACGTCGTCTAAATTAATCTAAGGTTTTAACAAAACAAGCAGATTATTTGAAGCAATGGCTTCCATAGGTTAAAAAATCTGTATCCACCCATCCAAAAGCATCCACATGAAATACATTTCTTAGTTTGATTATAAAACAGTACTCGGCCATAGGGGACACTGGGACATCCCCGGGATGTCCCTCGACCATCTCGGGGATGTCATGGCGTCCCCTAATTGCTAATGCACCCGAGAAGTCCCCTTAATTTTTTGCATTTTCTGTGACGTGGGGGGGACGTCTCATCCCCATCCCCAAGTCCCTGGGACGTCCGGGACGTTCGGGATGGCTTGGGGATGGGGGGTGTGTGTCCCCACGTAACACTGGAGTTAAATCATGTTTATTAGACATGAAATTATATGACACACGGTGTGGGATGCCAAACTCTTGGTTATGCCTTATAGCAGTAGAGTGTGACCCCACTGATCACTCATGTTAAACTTCCCCAAAAACGCAATGAATAAAAGAAGAGCATGACCATGGGGTGCTGTTATGTTTCCCTTTCTCTTTTGCCCAATTTTTTATACTAGGTCATTGCAGCTGGTGCCGGTTACAAATTCTCTTCGATGTCTGTCATGCCAGTTGCAATTTCCCATGGCCTTCTATTAACACCTAATTTGTCTGTACAAAGAGATGTTGCTAGTTGGAATCTTGCATTTAGTCGAGAAAAATAGGTTGTATAAGATACTGTGCATACCACAAGATTATTTTATATACGGGGTCTCTTTTAATTTCTGTTCCTTGGAACTTCACAAGGGGCACTTCCCTCGAGACCTCCCAAGACAGCATAGATAAAACCCTACTCATAGACTTCATTCACTTGTATTGGCTGTTCAAATCTGAAGCCCTGCAATTAATAGTAATTCTAAGCTAGTACAACCTCTTACCCATGTTATACTGTATGGATTGAATATAATTGACTATTTTATGTAGGCAAAAATGGTCCTGACATGTTTTATAATGTTTAACTTAGGGTTGAAATTCTTATGATTAAACTATTGATAAGAGAAGGAAATATTTGTTAGTAAAGATGTTGATGGAGATTGACGTAATCATTCTAGTCTGCAGAAGATAAAGTCAGTTGATGATGGATATAATAAGCTAGAATGCCAGGACTTGAAGATCCTTATAGAACTGCATTGTTTCCATGATGTGCATTTTCATTTTGTCTGTTCAAGTGCGTACCTAAGCTTTCATGAAATTATCTTTTAAGGATTACTTTGATTCATTGACAAAACTTCTCATTTTTTTTGTTTTTTGGCAGCTGTTTTGTACATTTACATCGCAGGAGGAACAATTGAAATCTATGTCAGAGCTACGCCATCGCATTCTTCCTCCTTGTTTTCTATCTGAATACCCAAGGGAAGCTGGTTTTTGCCTTTGGTTGCTACACCCTGATCCAGGTTCACGACCTAAGGCCAGGTATGATATTTGTTTTGTTATTTGAGGAAGAATACTAAAATTCATATGCACTCAAGAAAATTAGCTGTATGCATAGTTAGAAAACTTGAAAATGATTATAAATCCTTCTCAAAGTACCGTGTACCTATAAATTTAAGGAAAAATATATGATCTGTATATGAAGCACACTGCTCTTTCAGCATTGTATTGAAAGCAGCACATATTGCATTGCTGCATGCTGAAAGGGGTAGTAGAAAGAAAGGAAAATTATATTAATGTCCACGGATGACCAAATGTTGATCAATGGGACTTGATAATACATTTAATGACAATAGAGAGTGCCAGGGTAAAATAACCCTAGGATCCAAGTCTAACTAAAGCACTGAAAATAAATGAGGGATAAACCCAAAGTAGTAAAGCCCCAACTCATGTGGTTAAGGTACTGATACAAATAGCCATGTGGGGGGAGCAAGAACCCCCAAAGAGTATGGGATGATGAAAGTCAGAAAGACTGGATGCTAGTCCCATCAAACAACCATGCCTGGGATAGAGGGATCATTTGTGTCATTGTCTATCACTATGAAAGGGCCAATGCAATATTTGATAACACTCATTGGGGAGTGTCTAGGGCTGAGGGGGCCAAGCTGGGTAATCCTTGGAGGAAGGAAAGCCCTCCGCCTAGAGTCCCTCCTAACATCTAAGGCTGAAGAAGAAACTCACGTGGCAGCGAAAAAACTAGTAATGTGTGCTTGGCCCCATGGCTTGTGAAGCCATTGAGTAGATCCACGACCCGGAGAAGGACATGATACGCGGTGTTGAGGAGCAGATCCACGACACCAAGAGATAGTGTGCTGGGGCACCTTAATAGTAGTTTTGTGCAAAGATGACTGCGACCTCATTGATCTACCCTCCTTAGTATGTGAAACAGTAGAATCCAGAGGGCGCTTCATACCGCCAACCTTCGTAATGGGCTGAAAGAAAGAGGTGATCAGCCTTGGGGATCTAGGGGCTCATTGTAGAGGTCTACATAAAAGGGTGAGAACCTCTCGAAGAAAAAAGGCCAGCATCGTTGGTCTAGGAACCAAAAGCAAGTGAATAGAGAGTCGCCCGAGTCTTTGTAAAGACAATGGTATCTCCCCCAAATCTCATAATAAATGGGGCATCCAAAAATGAAGTTTTCCTCAGTTTCCACGTCCTGGAGGGAGCAAAGGCTATAGATTTGGTCCCCTTGTGAAGTATGACGATTGATCCCAACCCATAACTAGTGTGAGTACACCTTCAACTAGTTGATGTGAAACCTCAATCTATGAGACAAATGATATTGGAAATAGTCGGAATGACCAATGACACCATCCACCAATCACAAGAAATGCTCAATGTAAAAGGAAAGCTTGAGGTTGAGTAGCAGAGGAGAGGTCCTTGTGACTTAGATGTATTTCCTGTAGATGTACTCTTTGACAACTCTAATGATGCTCTCCTTTGAGGGAAGAAGCCAAGTAGGGGCATCCGAGGAGTAGCTGAATGGAAGTAAATTATAAATAGAGATGCCAAAAGGCTGGAGGAGGAGAAAACTGTCAAAATACCAACATTGTCATCTATTAGGTCCGGATAATGAAATTTCTTTGAAGAAGAGAGGGCTAAGTATGGATACCTCTCACGACTTGAAGTTGAATCCCCCATAGTTTTGAGCCCGTGAATGTAGAAGGTAAGCGTACATATGGTCTCAAGGTGTAGAGGTTGGGCTAAAAAATTAGCTTGGACGATGCACTGAGGAGCAATTCGTTTGCAACGGATCCTATGTTGAATCATGAGAGTCTAGACTCTCAATACGAGCCCAATCAATGGAGCCTAAACTAGGTCCCCAAACCTTGGACCCATACAAAACAGAAGGTTGGATGACTGTACCGAAGAGTCAAAGTGATCTGAGAAGTGGATTTGACAACATTGGCACTCCAAGATAGAAAGGAAGGCATAGCCATTGCAAAGGCATGCCCGAGAAGCATGCTTCATGCTAAAAAACAGCTCGAAAAATTGTAATTGAGAAAGAGAATTTTTGGAGGTGTTGAATTTCATGTCATTAGATTTGCTAAGGTTGACCACTAGTTGACGAAGCTCACATAAATGAGCAAGGGCATCAAGTTGTCTCTGTAAACCATTGGCAGAGTGAGAGAGATTATTGTCATTGGCAAAAAGAAGTATGGCTATCGCCACATCATGTAAAATGTAATCATGATTTTCATGGGTATGTTGTGGAAGAAAATCCTCTAGCTCATCGATGTTAATGCTGAAGTGGGATAGCGAGAGAGGGAATCCCTGCTTGACTCCAATGGTACTCACAAAGCTAGAAAGACCATGAGAAGTACATTGCCTGACAACTGTCTCATAGAGCCTCCAAGCGATTATAACAAAAGAATCTTGAACACCAAAATCACCTAACTTTTGGAAAAGTAGGTGTTTTGGAATTGAAGCAAAGTCCTTGCAAAAGTATAGAAAACAACAAAAGACCTTTGGAAAACCAATGACGAGCCTCCTCAATAATAGTTGGGAGTGTAAAGTTGTGTTTAATAGTCTGACATTCTCTCTTGAAATCTGCTTTCCCCCTACTTAAAGATCACCTTTCAACAAGTGCTCTGAAAGCTACAAGTATAACTCCATGGCTTAAAGTTTGGAAACCGAATGCTCAATCATAATGGTCTTGTAGTTTCCAGGGTTGGAGCTTATCCCTAGACTTACGAATGGGATGGATTATGTGTTGGGACCAAGAATGAGGAAAACTCGAGCAAACAACCTCATTGAAAATCTTTACCAATGGGGAGGCAAGGGAATCCACTCCATATTTGGGGAACTCAACTTGAAAGCCCTTGCAATCTATTGCTTTGCTAGTATATAACTTCGGAGTAGCACTTCCTAATTGTACTTTGCAAAGAAAGCAATAGGAAATGGTAGTGGAGTGGAGACAATGACAACATGTTGCTTTGGGATGTCGTAAAGAGAACTAGCATAGGAAATCCTCTCTAGTAGGTCAATGTTAGGATGGGGGATTTTCTCGGGAAGAGGGTGCACCAAAAGGTCTTAGGGAAATGGTGGAGGGAAGCAAGGAAAGCAAGTCGTCTAGACGTAAGAAAATCACGTTTTTTTGTTGAAGAAGACATTGATAATCTCTACAATGGAGGGTGGCTCATGGGCTATGGAAAAACGAAGATTCGGATGTGGGGATTTACACTCGTCATCATACCAATGGTTCATAGGGTAGGATCCACGGGGAGAAGGTGAACTAGAGTAGTGCACAGTGTGTGGACATGAGTCAAGGGTTGTGCCTTAAATGGAATGATATAA
Organism: Taxus chinensis; assembly: GCA_019776745.2. Lineage (NCBI taxonomy): Eukaryota > Viridiplantae > Streptophyta > Pinopsida > Cupressales > Taxaceae > Taxus > Taxus chinensis. The sequence goes on along the minus strand of CM034156.1, from coordinate 326,658,429 downwards.
AAAATCATATACAGACGTTGTAGTGGGAAGAGAAAGGGAATGTTATTCGAACATAAGCTGGGAGAGCTGGGCAACATAGTGAATGGGTACTCATCATCAAAGTGGATCGTAGTGTTGCAAGTTCTTATGGTGCGGATTGCATTGACCAAAATCAAGCACTAAAACTCAGTTATATGATGTTTGCTGGTGCTTTTAAGACGTGACAAGAGGGATCAAGAGGAGTGTTCAGGATAAACAATTGCATATCAAATCTATGGATCTCAAGGGTGAATAGGTTAAGATGAGTACTAGATATGATGAGGAGGAACAAATATCTCTTACAAGGTAGAGTTTATTGCATGATGTTTTGTTTGATTACTTTTTCAACAGAGATGCACAAATGGTAGTTTGAAAAATAAGGGCCATAACTCTAGTTTCTTTTGAGTCCAATATATATATATATATTTTTCTGAATGAATCTAATAGTTGTGAAGCTTCTTCTCATGTCCTAGCCTTTTACATCTTCACTATCATTATAATTGGAAGTTTGTACATAAAATTGGGTACTTGTGCCAATTCAATTTATCCAATTTTATGGAGGGCATGTTATGGTGATTTTTAGTGAACATACTATATCTCTGAAGTAGAATCACAACAATAAAATGAAAATAAGAGAAACATACGACTAAGCCACTTTGAGTGCACAACCTTTAGCCGCTTCGAGGGGGCAACCTCCATAACCTTACAATAAGAACATGATACACAAGAGTCAATATAATCTACTGCTAACCCTAATTCCTATATATGCTGTCATTATGGTATAGAGACCATCTAGGCCAATCCTATAACCAATATGAAGCATTATAAATGATTATATGACTTAGTTAGAGGTTACACAAGCCACAAAAAGGTCACACATCCAAATACACATTATAGGTTAAGGGCGTAGTATGCCCCCCTCTTCAAACAAGCATTGTCCTCAACACTTGTCATATGTGAATGCTTCTGTATGAATTCTTTGTTCTCGCATGTCACATCCTCTCTTGGTAGGTTCTTCCACTTGATAAGACACATCCATTTGAATCGAGTTTGGATAATCTCTTCCTAATTCTAAGATGATTCTTCCTTCTTCATTAAGCTCTTGTAACTCTTGTTTGGATGGGAATCTTCCGACCAAAACTAGAAACATGTAATACTTGGTGTATTTCTGTTGATTGAGGCAACTATTACCTGGTGTTGAGGGTGTTCCTCCTCATCTCAAATGTGTGCTTGTACCTTCAAGGATAGAGGTGATGGAAGGCAGACGGGTAATAATAAAATGACCTCAAGTGGGGACCTTTTTGGAAGAAATGTCTCTCCTAGGTGGCCTCTCTTTTAGAACAATATCCTCATTAATTATTGAATATGTTTTCCATCCTTTCCCTAAAGACTTGGTGTTATTTGTGTATTCAACTATCTTTTTCCACTAAAAATAATTTTGTTGCTAAGCCCCATACTGATCCCTTTCTGGAGAATTTTTTGCATTTGATGAGAACTTACCATCTGTGGTGACGGGGTCACGCACAACTCTCTCAACTCAAACCTCTTGCCTTCCGGATGAAAACATGCATGAACAGATTTCTGGAAGTTTGATCTTTACCGTGCCAAAGGTTATGACCCATAAGACTGTCCAATACAATATCAACTCCACCCCTATGGGAGTAAAAAACATAGGGCTATTCCAACATCTACTCCCCTAACCCGAGTATATGGCTATGGCATTTTCTTGAACATTTAACAATACCCACCATTTGCAACCTTGACTTGAAATTCTAGTGTTAGATAAACAAAACTAGTTCAACCACGAATCCAACTTATCAATGATAAAATTATGAGTACTTTGCTGATTCTATCAATACAGCCACCTTCTGTTGTTTCAGGAAACCCTACTATCCTTGAGAGTTCGTGGGGTGCTAATACCTGATAATGCACATGGTATGTGATAAGTTGGTTGGGGGTATCTTAAGACTCTAGCTCATCAACAACCTCTATTGATTTGTTCTTTAATCGTCTTCTGTCTTTAGGGGTGTTGCCTCAATGTAGAACAACTTATTTTCAGAACATTTATCTCCACTGTATTTGTTCTCATAGTTAAAACATAACCCTTTTACCCTCTTTTCTTTAATTTGTTGAGGTGTTAGCTCGGTAGGTTGCAAGAATGACTGTGCAAAGGTGCTTATTTTCCCTGATGTTGGTGAAGTGCTTGTTTATTGGTGTTGACGGTTGCTCTTTCCTCTACCTCGTGTGCCAAGACACCAAATGGCCTTATTTACAAATCTTGGATTAAACATGCTATACATTGTGCTGGATGTGATCCTTGAGACCACCTAGAAATGATTCATTCAATTTTTCCTTGGTGATATTCTCCACTTGCAATGGCAGGTTTTGGAATTGTTGGATATAATCCTTAACAAGACTTGCTTGTTGTGGTTTGGCTAACTAGGTAAAGTAATTCTTTGTCACACTATTGTGATAATGCATCTGTAATTCATCAGTAAATACTGACCAACTAATAGTAAGGCCCTTCTTTTGATCACACAACCATTATACCAAATGAATTGCTCAGGTTCTAAGTATAAGGATGTCATGACTACCTTTGATGCACATGGTGTTTGATGCAGATCAAAGAAATTTTCCATTTGGTTGATACAGTGACCAGGTCCTTTCCATCAAACTTATGCATTTCCACTCTTCGTAGCATGTCACATGGGCTTGAATTGGAGCCAGATGTGGGTTAGGGTGGTGATGTATTTGGATTTGGACTAGGATGGCCGGAAGATACGCCTTGGTTGGGCTGTGCATTGGTGAATGGTGGCTGGTTTAGCTGATTATACCATAAGGCCATTATGATCTTCACCAGTTCCCCTTTGATTGTGCTCATATCAGACTGTATGTTACACATTTCATTTCAAAGATCAGACTCCATGTTATGAATCTCGTTTTGGAGATTGGACGACATGTTACACACCTCATTCTGGGGATAGTTCACTCTATCATCAACCAAAGAAAACCCCATATTTTAAGATCTTGTAAATCCCGCTTCACTTTGTGAGGAGTTTTTCCTTGGGTGGTGGAACACTTGCCTCTGCCTCCACTGCATGCTCCTACCCTACAACAACTTGATTGTTCAGAAGTCAATTTCCACGTTTGACCAAACCTCAAATAGATGATTTCAGGAAGAGGTTGACATGAAAATTGCAGCTTGTAGAGTGAATTTCTGAAAAACCATAAAAGTACAATAGCTCCCTCTAAAATGATCACAGAAAGTTGAAAATTGGATTGTAGTTTTCTTTAATAATAATTCAAACTTTAGTAGAAAATTGGTTTGTAGTTTTCTTCAATAATTATTCAACTTAGTAAAAATATTGCAACGGTTTGCGAGATATAGATTATTCATGAAAATTAGGGTTTCCATCCAATTTTTACCAAAATACAATATCACTTGTAATGAATTTACTATCACTGAAGTAGAATCACAACAATTGAACACACATTTTGATGGACGTAAGAGAAGTATATAACCAAGCTGCTTTGAGGGGACAACCTCCACCCATACAATAAGAACAAAATTTTCAATATGATCTAGTACTATCCCTACCCCTACCTCCTATATATACCCTACTTATTGATGCATGAGCATTTGGGTTCATGTGCAATTTTGCGCCACCCAAAAAATTTGAGTATTAAGAAATAAATCTTGTGCATTTGTGCACAACTATTTGCAAACCTTACTCATTGTGTTGTTTGATTAAGAGGAGGCTTTGGCACGAAGACATGGAGTTTTACGCAACTAGGGACTCTTATGTAGAAACTGTATGCAAACGCTCATGCGTGCACACATGAACTTACAAAGATTTGTGCCCACCTGCACATACAAGGATTTGCTCCCGCACTTGGGAAAATTCTTATTCATGCGAGTCCTTAATCCTTAGCGCCTACTGATGAGTTTTCGCTTTTTGTGCCCTTCTTGAATCTTGTTCTTTTGTGCACCTGTGAACATCAATATAGTTAAGGGCACACACGTGGGCCTTGTTCCGTCTCTTTACCCCAAGGGAAAAGTGGAAAATCAGGTAGACTTTGATTTGACAGCAGTAATTTATAGGAGGATACCTGCAAATTGGCTGATGGGATCAACAATGATTTGAGCATATTAGGGCATCTTTGTGAGGGTATCTTTACTTGCAAAGGTATCTTTATTCCCTCCTCTGCTTCTATAAATGGAAGGGAACACTAAGTGTGCACGCATCTATCTATCTACTAGAGGCAGTCTATTGATTTGGTTGCTGAATTGAGCCAGGGAGTAGTGTGGTAGAGCTCCATTGCTAAAAGGAGCTGAGTCTGGTTCTGTAGAAGCTTAGAAGAATCTGCAAGCTTAGGATAGGTCATAAGGTTGAGTTCCTTAGGGAATTTTTGTAGAGGCTCTCCATAAGTCTGTGGCAAATAGGGTTATGAAGATGTGTATGGATCTGTAATCTTTTCCTCATATCAATAAAAGCCTTTATTGTTTCTTTCACAATGTGCTTGGAATCACGTTTCGGTGAGATCTAACTCTGAGAAATTGTGGGCTGCATGGTTTAATGAATCCTTGAATTGGGACTCCTAACCATGATTGTATTAAATGTTATCAAAGAAAGGATTTCAAGTCTTGTCGTGGAGTCTTGTGTGTGCAATAACATCAATCTAGTGTTGAGGATTTTAAAATCTTGTGTGTATGTGTGTGTCAAAAATGAGATCTGCTCCTTTCCATACATGCGTGTGTGGGTAGGAAGTTGTTGTAGGTATGTTCTAGCATTTGGATTGTTGGGTAGAAGGTTTAGGATACAATATTTTGATTAGTTTTGAGTTGTGAGGAAAATAGTGATAGCACAAATAGTAGAATTTTCTACAAGAGCAGCTAGAGCAGTTAGACTGCCACGACTTGTAGACTTTGTGAAAATGATGAGAGGAGTGCAAGATTGTTTGGAGGCTATGGACATTGCTCAAAATAGAGGATTAGTGATAGATGATGACGCAAGTGATGATGAGAATGCAAAAGAGCACCCGTGGACTAGGATGCTAAGGCAAAGCATGTCGTTACGTATGAGGATTGATTCTTACGCATAATGATGAGAATTGGCATCAAGTAAAAGATGTTTTTTACTAGTTACTCTGCGAGCTTAGATCTGGAAGAGCTCAATGACCAAATTGCCAAAATGGAGTAATACTCGAGTATGAAGGCATAAAAGATCCAATAAGGCAAGGTTGCTTGTGCTAAGTTAAAAGGTCACGCATCTTTATGTTGGGAACATGTGCAGATTGAAAGAGTACGTAGAGGTAAGGATAAGATCAAGAGTTGGGATACATTAGTGATGAAACTGAAGGCTAAGTTAATGCCCATGGATTACTAGTCATATTTGTTCAAATAGTTACAAATTTTACGTCAAAAGGAACCGAGTGTGAAGAAATACATGAAAGAAATCTATAGGCTCACTATCAAACTGAGTCATGTGGAGGGCGACTCAGAAAAGATCTCAAGGTATGTTAATGGATTACATATTTCCATTCAAGACGATTTTGACATGATTAGATTTGGATCTATATAGGAGGCCTATCGGTTTGCATTGAAGGTGGAAGAAAAGTTGTTGCATTGACAACAAGGAAGTGTGTGAGGGAAGGGCATATTCCCGCGCAAAGGAGGAGGATTGCACAATGATACACAAAATCATGTGCACGAAGGGGAGGTGAGTTCTTCACATGAACACAGTCATGTGCAAAGAGGTAAAAGTAGATCTTTCAGAGGAAGAGGACGTGTAAGAGGCAGAGGATTCAATGGAACATGTTTCCGTTATGTAGAAGATGGGCACTGTCTGTTTGAGTGTTCGGAAGCTGCACAAAATAGCGGTAAAAGGGGAAATCATGCAAGCAACCATGTTGCACAACATGCAAAAGGGGAAAGTAATGCTTTGAATAGTTGTACAAAGGAGCTAGAATGTAGAGAAGCTCTCACGATGAAGAGAGTACTACTGAAGCCAACAAAGGTAGAGAATGCACCCACACAAAGGAAGAATCGATTGAGGACTATATGCAAATTTGGAGGTAAGTTATTATTGATGTTGGTTGCACAGACAATCTTGTTTCTAATGAGATGGTTGAAAAGCTTGGTATGAAGCGGATTGTGCATCCAAATCCATATAAGGTGTCATGGTTGTTGAAATGGCATCGATTATTTGTGAATGAGCAGTGTAATGTGCACATATGAAGGTGAAGTCATGTGCAATATAATGCCCATGGATGCATGCCATGTGTTACTTGGTTGGCCTTGACAGTTTGATATGAAGGCATTGCATGATGGTTGTGCAAATACTTATGTCATGGTTGTGCTAATATTAGAAAAAGAATTACTATGCAGAGTGAAAGGGGAAATGAAGTTACACATTCATTACAAATCTTGTGTAGAAAGAGAAAAAAGGTGTAGCCATGTAGAAAGAAGAACTTTGGCATGAAGGAGATGTTAGGTGAGTTTACAAATATCATGTTACAAGATATCCTAGATGGTTTACCACGTATGCGCAACATAAGTCATCAAATGGATCTGATTCCGTGGTTCAGTTTACTAAACAAGGCCTCATACATGCTGACACCTATGGAGGAGGAGAATTGCTTGAGAAGGGGTTGATTAGAGAGTCTCTTAGCCCATGCATAGTACTTGTAGTATTAGTGCCAAAGAAAGGAGGTGAGTGGAGGATGTGAGATGATTCCAAAGCCATCAACAAGATTACCATGACATAAAGATTCCCATTGTTGCGCATAGTGGATTAATTGTCATTTATGTCAAAGGAATTTTCTATCAAAGGAAATCATTATCGGCCATTAATCGCTGTCCAAACAAAATCAGTTTTGAATCTCCATTATTCAAGGGCAGATCGCACCATTCCAAGGCATTAAAGACAAGTTTATGATCATTGAAGAATGTTGGCCGACCCCCCTCTATTTTGGTGTTAATATTTAAATTATGGGCCGACCCATGTCTAGCGCCCAAGAAAATAAAGAGTGTCCCTTGGGAGAAATCACACCCCTTCGAAGTGACATGAGAAGGTATAAAAGGAGATGTAGTTGAAAAGAAAGTATGTGAGGAATAATAAAGATATATCATTCAAACTCAAGCAAGATTTTTGAAGGAGAGAAAAATAAGAGATCATTCAAGGCAGATTTTTGTGAAGGAGATCTATTTAATTGTCATCCATTGAAGAAGTTTTTTTTGGAGGTTGGTGCTTCCTAAGAGAAGAGATTGGTGTCTCTTGCTAAGTTGGTGCTTAGAAGTGGGGATTGGTGTCTCCAATAGGTTGGTGCCTACAAATTGCTTAACGGTGGGGATTGGTGTCTCCAGTGGGTTGGTGCCTACAAAATTTTGTAAGAGACTTATATTATTTTATGACTGGATTTGGATAGTAGATCTAAAGAGTCTTTTCTCTGTGATTTTCTTCCGAAAGGGTTTCCACGTAAATCTTGTGTTTCATAATTGTTAGATCTTGTGTGATTGTTGTTATTGTGGTTATTAAGTTTTTAAATAAGTAAAAGATTATCTTATACTGATTCACCCCCCTCTCAGTATAAGTGTGTTCATCAATTGGTATCAGAGCAGGTTCCTTTAAAAACAGTCTAACCACTGGAAGGTAGATCTCGCGAGCACACATGGCTAGTCAAGAAGGTTTCTCCTCAAATAGAGCTCCATTGTTTGATAGAACAAACTATGCATTTTGGAGCATAAGAATGCGAACTTATCTAATGGCTCTTGGCTTTGATATTTGGCAATCAGTTGTGAGCGGTTATGTAGCTCCATCATCTCCACCAACGGATACAACTAGAAAGAAGGCTAGTGAAAACAATGCAAAAAGATATGAATGCAATCTTGTGTGGTCTATCAGAATTGGAGTTTGTCAAGGTGATGCATTGTGAATCAACGAAAGAAATATGGGACAAACTTAAGAACATCTATGAAGGAGATGAAAAGTGAAGAAATCCAAGCTTCAAACTCATAGAAGACAATTCGAGAGTTTGAAAATGAAAGATGAAGAAAACATTGCAGCCTATCTTCTTCATGTGGATGAAATCATCAACACCATCAGAGGTCTTGGAGAAAAATTTGAAGATGCAATGATTGTGCAAAAGGTGTTAAGGTCCCTTCCCTTGAGGTTTGATGCCAAAGTTTCCGCCATTGAAGAAATGAAGGATCTAGATACTCTAACAATGGATGGATTGCATGGGATCCTAACGGCATATGAAATGAGAACCAAAAAGGAGAAATCATCAAAGCGAGAGGCAGCCTTCAAAGCCTCAAAGAAGATGAAGAATAAAAAGCTTGAGCCATGTGATAGCTCCAACAATGAATCAGACGAAGAGGAAGCTCATTTTGTAAGGAAGCTTAAGAAAGGATCCAAAAAGTACAAAGGTAAGTTGCCCTTTAAATGCTTTAATTGTGGAAAAGTAGGACATTTTGCCACTAAATGTCCATATGCAGAAAGTGAAAATAGTGATGATGAAGAAGATCATAACATGAAGAAAGGTAGCAAACATCATCAATATAAAAAGAGCTACAAACAAGGAAAACCTGAGAAAAAGAACTTTCATAAGCACAAGAAAAACCTCTATTCCAAAGAGGAAAGTAGCTCATCTGAAGAGAGTAATGAAAGTATCTCCGCTAGTGATGGAGAAGAAATTCTATTCATGGCAATAGAATCAAAAGGGGATATCTTGGAAAGTGAAGACAAAAGAAAAGAAGAGAAGGATTCAGAAGAGGAAGAAAATGCCGAAATAGATGGGGAAGTGGATCTAGAAGAACTCATTTGTGCCCTAAATGAGATCAAGAAGCTTAAGAAAAAGAATCTAAAACAAAAGTTACAGCTTCAGAAATATGAAGAAGAGGATTGTGATTCAAAAGCAAAAAATGTCACAAAACCCTGAGGAATCAGAAAAAATGATCATTAACCTAAAGATTCAACTTGAAGAGGCAAAAAGAATAGAGGAAGAGGTGAGAATCCAATTGAAGACAAAAGAAGAAAATTGTGAGAGGCTAGAGTTTGAAATTGTTTCCTTAAGGAACTAGAGAAAACAACTACTAAGTTGAACAGAAGCCTCAAGTTTGAAAAAAGTACTGAAATCTTAGATGATATCATCAATGGCCAGAGGTCACCATTTATCAAGACTGGTCTTGGGTACAAAGAAAATCAGATGACTACCAAAGAAGATCCCAAAGAGCCACCAAAGAAGGTAAATGAAGAAAAGCCAAAAAGCTATGCAGATGCTCTCAAAAGTCCCATAAAAAATGAAAGCAACAAGAAGAAAGAAAATCATGTTCCACAAAATACCAACATTCCTCCCAAAGACAACAAGGACAAAATCAGAAGATCTTTTCCTCCAAGGCAGTATCACATGACCAAGTTTCAAAACTCTTTCTTTGGTTATTGCTTTTCGTGTAATCACTTTGGTCATAAAGCAATAGATTGTAGGACTCGTGCAAGAAATTTTGGTTGGAACAAGAACAAAAGTCCTTATGGGTCCTCAAATAGGAACTATAATTCATTTGCTCCTTTAGTGGATTACAATGTTATATGTTATAAGTGCAACAACTATGGACATACAACACGCTTCTGTAGAAGTGGTTTTGTGGAACCTCCTAGGCAGAACAAGAAAGTGGAAGCCATGGATAAACAAAAGGAAGAAACTGCAAAAGTTTGGAAAAAGAAGCAGGAGCAAGAAAAGAAGGAGAAATCCATGCTTGTACAAACTGCCTTTCATGCTCAAAATGAAGGAAATCAATGGTACATTGATAGTGGTTGCTCAAGCCACATGACAGGGGACAAGAGCAAATTCCTCACTTTGAAAGAAGTAAATGGAGGTACAATAAAATTTGGAGACAATGCTACAGCAAGGATAACTGGTAAAGGTACTCTTAGCCTTGACAATGGAAAAACAAAAACTGAAAATGTCTTGTATGTTGAAGGGTTGAAGCATAATCTTCTAAGTGTTAGTCAAATGTGTGATCAAGGACACACCCTCACATTTCATGATGAAGGTTGTGAAATCAGGAAGGCGAGTACAGGAAAACTAGTTGCAAATGCAAGCAAAACAACTAATAACCTTTACATCCTTAGTGAGATCAAAGGAGAAAAATGCTACATGGGACAAGCAAATGAGAGATGGTTATGGCATAGAAGAATGGGTCATATAAACTTTGATAATCTAGTAAAAATTAGCACTAAGCAACTTGTAAGGGATATGCCAAGGATTGTTAAGCCTTCAAACACTATCTGCAAGCAATGTCAACATGGGAAACAAACAAGGGAAAGCTTCAAATCAAAGGAGTACTCAACATCAAAACCATTAGAACTTGTCCATACAGACCTCTGTGGGCCTACAAGGACACAAAATTTGCAAGGTGAGAGTTATTTTATGTTGCTAATTGATGATTATTCTAGAATGACATGGGTTACTTTTCTAAAGGAGAAATCCGAAGCATTTGAGAAGTTTAAGGCATTCAAAGCCTTAGTTGAAAATGAAACTGGTCTGAAAATCAAGTGCCTGAGATCGGATCAAGGAGGAGAATTTACTTCAAATGAATTTGAAGAATTTTGTGAGCATCATGGAATAAGGAGCATCTCTCAGCTGTTAGGACTTCACAACAGAATGGAGTTGTTGAAAGAAAGAATCGAATTGTTCAAGAGATGATCAAGAACAATGTTGAATGAATCTAAGTTGTCAGACACATTTTGGAGAGAAGCAATTAATACAACAGTCTACATTCTGAACAGAGGGCAAATAAGAATCAACAATAGTAAAACACCTTATGAACTATGGAAGGGTAGACCAACTACAGTTAAGTACTTCAAAGTTTTTGGAAGCAAATGCTACATAAGAAGAGATGATGAGGATTTGGGAAAATTTGACTCCATATCTGATGAAGGTATCTTCCTTGGTTACTCTTCAAGAAGCAAGGCCTATAGATGCTATAATAAAAAATTGCACAAGATTGTTGAGAGTGCAAATGTAAAAGTGGATGAAGTAAGGTATCAAAAGGAAAGAGCACAAGAAATTGATTACCCAAAGGAAACAAGCTACAAAGAAGAAAAAGGAGAAGAAGAAGATGAAAAAGAAGTGATTGAACGAAAAGATACAAAGGCACCATCTAGATTCGTCTAGAAGAATCATTCAGAAAGTCAAATTCTATGTGATAAAGATACTGGAGTACAAACTAGAAGAAGATTAGCAAATGCATCAGAACATGCAAACCTATCCTTACTATCTAAAATAGAACCTAAGAATTTTGCAGAAGCAAGCGAAGACAAACATTGGATTGGGGCTATGGAAGAAGAGTTGAATCAAATTGAAAAGAATGAGACTTGGGAACTTGTCCCAAGACCAAAAGACAAAAATGTGATTGGCACCAAGTGGGTTTTCCGGAACAAGCTAAATGAAGATGGACAAGTGGTGAGAAATAAAGCAAGATTAGTTTGTAAGGGGTATGCTCAAGTTGAAGGTATTGATTTTGAAGAAACTTTTGCTCCTGTTGCATGACTAGAAGCTATTAGAATGTTTTTGGCATTTGCTTGTTTTAAGAACTTTAAAGTCTATCAGATGGATGTCAAGTCATCCTTTCTCAATGGAAATTTAGAGGAAGAAGTATATATTGAACAACCAGAAGGGTTCCTCTTATCAGAAGATAAGGATTATGTGTGCAAGCTGAAGAAAGCACTTTATGGGCTGAAACAAGCCCCCAAAGCCTGGTACTCAAGACTTGACAAGTATCTACAACAGCAAGGTTTCAAAAGGGAATTTTTGATAGCAATCTTTACATCAAGACTGAAGGTGATGATCAGTTAATTGTTGTGGTTTATGTGGATGATATTATTTTTGGAGGTAGTAGTGACAAAATGTGTCAAGAGTTTGCTATGGAAATGCAAAAGGAGTTTGAGATGTCCATGCTTGGTGAGTTATCATTCTTCCTTGGGTTACAAATTTCTCAATCTGACAAAGGCATTTTCATCTCACAAACCAAGTATATCAAGGAGATGTTGAAAAAGTTTAGGATGGAAGATTGCAAACTAGTGAGCACACCCATGGTCACATGCTACAAATTAAGTAAAGATGATGAATCCCCATAATCAAATCAAACTCTATACAGGTCAATGATTGGGAGTCTACTATATGTGACAACTTCAAGACCAAATATTATGCAAGTTGTAGGCATGGTGGCATGGTTTCAAGCTGCACCAAAAGAAACCCATGTGCAAGTAGTTAAAAGGATATTTAAATATCTAAACAACACTTTGGATTTTGGTTTGTGGTATCCAAGAGGTGAAGATTTTACCCTAGCAGCATATACTGATGTAGATTGGGCTGATAATATTGATGATAGAAAGAGTACAAGCGAGGAAATTTTTTCCTTTATAATAGTCTTGTATCTTGGTTAAGCAAGAAACATGTTTTTATTTTTCTTTCCACAACAAAGGCTGAATACATAGTAGCAACATCTTGTTGCACACAAGTTCTTTGGATGAGGCAAACTCTGAGAGATATTAAGGTAGAATATGTTCATCCAATTTCAATATTTTGTGATAACACAAGTGCAATAAACATTTCGAAGAATCCTGTTATGCACTCTAAAACGAAGCATATTCCAATCAAATATCACTTCTTAAGAGAGTAGGTAGCAGAACAACATGTCAAGTTGGAATACATTGGCACACAAGAACAAATTGTAGATATTTTCACAAAGCCCCTTCCAAAAGAAACTTTTGAATATCTCAGAGAGAAGCTGGGGGTGATATCTTTTTCATCTAGACACTAAGTTCTTAAGGAGAAGCATTATGTTAGGGGGAGCTAATCACTACATTATTTTACTACTCCATGGTTGCTTTGCCATTGATGTCAAAGTGGGAGAATTACAGAAAGGGGGAGCATTATGTTCTTGCTATATTCACAAGTTATTTCTATGCAAGGTTGCCATCAATGACAAAGGGGTAGATTGTTGGATTAATTGTCATTGATGTCAAAGGAATTTTCTATCAAAGGAAATCATTATCGGCCACTAATCGCTGTCCAAACAAAATCAGTTTTGAATCTCCATTATTCAAGGGTAGATCACACCATTCCAAGGCATTAAAGACAAGTTTATGTTCATTGAAGAAGACTGGCCGACTCCCCTCTATTTTGGTGTTAATATCTAAATTATGGGCCGATCCATGTCTAGCGCCCAAGAAAATAAAGATTGTCCTTTGGGAGAAATCACACCCCTTCAAAGTGACATGAGAAGGTATAAAAGGAGATGTAGTTGAAAAGAAAGCATGTGAGGAATAATAAAGATATATCATTCAAACTCAAGTAAATTTCTAAAGGAGAGAAAAATAAGAGATCATTCAAGGTAGATTTTTGTGAAGGAGATCTATTTAATTGTCATCCATTGAAGTTTTTTTTTTTTGGAGGTTGGTGTTTCCTAAGAGAAGAGATTGGTGTCTCTTGCTAAGTTGGTGCTTAGCAGTGGGGATTGGTGTCTTTAGTGGGTTGGTGCCTACAAGTTTTTGCAAGAGACATTATTTTATGAATGGATTTGGACAGTAGATCCAAGCAATCTTTTCTCCGTGGTTTTATCCCGAAAGGGTTTCCACATAAATCTTGTGTTTCATAATTGTTAGGTCTTTTGTGATTGTTGTTATTATGGCTATTAAGTTTTTAAATAAGTAAAAGATTATCTTATATTGATTCACCCCCCCTCCTCAGTATAAGTGTGTGCTCATCAACGCTTTCATGCACCTGTGAATGAAGTACTAAATTCTGTTTTAGGAAAGTTTATCAGTGTATTTGGATGACAATCCTGTCAAAGGACTGAGTTAAATTATTAACGAAATTAAATTAACTATAAATGAAACATGTAAAATAAATTACTGTAAAGTAAAAATAAACATAACACAAGATTTATGTGGGAAAACCTCATACGAGGTAAAAAAACCCACAACCAATAGAAATTCCATTTATTAAGAAACTTTCCATATTACATGTCGAGCAACATCTCCCACCTCACTTTTCTCCATTCTCACATCACATTATTTCACATATTACAACATATCATTTACCGGGTCCCGAGTGCCCTATTTAAGTGAGGGTGATCGAGTGTGACTTCTTGTGATGCACCCCTCTACTATAATTGATATCGAATCAATTAAACATAAACTAAAGTTAATATTTAATAAATAAAAAATGGATATTTTTATTTATTAACTATAAACTAAGGTCTATAGCTTATATTTAATATATAATTAAATATAACACTTTAAGAACAATTTAAGGGGTTAAACCCACTTATTATTATTGTTCTAACACTCCCCCGTAATATTAAATGAGGTTTATATGTAAACATTACTTTTTTATACAACAAGATTTACAATCCTTAAACCACAGTGAAGGTTTATGCTAGCATATCACTTTTGAAGGATTTATACACCTTCATCATGCTAAACTTACCTTTTTGTACAAAAGGATTTAGATTCCATAAATCAGAAGTGAAGATTTAGGCCAAACATGATTTGTGAGACTACATCTCACAGTTTCTCATGGAAAATGTATATAAGCACCTTAGGATCCTTTTATAAAGTAAGGACCTCCTTTACATAATGATGCTTTGTTACTAGACTACACAATAAATTTAAAGTGATAGGTTTACTTAGATCATAATTTTTTTTTTACAATGATTTTATTGGAGCAGAATTATAGAGGTGAAGAAGAAAACACATGGTCGACTGTTAGGAGGTGGCATTGTCATGCACTCCCCTTCAATGGCAACCCTGAAAGGCTAAGCATTGCACAAAAATTGCAGAACTTCACGATACATAATGGCTTCGTAAATATGTCTGTAACTTGATTTTCAGTAGAATAGAACTGGAGATCTATATCACTGCAGAGTACCTTCTCTCGGATGAAATGCATATGAATCTCTATATGCTTTGTTCTCTCGCGTTGAACTGGATTATTAGCTAGAGCAATACAACTCTGACTATCACATAAAAGACGAGTACTTCCTTTAACTTCCATGTGAATTTCTTCTAACAGTTGCTTTAGCCACATGACTTTTTTCGCTGTTTCCATTGCACTTCTATATTCTTTCTTAGTAGAAGAGATAGAAATTATCGGTTCCTTTTTGCTACTCCAAGTAATGGCACCTGTACCAAGCTTGAACACATATCCAATCTTATATTTTCTATTTATTACATCTCCAACATGGTCAGAATCACAATATCCATATAAACAAGCATTATCAGAAGAAGTATAAAATAAACCAAAATTAATTGTGCCTTTAATGTATCTTAATATTCTTTTTGCCAACTTCCAATGATCCTGATATGGTTCCTACATGAATCTACTGCATATTAGATCTAGTGATTATTTGATAGATTAAACTACCTACAAGCTGCCTATAAAGAGTAGTGTCAACTTTCTCACATGCAGGTTTAGGATCAAGTTTACAACCAATTTCAATAGGATTACAATCCACCATATTGAATATTTTAAGTAAAATTAACAACATATTATGACTGAGATACAACAATAAAATGTTTATCTTAAAAAAATAATCATGCCTAAAAAATGATGGAGTAATCATAGATGATTCATCTCAATATATATACAACATTGAAAATAAATTGACTATCTTCAATTTTCATAAAGAATTTAAATAAAGAGAACTCTAGATTTTTTACTAATTGATTTCCATGTTTTTGGGCTCTAAAACCTACTATCGGTTCAAAGAGTATAAACTATATTATATTCAATCATATAAATTGACATTAATATTAACCTTGACTAGGTATATGTTCATATTCATGGATTTTTTACATTTAAAAAAAATGCCACAAGGATAAAATATATGCCAAGATGATGATCTGCATTCCGGACGACTTCTCATAATTTAGATCCTTATTTCCTCAAAACAATGATGTACAAAATAGGTATTATAAGTGTCCTTATGGACACTTCTTTAGATAATTAAAAACTTTAATTAAAAACATATACTTACAACTCTAAACCATTTATACTTCGGCTCCAGACCAATTACACTAGCAGCTCTGGACCATTTATACTAGCAACTCTAGACCCTAAAATTTTATGGAGATTAGTTGACATATTACCACCTCCTTTTACCCATTCGCCTTAGGGTTAGATATTTCATAATGAGATAAGTCTTTATTTTTTATTTGCCGCCGCCTGGTATAGTTTGTACACAACAAGTTTGTGAAGGAGGCGTAAAGGTGGGTATGGAGATGGGTTTAAAAAAAACATTTGGAGAGCCTTTGCCTGCCGCTACCTGTAATAGAGGTTTGTGGTGTGTGAGATATTTGGAGAGTGGACAACCATGAGTAGGTTGTTTTCAGGTTTATTTTTATTTTTATTTTTGGCATAATGATTGCCACTGCGAAAAATCAATTCCCACTTGTGGTAACTTAGGGTTGGCAGCTAGATTTAGGGCAGAGTCACATATGATTGTTACTCTAGTAATTAAATGTTATTGCATTACAATTGCTTGTAGAGGGATTTAAATTTTTCTCCTCCTTTAAAGAGGCATATAGGTTTAATACTTTTTTTTTGACGCCACTGCTAGGGAGGCAAAAATGTGCCCCCTTTGTTGAGGGTGAGAGCTTGATGATCGTTGAGCTGTAGAGATGGCCAAGCTGATAGTAATAGGGGTGAAAGCTTGCAAGATGAGGAATTTGCCAAGGCCATAAACAAAGAACAACTCAAAGGGACGAGCTCGTGTTTTGAGTATATGCCACCAAGTTGTTTGGATGTGCAAGTTAGGTCTTCTTAAACATATTCCCTGCGTGCACTAATTCGGTAGGTGTGGAGAAAAGCGCGCAGATACTTGAAAAAGTTAATGAAAAGTGGGTTGTAGTTTGATGTCTTGTTGCCAATGACCTCTATTGTCTCTTGGTTTGTCTCAAGTTCTTGCTCATGAGGAGAGCCTCAGACTTCTTGGCTCGATATGAGGTTGATTTGTAGATTAAATAGTGATAGATTTTCCCTCTAAATATGACATCAATTTGTAGAGTAAACTGTGACAGATTTTCCACTATTGTAATCCACATCTCCATCGATTGAGATCGCATCTCTGCTAGGTTCTTCCATATCATAATCCAAATTTACCAAGGGCACAACCAATGTTTGAGAAATATTTTCCTGTACTATACAACTTCCCCAAAAATCTCCACTATGCTGGCCTCTTCCAATCTGCTTGTGAGCTCATAATACAAGAAACATACCAAAAGAACAAAGGCGAGGCTTCGATAAGCACAAAGGGCGATGCAAAAACCAGCAAATAAAAGCATATTGCTGGTGTACATGGGATGACAGATCAATATACTACAAGAAACATTTGCTCCAATTATGTAGCCTTTCCTTGCATTTATTTTGTACGCAGGAAAGAGAGTGGCAATTCCCACAGCAAGAGCCACAGGCCAAGGCCACACCACAAACAATCAGTTGGCATATATCCACAGATAGGGATTGAGCAATGCATTCACTATGAATTTGGTGTCCCAAATGGAAATGGCGGCCATTACTGCCCATTTCAACACCTCCATGGGAGTTACCTCTCTCAACGCAGGAAGTATTCTTTCCTTCCACAATGCATCTTCCTTGTTTCTGTACCATTATTGAGGGCTATCAGCCGCCTTCACGCATTTTATCTCGTTTGTGATTCTGCCTTTTAGTCTTGTGGACTTTAAGTCTAACCCTGTGTAAACCCCCATGGTGGTTTGTGGCGAGGAGATAACACAAGTAAGTGCCCGAGATTGTTGCTGAGGATGTAAAATAAATTACTGTAAAGTAAAAATAAACATAACACAAACCCTCATACGAGGTAAAAATCACACAACCAATAGAAATTTCATTTATTGAGAAACTTTCCGTATTACATGTCCAGTAACATTCCCCACCTCACTTCTCTCCATTTTCACATCATATTATTTCACATATTACAACATGTCATTTACTGGGCCCCAAATGCCCTATTTAAGTGAGGGTGATTGGGTGTGACTTCCCGTGATGCACCCCTCCACTTTAATTGATATCAAATCAATTAAACATAAACTAAAGTTTATATTTAATAAATAAAATTATATCCATATTTTTATTTATTAACTATAAACTAAGGTTTATAGCTTATATTTAATATATAATTAAATATAATATTGTAAGAACAATTTTAAGGGGTTAAACCCACTTATTATTATTGTTCTAACAATTCTGATTTTCAGAAAAAACGTAAGAAACACACTTGGTCCATTTGTGGAGAGTATTAGAGCATTTGTGTGAAGAGGAGCTGTTGGTGAATTTGAAGAAATGCAGTTTCATGCAAGAAGAGTTGGTGTATGTGGGATTTTTGATATCTCAAGTAGAGTTGAAGATGGATCTTTAGAAGGTGCAAGCTATAACATAATGGTTGTCATCTAAGAGTGTTACTGATGTCTGAAGTTTTCATAGATCAGTGAGCTTCTAGAGGAAATTCATCAGAGGATTCAGTGAGATTCGCATGCCAATCACAAAGGCCATGCAAGGAAGTAAGAGGAAGTTTGCATGGACCACAAATGTCGATTATGAATTTCAGAAGTTGAAGAAAAAGGTCATAGAAAAAACTGCGTTGGCCTTGCCTGATTTCAATAAAGTATTTCAGGTTGATTACGATGCAAGCGGAATAGCCATTTGAGTTGTGATAAGACAAGAAGGTAGGACAGTCGCATGTTTCAATGTGAAACTAAATGACATGAAGAGAAGATATGGAATTTATGATCAAGAGTTCTATGTCATAGTAAAAGCTTTGAATAAGTGGAGGCACTACTTGGTGCCCAAGGAGTTTGTGTTATACACATACTGCCTAACACTGCAATTCATGAATAGTCAAGGTAAATAGAATCAAAGACACATGAAAAGGGTTGAATTCTTGCAGAGTTACTCACTTGTATTGAAACATAGAATTGAGAAATGAAATAGTGTAGCAAATGCACTAAGTAGGAGACATGTCTTGTTAAATGAGATGCAAGTGGAAGTAGTAGGGTTTGAGGCCACGAAGGAACTTTATGCGGAAGATGAAGATTTTGGAGAGGCATGTAGAGCATGTGCAAAACCAATGAGCGTTGACAGAACGCCGTGCTTGGATTATTTTGTGCAAGAATGTTTTTTGTTTAAAGTAGAGCATTTATGCCTACCTCGAGGATTGATGAGGGAGAATTCAATCTAAGGAAGGCACTGTGGAGGATTAGTAGGACATTTCGGGATAAATAAGACCTTAGAGAAGATAAGTGAGAGGAACTTTTGGCCCTAGATGGCTACAAATGTGTGTAGAGATGTAGAGAATGCCAATTAGCAAAGGGAAGGAGTTAGAATGTATTGGCTAAATTTTTTGCATAGCCGAAAACCTAGGCAGTCATGAGATAAATCTACCTCATTTACCGGCGAGGCTCCCGTGTATGATTTTTATCAATTATGGATCTGGGTAGCTGTTTGTGGGTTTTACTTTAATTGCAAAGCTTATGAGCCATAGCTAGGCAATTCTGCAACAAGTAAGCAACTGTAAAGAAATATTTGCAAAGGGGGGAAATAATTGAATCCGGGAAGAAAGCAAAGAAGATGTGCAATCCAACCAATAGTTCGCAGAGTTGGTCTCATGTACATAGATGAAACAAACAAATATCACAATATAGAATTTATAGAAAAGGAAAGTTTCAAATCTAGATCTAAGTTAACACAGTTTATGCAAAGATCTACATAGAAGTAAGAAACAAATGCACCATTGACACAAAGTTCCCTGGAAATGTGCCTCCTTTCAATTCCTTAGCTTTCAGAAAGATATCAAGGGTTTCAGCTCAAAGTCTGGAACACAAGAATGCTAATTACAAATTCTGATGATCCTTTAACCCGTAGGTTCTTCCTCTATTTATAGTGTATAGAGGGCAAATACAAATAGGAAGTTTGTAATGAATTCCTGCATGCGGAAGCTATAGAAAAGGGGACAACTGACAATCTTCCTCCTGGAATTACTCTTTGCATGACATGCATGATTTATAACTGAAAATATAACCTTCTATTTTAAATTCTTGCCACCTATTTCCAAGTAATTGACTTCTACAAGTAACGACTTTTAAACCAATCACTTAAGTTTTATAATTTAATCAATTGCTCAATTACTTTGTCATAGAAAATAAGAGAAAGGAGGAAAAGAAACTAGAAGAAAGCTGCAACACTCCTAGTCTTGTTCTTTTCCCATATTCCACATGCGGTTGACTCTTTTGCCTTTGATTCTCACCAAACTGGATCTGGAAGCAACTGACTGTGATTTGCCTGCGGGTGCTACCTCTGATCTGTCTTCCCCTTTTATCCTTGAAACTTTTGCAATTCTTCTCCAGTATATGCACGAGTGCAATGTTTGCCGTAAATAATTCAAACAAAACTCATCATCTTTTATTTTTAATTGCATATGAACAATTTTAAATTCTGGAAAGCACTTCGGGTGAAGGCAAATACAAGTAAATTCAATGATGGCTTCAACTGGAAGATTGGGAGCACATGTACAAGCTCTTGAAAGGAATTTTCCATGCAATGACTTCCACATGGGCTGCATTAGAAACAAGAGGATGAATTTTTGCCGAAAGCCTTTGCAATTATGAGAGTTGGATCTATTTCTTCTTCTGATTCTGAAGATATATTCAATGTATCAGACATTGACTTCTACTTTTTTTACCAATCTGAGCACCTGTGATGAATACCTGGGCACTTATACCAACATGCAGATGCTTTGAATAATAAAAGAAAGCCTTCCAACCCTAGGCGCCAAAATTGGATGCTTCCCAGCAGTGGAAAATATTTTTTTAATGCAAAATCCTCCTTCCTTTGGCGCCAAAATCCTTCCGGGCTGCAAGCTCCATAAAAAAGAATTAATTGCTTCTCCCTTATGGCGTCCCATGCTTATATAGCTACGTGCATGCTATTTTTAATAATTGCCTTCCCCTATTTTTGGCAATTAATTAATTAAAAGCCATGCTCCTTCACTCAATTTTGGCACCCAAGTTTGCATGCTTATGCTTGCTTTTTTTATGAATTTATTTTATTTATTTTTAGCATGCATCCTTGACTTCTCTTTAACTCATCCACTCGCCTTGATTTTCCTAATGGGAATTTTCACCCTGTTAGACAGGCAAGAAATTTCCCCCTGCCTGCCTGCCACTGCCAAAATTCCCACTGACAGCTTAAGTGATTTGACTTGATGGGAAAAAGTACCCTGCTAGGCAGGCGAAAAATTCCGGCCTGCCTGCCACCTCTAAAATTCCCATTGGCAGCTTAAGTGATTTGACTTGATGGGAAAAAGTAACCTGCTAGGCACTTAAGAAATTCCTACCTGCCTGCCACCTGTAAAATTCCCATTGGCAGCTTAAATCCTTTCCTTCCAAAAAAATGTGACTTGCATGGAAGAAAACTTCTTTCCAAAAGTGCGACTTGTTTGAAGAAAGCTTCTAAAGTCATGTGAAAACTCATCAGCAACATTTTATTTCCATTTTTGGATTTTTGGTGAAGAAAACACAAGTAAAAAATAAAATTGCCATTTTTGGAAAGGGTTCGAGAAGATGTAGCAACAAAACTTACATGTGCCATAACTTTCATTCCGTGGCTCCGTTTTAGGTGCCGTTTTCTCTAAAAGTGCGTGTTTTCTCGAGCTCTACACATTGATGGCAATATATATCTTATTTTCATAAAATCTATTTTTGTACCTTTTTGAACCAAGCAACTTCTTGCAATCTTCTGAAAGAATCCTAAGCTCTGATCACCTTTAGATAGATTAGTAATTAAAAATACTAGATAGCTTTTCAAAACCTTAGGCCTGGGGAAAGATTTGGCAGGAAGAATGAATAGGCTACAGGAATTGTCGGAGAAAACAAACCAAAACACAAACAAAAAGAAATAAAACAAAACAAAAGAAGCTGCAGGCAATTGCTTGAAAAATTTCTCCAATTAGCTGATCTGCAAAATTTCTTCCCCCCGGGTGAATGTTCTCTGGCAATAATGATGGGGTGAAGTGCTTTATATAACCTAAATCCTCCAATTTTAGCACAATCTTTTTTTAAAAGAACTTTATTTATTAAATAAATAAATAAAACACTTGCAGACAAAGGTCTGACAAAGGGATTGAGTGAGTTTTGGCATGTGGGTATTTGTCGAATTTGGCTTTTATGACTCTTCGGGGATATCTTAGAGCAATGCAAACAACTGCAAGCAAAACAAACACAAAACAACCCGTTACTTTAAAAAGAACGATTTTTTTAAAGGGGTAGTACCATATTTCAGGGGGAAATCTCTGGGACACTAGAATGTAGGGTAATATCAACCAATGCCAGTACTTGAGAAAGCTTAGGAGCATCTAAGTATGAATTTTGTTTTGGGATTTCCTAAAAGGCAGAATGATGATGATTCTATCTTTGTTGTTTTAGATAGATTATAAAAATATGGCTCATTTTATTACTTGTAGGAAGACCAATGATGTTACACATATAGCTAAATTCTCTTTCAGGGAAGTTGTGAGATTGCATGCATTGCCGTGTAGTATTGTGTTTGACAGAGATACTAATTTCATGGGTCATTTTTGGTGCACATTGTTGAAAAAGATGAACACAAAGTTGCAATTTAGCTCTGCGTACCACCTGCAGTCATATGGACAAGCAAAAGCTGTCAATCGGAGGCTTGGCAATTTGTTGTGATGTTTGGTTAGAGAGGAGGCAGGGACGTGGGATTCTAACTGTGTCAAGTGGAGTTATCTTATAATAGCTTTGTGGATAAGAGTATAAGGAGGTCATCTTTCTAGATTGTTTTTGGGATATGTTGGCATGGTTCTTCATTGGGCTTAATCTGAAGATGTTGACCGTGGAAGTTTCATAGTATATTGTGGGTTGGAGAAAGCGACATAATACTAGAAAAAGTCGCGGAACACTTGACAACGCTTTGCGGCTTGGAATGAAGATTCGGTATGTACTATAGACGCGAATAAAAATGGTGACTCCTTGTAACTGATATAATTTGTACAAATATGAGAGAATGTGTGTGTGTGTATAGTAAGAAGATGAGTGTGTGTATGTTTCCAAGTGTGAGTAGGGAGTGTAGAGCAGAGTATGTATATGGCAGACTAGAAGTAGAGTGTTAAGGTGGATTTGGAGAGAAAATGTATTCGCGGTATCTGTAATCTAACCAATGTATTCAATTTTTGAGATTTATGAATAAAGTGGAGTTAGAGTAGGGAAATTATGTGTCAGTGTTATCTTGTTATATTGTATAAGCTGAATTCATAGACCCACTTCAAAACTCATGTTGTATATGTGTTAATTATTTATGTTTAATAATCATCTCCACCTCTGCGTACATTAGTTCTAGCTGGAACAAGAGAACATAATAAACTAACAATCACATATAGTTTATGTCAACAAGATAAGTCAAAGAGGAGATTCAAAGTTGCGATATTTGCTGCAAGGAGGGAAAGTGCAAATGTTGAAGATTTTGCACACTACATGAGGGAGGTACACGAGCTAGTGTGTACATAATTGGAGGAAAACAATGTGCAGATTTGAGGAGAAGAGAGGTAGAGTTTGAGGTTGGAGACATGGTTCTTGTGCACCTGCGCAATGAGAGGCTCTTGAGAGGAACATGTGATAGGCTCAAGTGGAAGAAGATCAAGCTATGTAGAGTCCTGAAGAAGTTTATGCAAAATGCATATGGGATTGATCTGCCAAAAGGAATAGACATTTCACCTATCTTCAATATTGTGGTTTTATATTGGTACTTTGAGGGACAAACCAGTAATGAAGCAAACTGCGCAAAATTAAATTGGAGACACCAATTACTAGAACAAAAGCATAAAGAAATTGAACATATTCTGGATGAACATGCAGAGAAGGTAATGCACTAGAAAAAGCACAGAATATCTTGTAAAATTGAGGGGTAGAGAAGTTGAGGATGGATCTTGGCTTAGCGCAGTAGATTTTGCTATTATTAGACATTCCATTGAAGACCTTCTGAGGCACACTTGAACAAGAGCTCAAGTTTCTTCTTACCAAGTTGTATGATGTAGGAACATCCGGGTCACACGCAATCCTACATCACTCAAAAAGAGCTAGTATTAAGAAATAAAACTTGCGTATTTGTGCACAACCTTGTGCATTGTGTTGTTTGAATAAGAGGAGGCTTTGACACAGAGACTTAGAGTTTTGAGCAAACATTTACGCAACTAGGGACTCTTGTGCAGAAATGGTTCGCAAACGCGCATGCATGCACTTACAAGGATTTGTGCCCATGCTCAGGGAAATTCTTATTCTTGTGAGTCTTTATTCCCTTAGTGCCTATGAATGAGTGTTCACTTTTTGTGTCCTTCTAGGAGCTTGTTCTTCTGCATGCCTGTCAATATCTTTATAGTTAAGGGAACACACGTGGGCCTTGATCCATTCCTTTTGCCTAAGGAAAAACTGGGCAACCTGGTATACTTTGATCTGACAGAGGTAATTTCATGGGAGGTGACCTACAGATTGGCTGATGTATCAACGATGATATGAGCATATTAGGGAATCTTTATAAGGGTATCTTTACATGGAAAGGTGTCCTTGTTCTCTCACATGTTTATCTGAATAGAAGGGAATAGTAAATGTGTAGGCATCTATCCATCTGTCCGGAGGCAGTCTATTGACTTAGTTGTTGAACTGAGCCAAGGAGTAGTGTATTAGAGCTCCGTTGCTAAAATGAGCCGAGAGCTCGGTTCTGTAGAAGCTTAGCAGAATTGACAAGCTTAGAATAGGTCACAAGGTTGAGTTCCTTATGGAATTTTTGTATAGTCTCTCTTTTGGCAAAGTGTGTTGTGAAGATGGTCCTAGATCTGTAATCTTTTCCTCATATTAATAGAAGAAGCCTTTATTGTTTCTTATACACTGTGCTTGGGATCTTGCTTCGGTGAGATCTAACTCTAAGAAACGGGCTGCATGGTTTAAGGAATCCCTTAATTGGGATCCCTAATTATGATTGCATCACGCTTGCTAAGGAGACCATCTAGGCTGACCCTACTACGAATATGAAGTAGTAGAAATGATTATATGACTTAATTAGAGGTTTTGCTAGCCACAAGTTGGCCATACATATCCCAATACACGTTATAGGTTAAGGATGAAGCATGTAGTATGAAAGCTATTTTTCTTTTGTATTTTTCTCTTCATTGTTTGATGATTGAAAAATTTCTTCATTACATGTATTGACGCAGATGATAGCCAAAGATTTATCTTCTTAGTCATTCCCATATTTCCTTTGTGGTTAATAAACTAATGTAAGACTTTGGTATCCAGCACTCCAACATTCTACATAAATAGCTTTACTTCCTTTGATTCTAACAAAAATAGTTCTGAATTGACACATGCACTTTTAAGCCGTTTCTATTTGTATTCTGCTCTTCTGCTTCTCATGGCATACAAAACCGTCATTGATGTATCTTGACTTGGATGATCGCCAAAGTTTCATCTCCTTCGTCATTCCTATTATTCCTTTGTAGCTATACACTTATATACAAACTGGATATCCAAAGCTTCAACATTCTACATATATAGCTGTCTCCTTTGTTTCTTGCATAGAACTTAAAGTTTCATCTCCTTTGTCATTCCTATTATTCCTTTGTAGCTATACACTAGCATACAAACTGTGTATCCAGCTCTTCAACATTTTACATAAATAGCTCTGTTTCCTTTGTTTCTTGCATAGAACTTAAAGTTAGTTATAACTTGCTGTACTTATTAGTTGCATTGGCCTGCTCTGGTCATTCGTGGGCACTAAAAATATTATTTTCTTTCCTGCTAGTTGGGGTTACATCTAGAAATTTTCTTATGAGAGACTCTAATCGTTGTGTGATAAAACATTTGGGAAGGTGCTTTCTTGAAGGCAATGTACTTGAACCATTAGGACCCTAGACCTGTAACTTCAGCATGGTGTACATTTGAAGATCTCTTTTATTATCATTTTTTGATAAGATTAAATATTTATTTATCTAGCATGCATTCTTCTCTTTATTTAGTTACGAGCTTCCTGATATTTGAGGATGAATTTGTATAGCCATCTAAATTACAAACGTGTCATGTTTATAACAGAGGGAACATGGATGTAATTTAAATTTAGAATAATTCTAGAGAAATTTGAGATTAAAAAGAATCTTTAAATTTAAAGGGAAAAATAATTCTGCCAAGTGTTTTTGTCTGAAAGTGATCCTAACGTTTTTCTTTTTCTTTTTCCTAATACCATTGTTGTGCTTGACAGAGAGATCATTCGGTCTGAATTCCTCAGTGAGGCTCAGGATGCATTAACTGAGAGGCAATCTGCTGTCAGAGTTGACGAAGAAGATGCAGAGTCAGAGTTGCTGTTGGATTTTCTCTTGTCTTTGGAAAAACAGAAGCAAGAAAAGGCCTGCAAACTAGCTCAAGATGCTGCTCGTCTTACTTCAGATATAGAGGAGGTCAAAAAAAGGCGCCCCTCCTTGATACGTAGTGGGTCTGTGGCTAAAATGCAGAGTATCTCAGCCATCTCTAGTAAGAATGGCATAGCTAGAGAGATAAGAAACATTTCAGAGAAATGTTTTGACGGAGGCGAGGAAAAACTGAATTTCATTAAGAAGTTGATATATCAACAATCATCTAGAGGTGGACCAGAACAAGATGACATACATTTAGAGGCAATTCCTAGCAGATCACATGTTTCGACTTCTAAAGGTGCAAGGTTGATGAAGAATATTAAGCATTTAGAACAAGTTTATTTTTCAATGCGAGGTAAAATTGAGCCTCCTGAAATAGATTGTACAAATTCATGGAGGCATGGGAAAAATAATCCAAATAAAAGCTCTAGCATTAATGGTTCAAACAGAGATGCTTCCATACTGAAAGGTGGGGAATATGATCGTGTGGATCGGCTTGGATGTTTATTTGATAGTGTATGTAAGTATGCTCGTTATAGTCGATTTGAAGTGCGAGCCACTTTACAACATGGAGACCTGCTTAATACTGCAAATGTAGTGTGTTCTGTGGGCTTCGATCGTGATCAGGAATTCTTTGCAACTGCTGGGGTGTCCAAGAAGATCAAAGTCTTTGGCTGTGATGCAGTTTTGAATGAAAAAGTAGACATTCATTATCCTGTCATTGAGATGACAAGTAAATCAAAGCTTAGCAGTGTCTGCTGGAATAGTTATATTAGAAGTCACATTGCATCAACTGATTACGATGGTGTGGTGCAGGTTTGTTTTTTCACAATCCCTTTTTAATCCCATTATGAGTATTTTAGGTGGTTTAGACCACACTTTTAGCCCTCTATGTTGCATCCTAGTTTGCAGCCAATGTTCTTTTCCTGTTAGTATGTTCTCTCTAATACAGTTGGCAGATCTCGAGTGTGCTTTCCTGTGTTTTACTCTAGCTATATGATTGAATGATTGACATGGAAGTTCTGAGAAAGCTACATATTTTCATTATTTTGATAAATAACGCTGTCATCATTCTCTGCCATTGAGACAGTAAACTTCATTATTCATTACATGAACCTGTTATATAAAACAATTTGTGTTTCAATGGAATAAACTATCATTGCCTGCTGATTTTTCTGTATCAGCAACTAAATACTTGGCAGCTATGCCCTTGCATGGAAGCTTTTTGACAACAATAAGAAATGCCAAACAAATTATGGTTTAAGTTCTTTCAATTGTTCAGTGTTTGGGTCAATACTACACAAGTTTAGAGCACTTTTCCAATGATCCATTGAACCTGCTCCATTCCTTATACTTTTACAATGAAATTGAGGGTTCCTATCATGGCCTTTGCTATGTTAAATACTACATATGTCTGGATTTACTGTGTAAGAAAGAAATCAGATCAACAATTCAGGTCTTATAATGTGACCCCATTATCAAGAGAGACAATAGTGATGCAGAAGGGATACAAATTAGGGCTCCCTATAGAGATAACCTTTGAAATTGACCTTTAAAACTTTCATCCCAATAATCAAATTTTTCACTCATTCAGTTATTAATAACACTCAATTACAAACCATGAAATGGGGTCCATCATATACCATCCCATCAATCAATACAATGGATTAAAATAATAAGGACCGAATGGTAAACAAAAAGGGAAAATTTTAATCAAGTCGGTAGCTAACTAGTTAATGAATTTATCAATTAATTCATTTGATTAATTATTAATTAATTACTTAATTAATTGAAGAGTTGTCCTCACAACTGAGTATTCCAACCATAAATTCAAGAGGCTACATTGGAGGTCCTCTTGATTAAGGGACCCCATGTCTGACTCAGAGCTAGACCCTCATCTCTATTTAGGTTCTCTCGAGGATGGGCAGTCTTCATTGACTCATCAATTTTCCTCTTCATGTAGTTACTTTCATAGGAGATTACCTTCACATTCTCCAAACAAATGCGGCGCTTAGTTGCCTCTGAGGGCTCTGCCAAAACCGATTTAGCGATTTGAGATCTAATGATGTCAGTTCTTTGTTCCCTGCATTCAATATGGTAGACTCTGCTTCTGCGTCTCTGGTCTACATTATTCTTTAGAGTTCCAAGGAAATTTCTGATAGTTCTATGTAGGAGGAAAACCAGTACAATGTTTATTCACTCCTTTCTCTGCAGACTTCTGTGTTTCCTCTTTCTCTAGTTTTCTTCAAGGATTTGCTAATCTATCTCCTCTTGTACCCCTTTAATGTGAACATGTTTTCTCGTTGTTCTAGATTTTGGTCCACATGATCGGTATTGGCTACTCTTCATGTCTTGTGACTAAATTCCTCTACGATAAAAATTGACATGCATATAATCAATAAATTTATGCTGAAAGATTGCCAAAATATGCAAATATACCATAGCAACCACATGCATTTGCAATTAGGTTTTCTCTTCAGGGGTCAATTTTGACTTCCATTGTACGAGAAATTAAATAGCTTGTATCCCTTATGTTTTAGTTTGAAACTGACCATTAATATAGAGCTGGGCTACTCTCAGACAATTTATGGTGTTCTTCCACTGCATTTCACTTCAAGGCTTGCCAGAATACCTGGCGTTGCAATAAAGTTTTATTCTTATAACTGTTTGATCAATACGTGATATGACTGATGACATGGTCGAGCATCATCCATTAGAGTGCGAATCAATGTTGTCATTAGTCGTATCACGTATGGTTTAGAGTCTCGTATTCTTAAGATTACTATAGCTCTTTTTCATCAGGATTCTTATCTCAGGTACAAAAGGTGCTTTTATAATAGTGAATAAACTTTACCTGAATTTCACATGTTCAAATTTTCTCCATACTTGCCTTATGTTAAACAACCAAATCAATAGGGATCATGGCAAAGACATTTTCAGTTTTGAAGGAGAATGGTATTTGCATGACCCAAAGTTTGCCAATTTCATTTTATCTAAACATATCTGTAATGTCCCTTTTTGGGGATCCTCTGGAAATAGCCCAAGGCTGAGCACAAATAATTGAAATCAGATTTAGGGCAGGCTGTAGATGACTGACAATGACTGTGAAAACCCATAAGAGCTGCCAACAATTTTCCTCCTAGGGTAGCAACCCCTTAGAAGTTAGGAAGATTCAAGCACACTTTTCTATGCACAAAATTCAATCAAAATCTTGGGAAATATGTTAAGAAATTATAAGAAAATACCAGAAATCATTAGATGCAAGAAAACTGATTTTTAGAGGCTCACAAGTGCTATTTTGAATTTAGCATGAAATCCTTCCACTGCAGCAATTAAATAATAATTCCAGAATTGAAATAACACTTATATGCACCAAACAATCGATAAAATGATAAATTTCATCTTTAGAAATTATGGAGAATCCAACCATGCATTAGATCACAAAAGACCAGAAATATCCTTTGAAACACTCTCCCAAGCAAGTCGCCTAAAGCAGAATTTAATTATATGCAGCAAGAGAGAGATTACAAGAAGAGATAGTGTGGGGTTTCGTCCAAACAAGATCCTCCTCAAGGGGTTTCATCCTTAAGAGAGACCTCAATCAAGGTTTTTCGTCCTTGAGAGAAATAGAGAGATGCTTTACAAGCAATCCACTCCAATCAAATTATCAAATTCAACCTTGCTTAATTGGCCAAGCAACCTCCTTTTATAACAATTAAGGGGTGCTACAATTCAAATGATGGCCGATTTCAAAAAGTACTTCTAATTTGTATTTGGATCCTACATGCTCAAAATAATTTATTTTCTAATTAAATGAGTTCTTCTATTGGAGTGGTAGGCTTCCTGATAGCAATACATGGTAAAAATAAAAACAACTGCTAAATTAAAATCAAAACATCATCAAAATATTCCCTTTGCTCCCTTCCTTAGTCCCACGGGGAGAAGAATGGGTCAAGGTCTTCAAGAAAGGCTAGTCTCCAAAAAGGGACATAATAGAAGGGTTGGAGGAGAATATGATTGAGCCAATTATTACCTTGGGAATATCTTGTGCAAGGTTACAACAAACCCTCCATGCAACAACACGTCTTTTTTTATTGTCTTTGCCATTTGACCATAGAAACTCCCTGATGATTTTCTACATTTTGTCAAATTGGGCATTCCCAAACAACCAACCTGAGGAGTAGTAAATGGTAAAAGAAGAGAGCACTTTTTGATACACTTGAATTCTTCCCGGTAAAGGCCGTAGATGCCCCTGCCATCTAGTGACTTTCTTATTAATATTATTAAAAATTCACTCCTACGTTTCTTTGAAGGAGAGGATAAAGGAAAAGAGAATCCCAAGATATATAACTATTTTGTGAGCCCCCCTAGGTCCACCCTAGGGCAAGGAACCCATTAGGTGGGGAATCATTCCAACCCACACAAGGGATTTCTGAATTGAAATCTTGGAGCGAGAAGGAGAACAATAGGTATCAAGTGTTCTCACAATCTGGTTGATGTTGTCTTTTTCAAGAACAAAAAAAGTGTAGTTTCATCAACAAATAGGACGTCAATAAGTTCTTGCTCGTCAGGGAGCTTGATACCCTTGATTGGGGGGCCAAGAAAAGCATCTCTAAGGAGGTAGTGCAGCGCCTTCGCTGCAATGAGAAAGAGGGGCGGGGAAAGGGACAACATTATCTTATTAAGCTTTGTAACTTAAAAGGTTCAGTCAGCTCACCATTAACCTCAACTTGTGCCGAAGGCTCACAAAAGAGGACATTTACCATTCTACGTGTAATGTCCCCTTTTGGGATAAATATTAAATCTGCACTTTAATTAACTCAAATCGACCCGAGAAGGATTAAATCCTTTTAGTTCAACCTCAAGTAACCCAATGTCAGCGTTAATACAACCCAAATGGGGTTGGAGTAAGCCAAGGTAGTGGGTTAGATGGGAGAATCAATTAGAAAATTAATCTTTTCCAGATCTGATTTTATAACAGCAGTTAATTAATTAAAATTGCACCCAGAACAACTGAAACTTCAAAAATTAATAACTCCTTCAATACTTGGTAATTTTGCATGAAATAAAATGCACAATAAACTAGAAATCAAGGCCTTTCCAATGCCCTATGAATCTGAATTTTCTGATCAACAAAATCACTTCAAAACAACCCCAGAAATCTGATTTCAAGTCGCTAGGGTTATAATAAATTGTATAAATTATTTGCAGCTCTTTCTAACCTTTCAACACACACAAAATATCAGCCCTTGCTCTGAAATAACAGCTAATATAAATCAGATTGCAGATCTAGCTTATTCACCCCCAAAACATGCCAAAATATTACCCAATGCAAGTCGCCATAGCTGGAATAAATTCAGCAGTGAACAACAGTAATAAAAACATCTCAAACCCTTCCAATATCACTTAAAAATGCGCCACAATATGTAGATTTAATCCAAATAATAAATGCAACCATATATAAGCCATGTCGCCAATTTTAGAATGAATATATCATGCAACATTCATTCACAGATAGCATAGAAGGCTTCAAACTCTTCAAAGTATGGTGGTGTTGAATAAACACCTTTGTTATGTGATCACACGGGCATACATCCCTTTTCAAGCATGGAGATATTTTAATAAAAACTTCAACATGCCCCCAAGGGTCACCACATCTCCTTATATAGCTTTTGCATTTAAAATCTCCAAGTTTCCCTCCTCTTTATGGTGCATTTCTTCATGTAAAAGGGTCGCTTTTAATAATAGTCTCCTTTCCTGAAAAGTCAGACTCCAAATAGAATATTAATTCCCTCTTTATAATATTTAAAAATAAAACATAAGAGGAGAATTAATTATTTAATTTTAAAAATAAAAAGAGTAATGACATTTTCCCAAATTTTATCCTTTAATCCATGGGAAGGGTGGATTAAAGGTCTCCAATATTTTTAATTAATTAATGTCCCCAAAAGTGGACATTACACTGCGAAATCTATCTTGGAAACCAGGAGTCCTTAACATGAAATTAATAAAGGGCTATTCAACTTTGTCATTGGCTTTTTCAAAGTCCAATAAGGCCAAACAAGCATTTTGGTTACTATCTTTGGCCCATTGCATCCCTTCCTAGCTTGTAATTAGATTGTCCAAAATGTACCTACCTTCCACAAACCCACTTTGAGTAACTGAGATAATAGATTCCAGCAATGGAGAAATCCTTTTAGGAGCCATTGAGAAAGGTGATTGGTCTCCAATTTTTTTATCTGCTTGTGGTCCCCTTCTTTTGGAATGAACTTGACCACCCCTCTATTAATGTTCTTACCCAAAGATCTATTCTGACTAACCTCCTTATATAATCCTAAGAGTTCAAGAGCAATCCAATATTTATGGGTCTTATAGAATTCAATGGGAAAGCCATCACATCCAGGTGCTTTATCAACTTTGAGGGAATCAATTACAAAGACAATTTCATCTAGAGAGACATCCTTGTGTATAATAGCAGCAACAATAGGAGAGAGTTTCAACGGGATACATTTAGCACAAAGTCTCCTATTGGTCATTATACTGTCCCCATCTTCATCAACAACGATTAAAGAAGAGTGGAAGGAGAAGAAGGCTCTTTTAACCTTCTCCATGTTTTCAGAGATATTCCCACCTATGTCAATAGCTTTGATCTGCTCTCTGTTATGCTTGGATTTCAAGATTTTGAAGAAATATTGTGCCCGTGTCTCCTTCTTTCAGCCATAATAGCTGAGATCTGATTTGAGCTCCTCTAGCCAAGTTTGTTGATGTGTCCTATGCTGATACTTAATCCTGACTAAATCATCTAAAAGAGGATTTTACGGGTCCTCTTGTATTAAGGCTTCCGCTTTGATCAATTGTTCTTGGACAATTCTTTGGTTCCTAGTCCTCAAAATTGCTTTGGACTGACCATAGGTTCTAATAAATTTATTACACAAGCTAATTGACCTGTCCAAAGAAGAGATCTTAGAATCTAATTTATTAAGGATTTTAGCAAGCATCCATGAGTTTCTAATTCCAGCAACGCAGTTTGCATCCTGAAGATGAGAAATATTAAGTTTATACAACCCCTTCCATTGCTTGTTTCGGGTCAGGGGTTTTTCATTAAACTAAACTGTTATTTCCACAAGGTAATGGTCTGAAAGGGTGAATGGAGGGGCTGTAACATCATTTGACTCCATTGCCAATGAAACAGAGAAGTGTTCCTTATTAAGATAGAATCTATCTAATCTGGAGTAAACCCTATTCTTTCGTTGTTGGTTATTACACTAGGTGAACCGAATACTTTTACTATTGCTTTTGTCCCCAACACGGGGGTCCATGATGCTTAGAATTCTTTTGAATTTTGCCCATAAGAATTGGTCATTGCCTTTCCACCAAAATGGTTTCTCTCCACACTTGTTTTTCTTGTTTTCAATCATGTTAAAGTCTCCTCCAATAATCCATGGGACATCAGGCAGATAGGAGGCCCTCCAATTCCAAAGGTCAGCTCTATCTCTGTAATCATTTGGATCATATACCGAGCACATACGAAAAGTATGATTCTCTATACAAAATGTAGCCTAGACCACCATATTAGAAGGCAAGGTCCCAAATTTTATCGGCGCCTTGGCACATTTTTGATGGATGAGGATAACATATCCACCTCTGCCTTTTGCATGTTTAGTACAAAGGGGGACACATCTGGGCCAAATAAATTTTAAAGGTGATTCTAGGAAAACTCCAATTTGCTTGACCTCCTGAGGGAAAACAAAATCAAGATCTTATTTAGAGTTTCTAATTGTCTAAGAATCGATTTTCTATCCAGGGTTTCTAACCCTCTCACGTTCCAGCTTAAAATTTTCATAGAAGAAGGGGAAGATTAGTTTAGTCCCCTAGAATCCTTTGAAGGTTGGTGCAAAGGACCTTTATTTTGATACAATCTATCAAAGTGTTGGCGAGAAAATTTGTCGGGGACAAATTGGTGGTTATCTTGCCAACGCTCTGGGAGTCTAAGTCCCTCTACTTAACCGGTGCAGTTGCCGTATGTGCATGCGCGTGAAAAGGTGGATTTCTGTGGTGGCCTTTCGACCGGGGATCCAACAGGGGCACTCCACTGACCCTGCGGCAAATGCTTGCATATACCTGCAAGAGATGACTTTGCTTGGAAGTGATCCTGTCCGCCCACAATGCATCGTACAACTTTTTGTGCTAGTTCCTCTGGTTCTTGTCTACAAGTTTGCGGACAATGGTCACAATGTTCTTGTTGCTTGATTCGGCTTGTCCATTTCCCTGTGGGTAGTAGTCTGATGAATGAGATAGAGAGATTCCGTAACCATAGCAAAACTCGGTCAACTCCCTTGAAGAGAAATAGCTGACGGCTAGCATGTTTTGTGAAGGTGATGTGGATGGTGTGGGGAGCAAGCCTTTGGGATTTGGACCCAAGGCTATGGGGTTACCCCCACGAACTACATCAATGAACCTATCAAATTGGGCAGGATGAGTTTGTAGGTATTCTATTTCTGAGAGTTGTACTTTAGTTTTGCTTGCGTGCTCCACAAAGTCAAACGGGGTTATGATGGGCGAGGAAGAGGTTCCAGGAATAATGGAAGATTTGCATGGTGAAGGTTTTGTTGTTTTATGTGTTGAAATTTCTTTCAAGGGTGCAGTAACTGGCTTGGAAGGCGATGGGGATGCGGGTTTTGATAGCTCCTTAGATGTTTTTGTGGGAACAACATTTGAAGAAGAATTATTCTTAGTAACCTTTGAGCTAGGGAGAAGATTATATGACCTACTTGGTATGGCAAGATGATCCTTGTTAGCTAGTGGGTCTAATTTTTCTTTAGTTGACTCCATTGAAGGTGGTAGTGGTGATCCTCTATTGATGATTTTATTTTGTGGGACCTCCGGAGAAGAATCTCCTTTCTTCTTCTTGTCCTTTACTGCAGCCATTGAGGATGAAGCACCTTTCTTAGACTGAGCGCGAGTGAAAACTGCACATGAGAAACCTGGGGTTTTGTCATCATCCTCATCTTCATCATCACCATGCTCAATTAGGCCATTGTGTGTATCACCATCAACTTCCTCAACCTCAAGATAGCTTTCATACTCTTCCACGTTTTCTTCTTCAATTTCTTCAATTTCAGCTTCCTCCTCTGGTTCTTCAGTGTCACAGACGACACTGACTGGTGGTGCTTCGATAGCAAGCCGACGAGGGGGTGGAGCAATCCTTGGCCTATTTGGAAGGTCTGGTTTCCTTGGAACGTTCCGCATTGTGATCTGGGACAACTGTTTCTTCAAGGCGACCAAGTCATTCGCCATTTTTTGGAACATTGGATCCGTGGTGATTGAGTTTGAATTCTGACCCTTTTGCTTTCCATTGGGGCCTCTCACTTTACCGGACAAGATTAGATCATCGTCGGTTTCCATTGCATGGTCTTGAGCTTCTCTCAATGTTCTTGGTTGGCTTCTTCTAAGGAAGAAACCTACTTCTGATGGCAGGGCACTTATGAAGAATCTCTTTAGATTATTTTCAGGAGGCACCACGTCTTCAGGGATTCTTCTTATCACCCTGTTATATCTCGCTACGAAGTCTCTCATTGACTCGGAGAATTCTTTTTTCATTTGTACTAATTGGACCAAGAGATCTTGACAATCTTCCGTGGTCTTAAACCTGTGTTCGAACACACTTCTTATATCTTCCCAATAGGTGATAGACCTTGGGGGTAGCATGTAGAACCATTCGGCAGCCTTCTCTTGAAGTGACTCCACAAAGAGTCGGACTAACACATCTTCATCCTCAACACCCAACACACCGCAAGCAGTGATAAATGCTACTACATGTTCTTCGAGGAGCTGAGAACCATCCCCTCTGAACTTCGGGAAGTTTTTTCTTGAGCCTCTCGGTAGCTCGTGGAGTGGTTGAGCAAGAGCAAGTGGACCGGTGTTTCCTCCCCATGGTACATTACGCCTACAGGCCTCACGATCACGATCACGCTCACGATCCCCCATTCTATTTTTGTTTCTAGCTTCCAACCTTGCTAAAGTTGCGGCTTCTGCTGCTGCTCTCTCGTCTGCCTCGGCTTGAAGTCTTTCAATTTCATCAAGTTGAGCCCTTATTTCCTCTTCCGCTCTTGCTTCTCTTTCTCTAACTTCTTCTTTGGTTTCTACGTCAGTGAAATCTTCAAGGTTCTCATTGATGTATGGAAATTCACCATCCAAAGGATTAGCAACACTCAGGTTCTCAACGTGACCGGTTGCTTGACGAAGGGGAGGCCTCTGAATTCTGAGCAGCTCTTGTCTTCTTTGAAGTTCTTCAAAAATGGGGTCGGTTTGTCCTCCTTGCTTCTGTTGCTGGGTGTACCTTCTATCCGCCAACTTGGAAATCTATGCTCGCCTTTGTGGTGCTGGAATTTGTCTTTGCCTCTCCAATTCAGCAGCGCGTTCTTCTTCAAGGTCTAGGATTCTCGTGGTAATGAAGTAGTGGTTGAAACTTTGTTATGCCAAATAGCTCTCAAATTAGAAGTGATATCTTCGTGAATGTGGAAGAGCAATTTGGGTCTTTCAACAAGAGGATTGCCCGGAATAGCCATGGTTTGTAGACATGTGGCTCCAGTGTTACGCGGGGACGCGTCCCCCCCCTTTTCAACACGTCCGGGACGTCCCGGACGTCTTGGGGACGCGGGGACGTGGGGGAAACGTTTCCCCCACGTTTCCTTTTTTGGCGGGAGAGGGCGAAACGCCTTGGGGACGGCGGAAGAGGGACAGAAACGTCCCGGAGACGTTGGGGACGGCTGGGGGACGGCGGGGACGTCTGGACGTCCCCGCCATCCCCCGCGGCTTCTACGCCTTTTAAAAAAAAAAAAACAGACTTTTAATAGATTAAAACACAATTTTTTTTTATTGTATATGTCTAATAACATAAAAGTAACATTCCTAACTTAACCCTAACCCTAAAAGTGCTATTTTATGTTATAAATTTACAATATGGGCTCATTTCATATTCACACCAAGCAAGAGCAAGAGCAAGAGTGAGAGCAAGAGCAAGAGCAAGAGGAAGAGCAAGAGTGAGAGCAAGGGCAAGAGGAAGAGCAAGAGGAAGAGTAAGAGCAAGAGCAAGAGCAAGAGGGAGCAAGAGGTATTTATAATTTTATTTGCTTACAATACATGTTAAAGTTTTTTTTTTTTTAAAATTTAGAATCTAGATTATATTTGCATTTGTTAGGGGCTGTTTTTTAGCATTTGCATCTACATTCACAATGTAATCATGCATATGCCATATAGTTTGTAGGATTTTTAAAAATGCATATTGCAATTGCATAGGGTTTGGTTATACAAACTACAATGTAAATGGTTACGTTTTTTTTTTTTAATTACATTTTTATTTCTAGTTTAAAATTTATATTATTTTTGCATTTTTTAGGGGTTGTTTTTTAGCATTTGCATCTACATTCATAATGCAATCATGCATATAGTTTGTGGGATTTAAAAAAATGCATCTTGCATAGGCCCTAGAGGCTAGGGTTTGGTTGTAAAATTTAAAATTTAAATGGCTACGTTTTTTTTTAAATTAATTCATTACATAATCAATCAATCATATAGTTATGGTTGTTTTTAATTCATTGCAGCAATCATCACCATGAGTTCTTCTACTGAGACTGAGTATGAGTATGAATCAGAGCAGGAGAGGGTTGAACGGGAAGTTGAGATAGGTGGCCGTGGAAGAGTTGGTGATGCCACAATGGGGGAGAGTGAAGAAGGGGCACAAAATGTAGTGGCAACGGCAACTGGTAGTGCTACCAATTGCCCTTCTCAAATGTTGTCCAAATTTGCCATTGGACCATTTGATAAGAAGAAGCCATTGCAACAATTTGCCCAAATAATTGATAACCCCAAGTCTGGAGGGGGGAGCAAAGTATGGAAGTGCAACATATGTGCACTGACTTGGCATGGTAGTATCACTAGGACCAATGCACACTTGTTGCATCTTACAGGAAGGGGGGTTGGCACTTGTAAGGGTCTTTCACTAGAGCAGAGCGCTGAGATGGTGAGAATCTTCAATGGAAATACCCACGGGCAATGTGCTAGAAGTTCGTGGTTCTACGGCTACTACTCCATTGAGCACTCATAGGACTGGCAAACTTACTAATACTCTGGCTGGTTCTAGTTTTGAAGTGTCAGAAGTGGAAAGCAGAGGGAAGAGAAAGGCCGTGGGGGCAGCCCCAAATTCAATTATTGACATGTTTGATTCAAAGGCAAGGGAAGAGGTAGATGATGCTATTGGGAAATTTTTCTATGCTGCTAGGATTCCATTTAATGCTGCTCGCTCTCCTTATTACAAGGAGGCTATGGCTAAAGTTGCAAAAGCAGGTACAAGTTATGTGCCTCCTGGAGACACAAAACTCAGGACAACAATCTTGGATAGAAACTATTCCAAGGTTAATGTATTGATGGAGGAGATGAAGGTGACATGGGTGTCACATGGATGCAGCATTATCATGGATGGGTGGACGGATATTAGACACCGTCCTCTCATCAATATCATTGTCTCTTGCAAAAATGGACCGTACTTCTTGAGAGCAATTGATTGTTTTGGGAAGCGAAAAGATGTTGAGTTTGAGTTTCAGATTTTGAAGGATGCCATTGAGGAGGTTGGACCTTCAAATGTTGTACAGGTTATCACAGATGCAGCTTATGTGTGCAGAGCAGCAGGCAAGCTAGTGGAGCGGGAATATAGGCATATTTATTGGACTCCATGTTGTGTGCATGCCATGAACAATGCACTGAAAGACATAGGGAAGATTCAGTGGGTTAATCAGATAGTGACTGATGCCAGAGATGTGCAGAAGTTCATCTGCAATCACCACACATCATTGGCACTTTTTCGAAATTTTTCGAAGAAGGAATTTTTGAAACCAATTGACACCCGCTTTGCATCCTATTTTATTTTGTTGGAGAGGATGTTCGAGTTGCAGGAGCCCCTGCAAATTATGATTATGACACAGGATTGGACTAGGTGGCATGAGTCCAAGACAAATCAAGGGAAAAGAGTGAAGGAAGTGGTGTTGCAGGAAACATTTTGGGTTGATATGAAATACATCATATCAATTATAGCTCTAGTTTTTAGTGTCATCAAATATGGGGATTCTAACAGCCCCAATCTTGGTGAGATCTACGAGTGCATTGATAGCGTGCTTGGGCAAATGAAGGCAGCTATTCGGGTGAGGGACCCCACTTTGGAGTTTTATAATGAACATATACAGCCCATTATTCAGCGGAGATGGGAGAAGTTGAACACTCCTCTTCATATGGCTGCGTATGCACTAAATCCCAAATGGTATGTGCAAGAGGCCAAGGCAGAGTTGTCCCATTGGATGATGATGAGGTGAAGAAGGGCCTTATGAAGGCTTTTAAAAAAATGTACACTCCACAAGAGGCTTCACAGATCAGAATGGAGTGGCTTGACTTCACTGAACTCGATGGGTACAAAACATCAGCAAAGACAGACAGGGTAGCATTAGCACAGGAGAAACCAGTGAGTTGGTGGCGACTGTATGGGCTTCCAGGATTGTTGTGACCACTTGCCATTCGCCTCCTTTCTCAGGTTTCTAGCTCCTTTGCCTCTGAGAGGAACTGGTCTACGTATGGTTGGATACACTCTGTTAAGAGGAATAGGCTTACCTCTGCGAGAGCGGAGAAGCTTGTAGCTGTACACAGTGCTTTGCGTCTTATAGATCGCAAGACACCTGAGTACAAACAGACTCCAACATTACGGTGGGATGTAGATCCCGAGGAGCCGAGGCAGGTTGAAGAGGACAACACTGTGCAGCGAGGATTGATTGGGCTTACCTTTGAGGACGAAGATGCTAGTACCAGCGAGGAGGAGTTTATGGATATTGCTTCAGATGGAGATTCTAATTTTTAGGCTGATACTTGTAGTTGTCCTCTTTTTTTGTAATATTGACAATAGACAATTGTTGGTGTATTTGGCTATGAGATTAATGATATGAATATTAGCTATTGTCACTTGATCAATCATATTTTAGAATGGCTATATGAAATTTCAAATTTCAGCTCGTCTCATATTCAAGAATCAAAATTCAAATATGTATTATGAATTTTCAATTTATGACATTAACTGTTAACATATTGATATTAGACTTTATAGTGTATTTGATGTTTATGAGTTCAAGTTTCACCTTATTTAAATCTCAAATGGTTTTATTTCAGCTTATTTATATAATTTAGTCACTATATCTTTTTATTTTAAATATTTATATATTTTTTAATCAGCTGTTCCCCCGCCGTCCCCCCGCCGTCCCCAAAATTTAGAAATTTTTTGCCGTCTCGGAAACCCTGTCCCGCCGTCCCGCCGTCCCCCCATCCCAGGTAACACTGTGTGGCTCATATAGCTATTTAAATTCCAGAAATTCTCTTTTGAATTTTGAATTTTCTGATTTTTTTTTTTGTATTTTTCGGACCTTCTGGTCGTATTCAGGTGCAGATGCTGCTCAATCTGCCCCACAGTGGGCGCCAATAACTGTTGGTGAGAAAATTTGTTGGGGACAAATTGGTGGTTATCTTGCCAACGCTCTGGGAGTCTAAGTCCCTGTACTTAACCGGTGCAGCTGCCGTATGTGCATGCGCGTGAAAAGGTGGATTTCTGCGGTGGCCTTTTGACCGAGGATCCAACAGGGGCACTCCACTGATCCTACGCGGCAAATGCTTGCATATACCTGCAAGAGATGACTTTGCTTGGAATGCGGGAAAGGGAATGAGAAATTTAGAAAAGAGAAAACTAATGCTGCAAGTAGAAAATCAGAGACTTGCATACATCAGTCAGAATTTTAATTACATGCACTTGAATATAGAAGAAAAAAAATCTACGTAATAGCTACAAGACTAAATGAAGCTTAATGGGACACAAAGTACTAACAAACTCCTTAATCAAAGAGGCTAAAATTCTTTCTTCCTTTATTGAAGCTCAAGCAGAATTTGCACATAGTGTGAGAAGTAGAAGACATTTTGTAATAGGAGAAATGGAAGAAACTTGCTATCTCTTGTTCTCTTCACAAGGATAACTCTCTCATGAATTCACAATAAACAACTCCAACATCTAAGAAGCAAAATTTCAGAAGAATTTTCAGAAGACCTTCAAATGAGGAGCTTGTTACAATTTATAGAAGAGGAGGAAAACTTTTCATCTTCCTGGTGACTTTTCGAATACCTTAATGTGACTTAAGACTGTTCATATTCCTTTTTAAATACTTAAGTCCCTTTTATAATAGCAAGGTGACTTAAATTTTACATTACATTTCTGAAGTCACTTAAGTCATATCAAAAAGTGCAACTCTCAACGTAAAAATATAACATTAAGGAGAGAGGGTGTTGTATGAGAAGAGAAAAGAAAGAGAAAGAAGAGGAAGAAGAAGAAGGATTATGCTGAAGTATGAGCTGCTGCGGTGGACTTAGCTCCGTTCTCTGACTGCTCTCCACTTTGTGATCCTGAGAAGGCTTCTGTCTTTCCAAACTCCTGGTTGAAACGAGTCACCGCTGGTTCTACTCTGTCGGCATGAGGGATACGAATGCAGCTCAAGGTTTCAGTCCATCCATCGGTCACACTGTTGATGTCCTTGCACTTCCCGAACCATGATGAATGCTTTTCTGCGATAAGTGCAATGGAGGCTCGGATTTCTGAGAAGAAGTCGAGGGTATCCTTAGTGAAGGACAATGGGTTGCCCACCCCTTTCTTGACATATTCTTCGAAAGAGCCGATCAACTCATCAACAGTTGAATGCTCGCTCATTGCGGGTACTCCAAGTTTCTGAATTTTTCGATTTATACTATCTTGCAGCTTGTATGTTTGTTCTTCTTTCTCCTCTAGCTTTGTGAATGCTCGATTGATTGCTTCAAATCTGATTGCCAAGGCTCGCTCCCATACATGTGTCAAGTTTTCCGCAGGAGTTTCAAAAACCTTATCAATCAATTCCTGACGATGAATGTTGCTCATCTCACTCACTACTGGTCCCAAAGGTTCCCAGTAATCTCTTTCTTTTCCCACATCTTTTTTGAGTGCTCGCGTTCTGTTGGCGGTGGTGCACATGTATGCAAAGAGCTTGACTGCCTCTTGAAGTGCTGACTTCCCTTTTTCGGAGATTGAATCGATCCATTCCTTATTTGCTCGGCCTTGCATCGTGAACTCGTGTGTTCTTCTGATGGATTCTGGATCGAAGCTGCTGATGGGTACCACTTTCTCAATAGGAAGTGTTATAATGTTTGGTTCCACCAAGTGTTGCACATAAGATGAAAGAGTTCACACTTGCTCCTCTAGTCCCTCAATCTTCTCTTTGTATTCTTTATTCCTTGCCATCATGCGAGCAGAAGATTGTTGGAATATGTGCAAATCTCCCTCGTGAGTAGCTGGTCCCAATTGGATCATGCTCATCTCATAGTCAGCTAGTGTCATCTTGTCCACTGGCTTGATTACTTTTGGCCAAGCTACTTCAATATACTGATTGCCTGTCTCCTCATTGTAGAATCGTGATGTTGTCTACACGATCTTTCTTGATCTTTTTTCTTTAGCCAATGTGACAATTGTTGATATATCAGGAGCTACTACTTGTTGCACCATGCGAGTGTCAAGGATGATCGTTTCCCGCATCCACGGAAACATCTCGTGGGATTCAGGTTCAATGACAGGCGCCTCAACCACTCTTTGTTCTGCTGGGGGAGGTAATTCTTGAATGAGAGGAGTGTTGGAATCAACAACATGCAAGACCTCTTGTAGTGGCTCGGATACAGGATCATGAATCATATACTCCTTGTTCACTTGTGCATTTGTTGTAGGATTTTCTGTCTGCATTACTGAGATCACGTCTTCCTCTTGCGGCGACGTCAATGAATCTTTTTCTTCCTTGAATTTCTTGGATGTCTTCTTGTGGGGAGAAATTTTCAATTCCATGGCCTTCCTTTTTGAACTCGCTCCAGAGTGTTTAGAGCTGGAGGTTACCTCTACCACTTTTGAAGATGAATGATGTGAAGCTTGCTTCTGGCTTGGGGAAATTCCTCGTGATCGAATGATCATAGTCCTCTTCTTTTGAAACTAGTTCTTCGTTCTCCTCACCACCTTTTCAGTCCGCTCCAGTATATCTCTTGATTCATGAACATGCCAGTTGATTTGGGGCATTGGGGACATCTTGACTGCTGCGTACTCAGGATCATACATCTCTGTCCCGTCATCGTGTAAGATGTCTTCATACCAAGGGAACTTGAATTTCTTCATCTCACTGGTTGTCATCCTCATGTGATCTTTTTTACGTACTTCGAACTCATCAATACAATTGGCCCAGTAGTCCTCAACTTGTGGCTCATGTTGCAATTCTGGGATGTAGGAGTCAGGATCTTCTCAGATGTCAAAGTTAGGCCTGGCGATGTAGGAATGCAAAGTCAGATGTGCGAAAGCGGCCTCCAGGTGGGATGCGTCATTTGAGCTTTTGCATGTGAACTCCCCTAGAGATATAGGGAAAGAAATCAATTTCTTTCTTCTACTTCTGAGCTTGCTATTTACTTGGGTGATCTGCCTGCAGAGTTCGAACAATACAATCTGGTCATTGAGGTACTTGGGTAGTTTTAGAGGAGCTTTGTTGAAGCCAACGACTCGTATGTAGGAGAATGTTGAGAATTGTATGAAGTACGAGCCATATTCCTTAATCAGGGATGCCGCTTTTGATGACATCCTAGCTTCAAGATCCCCTTCCAAGTTTCGGACCACATACATAGTGAATGCATTGTTCAGGTGGGTGAAATGCTTGTTGCTCTCCTCCATTATCAACTGTGGAAGTTTCTTGAATGTAGGTACCTTGGAAGCAATGTTCTGTGTGAGAGCCAATGCCTTGAATGATCGTGAGCTTGCGAGAAGATAAACTAGATAAGAAGTCATGTGGAACTTCTTTGTCGCGGGTACTTGGAGAAGTTGCAGATGGAGATTGTCACTGATGATCTGCCCCCAGTCAATTCTCTGCTTCCCTTCTGTCAATGTCAGGATGTAAAGGCCCATCCAGTCCTGGAAGTCTCTCGTGTTTGCTTCGCCCATTACTCTACTGAGGAGAGTGTTGACATCAGAATACCCTTCTCAGAACTCACACCTTGGCAGATTCCTGGGAATCCTGGAAGGCTTGCTTCCAGTTTTCAACCATGATCCGAGCGCTACCCCTTGGACATATGAATCCATAGTCTCCCAATCGTGCACGACTCTTTCCTTGGAAATGACGACCATGTTGGGGGATGTCGGTATCTGGAGAGAGATTGAAATGGTTCTAGGGTTAATGACTGCCAACGTTGTACCATTGTTAGCTCGGATGGTTCGCGTCTCGGG
This sequence comes from Taxus chinensis, assembly GCA_019776745.2. Classification (NCBI taxonomy): domain Eukaryota; kingdom Viridiplantae; phylum Streptophyta; class Pinopsida; order Cupressales; family Taxaceae; genus Taxus; species Taxus chinensis. The sequence goes on along the minus strand of CM034156.1, from coordinate 326,613,571 downwards.
CTCGTAGTGGAAGGAGCAGGCTAGGACTAGCTCAAGACTTTGCACAGACACTGGATGTCCTGCAGTAGTGAACAAGCCACTTGTGAATATTTGGTCTTCAATCCTCCTTCGGTCCTTGGAGGCCATTCGAGTTTTAAGGTCGTTCAGGTCCATGTACAAGACATCACTGTCTCCCACATCATACTTGCAGGCAAAGGGTTGTGTCGGCTTCTGACCCGTCCATTTCGTCTTCATATCTCCCTTCAAAAAAGCAACTTACTATTTTTACTAAGTGTGGAAAAGCAATTCCTCGATCTTCAACTGGATGTTGCGGCTTAGTTTTCCTCTTTCTCCTGTGTTCCTCGTTTCTTCTGGATCAAATTTCTATTTTTAGTAGGTGCTCGAGGGCCCACTTACTATTTTTAGTAAGTGCCAAAAATGTCTGTTCTGGTGAATTTTCAGTTGTAGTTTACCTCCAATGTCTTCGTCTCCTCTGCAGGTTCTTCTATTGCTAACTTTCCAAAAATAGCAGTTCTTATGTAGTAGACTTGCTATTTTTAGAAAGTTGGCCTCTGGGAGTTGGATTGACGTGGAACGAAGTTTTTTGATATGGGTTTTTGCCCAATATCCTCCCTCTGCAATTTCAGATCCGCCCGCTTAATAGTCTAGGAGATTTTAAAGTTTTAGTTTTTAGACCTGGCAGTGCCTTTGGGTACGGCAGTCATTAATGGACCTGAAAATTGCAGGTCTGGTTTTCTCCTCCGTTTACAAAGAAAGTTATATTTTTGATGTGGGTTTTTTCTTCCAATGCTTCACGTGTGATCTTACTTCAATCCGGCAACTGGTTTGACGGGAAATCCCACTTCTTTCTTCGTTGAGCCGGAAACGAGATTTCTTCGTTGTGGCTGCTCTGTCGCACGAGGGGGGAGTTTGAAGGTGTCTTTCTGATGGTCTTGGACAGAGGAATGAACAACAGCAAATGGTTTGTTGTTTCATGCGCCGGCTTGCAACATTTCTTTAGATCTTCATTTTTAGGCTATGGAGATTTTCACTGTTTTCTTCTTCTTGCTCTTCGTTTCTCCTTCTTGTTTTGATGAAAGATCCTTCTGAGACCTACAAATCGCCATGGGGAGCTTGTTTCAGTGTTTGGGTCGAGTTGGTTTGAGCATTTGCAATGGCGGGGTGATGGTAGAATGTTGCAGAGGAAGAATGGAGTGAACAAAAACTATTAGAAGTTAGAAGTGAAGAAAGCGGCACTTGGAAACTTTTTAAAAAGATATGCACAATTAGGGTCAGGGCGTATTTTTCCATGTTTGATGTCCCTGACCTCAGGGACGTGAGGGACATCAAATTCTACGGTGGTCAAGAGCATGACACGTGGCGTTTGATCCAACGACAGGAAATGAAGAGGGAGAAAGTTATATTGAAGCACTGGGAGCTGAAAGGAGGTCACATGGGTGTCTAGAAGACTCCCTATGGGGGCTGGGCGCATTTTCCAAGGTCTGATGTCCCCCACCTCAGGTGCACAAGGGACATCAAATTCCACGGTGGTCCTGGAGCTGACACGTGGCGCCTGATCCGACGGCAGGGAAGGCATGCTCCAAATAAGCACCTGGGGGCTGATCTGTCAAGTCTGGAGGTCATATGAGGGTCCCAAGGGTCACATGAGGGCTGGGCACATTTTCCAAGGGTTGATGTACCTGACCTCAGGGATGTCGAGGACATGAAATCCCGCCACGCTCCTGGTGCTGACACGTGTCCTCTCGAAAAAATGACTAAGTCCTGAACTGCCTTTGAGAGGGTAACTTGGAACGCAGATAACTTGAGCTCCCGGTGGAATTTCTTGGTGAAATTTTATATGATCCTGACTGGAAATGGCATTTTGAATCCAATGATGTGGGTCTCATGTCTTAATTCGACCATATGATCCCTGAAAAATCGGAGTTTTGATCTAGGACTCCACTTGTGCTTGAGAAAAACTTCTTCCAATCATATGCGCCAAGGTGTTGTGAAAAATATTATTTCACCATCAGGTAGGTCTTGGAATCCTATTTCCGAAGATGTTTCGTTTTACTTCCAACTCCATTTGGAGCTCTCAAAATCTTCTTCTGAAGCCTAGCAGCTGTTTTAGGCTTGTGTACTGTCTAGGCTTGTGAACCCTGTTTTTCACTCAGACTGCTCCAAGTCTTGAAAAACTTCTCTAAACCTTCCAAAATCATCTCTTTGATGTCATAAGGTATTCTATTCACCTCCATGTTGAATTTTTCCCTTCCGTTCTCCTCCAGGGGGTCAATCCAGTCCTGGGAAGGCCAGCAATAGCCCTTCCCGTGACTCCCCAAATTTGCATTTTCAATGAAGTCCTAAAATCACCTAGGGGAATGAATGGAATTTCCTAAATCACCTAGGGGGATGATATGACATTAGTTGGGAGGTAATTTGGACTGACTGGACAGAGTTGGGGTTGCCTAGGAATGAATGAATGAATGAAAGATTTTAATAACGTCCACGAGACTGAAGAGTCTATGGGACCACAAAAATTGAGATTTTAATCATATTTCAGACTTCTTTCAATATCCGCTCTTCGGCTGTGAATCTTGAGGATGAACCCCGCGGTCGCTTGAAGCTTTGTTCCTTTGAAGAGTTCCTCTAGTCTGTCCACCTTCAAGTTGTTTTCATACTGAATACGAATATCATCATATGCTAAACACTCCATGACAAAATGCCATTCTGTCTCGACGACCCCTTTGCTGCAGAAAAGACAAATTCTCCTTTCCCAATCTTCCTTTGGAATAGTCCATCTACCAGTTTCGTATCGAAGATGATGCAATCTGGTCCTTAACTGAGCCACTAGAATCCTTGCTTTACCCCTGATAGCTGCCCCTAGATAAGCTTTTTCATCATGTTCCCCATTGGGATTGAATTCTCTGATATAATGTGCTTTCTTTCGACCAATCTGACCCGTCCACATGGCAGTCCTGAACTTTTCTGTCACATAATTTTTTATTTCCCTGTTGCTGTTAGGACATTCTTGCAAGTTGATGTCCCATTTGTTCATCCATTTAAAATTCTGATTCATCCAAGTTTTCTTTCTGCGTTCCAAAGTATAGTCCACAACTATTTTGGGCCAGTGAAGATTGTCCATGCTTGCAACTTTTTTCAGATAGCTTATCATCCGAGATATTGCCGAAGCTTCCAACGAGAAAGTACCCGCTTCAGCCAACAAGATCTCATAAGGAACAGTTGATTTGACTTTAAGGGTGCTTGTGATTAGATGTTTCTGGATTCTCTCTATCTGTCTCCACCCATGATTTGACATGCTACTTCCCCAAACTTCGCAGCCATAAAGAACCACCGGAGTGACCAACAGTCCAAAAAGGGTTTTCTTAGTTTTCCAGTCCCAAAGTTCAGCTTTCCTGCACCTGTTTTGAAGTAGGTAGGATGCTTTCCAACCTCCCTGTATCCTTTTTGCTTTACAAGTCTCCCAGCTAAGTTTGTGGTGAAAGTCAATCCCAAGATACTTGTATTCATTGACTATTTCCAAAGGACTCCCTTCAAAAAGAAAGGTACCTTGTCTTTCCTTCCTTTTCAAGGAGAAAATCATGATTTTTGTTTTGCTAGTGTTCACTTGCATCCCGACTTCTTGGCAGAAGAGCTCTAGCGCTTTTAGTTGTTCCCTCAAACCTTGAGCTGTTTTTGAAATTAGGATAAGGTCGTCAGCATAAAGAAGTAACTTCACCACGTAACTAGCTAACTGAATACCTCCTCCCTCAGTTTTGTTTAACCATTCTTCAAGCTTATCAATGTATAGCCCAAATAAGGTGGGAGAAAGAGGGCAACCTTGCTTGACACCGATGTCACTACCGAAACACTCGTACATACCTTCTCTGGTTCTGATTTTAGCTCTGACCTGCTCATACAATTTATGAACTGCTGCTCTAAATTCATCCGGAATCCCAAGCTCCTCCATCCTGTCCCAAAGTTTCTTTTTAGGCACTGTGTTGAAAGCTTTCCTGAAATCAACAAAACAACAAAAAGCTTCTTCTCCTTGTGTGTCCCAAACCTTCTCAATCAAATGTCTGAGAGTAATACAATGGTCAATTGTTGAATGTTTAGGCCGAAAACCCGCTTGCCCTTTTGCTCTTTTATCCTCTCTTTCGGCCCAACTGCTGATTCTCCGTTCTATCATGCCTCCAAAGAGTTTACCAAGAAGAGGGTTGATCATAATGGTGCGATAATTGGACGGGTTATTAATGTCACCACTTTTAAATAGAGGGATGACAACGCTAGTCGTCCATTCTGTCGGAAAGCCATTCTGGTTGACATCATTGAATATTTTTCTGATGTGCGGCGTGAGGACCTCAACTCCCCATTTTAGAAATTCAGCCTGTAGACCATCGATGTCTTGAGCTTTACCACTTGCTAGATTCTTAATGCCCTGCCTGATGTCTTCTGTCGAGAAAAGCTTAATCGAAGTCTCGATTATGGGAGGAATATCTTTTTGTTGAGGACGCTCATAAAGGTTCCTTGCATATTCTAACCATTGCTCACCTGTGATATTATTTTCTATGTATTTTTTCTTTTGTTGTAGCTCCTTCCAAAAACCTTTGGGGTTGTGTTTTCCAAGAGAAATTAATTCTGTCCTTCTCTTGCACACATAGCTTTCTTTTTTTGTGTTGTACCAATCTCTCATAAGTCTTTTTATTTTCTTTGTTCATCCCACTTTCTTTCAAAGCTCTCTTGGCAGTTTTATACTCTTCATCATACCATGGGTTTGTTGGAAAAGTATTTGCCGCTCCCTTTCTAGGTTTAGATCTCTTACAAAAACTTAGAGCCTTCTGGATCAAGGATATCAACAGATTACTACGTATATAACCACTCATTCCTTTGTATGTCATGTTCTCTATATCCTTTCTCGTTATCTGAAATTGCTGCTTAAGGGCTGCAACAAATATTTCTTGGTTTTCTTTATTGAGAATGATTTTTCCCTGTTTTTGGAATGCCTTTTGCATGTGTTGAGCCTGATTCCTTTGTGGCTGATTGAAGACGGCCCCAAGCTTTATCAAGAGAGGACTATGATCTGATTTTAATTCGATAGGACAATCTCCGATTTCAAACTCAAGTATCGTGGAGATAAAACTTTGAGAACAAATTACATAGTCTACAACACTTTGACCATTGTATGTTTTACAAGTAATATTGCCTGATCTGGGCCAAGCCCTCATGCCATTGCAAATAACCATGTTGTATAAGCTACATAAGCCTAGAAGCTCAACTCCAAAATGTGACACCCCTCCACTACCGTCTTGAGATAATCTTTCCCAAAGCTTGTTCTCTTCTTCTTTAAGCCACAATGGATTGTCTTCACCTCCTTCCAAGCTAGTCAACTGAAGAGATTGGTTATTTGCAGTCCTCGCATTGAAATCACCCAATAGAATTATTTCTCCAGATGCACTGAAAATAGAAATGTCTTTTTTTATTGAAGTGTATGGGTCTTCGCTATCCAGATTTCTTCTCTTATATGTCTTTGAACCTTTCGGTGCAAAGTAACAAGCAGCTAATCTGATTGTTGTCTTGTCATCTGTTATTTTCAGCCATATGTATTGCTTATTTGGATCTTCTTTTTCCACTTTGACATTTGCGATCCATATTTCCCTGATTAATACTGTGATACCGCCGTGGCCTTTCCCTGTTTCATTCCCTTCGTTCCAAACTAAAATTTTCTTGTAACCTTCAAATTCTGGAACCTTGCAGCCTTCATGCTCATGCGTTTCTGTAAGAATAATAATATCTTTCCCTTCTGCTATGGGCCCCAAACCCGGTCCTCTTCTCCATGGATAACCTCTGCAATTCTAGCTTACTATGTGCATGGATTCCCGTGGGGCCCCTAATTCCTATTTTCTGTTTGCAAAATGATCGCTGATTTGGGCTTTCCCATTTCTCATTTGTGCCCATTTTCCTGCTTCCCTTGCTTTTCTCACTTTCTCCCATTCTTTCCTTCGGTCTTCTTGTTGTGCGAATGTCAAATCTTCATCTAGATATATGTGTGTGCCTCTAAGAAATCCCCTGTTTTTTAGGATAGCATGCTTGTCTTCTATTTTTCTCATGACCACTCGCACGTGCCGGTCCTTTCCTCCCTCTGTTCTCCTGCCAATCCTGTTTGCTTGTTGTATGTAGCCTGTCCACTTTAGTTCATCTTTAAGAAAGTCTCTTGTCAATATGTCAGTTCTTTCTTTTTCACCAAAATCTTTTAAACCCTTGATAATAAAATTCACTGCTCTGTCTTGTTGATCTTTCTCTTCTTTTATCTGTGTTTTGATGTGTTCTCTATGACTTGCTTTTGTTCATTTGACGATCCACATACTAATTGAGACCAAGTTCTGGCTTCTTCTATCCGATCCTTTAGTTGATTTTCTTTTATTTCCATGTCTTTAATTGCTGATTGAATCTCATCTATTTGAATTGTTTCCTTTCCTTTTAATGTTTCGGGTCTTTTTTCTCCCCCTGTTTTCATATGTCCCAGATCTTGTTTTAGCATAGTTAACTCTTGTTGCCCTCTTTCCATGAGGTTTTGGAGATTTAGAACCTGTTCTTTGAGGATTTTATTTTCTCTTTCTAACTTGTATCTGACTTCTGTGAGTTCTTTCCTCTCACTGTTTTCTTGCAATTTCTGGTTTTCTAAAATTCCAAGCCTTTCCTTCATGTTCATGAGTTCCTTCACATATAATTCTGAAGACCACAAAAGAGGGGTCGAAGTAGGACTGTATAGGTATTTAGAGTCCTGGACTGTGTCTTCCCTTTCTTCCTTGTATGTTGCAGTTCTGTCGGTTTTGTTCAGCTTTGGATCCTTTTTATTATCCTTCGAACTTGATTGTTTTTCTTCCATTTTATGTTCTCTGAAAAAAAAATTCTCTTTGTTGTTTGTTGTCTTCGGTAGAATCAGAGTGAGGTTTTTCTTCTGGGTTCTTCTTAGTTTTTTGCTTGTCTACGCTGTAGAATCCCTTTGTACTGTTTTGCATTCACATATACCAACTTTTTAGCTGTACCCGCTGTATGATTTTGGTAAATTTCTGCCTTTCCCCAAATTTTGTTTTCTATTGTTGTATGTGTTTCTGGGATAATAGAACTCTGTGGTACCATATTTGGATTATCTTTGAAACCCTCGTGTTTAATCATGGTTTGCCTGCCTCGTTGGGACTAGATTTGACAGAAATATACAAAGAGTGTTGCAAAGAATAAAAAGGGTTGGTGGGTCTACTTGAGAAAGTGACTTATCAAATACGATTTTACCCAGATTGACCTTTGAATCCTGAATATTCGCAGCCCTGGCCCACAAACTCTGTCTTCCACTCGCAGCCCTAACCCGTGGCCCTGGCCCGCAACACTGTCCTCCACTCACAACCCTCCTTGTCTCAACTCTGTCGCAGCCCTGTCCGCAACCCTGACCTCCACGCAGCCCTGTCGCAGCCCTCCACGCAGCAACACTGCCCCCGACGCGGGCCCGCAACACTGTCCACACCAACCCTGTCGGCGCCTCCCTTCACTGTCACAATCCGCGCCTCCCTTCACTGTCACTGTCCGCAGAAGGGTTTGCCTAAGGGTATTTCAAAATGATAAAGCATGAAAATTTCGGCATAGGGGTATAGTTGTCGTGCTTGGAAATTTCCAATTTCCCTGTTGCACATTTGCACGACAACAAAAAACAAGGAGTATTTTGGAATCTTTAAGTGTATTTTTATCTTCTCCACGTCTTGGGTTCCTTATTTTCTTGCATCCATATCTTTAGAGGAGTCAACCCCATTAATGTCACTATTAGTGCCCTAAATCACGTTTTCTCTGTTGCATTCTGCTGTCACGTTTTGTCCTGAAAACATCTTATTTTCATGCCCTAACAACATAAACAGTCCTAAAAAATCCTTCAAAAATGGCAACTTCTTATTTCTGTGCCCTAGCACTTCGAAATGCCCTCAACTGCATCTAAAAACACAACAAAAATTGTGCTCTCGAGTGCCGTTTTTCTGCCTTTTTTTGCACCTATGCAATGGCGTCGACTGTTTTTTTGTCCTTGAAGCCTCACACAGACATGTCCTCATCAGCTCTAAGCTCTAATACCAATGTTAGAAGATGTGAACAGAGAAGAAATGAGGAGAAACCAAAATACACACATAGTAGTTTGTGTGTCCGTCATTTTATTATGCAAGAGATAGTAACAAAATGGTTGAGAAGGTTATAACTGATGTATAATACACAACTGATAGTGACTTAATAACAAACTATAAGCCTTGTACTCTAATTATAATATATGATTTGAAATCCTTATCCTCAAGGACATTAAGATTATTGACTCCAGTCAAACAACCAATATTGTAGACAAAAGGCATTTTGGTTTTATGGTCCAACAATGTTGTGGATGGAGATTCCTCTGATCAGCAAGCTTAAATCCCATGGATTTCAAAGCCGCTCCATAAGTATGGGACAGCCTTCTAAGAGCTACTAGAGTGTCTTCCTCCAAACTGAGGATTGAAGTATATCATTGAACTTGATCTTGCAAAGGTTCCTATAATAGTTCGTCGCTTCAGATACTTCCCCTTCTAGAAATCAGATTGGTGCAGGAACTATTGGAGACGGGAATGATTGTTCCTAGCAAGAAATCTTATGCCGCATCACTTGTTTTTCCTAGGAAGAAAGATGCTTCCCTTTCTAGAAATCAGATTGGTGCAGGAACTATTGGAGATGGGAATGATTGTTCCTAGTAAGAAACCTTATGCTGCACCACTTGTTTTTCCTAGGAAGAAAGATGTGTCATATCATTGAGCTTGACCTTGCAAAGGTTCCTATAATAGTTTGCCCCCTACAGATACTTCCCCTTCTAGAAATCAGATTGGTGCAGGAACTATTGGAGATGGGATTGATCGTTCCTAGTAAGAAACCTTATGCCACACCACTTATTTTTCCTAGGAAGAAAGATACTTCCCCTTCTAGAAATCAAGTTGGTGCAGGAACTATTGAAGATAGGAGTGATTGTTCCTAGTAAGAAACAAAATGCTGCACCACTTGTTTTTCCTAGGAAGAAAGACGGGTCATATCACTTCTGTAATGATTACAAAGCTCTCAGACAAATCACAATAAAAGGCAAATTTTCAATGCCTAGGATCGATGGTCTATTGGATGAGTTGCATGGGTCCAGTATTTTTCCAAGTTTGATCTCAAATCTTGGTACTATGAAATCCCAATTCCACTTCAAGACCAGGAGAAGTCAATCTTTTGAACCCATCAAAGTCATTATTATTTCAGGGTGATGCCTTTTGGATCATGTAATACTCCTGCAACTTTCCAACCATTGATGAATCGGGTATTCATTAAGTTCCTTTGCAGGCTTGTCCTTGATTTCTTCGATGATATACTAGTATACAGAAAAAAAATAACAGAACACTTTGGGCACTTGGATATTGTTCTTGATATTTCATCCAATGAAAGGTGGTATGCCAAGGAATTCATATGTGAATTTTTCAAGCACTTGGATATCTTGGCCACCTAATTTCCTCACAAGATGTTCACATAAATCCTGCAAAGTTAAAGGTCATATGTGATTGGCTTGTTCGGAAGACTCCTAAAAGACTTTGTGCTTTCTTAGGGATAGAGGGATTCTGCTTATGATTTTTGTGATGCTTTCTTCTGGTTTACTGAGGTGCACAAGAAGCCTTTGAAGGTCTCAAAGATGCTATTGTTTCTTCTCTGGTATTGGCCAGCCTTGATATATCCAAGCCCTTTGTTATTGAGTGTGATACTTCTAAATCTTGACTCAGTGCAATGCTCTCTCAAGCAACCATTCCATCACCTTTGTAAGCACGAAGTTGAATGATAGGGAAAGGTGTCTCCACATACAACAAATAGATTTGATCATTTTATATGTAGTGGATTTTTTTTAAAAAAATTAAAAACTGAGTTAAAACAAAAACATAAATGACAATTGACAAGTTATAAAAAACTCTTTATGGTTATGTCCCAAATTTGCCAAAAGAGAGGAAGCAAGACTTTCATTGTGTGGTATGTAAAGGAGATGAGACTACTGGCAAAATCAAAATTTATTGTCTATTTCCTTGGAGGAATCATTGATAAATTTAAAGGCCATATAGAAGGCATTCTTTCTTCCTCTAAGGTAACACTTGCTAAATGTGTCTTAAAGACTGTTAACTTGAGAAAGCTGGATTGAATTATATTTGTTCCATATTGTACAATTGAAGAATTGGAAGTTAGTAGATTCCAAAGACTTTTCTTTCAATGTTGGAAGTGTACAATTGTTTAGTTTTTTAAGTACTTCAATTCATTTGTGTTGTAATGAATGCTTTAATTACATAAATGGTAATTTAAAATGAAATATCTGTGCTAAACCTGATCAAATTGGTGTGGATACGGATAGCGTTTTCCCTATTTGCAATATTGCTCGGTAACAGGTCTTTCCCTTTCATTAGTATGTTCATTATACATCTATAAACAAGTAATTCCTTCATAAATTGAAAGGGTATAGGCAGGATCAATTTCATTTCTATTTACTTCTGATATTATATGTTCCATCAACCGAATAAATGAATTTTACATTTTAGTTGGATGAGAAGATATTAGTTATGATGGTGCGAGCATCCAAAAGACCTCAAGCTACAATTTATGGAGGGAAATAACTTCTCATGCGGAGAACTTTATCAAATACCTAATATTGCTCTACATTTCTAATCCACTGCAGCTTTGGGATGCCAGTACAGGCCAATCATTCGCACGGTATAATGAACATCAGAAACGTGCATGGGCTGTAGATTTTTCTCATGCAGACCCAACAAAGCTAGCAAGCGGAAGCGATGACTGTACTGTGAAACTTTGGAGCATTAATCAGGCAAGGTTTGCTTCCATTTAAGAATGTTGCATATTTGAAAGTGCCATTTCAACATCCTGAATTGTAATTGTTTTGGTTTTATTCCTCTGATTCCCTTACTTGTATACGAAGTTTGTATTGAATCTTTTGTGGTTGTTTGCAGGAGAGCAGTATTTGTACAATCAAGACGGTTGCAAATGTATGTTGTGTTCAATTTCCGCCTGATTCTGGCAATATGATAACATTTGGCTCTGCTGATTACAAGGTCTATTGCTATGATTTGCGTAATACTAAAGTCCCATGGTGCACTTTGGCAAGTCATGGGAAGGCAGTTAGTTATGTAAAATTTATAGATTCCGGCACAATTGTGTCTGCATCTACTGATAATACAATTAAGTTGTGGGATCTTTCAAAAGCCAGGTCTAGTGGAGGATCCAACAGTGCTTGCACTTTGACCTTTACTGGCCACAGCAACGAAAAGGTTTGTGTTCTACACAAATATACTTGTTAATTTTTGTCCCAAATAGCTCTCAAAAATCATGTAATCATTCTTTATTTATGTAATACATTTAGATTTTTTTTCTCCTTTTAAATCAACATGTAATCCTTTTTCTAAACACCTGACATCTCTCAGTATGATAACTTTATCTTAAAAAACTGAAGTTGAAGTGTGCCTGTCACTGTTTTTTTTCAGAATTTTGTCGGCCTTTCTGTCACAGAGGGATACATTGCATGTGGTTCGGAGACGAATTCGGTAAGTTGGTGCTCTGTATGGTAGACTATAACTGCATGTGATATGTGTGAGGAAGAATAAGTATGTATCTAACATCCATGAGGCAATAACATACTGGACCTAAAGGGTCTTTATAAGAATTAGTATTTCTTACCCAGTATAATGGGAGAAGAGACAATAGTACATTAGAATGATGAAAATGTGCTCAGTTGCTGGCTTGGCTGTCATCTTACAAATTTTGCCTCTTCTTTTTTGTTTTCTTGCCTTAAATTTCCTATGTTAGGGACATAATCTTCTTCAAGGGGTTCTTGCATTCCTTCATTTATTACCAATTTCTATCATTCCTTCAAAAGATCTTCTATTTCCACTTATCTCTGGTTTCATGGTTGGCACTTTCCTCCGGATTCATCCTTCGTGTATGCAATGTGTTAAGCTACAATGTTAAATGAAGATCTTACATTATAAAGACCTAAATTGTAACCCTACGACTATCAAGATGAAGCAAAATGAAAGGACAACTATTTAACATGCATAATAAAAGCAAATTTAAACCTCCCTTCATTGAGTTGATGTGCTCCCAATTTATGGATTCTCGTTTAACTTATTTGTGCAAGATGATGGCAGTGTGGTCATAATGAGGGATTTGATATAAGAAATTCTCCCAAATTGGAAATTAATCCAATTTTAGTAAGCTCTTACATCAAGTGCTTCACAATTTAGCTTAGTTTTTTAATAATAGAATTCCAGAATTTAGATCAGTTGATGAAGGGTGTGAAAGAGTGAATTGGTACTATTCGGGGGTTTCTTATATGGATTTCTAATTTGGGATGTAAGGCGATCTTGATGAGTGTGGGATAAATGAGATGTAGAATTATAGCTTTGTTAATTAGGATTAGGAGTAATTAAGTAGCATTAATTCTCCATGGGATGTGATGGGAATTAGATATGAAATAGGGGATTTAATTAATCAATCAAGGGTTGATTAATAGGAGTTCATTAGATTTTAAAAGTGATTTAAGAGCAGATTAAGAGTGATTTTAGTGTGTAGAAGGAGAATTTAATTAATTAATGAAGGGTCATTAACTAATAAATGAAGGGTCATTAGCTAATAAATGAAAGGGGATGTTAGTATGATTTGTGTGATTTTAGAGTGAATTTAGTGTGACAAATTTGGGGTGCCTACATTTGTCCCTCTTTGGGGGGTGTTGTGGGAGCGGCGCACTTTCAAATAAAGTAGAAAAAATACACAATTTATTGGGAGAAAAATAGGAGGAAAATTGGATTTGATAGGGGGATGGCTCCTCGAGAGACCATGTGGTGATAGAAGAAGAAGAGCATGTAGATCATTGAATTAGAAGTTGTACACCTAGGTGAACAAAAAGTACAAGTGGAATGGATGGATGAAACTAGGGTGGAGCGGCCATGCCCCTAAGTGTGAGGTGCTTGTAGACAATAGGACGTACGCATGACACCGAAAACTGGTTTTTGTCATGGTACTTATCTAAGGCGCCACTTTGTGTGATTTTCACTATTAGATGCATATATCTCTCTTTTGATTTTTTGTTTTGTTTGTTAGATAGCGCCTCAAAGAGGTTTTCACTATAAGACTTTGCTTTTTTATTTTTTTGTTTGTTTTTCTGATTTTGTGTTTTTTTTTGCTTTTTGCCGATCAAAGAACTCAACCTCCTCCCCAAAGTAAGCACATGCATCTGGGTTGATTGCAAAACTCTTCTTGTGATCCCCTGGCAGGATATGATCATGAATTCCTATGAATTTTGCTATAACCTCCTCATTTTGAAAGGAATTGATTGGTATGTGAATATGTTGGTCCTAGTTAATAAGGGAGGGGTATTGTAAGTTTAGATCAAGACAGGTTTGATTAAGGGTAAAGACGACATTGTCAGTAAAACGGTTCATGGAGGCAAGATCCTCGTAAAGGCTATAAGTGGATCTTGGTTCAATGTCAGAAGAGGCATCTTCATTATCCAAAGAGGCGGCGCTGATTTCTTTGGGTTCATCACCATACAATTTAATCTCAATGTCGTAATGTTCATTTTTTTCAGAGCCTTGAAGGGTTCACGAATGCCTTGTCCATTAATCTTGCTCCTGTATCCTTCATAGTTCATGTTGTACATCATCTTGTTTGGAATGACAGATTTTGGAGATTTATAACAAGATAAAAAAATTTCATTAGGCAACCATGAGATAAAAAAGGTATGTAGATTTTAATCTACAAGGAAGCTAGCTGCCTTTAACAAAGCTTCCAAAGCTATGAAAGTTAAGTCACTTTTTTTTGAATAGTGTCGGCCTTGCCTTGACTTCTAGGTGATGGGGGAAGATTATTGATATTAAGGGTGTGATGGAATTCATACTCTCCATGGTTGGTATTGAAGATGTTGGATTTGGTTTCCAAGGGGGAGAGTTTTCGATGAAGATGGCAATGACAATGCATCAAGATTTTGTGATGAAGGTATAATGCATTTGGGTGAATGCAGGAGGAAGAACCTTCAAGATTTTGCCTCGAAAGCAATCTCGGTGCTTGGGCAGACATATGCCTTATAGCAATGTTCTTCCAACATTTTGCAATATTGAAAGGTTTGTGGATCACCGGGGATTGTATGGTCATGCCCTTGATATTAGAGTTTGATGCATTGATGATATGTGGAGGGGACGACTTGCATGGTGTGAATCAATGGGCAACCTAGGAGAATGTTACAGGGAAGATCCAAATCAATAATGTGAAATCGGGTTTTATGAGTGATATGCCTGACTTTAAGGGGAATAGTGATTGTGCCTATAAACTACTGCTCAACATTGTCATATGCTTTTATAGTGATAGTACTAGGTTCCAATGTTGTATTAAGGTGGCCCAAATGTATGATGAGCTTCAAAGTGCGGATATTCAATCCTGATCTGTTGTCTACAAGCACACGTTTGATCCTACGACAAGTAATGATGCCTTCAATGTATAGGGGGAGTTTGTGAATGTAATTATCATGAGTGTCACATTGACTAAATATGATTTGTTGGGATGGGGTGATTTCACAACCATGAATTTGAAGTGTGTGGGTCAATGTTGTTGGGAACTCTAGACTCCTGGAGGGTTTTATAGAGGATGTCCTTATGAACAATAAATATTTTGAGAAGATCCAAGGTTGATATTTGTGCTAGTGTCTTCTCAAGCTTTTCTAGGATATAATATTGCCCTTTCAGAGGAATGGACAAAGGAGGTTGTGGGATAGTGATGCGATTACGTTGTGTTGTAACATCGCATTCTTGATTTTTGACTTTGATGGTTGCAATATGATGTTTAGTCAGATAAATGAAGCCAATGAGAGAATCAAAAGGATACGAAGCTTTTGTGGCCACATGATTGTTATTGTTTGTTACCTTGGAATTTTTGACCTTGATCTGGTTTTTATGTTATTTGCTTATGTTTAGGGAAAGGGTCTTTATATATTTTGAGCTTGTGATTTTGAGATTTTGGGGCGCCTTATCCGTTTAGCTCAATATCCTTACATTCAAATTAGTCCTGGATATAGTTTTTGAATTTCATAGCACTTGTTTGTTGCATGACCTTTAACACAATGGTAGTTACAATATTCATTTTCTTTATACCTACGTGGGTTGTTCAGGTTTAGTGTCATCAAACGAATTTGTGTTTGAAAACGTTATCATATCTAGCCATTTAAAGTTGACGGAAGGCAGACATATAGTGACTCACCCAAGGGTGCGTATTCTCTGTGTTTGGTTTCTTGTTTGGGCAGCCCCTGAGCAATAGTCAGGTGCGAGGTGTTTTGAACCCCATGTATATGTTTGGAGTCTATGACTTCGTCATTCATGAGATTCTTGTTCTTGTTAAAGAACTTGTGTTTGTCAATTTGTTTGGTGTTTTAGTCTCTGTTGAATGGTTTGAGGGTGCCCTTCACAAGGTGGGCTTTTTTCTATATGCGTTTTTTTAATGACCTCCTCAAATGTACTGACACAATGCATTTGAAGTTGGAAGGCTATATCCGAATGCAGGTTAGGCACAAAGATGCAAACCAATTGTTTTTTGGGGATGGAACAAGGGAAACGACTTGCCAATCCCTTCCACCGTTGCAAGACCGCTAGGAAGTTTTCATTGTTTCGTTGTTTGGCTTTGCAGAGGTCCAATATAGTGACGTCTGTGTCCATGTTGAAAGAGAAATCTTTGACAAATTTCTTTGATAAGTCCGCGAAGGTGGTGAGTGATCCTCTTGGTAGATGTTGAAACGACTCAGAGCTTGACCACTTAAGCTGCAAGGGAACAATTGTAAAAGATAGTTATTGCTATCTGCGACCCCTTGACAAGTGATGAAGAAGTCCTTGATGTGATCCATGGGATCACCCTTTCCGCGATATTTGTTAAACGTTGGATGGTCAAAATTTGGAGGGAAAGGGACGCACAACATTTATCTATCAAAGGGATAAGGGCATAGCTCCTCAAACCAATATTTCTTATGATAACCACCGTTGTTCTCTTTTAAGCCATGTAAGGCATTCTTCATCGATTGCCATTGTTGCGCAAATGTTGTATTGTGGGTTGGTGTTGATGGGGGTATGATATGGTTCAATTGGATGAGGGAAGGGCCCCAGTTGTATAATTACGCGTTTCAATTTTTTTTTTTGATTTTTCAGAGCTTACATGAGAAGCTAGATCGGCCAATTGGCGACTTAAGTTATTTTTTGGATTTGATCTTGGATTGTCACTTTTTGATTGTGCGCAGTATGTGGTTGATCTTTGACCTCTTTCTCCTTATTGCGATTAGTGTTGATTCTAGAGATTTTGGTATTTGTGGTTTTGTGGGTTATGGGAGGCTTTTTTGAGCTAGAGTTTGTGCTAGGTTTTGGTTTGTCTTTGGATGTTGATGGTTTGTTAATGTTTAAAGGATCCTCAGATGTATGGGGTGGATCCAAGTTTAATGTTTCTTCCTCCTGAATAATATTTGTGAGAAATGTGGGATCAAAATTAGTAGGGAGTTTGGCTCCTAATTCGATCAGTTTGAGGACACTGTCCGTGATTTGGAACAAGAACCTGCCTATTTGGGTGTGATTGTCTTCAAATAACTCACACTCCCCGTCATTTTCTGTAATGTCCCTATTTCAAATAAGATTAATAGCTAATATTAATTACCTTGAGAGTGATTTTCATCATTTGAAATTAGAGGGTAATTATATTAGTTATTATAATAAAGAGGGAAATAATTAAATTATTAGATTATTTGCCTTAAAGTAATTATTATTACTAAAGCTAAACTTTGGCAATAATAAAGTGAACAACAAATAAGGTCGGCAAGAGGGAAAATAGCAAAGAGATCAAAAAAGGTGTTTAAGTGATTTTTGAATAAAGTTGCCCCCCCCACAAGTTGGATCACCCCACTTAGGGGAGATATAAAAACAACATATACCTCCCCTTTGGCGCCAAAGCTTGGAAAGATCATGGCCAACCCATAGAAAGCCATTATATTCTTTTATTAAGCCTCTTTAAATGCCTTAAGCCCAGCTGACTTGCTACAAGAAGAAATACACTAAAAAAGAAAACATTTAAATTATAAAAACAAATGCAAAAGGGAGCTCAATTTCCTTGTCCAACTCCCCAACTTCTTTGCCATTGAAAAGGGAATGACAATGAGTCCAAAATCTGATCCTTAAGTGGGAAAAAGGGAATGACAAGGAGTCCAAAATCTGGTTTTGGGGCAGCTCCATTTGAGTACTTGGCACCTTTTCGGGTGGCCTCTTTGGCTGGTCCAAAGGGAAGTTTCTAGGCTGCCTACTGGGCTGTCCTCCACTCGAATTCACCTTAGGAAGACTGTTGTTCGCTGCTGTTTTTAGAGTAGCACCTTCAAGATCTAAAGCCTTCTTAATTGCCTCTTGAAGAGACAATGGATCAAAGGCACGAACCAAACCCTTGAGGGGTTCAATCAAACCTTCAACGAAAAACACTATAAGCCTTCTTTCTGACACATCCATGATCACAATGGAAAGTCTCTGGAACTCTGTCACATACTCCTCTACCGTGCTCTGCTGTCTCAAATGCGCAAGCTCACAAAAGTAATCTTCTGGATCAACTCTATCAAATCGATCAATGAGTCTTTGACAAAACTTATCATAGGCATGTATCTCATTATGCCCTTGTGTCACTAACCCATGAAACCACCATTCATGGGAAATTCCTTCAAGATGCAATTTAGCAAACATGATAGCATCCTCCTCCATTAGGCTTCAAAGACAAATATGTATTCAACTTCTGAATCCAAGCTCTAGCTGACCCTTTGGCTGATCCGTTAAATGTGGAAAAAGTCATCTTTCCAAACACATTTTGAACCTCCTTTTGTGGCATGTGATGTCTAGGCTCGGGCCTAGGTCTTCCTTTATTCACTCCATTGAATTCAGCGAGTGAATTAGCCTCACGATTTCCCTTGGAAGAGCCATATACTCCTCATATCTTGTGGCAATGTTCTGTCCAGTGGAGGGCCTTGTTTCATCCTTCAGAATAACTTCTTCTCTAGAAAGGAAAGTGGGCTTTGTAACGGATCCGTTGGCTGATCCCATAGGTCGCTATGTATTGCTAGCTCCAGATGAGCTACCATCACCATTTTGAACCTTAGGTTCAATTATCTTTTGGAGGGATAGGGCTAGAAAATCCATTGTATCTACTAGTCTCTCTTGGCTGGCAATCAACTTGTCAACTTTGGCTTCTTGAGAATCTTGATCAGCCACATTGTTTTCTTCCCTTGGCTGGTCCGCCTTTCTTCTTCTTTGGTAGTAAAAGAAACCCTTGTTGCCTTCTTCCACTGAAACCCTAGGCCTTTGAAGATCCAAGATTTGATACCATTGAAATATACCTTTCAAGGGATGAAACCAACAATGAAGGAAATTAGCTCAAACCCCAAAACAATCAAATCTGATTTTCAAATCAAGCAGACTGAAATAAAAACCCAGATTTGGACAGCGAACTGATTTTATGAAAAGTGGTATGAAAACTCACAATTTTACCCAAAATACCATCTAACAATGCATCCACAATTTTTATAAACCTTTTAGAGATATTCTAGAACTGTTTTCAACCCAAAAAGACTTTCATATGCTCAGCTGAAAATTAATAAAGACTACTCCATAAATAATTATGAAAAGATGGTTTAGAAACCCCAAAAATTCACCACAAAGCAGATTCCGGCTTTATAAATAGAGGCAAATCTGAAAATGAAGTGAAATATCAAATATATACCCTTTAAGGCAACAAACTTCACTCCAAGGTAGGTTGCTCCACCTAAGAGAGGCCGCTCAATGCAAATACAAGTCTGATTATGATTCATTTTCCTCAAATCTGCAACAATCCTTCAAGCTCACACAAGGAGGGTTTCCGTCCCCCTACCAACCCCTAGAAGGGTTTTCGTCCTTCCAGGAAGATGCAACACTTGGATTTTCGCCCAAGAGTGGAAGAACCTAGAGCAACCAGCTCACAAGTCCAAGTAGAATCAATTCGCCAAAATAGATGATGCACAAATGCAGCCTTCACTTCCTTTTATACCTCCCCGTTGGCGCCAAAGCTTGGAAAGATCATGGCCGACCCATAGAAAGCCATTAAATTCTTTTATTAAGCCTCTTCAAATGCCTTAAGCCCAGCTGACCTGCTACAAGAAGAAATACACTAAAAAGAAAACATTAAAATTAGAAAAGCAAATGCAAAAGGGATCTCAATTTCCTTATCCAACTCCTCAACTTCTTTGCCATGGAAAAGGGAATGGCAAGGAGTCCAAAATCTGATCCTTAAGTGGGAAAAAGTGACATTACATATTTGAACTCATCCCATCTAACTACTAGCTTTTGCTTTTCAAAAAATGCTAGATAACTATCCCACCAAATTGGAGCATGACCTTCCATTTTGACTTGTGCAAAAGAAATCTTCTACGCGTCAGTAACTAATGCACACTAAAATATTCCCCCCTTAGTTTCAACCACTTTTCTAGTAATTCATCATCTACTTTTTCTTCAAAAGTTATAAACTCAACTTTGGCTTCAACTTTGAAAGGAATTTAAATGATTTTACCTCAGCCTTACCTTCGTTTTTTGAGTATGCTCATCCTTATCCATGGAATCTTCCTTCTCTTCATGGGACTCTTCTTCTCCATTGCCAAACTTCTTGGCGAGAACATTGAACCACCATGTCCATGGATTCTTAGTTCCTAGCTGTAACCTCTTGTTGTTTGGTGATAGTATTTTGGCATCATTCTTTCCATGCATGATTCTAATGTTGCAAATGTCTTGGTAAGATCTCCTTCATGTACCATTTCTTTCACCTTCTGACTCCACCTTCTTATAGAGATCTTAGGATCGCAAGGTAGCAGTTCTTCTTTTCATTTTGTTTTTGTCATATAAATCAATCAAAACATTTCCACGACTCAAATATCTAATAAACTTTGATACCAAGATGATATGTAATCACATCAAGTAGTAGATTCATTCTTAGTAGAGGTGGAGGTAAGAAATACTCTCGCCTTTTCTTGCTTTAGCTTCTTCTTCATATTTCCTACTCTTCCTCCCTTGTAAATGGCGAGGAGAACCTTGTTTTGCATGTTTCTATTTTCATGCTCTCCTTCTCCTTCACTTTAAAATGGTTAAAGAAGAAATCAGATTTCTATAATTTGTTGATGCCTTCTTATATTTGATTCATGCTCCCTTCTCCCTCCTCAAAATGGACAAGAAAGTTCGGTTTATGCATGCTTGTTAAATTGTTCATGCCTTCTTCCTTTTCCCTTCAATAGGGTAAAAATAAAATCTAGTTTTGCTTGCACTCTATATTTCTCGTGTTCTTTTCCTCTTTGCTTTTAAATGAATGAAAAACAATAATAATTTTGGGTCACATGTTTTCTTATTTTGTTCATTCTCCCCTTTCTTCCATCTCAAAATGGTTGATGAAAACATAGTTTTGTATATTTTATTACATGTGCATACTCTCCTGTTATATCCATTTAAAATGGTTATGAAAATCTATTTTTTAACATGCTCTCCTTTCCCTTTGTTCCTCCTTATTTTATTATTTCTTCAATAAATGAAGAAAATATGAAATTGTATGCTTTCAAAAATGTTAATACTCTAAGAAATTCCTTCCCTTTTAAAATTGTTTTGGGATGATTACTTCATTGTACTCTCTTGCATTTTTTTTCATGTTGAATGCTCTTCAAGAGCACCATGAATGGTATTTTTCAAATATGTTCATTGAGTGATTTAGTGATTGTTACCTCATTCTCAAGTTCATTATTTGTTTTAAGTTTTTAAGTCCTTTTGGGTAGTGTTTTGAGATCCTTTTACCCAAATCTCTGATACTTTTAAATTTTTTCATGTTTTTGACTTAGAATGGCAAAGTGATGATGCCCAAATGTTAAGTTTTCCTTCCTTGTCTTGGAGATATGTGGCTGGGTGTCCCATGTTACCTTGGTCGTGCAGCAACCTCAGGTGGGATGGTTTTGGGTTCCTATTTTTCCACTCCCTCCTTCATCTTTCCTTTGTGCGGTGTGTTAAATATTATTGGTGACAGTTAGCTGCTCTTCCTCACCCCTTGTAAAGTTGTGAGCATATGTTCTTATGTTGGTGGCATGTGATTTTGTGATAAAGTTGTGGAATTTACTTGTGAAGTGAGTGTTGTTACTTCTTTTAATGCCACATTATGATATGATTACGGTTGGAGTTGGGATATTGTCCCTTTCGATTCGACAAGGCCTTGGGGTGTACCCATGGCATTAGGAGGGGAGATGAGCCTTTTCATGCCTTGGCGAGAGTTGGATCATTCAAAGCACATGATCAAGGAGCTTGGAGCACTGCTTGAAAAATTCGGTCTTGACAATGCATTGTTGTTACTTGTGTTAATTGTGTATTTAAAAGACTTGTAAATGATAAAAATTAGCTCACTTATAAAGGAAAACTCTTGGTTAAGTTCGCCCTTGTATTATTGTTTACTTTCCGATCACTTTTGATGTTGGAATTCATTGTGAAACTTGTAATTTACATAATTGTGTTTGAATATGATCGGATCATATCTTGAATGAATTTTAGTTGTACATTCATGAAGTAGCTTTGCCATTTCCATGGGCCCAAAGAGCCCCTTTTTCTTTAATCAATTTTATAATATTCTAAACACTGCTATTTCCTGTTGTCAAATTGGTTCATGATGACATTCTAAGTAAATTGCTCAAACGATTCCATCGTACCTTGAAAATATTAAAGATAACCAGTTGGAAGTTTGTTTGTTTTGAAGGTGTGGTTTGAATTTCTGCTAGTTTGTTCACTTTTCTAAAGACTGAATTTGGCCATTAATTTCCATTTTTTAGTCCTTTCCAAACTGGCCCAAAATTCAGACAAATCCAAAGATAAAAATTTCAATTCTTAATGTTCAAACATTCTAGAAAAATTCAAATTTTTCCATAGTGGCCGATGGCATTCTTTTGAATTTTCCACAGTCACTGATGTGTTTGTTTAGATAAATTTTATTCTCCTGAGTGTCATCGACCATGGTCGATGTCATTGACTTGTGTATCTCCCACACCCTGACCCACCATATTTTGTAAAATGAATGTTAAGTTCTTCTACTTTACATATTTAGTAAAATAAATATTACAGTTTCTATATTTTTATAATGTACATTTATTTTACTAAAATAAAAAAGTATGCCCACTTTGCACCTTTCTGGAAGTGGTTTCATAACTGTAGGAGTTACCATTTGGAAGTTAGTTTTTCAAAATCCATCCTGGTCTATACTTGGCCATTTCCAAGATTTCAGCATTGAACCTAACTTTATCTAGGCGTAACTTCTATACGTAGTGTGTGTTTTGGGAAAACCAATGGTCATTTCATGGGTTTTTGGGCCTTCCAATTTGATTGCCGATGTTGTTATTGTTAGTCGAACTTTCCCCTTTAGTTTATCGTCACCACAAGGATTCGATCATTGTTTTTAGTATCCCTTACTTATGGCTCTTGTTGCTTGTCGTGGTCCTATTATTGGGTTGAGGGTTCCTCAATGAGATAGTGGTGTTTTAAGGTGGTGTCGTTTGATTTTCTCTTACAAAAATGGAATTTTGAGTAGTCGAGATTTTAACAACTTGTCTTGAAAACCTATCACAAATTTATTTGCTTCTTGTGAAACCATGAGTATATGCATGAAATATTGTTTGGTTCAAAATTTGAATTACATTAGTTAGGACTTGTTAGACACAACTTGTTTGACCTTGTGTTGGAAGTGTTGTCATCCTTACTATCATGCTTATAATGAAATGATGATTTCTAGCCTACATTTTATTGTAGTAGTATAACACCTCTTGTATGGGCGTTGAATAGAAGAAATGTTTTCTTGACCTTCTTTTATGTATGATGTAATACATCACTCCTTTTGAGTAAATCTTACCCATGTTTATTGAAGGGTATCTTGCGTATAAAATGCATTCATTAATAAACTTCCTTAGGATGATTAAATCTTTTTTTTCTTGTGCACACTAGAAGTTGTGAAGAGCAATTGTGGTTAAAGAAACTTTTAGTTTTGTGTGCGAAAGACCCACATAGCAAACATGTGTGGAAATTTGTCTTGGTATCTTGGGGCCTTTTAAGAGCTCTAAATGGGACAGTTGCTTTTGTTCATCTTTGGGCATACAAGATATATTACATCCCTACGATAAATTTATGTATGAATTTCCTTTATTGTTAATCTATTGTGACCAGTAATGCCCCGTTCCTTGGGCTAGTCTTTGTTTTGTCTTTTGTTAACCATTTGTAGTCCTCTCTAATGCTAGCACATTGAGTTGGCATCATGTAAATGCACGTTCACCATGACAATGTACTTTTCTCTATGCTTGTATTTCGTCGCTTCACATAATTGTGTCGTTGATGTGATTTAATTGTGAACAAATAATGTTTACATGTCCAGATTGTTTTGAAAATTCTCAATAAAAGGTTCTTTTAAACCTAACAAACTAAACAATGCAAAAACGGAAAAAGAGAGACTTTCCAATCAAACTTTTCAATTCTAAAAGTATCTTTTGGGTTTTTTAGTGTTTATTCCATGCTTAGCTTTAGGGTATGACACACAGATTGCTTCTTTGACTTCGAGTTGATCACTACTGCTCCCAAATTTATTAGAAAACCTGAAGTGAATTTCCCATTTTCAAAATCACCAGTATAGCCAAAATTTGAATATCCAACTTGTTTGAAGCCTCTTGCCCTAGAGTATTTTAGCCAACATTTTGTTATCTGTTTAGATATCGAAGAACTCATTTTGCTGTTGTTGAGGAAATGTCCTTTAACTACTAGTCAGTGTGAACACGAATATACCAACACCCTATTTTAAGCGCAAAATGGGGAGTGAGAAGAAGGGAAACACGGAAACTAATGGGTCCTAACAACTAGGCCTAATTAGGTAGACATATAAATGTACAATGAAACACTAAGTGTCCCTATGGTAACTAGTCCATCTTATCAAAATACATGGATGTGGAGTCACTGTAACTACCAAGTCAAATAGGAATTGGTACTCTTTACGAGGCTCACTCAAAAAAATTGATCACAAAGCTGGGAAAACAGAGTTAACCTGGGTGAAATGTGTCACTGTAAGATGCCCAAAAACCAATAAAAACATCCAAAGTGGAGAGAACTTATGTTACAAGGCATCCCGAGAAGCACGACTTAAAGATTCAACACAATGTTGAAGTAGGTGCACTGAATCGGATGAAGGCTGACAAATACAAATGCACTTGGAATCAAAAATCACAAAATATCTGGTAACAAGTGGTTTGAAGCTGCTATTGAAGAGTTGGTAGGTGTTGGGGATGCCAAACTTACAACCAATTTCAAGTCGGAATGCACTACTCTTCAATGAAGAGCTGACAGGTGTTGGGAATGTCATATTTAAAAACATTGTCAATAAAGTTGTACTAACTAGAAAGTGTTTAGTAGATGGAAAGTCACTTAAATTTGATTCTGCACCAGTGGTCTAGATCAAACTTCCAATGAGAAGTCTGTATCTAGTGGCATTGACCAAATCTGTGGTAGCTTCTTATGTCAATTTCAGATTTTGTTCCATGGGTGTATTGAGAGGCTTACAATCTGTCATTCCAAACTTGCTTTGAATTTTAAATATATTTTTGTTGAGTGATGAAGATATACTTTGATTTTTGAATTTACTTTAATACCCATATAATATTGAAGATAACCCAAATCTGTCATTTCAAAACCTTTCATCAACTCTGCTTTGATTTTTGTAGTGTATTTCTCATTATTTCGTGTGATGAGTACATCATCCATGTACACCACTAGAAATACAATTATTTTGACAACTGTTTTGATAAAGAGTTCATCTTTAAATTCAAACTGCTTGAAATTCATGTTTAGGAGGTGCATAATGAGCTTTTCTTACCATGATATTGGGGATTGTTTCAAACTACACAACAATTTTTCTAGTTTGCACTCTTTGTGCTCTTGGCCATTTGTTGCAAAACCTCATGGCTGAGTCATATACACTGATTCTTTGAGATCGCCATTTAGAAATGCAATTTTCACGTCCATTTGATGAACTTTCCATCCATTTTGTGCTGCCAAAGCCAACAAAGTTTAAATGGTAGGCCATTTCATCGTAGATGCAAAAGTTTCGTTGTAATTTGTCCCTTTCTTTTGGGAATATCCCTTTGTAACTGCTAGAAGATGTGAACAAAGAAATAATGAAGGGGAATGAGAATGTACACATGTTTATTATGTGTCTGTCATTTTATTATGTGAGATATGGTTGCAAAATGGTTGAAGTGGTTACAACTATTTATTAGTTAACACTTAACTAATATTGACTTAACGCTAAATTATAAGCCTTATATTCCTACACCCCCTCTTAAGGCTTACACTATAGAAAACAAAAACAAACACATTGACAAAAGATTAAAATAATAGAGCTAAACAAAGTCATGCATTCTTCAAAAGCTTCCTCTCCAAACATAGTGCTTTGACCAGGTAGAACTCCATCGAGCTGCCTCCCTAACCCTTGGAAAAGTGTAGCTCCCAAGCTGAATTCCTGAGTTCCCGGATTCTACCTCCCCGAACCCCTGAATTACAAAATTTCCTGAATTTTTTGACAGCCATCCATATTGAGCTACTCCCACAATGCTCCATCAAGCTGTTTCATGACCCTTGTAAGGGTAATTTCCCGAGATCCATAGACTCATGAACTATTTGGGCAGCCATCCATGCCGATTTTTACCTACACGGTATTCCTTCCTATCTTCAAAGTGTTGGGCTTCTTTAAAATACATAGTCTTCATCAAAATATTTTTGACCCATTGTGTTTGAACTTTCCCCTGCTGTATCTAGAAGGTAGACTACTTAATAAAAGAACATTGGCATCTTCGACATTTTTAGTAGCATTGATTTCTATTGGTTGTCTGATGAGAGACCTCAAATTGTATACGAGGCTAGCAATAGTGACTTCGTCATCCATTTTTCACTCCAAATTTTAATTTCCGAATTGCAAATTAATGCAACGAAATGACAAGTGATAGTTTACACTTCAGGGACGAAAATAAAGTCAACAAAAAGAAATTCAATTTTGTATTTTGATTTTGGAAATTAGTGCAGGAATTTTTAATGTCTGAATTTGTTCATGTCACAGTCATCTACAAAAATATTTTACAAGATAAAATGACCAATGTACCTTCCGATCTATAACCTTCAAAATATCCTTTTCGCCTGAAAAATTCATGACTTAACTTGCTTTGAATTGGCAGAAATGGTGGCGGATTTTGTGCCCTAAACAAGATAGGTTGTGATTGTAAATGATGTGCTTTCACTGGCATTTTCATGAATTGTCTTGAGATAGGATTTCATGTGCCCCTATGATTGATTTTTTGAGTTTTACAGCCCTCATAATGGTGGAAACGGGTTTCTACCCTATTCATGATTGGGTTTTTTGCTTAAGTGATTGTATCCTTCACGAAATCACTGTATCACGATTGGGTTTTCTGCCTCATGTGACTATATGTTTTGAAATGGCAGCAGTGATTGTAATCCCTTCGAAATCCTTCCACAACTCTAATATTTGTGAAATCACCCTTCCGTGATTGTAAATTCTATGAAAATTGTTTTTTCTCATGCCCTAGTTGGTACTTGTGACCACTTTATAGGCCCATATAACAACTGGCTAACTATTTTTATGCCTTGCGAACTGTTTTTATGATTTTACTTGCTTGAAAGTTGTGATTGTTAAATATTCATAATATTTTGGCAATTCTCGTTTTGTTCTTTATTTTGCTCTTCGAAATTCCATCTGCCCTCGATTTCCTTGCTTTTCTAGGAAGTAACCTACCTAATAGCTTCCTGTTCACAATTTGCAGTCTTCTATTCGAATTACAAACCTTATTGATTACCAATGGATTTGATACCAATTTTAGAAGATGTGAACAGAGAAATGATAAAGAGGAATCGAAATGCACACATTGTTCATTGTGTGTCTGTCATTTTATTATGTGAGATAGGGTTATAAAATGGTTGTATTATTAGTTAACACTTAAGTATTGTTAACTTAACAATAAATTCCTTATACTCCTACAACAACAAGCCTTTCTTTATGTTTTTCAAGCAAGCCATCCACCTTATATTTGCTGTGGAAGACCCACTTGCAAGCAATTGGTTTACAACCAATTGGAGGACTAACCAATTTCCAAGTTCCATTTTTCACCAATACATTATACTCATATTTTGTTGCTTTTTTCCAGGACTGATGCTTTTCAACACGTTTGAAAGAGGCTGGTTCTGAATCAAATGTAAAATTGAATTCTTCTAAAGAGTCATTCAAAGTGAGCTTTTCAATCTTATTTTGAATTTCTTCTAGGAACTTGTCAAATTGTTGTGCGGTTGCATGTACTATCCAAGTGCAAGTTTTTCAACTTCATTAGGACAAACATCTTTAATGTTTGTGTTTCCCATTTAGACATCTTCTGTGGTTTTAGTGCCTCATTTTCTTGATTTGAAACTCCTTCACTTTTGGAACTTTGTTCTTGTGGCCCTTGTTCATTTTCTGATAAAGTTTCATTTTCCCCTTCAGGACGACTTTCATTCATTATTATAGGAAACAGGATGGAATCAAACGATTCCCAATTACATGTCCCCTCTCACTATTTGGAATTTCCAAATTACTTTCCTTAAAGACATCAAACTTTGTATATTTGTCAAGTCGACTCAATTGTCGATCAATGCTAGCTTTATCCTTAGTAGTTTCACAAAAGACATCTCTTACAACAAGAAAACTCTTTTTTTTCTCATTGTACAACTTGTATGCCTTGGAGGATTCATAGTATCCCAAGAGGATGCATTCGCAACACCTGTTGTCTAACTTATTCCTTTTCTCCTTAGGAATTAATGTTAGAAAATGTGCACAAAGAAGGAATGAAGAGAAATAAGAATCAACTGATGTCCGTAAAAAGGTTTGGGAGCTGCCTTGATGTGTAGAGCAAAAGGAAATTGTCATTGAAGCGGAACAGGGGCTTCAGGATTTTAAAACGAGTCAAGATTTGTCAAGGAGATGGGAGACTTCCAGAGGTAGAGGAATTGTATAAGAATGAGGCTAGGGGAAGTCGACAAGTTGGATGAACTTCTGGTGTTATTGACTAGGGGAACCTTTGACTCTTTGAAGGCATGGCTTAGGCGAAGTATGGAATCAAGTAAGAAAAATGAGGTATCAATGTCGTTAGAGATCCTTGGCTTAAGAATCGAGAACAAGGTGGATATTTGTGCTCTTTTTGATCAAGAGCTTGTGGTGCATGCATGAATGAATGGGTATGATATGAGGAAGATCTTAATTAATTCGTGGTTTGAAGTAAATCTACTTGCCAAAGATGCAGGGGTCAGAATGAGAAAACCTATATTGCATTCTGTTGGAATCACTCTCTACAAAGCCAACTAGGCTATTTGTATGCCAATTAGAGTTTTGTGAGGTGTGGAGATTGAAATTATGGGCGTACCATTTGTAGGGGACTTTGAGGTCATTGAGATGGCAGGGAAAGATCGTTACCCGTAAGTCTAGGAAGAATCTAGTGTTATGACAACAGGGTACACATAATGTTTAAGCATAGGTATATGAGTTTTGAGAATGGAGAACAAAGGGTTGTTCCTAGATGCAAATCTTGGACCCCATGTATGTGGAGAACACTGAAGAAGATGAAGATGATGTAATGTCCCCTTTTTCTAAATTAAAAAAATTAATGATATTGTAAGTTGTGCCCAGCTAATTCTTATGTTTGGACAACTGCATATTATTATTATTAAAATAAAAGTATTTTTAAATACTAAAGTAAAAGGGAGAAGTAGGTCATCCCTCTTTATGAGGGAAAAACAAATAATAAAAAGAAATATGACGCCTAAATGGAGTGCTCCACAAAGAAAGAACTAAAAGGTTAGAAAAGCAAATGTTGGGGCTCACTTTGGATCATCTTTTTGCATATATACTTTATACTTGGTCTCTAGGGCTGATTGCTTTTAGTCCATTTCACTATTGGGCGACAATCCATTAGTGTGGCATCCAAGAAGGACGAAACCCTTGTTTGTGGGAGATTGTAGGATGGAAACCCTTCAATTTGGTGGTGTTGAAGGCTCTTATTGAAGACCATCTTGATGGTTTGCATCTAGGGCATAAAGGAGGAGTCATACAAAAGCTTTTGACATTGTTTAGAGCCCCTCTCCTAGCGAACAACTAGGATAGAAGAGGATTTGGGTGCCTTCTAGGGCACAAAACTTCATTAGTCTTTGATATTCAGATTTATTATATTTTATAAGGTTGGAATCTACTATTTGGTAATTTTGGAGGAGTTTATGTATCATTTTCAGCCCTTGTTTGTGGCTTCCTTGCTGCTGTCATAAAATTAATTACAACTGGTATAATCTCATCTTTTCTCCATTTATTTGATGTAATTTGGATGGATAAATGTTGCCATACTTGGAATAATTATTTATAAGCATTTTCAGTTGTTGCATGCTTGTATGGTGAGTTGAAGTCCCTATACAGTCCGCTGCTAGGGTTTCAAGGAATATTAGATTTGCCGTTATAAAAATCAGAATTTACTTCACTTGGGGTTTTTTGCTATTTCCTTGATTTTTAGTTTCATCTCTAGAAAGGTACATTACAATGGTATCAGAACTTTAGTCTTCCCAGCTTGAGGGTTTCTTGTGAAGTGAAGAAAAGATGGACAAAATGATTAAGATGCAAGAAAGACTAGCGGACACCTTGGACTCTCTTGCCTTCACCATGTAAAACCTACAGAGGGGAAAGACATTCAAGGAAGAGCCTAGGGTTTCAAAGGTTAACAATGTTGCAGCTAGCTTTGAGGACTATCAAGCTCTTTTGGAAGTTATTCGTGATGCCCTATCATTTTCCGAGTTTGTTGGATGGAGAAAAGATAGAGTGGGCATTGGAACATGGTCCAAGCCCCAAGCTATGCACAGGGGTCATGGGAAGGATATCCCAACCCTAGTGGAGAAGAGCCCCATCTTGTTGGAAAAACGAGAAGAGACTACAAAACTTGAAGAAGAGGGAGCCAAACTCCCAGGTTCGCTATGCAAGGATGGACATGCCTATCCTTCTAAGGTTAAGGAGGAGTAAGATATATTGCAGCAGCTGGTTACTAAGAGGGAGCAGCCTTTGGGAGTCTTAGAAACCCCCAACACTCGTGCCAAAGTGGATCTCTTGGCTGATTTTCCAAACAGCACCATAGTGACAAAAGGGTTTGATGAAATAGTGGAGCACGAGCCAAGAAAGGAGAGAGATCAATGAGCATACAACTCAAGTTAAAAATCTTTTAGTGTTTGATGATAAATTGTTGGTGTCTAATGGTTGCATAGGGTTGAATATTCATAGAAAAAAATCAGATTAGGGGAAGGAACAAGGGGATGGCATTGTTGGAGGTCATAACTATGAAGAAAGGGCAATTCCGTGTGCCCATAATCACTATCAGCCTGCTGGAATTATCCTAACAGCAGTCATTGTGGAGCAAATTGATGATGGCAAGAGCCACGAAGACATGCCAAACACATATGAAGCTAATTCAAATTTGTTGTTTTCTACAATGCCATCTCAAATTTGTAGTCATGGACAAATGATTGAAAATGATGATCATGGGGTAAATTTGATTCCCCATAGCAAATCATGGCAAATGGGTAGTCTTCATGATGCTAAGAATGGAGACAAATCAGAATTGCATAGGGTCAATGGGCCAAGACTTTTGGGTGACCTTGTTGGAGGTCATATATATGAAGAGACTCCTTGTCCGGGTGCCTATAATCACGTGCAGTTCGCTGGAAATTTCTGGACAACAACCTATGGTAAGAAATTTTATCATCTTCTTAAAGAATTGCTACATCACCTTCATGATGTCTTTGCAATATTTTTGGCCATCATAAAGAATACTCTTTGTGAAGATGAAGGGTACCAAGTGGGAAGAGAGAGAGCTTGGGTTACAAAAATTGGGAGTTGTTGCCAATTCTCAGCTGGCTGGACTGTTCCAAATTGCAATCAAAAGTAGGCCAATGAATGGAATTCCCAGCCTTAATAAGAAGCCTAAGGAGACCCAAGACAAGCACCGACAAATTTGGGAAGAATGCAAGAAGGAAAGGATTCCATTTGGTGAAAAAATCATGCAAATGAAGGATGTTGATTCAAACTTAGAGGATTCTGAAGCATAAAGACATCACGAGCAGGCCATGGTATGTGAATTTTCAATTTCTTTTGCTGGCCAATTTGTCATTCCAAGAATGTTGTCATCATGCACCACTAGTTAGGAAGGGTGACTATGTCTTATGCTTGTTGTATCTTCCTATGGCACCACTAGTGAGACATCACCATGATAAAGGTATGGGTGTTGTTATAAGGCTTGAGAAATGGAGAGTCATCCACTTCAAAATCAGTACTTGGGGAAAATTCATCTTCGTATTTGCCAGTGTAAGGAGAATGTCAAAATCACTCTTGGTAAGCCTAGTTCTATTCCCAATAGATACTCCTTGCAGCCCTCTTTTGCTAATCTTTGTTACATTGGGATCATCTAGAGAAGGATCACAATTCTGATTTTCTTATTGATGAGGGGCTGACCCATAGTTCCATGTCTGAGAAAAAGGTATGGAGAATAAGGGGAAAGGGCAGCATACTTGTTTGGGTGCATGACATACATACTTATCATCCATTCTGGGAGAAGGGTCTTGTCCATAACCAAGGGGTCACTATGCTTGTTGGGAGTGGCACTCTCATACCTTGTGCAAGAAAAATAGTACAGCCGTCACTTCTCTTGGGAGATCATGAGGTATGTTGTGAATTTTTGGTTATTGAACTAGCTAATGTTGAAATTGTTCTTGGGGTTCAATGGTTGTAAACATTGAGGAAGTCCACCCTCGACTTTGATAATGAAGAACTAAAATTTTGTTACAAAATTGAAGAAATCAGAATTCATGGCAAGAAGAAACAACATAGGACAATTGTTTTGGGGCATTAAGTAAGGCACTTGCAATTCGAAAATTTTCCACAATGAAGGTTGCTCACACTTGGTAAGAATATTTATTATCATAAAGTGAATTGTGAAGAGCCAAATGGGGTGAAAAACGCCACTTTCAGTTATAAATATAGAGCTTGTTTGAGTCAAGTCCAAGATGGCTATGACACGGAGAATCCAGATGGTCTTTGGAAATCCAAGGCAGATCACTTCTTGGAACCAAGTCTCACACTCGAAAACGGAGGTATAAAGGTAGTCACCATTGCTGGGCAGCAAGATGTTGGGTGTGGAAAGTGGGTAAGCAATATGACCTTTATATATTTGTTGTCGTACAAGTAGTTTCAATCATTGGAGTTAGTAAATGGCTGTTCTTGGGCATTGTTGGGGAATATTCCATCAAAGTTGGGGTGTTTCCAACCCCCATGTCATTGATAGTTTGCAAAATTTTGGAGAGAAGTCATGATTACAACTGTTGTACTTTCTTTTCATATACTGATCACAACTTTTCCAGCTACTTTTCTACTCATGCGACAACCAAAAAGAGCCTCCAATATTAAGGTTGAAGAAATTCCAAACTTCTACTAACATCGACATGTTTATGGCTGATTTAAGGTCGTTTCCAGCCACTAACACTCTTTTTTTTTTTTTTTTGAGAAAAATGGAAGGTTACAGGTGTGTTTGGGACAGCATTACTAAAGTATGGGGAATCCATCATTTGGATGGTAATTGTAAGGCCTTGGCAAGCAAAGGAGAAGTGCTGGCCATCATACCCGCAAAACATGAGTGGATGAAGAAGGAAACACATTTTTTCTTTAATGAGTTTGCTTCATGTGCAGGGACATCAAAGGGGCCACAAAGATTTATTTGGGATCCAGGAGCTTGCATTTTGCTTGAGGGAAAACAAATTTGGAAAGGTAGGACTGTAATGTCCCATTTTCTAGATTAAAAATAATTAATGATATTGTAAGTTGGGCCGGGCTAATTCTTATATTGGGACAACTTCGTATTAATAATTATTAAAATAAAAGTATTTTTAATTATGAAAATAAAAGGGAGAAGTAGGTCGTCCCTCTTTATGAGGGAAAAACAAATAATAAAAAGAAATAAGAGGCCTACATAGAGTGCTCCACAAAGAAAGAAAAGAAAAGGTTATAAAAGAAAATGTTGGGGCTCATTTTGGATCATCGCATATGCACTTTATACTTGGTCTCTAGGCCTGATTGCTCTTAGTCCATTCCACTATTGGGCGACAATCCATTAGTCTAGCATCCAAGGAGGACGAAACCCTTCCTTGTGGGAGATTGGAGGACGGAAACCCTTCAATTTGGTGGTGTTGAAGACTCTCATTGAAGACCATCTTTTTGGTTTGCATCTAGGGCATAAAGGAGGAGTCATACAAAGGCTTTTGACATTGTTTGGAGCCCCTCTCCTATGGAGCACACTAAGGTAGAAGAGGATTTCGGTGCCCTCTAGGGTACAAAACTTAATTATTCTTTGATAATTAGATTTATCATATTTTATAAGGTTGGAATCTACAATTTGGTAATTTTTGGAGGAGTTCATCTATCATTTTCAGTCCTTGTTTTGGACTTCCCTGCTGCTGTCATAAAATTCATTACAACTGGGTATAATTTCTTTTCTTCGTTTCTTTGATGTAATTTGGATGGATAAATGTTGTCGTACTTGAAATAACTATTTAGAAGCATTTTCAGCTGTTGTTACATGCTTGTATGGTGAGTTGAAGTCCCTATACAGTTTGCTGCTAGGTTTTCAAGAAATATTAGATCTGCTGTTATAAAAATCAGAATTTACTTCACTTGGGGTTTGTGCTATTTCCTTAATTGTCAGTTTCAGCCCTAGAAAGGGACATTACAAATGAGCTCGATTTGTATAAACTAACAAATTGTGAGGAAATTGATTGAAACCAAGAAGAAGCCGAGTCTTCAAAGTTGGCTTGTGGAAGATGGTTGTAACAGTCTTATGAGACCATTGTCTTGGGCTGCGCAAGAGTGAAAGATGCCATGAGGCTAGTCCAGTGAGTCGGTTGATTGCTAAGAAGGGTAGGCCCGTGCAAAAACAGGTACCAAGGACAATTAAGGTATAAAGCTCTTGTACACTGAATGAGTCGAATATGTGTTGGGTAAAGAAGGATAAGGAGTTTGTAGCAAAGCCTTTGGAGATGCCCACAATTGAGTTGATGCCTAAGATGATCGTGCGAAAATATCTAGATGCTTTAGTTATAGTCCGGAGAAGATTGGTTTTTGATATGATGAACATGGATGCTACAAAAGAGAGATTGATTAGTTGAGTGTAAATCAAAAGCCTATGACCATAGGGAAGTGGAGATGAAGGAAAGAATAGTTGAGAAGGATGAGGTTGCACAAGGTTTGGTGCACAAGAACCTTGTGGATAAAGGAGCCGCATGAAAAGGGGTGCCAAGAAAGAGAACAATGGAAGGAAGCTTAGAAAAGAAAACAATGTCCACTATGTAGAACAAACAATGGAGGGCTAGTCTCAATAGACCCAATGATGCACTGTGTAAGGCACATGTTTTTTAGATGACCACACAAAAGTGGGTGCCTTAGGGATCTGGTTTCCAAGTCATCAGCATCCAGAAAGAGCTGAAGTACATGGATTATGAAAGCTATCAATTCTGAGGAAGCCTAGGAACATGGATAGCAACCACTCAATGCTGAGAAACAAAAATAAGGTTTCTTTATTTGTTTGTGTAATTCTTTTGTTTTTATGCAAATAAGTGAGCAATGGTTCACGTAATCTTGAAAATATAGTGTAAAGATATGTATGCAAAAACATGAACCTCAAGAACCAAAGAAGTAAGTTGCGCTTAAATGACACATCACTCAAAGGCTACATAGGAAGTTCTGAGTTTGTAAAACCATTCAGGCAAGTTGAGTGGAGCCTTTCTAGGTTTCATGTCAGACATTTAAGTTTTTGGTCTAACTCCACATGGATTTCTTGCACGTTCACACACAAGAATTGGTATGAGTGTTGTTCCAAGTGTTCAAACTCAATTATACAACCAAAGAAACCATGAACGTATCATGAATCCAATTTTATGAGGATAATCTTTGTGCATGAGGGCGTAGCATGAGATTGGAGAAGGAAGGAGGAAGGCATGACCACGTGGCACATAAAGGGAAAAAGCTAGAAGGCAGGTTGTGCAAAAAATATAGTGAAAGAATTGCTAACACAACATGATTGTTGAGTAGGCATGAGCAAAGCAAGAATAGGAATCTTGTGGAAATTGGTGGGAGATTCTAGGAGAGCCACTTGCATCAAGGTTGGTAAGGGAAATAAATAAGGCAACTGACATGAATAGAATATTTTGCAGATCATTTGTACAAAAAGCTAGGGCTCATGAATGAATCGAAGATTTTTGAAGAGTGAAGAAAAATCTAAGAGTTGAGAGATTAAGAGCAAGAGAAGAGAAACCAAGGAGTTGAAGATCAAAGTGAAGTTGCAAAGGAGAATGGCAGCTCGTGGAAAGCTGCATTTTCGAAAAATGATGAGCACCATGGATGTTCGAAGTAGCTTAGAGGAGAGAAGGGCTACTAGTTGAGCAATTCACTTGGTTGGAAAAGGAGATAAATGACAAAGGGAAGAGGAGAAAGCCAAATAGGAAGAAGAGAGGGATGCCAAAAGACAGGCGTGAAGAGTAGTGGAGACATGAAGAATAAATGAAGAGGAAGTAGTAGGAGGATGAGAGGATATCTTTGATGGTATTCCCAGATACTGCCCCTCCAAGAGAGCTGTAATGTACCCTTTCCGGCTCAAACTGAAACAAAAGAGAAATCGTACAAACCCCAATAGATAGTAGACTGAATTTTATAACAGCCAACTGAAAATTATGACAGTGGTAAACATCAGTCTGATTTTTTATAACAGCAGAAAGGAGAATGCAATAATTCTTTAAAAAATGCGTCATTCACACCATCTAAAACATGTAGGGACACTTAAAAATATTTTAAAAACAATATTAACCAAGAAATCAGCCTTCAAACCCCAGCTGAAAATTATTTAATAAATAAAATAACAGCAGACAACACCCTTACAAAATTGTCTTGAAATGAATGATTCCAAACCCAAAAATGAAGTCAAAATATAGATTTAGGCTGCTAAAAATATAAGGAATGCAATGATGGATGAGTTGGATGTCGCCGTGCCCAAGAAACCCCCTAATTCCTCCACAAGGTGGGTTGCTCCCCTAGGAGAGGGGTTGAAAATCACTGCAGAATCAAACCCTAGCTGAAAATATGCAAAATCAATCTTCTTGAAGCTCTTTGGAAACCCCGGGATGGATAATCCTCAATGAATTGAAGAGATTTTGTTC
This sequence comes from Taxus chinensis, assembly GCA_019776745.2. Taxonomy (NCBI): domain Eukaryota; kingdom Viridiplantae; phylum Streptophyta; class Pinopsida; order Cupressales; family Taxaceae; genus Taxus; species Taxus chinensis. The sequence goes on along the minus strand of CM034156.1, from coordinate 326,577,128 downwards.
TTCAATCAAGCAAGAAAGGTTTTCGTCCTCCTTGTTGGACACACCAAAGGATTTTCTCCCTTAAGTGGAAGTAATTGAACAAGCAACCCAAAAACCATGCAAAGTTATTTTTTAGACAAGATGATGATGCACAAATGAGCCGAGTGACCCCTTTTTATACCTTGAAGTGGCGCCAAGGATCAATTAGAAAGCTTCCAAATAGATTGACCTCATAATGGATACTTTTCTTTTATTTTTCCTTTGGATTTTCACATTCTTAACCCAACTGACCTGATTTTATGTAGAAAATTATCAAAGAAGAGTGCAATGCCCACGAAAATAACTGAAAAACATGACAATTACTGCCCTTGTTCATTTTCTTTTTGCCCACGGGAAGTGGAATGGGCTCGAAGTCTTCCAATTGAACTATATTGGAAAATGGGACATTATAGTCCCCCCCTCCCAAAATTGCTTTCCCACAAGCAATTGCAAGCTCTCATGCCCAAATACCTTCATGCCAAAGTGAAGAAATATGTTGTAATGCTCCAATAATCTAGATCCCATACCTGTCAAGTGGAAGATGGCAAATGGAACAATCGCGAGTAAATTTGGTTGAGGCTGAAGAAGAAGAGGAAATAGAGGTTGCAACAGACTTGGGTGAAACCCTCATGGAAGGAGAAAGCACAACATAGTGCTAGTGGTGATTCTTGGTTGCGGACAAATACCTTTCAAAGAAGATGCACCTCTGGAGGGAAGGTATGTAAAATAATCAACGATGGAGGTAATTGTGAAAATATGGTCTCAACTCTGATGGTCGATAAACTGAGTCTCAAATGTGAGAAGCACTCCTATCCCTATCTCATATCATGGTTCAAGAAAGGGAACGAGGTAACCATAGATTAAAGATGCCCAATTAAATTTTCGATTGGGAATACCTATAAGGACGAGGTGTGGTGTGATGTTATCCCAATGCACCCGTGCCATATATTATTGGGGAGGCCTTGGCAATATGACATAAAGGTTACCCATGATGGAGGGAAGAATGCTTATAATTTTTGGAAGGACAGTGTAAAGGGGGTCCTGTTACCCTTCAAGGAAGAAGAGAAGAGTGAGGGCTTGTTGGCTACAAAGGAGTTTGTTGCATAAATGGAAGAGGTTGGTTAGTGCTATGCATTGATAGAAAAGAAGGCGGAAACAAAAGCATTTAGGATAACCGCAATGACAATAGAGGTATTAAAAGATTACACTGATGCCATAATGGATGAGCTACCAAATGGGTTACCTTCGAAGAGAGATATACAACAACATATTGATTTGATCTAAAGATCGGCCCTCCCAAATCAGGGAGCCTATAGGATGAGCCCGACACAGAGTGAGGAGATGAATAGGCAAGTGACAGATTTGATAAAGAGGGGGTTAGTTAGAGAAAGCATAATTTCATGTGTAACTCGAACATTGTTGAGTCCCAAAAAGGATGGAGAATGGAGAATGTGTGTGGACAGTAGGGCAATCAATAAAATCAAAATTAAGTATTGGTTCCCAATTCCAAAATTAGATGATATGATGGATGTGCTAGAAGGAGCCCGATATCTTAGTAAGATTGACCTGCGAAGTGGGTACTACCAGATCTAAATCCGTGAAGGGGATGAATGGAAAACGGCTCAAAATAAGATGTGGGTTGTACAAGTGGATGGTGGATGCTATTCGGGTTATCTAATGCCCCCAGTGCATTCATAAAGTTGATGAACGAAGTATTGTGAGAATACAATGGTAAGTTTGTGCTTGTCTATTTTGATGATATTTTGATATTCATTAGGATAGTGGAGGAACACTTGTTGCATTTCAAATTGGTGTTAGAATTTTTACAAAAAGAAAATTTGTATGCAAACATAAAGAAGTGTAGATTACATCAAAAAATTCTAGTTTTTTTGGGGGTTTGTCATCTTAGAGGATGGTGTGAGGATGGATGAGGAAAAAGTGAAGACAATTTTGGAATGGCGTATTCCATGGAATGTGATAGAGGTTCACATTTGTCATGGCTTGCCAACCTTTTTTAGGAAGTTCATCAGAAATTTTAGTAGCATTGCTACACCCATAACGGAGTGCACAAAGGGAAAGCAGTTTGTATGCACAAAGGTAGCAATAGATAGTTTTGAATTGTTGAAGAAGAAAGTGTCAGAGGCACCTGTTTTGGTATTGCTGGATTTTAGCAAGGTATTTGAGGTTGATTGTGATGCCTCATGTGGAGGGATTGGAGTAAGAAGGACGACTTGTAGCATTCTTAAGTGAAAAGTTGAACGAGGTTAGGAGGAAATACTCTACTTATGATGTGGAATTTTATGCTTTTGTTCAAGCATTAAGACATTGGAGACATTACCTGGTAGCTAAGGAGCTTGTACTTTTTATTGACCGTGAAGCATTGAGGTATGTGAACACATAGAAGAAACTAAATAGTAGGCATGCAAAGCAGGTTTCATATTCTTAAGAATATACTTTAGTTTTGAAATGCAAATCAAGTAGAATCAAGTTGCTGATGCCTTGAGTAGGCGTGTAACATTGTTGACAACAATAGAAAACGAAGTAGTAGGGTTTGAGGTAGTTAAGGAGTTGTATGAAAGTGATCTAGATTTTAGTGATATTGTAAGTTAGTGTAAGGACCCGACAACGGGTAGTGGTTCTTGTGATTATTTGATGCAACTATTTATTTAGGGGAAAACAGTTGTTCATCCCTATTGGTTCGATGAGAGAAAACATTATAAGAGAATTGCACAGTGGGGGTTTGGTTGGACACTTTGGTATAACTAAGACACTTTTGTGGTGAAGTATTATTGGCCGAAGGTAAAGAGGGACATAATTAAGGTTGTATCAAGATGTAGAGTGTGCTAAATGGCTAAGGGCAATGGCTTGAATTGAGTATGGATTTCGTGCTAGGACTTACTAACACACAACTAGGAAATGATTCTATTTTTATTGTGGTAGATAGATTTTCTAAAATGGCACTTTTCGTTGCTTGTAGGAAAACTAATGATACTACTAGAGTTGTAGATTTGTTTATTGTAAGTGGTTAGGTTGCATGGAGTTCTAAGAACGATCACTTCAAATCAGAACACAAAATTTTCGAGTCACTTTTGGAAGACTCTGTGGAGCTACAGTTTAGTAGTGCATATCACCCCAGACTGATAGAAAAACAAAAGTAGTAAATAGGATCTCGGGAAATCTTCTACAATGCATAGTTGGAGAACAACCGAAACAATGGGATTTGGCCTTACCATAGGCTGAATTCGTTTATAATAGCTTGATAAACAAGTCGACAGGAAGGTCTACTTTTTCTGGTAAGAACCCCAAGGGAGTGACTAAGTTGCTAGGTCAAGATAAAACCAGTGATGATGCAGAAGCATTTGCAGAGCACATGCTAAAATTGCAGGAAGAACTGAGAGAAAAGATGAAAGATAGTAATGCAAGATATAAAACAGTTGCAGATGCAAGCAAGAGAGTGAACGCATTTGAAGGAGATATGGTGATGTTTCATCAGAGAAAGGAGATGTTTCCAAAGGGGACATATAATAAGCTAAATTTAAGAATATTGGGCCATGTAGGATTCTGAAGAAAATGAGTGATAATGCCTACAAGGTGGAGCTACCTGACGACTTTGCTATTTTTCCGGTTTTTAATGTATCCGACTTGTATTAGTTTCAAGGTCACGAGGAAAATGTTGAGGAGGAAGAAGTAAAATAGGAGCAGCAAATGCCAAAGAAGAAATAGGAGAGGGTGATGTGTGCCTTGGGCAAAAAGACATTCATTGCAAGGCATGAGAGTTACAACGAATATCCGATACAGTGTAATATCTCTTTCAAGGGCTGAAACTGAAAAAGAAGGAAACCACACAGACCCAATTGAAGTAAAATCTAATTTTATAACAGCAGCTGTAATATTCTTTAAACCCCTAGCAGCGAACTGTATAGGGACTCAAATGCACCCTAAAACCATGCACAATAACTAGGAATTATTTTTAAATAATTACTTCAATTACGGCAACCAATATCCATCCAATTTGCAACAAATAAATGGAGAAAATCAGTGAAGATACACTGCTATAATTAAATCTTTGACAGCAGCAGGGCAGCCACAAACAAGGGCTAAAAACAATAGATAAACCCTTCCAAAAATAGCCAAATTATGGCTTCCGGCCTTATAAATTATGGAGAATCAAAATATAAAATATATATGAATTATGTGTCCTAGAAAGGCACCAAACCACACCAAACCCTAGTCACTCCCCTAGGGAAGAGCTCCAAAAATCATGCAAAGCTTTTGCAATCCTTCTTTCTTGATGTCCTGATCCAAATCAGCAAGCAAGTCTTCAAGAGATGTCTTCAATGCACCACCATGGAGAGTTTTCATTCTCCACCAAGCCACAAGGAAGGTTTCCGTCCTCCTTGGATGCCACACAAGAGGGTTTTCGTCCTCAAGTGGAATGGTATTGAGCAACTAGCCCAACAAACCAAATGTAGATGTAAATGAACCAAAGATGATTTGCAAATGAAGTCGTACAATCCCTTTTATACTCCTTGCTTGGCGCCAAAGGCCAATTAGATGAGGACCGACCTCTTAAGCTTCACTTTATCTTTTAATTGCCTCTTTAATTCCTCCAAACCCATCTGAACTGCCACCTAAAAGAAAACATTAAATCTAATAAAAGAAAACTGAAACAAAGTGCAATTCCTTCCCTTGTTCACTTATTCTTCTTCACCACGGAAAGAGATTCTTCGTTAGGCCTCAATTCGAAAAAGGGGACATTACAGTCCTCCCTTCCCAAAATTGCTTGCCCTCAAGCAATTGCAAACTCATATGCCCAAGCATCATCATATCAAGGTAAAGGAACATGTTGTAGTGCTCCCATAACTCTGGATCTTGTGCCTGTTAAATGAAGGAGCTTCAACCCAAACAAACTCAAACCTCTACTGCTCCTTTCTTCATTGAAGTCTTCTTCATCTTCTACTTCAAAAATAGTAGGGACATGTACTTTCTTTGCATACTCAGTTATATACCGAAATCCCTTTATACTGATGTAGTTTCCATCATAAAGCAAGAAATGGATGAATAATCAACTTGACTAGCTATCCCTCTTATTACAAGATGCAAATCAGATTGTGGAGGGGCTGAAAACAATTCACCACAGTCATAATTCACATGGAATCTTATCCAAATTGGGACTATCAAATCTGATTTGTTTCTTCCTTTCAGTTGTAACCTCCTTCCCACATCAACCCATGATGGAATTCCCTTCGAAAATGCAAGTTTACCGTTGTTCATGGCTGCTAATGGCAGTCCCAAATCTGATTTTTGCACATTTAGCCCTATAACCATGGCATAACAACTACTAAACTGAAATCTTATGGAAAAAGGCAAATTCATGAGTAGCATAGGGACTGAAAATTGTCTTACATAGGCTGGAAAATGAAGATCAGCAAGTCTATGGTTGAAATCAACAAACATATTAGCCCTTAACTCAACATTCTTGCATCCCATCCTTGCCCCAACTTGGCGTGGAAAATGGCTTTCAACAAGAAAGCTCCAATTTGCTCTTAATCCCTCAAGTGTTCCCCACACGGGGGTCGTACTATGCATGCCCGGAACCAACCAAAAATTATCACCATGAAGCATCTTACCAAAGAGTAAACCCTTGCTAGCCTCTATGCATTGAATGCCTTGAAGATATGCTTCTTCCTTTTTCATGCTAGCCACGCTTGGAAGTATTGTCTTCTCTCCTTTATCATTGCATTTCAACATAAGATGCAAACAACACATACCAAAACTTATGCTCACCTCCTTTGGATGGTTGTTACCTTGCTGATTTGGGTTTCCAATTGTTGACTTGAAGCTGTCCCACTGAATTTTGTTCACCATTGAGTTTGGATCAGACCATAGAAGTGCAGATGAGTGGGTGTAGTGTCCATGTACAACTCTAAATTTCTTCATAAGCAATGCCAAAGATGTTGGGATGTTGGCTTTGCTCAATCTCCATGTGTAAACCCTCTTACCCATCATATTAAGAGGAAAAGTGTCCCCAAACCTGCCTCTTTCTTGCTGTCCATGGAAGGTATGCACAACCCCATGCATAATTTTGAAGAGGACAGCCCATCATGGCTGTAGTATAGCATCTCTAACTCAAAATTCTTGGATGTTATTGACATAGGAAGGGTGCAACAACTGTAATACTTGAAATCCCTTCCACACATCATATTAAACCCAAAAATCTTCATCAAAAATGTCAACCTACAGCTGTCCAAGGAGAGTACTATCCATCCAAAATGCAAATTTAGGAAGAGCATTTTACCTTGGTTGTAGCATTGTGTTGTCTCATGCAAAATTGGCATGATGGTGGTGGAAGACCATCTTGTATCCCATGCAAACACTATATCTTCTACTGTGGATGAGAAATGCATTTTTCTTGTGATTACCAATTTTCTTATGGCTTCCATAAGGATGTAGGTACAACAGTCCTCAAGTTTGTAGCAACATCCTTCCAAAAGATCCCTGGATCCCAAACTTCTAAGTGCAAACAACCCGGAATTTGCAAGGAAGAATTTATGTGCCCCTTGTCCCTCAATATGTTCTTCCTCTTATCAAATTGATCCTGCTGCCCTCCATGATACAAATATGGCAGCGACATAGGAGGAATCAACAAATTTGGAATATGATGGTCATGTCTAGGGCTGCCCACAAAGAGTTCCCTTCTTAGGGCTAAAGTAGAATCCTCTTCCCATTTGGTACCCTTCATCCTCACAAAGTTGTTAGAATATTTCTCATGACGACCAAAATATTGCAAAGACATAGCATGAAGGTGATGTAGCAAATCCTTGCTAAGAAGATGATGAAATTGCTTACCATAGGTTGCTGCCATGAAATTTTCAGCGAGCTGAAAGTGATTATAGTCACCCAGAAAAGCACTCTCTTCATCTATATGGCCCCCAACAAGGTCACCCAAAAGTCTTGGCCCATTGACCCTATGCAATTCTGATTTGTCTCCATCCTTAGCATCATGAAGACTTCCCATTTGCCGTGATTTGCTTTGGAGCATCAAATTTTCCCCAAGGTCATCCCTTTCAACAATTTTCCCATGACCATAAATCTGAAATGGCATGGTAGAAAGCAACAAATCTGAATTACCTTCATACCTTCAGTTGTCTTCATAGTGTTCATCTTTCTTCACCATATGAGAATTTGTTGAAGCATTCTCATTCTGTTGATACATGTAAGGGACCACATCATGAATCTTGTCGGAATCATGAACATCACCAATTTGTCTTTCATTGCTTGTTGTCCGGAAGGTCCTAGCAAGCTGATCATTCTCCTTGTCCTTTGGCAATTGTGCTTCAACCTTCAAATTCTCTTCACCATCTTGTAAATCTGATTTTTCTTCTTTATTTTCCTGTAACATGCCATCATTAGAAATCAATGAATCATCATTAAATATCAAAGGATTTATACCTTCCAACTTCGTGCTTCACGATTTCCTTCTCTTCTCTAGGCTTGTGCTTCAAGATTCCATCAAACCCTTGGCCCTTCATACTGCTGTTCTGAAAATCAGTCAAGGGCTCATCCTTGGGAAGAGTGATGGGTGCTTCTATGGGTTCAATGGGTTGCTCCCTCTCAATGCCCAACAACTTCGATTGTTCTTCGTCATCCTTGATCATGATGGAGGGATTCTTTCCCTCTAGGGCTGAAAAATATTTCCCATTTTCCTTGGGTATATCTTGGGGTGTGGACCTTGGTCCCATTCCCACTCTACCATTCTTCAACCCTATGAACTCGACGAGTGTCATGGCATCATGAATCTCACCCGGAAGAGCCCTATACTCCTCATAGATGGTAGCAATGTTATGGCTCCCCGAATGTCGCGTTTCAAACTTTGGAATGGCTTCTTCCCTAGGGAGGAAGGTAGGCTAGAATGGCCTAGCAGCAACTCCAAAACTGGACCCTAAGGGCTTGCCTTCATAAAGCTCACTTTTGAAAATTAATAATTCCTATGGGAAGAACTTCCTTCTATTTCCCATTGTGGTTCTGCATGGCTTGGATCAGGGCTAGAACATGTCATCCTATTCCTTGGTCCATCTCCGGGATCTACCATTCTTGCCCTAGGGAGTTTCACAGCATCGCGAATCTCAACCCTATGTATCATCAAAATGTTTGTTCAAGCAATGGCCATAGGCTTATCTAGACTCTCTTTCATGAATGAAACCCTTCTCCATTGTGGTTCTTGCATCTTTCTTTCCCTAAACCTCTCAAACCTAACATCATCAAAATGGCCATTTAGCTCTTCTGATCAATCGTTGTGCTCTGATACCACTGTAATATCCCTTTCAAGGGCTGAAACTGAAAAAGAAGGAAACCACACAAACCCAAGTGAAATAAAATCTGATTTTTATAACAGCAGTTGTAATATTCTTTAAACCCTAGCAGCGAACTGTACAAGAGCTTAAATTCACCAAAAAACCATGCACAATAACTTGAAAAATACTTCTAAATAATTACTTCAACTACGGAAACCAATATCCATCCAATTTGCAACAAATAAAAGGAGAAAATCACCAAAGATACACTGTTGTAATTAAATCTGTGACAACAACAGGGCAGCCACAACTAGTGCTGAAAACAGTAAATAAACCCCTCCAAAAATATCCAAATTATGAATTTCAGTCTTATAAATTATGGAGAATTAGAATATAAAGTCATATATGAATTATGTGCCCTAACAAGCACCGAACCAACAACAAACCCTAGTCGTTCCCCTAGGGAATAGCTCCAAAAATCATGCAAAGCTTTTGTAATCCTTCTTGATGTCTTTGATCTAAATCAGCAAGTCTTCAAGAGATGTCTTCAATGAACCACCATGGAGAGTTTCTGTTCTCCACCAAGCCACAATGAAGGTTTCCGTCTTCCTTGGATGCCACACAAGAGGGTTTTCGTCCTCAAGTGGAATGGTATTGAGCAACTAGCCCAACAAACCAAATGTAGATGTAAAATGCACCAAAGATGATTTGCAAATGAAGTCATACAATCCTTTTTATACTCCTTGCTTGGCGCCAAAGGCCAATTAGAAGAGGACCGACCTCTTAAGCTTCACTTTATTTATTAATTGCCTCTTTAATTCCTCCAAACCCAGCCGACCTACCTCCTAAAGGAAAACACTAAAAGAAAACATTAAATATAATAAAAGAAAACTGAAACGAAGTGGAATTCCTACCCTTGTTCACTTATTCTTCTTCGCCAGGAAAAGGGAATGACAAAAAGTCTTCATTAGGCCCCGATTCGAAAAAGGGGATTACATACAGTGGGAAGACTTCTAGCAAGAAGAATATACTTGGATTCTTGAGTGGGTAGTGAAGAAGATCAACAATGATAAATTGGATGAATTCGATCAACTAAATTCGTAAGAGTATAATTCTTTTCAACCAGGGGAGAATGATGCGGGATCATAACTTTCGGAGACCATAACTTTTGATCCGATCGTCGGATTGTCTTGAATTTTACAGGTAGTTAGATCATGATGAGTACATTGTCGTGTCAAATGACTTTGGTCAGGTGGATGTTATTTGGGCATAATTTTGGGGCCAAATTCCTTCATCTAGTGGTGTAAAACTGGCTCGGGACCTTCTTTTTAGGATTGCCTAGAACTTCCTAGTTGTAATATCGTTTGCTAGAATTTATGGAATAAGCCAAGATTTGGCGAAAGCATTCATTTATGAAGGTATTTCATGTAGGCAAAATTTGGGGCCCATCCGAGGTGTTTTGGTTTTAGGATTATTTTTTTGCGTTTTAGTGTTTTTTAAGAGTTGGTGGGAAATAAAAAGTGGTTTGTAATGTTGAGCATGGGTAGTGTGCATTCAGGAATGAGAAAGGAGTTGTTTTGAACTTTCTTGAATTTTGGCAAATTGTGTGTTCGTTTTGGAGTCTCTTCAACTTCTTGTAGTTGGATCTACATCAAAGAAGCTACATGGGAAGGTGCAAAGATCCTTGAGCATGATAGTCTACAATTGCTTGAGGGAAAACAATTCCAGGAAGGGCGGACTGTCATGCCCCCTTTTCGGAATTAATCCAGTCAGAACACCCCTAGCATATTCCCTTTTTTCCCTAGTCTAAGGAATAAAGTTAGGGAAATAAATTATTGATAATACTTTAAGTTGTCATAAATCACTATTATTTTATAAAAAGTGAAAATGATGCTTATGCATTATTATTTTTTAAGAGGGCTAAAAGTAATTATCATTAAGTGGATGAAAAGTGAGTTTTTATTAAAATTATTTTTGAATACTTTTAAGGTGGAATTGGAAAAGAGAAATTATGAAAGGAGTTGGGCTAAAAAGAGGCATTAGTCATTATTCATCTTGGACAATCAACCTTGATCCAAAGCTTAAGCTAATGAGTTCAATCTCTTCCTCGAAGGATGAAAACCCTCTAATATACAAGTGTGGAGGACAAAAACCCTCTAACCCATCGAGGTGATTCCATCTGGGGATTATGTTTGTGCTGAAGATTGAGGTTTTTATTCCATTTTCAGTTGCTACTGTATGACCGCTACAATGTCGTTGTACCGCTACAGTAGCATTGTTACCATACACTACAGTACCCTGCCATTTTGTGAGTTTGGCAATTTTCTATATTAATATCAGCTTTGATAAATTCTAGCTTTGTAATTCAGTCATGAAGAATGTATGAATGCTAATCAACATTTAATGCCTGAGATATCAGCATTGGTTTTATATTCACCAACTGCATTTGAAAATGTCAATGCATGGTTCAATGTTTGCCAAATGTTTGTGACTATGTCAATGAATGCTTGTGATAGTTACGGCTGTTCCTAACTACCAAAATAAGAAACAATGTGTTGATTATATGTTTTCCGATTGTTTGGGAAATTGTCATTGAGTAGGATTCCAGAAAATTGCATGGGTTATTGAATTATTTTGAAATGGGACATATCACAACGCAAGATATTCACAATTTGAAGTAGAAGTTGGTTGTTGGGATAACCTCTCAAGAATACTTGGAGGAGACTAGACTGGAAAGTTTGAACAAGCTTCTATATTTCAGAAATCTTACAAAGTTGATGATGTAATCTAACGAGGGTGCATAACGGATGAATGTTCATAAGAGGAAGGACTATTCCATTTAGTGCAAAACGGCTAGTGCGAGTTGCGCATTTGTCGAATGAGGGCGAAAATCTTGTGCTACAACTGAAACACTTAGAGATGAGGGAAAAAAAGATCAAGCATTTGAAGTTGAGCACCAAAGGGAGAACAAACAAGGTGGGTTCAATCAAGACCAAAACAATAAGGGTCACCACAAGATTGCTAGCTTCAAAGATTTTTGTGGAGGGTAACTTCAATTTCATTCCTTCGGAGGTGTTATACCCAACTATGAGAATGGTAATGCACAGAAGGAAGAGTAATAATGCTTAATATGTAGCTGATGAACTTGACAATGCAATAGATGAGATGCATGAAAGTGGCAAAAAGTTTCGGTAGGGAAACTTCCTAGTTTTACTTTCATTTGATGAGATAGGAGTGCCACGAGTAGAAACGTTTGTGAAAAAAGGAAATTTTGGGAACATAAATTGTGTGTATTGTTTCAAGGAATGCAAGTTTGAAGGAATCGTATCCCTAATAGATCACGCAAGAATAAGGACCTTGTGGTATGCGAAGATCAAGGCTCTTTCCGAGGATGACAAACGTATACATCGTGAATTGCCATCTGTTTATTTTGGCTATGCAAAATTTAAAACCATGACACATCTAACCTTAGTATGGTTGATGACAAATGATGGCGAATGGAAGTTGTGGATGACGCTACCCTATGTACTAAGCAGGATATATAGAGAGGTTGCTCCAAAGGATAAATGTTGTGAGAAAGGAAAAGGTAGATGTTGCACACATAGACAAACATATAAATGCCTTAATAGTGACCATTAAGGGGAAGGACGCCCCAGTATTCTATTAACGAGTCCGCCTAATCGGGAGATAGGTTCATCATGCAGGACTTGCCAATATTAGTTAATGAAGGAAAGGTCCTATGGCCAAGGATGGCAATGACGGGAAGTACAAGCCAAACAGCAAGAGTGCAGGAGTCAGTTTAACCAAAGATTTTGGAGAAACTAAGGAAATATGAGACCACATCAAGCCAAGGGGAATCCGGAAGTGTGCAAGATGTAAGCGCGCAAAGTCATGAGGTGGATATAGGGGTTGAAGCCATGCAAAAAACAAAGGAAGAAGAGTAACGACAAGAAAATAACACAAACCACCCACGAAAGTAGTTCCGCAAGCAGCTCCTCTGGCGACTTAGAAAGTTGTGATGATGAAGAAACTAAGGAAAATGAGAATATATCTTAGGAGGAGAAGAAGACGCTGAGAAAGGAGGTGCAAAATCATCAAGGGATGAGGAGGCCAGAAGAATTAGGAAGTTAAGGAGTATGATGCAAGAATACCAAGATTTATTGAAAAAGAAACAACAGGGAGATCCATGTTTTGAATTAGGGGAGATAGCCCTAACACCCAAATGACGCGAAGAACCATTTGAAAGTGGGTAATGCAAATATACTACCCAAGGAATCTGACTGTTAAATAAATGCATATACTGATGTTTCGAGCCACAACCACTTAGACACACATTATGAACTCAGAGATAACAAGCTTGAAGATCATTTTTTAGAGTTGGCGATGAATGCGAACATCAATGAAAAGGTGAAGGAATGTTGTGTAAATTGTATGGTGAAGTGGACCCGCATATTTCAAAATTTAAATATTGATAGTATGTGACCATTTGATAGGCTTGAGTTTTCCATGGACAAGTCACTTGAAGAAATCTTGCCAAAACCCCCAATACCCGAGGAACTGCATGAGGCAATGTTGGCAATAAGCAGAAAAGTTGTAGATGAACTTGATAGTTTTGCACTTGTGTACGCGAGAATCAAAGTTGATGATAGGGCGTTTCAAGTTCAAAAGTGAATACATCGCAGCAAGAGTTGATGAAGAGAGACTCACCATTGAAGAGCTTAGAGCCCAAGTTGTTGAGAAAGACGATGAAACACACAGAGAGTTCCAAGAAATGTGCATAAGAGACGTGATATGTTGAATGAGAGGATCAAAGGCCTAGAAGTAGCGTTTGATAAGTTCAAATCCAGGGCCAAGAAAGGATCAACAAAGCCATAGAGTGGGAACCTAAAGTCAAGGAGTGGAGAAGCGCATATAGAGATTGAGAAAACATGAGTTATGGATGAGATGTTGCTATATATAAAGTGATGGTAGAAGACACAAATGAAATACTTCAGTAGTGGAATGTTTTTGTAAGAAAAGTTAAAAAAAGCATTATGAAAGTTTTAAAACCAAGAAGAGAGCAGCTTGTGGAATGGGACTTATAGATTCCTCATTTGAGGACAAACAAGATTTTAAGTATGGGGAGATGTAGGCAAAAGCAAAAAATGGCTTCTTGTGTTTGCACCTACAAGCCGCACGAGTAAGACATTCGTGTTCACATGACTAAGCATAGGATGACTAATTGTGCAAGAATGTTCCTTGAAATATTCTCAACGGAATAAAAGACATGTAGCACAAGAAGAGAGCTAGGAAGCGGATAATTTGGAGCCATGCCACCGACATAAGGGTGAATTTGTGTGAGAACTAGGCGACAACTAGACAAGGAGAAGGGTTTTGGAAGAAGAATTTGAAGGAATACTCGTAGGAATCTGCAAGAGTATATAAAGTGTAAATCTTCAAATGTAACACTTTATCAGTGTGATCCGTAGGATTGCGAAATTTGACATAACTGAGAGTAGTCTTGTAGAGAGCTGTGCAAATATTGTAAACCTAGGATGATCTGGTAGGGTTTGGAGGGATGACTCAAACTGTAAGGATTTCTTGCATGATTGAGTGCAAAGATGCTTGTATGTTTTACCTCTCATAGATTCATAGAGATTTCATGATTATGTGTACAATTATGTGCAGATTGATGAAATTTGTATCATCCTTTGATATGATTAATGCAGATCAGATGTTTTGATTATGTTTTACTTAATATGTGCATGAATTGTGAGATCTAGTAATATGTGGATGATTTTTGATGCATTTGATGTTGTTGTGGATTAGGTTTTGATATTGTGTACTTGGAGATGGTAAAAGAAATAAAAGTATAATATTTAAATTTCTGAAATTGAAAAATTAAATTACATCAGATTTTGATTTCATAAACATTGAATAGGGGTTTATTTCAGTTTTAATCTTGTAGGTTTTAGTTTTAACTTTTAACTTCAAGTTGTTATTCTTCAAGTTCACCTTTAAGTTTTAAAGTTATAACTTTTAATATTTTTTTTGGGAAAAAAAATAAAAATTCAAGGTAGGAGGCAGGAGATGTGGGAGATTTGAAATGAAGTCTCTAAGATTTAGGATAAGTCTTCAAGCCACATTTCACGTCTTTGTACCTGAGACACGTCTCTCAATTACTGAGGTTTTTGATTTCTTCTTTTCTAAAACCAATTGTTTTAAATTTAATAATTCATGTTGTGGTTCGGATATGGCACATTAGTATGCAATAACTGTAGACTACCATGTATGGTCATGTTTTTGGAGAAACATGATATACATGTTTAATCTTTTATGATGTTTAAACCATTAGCAACATGTGCAATTAATGAATCTCTATTTTCTATAAAATTTTATGCACGTGTGAGAATAGAAGTTTCTTTCCAACTTTATATGTGCATGTGTGCATGTGTGTATATTCTCATATGTATAATTTACAAATAAAATTTAGAGATTCACCAATTACACACTTTGCTAATGGTTCAAATAAAAGATAAGACTCAGATATCATGGTTATTCAAACATGGCCAACCAGGGACTGGGGTACATGCAATATTCTTGCATACTGATAGGTGTTAAGTGAATCATATATCTATAGAATGAAACATAAAAAATTATATTATATACATAGATTTTCTACATCTCCATATCCCTTTTTTTGTCAAGTTGTTTCAATTGCCCTTTCCGTTTCTTGTTTCTGGTTACACAGCCTTCATATGCCTAGTGTGCAACTTGTTAATGCCTTGGTTAAAGTGATGGCAATGTGCAAAGTGTCAGGGTATTGTACAGCCAACCATGGGAACTCTCTTGTAACACATCCTTGATAAAGAAATAACATCCAAGTTTGGGCTGTCATCTACTTGTCTTTATGCATTTACTCGGGAGCAATTATCTAATACATGTGCATCAAGTTGTTGATTATACTCGTGGTCAATGTCATTGTATACAATCTTATTACCATACTTTGGTAATCCCTTAATATTAGGGTTACTTTATTAAATTACACAAAACTATTGAGAATCATCAGTATTTTAGCGTTATACAATTCCAGAATATTTTGCAAGTTTCAGAAAGATTCAATGCTCACCAGAGGCCCTGGATGTGGCAACATTGTGAAGCTCTAGCAACAGTCAAAGATTAACCTTTGTTTATCAAATCTGAAGTCTAATTCAAAGATCTTCAAAATCAAGATTGAATTTTCTATTCTTATTCCTTTGCAAATGAATTGAGGGGTGAAAATGTGGAGCCAACAGACAAGCTAGAATTTATGGTGGGGGCATTTTCATTCCTGCTTGTAGAGATTTGGTCTAGATGCACTCTTTTACTACATAATGCTTACGCTATAGTCCCTCTAGAGAATTGTTTGCGGCTGATTTGTGACTCCGTTAGCCTTTCCATTTTACAAGCTTTTATCCTTCTATCATTACTGCTTTAGGGGATGGATGCATGCTTTTTGCTTTATTGGGGATGTCCATATTGTGTTGAATAATAACACCAAACTGCTTGTGAAAAATGTTAGATATGTGCCTAACATGAATAAGAATTTGTTATCTACCAGTCAACTAACTGATAATCCTAATATCTCTATAAAATTTTATGGAAGACAATGTATTGTGTCTGACATCAAGAAAAATAAGGTTGTTTCCCTGCGGATTGGGCATGGTGGTCTATATAGGCTTGTTTATCCTGCCACCATCAACTTGCATGCCTTAGTTGTGGAAGGCAATACTAGCGTTTTGTGGCATGAAAGATATGGTCATCTCAACCTTCAATATCTAGCCCGTCTTCATAGAGGCAACATAGTTGTTGGTTTACCTCCTATCTAAGAAAAATAAGATGTGTGTTGGCTGTTTTGTAGGAAAGCAGAAGCGGAAGCCTTTTCCCACTGAAAGTGCTTGGCGTGGAAAGGGGCTCTTAGATCTCATGCATACAAATATGTGTGAGCCACCGTCGAAGACTCCCATGGTCCTTAGTGCAGGGTATTTTCTCTCATTGGTGGATGATCATTTCTAAAAAATGTGGGTCTATTTTTTGAAGAAGTTTGATTGCTTTGCTTCTTTTGTCAAGCTCAAGGCCTTGGTGGAGAACTAAACCAGCCAGTGGATCAAGACTTTGAAATCCGATAATGGGGCTGAGTTCACCTCTAAACAATTCGTGGATTTCTGTGGTAAAGAAGGGATTCAATGTCAGTTAACAGCCCCTTATACCCCACAATAGAATGAGGTGGTAAAAAGGCGGAACAAAACCATCATGGATATGGCAAGGTGCATGATGCATAGTCAAGGAGTGCTATATAAGTACTTGGGAGAAGATGTTAACACAACAATATATATTCTCAATCGAAGTCCTTGAAGACATTACACCGGAAGAGGCTTGGAACAAAATCAAACCCGAGGTATCAACATTTTGTATTTTTGGTTCAATTGCATATACTTTGGTTCCTGATTGTCAGAGTAAGTTAGATTCCAAATGTTCTAGATATTTCTTAGTTGGTTATAGTGATCGTTCTAAAGCCTATAGATTGATTGCTACTTCCACTAATAAAATAATTGTTAGTCAGGATGTTGATTTGAAAGAAACAAAATCTTTCTTTGGCTGTAATTAGCAAGGGGACCAGTAAGGGGGCAACATTCAGCAAGGGGTAATAACGAAGATTGGTTCTCTTTCCTTGCCCAATGATGAGTCTGGTCCTGCTCATACTCCTCCACAGACTCCTATATAGTCTATGCACTCTCCCGCTGAGATTTTTGAGTCTCCAGGAAATCAACTTGCGTTGGTTTTGCCTCCGGAAGCACCCCAATAGGATTCCACATCCTCAGTTCAGAGGCGGCCTAAGTGGTTCTATTCCACTATTTAGGATCTGAGGAATGAAGAATTATCTCGTCTCTTAGATGGTCGGTCTAGATGAACTAATAAGTGGATTGATTATTCTGAACAAGCTCAATTCGCTCTTGCTTTTGATCTTCTTCATATTCGCAAGCCACAAAAATACTCTGAAGCACAAGGCATATTGGAAGGGGAAACAACCATGCAACTAGAGTATGATGTCTTGATTTAAAATAATACCTAGATGTTTGTATTGTTGCTTCTAGGGAAACACCCCATTGGTTGTAAATGTGCATATAAAATCAAGTGTAAAACAAATGGTACATTGGATAAGTACAAGGCTCGGCTTGTTGCAAAAGGATTTTCACAATAGAAGGGGATAGATTATGACATGTCCCTTTTCGGAGGCTGAATGTTAAACACATTAACCCATTCTTTCCCGTGGGTCTAAGGAGAACAGCAAGGCAAAATCTGGATTATATTTTTATTATTGATTAGATAGTTGTTTTCATTTATTATGATTTATCCTATTGGAAGCCTTTTTGCTCCAATAGACGAATTTAAGTAGTTTAGTATTAATGGTATTGGAAGCATGTAGGCTTCAATAACCTTTTTAATATATAAAATGTAATTACTTAAGGGGTCGACCGTGATGTAATGTTTGTTTTAAGCACTCCTTAGACCTATTTAAGGAGGTCACTTGGGCAATAATGAATTATGTTTTGGTGATTATTCTAATTTTGGTGGAAGTGGCTGGTGTAGCCCTTTTACTTTCTCACTCAAGAACGAAAACCCTTGGGTCAAGGATCTCCTCCAAGGACGAAAACCCTTGGTTGGGGAAATTTGTGAAGGATGAAAACCCTTCATAAGGTTTTTGACATGCAAGCTGGTTGGAAAAGGAATTAAGTATCTTTCTCTTGCAAGTGTTGTCTCTTTGGTGCAAAATATATTTTATTTTAAGTGGAGCGACCTATGTTGATGTGGTAATTTGGTATGTATGGCGACAATTTGGAAAATCTGAATTCGTCATCTTATTCTCTATATTTTATTAAGTCAATATCTCGAGTTTGGTGATTTTTGGTGATGTTCTATTTTTTGCATGCTTGGGAATGTTCGCTGGTTAGGGTTTCATAATTAATTAATTTCACACGCAAATCTGAGTTCTAACAATTGTAATTGATTGATGAGGGTTTCCTGTTAATTTTGACACAAGTTGGAAGTATTCTTTGCAAGGTTTATCTCCTTTTCGAAGGGCTGTTCTTCCCTAGGAAGGTCGCTGCCCTAGGAAGGGTTTGAGATCTGTTTTTGCAGGGTTAAAACATCAGTGTTCTAAATTTGATTTGGGAGCTTTTTGCCATTTCCTAAGGTCCCCCCAAAAGGCATATTACAGCGGTATCAAAGCTCTTTCCTCCCAGCTTGTGAAGCATGGAAGATGACAACGATATTCAATATTATTAGAGGGAAAAGAAGAAGACAACGGAGTCCGGAAAGAAAAATTGGAGACAATTATGAAAACACAAGAAGGAATGATGGAGGCATTGAGTCAACTTACCCTAGCCATCCAAAAGTTGCAAGGTGGTGGTTCGGCCAAAGAAGGAGAGTCTTCATACAGCCGCCATGAATCAAAGAAGGAGAAAATTCGTTTTGCAAGGCCCTACAAACCCCAATTCGTGGCTAAAGAGGATGTCGCTCCACCAAGGAGCCCTAGATAAGCTCATGGCTACATGTTGTTGATTGAAGAATACCGGGAAATGCCGAAGGAGATTTGGGAGGCAATGTCTCTCACGGATTTTGTCGAATTAAGGACGAAAGAAAAACATTACTGGAAAATAACCCTAGCGCCAAAAGGAGAGGTGCAACATGCTTTGGGTAAGATGAATCTTTCTATTTTTGATGGCTATACAAAGGGATCAGCTAGGGCATGGATCCAAAGACTTGAAACTATACATAGAGAAGGGCTTGAAGGTAGAGGTTTATTAAGCCCTTGTGGCAAAATTTGGAGCTCTAATTGTCACACGCATGCTGGTAACAAATCATATCTGCTTCTTGAAGGACATGGAGCCATGAAAGAGGGGGAATTGGCCCTTACTCCTATCATTGTTCCAAAGAGTCAACATCATGAGGTAATTATTGATCATTGTTTGGTTAATAATGATGTTTCAACATGTGATGAACCCAAGGTTGAAAAGAAGAATGAGGAGCAAGAAGGGGAAGAGAAAGGGATGGTTGGAAACCATTTTCAAAATAGACTTGATGACAATAAGCTTGCTGGTCTGTTTAGAACAGCAGTCCCTAAAGAGCATAATGATGGTGGATTAGATGTTGGTAAGACCTACGAAGATATTCCAAACACACATGAACAAGGTATGGAGGTAGTGCAGCCCTCCAAGCAACTTCCAAGTCATACATGCATCAAGACAAAGGTCGCTTTAGGCCCAAGAACTTAAATGGGATTGATAAGAGGTAGTCTTCTTTCCAAGGCCAACAATATGCATCCAAGGGTAACTACTTCCTCTTTCCATTTGGTTTGTAATCCGTCTATTATACCATTGTTTGGGGAAATAAATTGGGGTCACAATGATGCTTGCATTGGCAATGCCTCAACAAGTCTTTTTTGCTCAAGAAGATTGGAAGAGACTCTCCATAAAGACAAGATAAGGTGGCTGGACTGTCCCTAACAACAGTCAAAGGGAGGTCATTTTATGGAAACCACAACCCTAACAAGAAGCTGGAAGTTACACAAAAAAAGCACCAACAAATGTGGAAAGGAAAGATCCCATCCGGCAAGGAAACCAGGTCAAGGAAGAGTGCTTAATTGAACTCAGAAATTCTGAGTCGTAGGAGTGTCATAAGCAAACCACGGTATGAGATTATCTCAGTTTTTACTAATATATCATTTCAGATTTACTACCATGGACAGCTGGTTAGAAAGAGTACTCATATTTCATGTGTGTTGTATCCTCTTATGCCACCGCTGATTGAATATCATCACGCACATCATACTTCACGGAGTGATGAGGTAAGAAGTACTTTTTGTAATAAAAAACATATAGATACTTGGGATCCATTCCAGAGGTGTTTCCGCACATGGCATGTAGGTGATATGTTGAAATTTACTTGGGGAAGGATACCTGATTTCAAAATCAGTATGGGGGGCTATGATGGTGATGATTCTAATTTTCAGTTTCATATGTGGTTAACCCATGGTCTCATAATAATGGAAGAACTAAAAAGAATGGAATGGATGGGCAACATTTTTACTATAAAATGTGGCACACATCATCCATTCCGGGTGAGGATTCGTTTTCATGACCAAAGGTTCACCATGCTTATAGAGAATGGCAATATGCACCACTTTGTTGAAGAAGAATTGGCATGAAGGATGGGGCCAAACAACGCTGGTTTCAAAGGCTTCACGGGGTCAACATAACTTATGGAGCATAGCCTCTTTGCACAAGAAAGATACCACAACTCGCTATCCCCATGAAAAGGTATGAATTTTGTATTGACTTCCTTGTTTTAAGTTCAGCTGAGGCACATATTGTTTTTGGGGTTCAAGAGCTCCAAACTGTTAGGGAATTAACCTTCAAAATCCACAAGAAAGGATTGAAGTTCCACTCACAAAATGAAGAAGTCAGAATTTTTTAAATCGGCAATGGAAATGGTAAGCATGTTAAGCAAGGAAAATCTGATTTTACTTCATTGCCAGCAGTAGAGAGGGGACTGATTCTAGCTAAGAGTACAAGGAGGAATATCATGAGAAGGACAAAGAATGAAGAGAAAATGAAACAGTCATTGGAGCGATCACATGCATACATGTGCAAAGAAAGATGGTACACTTATCACATATTTTAGAATGGATATAACAGCTGATTGCATATTCTCAGTTCCTCTAGAGCAATGTTTGGTTTCTACCACCTTCCAATCATGTGTGGACCTCATATTCTATAAGTACTTAAAGGAATCTGTTCTTGCTTCCCTTGATGATATCTTGAGATATAGCAAAACATGGGTGAAGCATCTACAACACCTTAATATAATGATGAGTGTTTTAGGACAGCAGTCCTTACTTGCAAAGAAATTCAAATGTGGATTTGGTTTGAGCAAAATTTTGTACTTAGGATATGTGGAGCAACAAAGGATACATGCCATACTTGGTTGGCCTCCTCACATCTCCATTTCACAACTCAGAAGATTCCTTGGGTCTTAAAAGGGCTTTCCACATCTTGTTGCCCCTCTAACTGATTTAACTAAGAAAGGGGTAGTTGGTTGGTCACTTTTAGCTCAAGAAACAATTGATAAACTCAAGAAGGTGATGCACTAATGTCAAGTGCTTGTTGTATCTATTTTCTTTCCTATTTTTGGTGGAATTTGATGCATCCGGTGAAGGAATAGGGGCTGTTTTAATGCAAAATCAGCATCTTATTGAATTAGAAAACAAAGAACTCAAGAAGCATGAGTTGAATCTTCACATTTATGATGAGAAAATCATGGCCAATATGCATGCCTTGGTCAAATTTAGGCCATATCTTGTTGATGGGTCAGCAAAATACAAGCTTTTGGTTTCGACATCAAATATGTCGAGGGGAAAAACATTGCAGCAGCAGATACCTGTTGGGTGAAAATCACAGCACCCCTGGATGCACATCAGGTTTCTAGGTTGATGTTTCAGGCATCCAGTGTGATTGCACAACATGGAAACCTCTCTCCAAGTGTGGGACTTGTTAAACTGAGAGGAATCTCCAGATTAGAGGCTGGTTCCTCAAACTCCTATGATTTAGATCTATATTTTGCACAACTACAGAGGTTCAGATCCTAATCCTACTCTAAATTGCAAGGAGACGGGTAGAAATGCAAAAATTGAAACTAACTAAAGATGGTGATGCACCAAAAGGAGTGGTGAAACATTTTTGTCATGCAAATAGACACAGACCAAAGATTGCAACATAAAACATACACAGACTGATAAGATATAATTTAGGATCTGAAATGAAGCAAATAATACAAAGGACTGAAACCCATTCACAAAGCTTGCATTATCATTTCCAATGTCAAAACCACTGCATTACAGCCTCAGAGAGGTAGAAAACCTGTTACAATTTTTTAAGAGGTCTGATTCTTGCAACCATCACCTGCTGGGGGTGAAAGAAGAAGTTTTTTTTAATGCCAAAAGATGTTCCCCCTTAGAAAATGAGCCAAATCTGGCTTTTACATTGCATGGGTCGAGCCCAGGAGAGAGAAAACGTACCAAACGTGGGAGCCCATTCCTCATTGACTGCAAATGCATTAAATCAGCATGGAGGACCTTACAAACCCATACCCTGCCATTTTTGACCAAATTGGAGGAGAATGCGACCCATTCTGTGTTAAATTTGGTCGCTGAAATGTCACTTCTGGCCATGAACACGCGTCAGAGCCGTTTCTTAACTTTCTCTCTCTAGACTGAACCAAAATTCAAGATTGACCCCGAAATCATGTAGAGAATTTTATAAGCTTTCCAATGATATAAAGAACGTGCAAATCCGAACTCTGGATCGAAAGATATGGCGATCTGAAGATTTAGGGCACAAAACAGGGAAAAATGGGTTTTGAAATTTTTTTCCGCGCTACGCCACCTGGATGACACGTGTCGGGCGCTGATTGGATGAGCAACTCTCTCTCCTTCCCTTACCCGCGGGTTTTCCTTGAAAGTTTTGACTTTTTGTAATTTTGGAAAATTTCCCATTTTTTCCCTACGTCCCCGCCACTTGGGACACGTGGCATGATCTGGTTGGAGGACAGGGGCGCGGGGTCATCCTTTACCTTTTAATTTTTGGCCAAAACTTTTGCCAAATTCTCTAATTCCTCCCCGAGCTCCGCACTCCCCTTCTCCTTAGGACATGTGTCCTCTTTTTATTGGCTCGGGCCAACGCTTCAAACCTTGCCCTTTGAAATTTTGGACGTTTTCCCTTGTGACACGTGGCGTTTCTTGATTCGTCCGCGGGCCTGCCGGTTTTTCACATCCCTCGCGTCCCTTTGGCCCGGTTGTTCCGAACTGTCTGGGACAAATTCCTCCGATCCGCTCGATTTGGGCTTCCCTGTCCTTCTTTGAGGCGAAGACACGTGGCGTGATTTGATTGGCTCTCGGCTCCTTCGGCTCTCTGCGTCCCACGCGTCCCTTTGTCCCAACTGTCCCAGTGCGAAAGTTCTCTGTTTCAGCCGATCCGGGTGGTTCGCGTCCTTCGTGTCCTCACGGCCCAGATGTCCCAGCCTGTCCTGCACAGCAGTTAGTCGATTTGTTTTTGCCTTCGGCCGGTTCGCCCTTTCGCGTCCCGCGCGTCCCCACGACCCGAATGTCCCTTTGCTGTGCAGACCGCCTGGCGGCCTTTCGGCCGATTCGCGCCCCGACGTCCCAACTGTCCCAACTGCTACGAGGACTAGGACTTAGCCGATTTTCATGATTTTTCCTGCCCCAAGCTTGTTTTTTGCAGCTTTTTCACCTTTTCTTAGAACTTGCTCCTTTCTTCTTGGACAGGAGAGTTAGAAAAAATTCGAGGGGACCCTAGAAACATGATTTTTTGCCTTGAATCAATCTATTTGCCTGGGACTTGAGTATTCTGATGCATGTTATCAAATTTACCCTGGGGGTGAATTTTGGATAATAATAACTTAACACGAAAACCAGCTTTCCACGAGAATCAAGAAAGAACATGAGAAGGGTCGACACAAGGAATCAAAGATTTGGAGCAGCGAAGTTCATCATTGCTTGAGGACAAGCAATCTTGGGTAGGGGGGACTGTCATGTCCCTTTTTGGAGGCTAAATACTGAAGACCTTAATCCATTCTTTCCCTGCAGGTTTAAGGAGAAAAGCAAGGGGAAATCTGGATTATATTTTTATTATTGATTAGATAGATGTTTTCATTTATTATGATTTATCCTATTGGAAGCCTTTTCACTCCAATAGAGGAATTTAAGTAGTTTAGTATTAATGGTATTGTGAGCATGTAGGCTTCAATAACCTTTTTAATATTTAAAATGCAATTACTTAAGGGGTCGACCATGATGTAATGTTTGCTTTAAGCACTCCTTAGGCCCATTTAAGGAGGTAGCTTGAGAATTAATGAATTATGTTTGGTGATTATTTTTTTTTTTGGTGGAAGTGACTAGTGTAGCCCTTTTACTCTCTCTCTCTCTCAAGGACGAAACCCCTTGGGTTGAGGATCTTATCCAAGGACGAAATCCCTTGGTTGGGGAAACTTGTGAAGGACGAAAACCCTTCATAATGTTTTTGATATGCAAGCTGGTTGGAAAAAGAATTAAGTATCTTTCTCTTGCAAGTGTTGTCTTTTTGGTGCAAAATATATTTTATTTCAAGTGGAGCGACCTATGTTTATGTGGTCATTTGGTATGTATGGTGACAATTTGGAAAATCTGAATTCATCATCTTATTCTCCATATTTTATCAAGCCAATATTTCAAGTTTGGTGATTTTTGGTGATATTCTACTATTTTTTGCATGCTCTGGAATGTTCGCTGGTTAGGGTTTCATAATTAATTAATTTCACATGTAAATATGAGTTCTAACAACCGTAATTGATGAGGGTTTCGTATTAGTTTTGGTACAAGTTGGAAGTATTTTTTGCAATGTTTATCTCCTTTTCGAAGGGATGTTCTTACCTAGGAAGGTCGCTGCCCTAGGAAGGGTTTGATATCTGTTTTTGCAAGGTTAAAATAACAGTGTTCTAAATATGATTTGGGAGCTTTTTGCCATTTTTGAAGGTCCCCCAAAAAGGGACATTACAGACTATGAGGAAACTTTTTCTCTTACTATGAAGATGGTCACTTTTCGGTTACTTCTTTCCTTTGCAACTCAATTTGGTTGGAAAGTATATTAGATGGATGTCAAAAATGCTTTCTTGAATGGCGATTTGGAGGAATAAGTGTATATGACACAATCTGAGGCTTTTCGAGCATGTGGTATGCGTGTTGATTAAGTCTATGTATGGACTTAAGCAGACTCCTCAACCTCGGTATACCAAAATAGATAAACATCTCAGAGATTCAAGCGTCAAACGGAGTCATTATGATCCGAATCTCTATGTCAAAAGTGATGGTGATGACATTGCGATTCTTATTGTTTATGTTGATGACCTTGCCATCACAGGAAATGAAGATGTTGTGATTCATAAGGTAAAATCATATTTATGTGTTGCTTTTGATATGACTGATTTAGGCCTCCTTCACTATTATCTTGGTGTAGAATTTTGGCAACTTACTCACTTGATTCTCATATCTTAAGTTAAATATGCCACAAACCTCTTACAGAAATTTCAGATGAATGATTGTAATTCTACTTCTACACCTATGGAGTTCACGCTGAAACTCTCAGCTCATGACAATTCATCACCGGTCGATGAATCATTGTACAGACACTTGGTGGGTAGCCCGATCTATCTCACAACTACATGACCATATCTATGTTTTGTTGTTAGCTATCTTTCTTGATTCTTGTCCAAACCAAAACTCATTCACTGGGGAGCATAAAACGAGTTCTAAGATATGTCAGAGGAACTCTTGACATTGACATTTTGTATTAAAGAGTTGCATATTTCAGATTGATTGGATATACCGACTCTGATTGGGGAGGATCAATGGATACTCGACAATCCACTATTGGATATATCTTCTCTTTTGGTTCAGGAGTTGTTTCTTAGTAGAGCTAGTTTCAGCCCACTGTAGCCATCTCGTCCATTGAAACAAAATACAAGGCTGTTGTTAGTGCTAGTTATGAAGCAGTATGACTTCGTCAGACTCTGATTTTAGGTTTCCCCAAGCTACTGCTACACCTCTTTCACTCTTTTGTGATTATTAAGGCGTTCTCAAAATGGTAAAGAACCCTGTCTATCATGTCCGCACTAAACATATTGAGATTCATCATTACTGTATTCGTCAATTGGTTGATTCGGGTGATATCTCTCTCCATTTTTGTCTTCCTACGAAGTAACTTGTTGATGTAATGACTAAACCTCTTGGTCCTTTGTTGTTTGTCAAGTTTCGAGATAAACTTGGTTGTGTCCGGATTAGTCATTAAGAGAGGGTGTTGAGTATATATATATATAGTTTCTATTCAGTTATGCAGTTTTACCTACCTCTAACCGTTAATTAAATGTAAACTACCTTTTACAACATGTGATCTCCCATCCCTTAAAGTAAGTGTATCAGAAGAACATAAATGAAAATTGACATACCAATCTCTTTGACATGCGAAGTGTCATGATGTTCCGGAATCAAAAAACCAACACTGAGTAGCGCTGTGATCATCCGTGCAAGATGCCATAAGGGCATACTCATCTTCTAACTTGTGTTCAATTGTTGCCACATGTGCATGCCCCTTCTGTTTCTTCAGGGCATTGAGTCGTTTTCAACAATCCTTCACATGACCAAGTTAGTGACAATAGTAACATTTCACTTGAAATTTAGGAGAGGAAGTAGATGTCTTAGCTTGTCGCTTCCACTTTTCTTTGGATTGAGCAGCAAAAGCATTCTCAAATTGTCCAGAACTGGACTCTTGAGCTTGTGTTTGTTTTCGTTCCTTTTGCAATAAGTAGGAACTCAACTTGTCAAACGTAAGAGTTTGACTCTCAGCATTCAAATGGAGTGCCTCTACAAATGACTGATATGAAGAAGGTATGCTATTCAAAACCACAGTCACCATATCATCATTGTCCACCTTAATCATCTTCCACCTTTTTGTTGATGGAAAGATGATTTTGGAGGTCTTTCATCCAAATTAGGTGATCAGACAGCGATCCACCTTTTAACTTCAAAGAAAACAATGCATTCTTTAGGTATAAAACCCGTCATTTCACTTGTCCACAATGTGCTTGCCACAATGGCATTCCACACTTTTGGTGTCATATCATCCGAAACCGACAACTTGAGAAGTAATAGAGCCTTCTTATGATGTCTGTCATAATCAACGAAGTTCGCAAGACGTCTGCCTTTGCTGCTTGTGATTATTTTATCACTATCTTGAAATTCTGCAAGCATTAGTATCTTATGGCTCCATACATTGAAATTTGTGCCTGTCAACTTTTGGGAGTCCGGCAAAATCAGGTTACAAATATTCGCCATTTATTACTACAAAATAACAGAAATAATAAATAAAGTGTCTCCCGACGACCCTCGTGACTGTAGAGAGAGACAATATATGCCTTCAGCAAATGAATGCCCTGGTACTGATCAGCAAAGCAAATGAATGCCCTCAAAACAGACTTGCCTTCTTCGAATACAATTGTGAATGTTGAAACAAGCATACTGGAACTTAATACTCTCTGCCCTCACGACGGTAGTAAAATCGTAAAAAAAAATGCCCTTCTTGGCTGGAAAAGCCCTACGTGTCTGTGCCCTTCGTGTCTCTTGGATTCACGACTGTTGAAAACAGCATGAAACAGGACATCGCTACTGCAGCAAAATAAAAAAAATGCACTCACGACTGCTTGTGACTTGAAAAGAATAGGCAGAAAACTTCCGCGACTTATGCGACTGGTGAAAACGACCTCTGCCCTCACCAACAATGTCCTTCGCAACTGTTAAAATGACAGTTTTCACGACTCAGAAAAACGTGAAGTAAAAAAAAGGTGGTCTGGTAAAACTTCTCGCATTTTTATCTTCCTTTATGTTCAATTTGTGCCCTATCAGGGCTTCCTCGGTCAAAAACGCTCTGATATCAATTTTAGCAGACGGAAACTGAGAATGGAAGGAGAGGACAAAATTGCACTGTTTGAATGGACGCAGGCAGAGTATATTTATTCTGTAGAAGGTGGTTACATTTAGTTAGCCGTTAGAGGCAGGAAAAACTGCATAACCAAACAGAAACTATATATATATATTCAACAAATCATATATCTAAATAACGAAACATAAAAAATATATTATATAGATAGATTTTCTACATCTCCGCATCCCTGTTTCCGTCAAATTGTTTCTTGTTTCTGGTAACACAGCCTTCATGTGCCTTGGGTGCGACTTGTTAATGGCTTTTTTAAAGTGCTGGCAACGTGCAAAGTGTCAGGGTATTGTACGGCCAACCATGGGAACTCTCTTATAACACATCCTTGAGAAAGAAACAACATCCGAGTTTTGGCTGTCATCTACTTGTCTTTATGTATTTACTCGGGAGCAATTATCTAATACATGTCCATCAAGTTGTTGATTATACATGTGGTCAATGTCATTGTATGCAATCTTATTAACATACTTTGGTAATCCCTTAATGTTAGGTCTACTTTATTAAATTACACAAAACTATTGAGAATCATCAGTATTTTAGCATCATACAATTCCAGAATCTTTTGCAAGTTTCAGAAAGATTCAATGGTCACCAGAGGCCCCCAGATGTGGCAACATTGAGAAGCTCTAGCAACAGTCAAAGATTAACCTTTGTTTATCAAATCTGAAGTCTAATTCAAAGATCTTCAAAATCAAGATTGAATTTTCTATTCTTATTCCTTCGCAGATGAATTGAGGGGTGAAAATGTGGAGCCAGAAGACAAGCTAGAATTTATGGTGGGGGCATTTTAGTTCCTGGTTGTGGAGATTTGGTCTAGATGCACTCTTTTACTACATAATGCTTACGTTATAGTCCCCGTAGAGAACTGTTTGTGGCTGATTTGTGACTCCGTTAGCCTTTCCATTGTACAAACTTTTATCCTTCTGTCATTACTGCTTGAGGGGATGCATGCTTTATGGTTTTCTCTTGCCCTCTAAAATTGTGTTGTCTATCGGCTATTGTATATAAATGTACAGGTAGTCCCATTAAATAATCTTTTTAGGTCCCCACAGATCTAAGTTGATGTTTTATAGTTCTTATGTTTTTTTGTTTTTTAATTTTGTGAAATGCATTTGATTATGGCTTGCAAATCTGCATTCTAACCAATAAAATGTGTTGGTAGAATACTGGTTAGTCTTAGTTTTGTATTCTTTAATCCATCATTTGCTCTCTACACATGTCACTCATTAATTATATGATTTTGCCCTCATATGTCTACATTTGATTCTAATATTTGTCTCCAAGCAAGTAGTGGATTGGAGTCTGTGTTTTTAATTTATCAGGATCAGAACTTATCATTGGTTTCTATTGATGGCAGGTTTTTGCATACTACAAGTCTTTGCCAATGCCAATGGTATCACATAAGTTTGGATTTGTAGACCCTATATCTGGTCAAGAAACAGAAGAAGATAGTGGTTTATTTGTCTCGAGTGTATGCTGGAGAGGAAACTCACAAATGCTAGTGGCTGCAAACTCAACAGGAAATATAAAGTTGTTAGAAATGGTGTGAGGGCTCAGAACATCATTCTTCACTGTTTGGAACACCAGAAAAGCAGTGTAAAATTATTTCATTTGCATTTCCTCAAGAGTTCGTGCTTGAGCATTTCAGTTACTTGTGGGTAGGAAAAGAGATGTATCTCATCAGGATTTGAAATTTTCGAAGGTATGATAAAATTGGCACATTGACTATGAGACCAGTGAAGATTACACTGTTGGGGAGGTGTTGCAAAACGCATGCTAGTTTGTGTGCCAATAGTTGAATGAGTAATGTTTGAATGAGGACATAAATTCTTTCTAGACCATCAATATGGGCTAACATTGCGGCTACCTGTAAAAAGTGAGAGAGATCTTCAAAGTAATTCTTGTAATAAAAGAAATCAACTTGTTTAGTAGTGAAATACCAGAGAAATTGCGTGAATGCCTGTTTACTACCCAATACTCACATGCATTCAGCTCAAATTCTGGAAATCAGAAAAATCAACATTGATTGACGGTAAAACTTCTGTCAAAAGAAGAACATGCCAAAAATACCACACTATTATCAAGATTGATGGATTATATTGTTATTAGTTCATCACTTGCATATAAGTGTAAGGATTATTATTCCTATTGTCTGATTACAGAAATTTAGTGATCTTCAATCCTGTCGAAATCATTCCACAGAAGCCCCAATGATGAAAATATGGGAGTAGAGGTGATGAAGCCTCGAGGACTGGGAATAAAGAAGACCTCGTTGAACTTGGAAAAGCTGTAAGCTGTATTTTTATGTCATTCGCATATTGGGTAAAAGTCAATGGGCATTATTTATTTTTATTGTTTCAATTACTTCAAATTTTATAGTCACACAGAAGAGTATTCTTAAGTCAACTCAGGTTTCCTCATTTTTTTGTTATAAATTAGTACCAATGTTTTTAAATGTTTAAATTTCCAATTATCTTATCCAGTGCATGCGTGCTTTGGAAGAACATTTTTATGATAATGTTTAAAATGCTCCAACATTATTCATCTTTATACTTTTCAGATTCACTACAGTAACAATACAATATAATACAACACAATATAGAATACAACAATTTTTTTTTTACTTATCAGATTAGCAATACAATATAATACAACACGTAATAGAATAAAACGACCTATCTGTTTACTCATCAGATTGACAAAAACAACAATGCAATATAATACATGGTATAGAATAAAACATGTATTTTTCATTAACATTCTTTTGGATTCATTTGTGTAAGGATTTAGTCCGATGTTTTGGATTTCACTTCTGGGTCCATCTTTAGGGAGGGAAGAGTGAAGCCAATATTGAGATGAATCCATTATTGAGATCGAAAACATTGGACAAAAACTGTGAATAGATGAATCTAGAAGAATATTTCTCATTGTTACTATGAGAAGAAACAAAATTTAAAACTAAAACCTATATTTTTACTTATTAGATTGCAAACAACAAATCACTACAAGACAATTTTATTTTCACATATTGAAGCATAAAGATTGATCTAAAGATTACGACCCCTTTGAAACCCAATGAAACATACATAATTATTTTGCTTCATAAAATTCATAGTATTTGAAACATCTCTTTGAGGGACTCGACAGTGGAATCTACTTCTCCTTGGATTTTCTTGTTTTCTCACATTTCTCAAATATGCAATAACCTTTTTAGATTTTTGGCCTCCAAAGTTGCATCTACTTCTTCCTTGGATCTTGTTTTCTCAAATTTCCCAAATATGTAATTGCCTTTGTAGATCTTTGGCCTCTAGACCAACTACTTCCTTTTTCCATGTTTTTGAAGCTCTTCAAATGTTGATTCTGGGAGATTATTTCCATTGATAATGTCATCCACAACCTTATTCAACACATTTGGAGTGTCCTCGTCATTGGTCTACTTCATTGTTGCAAAATGGATCTCCATTAGAGAATATGATGAGTATTTATCCCTTTCGTTAACATTGAAAACACAAATCTTTGAAAAGGAAACTGACTACATTTATAATAAAATATAAGACAAGGAATAGAGTTTCATCCCTGTCTAGCCTTTGCAATGAAATCACTCTTGATCTTGTGCCAAATCCTATTGATATGTTATAGGACTAAATATCTCTGACAACTTGCATATTTTTTATTAGATGGTTGGTTCCCGTGATACATCCCTAGGAATGGTTGTTTGTCATTTGAAAATACTACAAGCAGCCATGAGTTTCTAATCTTATCTTTATACACAAGCGAATGGAATGTGATCGGTTTTCATAGTTGAAACGTTTTTGTGCTACGTGACTAGCTTGAGTACCTAGATTAGATGTAACACGAGTTTAACATTTTCCCAACAAGAGGAGCGAAGGAAGGAATGGGAGAAAGTGAAAACAACAAGAGAGGCAGGAAAGTGGGCGTGGTTGAAGAATGGGAAAGCCCAAATCAGCGAGCATTTTCTATATAAGCAATAGGGATACAGGGCCCCACGGGAATATCTACACATGAGAGGTTACCCGTGGAGAAGAGGACCAGGGTTGGGGCCCATAGCAGAGGGGAAAGATGTTATTATTCTTACAAAAACACATGAACACGACAGATGCAAAGTTCTAGACTTTGAAGGGTACAAGAAAATCTTTGTATGGAATGAAGGGATAGAAACAGGTAAGGAGCATGGAGGAATCATAGTGCTAATAAGGGAATTGTGGGATGGAACCATATCAATAGAAAAGGAGGACCCAAATAAATAGTTCATATGGCTGAAAATAATAGACAGTGAAGTAACAATCAGGCTGGCTGCATGTTACTTTGCCCACCAAAGCTCAAAGATATACAAGAAGAAAAATCTAGATAGTGAAGATCCTTATATTGCTTGAAAAAAAGACATTTATGTTTTCAGCGTCGTAGGGGAAATTGTCTTAATAGATGATTTCAATGCAAGGACAACAAACAATCAATCCCTTCAGTTGAGGAGTAATGAAGGAGGGGATAAAAATCCACTATGGCTTGAAGAAAATGGGGACCAACTTTGGAAAAGAGACTCACAAGATGGGAATGGGAGTGTGACGCACTTTGGAGCAGAACTATTGGGGCTATGTAGCTTGTATGGTATGGTCATTTGTAATGGCATGGGAACGTGGCCAAGGTTAGGAGGTGTCACTTGTAAAACATACAATGGGCAAAGTGTGGTGGACTATGTAATTTTCTCTCAGAATTCTATTTTTAGGATATTGGAGTTCGATATTGGGGATTGCCCCAGGGAGCTAAAATTTGATCATATGCCGATTCTTGTGAAGTTTGGCTTTCCCACAAACAAACAACAAGGTGGTCAAGCCCAACGTATGCAAAAGATGGCTCAACCTAAGGGGATAATCCTCTTGAATAAAAAAAAATCAGGATTCATGGCAGCGCTTAAACAACAACTTCAGGTGACAAAAAGTGCGTAAGAAAACAATGAAGAGAGTTCATATAGGTAGCATTATATTAATCCCTTTAATCCTTTAGGTGCTAGAGGCTTGCAAGAGGTCCCGACCTTGGAGAGGGGACGCACATACCTTCCTGGCTAATCCGTTGTATGATGATGTATGTAAGGCCGCAAAAAGATCCCTCTACGAGAATGGGAACAACAATCAAAGCAAGAAAGATTATGAAAACTTGATAAAAGCCGAAAAAGAGAGTTGTGTACTCTCAAGAAGGAAAGAATTAATATATTTGAGTAAACACAACCCAAAGGATTTTGGAGACAGTTACAAGAAAAGAGAAATCAAATAGAGAATAATATCATAGATGGTCAATTGATAGAGTATGCGAAACTCCTATATGAGTGAACGTAGGAAAAAGATAAACCCCCCCATAGTTAACATGTCAACCAAGCTCTTCTCGGTGGAAGATATCAAACAAGGCATAAAGAAATTGGCAGGAGATAAGCTGCAAGACATTGACGGGTTGTAAACTAAATTTCTAAATTGGGGAGTTGAACCCCTTGCTCCACACATCACAAGAGTTTTAAACAGTATCTCACAGGATGACTGTCCGATAGAATGGACAACTAGCGTAGTTATCCCTCTATACAAAAATGGGGATGTCAATAATCCTTCTAAGCACTATTATGGTCAACCCTCTTTTTGGAAAACTTTCCAGGACTTTGGTAGAGCGAAAAATCAATAGTTGGGCGGAAAAGAGAGGGAAAAAGAGCTAAAGGGCATACATTATTTCGACCAAAACATTCCACCATTGACCATTGTATCACTCTTAGACATTTGATTGAAAAAGTTTGGAACACACACATGGAGGAAGTATTTCGTTGCTTTGGTGACTTTAAAAGAGCCTTTGACACAATGCCTAGAGAAAAATTGTGGAACAAAATGGAGGAACTTGGGATTCTTGGTGAGTATAGAGTTGCAATGCATAAACTTTATGAGCTAAAGCTAAAATCAAAACTAGCAAGGGCATGTTTGAATTTTTTGGTAATGACATTGGAGTTAAACAGGTATGTCCTCTATCTCCCACTTTGCTTGGCTTATACATAGATAAACAAGAGGAATGGTTAAACAAAATAGATGGGGTGATATCCAGCTGGTGGGCTATGTGGTGAAGATACTTTTATATGCAGATGACCTTATTCTAATTGCAAAAACTACCCATGATTTAAGAGCACATTTGAGGGCCTTAGAACTGTTTTACGAGGAGGTTGGGATGCAAGTGAACACTAGCAAGACTAAAGCCATGATTTTTCCTTAAAAAGGAAGAAGCAACAAGTTTCATTTATTTTTTATGGCAACCCACTAGAAATAATGCAAGAGTACAAATACCTTGGATTTTTTTTCCAAAATAGGCTTAGCTGGGAGACTTGTAGAGCAAAAAAGATTCAAGGAGGGTGGAGGGCATCTTACCTACTCCAAGACAGGTGCATGAAAACATAATTATGGAAAACCAAGAAAAACCTCTTTGGTTTGCTAGTCACGCCTGTTTTCCTCTATGGGTGAGAAGTATGTGGGAGTAGTATGTCAGATCACAAATGGAGACAACTAGAGAGAATCCAAAAGCACCTAATCACTAGTAGCATCAAATTCAAAGCAACAGTTCCATATGAGATCCTTTTGGTTGAAACATGAACTTTCCGATGGAGGCATCGACATTAACCTTGTTGATAAGCTATTTAAAAAACATTGAAAACATGGATAACCATCGCTAGCCCAAAATGGTCGTTGAGGAGGAGCTGGACCATAGGAAGAAGACAAGGATGAAGCGGGACAATAAGTGGATGAAAAAATGGGACAGTAAACTGCAAGATTTCCCCAACACCAATGCAGATATAAAAACGTTTGTCTTAGAAAACTTCGAGATTGCCATGTGGACAAAACAAATTAGCTGAAAAAAACATACTATTGTAAAGAGTTCAACCCCACTTGGGAGCATGGGGGAAAACATATCTACAAGTTTCTCTTAAGGGTAAGGCTAGAACGTTAGTGGCTCAATTGAGGACCATATCACATCATCTTAGGTGTGATACTAGTAGATGGACGGTCCCCAAGGAAAATTGGGAAGAAAGAACTTGTATTTTTCTTTAGTAAAAGGGTGGTTGAAACTGAATATTACTTCGTTTTGGAATGTGTTGTATATGAAGATATCTTCTTATGGTACGATTTGAAGGTGGGCAGCCTAAATGAGTTATTTGATGAGGAAAGGATCCACAAAATAGTTGGCTTCTTAGTCAAGATTCATAGCAAAAGATCCGACATTGAAATAATTATGAAAGTTTCTTAATGTTGTGGCTCTTGGTACCTTAAGATTCCTTGGTCTCGTGGACGTCATTAAAAATCTTTCATTAATTCATAAACACTTCTCCTTGGAATACAATGAGATTTCTTTTTGAAAACACGTGCATGTGTTTCATGCTCCACATTTCTCATAAGGTTGGATTCAATCGAAACATGAGTTACAAAGAATCATTGTCCAACTTTCATTTATTTTCAAAAAGTACAACACCTTATAATTACATTGATAGGTGTCCTATAATGGCATACATGGTGGTGTTGGGGCTATAATGTTTGTGAATAAACAATTAATGACGACCTTAAATTTGATGTTCATTTAATCATTGTAGGGTATTTTCAACCTTAAAGTTGGCATCTATTTAGTTTTCATGTGGATGTTTTTTCTTTTTTGCTTTGAGAAGTCTTTCAAAAAATCATGATATCTTGGCCTTACATAATGCAAGTTTTTTCTTGGAAAGTTTTTATTTTTTGGGGGGCTATAGCTATAAGATACCCGTAAAAATCATAGGTTTTTTTTTTAACCTAGAAAGATATTTTTGAGCCTGACACATTGGTGCGACTAAATTGATGGCATTTTTATTGAGCAGTAGGAATGGTTGCTTGGCTTTGGTTTTCTTAATTAATCTTTTCACATATGCCATTTCAAATATATCGCAAACTACCATCAATTTCTAATCTCATCTCATTAAACAAGTGAATGGAATGAGAGGGGAATTCCTAGTTGAACCTTTATTGCACCTTGGTGACAATAGCCTAGGTACCTAGTCTAGCTACAATGTAAGTTCCATAAATAGTTTTGCCTTGAAATATGATGATTTTTTTTTTAAAACACGTGTGTGCATATCATGGTCCTTATTGTTGATAATGTCACTTTCAAGCGCAATATGAGGTACAAGTATTCAAACGTAAATTTGATGTTTATTTAACTATCAAAAGGACATTTTTTTCTTTTTGTTATGAGAATTCAATTGAAAAATCATAATATTTTATCCATAAATAATGTATGTTTTTTCCTGGAAAGTTTTTTTTTATATGGCTAATAAAGTAACTGTAAAAATTGTAATAGATGGGTTTTTGTTTTTTCATGGAATTTTTGTCTAAGCCCAATACATTGGTGCAACTAGATTGATGTCATTTTTCACCAAACACTAGGGAATTTTCGGAGAAGATAATGGAGTTGTTAATCAATATCTTATATAGAAAATCTTAGAATTAATGTTTGTTGACATTTTTCAGATAGGTGTATTTAAGACATGTACTAATATTTAAACTTCCTCTATACCATAATCTAACAATTTTTCATTTCCAAAAAGTACAATATTTAACCATCGAATAAGTATAGTTTTGTTATATTGTTTTGTGATTTCAATATGTCATTACGGTTTTAAGAGTTTGATATTCATTACAAATATTGACATACATTGTAAAAGCAATCACTACAACTACTTAGTTTGAACAACAATAATAAAGTAATCATAACTAGTACACACTAATAATAGAAAAAACAACAACAACAATAATAATAATAATTGGTTGCATAACTGGTACACACTAATTATAAGTAATTGGTTTACATTTGAGAAAATAACACATTAAAAATGTTAGCCTACGTAAAACATTGCATTAATTTCAACAAATTTACCTCTGAAGTCATGAGACAATCAATGGAGAGATTGGCTTACATATGTAAGAATGATTAATAGGGAACACAATATGGTTGACATTGAAAACTAGTTAATGAAGATGATGAGAATATACTTCAAATTATATGCAATAGTTGCAGCCTTAATTGATAAGAATCTTGCAAACTCACTCTTAATTGGTTAGAATCCAACAAACATATATAGTGTGAATGATATTAAATTTGGTCATTGTTTATGCAGCAGGAGAGCCAAATTAACACAATATAATAATAATAATATATTCAGGGTAATATATGGAGAACATTTACAGAGGCTATTATATAGCCATAGAGGTAGCTGAACAACCTCCGATAAAATAGGATCTAATAACCCAAAATAATCACAGGTAATAACAACTAACAAATTATAACCCATTTAAATGTTTATACGGGTATAGCTTACTAACCACCTACTAACTACCATAGTAATGATATATTTACCTTACGGTAAATAACATGTGAACACTATATTCCTAGCATTCCCCCCTTAGTGTTTACATGGTAGAAAAACATTCACACTTCCTCTGTAGTTTACTCGCCTCTGCTCACTCATGATCTTGGTACACATCTCAAAATGAAGGTAATGAATGAACACATCAACTTCTTATCAACCAAGCACTGTCGAGAACTTATATGACCGAATCAATGTGGGAACTTCATACAAGAATCATTTGCTTATCAACCAATCACTGTAGGGAACATATATGACCTAGATAGTGCGAGAACTTCAACAGGAACCATCTATACATCCCTCAATGGTTTTGCAAGGATTCCCACAAACCTAGGTATGAACAGGGACACATTTGACTGTTCAACCTCTTCAAGAGTCATGATGTTGCATTTCACTGTGCTATTTGTTCTTCACTATGTTATTAGATCAGGGAATTATGTAGGAATAACCAAATATACCAATGAACACGAATGAACCTCTGTTCTTATTTCTCACACCATACTAAAAATTTGAAAAAATGAAATCCACACCACACAACTGAAAAAACAAGTCACCATACCAGAAGTGTGACCCCGTCGTTGGTCACTGACGAGAGGTTGTTGATTGACCTCCAACCTCCGATGCCTCCATTCTCCAGTGTGTCGCTGCTAGCTTAATTGAATTTAGCTTGGATGCTCAATAGTTTCCACCTTGTGATTTATTCTTTTTTTCTCCCCCAACAATGTGAAACATTTTATTTTTCGAACGTCAGGCAACACCAAAAATGCGTCAGTGTGGCAAATATTTTTTAATCAAATGATGACTTTGTGACATTTGACACTAGGACTAATTTTGATGACATAATACTACAAATGTCACTGTGACATAACAACTCTAACTTAAAATGACATTACGACATAATATTTTGCGAAACAATTATGACATTTTAGACTTAACACTAGGGACTTAAATATTGATAAAAACCCCTGACTTTTGACAAGGATAATAATATTAACTAGAGAAAACAATTTAGACCGACGACACACTAGATTTTAGAGTTCTAAAACAAATACAAATAGACTTTAACTCATAAACTTTGATCTAAACAATAAACATTGACTCATTAGGGTTAAATTTGAAGTCTATTTAGACGTTTTTTGGGATTTTAACCGTAAAATACAGTCAAAATATATTTTAAAATGTGGTAAAGGATGAGAAACGTTCTTTTACAACCTGTCAATATAACGTTCAAAATGAAAAAAACAATTAAACGCTTTTAATTTTATGTAAGTACATGTTGAAATTCATCGTGTTTCAAATTACCATTAATTTTTCATTGATTTAGGTAGTGACCAATGACAGTGACTTCAATTCCCACTTGTCACTATCAATTGCCACTCGTCAGTTTCAAGACATTAAATGAATCCTGTAGACTCTAGCAAGTAGCAACTAGTTCACTATTCTGATTTGCAAGCTCCGTCACTCAAGTCTTCCAGAATGGTTACAAACTTCGGTATCCACTGTCTAATACATAGCTAAACGGTGTTAGTAGTTAGTTACAATAATACTTAATATACATCCCTATCCAATTTATTACTTTGTATACATACATGGTAAACATTTGTCATTTTCTCATAAATGCGTTTGATAAGAAAAGATTATAGATTCGAATTTAAATGTCTTACACAATGCATAGTCATGGAGATTGGAATTCGGGGTCTATGTCAAATTCAATGCCCAATCTAGTTAGGTGTAACCGTGTAGGATATACCATGAAATATGATACTTAACTAGTAAGGTCAATGGGGTCCAAGGTTCAAACCCCATTCGTAGGCCCAAGCATGAGGAGTAATCTGACCGAAGTCCCTGCATGCTACAGAAGTAGTCCAACCAATGTCCCTGAGTGTGCGCCAGTTGTACGAAGGCTGTATGAAACCCAGGAACTAACTGTACAATGGAAGTATAAAAATTTGTGCCCCTGGTGGTCCATTTCTCACGCCAGGATAAAGTTTGCCAAGGCTGGGAGACTGAGCTTAAAATGTAGTGATTCCTCATAATAAAAAATAATAATGTAATGTGAGCAGTGATCATTTGCAATTTTGCAGCATTCAAATTTGTCTCTCTGCCAAGTAAAATTACAATGTGCAAGTTTCAAGGCTGTCGCGCCATCCACTTTGTAAGATGATGTATAAGACAATGAAGAACATGCTGATTTGGTGAAGAAATTGCAAAGTCTTTGGAGGTATGTAATTTGATATCTTTAATGTCCACATTGGGGGTGTTAAATTCATTTTTAATTAATTATAATTTTGTGACTTCTTATTAATAAAATCGGTCTTCTTATGAATAAAATCACTCATTTAATTTTTTTTGGATGTAAGGCCTGATATCTTTGTAGTTAACACAAGAACATTAACTTTAAATCAAACTTTGTTAACTTGGTTGGGCAGAAACGTGTCCAAGTATTATGTCTATGTTTCTTCTCAAAAATATCCATTAAAACATCAACTTCAAGGTTGCATCCTTTTTTTGTGGGAGCAATTGATCATCTTTAAAACCTAATTCACTACATATTATAAAAAACTTCTCAGAGTTCTAAAATAGAGTTGTACATATATGTGATTTGTTTCTCATGGGGCCGAAGAAAGGAATTAATTTTTCAAATACATTAACCAAAAAAAGATATAATTACCACTAAAATAATGCCATGAAGCTCCTGCTCCTCCTATGTGAGGTTTCTTTTATTTCACTTTCGTGGTTTATATTTTGACCATTAAATAACATTATTCATTTTCATGATATATTTAAACATTCCTCTAAAGAGAGATACCGTCAGGCAAACACATTACCTTGTTTTTTAGTATGTTTATTGTTGTCACACGGATAGTGCACCTGTTGAATCTTTGAGTGATCCAGTGCAAAGTTGGAACATCCCCAAGGTGTGGGACCTTGTCGCCTTGGGATGAACCTCCGGAGAAGGCCGAATTCCTTTGAGACTTGGAGCACTTGATTTAAGATCAATATGCAAGGCTAAAACATTTGAAAATAACTCTAATCTACTCAACTTATGGGCTTAAAGTTAGAGATAAACAAAAGAAAAATAAGGTGATGCACCAAGTATATTGAACAGATAGACCCACTTAAATGCACAATCAACTCCTCACAACAATATATGATATGCACATGTCTTGCAATCTTCCTCCATCCATGACTATAAATAATAATGCAACTTTGTAACAGAAAGGAAATAGCTTTTCCACAACTGATATTCAAAGTAACTATATCACTTTTCACATAGAATTTAAATAAGATAACTGGGATAAAGGTAGATTAACCAATCACATCAAGGAATTAAACATTCACAAGCTATAAATTGATCAATGATTAACACAATAAACCAGACTTTTCATGGAAAAATATTGTTCTGAATATAACTGAAAGGCTCAAAGTATATGAAGCACTCTTCCAAGATTGAAGAGTAACTTTTCAAATGATCTAAAAAGTCTACATAAACTTAATGCATTTAACTATTTATAAGTTCCAGAGGTTGAGCCATTACAGCTGAACCTTAATAACAAGTTACTAAAAATAGAGTATAATAAGTTCAAGGGAACATGCTCCCATAAAAATAGTAAAGTTGTTGCAAAGGTTTGACTAAGTCAACCCTACAACTTTGACTGATTCAGAGCTTGGAACCATCCCAATCATGGCCGCCTGGCTTAGCTTGGACCTGCAACATCTCTCTCTTGTTCATTTTCCCCTGATCTTCTTCCCACATAGCCATCCGGTGTTTGTAATCAACGAAACATTTGATGATTCCATGTACCTCCTTCTCCTCTGGTCCGCATGCATAATGATTTACCAAGTCCGTTGTATCAATCTCCCTTGCAACTTTGACTGGAAACCTTTTCAACTTATTCACTACTTTCTTCAGCTGACTTATGAAATTCTGGCATGAGACTAACCTGTAAATTGAATTGATATTGAAATTTTTAGTCACTTCATCATCCTTCTTCACCAAATCTTTGAAATTTGATTTAATTTGGTCAACCAGAAGAGCATCAATATTCTCATTGAAAAACTTGTAGTTGATATTATCAAATTCTTCTGAAATATCATTTAGACCATCCATTATTTCCACACGTTTATCATCCAATTTCTTGATCAAATCCTGCAATACCTGGGATCTAAATTCCATAGCTTTTTGAAACTCAAACAATTTAGAAGTATCATCAATTACCCCTTCTTGGAGGAGTAAATATGGGTCCACATCTCTAATCTCTCCCCATGTAGTCAAATTCAGATTCAAATTATTATTATCCTCAGAGAGGACTTCATCTATCCTGTGAATAGAAGTTCTTTCAGTTTGTAAATCATTATACAATTCAACAATTGTTTTGATCAAAGGATTAGCTTCCTGAAGCATGCATTCTATCCATCCATCTATTGATCTTCCCTTCTGACCTATCTTCTCAATTTCATGATATGAAATATCATCCAAAATGGAAGAAACTGTCAGAGCAGTTGTAGTTGAAGGATCAGTAGTTGGAGTGGGTTGTGTTACTTTCCTTAAAAGAGCAGTAAGTTGTTCAACCTTTGACTTCAATTCATCTTTGGAAGATTTATCTTTGTCATACTTCTCCAAAAAATTTCCAAGGGCCACTTGAACATCTTGTTTGGCACCTTCATGTGTTTCCTTTCCTAGTGAAAACCTAGAGATCTGATAATCTGTTGTCGTAATGGTTTCTTTAGTTTTCCCTTCAACAAGAGTAGCTACCTCCATGAACCTTTCTCCTAACTAGTTTATTGATAAATTAGAGATGATCCTTGGCCATTTGGCCTGTCTCTTTGGAGTAGGTTCCAACACACTCAGATCTATCACATCTACAAGAGGCACCTTTTTCTTCTGCTTTGGGGTTTGGTGATATAGCCATTCAGGTATAGTAGATGCAGATGAAAGTGGCATGGTTGGTTTGGCACTTGGAGCACTGGATAAAACAATGGCACTGGTAATATCAGTTGACAATGAAATGGAGGTGGTTATGATAGATGGGGTGGAAGTGAGAATAGCCTCGGGAGTGGATGCAACAAGACTGGAAGTGGAAATGGAAGGAAATGAAAGTTGTTGAGAAAATGGAGTGGAAACTAGAGACCCAATCATTTCCCCTACTGAGAGGAAATAGAAGGGATGAAAACACTTGGGCCATGGATGGGGATGGAAAATTAGAGATGAGTGGAGGAGCAGTGGATAATGATGGGGAAAGTGGAGTTGAAGATAGTGACAATGGTAGTGAAGGAGGGGGTGGAAAATCTTGTGACACAACTGGAGAATCACTAACTTTAACAACTTCTGATACTTGTGTTGTAGAGGACACAACCTTGGCAATGGGAACTTTTGAAAGAGAGGAACTCCCAACAACAAATGAGATCTTCCTTGGAGTTATATTGGCCTTTTGGGTAGACCTCTTACCTTTCGTGGGTGTAGGGAGACTCAGTGTTGGTTGGGATTCTATTCTTATAGATTGATCTAATCCTTTGGGTGAAATTCCCAAGGTAGCCAACCAATCATATGTCCTTTGTAGAATGGGCCCCACCCTTTCCTTAGTATTGCAATGTTCTTCTTGGTACCAATCAATCCATGGAAAAGGTTGATTAACAACATTATTGTTCCTGTAAATTGGATCCAATACTTCATCATCATCCTCCATTCCTTCTGGAATATCTGTAATACCGAATTGTTTAACTTCATCCAAGGTCAACCTCTCATATTCTCATTGTCTGATAATAATCTCATCCTGACAGTGAATCCAAATATCCTCCAACTGAGGAACGTGAGAACTGGCCAATCCTGTTTCACTGAACTTACCCCAGTAATCAAAGTTAGTTCTGGGATGGAAAGTTCACAAGGTAACTTCAAAAATCTCTCCATCCACATTCTTTTCCTTGTAAATACTGGCACATGTATACCTTCCTATTGAAATAGGAAACTGGACTCCCACCTTATGTCATTTATTTTGAATTTTATGGTAATCCAACAATTGTCGAACCAATTCTAGCAAGACCCATTTATCGGTAGGACATCTTGGTAATTTTCTAGGAGCACCTAGAAAACTTGGAATCCTGATGTATGTGAATGTCAGGAATTGAAGATAGATGGCTCCCCATTCCCTTACCTCTTTAAAAGCTTCATAAAAAATTCTTTGATTATACAAATTTTTATCAAAATGATAAAGGAGGACAACAAAAAAGGCATCATTGACCCTACGGAAATGTTTGTTTCCTTCTTCCATTGTAATTTGAGGATAAAATTGATAAATCTGTGACACACTTCTAACACCTTTTGTATTCAAACCATTGAATTCTCCCATGGCAGCTGCACATAAACAAGGAAGGAAGTCATGAAAAAGTTTTTAGAAGTTAAGACATTGCTCAACTGAAAACAAATTGAACTGCTGATATGTTCCCCCCATCGTATGAACTCCTTATTCTTCTTGATAGTAGAAATATAAAGGAACATCCATT
Organism: Taxus chinensis; assembly: GCA_019776745.2. Lineage (NCBI taxonomy): Eukaryota > Viridiplantae > Streptophyta > Pinopsida > Cupressales > Taxaceae > Taxus > Taxus chinensis. The sequence goes on along the minus strand of CM034156.1, from coordinate 326,533,269 downwards.
CCTGAAACTCCCTCACCAAAGCGAGACCCGAAACTCTACTCAACAATACAATAAGATCATTTACTTCCTGGATGAAGTCTGAGTGGAACAATGTTTTAGGAAGCTTGATGACATTCTTGGCCAAGTAACTCTTCATCATGACCTTTGTACACAGTTCAGTGTCTTTATCCCAATGTTCAATTGTGGCTTCTGGTGAAATTGTTGCATATCCTTCAACATCTGGAAGTTTAAATAAATCTTTAAAGAAATTGACATCCAACCTAATCACAACCTTGCATTCGTTGTCTTTTACCGATTAAGAATCCTTATCAAAATGAGCTGCTGCAACCAAGAAAAACTCAAGGAAATGCATGGATGAAGAAAAACCCATAGTGAGAGAAAGTCCACTGTTGAATATGGCCTTCATCCAAGGTTTCTTATTAGGGGCCTTTAATATTTCCTAGAAGTTTGGCATATCCACTTGTCCAAGATCAGTATCTCCAATATTCCCCAAATCTGAAGATAGGCATGAGTGAGGAGCAACTCCTAAGAATGTGTACTTCATTTTTCCCTTTCCCTTTGATGAGGAAGTTGACATGAATTCAGAATTCAGAATCTGATTTATCTTTGAAAACTTTATAAGAAACCTTAAAGGTTCTGAAATACCGAAGTCCAAATGTCTGAAAATAGAAACTTCGAAAAGGATTCAACTCCGAAGTACAAACCTCCAAAACTATGAAAACTTCACAGTTCCGAAACCTCAAAAAGTCCTAAAAAGTGACCTCTGAAACTTCCCTAAACAAAAATTTGAAAACTGAAAATTGAAAAACCTAACCTCCAAAACTCCAAAAGTTCTGACCTCGAAAAGTCCGAAAACTCCAAAAAGTGAAACTCCAAAAACCTGAAAGCAATGCAAAACTCCAAAATCACTGAAAGGCATTTTCGAGAGAGTGAAAGTTAAATATTCTGGAGATCTGAAAGTAACTTGTTGCACAATCATTGGATTTGATGAGACTAGATTCCTACATGAATTGAAGCTTGCAGTGTTGAGAAAAGAATCGAATGACATGGTTAAAGACGAACAGTGGATGATAGGAGCTTTCATGCCAAGCAAGAGAAGAAGAACATATAAAAAAGAAACAAACAAAAAAATCCTTGATTAATCATAAACCAAAAAGAAGAAATAACCTAAAAAAATACCTTGAAAGCGATGCCTTGAAAGTACAAAATGATGTGGTAAAATAAGGGTGTTAGAGAAAAAACCAAGTGAAAATGACAGGTAAAATTTTGAGTTTATATAGGGAACCCTGGAATTAATGCTCAGAAGTTGACACATGTGGGGTAGTTAGAAATTAAATGTTTTGTGGAAGCTCTGAAATCACAACCCCTGAAACTCCGAAAATCCGACCTTACTGAAAACTCTGAAAGTGCCAAAGTTCTGAAACTTTGAAAAGGCCTTCGGAACTTCAGAACTTCGGAACTTTGGGAACAAAAATATCCATGAAGGTAACGTGAGACTCTGAAACCCGAAAGTCCAAAGTTTCGAAATTTTGAACTTCGGAAGTTCAGAGTTCAGAGACCGGCAATGAAGAATAACGAAAATGCCAAGGAGAACTCCGAAACTTGAAAGTCTGAAGTTCCAAAATTTCAGAACTTTGGGTTTTCAGAGTTCAGAACTCTAAACAAAAATTTATTTTTTCAATTGAAAGAAAACTTCGAAATAAGAAGACCTCCAAAGTCTAAAAATTCAGACTTCGGAGTTTAGAAAACTTCAAAATTTTGAAAACACCTTCAGGCAAGAAAATTCTTCTGCAGGTTCAAGGAATTTGACAATTTTTTGAAAGCACCTTCCTGTAGAGGTAATTTTTAAAGGTTAACATTTTTGGCGACATCCAGGGAATGCTTTCCTACTAAGCCTTAGGCCAGTAGCCTTATACAAACCATTGGGAAAAAGAGTCCTAAAAAGAAAATATATTCAGAGCACACACCAAACGAAAAAAGAAACAGAAAAGCAAACAACACAATGTGCGAAGCACTTGGAGGAAATGACAAAACAAACATTGTACAAATGCAAAAACTTGTTGTCAAAAGAAAGCTTTGAGATGAATCCCATTCACATGGATGGGAAATTCTTCTCCATTGAGTCTTGATAAGCAAAATGAGTTTGCTTCTTTGCAACTTGTGATAATATATGGTCCGCTCCAGAGGGAATCAAATTTAGCATGCATACCCGACTTGGCTCTGTCAGCATCCCATTTGAGAACCAAATCTCCTTCATGGAACTCTTTGTTGGATGCCTTTTTGTCGAAATATATTTTAACTTGAGATTGATGTTGTTCTAGGGTCTTCATTGCTTTGTTCCTTGTTTCTTCTAGCTCCATTAGTTTGGAGTACCTGACTGTCATTGAATCATTTTCCATGAGTTCCAGTTGATGTGCTAATTCCAAAGAAGGCAGTTCTAGAGATAGTGGGAGATTTGCTTCCCTTCCATATACTAGCATAAAAGGTGAATTCCCAATAGCCCTTTTGGGTGTGATCTAGTCTGCCCACAGGGTGGTTTTAAGATGAGTGTGCTAAGTTCTTCTATTGGTTTCCATTGTATGCTTGATGATCCGTATGAGGATTTTGTTACTAGACTTGGCTAATCCATTTCCATATGGGTAGTAATTTGATGAAGTTTTGAGATAAACCCCATTCTTGACAGCCCATTCAGTTAATTTCAAACCAAGAAATGCCATTGCATTGTCTAAAATTACTGTAAATGGAACACCAAAACGTGTCATTATTCCTTCCAGAAAATCAAGAATGACCTTTTCATTTCCTTCTTTCAGTGCCACGGCTTCTGTCCAATGAGTGAAATAGTACGTTGTAGTGAGAACCCATTTATGTCCATCACTAGATGGAGGATTAAGCATTCCGATGAAATCCAATCCCCATTAGAAAAAAGGTTGGTCAACCTGAATTGGGTGAAGAGGAAGGGCTGCCAATCTCTATTTTCCTTTGAAAAAAGCACATTCCTTACATTTCCTTACCCAGAAATGAGTATCCTTGAATAAATCTGGCCAATAGTAACTGGCCCTCATGATCTTTACCGCAGTAGTCCTTGCAGAGTAATGCCCTCCAGACAAACCATTGTGAAATTCTTGCAAAATCCTATATGTCTGCCCTGGTCCTATACATCGAAGTAGAACACCATTTAAATCTCTATGAAAGAGAACATTATCCACCAAAACATAAGGAACAGATTGAAGATGGAAGCTTCGTCTTTGAGTTTTATCCATGTCAGCAGGATATACTCCTAAAAGGAGAAAAAATTTCATCTTTGACAACCAATCAACCTGGTCATTTTCCTGAGGTTCATTCAAGAGAAGAGCACTGTATCCTTTTTAGCCTTTGTCTCCAAATCTATAGCCAACTATTGACATAGGCCTTTACCCCTAATAAGCTTAGTGACCTTAATGTGTACATCATATTCCATAACTTTAGTAACCCATCCACACATTTCTCATTCATGTCTTTATTTAGCAAAAAGTCTTTAACTCCGGGATGAGACACCATCAAATGAATTTTGTTATTAGATAACATATGTCTGAACTTCTTCAAATCCCAAATAACAACAAAGACTTGTTTCTCAACAAATGAATACTTTAGCTCATAATATTTTAGGGATTGAATGAAGAAAGCAATTGGTTGTTACATCAGATTGTTATTTTGTTGGGTGAGGATACCTAGAAACACTCTTCCTTACCAGCAAAGGCATAAAGAATGAAATCCCTATCAAATTTTGGGGTTCACCAATGTAGGTGCTTGAGAAATTTCTTTCTTAATGGCTTCAAAACTCTCTTTCCCTTCCTTTGTCCATGAGAAAGGCATATTTTTCTTCAACATGTCTGTTAGTGGTTTAGCCAAAGCTATGAATTGAGGTATAAATCTCCGTACAAAATTTATTGTTCCAAGAAAACTCTGGAGACCCTTCTTGTGACTTGGGAGAGATAAAGACATAATCGAATGAATCCTGGCTAGATCGATTGACAGTCCTTCTGCTGAAACAACATGCCCCAACAACTTCCCCTCATGCACTGCAAAAATACATTTCTTAGGATTGAGTGAAACCCCAAATTCCCTACACCTTCAGAAAACCTTCCTTAGATGTGTGATGTGGTCTTCTGCATGCTTAGAGTATACAGTTATATCATCAAGGTAAACCAAGATGATATCATTGATTAGTCCCTTAAATGCCATGTCCATGGCTCTTTGGAAAGTAGCACCAACATTGGATAATCCAAATGACATTTTATTATAGGCGTACATACCCCACTTAGTAGTGAATGTTGTCTTGAATTGATCAGATTATTTAACCAAGATCTGATTATATCCAGAATATCCATCGAGTAGTGAAAATATTTATGCTCCTGCTACTGTTTGGAGAATCTGCTCCATTGACAGAAGAGGATAATGATATTTCAATGAGGCACGGTTCAAATCCTTGAAATCCACACATAGCTGAATTTATTCATTCTTCTTCCTTACAGGGACCAGATTGGCTACCCAAGATGAATGCTTGATAGGAAAAATTATACAGGCCTCGATGAGTTTGGTTAGCTCCTTTCTCATTAGTGGCTCAATTTTGGGATTAATTGGCCTCTGTTTCTGACGAACTGGCTTGGCATTAGGATCCAGTTCGATGGTATGTTGTGCTAGACCTAGATCAAAACCACACAGGTCTTTGTAGCTCCATGCAAAAATGTCATGATACTCTTGAAAAAGTTTGATGAAAGCTTCTTTTTCTTTGGGAGTGCATACTTTTCTGATCTTCAGAAACTTTTCATTTGCTACCTCAACTTCCTCAAAATCTTCTTCTTTGACCACCATGTTAGAGCTTTGTCTTTTGGCTTGATCGTCTGAATTGAAGATGGATTCCAGAGTAACTAAGCCTTTTGGTAGCTTTTTGATTTTCAATTGTATGATTTGATCACCGTATGCTTCTTGCAACTTTGCTTGACCTTTTGTAGCAAACTCTGCCTCCTCTTGTAGAAATAGAACAATTTGTTTGTCACTATCGAACACTTGCCAGCTACTCACATTATCAGGGACTACAGGTCGAACCACCATTTTGACAGATTACCGCCTTCTTTCATGATATCAACAGGTATGTCATATTGCGAGCCAATCGTAGCAAGCCTATCAACATCTTGATTTTGATTTCTAGGAACCGCATGGATCCCAAAAGCTTTGAAATCTTCAATCAAATCCCAGACTCGGTTCTTGTATGATCTTAAAATATCATTTTTGGATGCACTGTGTGTCATCACTTGATGAACAACTAACTCACTGTCTCCAAAAATAGTCAGGGATTTGATTCCCTTCTTTTGAGCTAGTTGAATTCCTTGCACAAGGGCCTCGTATTCAACAACATTGTTAGTGCAACTGAATTGCAACTAAAAAGATGTGAAGTACTTATCTCCTTCTGGAGAAATTAGCATGAACACCAGCACCAGATCCATTCTTACTCCTCAAGCCATCGAAGAACAATTTCCACAGTCCTTCAGAATTGTTTTGTGTTTTGACAAGTTGTGGTATGATCATACCTTCTTCATGAATGCAGTATGTACCCAATCCCATCTCTTCTAAAAACAAAAAACCAACTTCTTCTTCTGCTAATGCCTCAACATAGGGATCATACTGATGATCTACACTTACCTCATCCAACATAGTATCATGGACTTCTTCCACAAGAGTGGTTGGTTCGTGATCAACAAATTCTTCCTCTCGATCATGGATGGTATAATTCCCATTTATAGGACTAGCGGTATAGGGCTCCACATGATTATGACAAATTGGTTCCACCCTTATAGTCACTTTAGTTCCGTATCAAGTCCTAAGGATCATATGCGACCAATCAGCTGACAGGTAACCGCCCATCTTGGCAGTGAAATCTCGTGATAGGAAAATGGTGAAGAGAGGAGGAAGATCGATGACCGATATGTCTTGTGTGAATGAAAAACTGGGACATGCATGGATAGTAGTCTAGATTCCTTTGATGACTCTGACAGTCCTAACTGATGTACTATCCAACTAAACAAATCCTCTAGAGACTGGTGTATATTATATTCCTAACACGTCTGTAATTTTCTTGGGCATAACTGAGCTACTGGCACTAGAATCGATCATGAAATTATGTACCAAATGATCACCAATGATCAGGGAAATATAGAATGGTGGTGGTTTTTTCACCTTAGGAATACTTTTCCCTTCCGGTTGACACAAACTCATAGCAGTTGCTGCTCCATGACCCGATGATCCATCAGTTGTACCAAAACTATTCAGAGCCTCTCACAACAAGTTTCTTTGAGAAGGAATTGAGAGTGCGTCCCACATAGTAACACTCAGGTTGGTCTTCTTCATTTGTTCTACAATACTGAAGGGAATTTCTCCTAATTTGTTGACATTTCTTTGGGTGTTAGAATCCTCTTTTGGAAAGTTATTGTTGGGTACCATGATGCCTGAAGAACCTTCTTTCCTTGTAACTTGGCTAGCATGTGTTTCTGGCGGTTTCTTTCCCGCATCTTTATCAACTGCCACTTGTGGCTGAGGTTGTGAAGTGGATGCTTGATCAACTTTGGAAGGTTGAGATTCCATTTCTCTTTTTGGAATGAGTGTTTTCCACCACTGATGAGGAATCTGTATTCAACCCGTAAAAATATTTTGCTTTCCAATTTAGCAAAGTGGTTTCTTCAGGTGCCTGTGGTTGATCTTCCATTTCTTGCGTAGATGAATTTTCTGTTGGCTCTAGAGGGGAAAATACTCTTTGAACCATAAGGTCCTGGCTAAGAACTCCATTGGGGAAAATATTTTGATTGTGGGGTTGAGAACAAGGATAACACCATTCGTAGTCTTGAACTAGATTATTCTGGACATGTACAAGGGCTATGGAAGAGCTAGCAGCAAGAGGATTCCTAAAATTTAGAGGTCTGACATTCATAGCTTGAAATGCAGTTTGATTTTGAGGTTGATTGTTCCCTTGAAAAGGAGGATGGTTAGCCTGATACTGCTGATTTTGTGGCTGGTATGGATGATTATATTGAAATTGTTACCTCTTGAGTGCAATGAGCTCATTCCCAAAAGTTTGCAGCAGTGACTTGACTTCAAATAGATCATTTGAAGGGGTGGGGGTAGACTGAATTGGTTTCTTGGAAGCTGCTGGAATAGGAGCAATGGTAGGCTGAGTATTTGTAAGATCCTAGAGATAACGACATTGGCGGTCGTGGAGCTATCTTTCCAGCCTGAATCAAGGAATTCTCCACTCTTATGGAAAATTCGTAAGCATCAGGTAGTGTGGTCCCTCCCATGGATTGGATCATAACTATGCTACATCATTGTTCAAGGCTTGTAAATAGTACAAGAATGCATTATTTGGAGAAGGATTTATGAGTGCCAGAATCCTATTCTAAGTCCTTTGGAATCGGAAGTTGAAATCACTCATGTATTCTTGGGGAGCTCTCTTTATGGTAGTGAGTTGTTCTAAGAGTGACAAGTGGTTGCTCTTGTCTTTGAACTGTTTGCAAAGATTCTCCCCCAAATCTTCCCAAGTGGTAATATTTCCAGCCTCTAACCCACGAAACCACTAAAGTTATTTTCCCTTGAAGGAAGTAGCCAGGAGTCTGACCACAACACTGTCTTCTGTAACATTATGTACTGCACAAATGTTGGCCACATCAAGAATATGTTCCACATGAGTAATACAAGTTTCCCTATGTAAAAGGGTAAACTTTTGAGTGCAGCAATAGGTATAGGATCCTGTTGGGATAATAAAAGAGGTTTTCCCACATTGAATGCAAGAAACATGGTTCCTGACCATTATATCAAGAGGCTGATTGTTCATAGGTGGAGGGAACCTTTTATAAGAAGGAGTTGAATGAGCTCTACGTGTTGACGCTGTAACTGGTGATGTTGAAATTCATCTTCTTCTTCTTGGAGGAGATAAGGATAACTCAATATGCTGATAATTTCCTTCTCGTCTCACAGAAGCTCTTGTCTAAATTCTTCACATATGTTAACACACTAAGATACAAAATCCAGAGATATGGAGTCACCAGGTACTTTGATTCATGCAAGTATGAAGAGAAGTACCAACTTTGTCCCATCGGGCATGCCAAAAACTGTTCTCACGTGGATCGTGCACCCGTTGAATATTTGAGTGATCCCATGCAACATTGGAACATCCCCAAGGTGTGGGACCTTGTCACCTTGGGATGAACCTCCAGAGAAGGCCAACTTCCTTTGAGACTTGGAGCACTTGATTTAAGATCAATATGCAAGGCTAAAACATTTGAAAATAACTCTAATCTACTCAACTTATGGGCTTAAAGTTAGAGATAAACAAAAGAAAAATAAGGTGATGCACCAAGTATATTGAACAAATAGACCCACTTAAATGCACAATCAAATCCTCACAACAATATATGATATGCACATGTCTTGCAATCTTCCTCCATCCATGACTATAAATAATAATGCAAATTTGTAACAGAAAGGAAATAGCTTTTCCACAACTAATATTCAAAGTAACTATATCACTTTTCACATAGATTGAAATAAGATAACTGGGATAAAGGTAGATTAACCAATCACATCAAGGAATTAAACATTCACAAGCTATAAATTGATCAATGATTAACACAATAAACCAGAATTTTCATGGAAAATATTGTTCTGAATATAACTGAAAGGCTCAAAGTATATGAAGCACTCTTCCAAGCTTGAAGAGTAAATTTTCAAATGATCTAAAAAGTCTACATAAACTTAATGCATTTAACTATTTATAAGTTCTAGAGGTTGAGCCATTATAACTGAACCTTAACTAACAAGTTACTAAAAATAGAGTATAATAAGTTCAAGGGAACATGCTCCCATAAAAATAGTAAAGTTGTTGCAAAGGTTTGACTAAGTCAACCCTGCAACTTTGACTGATTCAGAGCTTGGAACCATCCCAATCATGGCCACCTAGCTTAGCTTGGACCTGCAACATCTCTCTCTTGTTCATTTTTCCCCTGATCTTCTTCCCACATAGTCATCCAGTGCTTGTAATCAACAAACCATTTAATGATTCCCTGCACCTCCTTCTCCTCTGGTCCGCATGCATAATGATTCACCAATTCCACTGTATCAATATCCCTTGTAACTTTGATTGGAAACCTTTTCAAATTATTCACTACTTTCTTCAGCTGACTTATGAAATTCTGGCACGAGACTAACTTGTAAATTGAATTGATATTGAAATTTTTAGTCACTTCATCATCCTTCTTCACCAAATATTTGAAATTTGATTTAATTTGGTCAACCGAAGAGCATCAATATTCTCATTGAAAAAATTGCAGTCGATATTATCAAATTCTTCTAAAATATCATTTAGACCATCCATTATTTCCACACGTTTATTGTCCAATTTCTTGATCAAATCTTGCAATACCTGGGATCTAAATTCCATAGCTTTTTGAAACTCAAATAATTTAGAAGTATCATCAATTACTCCTTCTTGGAGGAGTAAATATGGGTCAACATCTCTAATCTCTCCCCATGTAGTCAAATTCAGATTCAAATTATTATTATCCTCAGAGAGGACTTCATCTATCATGAGAATAGAAGTTCCTTTAGTTTGTAAATCATTATGCAATTAAACAACTGTTTTGATCAAAGGATTAGCTTCCTGAAGCATGCATTCTATCCATCCTTCTACTGATCTTCCCTTTTTACCTATCTTCTCAATTTCATGATATGAAATATCATCCAAAATGGAAGAAACTATTAGAGAAGTTGTAGTTGAAGGATCAGTAGTTGGAGTGGGTTGTGTTACTTTCCTTAAAAGAGTAGTAAGTTTTTCAACATTTGACTTCAATTCATATTTGGAAGCTTTATCTTTTTCATACTTCTCCAAAAAATTTGCAAGGGCCACTTCAACATCATGTTTGGCGACTTCATGTGTTGTCTTTCCTAGTGAAAACCTATAGATCTGATAATCTGCTACCCTAATGGTTTCTTTAGTTTTCCCTTCAACAAGAGTAGCTACCTCCATGAACCTTTCTCCTGACTGGTTTATTGATAAATTAGAGACGATCCTTGGCCATTTGGCTTGTCTCTTCGGAGTAGGTTCCAACATGCTCAGATCTATCACATCTACAAGAGGCACCTTTTTCTTCTGCTTTGGGGTTTGGTGATATAGCCATTCAGGTATAGTAGATGGAGTTGAAAGTGGCATGGTTGGTTTGGCACTTGGAGCACTGGATAAAAAAATGACATTGGTAATATCAGTTGACAATGAAATGGAGGTGGTTGTGATAGATGGGGTGGAAGTGAGAATAGCCTCGAGAGTGTATGCAACAGGACTAGAAGTGGAAATGGAAGGAAATGAAAGTTGTTGAGAAAATGAAGTGGAAACTGACGACCCAATCATTTCCCCTACATAGAGGAAATGAATGGATGAAAACACTTGAGCCATGGATGGGGATGGAAAATTAGAGATGAGTGGAGGAGAAATGGATAATGATGCGGAAAGTGGAGTTCAAAATAGTGACAATGGTAGTGAAGGAGGGGGTGGAAAATCTTGTGACACAACTGGAGAATCACTAACTTTAACAACTTCTGATACTTGTGTTGTAGAGGACACAACCTTGGCAATGGGAACTTTTGAAAGAGAGGAACTCCCAACAACAAATGAGATCTTTCTTGGAGTTATATTGGCCTTTTGGGTAGACCTCTTACCTTTCGTGGGTGTAGGGAGACTCAGTGTTGGTTGGGATTCTACTCTTATAGATTGATCTAACCCTTTGGGTGAAATTTCCAAGGTAGTCAACCAATCATATGTCCTTTGTAGAATGGGCCCCGCCCTTTCCTTAATATTGTAATGTTCTTCTTAGTACCAATCAATCCATGGAAAAGGTTGATTAACAACATTATTGTTCTTGAAAATTGGATCCAATACTTCATCATCATCCTCCATTCCTTCTGGAATATCTACAATATTGAATTGTTTAACTTCATCCAAGGTCAACCTCTCATATTCTCGTTGTCTGATAATAATCTCATCCCGACAGTGAATCCAAATATCCTCCAACTGAGGAATGTGAGAACTAGCCAATCCTATTTCACTGAACTTACCCAGTAATCAAAGTTAGTTATGGGATGGAAAGTTTGCAAGGTAACTTTAGACATCTCTCCATCCACATTTTTTTCCTTGTAAATATTGGCACAAGTATACCTTCCTATTGAAATAGGAAATAGGAATCCCGCCTTATGCCGTTTATTTTGAATTTTATGGTAATCCAACAATTATCGAACCAATTCTAGCATGACCCATTTATCGGTAGGACTTCATGGTAATTTACTAGGAACACCTATAAAACCTGGAATCTTGATGTATGTGAATGTTGGGAATTGAAGATAGATGGCTCCCCATTCCCTTACCTCTTTAAAAGCTTCATAAGAAATTCTTCGATTATACAATTTTTTTGTTTATCAAAATGACAAAAGAGGACAACAAAAAGGCATCATTGACTTTATAGAAATGTCTTTTTCTTTATTCCATTGTGATTTGAGGATAAAATTGATAAATCTGGGAAACACTTCTAACACCTTTTGTATTTAAACCATTGAATTCTCCCATGGAAGCTACAACATAAATGAGAAAGGAAGTCATGAAAAAGTTTTTAGAAGTCAAGACATTTCTCAACTAAAAACGAATTGAATTACTGATATGTTCCCCCCATCGTATGGAATCCTTATTCTTGTTGATAGTAGCTATATAAAGAAACATCCATTCCTGAAACTCCCTCACCAAAGTGAGACCAAAAATCTACTCAATAATACAATAAGATCATTTACTTCCTAGATGATGTCTGAGCGGAACAATGTTTTAGAAAGCTTGATGACATTCTTGGCCAAGTAACTCTTCATCATGACCTTTGTACACAGTTCAATGTATTCATCCTAATGTTTAATTGTGGCTTCTAGTTAAATTGTTGCACTTCAACATCTTGAAGTTTAAATAAATATTTGAAGAAATCAACGTCCAACCTAATCACGACCTTGTCATCATTATATTTTACTGTTTCAAAATACTTATCAAAATGAGATGCTGTAAACAAGAAAAACTCAGGGCAATGCATGGATGAAAGAAAACCCACAGTGAGAGCAAGTCCATTGTTGAATATGGCCTCCATCCAAGTTTTCTTATTAGGGGCATTTAATATTTCCCAGAATTTTGGCATATGTACTTGTCCAAGATCAATATCTCCAATATTCCCCAAATATAAAGATAAGCATGAGTGAGGAGCAACTCCTAAGAAAGTGTACTTCATTTTTCCCTTGCGCTTTGATGAGGAAATTGACATGAATTTGGAATTTGGAATTCAATTTATCTTTAAAAACTTTATAAGAAACTGTTGATGCAGAATCACAGCACCCCTGGATATTGATCAGATTTCTAGTTTGATCACTCTAGCATCCAGTGTGATTGCACAACATTGAATCCTTTCTCCAAGTGTGGGACTTGCAAATATGAGAAAGGAATCTCCAGAGAAGGCTGGTTCCTGCTCCTAAACTACCTGCCACAAGCTATTCCAGTGCAGGCAAGCTAATCTAATCCTAATCTAACCATGCCAAGGAGATAGAGAGAGAGAGAAAAGGGAAAAATAGAGCCTACACTAAAACGGTGATACACCAGAGAAGGAGAATGTTGAACATCTATCAAAACTACCATGAAACAAAGAGAGGTGAGTGATGGGAAGGATGGACAGACGCATCACAGGCCCAAGGATAGATTTCACACAGAAAATGTCCCAAAACTCCATGATCACAGCTCCAAACCTACAATGAACATTCAAACGTGCACAAATAACTGCAATGAAGAGAGGCAAGAAGAGAACAAGCGAAAAATGAGCAAGGATGGACAGATGCATCACGAAACACATTTTTTGTTGCTTCAGAGGTTTGCACATAACATCATTTCAATAGTAAAAGGCAAAAACGCCATTACAGAGAAGGGGAGGAGGTTCGAACTCCATTTTCAACCCTGGAGAAGAAAAAAAGGGAGGGCAGAGCTGAAAAGATGAACAACCTGAATGTTCAACCCTTAGAAAGAAGCCCCTCTTTACAATATATAGGAAGAATGAGAGAGGTAAGAGAGAGGAAAGTTAGATCTACCCCAACCAATTCTAGGTTGCATTTAACTCATCTCATTATGGCAGAAGTGGTGAAACGTCACTTCTGTCTATTATTATGTGCAAGAGGCATTTCTCAATTTTCTCTCTCTAAACTAAACCAAAATTCAAGATTGACCATGGAATCATGTAGAGAATCTCTCCAGATTTCCATTGATATAAAGAACGTGAAAATCTGAGCTCTAGATCGAAAGATATGGTGATCTGAAGATTTAGGGCAAAAAACAGGCCAAAACGGATTTTAAATTTTTTCCCGCATTCTGCCACTTGGATGACATGTGTCGGGTGCTGATTGGATGAGAAATTCTCTCTTCTTCCCTTTCTGTGGGTTTTCCTTTGAAAATTTTGAATTTCTATAACTTTGGAAAATTTTCCATTATTTCCTTGTGCCCCCGCCACTTGGGACACGTGGCGTGATCTGGTTGGAGGACAGGGGCGTGGGGTCATCCTTGTCTTTTAATTTTTTGGCCCAAGACTTTTGCTAAGTTTCCAAAACTCTGCCTGAGCTCCGAACTCCCCTTAGGACATGTGGCACGTTCTGATTCATTCTCGGCTCCTTCGGCTTTTCGCGTCCTCCGCGTACTTTTGGCCCAAATGTCCCAGACGAAAGTCTCTTGTTTTGGCCGAACTGGCTAGTTCGCGTCCTCCACGTACTTTTGTCCCAACTGTCCTGGACTGAGCAAAGCGAGACTTAGGAAAATTTTTCCCACTTTTCCGGCTGATTCGGCTTTTCGCGCCCCACGCGTCCCAATGTCCCAAGTGTCCCAAATGCTGCGCAGACCGCCTGGTGGCTTTTCGACCGATTCGTGCTCCGACATCCCAACTGTCCCAAGGACCGCCTGGACTAGGACTTAGCCGATTTTCTCTGTATTTCGGCACCAAGCTTGGTTTTATGCATTTCTTCCATTTTCTCGACTTGTTGGGATTCCTTCTTGGGTGGGAGAGTTAGAGAGAAGCCGAGGGACCCCAAAAAACATGATTTTGGGCCTTGAATCAATCTACTTGCTGCATGTTATCAAAATTACCCTGCGGGGTGAATTTTGGATAACAGTTTTGGCGACTCAGCGGGGTCATCTGCCTACTAGATGAAGTTACCAGTTTCCTGAAGCATCCATTAGGCATGGAGTCATGAGTTGTAACCTGCAACTGATATGAACTTTGAAAACCTCCTCTCTGAGCCACTTGGAAACCCACTGAAATGGAGTTGTTCTCATCAAAATGCCACTAAAATGGACTGTGCAAGAGCAAAACCAGCACCAAAAAAACTATGTATAAAACTAAAAATCATACATGCTCCAAATGGAACATGCAGAGTGTGCACAAGCACTTCTTCTACTGAAAGCAAACCTACCTACTCTATTCTAACTGGAAGCAAAGGCAAGATAAACAAACCCTGCAATTGGTTGTGAGAAATAGCTTCCCTTTCTCAAAAGTGGTAGCCATGCAATTGATTTGGAGCTGATCATGGCTGTTAGGATGAGTGGAAAATCAACAAGAAGCTGGTCTTCCACCCAAATCATCAAGGTCTCAGCTGAAGGCAAATTCAATACCTCTTTTAGTTGCTCTGTATTTGGATTGAAGAGGTATGACAGCTGATCCTTGGTACTTTGTAGCTCACCCTCATGCTCAGAAGCAAGCATGACTAGTTGTGACTTCTCCTTTGGCTCCAATGAAGCCAAATACCTGATTGGGCAAGGTCTGATCCGTTGAGTATGCCCATAATTCTGATTTTCAACTCCAAAAATGGAGTCTTCTTGTAGACCCTCCTGAATGGATGGTGTGGAAGAAATGGTGAAGTTCCTCTGTCCTTTCTCTTCCTCCAATGAAGAACATGAAAGATTAAAATCTTCCAATCTTGGTTCCAAAGAGATTTTATAAGATGCAGGCTGCTGCAAATGAATGTTCTCCTTCATGACAACAGAATCTTGTGTTTGGAATGTGGATGATGAAAGAGAGAATGGTGGAAACTCAACCGGCTCTTCTCCATCAAAACAGTCCTCCAAATCTGACAGATAAACTGCCTCATGGCTGTCCTGCTGCAAATGCTCCACTTCCTCCATGGTGTCTTCTTGATCTGTAACTTGACCACCATGGTTTCTTTCACCCTCCAACATTGAGTTTGAGAGATCAAACTCTTCTTCAGTATTAGAACTTGAGAGAGGTGAAGTAGAAAGAAGAACTGAAGGTTCTCATGTAGCCTGCTTTGTGCTCAAAGCCCTTGGATCTGCACTTTTCTCCTCCACAACTAGAATGTGCTCCTCTTCTTTTGGATTTGGAGCAGCTTCTCCTTCCTCCAATGTTTGAAGACAATCTTGATCTTGACTGAACTCTTCCTCCAGCATGAAGTTTGTCAAGTCAAACTCTTCAATTTGCTGCTCTGGAGGACAAGTTGGGACTGCAAGAACTTCTTCTTCTTCTGTAATAAAATCAGTCCTGACAACCATTTGTTCTCCAACTCCAACCTCTTCTAAAGGCTTAACCATTAAGGGGATCTTTGTCATCCCAAATTTGGCAGCCCAAACCCTCAAGTTGTCTGTCATTTCTTTTCTGTTGGGCTCCTCTTCTTGCTATCCTTCATGGCCAATTTTTGCAATTTCTTCTTCCCCACATGGAATTGGGAATGCAAGAGGAGGGATGGGTTGTAACTCAATTGATTTGGAAATTTTTTGTGGTGGTAGAGGAGGTGAAACCTCTTGTTTCTTTAGGGGAGAGCGTATTTCTTTTAGCTCTTGTGGAGGGGATGACTGTTTGGAAGGAAAAAGGAAAGAAGAATTGAGGTGTGGTGGAAGACTGAGAGGTGGAGACATGGGATCAACATTTGGGACAGCAGATGGGGAGTTTAGAATTTGTAATTCCAAATGAGATGGTGTTGCTTGAGTAATGGGAAGAGAAAAACCATATGATGGTGTAGAACTTACCCATTGACAAGGTTGTTCAACAACAAGTGCATAGGCCTCTATTTCTGCTATCCATTGTGCAAGTTGGGGCAACATCTTCATCATGAAGTCCAGCTTCTCCTGAGGGCTGAAGTGTCTTGGAAAAGGGCCTCCCCATGGACAAGGAGTCTTGCAACCAATTTTGAAAGCTCTCATTTGAGTTTTTACTCTGGACTGCACCATCTTTACCTCCATCTTTTGGATTTTCTCCAACAGACCAGCATCTTGCATCTGATTGTCTTCATTATATGCATACTCTTGCTCTTGGAAAGCTCCATAGCCAAACTGATTTTGGCATTGCTGCTCATATGGGTATGCATGCTGATTTTGTTCAAAATGCTGATTTGGAGGATTTAAAAAACGTGTTGGAGGTGGGAAACATTGCTACTATTGTAAATGTGAGTTCCATGATGGAAATGAAGTCATGATTGTACAACTTCATGGAATGGAAAATAATGAAAGGGATGGAAAGAAATATGGATGAAAAACAGGTCTGCAACTTCAGAAATGGGTTGCTGATCAGATGGAGTCGCTAGATGTGTTTGTAAGTGCCTCCAAAGGCTGAAATCTTCACAGGAACACATCAACATGCAAAAGATGAAGTGGAAGACATCTAAGGTCCCACCGGGCATGCCAAAATTGTTGAGGCAGACGCACGGTGGCTTAAACTTTGCTGTTGATAATGAGACACCTCTGGAAGATGAAATAATCTAACCTCAGTGTCCCACCGGGCGTGCCAAAACTATTGATGCAGAATCATAGCACCCCTGGATGTTGATCAGATTTCTAGTTTGATCACTCTAGCATCCAGTGTGATTGCACAACATTGAATCCTTTCTCCACGTGTGGGACTTGCAAATATGAGAAAGGAATCTCCAGAGAAGGCTGGTTCCTGCTCCTAAACTACCTGCCACAAACTATTCCAATGCAGGCAAGCTAATCTAATCCTAATCTAACCATGCCAAGGAGACAGAGAGAGAGAAAAGGGAAAAACAGAGCCTACACTAAAACGGTGATACACCAGAGAAGGAGAATGTTGAACATCTATCAAAACTGCCATGGAACAAAGAGAGGTGAGCGATGGGAAGGATGGACAGACGCATCACAGGCCCAAGGATAGATTTCACACAGAAAATGTCCCAAAACTCCATGAACACAGCTGCAAACCTGCAATGAACATTCAAACGTGCACAAATACCTGCAATGAAGAGAGGCAAGAAGAGAACAAGCGAAAAACGAGCAAGGATGGACAGATGCATCACGAAACACGTTTTTTGTTGCTTCAGAAGTTTGCACAGAACATCATTTCAATAGTAAAAGGCAAAAACGCCATTAAAGAGAAGGGGAGGAGGTTCGAACTCCATTTTCAACCCTGGAGAAGAAAAGAAGGGAGGGAAGAGCTGAAAAGATGAACAACCTGAATGTTCAACCCTTAGGAAGAAGCCCCTCTTTACAATATATAGGAAGAATGAGAGAGGGAAGAGAGAGGAAAGTCAGATCTACCCCAACCACTTCTAGGTTGCATTTAACTCATCTCATTATGGCAGAAGCGGTGAATCCTGGCAAAATGGCGGACTGTCTAGCAGAAATGGCGAACTGTCTGTTGTATTAAAGCTGGTTGTTGAAACGTCACTTCTGTATATTATTACGTGCCAGAGGTGTTTCTCAATTTTCTCTCTCCAAACTGAACCAAAATTCAATATTGACCTTGGAATCATGTAGAGAATCTCTCCAGCTTTCCATTGATATAAAGAACGCGAAAATCCGAGCTCTGGATCGAAAGATATGGTGATATGAAGATTTAGGGCAAAAAACAGGCCAAAACGGATTTTAAATTTTTTCCCGCGCTCTGCCACTTGGATGACATGTGTCGGGCATTGATTGGATGAGCAATTCTCTCTTCTTCCCTTTCCGCGGGTTTTCCTTTGAAAATTTTGACTTTCTATAACTTTGGAAAATTTTCCATTTTTTCCCTGCGCCCCCGCCACTTGGGACACGTGGCGTGATCTGGTTTGAGGACAGGGGCGTGGGGTCATCCTTGTCTTTTAATTTTTTGGCCCAAGACTTTTGCTAAATTTCCAAAACCCTCCCCGAGCTCCAAACTCCCCTTAGGACACGTGGCACGTTCTGATTCGTTCTCAGCTCCTTCGGCTTTTCGCGTCCTCCGCGTACTTTTGGCCCAAATTTCCCAGACGAAAGTCTCTTGTTTCAGCGGAACCGGCCGGTTCGCGTCCTCCGCGTAATTTTGTCCCAACTGTCCTGGACTGAGCGAAGCGAGACTTAGGCAATTTTTTCCCATTTTTCCGGCCGATTCGGCTTTTCGCGCCCCGCGCGTCCCGATGTCCCAATTGTCCCAAATGCTGCGCAGACCGCCTGGCGGCTTTTCGGCCGATTCATGCTCCGACGTCCCAACTGTCCCAAGGACCGCCTGGACTAGGACTTAGCCGATTTTCTCTGTATTTCGGCACCAAGCTTGGTTTTCTGCATTTCTTCCATTTTCTCGACCTGTTGGGATTCCTTCTTGGGTGGGAGAGTTAGAGAGAAGCCGAGGGACCCCAAAAAACATGATTTTGGGCCTTGAATCAATCTACTTGCTGCATGTTATCAAGATTACCCTAGGGGGTGAATTTTTGATAACAGAAACCTTAAAGGTTCCGAAATACTGAAGTTCGAAAGTCCAAAAATATCAACTCCGAAAAGGGTTTAACTGCGAAGTACAAACCTCTGAAACTCTGAAAACTTCGCAGTTCCGAAACCCTAAAAATAAAACCTCCAAAACATTGAAAGCACTATAAACTCTGACCTCCTAAAATCCAAAGACCTCGTAAATCTAAAACCCCAAAAAGTGAACTTCCAAAAACCCGAAAGCAATGTGAAATTTGAAATCACTGAAAGGTATAATTTAGAGAGAGCGAAAGTTAAATATTCTGGAGATCTGAAATGATCTTGTTACACAATCCTTGGATTTGATGAGACTAGATGCCTACATGAATTGAAGCTTTGCAATGTTGAGAAAAGAATCAGATGACATGGTTAAAGATGAACAATGGATGATAGGAGATTTCATGCCAAGCAAGAAAAGAACAAATAAAAAAGAAACAAACAAAAAATCCCCGGTTAGTCATAAACCAAAAAGAAAAAATAACCTAAAAAATTACCTTGAAAGCGATGCCGTGAAATTACAAAATGATGTGGTAAAATCTGGATGTCAGAGCAAAAACCAAGTGAAAATGATAGGTAAAATTTAAAATTTATATAGGGAACCTTGGAATTAATGCTTAGAAGCCGACACATGTGGTGGTAATTGGAAATTAAATGTTTTGTGGAAGCTCTGAAATCAAAACCCCTGAAACTCTGAAAAGCCAACCTCCAAAACTCCAAAAGTCTGAAGTTTTGAAATTTCAGAACTTCATGGTTTCAGACTTCGGAACTTTGGGAGCAAAAATATCCATGAAGGTAATGTGAGACTCAAAAACCCAAAAGTCCAAAGTTCTGAAATTTCGGAACTTCAAAGTTTCAGAGTTTAGGTACCGGCAACGAAGAATAATGAAAATGTCAAGGAGAACTTTGAAACCCTAAAGTCCGAAGTTCCAAAATTTTGGAACTTTGGGTTTTCAAAGTTTAGAACTCTAAAAAAAAAATTTGTTTTTCAATCGGCGGAAAACTCCGAAATAAGAAGACCTCCGAAGTCCAAAAATTCGGACTTTAGAGTTTAGCAAACTTTGAAAATTTGAAAACACCTTCAGGCAAAAAATCTCTACTGCAGGTTCAAGGAATTTGACAATTTTTTGAAAACACCTTCCTGTAGAGGTAATTTTTTCAAGGTTAACATTTACCCAATAAATAGTGTGCATGATGGAATACATTAGTGTACTTGAATATTTCTCTTAGCATTGGGATTTTTATAAAATATAATGCAACATATGCATGTGTTTTTAATTATAATATTTTGATAATATTTATCATTAAAAAATGTATGGTTTTGTGGTTTATTTTGAGGCTTGAAGTGATTTTGGATTATAATAATAATGCATCCAAAATATTATGATAAGTCAATGTTTCTTAGATATATTAAGACATAGTTAGAATAAAGTAGGATTTTATTTAAATGTCAATAATATCTCAATATTTTATGAATTTATTTAATGAAAATAAAGATTTTATTTTTTATATGAAAATTATGAAAGTCAAGAATGAAAAATAAATGTCATGTGTAAGGTGATATTAGATAAGAAATCATCACAATTTTTTTTTTTGACGATTAGAGATGACCCTCAAATTTAACCCCCGATTATGAGATTTGAAATTTTAATTAATGGAGGCTATGGCACATACCTTCTACTTTATTGAAAACTATAATTATCCACCACAAATTTATTTTATCAAATATCAACCAATGTAATATTATGAAAGTTATTTGACCAAAAGATACGTCTTCCATGCAAAAATTTCTATCAAATCGTCCACTATGCTGCTCACTTGCACAAGGATATATGGAGACACGTGTTAAACTTGGAGAAAAAATGGTACATGGAATCTTTGATGAAGTGCTATGATCTATTAGCTAATATATACGTGGGGATCTCGTCGCTAAGAGATTTGATTGATGCCGCTCAATGCTAAGAATCCTGTGAGGTGGGGAGTTACAGAGGAGGATAAACTTGATAAAAGAAAAGCCATGTCTAGATTCAACTAGATCTGTGCACTAACAATACCAAGAAAAACCAATCTGCACGATGCCCGAGTCATAAGTTGAGTTGGTGTCAGCCTAAAAATGTGAATAAGATCTAGCAACATGTTTCAGGATCAAAATCCACCACCAACCACCTACATATCCCCCTTCTGATCATGTAATTCAAATTGTGATAGATAAAATGCACATGTGCAGAATAAATGCCAAATTGACTTCAAATCGGTGTCCTGTCCTTGCAAAATGCACCAAGATCAACTCAGAATCGACATGTCAAGGAATCTATCATGCAGACAGATAGGAGGATAGCAATTTACAATCATTTATGGAGGTGTTTTTAATAGTCGAAGACTCAAAATTAAAAATTAGGATAAGATCATACGACTATGCGCACATATATGGAGATATTGATGATTTCAAGATCTGCAACAACTCATTATATCACCGATAAACACTGCTATTAAACTCAACACGTCATATTTCTAGAATGCAAAGCAGCACTGCACCAAATAGAAATACTAGATGTAGAGAGGCCCCATTAACAAAATATCAATACGCTAATATTCTAAACTTATTTAATCTGAATTCCTCACAAGAATAATTTATATATCCATACATTGGAACAAACATGCAAGTATAGTACTGCTCCCTACGAAATAGATTAATCTTCCATTACCAAAGGCCTACTCGAAACTCCTGTTTTGATACCAAATATTAAATTTGGTCAGTGTCTATGCAGGAGGAGAGTTGAATTAACACAATATAATAATAATATATTCAGGATACTATACAAAGAAGATTTACAGAGACTATTATATAACCATAGAGGTAGTTGAGCAACCTCCTATATAATAGGATCTAATAACCCTGTATAATCACGGGTAATAACCACTAACAAATTATATCCTATTTAATTGTATACACGAGTATAACTTACTAACCACCTACTAACCATATTTACTAACTACCATAGTAATGATATATTTACCTTACGGTAAATAACATGTGAACATTATATTCCTAATAGCTGATAAGAATGGAATTCAAATTAGGTAGACTTATCAATGGTAATAATCTTAATTAATATTTTTTTCTTCATTTAAGTAATTCAACTTAATAAACTATCTTAATTTTGGGTTTATTTAATGAAATTAATTGATACTCTTCCTTTATTTAAGTGATTCAACTTAACAAACTACTCTAATTTTGGGTTTATTTAATTGTTGGCATGTAAAATGTCCTCGTATTTTGCTTGACAACCCTATGGAATTTTTGTCACTTTTTGGTCAAAGTGGGTTAGAAAGGTTTCAGAGTTTTAAGAGTGTTAAAGAAGCCCAATTTTCTTCAATGGAAAGGTCTCGAAGTTTTCTTCATGATAGTGTGGTTTAGGGAAGATTCTATGAGATTATGAATGGTTTTGGGAATGCTTTCTCTCTATGTGCTTTTTGAGGAAAATGTGTGTGTGATCATTAAAGAAGGGTCAACTTCTCTGAAAAGGTTTCATGAATTCCGGGTGGTGTTGGGGACTCAAATCACAGTTATTGGAAATATTACACGGTCTACTACACAATGGAATATGTAAGATAAGGTTCTAGGAATATAAAAAGTGGAAACCTTCCCAACACTGAGGTGCAATGGTCTTTCCAAACAATAGACCTTGCACTAAAGGTTTCAGGCACCTTAGGTGAAGTCAAGAGCCTAACAAAGAGCTAAGTTCAATCACATTGAACCCCCTTCATGACCCCAAGTGTTAGTTCGGTTCATAGCTATCTCAAAATCCTATAGCGGCTCAACTCACTAGTGCGCCTTCCTAGGAAACAGTTGTAATTTGACTAAAAAATCATGAATAACTCGTTTAAAAAGTTTTTTAAATTTTTTTAATTGGATTCATTGGCTCGATTCCATTCAAATTCATATATTATACACCCCACAAAGATTAAGTTTTGGTCTCAAACAAAAAACAAACACTTCATGTTCTAATTCTTTGTTGACATGATGATGTCATCAACTTAAGTGCACTTGGTGCACTTTGGGAACTTGACGGCCTTTTGGGATTACATCAAAAAGTTTTTAAACTTGAATTTGAAATCCCACCATCCAAAATGTGCCCTCCTCCCCCATTGATGGATGAAAAAGGTAAAAAAGTAATGAAACAAAAGGCAAATTGAAAAGGTTGAGCATGTTGTGGCTCCCACCCCTCTCCCTTAGCACACTTTTGAAGACCCATTGCACTTGGCATAATTTGGTGGTGCAATTACACCAGGTAAAGTGTGCCCAATCATGATTTAGGCACATTTTTGAGGTGGACATTGCAAAGTGGGAACATTTTCCACTTTGCATTTGAAAAACCAAACTCCATCTCTATTATAATTTGTTTTTAACTCCACTTCCCTCCAAAATTATAAATACAAAAAATAGGTAAATTACAACACATTAAACCACTTAACAGCTTTTTTTTCTTTCTCCTATGTCCATAAAATAGTTGTGTGCCCTAGCTCTCCCATACCTTATTTTGGGTCATATCTCGCGATCCCTTGGTCGAATCACTCTAAAATTTTAAGTGCATCCTCTTAAAAAGCCTTGAAATCGATACGATGAATATGGAATATGGTGGATTCGATTATTTCCTATGACCACTTGAATAGTGCAGTTGTTGAAAACCATATTTTGTAAAACCACTCAAAAATTGGTTTGATCATTTCTTGAAAACCACATACAAGAAACCTTTGAAACTTTTCCAATGATATCTCCTTGATTTTCTTTTTGTTTGCAGTTATCATTCATGTGCTAAAGTGGAAGGATTCATGAGATATGAATAAATCCATGTTTAGTCTTGTGAAACCACTAAAAACCCCTCTTTGCACTAAAAATTGTTTTGTCCATTTCCTTAAAAACCTTGCGGGATATATTCCTCAAATTCAAAGAAATTTTTTCCATCCAACATACCTCTAATAATGAATCAAAGAATCAATTCATTTGGTTTTTTATTTCTCCCAGTAATGAAGAACTAAATTTTCAGCCCACACTTCATTAACACCCATTTTCCAAGCATCTTGCAACCAGAGGTCCTGTTTTCTCATTTCTTGTCATTTCTGATGAGGGATTGTCACTAAATTTAAAGCATATCTTCTTCTCAAAAACACCTTTCCAAAAAATAAATTTCTGTCCGATTTGGATTTTTTTCCCCCCGGAATGGTCTAAATAAGAATTCAGCCTATAAAACGATTGAAAATATTAAATTCTTGTAAATTAACTTGGAATCCCCATTTTTCTTATCCCTCTCAACGATCCACCATCATTCTAAAGTCTATGTGATACCAAAAAATCACAAGATGAAATTCCATTACTACGTTTACAATACCATCTTGGTCTTGGTTTCCAAATACCCAAATATTGGAGATAATAATGTTTAACACATTTGATTTTGCTACCCCAGAGTGAGAGTGGAGAAGAGAATTATTAAGAATGAAAAATTTAGTTGAATCAATCGAAGGACTTTCGGGATGGGAACCGTAGTATTTGTGTATTATCAAACTCCTCACCATTCTCTATTAAAGAGGCATGATGATGGAGTGCTCTTATTCTTCATAAAGACATTTTTTTATCTAGTCGTTGCTTGGTTCCATCTCACAAAGAGGAAATGTTTATATTTCACAAGATTATTATGTTGCCACCAAGGATTCTCATGAATCTTTAAGGACCATCAAGTACAAGAGAGCTCACCATTACCGATTTTAGGGTGTGTATGGTGTGAGTTCATTATTCATCATGATTGTGAGATGAGTGTTTGTTCATATGAGAGATAATAAATCATGTTCGTGAAAAATATTTGATTTGTGCAACCTACCATTTCTCATAGAAATGAAGAGTTGAAAGAGATATTTCAAGACATGACAAAGGAAATAATTCAGGATAAGATGTGGAACATCATTTCCAAGTCCAAGAAAATACATGCTCTGATTGGAGAAGCATCTAATGAAGATCCTATCCAGTTGCAACATTCATCTCCATAATGAACGAATAAAAAAAATTCATACTACAACATCTTCTAATCACACCTCTCTCTAATATTCTATTTCTCTGTTGAGAAACAAGTTTTGTAAAAGTGAATTAAGTATTTAAAATTTCTATTTCTTCATTGAGATTGCACTTTAAGTTGAAAAGTCACATGAGAATGTCAAGAGTCACTTACTTTGGATATAAATTATAATGCTCTCTCAATTCCAAACAATGAGTTTTTTCCCTTTCTACAAAGTTGCATTCTTCTATTTCTTATGTTATAATTTTTCCTCCATTCTCATCTTGTCACTTAGCCGAGGAAATTCTAGCATTTGTAAGAAGTTGAAGGAATTTGTTCTTTATGGAATAAATATATCTTGATGTGGCTTTGTATTTGTCTTGTATTATCTGTTTCACTATCTTGCCATGACGTTGTGTTGTGCTTTCCTGTTTCTTCTGATTGAAACTGGAATCACCTCTAAATTGTAGTTAATGAAATTTGTCTTCAACTCATCAATAAAAATCACCTTCTCATTTCTCTCTCTCTCTGCCTATATACACATTTCCCTCTCTCTTAACTATTGTTGTTTCGACAACGGAATTTCTGCACATTCCTTGGTGTATGACCAACCTGAAAGTTAGTGTAGTGTACAATTTTTCCAGATTTCAATAAATGGGAGCCACTAATTTGTAAGAGGAGGAACTCAGTCTCGTGAGCGTTGTCAAAATCCCCATTTTTTCCTTAAAAAATATTTCACCAATATTAATGAAACTAAATGATATTCTCTTCCTTTGTTTATGTGATCCAACTTAATGAATTGCCTTATTTGTGGGTTTATTTAAAGAACTTAAGTGGATTTATCACATAATATTCAATAGTGACAAATTACTTATGTATATGTAATTCGAATTAAGGGATTAAGTTGCTCTTACTTAAACTTATGCTCACACTACCTTAGTTCTTAAATTCCATTTGGTGTATATTTTGCTTAATGAAATCAAACGAGAGATAAATAAATATTCGAATATTTGTTTCCTCAAATAGTTTTTAATCAAATACTTCATGCAACCCAATTGATTACTTCACTTTTAATTATATTTTTTAATGAAATTTATTGCCTCTATTAACTTATTACCTTTATTATGTGATATTTTAATTGAATTTGGGCAAGTGTGGGGAAGTGAGCGGAGGAGGGAGGCGTGGTGGGGGAGACAAATATAGTCAATAATAATTTCATGATTAAAATTTAGTGAGAGCAAGAGACAATATATGAAACACTTTACCAATACTCTCAAATATGCTTATCATCCATACTAATATATTGCATTGATTATATCAAATTATGTCATAAACACTAACAAAGTTTATTATTTTTAATGTAAATAATTGAGAAAAAGGAATAATTAATTATGAACCAAATGAAAGTTTTATATAATTGATTGTAAGACATTGATAATTAATTGATATCTCTCACACTGATTACCTTTGTAATTTGATATCCAATACTCTCATATTCCATTGATGCATCACACTTAGTTTACTTCAACATAACATCATTATTAAGGACACCACAAAATACTAACCTTTTAATAACAATTTTCTAGTAGTTTGAAAATAATGAGACACAACACATCCACATGATTTGAAACAATTAGTATAATTGATTCAATATAAAGCCATTAAAGATATCCAAATTTGTACAAGCCTTATTTGCACACTGCTTTCTGTGTGACTTAATTGGGGCATTATCATTGATATTTTAATATTTAGTTTTTCTAATGGAGTCATATACCCTTACATTTTCTTCTCTTTCCTCAATTGTTATTTTATCCTATGGGTCTTTGGTTTGTGTCGTGCCCCACTCGACGTGAGTTCCAAAACATGTTAAGAGAAAACCAAATATTTCGATTGAAGATTGGAAAGGCAATAAAGTGGTGATAATTTTTTTAATAGTTATACAACAATAAAAAACATACTCGTTGCGAAGGCGACTTGATTAAGTCACACAATGTGAAGAAGCGGAACCAATCCGCCTTTGCATACAACTTGGAGGATTTTAAATAAATAACGAATCATTACTACAGAGTTGCGATAACGACACGAGGGACATGAAGTCGGCCTAACACCGCTTTCACCAGTTGCACGGATTACGATTATTTTAAATAATTTGACAATTAATATCGTAACGAAGGTACTAAAATACTCCACTTGCGATATTAACATATCACACGAGAAGGGATGGTGAGGTGAGATCAAATTTTTGCGGAAAGTGAAATAATCACCAAAGCGGTCATGGGTCCCACTTTTCCTTCGAAATGGACCCATGCCCTTGAGGATGAAAATACGAGTTAAACTAATTTACTTATTTTAATTGTCCTGCTAAGGAAATCCCATAACATGGGTTAAGTTAATTATATAAATTTTAAACCATTTAAATTTGATTAACCCATTACGCTAACTTACCCAAAAAAAACTAAATTCAATTTGATTAAGTTAATTATCTCGCTAAGGGAATTCGCCAAATTACAAACTAAGTTAATTAAATAAATTTAACCATTTAAAATTTACTATACTCCATACTGTAATTTCACTCGGAAATATTCTAAGATCAACTTAATTAAAATAGCCTTAAGAAAACATCATAATAAAATAAAATACCCATACCCCCCAAGTTTTGCACACTAAATCACAGCGATTAAATCATTTAAATCTCCACCGTAAGATTAAGTTTTCCCTATAATCAAAATATGAGAATATATATTTCAATACCTAAGTTTATTTTATTTCTTCTCCACATTTTACTCGGGTCTTTCTCATTTTCTTTTGTGTGTTTTTTTGCAGTAAGAAGCTCAAGAGTTTGAGGATTCGATCTTCCTCCATGACAAATTTGCATTTGTTACTTGCAAGGTTAAATTTAGGATTTGCATTAGTTATATGCAGGGTTTATTTATTTTTTCTATTATGGTTTTCTTTAGGTGAAAATCCACAACAAGGGCAACCTAGGAAGCTCTCTGGTTTATTTTTCGGAGAGGAATATAGAGATTAAAATGCCCCATCTCTCTCTCTTTTAGACCAGATCTTAAAAGAAATATATACTTGTTTCACTTTGCCCATGACTGAGCAGAGTAAGGCCTTATGGCCTGACATAGGAGGGGAGACCATTGGTTATAATGGCTTCCACACAGGATTATTTTAATAAATTAAAAAAAAAACAAAAAAAAACAAAACAAATTTTCTCCCCTCCCTCTCAAAAACTACGGCTGCCTTAAAAAGCTAAAACCATTGCATTTTTTTGCTTTATTTAAAAAGTTTTATAAATATTAACACAAGTCTATTAAATATATATGTATTTGTTTATTTCTGTTTATATATAAAAATAAAAGAGGGAATCTATCCTGATTCATCTCTGATTTCTTTTTTCCTGATAAATTAATAAGATGAATACATTTTATGGTTTTCGTTTCTTACATATATTAATAAGATAATTATATTCTCTAGATATGTGTGTGTGTGTGTGTGTGTTTGTGTGTGTGTGTGTGTGTGTGTGTGTGTGTGTGTGTGTGTGTGTGTGTGTGTGTGTGTGTGTGTGTGTGTGTGCATATATATGTATGTATATATATGTATGTATGTATGTATCTATGTATGTATATATGCATATATATATGCATACACACACACACACATATACACACACACACATACACACATACACATACACACATACATATATATATATATATATATATGTGTGTGTCTATACACATACACACACACACACACACACACACACACACACACACACACACACACATATACATATACATACATACATACATACATATATATCTACATATACACACACACACACACACACACACACATTGGGTATACTAATAAGATAAAATATAGACATCTGAATTATATATATGTGAATATGAAAACCAGGTAAAACCAAAACCAGATTTTTACAAGTTCTACGTTTGATTTATTTTAGATTTAAAAGTTCATTACTCATTTATAAACCCAGAAAAACCATGTTTAGAATGAGTAGTAGAAGTCTAACCAAATCATTTTTTGTCCTTTAGAGTACAAATTACTACCTTTTATTTATACCAGGAGGAATTATTTGAAGTTCCTAAGAAAGATTAACAACATATTTTAAACCAGATTTGTGATAAATTTTCTAGAAAAAAACATCATACAAGAATCAAAATTTCAACATGAATTAACAGTTTGGCATACACAACAATCCTCTCATTTCCATTTTCTTCTATAAATATTTCACCATGATAACAGTAGATGAATATTTAACATTTCATTCTTCTTAACTCAAAATTTCATTTCCCAAAATGAAGACACTACAAATATTTCAAGAGACGATTTTACACCCAGGCATTTCAATGACAACACATTTTCTATAGTAGTGTTTAACCCATCTTTTCTAACCAATTTACATAATTTAATTATCCCATGACAACTTGTCATATTCATTACACAAAAGAGAAATGAAGTAAACTAAAATTATTCAAACCCTCTGTTACAAATATATTGTGACATTATTAATAAATTGTAATATTATTAATAATGAGTTTATAAAACTCATATTAATAATATAGTTGTAATAGTTAGTATTAGTATTTGGGTGAGTTGTGAGAACAACTCATGTAGCTATTTTTGCATATGAGATAATAAAAAGATGTACGAGATATTAGGGGATAAGTCTAAGAGATTCATGAAGAGAGATATGATGGATTGAAGATGAAGTTTGACTCCACCTTTGTAGGAGATCAAACACTATAAAATGTATTCTCCATCTATGTAAATATATCCCGAATGAATTCAATTTCTAAATTATAATGTTCGGTGTTTTATTATTGTGTAATTTTTATCGGTGGTATCGACGCATGGTCGGTCGAATGAGAGTCTAAGAGAATTCAAGAGTTTCAAAGATCTACCTTCCTCTCTTCTCCAACTTTGAATCTACATCGGATCTATATTTTCTGATCTCTCCAGAATGAATGCTAGATTATTCATATTTCCTTGCAAAAAACATGCATTAGAGAGTTCTATTCACATGAGAATCCTGAGAAATATTGTGCAAACATATACTACCTGGTAAATATAATATCAGTGTATGCAATTTGTATTAGGAACTTTGCGCATATCTATCATAATAGAAATCATAAGCCTCAGATCCATGTTTCAGTCTTGCCTCGCGACCTTATAGAGTATTTCATTTAGTGGTGGAATAACTTTTAAGTAAAGAATATGATTATTAGGCTAGATCAATCAACATCTTTTATCAGCTAGATTACAATTCTGAGGATCGACTTGCTACACATTTTGTATTCTGATTTGGTAGAAAAAGTTTTGGAGGGGTGGATGTCTACGTATTCTTTGTTGGATTAACCAAACCACGTAGTCATAATTACCATCACCCAACTTGATATGGATCACAAGATCCTTGCCATGACTCCCACATTGCATGAAGCTCATAGTTTCACCAAATCTGTGACTGTCAAGATTTTGTAAGTATTACGTGTGAGTCTACCAAGTTTGTTCAAAAGTCCATAAGTGTATAGTTGGTATCAATAGTCTTTGGTCTAATCTCTGTCAAAGGTTTTAGTTTAGAGTTTTTGTTTTGAATATTAACATTTAGATAATATCTTATTATTTAAATTTTGAATTCAAATGTTGCTTTTGTGGTTTATTAAATTTTGAGTTATTATATTTGTGTATATGTGTTTTCTTTTATTTTAGATTTGTAATATGATTTCAGAGTTCCTATTTGAATAAGTGAAATGTTCAAATTGAGGGGGGGAACTGGAAAATGGTTTCAATGTTTAATTTTCCCTCTATTTAATTTATTTTCAGTAAATAGTGGTTCCTACATGACTCCCTGAAGAAAGACATAGTGGAAAGACGAAAGCACAAAGAAAAAGAAACAACATGATATTTGGGTTATTGGTTGTCCTGTAAAACCATCCTTTGTTTTAGGTTGTTGGTTGACCTACAAAAACATCTAGATCATGAGCACTCATGGGTGACAAGCTGTAGAAGGAAGTGTGATTTTTGTTTCTATAATGTCAACATTAGGGGAGTGTATATTGGGAATTAATAATGTTAACAATAGGGGAGTCTATGTTACAAATATATTGTGATATTATTAATAAATTGTAATATTATTAATAATGAGTTTATATAATTCATATTAATAATATAGTTGTAATAATTAGTATTAGTATTTGGGTGAGTTATGAGAACAGCTCACGTAGCTATTTGGTGTGTGAGATAATAAAGGGATGTGTGAGACATTAGGGGATAAGTCTGAGAGATTCATGGAGAGAGATATGAGGGATTGAAGATGAATTTTGACTCCACCTTTTTAGGAGATCAAACACTATAAAATGCATTCTCCATCTATGTAAATATATCCTGAATGAATTCAATTTCTAAATTATAATATTTGGTGTTTTATTATTTTACAGTTTTTATCACCCTCCTCTCAAGAGGAGATAACCTGCTAAATTTTGGCTTAGATCAAATCGATGATGTTGACTTAAGGGAATATACAACACTATGCAACCATGAAGGTTGCAAATTCAATCTACTTCCAGATCCAACACATTAAAGTTAATCCTTTAAAAACACAAGAGAATGAGTATGGTTGACCACCCAACCAATTGGCATCATTACATGCCACCAAGAAGATCAAGATGACATGATAGCCTCCCCCAAGCCCATGGGAAAGAGAAAACACATCCAACCAGCACATAAGAAGAATTCATGTTCAAAAATCAACATTCAATACTTAGTTTATCACAACGAACACATATTCACCCAAATAATAATCCAAGAAGCACCATGATTCAAATATAGGGAAGAGGGGGCTGAAAATCCCATGTTTTTTATAGTCAAAATCTCTATGCAACCAACAATTTTAATCAACCTTATCTCTCCATAGATTTAACACCCCGTATCACTCCAAAATCACTCCCCTTATCTCTCCACTGTCTCCCCCAAGAAGGATTTTCAAACCTATGGTTTCCTTTATTGAGGGTAGCAATGGATTTCTAAACCAAATGGAAATGCATCCCTACTTACAAGCCAAATGTAAGAGTAAAAATTAAAAGAAAGAAACTCTTTCAAGCTTGTTAAACAAGCATATCAAGTGTAAAGGAGGAAATTTCTCCCTCTTCCCATCCGTCTCCAAAACCCACACCCCTCAAGGGTGGGTGGAAAACAAAAAAATAGATAAACAAACATCCATTTCTCATTCATATGCATAATTCAACTTATAACACAAATTTCAAAGAAGAATTTCAAATAGGAAACAAAATAGGTGCAAGATCCTACTTTGCACTCAAGTACAATCCAACCAAGGAGATAACCAAGACATCCAAATGGTTGTTCCAAGATCCAAGCTATTCCACATCCACATCCCACAATTTCCCCAAAAAAAAGAACCCCTTCACTAAAGACATGAGGGGTTAAGAAGGAAAAATGCCACATAAGTCAAGTAATGGGACGGTGACAAATTTCACCCTCTAGCTTAACCACATTCAAAGAAAATGCATTAAAATTAACCCACAAATTAAAATTGGGGAAAATTTTCTTGTCTCCAAGCAATTATGAGAAGCTTCAAATTTCAAAATCATTCTCAAAATCAAATATCCATAAATTTTGAGTGTGTGGGAGGGGTAAAATGTGCCAATGGGCCTCATTTGGATTGAAAAGATCCCATCCCATCATAGGGATGGAGATAGGGTTGTTTTCCAATGCAAATAAAGATCTTTTCTTGCCATTTACCCTTCCTAAATGGCACATTTTTCCCAAATCCGAGTTTGGGAAAATGTGACATTTAGGAGGGGAAATTAGGCTCACCTAATCCATGATTAGGTGGCCTAATCCCTCCTAACCAAGACAATCATCAACTCGTACCAAAAAATATTCCCAAGGACCACCAAAGATAGCATAAAACACCAAGTTAGCATTAACCAAAGGAGGATAAGGGTATACACTTAGAACAATACAACATGAGCCTACATCACAAAGGTAAGAGGTAAGAGGTGAGCCAACCATCACATAATAAACCACATACAATATATGAACAATGAACAACACAAAGAGAAGGTGACATAAATCGATAGAGAAGGAATGGTTTGGCCTCACGGGCCTTTTTGTGCTAATTGGGATGCATTTCCTGAACCCCACGTTCTCCCATGATCAAATACCTATCACTTGCACACTCAAGGAAAACCTCATATCTTCCCAATATAATAACAAAATATGATATAATAATATGCATCAAAATCAACATCTATATAATCCACATTCTAAGATAGAAGTATATCAAAAACATGAATCATCTACCGAATGAAATAATATAATCATCATCATACATCAAATATGGATCAAATATCAATACCAAAACATGTTAATACTAACACATGATATCATCATTAGAACATAATATCTGTAAATGCATAGTATCATTGTGTGCTCCATAGTCAATTTGTGATCAAGTATTAGCATCTCAATGCTAGCAATACGATATCTTGAATAGTGTCATATCATAACAGTGTATCAAAATAGTAAAAAAACCTGTCAAAAAAAATGTCATGAGATAATGTCCCATCATAATAACAAAACAAGTAATAATGTCCTTGTCATCACAATAGTATAGATACAATGAGTCACACATGACCAAAATGAGAGCACTAAAAAGGGTGGGCACTACATCCCCCTCCCCTAGGAACTGACTTCCTCCGGGAAGTCACTGGAAGAGGTAAGGATATTGGGCCTGCAATGGTGTCACATCCTCCCAAGTAGCTACAGTCTCATCATATATGTCCCACTAAACTCTAACCTGGTCCAGGTCACACCCTTTAAGGGCCAACCTCCTATGCTCTAGAATATGCATGAGCTCCAAAGTTCACTAACCTTCGACCTCCACCTACAAGGTGAATGAATCCAAAACATGAGTTGTATTAGGTACATACTTCCGAAACATTGAGACGTGAAACACGTCGTGTGATAGGATAGGTGTGGTGGCAAAGTTAGGCAATAGGAAACTAGACCAATAGTCTCCAAGATCTCAAAAGGTCCAACAAATCGGGGCAATAACTTAGAGCCCTTCCCATAACGGATCTTAATCTTGTGTGAGATGCACCCTCAAGAAACACCTTATCACCCACAAGGAAGTGATGTTCTACCCTCTTCATGTCATCATATGCCTTTATGGCATGCACGAGATTACTCTAAATGCTACAGAATGAGAATAACCTATTGTTCCATATCATGAAGGTATGTCGGACAAAGAACAATCTTGTCATCTAACCTATCCTAACTCAACGGGGTCTTGTAAGGTCTCCCATACAAAGCCTAATAAGGATCCATTCCGATGGAGCTATGTAAACTATTGTTATAAGCAAACTCTACCAGAAAAAGGTAATGTTCCCACTTTTCGTATGCTGATCCATCACATACATCTGAAGCATGTCCTCAAGTACCTGGTTCACCCTCTTTGTCTTCCCATATTTCTGAGGGTGATACGTTGAACTGAAGTTAATCTAAGTCCCCAAAGCTTCCTGAAAAGAGGTCCAAAACTCAAAAGTGTAGACTAATCCACGATCATAAATGATCATCCTAGGTATACCATGCAATCTCACTATGTCATCCATAAATACTTGTGTAATGACAACCACATTATATGATAACTTCATCAGAGAGAAGTGGGAAACCTTGGTCAACTTATCCACCATCACCATGATGGCATCATGATGAAATGATGAAGTGGGAAGACCAACAATAAATTCCATGGACACCACATCCCACTTCCACTCTAGAATATCATGAGGGTATAAAAGACCGGTGGGATGAGAATGCTCGACCTTCACCCTCTGGCACTCAAGAAAGTGGGCTACAAAATATGCAATATCATGGTGTAACCCTGGCCAAAAGTAAAGTTACCTCAAGTCTGCGTGCATCTTCTTCACCCCGGGATGGGTGGAGTAAGGTGTTTGATGTGCCTCAAAAAAAAAATCTATGGCTAATCACCTACTCTAGGCACATAGATGTGCCTATGAAATTAAAGAAGACCATTATAATTCAAAGTGTACCCTACATACTTACCCACCAAGGGCCCCTGAGACTCAACCATCTGCTAGGCTCCCTCATAAAAAATTTCACCTAGAAGTAGGTGAATTATTTTACCCCTAAGATCTAATCATACTTTCAAGGCAGAAATCTCAAGTCACTCCTTACTCAAAGCATCAATGATGATATTATTCTTCCCCTTGATGTACTGGATGTCCATGTTGTACTCACATATGAACTCCATTCAAATTTGTTGTCAAGTGTTGAGGTTGGGTTGTGAAAAGATTTGTTGAAGACTCAAATGATCTATCCTCAATACAAAGGTCTTGCCTAGAAGGAAATGCCTCCATCGAACCAATGACATGAACCACTGTTGTAAGCTCAAGATCATGGGTGGGGTGATTAAGCTCGTATTCCTTGAGCTTGTGAGACTCAAAAGTAATAACACGATGCTCCTACATGAGCACCGCTCCAAGACCCTCAATAAATGCATCTGTTCAAACCACGAAGTTAGCTAAAGGATTTGGAACTGTGAGGATGGATGTTGTAGTCAATCAATCCTTGAGTAATTGAAAAATCCTGTCACACTTCTCTTGACCAACAAAACTTCTTCCCTTTACACTGAAGGGAAGTAATAGGATTAACAATCCTAGAAAATTCCTGAAAAAAACCACGGTAGTACTAGCTAACCCCATAAAGCTCCTGACCTCTAGCCAGTGTGGTGGGGGATGGCCAATCAATGATAGCACGGGGATCTATAGAGATACCCTCACCTATGATAATGTGCCCCAAGTACTGAATCTCATTGAAAGAAGGAACACTTCTCCAAATTCCCAAACAATTGATGTTCCCTCAAAAATTGTAATACCTACCTCAAGTGCTCCTAATGCTCCTCAATCAAGTGAGAATATATCAAGATGTCATCCAAAAACAAATGAAAAATCTATCCAAAAAGGTCCTGAAAACCCCATTCATGAGGCTCATGAAAACTACATGTGCATTGGTCAGCCAAAAGGAACCACTATGAACTCGTAATGCCCATACCAAGTCCTGGAATGTTGTCTTGTGGATGTATGCCTCTACGATGCATACACAACTGATGGTATCCCGACTTCAAATCTATCTTGGAGAACACTCTGACTCCCCTCATATGATCAAATAAATCATCTATACGAGGTAAGGGATAATTATTCTTCACTGTTACCTTGTTCAACTTTCAAAGTTTGACACACAAATGAAGGGACCCATCCTTCTTCTTCACAAAAATCACTGGTGCACCCTAAGGAGACACACTAGGTCAGATGAGGCCCTTCACTAAAAGGTCCTCCAACTAAATCTTGAGCTCATGGAGCTCAGATGAGGTCATCATGTATGGAACACGTGACATGGGTGCAAAACCCAAAACAAGATCAATAGAAAAATCAACCTCTCACTGTGGGGGCATACTTGGGAGCTCACTAGGGAAAACATCTACAAACTCTCTCAAAATAGGGTGCTAATCCAAAGGAGAACTTATTAGAATATCCTCTGATATATCACTTATCATGATAGGAAAAATATGACATCCCCTTGCACATGCTCCGCTTGAGATGCATAGCGGAAATCATACATAGGGACACAAGTCTATGAACCCTAGATATAACAACATAACTGCCTATGTCCTCCACACACTCAATAAAACTTGTGTTTGTAATCTACTTTGGCCTGATGAGAATCAAGCTAATCCATTCTAAGAATGACCTCATAAGATCCCAATGGTAAAACTTGGAGGTCTAAAGTAGTGGAAAATACTCCTAAGTCCATAATGTAACTCTCCACATATGAGTCTACAACGAGCTTGGCCCCAGTGGCCAACTCTACCTACTATTTATTTACCTGCACAGAAGCTACCAAACGAAACCTATCCACTAAAGAGGGTGATATAAAGGATTAAGAAGCTCCTAAATAAAATAATACAGTAACATGTGTACCCATAATCATACATGTTGTCTCAATAATTGTGGGTTGATGCTCAACTGACAGTTCTCCACCGCAACATAGATATGATGAGTGTGTCCTGCGTCGCCAACTATCTACTCTGAAGCTAGTGCCTTTTTCCTCTCACCAAAATCTGGTCTTTGAGGACAAAATAGAGCATAATAGTCAAGGTCTGCACAAATGAAACACCCTATGTGCATCCCTATCTGACTGAGACCCTCCTGTTGATATGATGTACTGACCTTATAGGTACCACTCTAGCCAATGGTGTGAATGAGCCTGATTATGATGTTGGCTCCTCGACCTCCTGTCTCTACCCAAAATGTGGCCATTATGGCCCCTACCTCTCTGACTATCATATCCTAGTCTAGTCCTCTGTTGTTGAGGAGCTTGTTGTTGAGAGGGATGTGATGTGAGTGTGGGGGTGGTCGAGAATATGACTGAAATGGTCTAAACCCTCCTCTCGAGGGTGGGGAAGAACCACTTGACCTTTGATCCTGAAATGAGTGAAATCACTCCTATAACTTGCCACTAGTTCCTATCCCGAGACTCATATGTCCTAGTATTGTTATCCTCTATGATATAGGATTTCTCCACCACCTTCTCTAATATTGGGGGAGATAAAATCCTCACTTCTCCTGCCAAGTCTACATTCAGGCCCCTAATAAATCTGGTCACCTACAACTTCTCATCCTAGAGATAGTTGACATACTGAAGAAGGTCCAAAAATCTACACTCATACTAAGCCACTGAACTAGAACCCTATCGGAGATCATGAAACTCATCAATCCTCTTCTAGATAAAGTGTTCTGACATGTATCAAGACCTAAAACACTCCTCAAATAGCTCATAAGTGATGGTCTCATGAGTCAAATGGAGCTTTCGTTCCTCATTCCTCCACCAGACACCTGTTGCATCACGAAGGAGGTGTATGAAAGGTGAGATTTGACATTACTCTCATAAGGATGCAAGCCAAAGAAACTTTCTAAGCTTAGGATCCATGACTCAGCCCCAAATCCATCTATCGTGCCTCCATAAGTAGGTGGGTGAAGTCAAAGGAGATCACGAATGGCACCACCTACTGCCTGCCCATGAGGGCATGTCTCAACCACTCTCTAAATATGCAATGAAGGGATATGAGACCTCTCTCACTGGATCGTAAGCTCAATTGAATAGATATGTGACCTCTGTTGTTGTGAAGAGACTTGTATGTGAGTAGCAGAGTGTGAGTCCTCATCTAAGTGTACCTCCCTGTCAGGGGGAATATCCTCTGTTATGGCTTATGAGCGTGCAGGAAGTCAATCTTGAAGGACCCCCATCATTTGATGTAGTGCATCTAAGATCTGTGGCCCAAAATCAGTACTAGGTGCCTTTGGTGGTGGTCACCCATGACCTGAGTCACTGCTGCACCTCATCCAGTACTGCGCCCCATCATCCTGCACGAGGGAAAAATGGTACATTAGACTTTTACGGAAACGATTAAAACAAAGTGGTTTTATTTAAATTTAATTACCCAAAAGTTAATTAACTAATCCCCAGAGCATCTAGTGTTGAAACTGAGCTCTGATACTAGATGTTGTGCCCCACTCGGAGTGAGTTCCAAAACACGTTAAGATAAAATCAAATATTTTGATTGAAGATTGGAAAGGTAATAAAGTGGTGATAAATTATTTTATAATAGTTATACAATGGTTAAAAAAAAACTCATTACGAAGGTAACTCAACTAAGTCACAAATGTGACAAAGCGGAACCAATCTACATATGAACTTGGAGGATTTTAAACAAATAACAGTTCACAAAAATAATGTTGTGATAATGACACGAGGGACAAAAGTCGATCTAATGCTGCTTTCACCAGTTTTATGGATTATGATTATTTTAAATATGTCGATGATTACTATCATAACGATGGTACGTAAATACTCCACTTGTGATATTAACATATCACACAGGAAGGGATGGTGAGGTGAGATCAAATGTTTGTGGGAAGTCAAATAATCACCAAAGTGGTCATGGGTCCCACTTTTCCTTCGAAATGGACCCATGCCCTCGAGGACAAAAACACGAGTTAAAACAATTTTTAATTAATTTAATTATTTTAAAAATCTCGCTAAGGGAATTCCACAACATGGGTTAGGTTAATTATATAATTTTAAACCATTTAAATTTAATTAACCCATTACGCTAACTTACCCAAAAATAACTAAATTTAATTTAATTAATTTAATTATCTGCTAAGGGAATCCCCCAAATTATAAATATAATTAGATAACATTTAACCCCTTTAAAATTTAATTAACTCCATTAATTTACATTTATCCCGAGGTGACCAATACTTAATAATCAAAACATTAAGACCCCTTAACCAAACAAGCAATTTACATAAACCACTAACCAAATAAAATTAATTAATTTTAATTTATTTAGTGGTGCAACCATATAACTTTAAGTCATGGTGCACACTAAAATCACAACCCTTTGATTGATTCAATCTCCACCACAGGATTAAGTTTGCCCTAAAATCAAAAGATGAGAATATATCTTTCAATACCTAAGTTTATTTCATTTCTTCTCCACATTTTATTTGGGTCTCTCTCATTTTCTTTTATGTGTTTTTTTTTTGTAGGAAGAAGCTCAAGAGTTTGAGGATTCGATCTTCCTCCATGGTAGATGTGCATTGGTTATTTGCAAGGTTAAATTTAGGATCTACATTTTTTATATGTAGGGTTTAAGTTTTTTCTATTATTGTATTCTTTAGGTGAAAATCCACAACCAGGGAAACCCAGGAAGCTCTTTGGTTTATTTTACATAGAGGAATATGGAGATTAAGATGCCCTCTCTTTTTCTTTTGCTTAGATCTTAAGAGAAATATATATTTATTTATTTACCCGAGGTTGCATTTTTCACTCTTCCCATGACTGAGTAGATTAAGGCCTTATGGCTTGGCATAAGGGGGGCTACCATTGGCCATAATGGCTTCCATGCAGATTTGTTTAATAAATTAAAAACAAAAAAAGTAAAACAAAGTTTTCCCCCCTCTCCCTCTCAAAAACTACGGCTGCCTTAAAATGCTAAAACCATTCCATTTTTTTTTGTTTTATTTAATTTTTTTTATTAATATTAACACAAATCTATTAAATATATATGTATTTGTTTATTTGTGTTTATATATATAAATAAAAGAAGGAATCTATTTTGATTCAGAATTGAGATAATAATTTTTCTAATTTTTTTATTTTTATTTTTTCTAGTTAATTAATAAGATAAATACTTTTTCCAATTTTTTTTCTTGGATATATTAATAAGATAATTATATTCTCTGGTATATATATATGTATATATTATTTTTGGGTATACTAATAAGATAAAATGTAGATGTATTTGCATTAGATACATGTGAATATAAAAACTAGGTAAAACCAAAACCATATTTGCACAAGTGTTTGATTTATTTCAGATTTAAAAGTTCATTACTGGTTTATAAAATTAGAACAACAAGTTTAGAATGAGTAGCAGAAGTCTAACCAAATGATTTTTTTAAAAGTACAAATCACTACCCCTTATTTATACAAGTAGGAATTATTTCAACTTCCTAAGCAAGATTAGCATACTATTTAAAACCAGATTTAGAATAAATTTTCCATAAATAAACTTCATACAAGAATGGAAATTTCAGCATGAATTAACAGTTTGACATACACAACAATCCTTTCATTTCCATTTTCTTTTATAAACATTTCACCATGATAACAATAGTTGAATATTTAACATTTCATTCTTCTTAACTCAAACTTTCATTTCCCAAAATGAAGACACTACAAATATTTCAAGAGACAATTTTACACCCAGGCATTTCAATGATAACACATTTTCTATAGTAGTGTTTAGTCCATCTTTTTCAACCATACAAATTACAGAATTTAATTCTCTCATGACAACTTGTCACATTCATTACACAAAAGAGAAATAAAGTAAACTACAATTATACAATCCCTCCTCTCAAGAGGAGACATCATGTAATTGTTTTTAGATCAAACATAGTACCAAGGGCATTTCAAATCTACAACTCTACAACTTCCAAAATAAGCTCCATCCAACTCCATCACAAAAAACTAAAGCCTCCAAAAACACAAGAGAATGAGCCTGGTTGACCACCTAACCAATTGGAATCATTACATGCCACCAAGAAGATCAAGATAACATGCTAGCCTCTCCCCAAGCCCTTGGGGAAGAGACAACACATCCAACCAACACATAAGAAGAATTCAGGTGAAACAATCAACATTCAAGTACTTGGTTTAACACATCACACACATACTCACCCAAGAAAAATAGCCAAGAAGCACCATGCTTCAAGTACATGGAAGAGGGGGATGAAAATCCATTTATATTTGTAGTCAAAATATCTTATGCAAACAAAAATAATAATCCACCTTATCTCTCCATACATTCAACACCCCTTATCACTCCAAAATCACTCCCCTTATCTCTCCATTATCTCTCCCAAGAATTATTTTCAAACCTATGGTCTCCTTCATTGAGGGTAGGGATGGATTTCCAAACCAAATGGAAATGCATCCCTACCTACAAACCAAATGTAGGAGTAAAAAAAATCAAAAGAATGAAACTCTTTCAAGCTTGCTAAACAAGCATATACAAGTGTAAAGGAGGAAATTTATCCCTCTTCCTATCCATCCCCAAAACCGAAAACCATCAAGGGTGGGTGGAACCAAAAAATAATAATAAACAAACATCGCTTTCTCATTCACATGCACAATTCATCTTATAACAAAAATTCAAAGACAATTTAAAATATGAAACAAAATAGGTGCAATATCCTACATTGCACTCAAGTAAAATTGAACCAAGGAGATCACCAAGACATCCAAATGTTTTTTCTAAGCTCCAAGCTATTCTACATCCACATCCAACAATTTACCCAAAAAGAGAACCCATTCACTAAGGACATGAGGGTTTAAAAAGGAAGAAAACCACATAAGTCAAGTAATGGCATAAAATTTCACCTTCCACGTCAACCACATCCAAACAAAATGCAAAACAATTACCCCAAAAATTAAAATTGGGGAAAACAAATTTGGCTCCAAGCAATTATGAGAAGCTTCAAATTTCAAAAGCATTCCCAAAATCAAAGCTCCATAAATTTGGAGTGTGTGGGAGGGGGAAAATGGGAAAATGGGCCTCATTTGCATTGAAAAGAGCCCAATACATCATAGGGATGGGGGATAGGGTTGTTTTCCAATGCAAATAAAGATCTTTGTTTGTAATTTACCCTTTGTAAATGACACATTTTTTTTCCAAATCCGAGTTTGGGAAAGCTTTGACACTTAGAAGGGGTAGTTGGGCTCACCTAATCCATGATTAGGTGGCTTACTCACTCCTAACCAAGACAAAACATCATATACCACAAAATATCCCCAAGGGCCACGAAATATAGCATAAAACACTAAGTTAGCATTAACCAAAAGAGGATAAGGGTCTACACTTATAATAATACAACATGAGCCTACATCACAAAGGTAAGAGGTAAGAGGTGAGCCAAACATCACATAATAAACCACATACAATATATGAACAATACACAACACAAAGAGAAGGTGTCATAAATCGATAGAGAAGGAATGGTTTTTCCTCATGGGCCTTTTGTGCTAATTGGGATGTATTGCTTGAA
Source organism: Taxus chinensis (assembly GCA_019776745.2). Lineage (NCBI taxonomy): Eukaryota > Viridiplantae > Streptophyta > Pinopsida > Cupressales > Taxaceae > Taxus > Taxus chinensis. The sequence continues at coordinate 326,490,685 of CM034156.1, read as the reverse complement.
CCCCACGTTCTTCCATAATTGAATACCTGTCACCTGCACACTCAAGGAAAACCTCATATCTGTCCAATATGATAAGAAAATACGGTACAATAATGTGCATCGAAATCAACATCCATATAAGTCACGCTAATCGATAAGCATATTGAAAACATGAATTGTATATCGAATGAAACAATATAATCCTCATAATACATTAAACATGGATCAAATATCAATACCAAAACATGTTAATACTAACACAAGATATCATCATCACAACATAATATCTGTAAATACACAGTAGCATCGTGTGACCCGTAGTCAACATGTGATCAAGTGTTAGCATCCTAATGCTAGCAATACGATATCCTGGATAGTGTCATATCATAACAGTGTATCAAAGTAGTAAACAAAACCTGTCAAGAAATAATGTCATGTGATAATGTCCCATCAAAATAACAAAACAAGTAATAATGTTGTTGTCATCACAATAGTATATATACAATGAGTCACACACAACCAAAATGAGAGCAATGAAAAGGGTGGGCACTACAATTTGTCCTATATTTTATTGCATCAAAATTGGTACCTAAGAAAATATTAATAACCCAGGATAGTGCCTTCATTACTATCCAAGACAACTGATAATATACATGTGTTTCCTTTATTATTTTTCTTGGCTTGATCATTCTTGTGTTGATCTTATAAGTATTTTGGGTCTAGTTGAGTTGGAATTTGTGTGCCAATAGGTCCCTTATTCAAACTTGAGCACGCACACACACACACACACACACATGCAAATATATATAGTCTTGTTGAGTTCAAATTTGTGCACTAACAGGTCCCTAATTAAAACTTGATAACAACACACACACACACACACACAAACTAACTAGAGGTATTTTAAGAACAATCTTCTAGCATAAGAGGCACCTAACTGGTTCTAATGTTTACTTCTGTTCATAAACACATTTTTTATTTTTTTAAAGGAACACATTAGATCACACACACCACTTGCAAGTTTATACCAAAGGATGACCTAAGAAAATTACATGTAGTTACATATAACACTCATAATAATTGGGATAACTACATTCAGATTGATCCCCCCTTCATGGAAATGGTAGATAGTGTAACAATCACTTTTTTTAGGGTAGTGTTGAGGTCAGTTTAGCCCAATAGTTCCACAAGATAGTTCATGATGTTTTTTTTTCATTTCAAGTACATTTATAGGGTTGAAAAAGAGGACACATTACATTAGTTTCACACATCATTGCAAACATCTAAAGTGATATTCTGCTAAGATAGATCAATCCGAGTAGACATTTAAATTTCACCAAGTTTTGAGTGACAAGGATACTACCATTTTCCTTGACCATTTCCATCCACCGATAATGTTTTTTTCCACTAGTAGTGTCTAAGTGGATTTGTGTAGTATGTCATTTTTGAGAGTTTTTAATCATGAAGTTCCAAGTATTTTATGATCATGTAGCAATTTATCGGATTTAAAGACAATATAGTGTTAGCTAAGTATATTATCCCTTTGAATGTATTATTTTTTCCATTTATTCAAGAATTTCCATTTACCCTAATCATATTTTGATTATTGTGTTTTACTTCCTTTATTCATGCAATCTAGATTAGGTCAACTAGTTTATCCATTTTCTATATCTTTGGTGTAAAATAAGAAAAACATTTTATTAAACCCTACTATTTTTTTTTATTAAAGGTGAAAAAATGGTTGAGGGGACCCTACCCCGAACACAAATTTACATAAGAGAAATGAAGGGTCAAGGGGATAGCCATTAAAACCCCCTCAAAGCAACATGAACATACCTAGAGCCATCAAAAGAGAAACAAAACAAAACGGCACAAAATAAAATAACTAACAACAAAGTACCAAAGAACTAACAACAACCAGGAAACACCAATAGAAGAGGAAGCCTCCATTATTCATTGATCAAATCACCCACCGTTTGCATACATCCATTCCACTCTTTAACCAGGTTAGCTATAATGGATTTCCAGTATTTATAGTTGGGTTATGCTATCTCCACCTTATGGCCAGACCCCTCATTTTCCTTGTTTTTCACTATTTCTATGCATTGGATCATCCCTACAAGGAGCTTGAGATGGTGTATAGTAATTTTGATGTTTAGGATGTGTACATCTCTAATTTGAAGGATAATACCATTCATCTTCAGCATGTAATTATCCATAGAGATACACCTTTCATTTGCATTTTTCAGTTGTTCATTCAACACAATAGAGGAGAGATTCTCCACTTTCTCCTATAAATCCCTCAAGTCAATTATCACCATACTTATCTTGTGTCCATTAATATCAATATCAAGCCTATGATTCTCGAACTCCCTCATGAAAACATTGGACTTAATCACATTATACTAGGCATTAAACATATTTTGCTGGGATTTTTTGAGCGCATGTAAACTTTTAATGGCATCCTCAGTATTTTTAGATATTTTATCCTCAGAAGACTCATGGTTAAGCTTGAAATTCTTCTCCTCACTACTGTCATCGTGGATGGCCACCTTTTCCTAATTACCCGCTATCTTTGCTTGACCCAAATATTTAGCCCACTACTCTTCAGAGTCTAAGCTAACCTCCAGATTATCACAGGGTATATAGGCTCCTTTCTCCCGATGTTATTTTTTAACACTGAACTTAGCCAAGTGAAATATGGTTCTTTTTGCCACAGACTTCCCCACTTCCACCCTATTTGCATCGCCCTCCACGGCTTCCAAAATCATAGGCTTCTCTCCAAAACTAGTAGAAGTCCATTTGGTCAAGGCCCCAATTCTTTCATTTTTCCCAATAAGGGGCATTCCCAGCTTTATCATGGCTTTGCTTAGGCCTTGATGTACTGGTAGGGAGAAAGTACCCTTCTTGACCTGAGAGAAAAAATTCACAAGAGAAAGGAACAACAAATTTGGGAAGTTATAGGGTCTGTCATTTTGAATGTGATTTAACATTGGAAAATGTTACCCATAAATAACTTTATAACTCCCTTCAAGAGTAATATAAGCCATAAGAAGCTGAGAAATTTCATTTTAAGGATGGGGAAGATCCTCTCTTACATAACCCTTGTGAATAATTTTAGGGGACCCTTACCAAGCATGAAGTAATCTATCTTCTGGCTGTAATACAATTTTGGTTTAAAAGAAAATTTTCCCTCTTGAGACAGACCCGAGATTTTGGCAATGAACTTTGGAGAGATAGTGAAGGAAAAATTGCAAACCCAAACATGGCCATCCTTCCAGGTCTTCACGATGGATTCACTCAGAGACTCATCGAAACCATAAAAAATGTTGAAAAATTTTATCATGCCATCCCTGTCGAATAGATCCTCATCCTCTTTGTACATATCTAGGACCTTATTAAGTTCAGTCCTCACAAGTTCGCCACCCATGGTGCTAGCGTAATTCTTATTCCTTTAGAGCGATCTATGCTTGTTGTGTCTCCCTTTAACAAAATTGGAGGTATGATTCAAAATAACCAAGAGAACCACCCAGACTTTGACATGATAGGATATAAAGGTTTGCACAAGTTTAAGATTTAGAGAATCCAAGTGCATCACCCAGAGGGCTTTATTACTGATTACCATCCTCATTGGAAGAATTACAGTTAGCGGCTCTTCCCAATCCAAGATATCAATGAAATTTGCATCCACATAGGATAGATCCTAAACCACCTTAAAAGACTTAGCTTCCACCCCCTTATTAGCTAAAACATCAGCCAATTTGTTTCCTTCCCAAAAAACATGAGAGAAAGATATATCAACAAAGGAGACAAGTTTATTTTTAGCATTTTTGATTAAATATTCAATAGAGATAGAGATAGAAAATTTAACCTCTCTCATGCATGAAATAAGATTCAAGGTGTCTCCTTCCACGAGAAGGTTTGTGAACCCTTTCTCTTCAGTGATCTTCACCCCCTAGTACATCGTTGCTGCCTCCGTAACATGGTCCGATTGAATTCCCAGACAAAAGAAATAAGAAAGGAGAAAACAACCCTTGTGATCTTGAAAGACTCCTCCTCCACCTGCCTTTCCTGGATTCCCTTTAGATGCCCCATCGAAGTTGAGTTTGATAGCTCCTTCCCGAGGAGGCTTCCACTTAACCCCGTCTCTAGGATTGCTTTTCCTAGGAATTAGAGCAAAGGTTAAGTTCAATTTCTTGATGATAAACTATTCATAGTCCATGAATTCCACTTCCTTATTCTTGAGGATAGAAAAATTATTTCTAACAACCTATAAACACTTGTTTATAATCAGTCTTCTAAGGAGTTTCTTGTTATTAAAAATCCTCCGATTTCTCTCTTTCCATATTTCCCACCAGGAATAACCAAGGGTCATAATCCAAAGGTTTAATTTTCACCACCAACTATTAATTCATCACCAACATAAGGTTTCATTTTCTTGGGGTTTTTCCCTATTAGGGATTACCATTTTTATATGGTTTGTATGACTTCTATGACATTATGGTTTGGTGTTGTGATATTATGATTTCTCATTTTCATGTTTTAATTTTCCACCCCTTATGTACATGCTCCAAACCTTAGTTTACAAACAATGGCCCATCCTTTAGACAAAATATTTATGCACATGTTATGCTAGATGATTAAACCAATATTTGTATGACTATGCAAATGATTATGTGAATGATGATAATATATATTGTTATGTTAGTGGTATATATTTATACAATGACAATGAAGATGAACTATTTCAAACCAATGTTGTAAAAAATATGCATAGAAATAATTCTTATTCTACTTCCTCTTTGAATTCTCTTATTGTTGATGATGTAAACCATATACAAAGTGATAAAATATTTGTAACTAATACATTTCTGGATATTATTAAGAAAATGAGTGAACATGATAAGTGTCTATTGAAAACAATAAAATATTGGATAGATAGGGAATACACAACATCTTATGATACAATGATGTTTCTGTCTCATGTTGATATGCCTTATAATGATATTTGTTTTCTCCATGTTGATATGCCTTGCAATGATGTTTCCAAGACTTTTGTTGATACACATTTCAATGGTGTTCCCAGGCCTCATATAAATGCACATTACAATGATACTTCTAGGTCATGTACTAATATTCATGTTTCTACTCATGGCCACACATTTACGCTTACGTATGAAATACGTGGTGCTATGAGGCCTCTAAATAATCCCCTTCAATCTATTACCATTCCTCTAATAATATAGTATCCTTGATTCATATGATAGGTGAATTTCGAAAAGTAAGTTGATGCTTTTTATCTTTAGAACCCATTGCATCTAATGCTTGGGTAGAAATAATGTCATATAAGGAAAACATATTGTTGGAAGGATCATTAACTCTCCTTATCCATAGGGATGTATAATTCCTAAAATTCACTTTTTTGACAAGCATAGAAATCCCCATTTACATATTACATGTTTTTTCTTCTTCTCTTGGAAATTAGGAACATGATGAAAAGTTATGACTAAATTTTTTTTAGGAGCCTAGTGGGGTGTGATCTAGATTGGTTTTATTTCTTATTTAGTGGGTTCATTTAATATTTTATTCAATTAGAAGAGGATATCCTATATCAATAAAACATCAACAAGGGTCCTAATATTATATTTAAATATATACAAACCATTTAACAAGGTTTAAATTAGCAAATATGCGACACTATTATTAGGTTTAACGATAAAATACATCGATTGGTATATCAAACTATGAACATGGGGATGAAACTCATATTTAGAAAGAGATTTTTAACCCTACTCAAGGAAAATAATAATGCCTACAAATCCTTTAATTATCTTTTCTATGACATGATTGATTATGAAAGTGATCTTTTATGTTTAATTACTTTTTCTTGTGAGACTAATACTTCACGTGGATCTACAAATTCAATTCTCTAAGGTAACTCTCCATCTAGGAAAAAAGCTACATATAGGGAAAGTTATAAGCTCATCATTTCCAAAATCCCTACCCATTCTATATTTAGTATTTCTATAAAATTTAGAGGATTAAAATATAAACCAAGGGTTATATTACACATACTACTCAAAATAAATTATGTATATTAACATTAGATTGGCATTTCCCCATATATCATTTGACACGAAAGAGGGAAAGATTGTTTTGTAAATACCATAAAATGAATGGATGCAATGAAAAAAAGTATTTTTTTTTTGCAATATAAAATTGAGGATCTCATTGATAGTGGCGTAACTATATTTTAAAAACATAATTTCTAGATATGTGATGTGAAACCTCCTTCATTTATTTCCCAATCTAAGCTAACAAGTATAATCCAGGAAGTTCTTAAGGCACAAACATCAAAAGATCAACCTAAAGATGAACCAATGAAACTTTTCTCTTGCATATAAGGTAAACATAGATAATGAATCATGGTTGATGTTGAAACACATTATAGATATACACACTTTACATCCTTTAGAAAATGGGACATGAAAAAGACGGGTTATGTAACACCTAGAATTTGGTCCTTAGGAACTTAGAAATTCTCATTTCAAACTTATCTCAACATCATATCATATATAAATTTATTGGATAAATATAAAGGCATCCTACTCAATCCCCACACTCTGAGTTCATTAAGTCATGTATTTTTCTTCATATTAACACATTTGGAAACAATACACCTTATACAAAATACATAATTATACTATCAACTATTCACCTCATGTATGTAATAAGGTTCCATACTAAACCTAAAATAGTTCACCATTTTAAGAGAGGTTCAACCAATATTTATTTGAGGCCAAAAAAATTTCTTGTTGTACTTGTAGCAGTCATATTTTTAAAATAACAAGTTCCCTTAGTCATCTTAGGGTCACTTGAGTTGGAATTAATTTGCACATGTCACCTATATCAATGCATACACCCTAACCTATTTAGGGCATATGGGGATCTCATATCTATAAAAACTAAAAGAAGAATTTGAATCGTAATCATTGAAGTATCATTTCCTTAGAGCACATTATAGATAGCTGAAAAATGTAACTACACTATCCTTTTCTTTTCCTACATCACTCTCATGCACTAAGATTGAAGTCAAAGTATCATTGCCAAGTGTTGAAGGACTTATTAGGTATTTTCCATTTACATTATTTATGCACATTATCACACACCTATTGAGAGGGATATTTACATGATCATGAAGCCCTTTTGAGCTAGTGTTATGCAGGAAACACTCAACCATTACTAGGATGTGATGATGTTAGTATAGCTAATTCAAACTAACCCCTTTTAGGTCGATGAGGAAAGTGAGGGTTTCAACATAAGAAGAAGCTATTTACAGGTCCAAAAGTGTGATCATGCAATTTAATATCCATATCTCATATACATAGTCAAAATTTCATCTAGTGCTAGAATTTAGTTACAGATCATAGTTACAAAGGATATTATCTACTTCCCTAAGATGAATTTTTCGGGAGAACCTGTCTGAAGTGGGAAAACACATTAGACACTCATTTATAGGATTAAATTTTTTCTAGACATCTTTGTGATACTTTACATGTCTTATTTACTTAGTTTTTTAGCACTCTCAGATGTTTAGACCTTACAAAATAGTGAATTACATATAAATACTAACCCTAATTGCTTGTAATATACTTTCAAAATTTGTGTTTATCAAATATTATCCTATGGAATGATTTTAGGACCATGTATTCATATTTTGTATTTAGAATTATAATACACATTTGGTTGAGACATCTTAATTAAATCAACCTAATTTTGATATTACATTTTGGTATATATAATTTATTTTATCGATCACACCAACCTATGAATTAGTTCCTCACCTTGAGGGTTTTAGATTTCAAAATCTAATTTTCAACACCATAGATTTTCTTTGGGTTTTTATAAAAACCCTAGTCTTCTTGTGTGCATTTAAGATCATTGCAAGGTCAATATTAACACATCATATTACATATAACTTTATATCCATTCTTTTCATGCAAATCCATAAATAATAAAGGAATTAGAACACTACATAATGGATAATCCCACTCAAATAACTGAATTATTATTTGCTACTAAAAATATAAGGAACTCCTTTATATAGTCAGGACAAGGAAAAATAAATTTTAACCTTAAAGCAATACAAATACACCTTCCAAAGGCTATCCTCCCCCATTAGGGGATATTACTCATATATTTACCCATTTTTTACCTACAATAGTGTTATAAATATGGAGCCACCACACATTGTCCACCTAAGCAATATGCATATTACTACACATTATTTGGAATTTTCATACCTATAACTATACATATGGCCCAAATACTATTCCTAATGTATATACCTAACAACTCCAAGACATGCAATCAAAAATAGGTCTTCCTATACAAGGTAGATTAAATTCATAAGTTCCATTAGGTTAATTAATAATCATTTAGCCCCTAATATCCTTAGTTATCCATTACCACTTGAGTTTTATCCACCCAAGTTTTCATTATATTATTGAAAGGTTAATCTAAAACACCACCCTCATGCCTTCATGACCTCTTCTATTGATTATGTAGGTAACTATATTTTTCTAGATAAGATTTTTATTTGTACTCTCAAAGAATATGTGCTATATTGGCTCTATACACTTCTAGTTGAGTGCATTCATTTCAATATTTAGGTGAAAAATTACATTCTCATTTTCAATTGACATCAATCAAAATTTCTTATCTTCCTAAGTGAGTCAAGAAATAATCTAATGAGAGGGTCAGAGATGACGTATTACATTGCAAGACTATGTTTTCTTTAGTGCCTAAACAAATTGATGAGGATGATTTAATCGAGGTATTCGTTGATATCATTAGCCCAAAAATATTGGAAATATCCATGTTTTATTACAATGTATTCGTTGATAGCATTAGCCTAAAACTATTGGAAATAACCATGTTTTATTACTTCACATGATTTTAAGACATGGAAAACAGTAAAGATCTATGAAACCAAGCTCCACGTAATCATGTTAAAAAAATTGAAATAAAATATAATTATAGTGGAAATAAATTCTAATAAGTGTTAGTGTGAGTTATCCTATGTGTCCTTGTTATATGATGAAGGGGAGGGTCATCTCACATGGGTTAGGTTTAGGGTTTGCTATTGAGTCATGCACTAGGGTTACTCAGCACCCTATATGTACTCTCCTTCTATTCATTTATGAGCATGCCAAGACACTCCACTGTCTTTCCTCTATGTGCAAGATTTGTTTCTGTTGAGCAAGTTCTTCTATTATTGATTGATTCTTCCTTGTGATTACACTGGAGCTATTACAACTCCGTTGGAGTGCAACTACTTTTTGGTGCATCATTTCCAATTCGATTCTCACAAACTCTTTCATGGTATCAAAGCTACATGACTTGCCATCACACCAAAAGCTTGAATTGATGGTAGAGAGGGATCTCATTGTGTTAATCAATTTATATGCCAATACCCTCCCACACGATGGAGCTAGGTATACACCCAATCAAGCCCAAAAACATTAGGAGGAAGTGACACCAGGAATTTTCCGGGAGGTCACCCATCCTAGCACTACTCTGGGGCTAGCGCGCTTAACTTCCTGGTATCAGAGTTACATGACTTACCATCATACCAAAATCTCGAATTGATGGTGGAGAGGGATCTCATCATGTTAATCAGTTGCTATGCCAATACCCTCCTGCACGATGGAGCTGAGTATACACCCAATCAGGCCTAACAACATTAGGAGGTAGTGACACCGGGAATTTCCTGGGAGGTCACCCATCCCAACACTACTCTAGGGTTGGCACGCTTAACTGCCTGGTATCAGAGTTGCAGGACTTGCCGTCACACCAAAATCTTGAACTAATGGTGGAGAGGGATCTCATCATGTTAAACAACTGCTACGCCAACACCCTCCCACACGATGGAGCCGGGTATACACCCAATCAGGCCCAACAACATTAGGAGGAAGTGACAACGATAATTTCCCGAGAGGTCACGCATCCCATAACTACTCTAGGAGTGGCGCGCTTAACTGCCTGGTGTCAGAGCTACATGACTTGCCATCACACCAAAAGCTCGAACTGATGGTGGAGAGGGATCTCATCATGTTAATCAGTTGCTACACCAATATTTTTTTTTTAAAGAGGAAGATTGTTCCTGAATAAGTGTTCATGAATCCATAAAACAAAGTGCTCTGAAGGCCGAGTCTTCTGCTACAAAAGGTTCTAAAAATGATAAGAAGAAAGGAAAGGCCCTTGTAGCTAGAGTTTCTCCTTCATCGACGTGGATTATAGATTCCGGTGTCTCGCACCACATGGGTTCTTTTCATGTTGAGTTTTCCAACATCGAACCTTGTGGAATGTCCCAAATCACGATGGGTAATGACACGACAGTGTCAGTTTCTGGTAGTGGATCTGTAAAGATGGATGGGGGAACATTTAACCAAGTGTTGAGTGTTCTTGATCTCTCTATCAATCTCCTATCGGTTTACCAAATTACTCACCTTGGTGAAGGAATGTGAGTGGAATTTGGTCATAACTAGGTGATTATTCATGAGCTTAATAATGACACTACAGTGGTTGAGGGAAAGGCTGATAACCATTCATAGTTATATACCTTTTCCCACTTTACTTCTAATTCTACGCCCACTGCCTTGCTCACTCATGTAAATGAGGTTAGTAAGCTATGGCATGAGCATTTCAGACATCTAAATTATTGCTACCTTGAACAATTGAGCCAAAACAAAATGGTCAACGGGTTGCCCCGCGTCAAGTTTTCTAAGGGTCTTTGTGAGGGTTGTACCCTTGGAAAGCATCCTGAAAAGAACTTTAACAAAGAAAAATCCTGGAGAGCCACTCGTCCTTTGGATCTTGTTCATAGCGATGTTTCTAGTCCATTTCCTTCTCCTTTGTTTACTAGAGCTCTTTATGTGCCAACCTTCATTGATGACTATTCGTGATATACTTGAGTATATTTTCTTAAGCTTGAGTCTGAAGTCTTTGAACATTTTCAAGAATTTAAGGCTCTTGTTGAGAAACATGCAGAACGGTCTATCAAGGTTCTTCAAACTGACAATGGAGGTGAATATGTAAACAATAGGTTCATGGATTTCTATACTTCTGAATGGATATCTTTGCAGCATACAGTTTCTTATATCCCTTCACAGAGAGAAAGAACCATACTCTTAAGGAGATGGCCACTTGTATGATTCACTCGAAGTCTCTTCCTCCATAGTATTGGGTCGAAGTAGTGAATTGTGAAAATTACATTCAGAATCGTGTTCCACACAAGGTAGTAAGAGGGATGACATCCTTTGAAGCCTGGTTTGGATGCAAGCCTGATGTTGAGTACTTTCGAGTCTTTGGATCCAAGACTATGGTTTGGAATCCTAAGAAGAAACGCAAGGCCTTGGAACCACAATCAAAACATTGTATATTTATAGGGTATCCTGATGGCGTGAAGGGATATCATTTGATGAATCCTACTTCTCATGAGCTGTATAGTGAGAGTAGTGTTAAGTTAGATGAGTCTTCTTTGACTTCTACTTCTCCACCTATTGAGGTTCTTCATCTCGCTGATTCGGATTCTGACTCATTAGATGATGATACTGTTGAGATTGCTCCTCTTCATGATCCTCTCAACCATCAGACCTCCGAGTCTTCTAATTATGACAGTAGTGATGATGAGGACTATGTCCCTTCTCACTCAAGTAAAGAATTTTCTGACTCTGAGCCTGATCCTCCTGGTCCTCTTTGGGCTAGGAAAAATTTGCAAAGTGTTGGAGATTTAGTTGGCGATACTTCGGATATGAGACGTACTCGCTCAGATTTCATTGAATCCCACTCTTTCTTTTCCTCTGCTTCTGATCCACAGTCTTTTCGGGAGGCTTCTGGTATTCCTGAGTGGGATTCTACAATGGATGAGGAGTATTCCTCTCTCATGAAGAACGATACTTGGGATCTCACCCCTCTTCCAAAAGGAAGAAAAATCGTTCGGTGTAAGTGGGTGTTTTAAACAAAGTTTGGAGTATATGGAGACTTCAAAAAGTTTAAAGAATGATTAGTAGATAAGGGTTTCTCCCAGATAGATGAGGTTTATTATAATGAAACCTTTTCTCTGGTTGCAAAGATGACTTCTATTTGACTGACCCTAGCCAATGCCAAAGCAAACAGATGGAAAATCCATCAAATAGATGTTAAGAGTGCCTTCTTTCATGGTGACCTAGAGGAAGAGATCTATATGGAACAACCTCCAGGTTATGTCCAAGATCCCAGTTAAATAAGTCTCTTTATGGCCTTAAACAAGCCCCTCGGGCTTGGTATGCCAAGATGGACTCCTTTTTACTTACATCAGGGTTTACTAGGTGTCACTTTGATCCAAATGTTTATATTCTATAGAATGATGACTCCATACTCATTCTTGTTCTCTATGTTGATGAATTTTTGATCACAGGCAGCTCTTCCTCTATTATTGATTATGTGAAGATCACCTTGGCCAACAGGTTTTCCATGATTGACTTAGGTCTACTTCATTACTTCCTTGGGATCCAGATTTCACAATCTGACTTGGGAATTTTGATTTCACAACCTAAGTATGCTCTTGATTTTCTAGCTCATTTTTAGATGTCCGATTGCAAGTCTTCTCCTACTCCTTTTCTCTTTGGGCTTAAGTTGGTTTTAGATTTCTCTACTCCCTTGGTTAATGGTAGTCTTTATCGACAGTTAGTGGGGAGCTTGATTTACTTGACTCACACTCGACTGGATTTATCGTATGCTATTGGGATCATGTCCAAATTCATGCAGGAGCCACATGAGCTGCATTGAAAAGCAACTAAATTGATTCTTCATTATGTTTGTGGCACTTATACTGATGACATTCATTATCATGGAGGGGTAGATATCGACTTAATTACGTTTACAGATTTTGATTGGGCTGGTGACTTAGATCATCAGAAATCTACTTCTGGCTATAATTTCTCTCTTTGTTTGGGTCCTATTAGTTGGTCTAGCAAGAAGCAAAATGTAATTTTGATATCATCTATAGAGGAAAAATACAGAGGAGCAGTTAACACTGCCACAAAATCTATTTAGCTACAGGGTATTCTAACAGAGTTTGACATCCACTTTCGGTGGCCTACCATTATCTACTATGATAACACGAGCACTATCTCCATTTGTAGAAATCTAGTTCAACATCAGTGGATGAAGCACATTGAGATCCATATGCACTTCATACAAGAGCTTATTCATGATGGCATCATTAACATTCAAGAAATTTAGATAGCTGATCAGATTGTAGATTTATTTACCAAGCCCTTCACTGAGATGAAGTTTCTTCACTTACGGTCTCTTCTTGGGGTGAGGTCTTCTGTAGTTGCTCATCTTCTTCAGGCTATGTATTCTTTATTTTTATTCTTCTAGGAAGATTTTTTTTATATATGGGCACCTTATCAGCCCTTTAGTTTCCGGGCCCCATTGACACATCTTTCTTAGTTGTTTAGGTGTGTCTTCTCCTTCAGTATGACTCGTCATAACCGCTACCCCAACTTCGATGAAGGAGGGGTGTTGGTTTGAGTTATCCTATGTGTCCTCCTCATATAATGAAGGGGAGGGTCATCTCACATGGGTTAGGTTTAGGGTTTACTATTGATTCATGCACTAGGATTACTTAGCACCCTATATGTACTCTCCTTCTATTCATTTATGAGCATGCCAAGAAACTCCACTGTCTTTCCTCTATGTGCAAGATTTGTTTCTGTTGATCAAGTTCTTCCATTATTGATTGATTCTTCCTTGTGATTACGCTGGAGCTATCATGATTCCTTTGGAGTGCAACTACTTCATGGCGCATCATTTCCAATTCGAATCTTACAAAATCTTTCAATAAGATCCCTCTTATAAAGGAAAAACGAATAATAATAAGAACAATGAAACAATCAATATAACATAATACTAACCCACACCAATATTTGAAACATGGTCCAAAAAAGAAATAGACCTATTTAATATAACATCTTCATATGATTCCATGAAAAAATCTTTGAGTGTAATTTGATTCAATTCCCTCCACCCACTACCTTTAATACTACCAGACCACAAGATGTAAGGTTCAATAGTATAATTTATAGTGATTTCCATCAATGTCTATAACATTTTCATGATTATATGCTTCACATTACATCATAAGATACAAGAGCTAATTGACAACACCTTTTATATGAAAATAACCCAACCTAATGCTAGATTGAAAGTATTCACTAATCCATTACCACATCATGTGAATAATTACAATGTCGATGAGATACAAATGGTTTAACACAAAGTGTCTTATCTATTAACCTATATGAATAATATCTATCCTATTAACAACATAATTAATGCAACTAGTTTTTAATAAGGTGTACACCATCGATAACCTTTTATGATTTAGAGATTCCTCTTGATGATGAAGAAGCATCTAGAATTTTTTTCCATGCACATGTTGATTCACATTTGATTCAAAGTATCATGATGGAAAATTAATCTAGCTGAAACCTTTACACTATGGAACTCCTTAAATCCCTTAGTTATACACACAATACCTTATAAGCAACACAAAGTTAGTTTAGGGATTTAATGGCCAATGGTAAATCCCACTTTTCTATATAGCATTACCTCTAAATATTGGACCCAAGAGGATGAAACTTGGTTTCTTATATTCCCTTTTAAAAACATAGTCAATATGCTAATTGTATTCCCTTTGATTTTTGAGATTCACACTATTCCTTATAGCTTACATAGATGCTTAAAGTATGTACAAAACAACATGGTGGTCACCATTCCTAGTATCCCATATGAGTATCCTATTTGGCATATCCTAGTACCCACATTAGTTCCAACCCAACAAAAAGTGTACCTATTGCGGCTAGAAATTACACCCTATATTTGATCATGGAAGATCAAGAATTTTATGCCAACATGGGACTATCTCCAAGTGTGGGAATTAAAACTCGAGATAGACCTCTAGAGAAGGTTGGATTCCTCTTTTCCATGGGTTAGAAGAATCTACGGAATACAATCTAACCTAATATAATTATTTCAAGGAGACAAAGTTAGAAAGAGGAGAAACTAAAAAAAGGCGGAGGTGATGAATCAAAATGAAATGTGGAACTTCTCCAGTTCTAAGAGACACAAATGCAAGTTTGTAAGTGAAGGTCATGAAGGATGCACACAACTCTAACACAAGCAACTGGAAAGAGTGCAAAATACACAAGAGGGAAAAGATATTCATGCTAAAGTACAAAGCATTTGAAGGAAAGAGAGAAGCCACACTTGCATTAATCGATTCTTGACAGTCTTACATATAAGATCTGAGGATGATAATAATCCTCCACTTCGCAAGTTGCAAAGGTCGAAAATCATAGAAGTTTCAAGTTCACATGTGTAAGAAAACCTGCAAAATACTGCTAGAAGGAAGAAAATGGGAGAAGAGCCCTTACAATATGCGTGAGAAGCATTATTAGTTATACAACTCATAGAAGGGGAAAATATAAAGAGGGTGAAAGAGAAGAATGGAACACCATGCTGAGAGTACTAATCCCCTAAAATCATTGTTAAACAAGCATGTGCATTCCATGATGTCTTGTACATGTGGTAACTTGTAGTACAGGTATGGACGTCATCAAAAAAGAGGTAACTACCATCATAGCATGATTGCCTTGATTCCATCACACACCATCATAAGCTATGAATGGAGGATGTCATCCTTCATTAAATTCTAGTGGTTAAGGTATTTAGTCATCTGGTATAGAAGGGAAGATTTGAAATATTGCACTTGGAATTGCATGATGTTTTCTGATGTGATTCATGGATTTACTTGTGACCCATGGTTTAGTGCATCTTCCTGAGTGATGAGTAGAGATATTTCTGGCCTCTGTAATGCATGGTGAATGCCTACAGTGTTTCTACGCTTCCACTTGTTTATATGTATCGCTATGCCACTGTTAGGCCTTTCTCCTTTTTATTTCCACACAACACTATATCTACAACTATGCTTCCTTTGTTTCTACCGTCATTGAAAATATGTTGAACACTAGGATAGTTTCTCGTAGCTCCTAGAAACCCATGAGTTGTTCCAATTTTTCTTTCAAAAAACTATGCAAAAGTCTTCAACTTCATTTGACATCACTAGATCTAACTTGGAATACTTTGTATACTTGGTCCCTCCGCACATCTGAATTAAAAAGTTACCACAGAATTTTATGTCTTCTGAATTCATTCACGTGACATGTTATTTCTCACATGCCGTAAAGCAATAACTATTTTTCTCATTCCTTCACTGGAACAGATCCATGTATTTAGCCAATTTCTCCATGGTCTTTTACGTGGTATGTAACCCCACTTAGCTGCTCTTGAATTGACCTCACTTCCTCATGAGAAAATAATTTGGTGCTGTGAAGGATTGACTTCCTCAATGCTCATGGAAGGTCTAACAAGACTTCACATATCACATAACTCTGCCAACACCCATTTGATGTCCCAAGTATTGAGTTATCATTCCTTGTTTCCATGAAGGTTGAGGAGAACCTACAGAACATTACATATTCCTACGTTTTGTGGAAGATAGATATCAGTGTCCCATGGATTTTTCTTGAGAAAAAATTGACTAAGTCTCCATTTTGGATGAGTTCGTTCAAAATTACATGAGGGTGTAAATTTTGGACAATAGTTTAGGTGACCTCTAGGGGACATCTACCAACTAGATGATGAAGGACCAGTGATCTTTGAAGCATCTCATTAGGAATGGAGTCAAGCATACACCTTTGAAGAAAATTGATCTTAAACTTCTAAAACCCTATCTCTTGAGATCCAAATGAACTTAACATTGATTGAAGTTGATCTTATGGAACTGAAGCAATAGTACTCGTTGAAGATATACTCCAGCTATCTGAATCTTGGCCATAAAACTTGTTCTAAGATGACCTGTGTATTGAATGCAAGGGAGCTTCCAAAAACCTATGTACAAAAGGGAATAACCATACATGTCTCAAGAGAAAGCATGTAGAGGGTGCATACACACTTATTATAAACAAAGAAGATCACCACAAGGACTGAGGAAAAATGACATTCAATCAATGATCAACACATAACAGAAAGAGGGGAATCCCAACAAAACAGAGAAAAGAGACAAAACAATAACTATTTATAAGATGCAATGATATACAGACTTAATCGGAAGTGTTTAAGAGGACATCCCATTAATTGAGGATCTGTACATTGATTCTCCATCAAGGTTGGATAACTCAAACAAGTAAAATTAGCCTCTTTACAGGAAATGATGATGTGTGGCCCATGCTCCAAAGTGCATCAAACTTAGAATTTTTCACCTATGGTTTAGATCTATTTGCATCCCACTTGAGGACTAGATCATGTGTCTTGAAAGCCTGATTGCTTTGGATTTCTTATCAAACCCACTTTTTGGTTGATCTCTGATGTTCTTTCCAACTTGATCTATGGTAGATCACCTTAATTCTTCAAGTTTGAAATAACTCCACCATTCTGATTTTTGTTTGGTCTTCACCTTCAAAATTTAATTGTTGGGATCCAACTCTAATGAAGGTAAATTCAGAGATGACAATTGGATTCCTGATCTTGTCTACCATATATAAATTTGAAACATAGGAGATTTGTGCCAGTTTCTCTCTTTGGATGTAATTCTATTAGCCCAAAGAGAAATATTTTACTTTAGTATGTTGTTGCCTTTGATTGACCTCCATATTCCTCTTCATGATTATGATCAGGTTCTTGTTAGTCGATTTTACCAAACTATTATCTTGTTGTGTAGTAGTTGGAGGAAGCCTTCAAATAAACTCCACGTCTCAAATCTCAATCATAGATTTTGGAAGGCTTATAAATGCTTTAGCATTATCTGAAATGATGGTTCTGAGAACCCCAAACCTTGTTACAATGTCCTACAAGAAGTTAAGGATGACTAACTCAGTAGCTTCCTTGAGTGCCACAAATTCCATCCACTTGGTGAAATAATTTTTTGCTGTTAAGTCTCATTTATGACATGAACTTGATGGAGGATTGGTCATACCATTAAAGTTAGGTCCCCATTGAGAAAAGGTTTCATCCACCTGATTAGGATAAAGAAGGATGACTGCCATCTTATTTTTACTAGTGAATAAAGCACATTCTTTACATTTTCTGACCCATTGATGTGCATTTGTAAATAGTGTCCACTAGAGAAACCAATGTGGAATATTGCTAAGACGTTGTTCACCTGTTCACCCTTAATGCACCTTAACAAAACTCTGTCAAGGTTTTTTTGAAAAGAATCCCTCCAATCAATGCATAAGGAACTAATTGCAACCTTAAGTGCCTTATTTTTACTTTGCTTGAACAAGAAGGGTAACATCCAATTGCTAAGAATATTTTTGTATCATTGATCCAAATTTTGTGGCTTATTAAATCACCATCAATCTATGTAAAACCTTCGTCATAAGGAAACTCATTGTTACATGGTTCCTCTGTAGTATATGGGTTTCTAACTTTGCACAGATTTGGAACACTTTGCATATTTTCAATTTTAGGACCCCCCAAATCTTGCAGATCCTCTATGACTTGTCCATGTTCTTCTTACAAGAAGAAAGAGGATTCCTGACCATTCCCTACATCCATGACGAGCTTCTTAAAAATTTCTTTTCCTCTTACCAATTTCATGGCATTGATGGTCAGATCAAATTCCATGATTTTAGTCACTCGCTTGATTCTCTTTTTACTGATTTCTTCCCCTATTATAAAATATCTCACACTAAGATGTGAGGCTAATACTTTGATGCAGATGATGAAGAACATGGGGCTTGAATTTATTGAGAGTATACAAAATGGTGAAAAATTTATTTTCCAAGTGACAATACTTGAGCTCAAAATTCTTCAGCGTTTGGTTGAAAAAGGCAACAAGTTAATTCAAGTTCTCATCATTATTTTGTATCAAAACTGTGGTGATGTTAATATCTGTGCCATACATATATAGGATGAAATACTTTGAGAAATATAGGTTAATAAGTGTGGGCACTTGAGAAATTGTGGCCTTTATCTTGGAAAATCCTCCTCTTCCTTCTGTAGTCCATTTAAAACATGTGTCCTTCCTTAGCATATAGGTGATAGGATTGACTAATCCTAAAAAGTTAGGAATTCATTTAATGACCAAATTGATTTTACCCAGGAAATACTGGAGGGAATTATTGTGGGTTGGAAAGGATAAAGAGAGAGGATGACAAATATTCTTTCAGGTTTGATGGAAATTCCATCCTTTGAAACAATGCAAACTATAAGTTTACCATGTGGAATTGAAAAAATGCATTTCTTGGGGTTCAAGGATACTCTGAACTCTTTTCACCCTTTCAAATATATTTCTTCAAATGCTCCATGTGATGTTTTTCCTCCTTGGAGAAGACTGTGAAATCATCGAAATAGATAAGGATGAAATTATTAAGAATATGGTATAAGGTTATGCACATTTCTCTCTAAAAATTGGCACCTACATTTGATAAACCTAAAGGGCATATTTTGAGATGCATAATGTTCCCCACTTGGTTATGAATGTGGTCCTATGTTGGTATGTCTCCTCCCTCATCTTAGATCTGATTGTATCCTAAGTAGATCCATCAAGCATGGAAAATCTCTCATCTCCTACCACCATTTGTAGAATTTGATCCATTGAAGGAAGCAAGTGTTGATCTTTCAATGAGGCTCTATTTAAGTCCCTAAAAGATATGTAGATCCTTATTTCTCTATTTTTATTCCACAAAAATACTAGATTCACCACCCAAGATGAGTATTTGATATGGAATATGATCCTTGGCTCAATGAGTTTAGATAACTCTTTCCTCATGCGGCGGTTCAATCCTGGGATTTAAAAGGCCTTTGTTGTTTCCTCACTGGCTTGGCTATAGGGATGAAGATCAATAGCATGTTGGGAAATTTTAGGGTCAAAACCTCAAAGATCTCCATAGTTCCATAAAAATATATCATGAAAACTTTGACACAGGGAGATGAAATCTTGTTAATTTTCTCCTAATCACACACCTTTTCTAAGCAATAACATCTCCCTACACCCATGCAATAGTGATTGGATCTTGCATTCCTCTCTTTATATGGAGGTATGCATACTGTTTTGTCTTTTGATCTCATCATTAGGAGTGAAGATCTCATCAAGGGTTACTAACCCCTCTAGAATTTTTTTAGTCCATAACTGAATGATTTGATCAGCAAAACTCTTTTGTAACATGGACTTACAAGTCGGAGGAGAATTTGAGCCTCATTTTTATGAAGTGAACTATCTTTGTTCATCATTCTCAAATACTTTCTCAGTTGAATTTCATTATAAGGGATGGATGGTCTTATAACCATCTTGATGTGTTTTTTTCCTTAGACAAGGTCTTTTGTACTAGGGAAAAACTAAGAGATGAAAAATATCATTTGATCTTCTTCATTATTCTATTTTTGTTGCAACTACTTGAAGGTTGACATCTTTGAAACTCTTCCAAAAGGTCCTAGAATCATTGATTCCTATATGGTCTTAAGAACCTCATTTTTTTGTTCGGACACACTTTCCTCTGACTTTATGGATGACCAACTTCAGTGTCCCCAAATATCTACAATGCCTTCAGTTTTCTCTTTTTCGTAATGAGTAAGACCAAGGATCAATACTTCATACTCTGCCACATTATTTGAGCACATGAACTGACAACCTATGCATGAAAAAGGATTTCATTGTCCATTTGTATAAATAAGATAACATGCCCACCCCAGATCCATTTTTTCTCCTAGTGGAACCATCAAAATACATCTTCCATATACCATAAGCATTGTCTTCTTGCGTAAGTGGCATGGGGGTGGCGAATTATTCTTCATAGATGTAATAACTACACAAACCTCCTTGAATGATGGTGTCATATGGGTCAAACTCACAATGCTTCTTTAGCCTAATGCATCCAACATAAAATCAGGTATTGAGACTAGTGAAGTGAACTATTTATGTTGATTCAAGGTCACTACTTACTTCTCCTTTAACCATGAAATTTGCATTAATGGGGCTGAGGATCATGAACATTCAACATGATAAGATGAAATAGGTTCAACTTGGATTGTAAATCTAGTTCACATACTTTGTCTTTAGTAGCATATGGGACTAATCTGAATACAAATATCCACCCACCTTGGCTATAAAATATATAGAGAGGTAGAGGGAAAACAAAGCATAGATAATTCAATCATAGATATGTATTACATTATAGTTAGACCTTGGGAAAACATGAAGAGTTAATTCTAGATCTTTGATTACATCCAAGTACTTACACTATGTAGATCCATAAATTTGTAGAGCACCCTATTGGAGGCTAGATTTTATTCAATTCTTAGGAATTATATAAAATTTATCTATGGCATCATTGAGGTACTTGTCACCAAAATATATCATGCAGTTATGTACAAGGTGTTTTCTTATAATTAAGAGACATATAAAAATGATGAGGTTTGAAAAATACACTTTATATCTTCCTCCTTAAGCTGATAGATGTTGATTGTGGGGCTTCTTTTTGAGCATGGCAGGTTCAGAGAGGTGGATTACTGCTTCAATGACTTCTTGCAAAAGATCCCTTTGATATGGGATAGACAAGGCATCCCACATTGTGAAATTCAAATTTTTCCTTTCCATTTTCTCAACAATGTTGAGGGGGATACCTGTAGAATTTTACAATGAGGGAGTGACCTTTTTCTTTATGGATTTCTTTTTCCTATGGAAGTTACCTTTGGATGGCAGGTTCATTTCATTCTATAGAAATTATCCTTAAATTGCATGGGTTTTTCCTAGGTTCTATGGAAATTATTTACTAGCAGGATTTATCGAATTCTGTGGCTCTTCTACAGTCCATGGATTACTTGTTGACACCAAATTTCCGCCCAACCCTGTGGGTTGACCAGAACTATTATATGGAATTGGAGAAATAAGGGGTGTAGATACCTTACTTCAATTGGCCTCTTTTTTGATCTTGTGTTATCTATCCATGACATGGAATTATGGACCTATTTAAACTACTCATAGTTATGGTTAACCATACCAAAATATTTCAAGTCCCAAATAGCATGAAGTTAGGATCCAGGGAGGCTTCTTGGATCTCTTTTGCACTGACTTTCGGGGAATGGAGTTGGACTTGACTCTTGTTGATAGAATGGAATTATACACCATGAGATAATTCCTTATCTTTAATTCAATTCATTGTAACCTCATAATCATACTTGATTATGGTGTTGGTCACAAGAGATAACACCATTAAAAAACTTTTGGCCATATTGTTTTGGATTGGAATAATGGCTTTTCTCAAGCTAAGATTTGGTGGAGAAGGTAGTGGATTTGTATTTGGACAGCTATTCTTAGCGTGAGTAATTTTGTCCATAATCTCTAGTTTTGGTATTAGGATCCTTGTTGTGGTTAACCATCAACATAAATTAGGAAATAGTTATCTTGGGGCTTGATCTTGTTGTCTCTTAAGAGAAACAATTTCATTTATCAACTTTTTTAGTTGGAAAATAAGGCTTTCCATTTCTTCCTGACTTTATAGAGGAACCAAACTGTGGACACGAATAATGAGGTGGATGGAAGATGGATATGATCAATAACAGGTTTTGTATTTTGTGGCCAATTCAAGGAAAATGGGCATTGGAAAATCTAGGGGATAACTATAGCAATTTGAATCAAATAGTTTTTATCCCTAATGGCTAATTGCATAAGTATTGGGTAATTTGGTATCGCTCATAGTACTTAATCATCACTACGTATATGTATAGAATTGAAAGATATAAGAAAATATAAAAATGTGCCTTAATGGAGTTGGTATTATGAAGGGATAGAATAATATCCCATGTTTTTTGGAATCATGAAGTTGAAATATTGACATAAGTTCACTCAAATCCCGCTTAATGGTGCTTAACTACCTCAAAGAGAGAAATGTTGTCTGCATCTTCACATCAAATTACTTACAGATATGTGTAGACACAAAATCATACGCTTACTACTATTTACTTACCGCCAAGTGAATGTTGTAAAATTCTATACCATGGCAAATGCTTACATAAGAGGGATGTATTCACTGAATGACGCACCATTCCATTAGTCCATCTTCTTGTCTTGCATGGTAATTCTATTGTTTTTATCTTGTCATACTTGTCACTCCAGTTGGTGTGGTCAGAGTTATCAACTATGGATCCCTGTCGGATCAGTCTTCAGGGAAGTTTATTGTATATCTTGTCGTCCGGACACTAGCAGTAATCAAGGACACTAGCTCCATCCTTAAGGGTCCATCCCGGGTGCATATGTCCTCTTTATTTTTTATCTTGGTGATTTTATAGTCGAGAATCGGTCTTTTGCAGTTTCCCCCGCTCAATATCCCAAGGAATTACTACATCAGTATGTTGGTACTACCATTAGTGATCAAATTGTTTTATCAATAGTTATCCCTATATAAACATAACATATATACCATGTATAAGGGCATGACAATATCATATCAAGGGCTAACTATCGGTAGTATAAATCAAGGCTACTGCATTTGGGCACATTATTCCATGCTATACAGCTGACTACATAGGACAGGGTTGACTGATAGCATTCTATTCCATCCACTACATGTTGTCAGCCGGTGATCATATGCTATCGTCTTGTTATCTTGACAATCATGTCGACCGGTAGCATAAAAATGTTGTCGGCCGGTAGCATTTTTTATGCTACTAGCCGACATCATACTATATGTTGTCAGTTGTTAGCATAAAAGTATGCTACTAACTAACTATATTCAAGTGAATTTTCAGAATTTTTATTTTGTAGGAATGGCTAATTGATCCCTAAAATTAACTTGTGCCCATAATACCCAGGCACCCACATTGGTACTACCTTATACCCTCTCTAGGCTGCCCATGTCAGCCATTTAAACACCAGAATCTGCGTGCATTTTTTGGTTCATTGTGCATGGTAAAATGTTTCTGTATAAGTCATGGGCCACTAGTTTTCCAATCCAGACTCACTTCATGGATAAGAAAAATTTATATGCCGATGAAGTATGTTACCCCTCTCAAATTCCTAATCGAGAAGGGGAAAATTAAACTAGGAGGATTATTTAGCAAACTTTATATTGGAATTGACGCATATCATTTATAACAGATTCTTTATCATTCAATTTTTTTTTTCAATAGTCAAAGTTGTAGGTAGTTGAATGACTCACCTATGGATATGATTAGCCTCATTTGCACTCTTCTCATGAAATGGGGAGGAGTGGACTACTTGAAAATTAGATATTTAACATTTGGGAGTCACCAGCTGTGTTGAAGAAATGCCTTTGAAGGCTAGAAATACTAAGATACACACCAAAAATTAGTAACAATGATCTGAATTTCATCACGATGTCTCCCATTGGGCATGCCAAAACTATTGGGGCTCAAAATTGCACACTAAATTTTATCATATAAGATCAATAGTTTTGGGCCAACATGGTATTGTCTCCTAGTGTGGGACTTGTGGCTCAAGACAGAACTCCATAGAAGGCCGAATTCCTCTGTTCTGTGGGTTAGGAGAATCAAAAAAATACAATGTAACCTAAGCTAATGATTCCAAGGAGATAGAGTTAGAAAGAGGAGAAACTAAAAAAAAGTGGGAGGTGATGCACCAAAATGAAATTTGGAATTTCTCCAATTCTAAGAGACAAAAATGCAAGTTTGTAAGTGAAGATCATGAAGGATGCACATAACTCTAGCACAAACAACTAGAAAGAGTATGAAATACACAAGAGGGAATAGATATTCATGCCAAATGAAAAAAATTTCAAGGAAAAAAAGAATATACACTTGTATTAATTGATACTTAGCAGTTTATACACAAGGTTGAGGAAAGAGAATCCTCCATTCACAAGTTGTGGAGGTCGAAAGCATGAATTTAGAGTTCATAGGAATGAAACTACAAAATATACAAAGGAAAAAAATATGAGAAGAACCCATATAATGTGTGTGAGAAATTACATTGATACCAATTATGAAGGAAGAGGGAGAAAGAGAAAAGGGAAGGACGAAATGCAATACTGGAGTACTAATCGTTGAAATATTGTGATGCAAAAGCTTCCCCCATGATGTGTAAATAGGTTGTCACCAATTTTGTTTGTTAGTGAGTTTGTAGGGTCATGAGGTCAATAAGAGTCTTCTAGGAAGAGTTAGTTTGGTTTGAGTCCTTCACAAATTTGAAACTTTCCTTTTCCCTCCAAAAGTGCAAAATCTCAATTTTGAAGGCTTTTTGGCTTTAATTAGGAGAGTTAAGGTAATTTATTTTACATTCATGGTTCCTCATGCATTATGTTACGGTATCTCTAAAGGTCTAGGTAGTCATATTTTATGAATACTTAATGATCTTATACTTCTTAAAACCTTAGGAAAACTTCTTTTGTAAAGGGATAGTCTCCATGTGACTTGCTCATGAGACCATGACACTCGGTTATGAGTAGAAATTTGAGGCAAGAGAGATAAAAGGGGGTTTTGTAACTGTTTGTATCATCATTCGAATGATTAGAGTAATGGAAGTTGGAGCTCCAAGGAAATTTTAAGGAATTAACCTTGTTGTTATAGTTTTTGATAGCTTTGGATTATGTATTTGCATGATAATTGTGTATGATCAAATTTAGTTAACAATTAACCTTTATGTATTAATCTGAATGGATCTTAATTGTATTGGTAAGATTTGCATTCATAGGTTTAAGTGACTAGTGGTGCGGTTTTTTTATTTGTTGATAAGAGAGTTGTTATGACAGTGGAGAGTTTGGGAAGCAAATTTTTATGTAACAGTTTGTTCATGTAATGATAATACTATGTGGGTGACTTTGATCCAAAGATTGAAGAAAGGATATCTTCTTGAGACAGTGCAGTATCAGATGTAACACATTTCATAAGTCCATGCACTGAGGAAATTTGGTCATTAATTTGTTGAAAACCCTTGACTGTAGACTGTATACCTCTATTTTTAGAGAAAAAGTACGTGAGCAGGGTATGATAATAGCAAGAATTCAGACTTGTAAGGAAAAGAAACATGAGTTATGACAGACCTTTGGAAGAAATTTAGGTTGAATGGAGTTAATAATGTTTCTTGATGAGTTTTTAGAAACCCTAGAGGGACCTTGAAAGAAGTGATTTAGAGACCACATTTTAACCTAGAAAACTCTAAAGGTGGAGAAACCCCTGTTTTTCAAGTGCATGAGGTGATTTTTGGTTTTGTGAATGTTTTATGATTAATATTCTCTTTTTCATGTTTTAGCAATCTATTAGCTCAGTAGTTGAAGGATTTTTACAATATAGGGTCTTATAACCCAAATTTAGAGGTTTGAAGTTTCATTCAAGGAAATTTAATATTTGAACCTTTTAAAGCCTCTAGGGTTTTGTAGCCATTTGAAACCCCCAGTTACTTGCATAACTAGCCACAAGATGAAGAGTCTTAAAAGATTTAGCAGAAATACTCTTGAAAGCAAGTATGAAAACCTTTTCAAGAATAACACTTTTTAATAAAGGGATGTGAACATAGATATTGAAGACATATCATTATAGTCTGAAAGAGTGAATCCTGCATAGTCTCTACAAACTTAATAAAAAAATTTTGATTTTGTGAGTTTGGGTGAACAGTCCTTTATAGAGATGCAAAACAAGAGACCTAATTAGTCTAAATTTGAATTTGAGTTTTTTAGGCTAAATGAAGGTATCTCAAACAATTTTTCATTTTGTTAAATGAGCCTTGGGTATTAAAAATAATGTTGAAATTGAGTCTCCAAATACAGGGCAAAATAGAAGAAGCTAGAGAGCATTGAAGAGAAAGGAAGAAGTGATTGAGAGTGAAATGCAGGTTAGCAGATATAAGTCTTGAAATTTGGAACACACCATTATATAGGGTAAAGGTGATTGAAGAAATTTTTAATTGATTATGGGTATGAATGTATACTCCTCACCATGAAACCAACAATGAAATGCCTAAAGAAGCTGATTAAGACAATTTTGACAGAATTGAACTAATTGGTTGATTCCTTTTTGCTCTGAATCTTATTTGAGGGATGAGTAGTCATTGGTTTAAGTCTTCAAATATGGTGTAAGAGGTTAGAATCATAAATCTACATTTTGGGGTCATATTTGATTGAAGAAGAGAAATTCTAAGCACAGGAAGTGAATTTCTTGATTAACAAGAGTACTAATTTTGGGATTATTGATCTAACTAATTATGTGAGTTGTTGATTTATTGATCTAGTCTCTACATCATTTGGTATCAAAGTGGGTAAATAAAGCTTGAAAAAAAGTTGAAGGAAAATTTGATGCAGTGCAGGAGAAGGAAGAAAGGACAAAATGGTGCAAGCGAGAGCAAGGGAGGAAGACCATCTTTAGAAGAGGAGATGGATAAGATGATGGATTTTTTAATGAGAAGGTTGACTAATATAGAGAAAAATCAGAGTGTAAATGAAGATGGAGATGAGTCTTATGTAGAGGAGAGAGACAAGTAACAAAGTGTAATTTATAGGTAAATGTTACAAGTGCTAGAAATATTCAGGACACAAGGCATATGAGTGCAAAGAGATGGATACAAAGGTGAGAGATGATAAAAGAGTTATTGATCAAGTATTTCAAGATAGAGGTAATTATTTTTTATGTAGAAAAATTCTTTTAAAACCAGGTAAAGTGATGAATGAGGTAACTTAGAGAAGATGTTTATTCAAAATTGTATGTAAAGATAAAGGAAAATGTTGTAATGTGGTCATTGATAGTGGAAGCACAAAGAATCTCATGTCTTTTAAAATGGTATAGAAGCTTAGAATGAAAACTACCATGCACCCTAACCCATATCAAGTATCATGGATGAAGAAAGGACACCTTATCTTGGTTAAGGAATAATGTTAGGCATAATTTTAGATTGAGATATATAGAGATAAGGTGTTGTGTGATTTGGTTCCAATGGATGTTTGTCATGTGTTGTTGGGAAGACCATGACAAGTATGATAGGAAATTTGTGCATGATGGAAAGAAAAATACCTATACTATTGTGGCACATGGACATAGTTATACACTTTTTCCCATTAAAGGTGAACAAACACCACAAGTTGGGTTAGTCATGATGTTATCAACAAAGATATATATTAATGTAGACAAAATAATCAAGTAAAGAGACAATTATGAGGGTTTTTCAACCTTATTTATTAAATTTGACAGTTTGTTTTAGGTGATGTTAATTCATGTGTGAAGAAAGAAACATATTTTCAGTTTTGTAAGGAAACAAGAAGGATTGAGGAGAAAGAGTTTTGTGAGATTAGTGAGAATAAAGATAGAGAGAAAGTGGCAACAAGAGACAAATTGGAGGTATAAAGGGAATGAACAAGAGGTTGACAAGGTCTTAGAGGAGGCATTGGAGTTGTTTTTACATCCTTGCGATGGAAAGTAAGGTATAGTGCACAAAGAAACACTCAAGAATAAGAATGAAGAGAGAATTAAGGAAGATGATATAGTGAAACAAAAGCAAGATGAAAGCAATAATAGAGAATAACACAATGAAGTGCTTGAGAAACCAAAAGAAGGAAAAGTGAATGAATAATTAGTGAATGAATATGCAAGGGATGAAGAGAAAAGTGAGATAGAGACAAGCATAGTGAAGGTGATGAATGAGGAAACTATGAAAGAGGGTGAACAAGAATAGGTTATAAGGAGGAAAGAATAGGCATACAAGCCTCCAAATGTTGAATATAAAATTTTCTTGAACTATGAATGTGCAGGTATGAATGATATTGTAAGAAGGTAAGAATCCTTTGCTAAGAGACATGAAGAAGATACAAGATAATTTGCAAAATGAAGAAAGTAAGAAAAGTGGAAAAGGAGGATCTACAACTTACAAAGAGAAAGAAGACCAAGAAGATCTCTTAAGAGAAAAAATTTCAAGTAAGGTATAGCAAGGTGTAGAGCATGATAAAGTATGGACAAAGTTAGGTCTATAAAATGATGAAAACAATATTTAAAGCCATGGAAACACAACCCAAGAGCTAAATAAAGTACACAATCATAAATAAAGTAAAAAGTAAATGATAATGGTGAACAAGGAGATAGTTGTCAATCAACATTTTCTATCTAATATCTTTTTGAATGAGGTATGTACAGGTCTAATAACTAGTATGGAGGAAGAACCATAAAAAAAGATTCATTTTCAAGTCAAAACCAATATATTCTAACCTTGACTTTGAGAAGAAAGGACAAAAGAAGGATGGTGAAGACATTCTAATAGTTAAAAAATAAGGAAATTAATTTCAAATAAACATGGAATAGGTAAATGATCTAAAGTATAAGGACAAGAAGGCTCAAAATGATCTTAAGACTACCTTATTAGAAAAATACGTGATCAATACAAGGATGAAAGAGGTTGGTGAAAAATATGGAGGAGTTGATAAAGACATGGGAAGCATGGCATGTATTCAAGATACCTATCAATAAGATCATCATCATCTGGAATAAAAGGAAGAAGGAATAGACAAGTTTGCAAACACAAGTTGTGGGGAAACTTCTTCTTTGCCCTGGGAGTATGATGCATGAACATCCTCCTTGATATGTAAATAAGACTTGTTGTCATCAATTTTGGTTTTTTAGTGAGTTTTTAGGGTCATGAGGTTAATAGGAGTCTTCTAGGAAGGCTAGTTTGGTCCAAGTCCTTTACAATTTTGAAATTTTCCTTTTCCCTCCAAAAGTGCAAAATTTCAAATTTGAAGGATTTTTGGCTTGAATTAGGAGAATTAAGGTACTTCTTGTTCACTCATGTTTTCTTATGCAAGTGTTAGGGTATTTAAAGGAGTAGGAGTCATATTGTGAATACTTAGGGTTCTTATACTTCTTAAACCTTGGAAAAAGCTCTTTTTTCTAAAGAATATACTCCATGTGACTTGTTCATGAGACCATGATAGTCAGTTATGAGTAGAAATTTGAGGAAAAGGAGATAAAAGGATGTTTTGTAACTGTTTGTAACATCATTCAAATGGTCAAAGAGATGAAATTTGGAGCTCCAAGAAACTAGAGGGAAGTAACCTTGTGTTATGGTTCTTGATAGCTTTGGATTATGTATTTGCATGCAATTGTGTATAATCATTAGTTAGACATTTAATTCTATTGCATCGCAATTGAGAAGATATATTTATATTGATAAGAATGTCTTGATACTGGTTTTGGAGATTATTTCTTTAAAGAGTGATATAGAAAGATCAGATAGATCAGGTTTGCATATTTTTGATTAAATATACAGTTATCAACATGTGTGGGTGTCATTGATCCAAAGATTTATTAAAGAGAAAGGTACATCAAGCTTGAGAGTGAGTCTCAGATGAAGTTAAACCATGCAAGTATTCATTTTGTTTTTTTTGTTAACATAACACCTCCTTATAACTTGTAGCAAGACATATAAGAGCATAATCAAACTTGTAAGGAAAAGAAACATGAGTTTGAGAGGAGGAAATTTGAGTTGAATGGATTTGATAATGCGTTGATGATTTTTTAGTCCCAGAGATCCCTTGACAATAGTGTTCGAGACTGCATTTTCACCTAGCAAATCTAAAGGTGGAGAAACTCTTGTTTTCACGTGCATGAGGTGAAGGATTTTTATTATTGTATGATTCTATTCTCATTTTAACGTTTTAATGTTAGATTAGGGTGGAAGGAGGTTTAAAGAAAGATCTGTAAACTAATTTATAAGTATAAGTTGCATACAAGGCAACATATTAAGTTTTAAAGCCTCTCAGGTTATTACATTGCACACCTAGGGTTTAGTAGACAAAACACTCATTACTTGTAAAATAGCCATGGGAAATTCTTAAAAATTGATAGAAATAATCTTAACCATGTCCAAAAACCTATTCAAGAATAAATTTTAACAAATACTATGAATCTTTGAATATATCTATGAAATTCCAAAACATGAAGCTTGCACATTCCTACAAACCTAATCAAAAACCTAATTTTGTGAGTTTAGGTGAAAATTTTCCAAAACAAGTGATAGTGAAACTTTGTACTCCATCTCCATCTCCACCCTATGCAGGTACCTGCCCCTGTGCTACCTGGGACTGTAGGGTTGTTACCTGTGCCTACAATGTGGCAACCTGTGCCTCTGACCCTATCAACTATCCCTGCACTATCCCCAACTGTGTAACAAGAGTCGCCCCCTGCCCCTATAGGGTGTCTCTCTAAATTGTGATAGTGGCTAAGTCAGGATGCCCTAGCCTCAGTGGTACTACCCAAAGCTGTGCTACCCACCACTGTCTGTACCTATCTGTAACCTCAACATCATCAATCTTCCAGTCTACCACCTAATTTTCCTTCCCTGTAGGAACCGTCAGCTATGGTAGAGGCATAGGCCTCTCCACGTCATCCCTCCTGTATTGTGGAAATGGTGGAGGTACATCTTGTAACAACCCAAACTACCATTTGACCCTGTCAACTGGTATCATCTCATGCTCTCTTGTATGGCACCCCTCTATCCACCTCAAAATTTATAACCTGTCTAGCTCATCTTTCATCTACCTATATAATGGGAAGGCCACATACAACCTCTAAATGATGTCCATACCAGACAACCCCTCTAATACATGCCTGTAATATGCTACATTGTGTGCAGCCCTGGCAGCTCGATGCTCTCCAATAGTAGGTACCCATTGCATGTAGCCCACCCTAACCATGCCCACCTCGAATGCATCAGGTCGGGGCATGCCTATTGGATGCACACACATG
Organism: Taxus chinensis; assembly: GCA_019776745.2. NCBI lineage: Eukaryota > Viridiplantae > Streptophyta > Pinopsida > Cupressales > Taxaceae > Taxus > Taxus chinensis. The sequence continues at coordinate 326,458,897 of CM034156.1, read as the reverse complement.
ATGTGCTCGTATACCCAACAATGTAGTAGGAACATACAACATAGGCTAAATCACCATAACCGCCCATAGTCATATAACTCTCTGTATAACTACACCAAGAATGTTGGGTCCCATGCAAACTAGGTCCTATCCTCCATCATCTCGTGAAGAACCCCCATCAATTCTCGTGGGAATCTCCCACCCCCCATATCTGGAAGTGCAAAGAAACAAACTACCTCCATCATTAGTACCACTAACCTCATCTCCTTTGGATGGGCCCATTACATATCTTCATAACTTATGTTGGCACTATGGAACCTCAACTCCACCATCCCCTCACCAAACACTGTCAACATCAAATCCTCAGATGCCTCTGAGGAAATAGAATACACCTGTGTCCCTACTATCAGAAACCACAAGATCTTATAAACATGCTCCAAGGTGACGGTCATATCACCTGTAGGAAAATGAAATTTATTAGTCATTGAATCCCATTTGTTGATGAGGTCGACCATCAAACTCGGCTCTTGGAATACATGCCGGTAGTGTCTAATCCTAATCAGGCCAAACTCTGCCACATGGTGCCACCCCTCAGCTGTGACACTTCGTCATACCGCTAATAACAAGGCTGGTACCCTATCTCGCATCCACAACTGATCCCTCACCTGCATCCAAAAAATCATAACATCATTATACCTCAACCATACCTTGACTTCTCTCTTACCCAACGAACCTATTCCCAAGACCTTTCCTACTTATGACCTATCTTCCCCACCCACCTCCTCTCCTTTGTTGGCCCATTTTCCTCTAAATTCCAACCGAAATTAGTTCTTATTGACCAACAATGGTCAATCAAAATCAGCATCGGTCACCTCATATGTGACTGATTCCAGCTAACTCCCACTGATGTTAGCCAACCCTTGATCGATGTTGGTCAATTTCGCGGCAAAAAACTCTGAGAAACCCTACCCATTTAATCTAAAAATTAACCTCTTCTCCCTAACTACCCACCCATTCCTACCCAAATCTACCCTCCACCCCTCTTTCCCCCCCTTAACCTACATCAACCTTCCTACCCTTCCTATTTCACACATTTTCTTCCAAATTTCAATTTAATTTTCCCCCCAACTACCCATTTTACCCTAACCTGATTTCTACAAATCAATATACCTAACCATTGTAGAATGGGATCGAATATTACCTCATCATGATGTCATCGCTGTGGGGGAATGTTGGGCTGCTACAATGGTGGTCCACCTGATCCCTCTCCTACCTCTGCCATCACCAAATTTCCTCCTCACCTCTACCTAATCAAATTGATCCTGTTGAGCTTGTGGACTCATCTCCCTAGCTCCTCTCACCAACTCGTACTGTCCACCTCAACTGGGTAAAATGCCCTATCCTTATTTCTCAGACAAAAAACCAAAATTTAAGTGGCTATGTCATTTTCTCCAATGTCACAACACAACAATGATTTCTTAAAATATGGAATTTTTATTTTATAAACCTAACACGACTTGGCCGGTGCCGGTCCTATTTGTGCCCTAGCTAACCGATTTTGGTCACCCTATAACCGGCATCGGTCCACCCTTATAAATATTTGGTCTTGCTAAGCTTCCTTTTTCCTGTAACCATTAGTGCCAACAAACCTTTTTATCTTTCCAGACACCCATTGAGCCATACCTACAAACCCGACCTACCCCTACATTACCTTTGTTGTGTCTTAGGAGTTGTTATTTTACCTATACATTACATATTCTTTTGTACAGGTTTTCATTCATTATTTCATTACTTATTCTTTATTTGTGGAGACATCCAAAAGAATTTCCATTTCCAGGATGATCATGTACTTTAGTGTGGGGTAATGTTGAGAAGACAATGTTTCTCTAAGGAGAAGAAAAACAAAGGATGCACACACAGGAATAAGGCACAGTTGAAGGTGGGGAAGATAGGAAAGGAAACGTGTGCCAGAACACTTTGACTCAGGACTTACCTATTTTTTTGGATAAGGGATATTTTTAGAGATACGCGGAGCACACATAGAGATGAAGACTTGAACTCCACGTAATGGTATTTTGGGAACAAGTGACAGATAAGAGCCATGCATTTTTAAGCTAATAATAGGATTTCTACTTTGAGTTAACTACAAGAAATCTATTGTTAGAGCACTTGCATGTTGTGCATACTATTGTAAAGGCACATGGCTATTATTAGCATGTGACCTATTTTGGGAAGTGCATGGGTGGTGAAGGGAAAGCTCCCACCCCTATAAATATGTATTGATTTGTGCAGTTTAGTGGTGGTGAATTATTGTAGAGTTGTGCTACTTATTTTGACATGCACATAACTCATGGAGATACTGATATAGTGTAAGAAGCTTCTTTGTTTTACAATCATTAATGCAATGGAGTATAATGGTTGGATAATGGCATTATACATAATTGAATCTGGTTCTTATATGGTTAATATTATCATAGTTATTATTTAGTTCATTCATTATGATTCTTTAAAATATAAATTTGGATTATGCACTATGGAATGTTTGTGTCTAAATATGAATTTGAATATGCTTAAACATCATCATGTTAAAATTATGTACAAGCAAATCTAAAGAGGGACCTGGTGCCTTTGCACACTTCATATGAGCGATCAGTTTAAGTAATGAGTGATGTGCCAGTGCGTGTTGTTTGTTCACAGTAAATTCTAAGCTGCATCATTTCTCCATGGTTGTGTTTGATCCTTCTTGGTTCTCATATTGATTAATATATTCCAAAAAATATGTTTCTCTACCAGTCTTTGCTTCATTTTTCTCTTATTTTTCCATTCCATCAATCAAATATTATTATATCTCATCTAGTTCACCTATTCAAAGATGATTATCATACCTATTATTCTCATCTGTCCATTTACATTTTATTTTTATCATTCTTCTTAGATGCATTAGTAGAGTCATTTGGTATAATTTCAAGGAGTTCACCTACAAAATCAGCATTACCAAGCATCTCATCATCAAAAGTGCGCACCTTGTCTTCACTCCTTACTTGTATACCTGTTGGAGAGTTAAATATTTCTTAAATCATGTAAATTTACTCTCTCAACATGAGAGTGTCTTCTTAATCATTGGCTTCATCAAACATGGGGCTGTCATGATCACCCTTCCTTGCACCATCTTCACTTTTCCTCCATGTTTGTTCTTCATTTGTGTAGGAGCATTCATCAACTTCCTATGTAACTAATCTATTAACCTCTTTGAAATCTATGCATTTATTTTTTCTTGCTTCACTTAATGAAATAAATTTACCATGATCTAATACATCATCAAATATTGCATAAATCACTTCCTTACCTTGAAATCTTCCTTGGTCTTCTTCATGAGTTTTTTCACCATTCTATAAAATTCTTGGTTTCCATACTTGGGTTATTTCCTTCATTCTACCTTTTTCCTTTAAACTGGTATCCACTTCATTCTTCATACATTCTTTAGGTATACTCACTTGGATCTTATTTTTAAATATCCATTTCTTTCTTACCATATGCTTTGGCTGAGTTTTTATCTGCATATCACCTTCTTGATTGTTATTGTAGCTTGACCTTTATACTATATCAGCTCCTTCTTTGTTTTTGGCTTGTATAATTGGTTTGAAATCTTGATAAATCTAATCTTTTCTTACATCTTCTTTATAATCCACTTTCATTGCATTCCCCTTAAGCCACTTAGGCACAATATACCCATGATTTAAGATATATTTTGAATAATATACTTGGTGTTTTATCTTAATATATTTCTTCTTCCTCTTTTCCTCCTTATGAAAAAATTTAAAATATCCAACCTCTTCTTCTCCAACATGTATAATCTGATTCATCTTCAATGTTTCATGATTAGTGTCCTTTCTTTTCTCACTAACACTTTTCTCTTCTTCCAAATAACTTTCCCATGCCTCATAGAACGGAATTTTATCTTCTTATTCCTCTTGATTAGGTCCAAAGGATTCTATTTTGTATTCATTTCCTTGTACCAATTACACTTGTTCTATTTCAGCTTCATCTTCCTCAAAAGTTACTTCATTTGACCTTATTTTCACCCATCTTGAGGTCCTTTATTTCACTTGCATCATTTTTGTATTCATAACTTCAAGTACCCACTCAAACATGAAGTTAGATAAAAAAAAAATAGCCCATAAGGCCCTCATGATAGTATTATTCCATAGACACTTGCTTTTTTAATTTTCTTTCCACTTCACCCTCTTTGTTGTTCTCTCTTTTCTCATCCTCTCAAAAAAGTGTCTCATTTTCCTTGACAATTTCTCTGTCTAAAGATATCACATTTTACATTTTATTCCTCTTCATGAGCAGCTTGATAGGCCACTTCACCTTATTCTTCAACTTCCATTAAAATATTTGGTCTTGCACCTCCATCATGGTCTTGATCATTACTTCCAACTTCTCAAACCTTTTAGTTTCTTCCTTAAGCTCCTTCTCTGAGATTATCTCTTTAACTTTTGTGTATTCAATTTACTTTGGATTTTACCTTCTTCTCAGTTCTTGAACCTAATGACCATATATTTTCTCAACCTCTCCATAAGATCTTCACCCAAGTATCTTTTACCTTGGTTTATTCATCTCTTTAAGTCCTCACCTAGGTCTCTAGCACCCTAGTCTATTTATCTTGTCTATTGATTCAATCTCTTTTATGGTATTCCACCTATTCTTAGGTGCTTCACTAGGACTATCAACACTTCATATTGTTTATCTTACACAAATTTCTCTCTTATCTTCTCAACCTGTCATCCATTCAACACTTAACTACTTCTTAGGTACATACATGCCTCAAATATCACCAAAATTGATTTATCAACAATGTTCTAGAAATATTAAAGCATCAAAGTTCCCCAAAATGTCAAGAAAGATTCAAACATCAAGGCTCTATACTACTATTGTAGGAAAAAATCGAGATAGGTTCATTCTTCAAAGTTTGGCATTTGTCAATGAGAATTCAAGAATGATATAATCTTCAAGGATCATTAAAAATAATTTATTCTTCATCAAGGTTTTTTCACCTACAATTGCACATATTTCATAAAATTATCAGTCCCTTGTAGGGCATAATTTTACCCACCTTTAACAGTTGGTTCTCTTTTGGGCCACATTCTTCTGTCTGTGATGTTCCATACACCCCCAAAGAGGCGGGCATCATTAGGGTTTACACATAATACTAGTACAATTTAGTTTTCAATTTTTTTAATCCATGACACAGTGGTTTACCAAAGTGATGCAGAGTTCAGACATAGTACTAAAAACATCCATCACACAATGAATTTTACAAGACAACTGGTGTCCACCCTTACTCTGCATTTGAGGAGCAGTTACCAAGCCCCAGATGGCTTAAATCATGCACAAACTTCATATCTACCAACTGCCATGATGTCGGAATCAACCTAAAAATACTAGAAAATATAGAGATCTATTTCACAACTCAGGAAGAAGTCTATTCTAAGTTGGATTCATAAATTAAACTTTCCTCGCTACACTTCTTATGGCTCAACTGGCACTGAGATTTCACAAAAGTCTCGATCTATAGATTTCATTGCTCAAGGATCCAATATTCTACACCCTTTTTCTCATCATAGTTTAAGTGAACATGTTCCTTTTCTCCCATGTTTCACCACTCAACTTTACATGTTTTTACACCCATTTATATGATCAACATGACTCAAGACTTTATATTTACAATATTTTCACATATACATCGCATATTTGTACTACTTAAGATCATAGTTCTCTTTTGATCAGGTCATGTCCGATATGGGACATCTAAAGAATAACCCACAATAAAACATATCATGATGGGTACATTAGACCTCATGATACTAACCATACAAGGTGGACTACACATATGGGCATCTACACACGCAATTCCTTCCCTAGGTTCCTTAATCTTATCACTTTCCTTGTTTTCAATTTTACATCCTTAACTAGGTCTCCACGCTCCAATGTTTTTATCGACTCCATGATTTTTCTAGCCCTTTGGCAAGCATGTCTACATCACTCTACATGGATATTAGGTATGCATCATCTATCATACTTTATGTTACTGTGGGAGAGGTTTCAAGGATCTACACCAACATTAAAGGTCACTGGATTTGTAAAATGTAGACACACTAAAGTCATGCATTTTGAGTCATTATTTAGTCCCGGTGTCATACTCTTATTCGTATGGTTCTTAAGTGAAAAGATTAATAATTAACCCATGTATTTGTCCATTTTGCATTACTTTCGGTCATCATTGACTATGATCTGGGTAATCACTTCCATACTTTCCTAGTATTTATTTTCATACTATGTTTTCCCTTCATTTATCAACTGGGGTGCATTCAGCCCTAGAGACTAGGGTGGCTAGTCAGGACCTGGGGTTCCCTGGTCCCCTCTGGGTGCCTATGACTTCCTCTATACTGTACTTTCAAAATCTCAGTTTTTTGGGCACTTTCTAGCTGCCTTGAGCTTCTAGTAATATTTCCCTGGTGGTCAGCCTTTTTAGGGTTAATGGACAAACATGTAAAGTAAGAGAACCATATAAATAGAAAGTTTCTGTGACCATAATGAGGGAACTGTACACTAATACACTGAGCTCACTTATCATATAATGTTGCATTCCTTTATTCAAAGAAATCTATAGCTACATTTGTATCCATCTAACTCACATCACTCCTTTGCATTACAAATCATAGTTCCCTCTGCATCACACTTCATAGGAGGGGAGTCTATTGTTTCCATGCAGCACATTTACTACAAAACTACAGGTCAAGTTAATCAACTTGCTACTTCACAAAGTGACGATTGACAGTCAAGTTATTACATAGGGCACAATCTATGACACATTTCACACACCTAGATACTGCATTGGGTCTGAGACTGTAAAAATTCCTTCAATGCCCTTCAGTGATAAGTCACATGCTAATTTGGAAACATGATCCATCCAATATTCTCCCCTTCATATGTTATCTTTTTTTAGGGTCCTCATGATGCTTTGTTTAGAAATGTTCTCCTATAGGTGATACTATTCCATCTGTAGGATTTGACCAGTATCATTTGGCAACCCTCAGACAAAACCAATTCACGTGATAGGAATAAAATAGAGGAAAAAATACTAATGACACTCTAGAGGAGGTTTCCATAGTCCATAGTTCCATAGACCGAGGCACATTAGATCTTAGACCAGGGCACCCACTTATTGTTCCCATTGTCCATCATGCATAGAAATCCTTATTCCTATCCAGTAACAATCATAAATATTCACAAGTCTCAAGGATCAAGTAGTGCAAAGAGTTTCCTCCTCCTGTTCACCTGAGTCTAAAATGTTTTCAAATTTCTAGTGATGTCATCCCAACCTATGCTATTAGGCCTTCTTGAGACCCTCTTTACACATTAGGGTTTCAAAGTATTCCATTGCTTAGATCACTTGGGTACTATCTGTTACAATATTCCTAATTACTTCATGTTAGTCAGTCTATCTATCCTCAAGGAATGCTCCATATAGCATTAGATTAACACTAAAAATATTCATGCATTTTAGTTAATCACTCCCCTACATCTCCATGACTCATGTAAAACATGATTGTGATCTCATAGTGCCAATACTCCTATATGGTCCTCTAAATGTTCCCTAGCCTCTTGATACTGTGCATACACAAACAAAAAATTTGCACACTAGGTACTGATGTATAGCTCTATCTCTAGTGGAGGATGGGGCCTCACATGAATAACTCTTCTCATATCCCAATCAAACATCAAACTCTTAGCAGTATAATACATGTGGTAGCTCACTCATGACCATTGTGTCAAATTCAAACTATGTGAACTTCCTTGCAACATCATCAACCTGATCTAACATTCCACTGACTTGACCTCCTAACATGACTAAGGATGTTCCATAGTTACTCTTTAATCATGTTTCATAAATTGATCATAATACAATATTTATTTCATACACATATGAAAAAACATCTACACATTATCCACTACTTGTAGAATATTTTCTAAGTGATATCACATACAATTCATTAAAAGTTATTACTCATATATAGATCACACTCATATTTATGTTGAACAATTTACCATTTAGCTAAAAAAGAATCTATGAGGGAATGTATCTCACCTACACAATCCCCTATTGATGGGTGGACAATGAGGTATATACTCCATCTCCTTGTCTCAATATTTTCTTCACCTCCAAGGCTAACCTATTATTAGGCATGAAACAATAACATACCATTCAAGAATTTTTCCACTACTGAGTATAAGCTGCAGTACATCAGGTTATACCATAGGATAATTACTCAAATACCCCTATCTGGATCCACATCATCCTCTAGTAGGGGTATGTTGGTGAAATACCATTTAAGGGGTAGGAAAAGTGTGGGATTTCACCAATAGCGTCTCATGGGACATAGGTCCCCCTACTTGAATGGGGAAGATCCTTTTATTGAAAGAAAGGAAACAAGTAATAATCTATAAGCTTTATTCTTGGGGGTGTCTTGTAGACCAAAAGAGAGGCCATGAATACTTCCCTAAATCGATGTGGAAATTATAATGTACGGAATACAAGGGAGGAAAATTTCTAGGTGAATGAGTACTCATTTAACATGGACACTAGGAAGGGGATTTTGATACAAAAATCACTATCTATAGGAAACAGTCATCTGTTTCACACAGAATGTTTCCATTCTTTGAATAGAGTTGCTTCTATCCTTTCATTCTCTTGAGAAATAGATAAGGGTTAGGGCTGAGGAGGAATACCTGTTGAATGTTTGGAGGGTGTGCGCGTACCATAGAGAAAGATCAGATCAATTGCGAAGAACTCCTTTTTGTCTGGGAAGGACTACCTGCAAGTAAGAATACAAGACCACCAGATTATAATTAGACAATAAATGAGGGAACTGCCTTAGGCTCAAGAAATATTGGACTTCCTTTCGAAGGTGGTCAGTTCCCTTGCTAATATGAATTAACACAAATTATAACAAAGAAGTTATTACAACATTACAATTTAATTACCTCATGTACTAAAAGCAATAGAGACTAAACTACCAATAATAAAATGTCATGTTGTTTGTTTGGTCACTGGTTATTGATACGTTTAGATCAAGTTACAGGAATAGACAAGGCTGGATATGAGATTGTTTGGAGGCAAATAGGTGAAAGGTTGGTTTTTGGTATATGTCACAGTGACCGAATTCGGTCACTGGATAACCAAACGTGGTTATAAAATAGATACCGGTATGGGATAACCGATATCGGTAGGGGCAGTGATTTAGGGGCTTGGTTGTAAGGTGGTCTATGGTGTTTATTAGGTCTGGTAAATGATTGAGGGGAGTAGGTAATGGGGTGATGGAGAAGACTCAGACAGTGATGGGGGCTGTTCTTGGGGGCAATGTAGAGGGTAGATGAAGGTACAGGTTAGATGTAGGGTGTTACCGAGTAGTGGATCTGGGAGTGAGAATTATAATTACTGTGATTCAGAAGTTTACAAAGAAATGTCTATTAAGCATAGAATGTAATAAGACAGACTACTTACTAGTTCCTGATGAAGATACAGGTCCAAGGACTGTAGATAATGAAGGCAGGGCTCAGGTAGGATAATCTGGACAATCAAAAGTGAGCTGATGAAACTATCTTCCAACTCTCCCAATGCTTGGATGAGTGTCACCATGGGCTCTGGTTGCTCCGTTGCAGTCTTGGGCTTGATACTCCTTCTCTATAAACTCCTTTCTTTCCTTCACTTGTCTCTGCTCAGCCAAGTGAATTCCTGATATTTCCAAATGAATTCCAGATCCTTTGTTTTTGGTTGGGGGAGGTCATTTATAGGGAACCGATGGCGGTTACGTAACCGACGGTGGTCGAGTAGGAACCGATATCGGTTAAGTCAAAGTGGGCTATTTTTAGTAAAATAGCCAACTTTCCCTCCTTTTCTCTCAAGGAATTAGTTGTGGGCTTGGTCAAGTCATTATTAGGTTGATTTTGGTGCGGGGTGAGGAGTAATTAGTCATGGGTGTGGATGTATGGACCAAGTTATAGGTCTTAATTAGGTTAGTTTAGGATTAGGGCTAGGTCATGATGAGGTGGTAAAATGAGGTGGCAGGTTTGGAGATGTGGATTTATTAATTATAAGGTAATTAATAAATAATTAAGTGTGTAAGGTTTAGGTCGTGAGGTAGGGTTAGGTTACGAAATGAGATGCGGGGCACAGGATGTCATAAGACACAAATTTGGTGTCTACATTAGCCCCTTGTTATCGTGTAGCTTGTCTTGTAAAGCTGCACTGACAATAATAAGAAGTGGTTACTCCTGTTAAGGGTATAGGTAATCCCCCTCAAATCTATCACAGATTGAGGCGACGTGAAATCAGGGATAGGGTTGATAAAGGGTGAATGATGATGAGATGATGGTAAGATGGGTGGGGTAAGTTCAAGGAAGCAGACACACGTTGAAATGTAGTAGTGCGACCAGGGTACATGATTTGAAGAGAAAACAAGCAATTATAGGCAAAGGTCGCTAGTTTATCCAAACAAGGGTGATATAATCCTGGTATCCAAGGCATAGGAAGTATCTCTAGGGGATATAACGGCTAAGGTACCAGAACGTTTAGGCATGTTCGACAGTACCAAATGGTTGGTTTGGTTGAGATAAATGTCACGGTCTCAGTCTAGGAAAAGCTGGTCGGCTGATCAATTCAAGTATCCTAGTCATGCTAAAATACAAACAATTGAGCTCGATTGAACAAACAGCTACATGATGGGTGGATAGAATCGTAATTTAAGGGCCTCGGTCAAGGTACTTAATTGGTGTGGTCTTGGGTTGGGCCAACTAGTTGGGTGTGGCCATGGGTCAGGCCGATTGGTTGGGTGCGGCCATGGGTCGAGCCGATTGGTTGGTTGTGGCCTTGGGTCGGGCCGATTGGTTGGTTGCGGTCTTGGGTCAGGCAGATTGATTGGTTGCAGTCTTGGGTTGGGCCAATTGATTGGTTGTAGCCTTGGGTTGGGCTGATTGGTTGGTTGCGGCCTTGGGTCGGGCTGATTGGTGAGTGTTATCAATATAAATACATAAAAATATTTATATTTTTAAGGAAAACACAACACATGATAGGTTATGGTAGGGGATGGTCGAGCTAACCTTGGGAGACCCCATGTCTCCTAAGTGCTACCTACATAGCCCATTGCACAAAGCAAGGAGGGGCCTCAGACTGATGTAGTTCTCCCTTAGGACCAGGGAGAGGTGAATTTAGGCAATTTGGTTGTGGTTAGGCAATTTGTTGGTTGGTAAAAGTTTGATGTTGGTAGGGTAATGTTGTTGGTGTTGGTAAGGTAGTGGCGGTGTTGGTGTGGGTATAGGTGAAGTGAGGGTTAGCTTACCCAAGCATAGGAAACTGTGTCCTAATTAAGGTCAACACATAATCCTAGATTCGGCTAAAAGAGGAAAAAGTGTCCCATAGTTGGAAAGAGCTAAACAAACCACATATTATCGTAGGATGAGCTTAAATCCCTAGGTACCTTGCATAGGAGAGAAGTTGATAGGTGAAAAGAGTTGTATAATCACAATATATTAGATATACGTCACGTCCCTTGAGTTTTGTTGTTTTGAAGAATGGTGAGGTGAGGTGGATGGTATAGCTAGGGTGCAGAGAACTTGTTATAAGGTGATTATTCTGACAAAAGAGAACCAAACCTAAATAGAAAAGTCCATGACTCAAAAGTGATTTTGAATACTGATTTTATTTTTTTGGATATAGACTGATCGATGCGAGAAGTCTATATGGGATATGCATTTTTTTGTTCTTGAGGTCTTCACGAAGCTGATCAATCCGAGAAGCTTTTGATAGAGGCTGAATTTGTGTAGCTGTCCTTCAAGGGAGTAGTCTACTTATAGTAGCAGATGCGGCTTTGCACATAGCTATCCTTCGAGGGAGCAGTCTAGTTTATATCTTAGAGGTCTAGATGTCCGTTTGGCATGAAGCATCTAGTTTTGCAGGAAGTTTGACTCAAGAATATCCCAGAATTGTATAATTGAGAACTTGTTATTTTGATACTTTTAAGTCATGGACCAGACTAAAAATGGGAAGGCATCTTTAAGAGGAGGTGATGATCAAACCACGTGATTTTGATTCTACTTTGAGATGCACGAAACAAGGTGTATGAGGTGGTAAATGAGCTCAAGGGACGAGTTCAAGGTAAATAAGAAGTGATGTAACACTAAATTCAATAGTAGAATGGTCAGAGATGTAAGACATTAAGGGGTTTAGGCTCAGGTTTACCATTAAGCAAAGCTAAATGATAAGTACCTGATCTATAAGTGTGAGTGATAATGTAAGGCCCAATCCAATTAGGAGAAATTTTTCCATGTTTTCTCTTTTCTAGTTTGGTTACATGTTGATTCTCTTTAAGGACAAGATCACCAATCTTAAAGGTATGCTCATGAATTCACTTATCATAAGTACACTTGATGCACTTTTGATAAATTTGAAGGTGGTTAAGAGCTGTAAGACGACACTCATCAAGAAGCTCCAATTGGGCTAACCACTCTTGGCGGAAGTCATCATTGGTGAGAATATCCTGGAGAGATATTCGGAGGGAAGGGATTTGTATTTCAAGAGGTAAGACAGCCTCAGTACCATACACTAAAGAGAATGGTGTGGCATTAGTGGAAGTATGAATCCTAGTACGATAAGGCCAAAGGGAAAAGGGAATGTGATCATGCTAGTTTTTCCTAGAATTGTTAACGACTTTCATGAGAATTTTGGTTAAGGTTTTGTTAAAAGATTCAGCTTGACCATTTGCTTGTGGATAGTAGGGTGATGAGAAGCTAAGTTTGATACCAAAGTTGAGGTTTAGGGTTTAGGGTGACAGAGGATGCGTTGACACCCCCTTACGTTAGGTTGGTGCGGCAATTAGGTGGTCCATAGGAGATCAGCTCCCCCACACAACGGTCATAGGTAGGATGCGCATGTAACTGTCCATACTCTTGCGGGGTATGGAAGGTGCTAACGTTGTATAGGAGGTACTCCCCCAACATAAGGCGTTGAAAAACACCTACCAAGGGATCCGAGGTTGGGATGTTGTCCGTGGGGAAGGAAGAGGTATTTGCGTCGATGGTTTCATTGGTCGAAGGTGTGGGTGTGGCTAAGGTGGATGGTTGAGGCGTGGTTGAATTAGATGGTTGGGTCGGATCAATGGGTGCATTAACTGGTACAAGCACATCATTAGGGTGGTATAACATATTGTGGGTTTTGAAGGGGGAAGCGTCAGCTGTGACGGTGTATGACTTCCCCTCATACTCGAATTTTATGCATCTATGTAAGGTGGAGGGAATGCATCCCATAGCCCGGATCCAAGGGCGGCCTAACAACATGTTGTATTGGAACTCTCCCTCAAGGACATAGAAGAGTTCAGGCAAGGTACGTGGCCCTACACGAATGTTAAGGATCACAGTGCCTAGGGTAGAAGTAATAGCATCGTTGAATGAACGCAACATGGTGGGGTTGGCACACATGCAACTAGGAGGGATATTCATCTGTTGGAAGGCTTTAGAAGAGATGATGTTTAGGCTAGCACCCCCGTCGATCATAACACGACGTACCCAGATGTCCTGGATGTAAGCCATGAGATGAAAAGAGTGGGGTCAGGATCTTCTGCACCAAAGATGAAAATTTCTTCTTCGGAAAAAATTGACAGCAGTGGTTTGTTGTACAGGGACAGAGGTGGTTGTGGAGGTAGGTTGTTTGGTGAGAGAAGTGATGTGGTTGGGTGTTAAGATGGAGGTGACGGGGAGGGTTTCGTTAGGTAGGACCTCTATCCCTTGGAGGATCTCAATTAGAGCTTGCTGATGAGATTTAGATGTTTGAATGAGATCATAGAGTGTCATTTTTATAGGAGATTGGTGAATTTGTTTGATCATGGTGCGATGGGCAACTCCATCAGAGACTAGATAGGCAGGTCCACAAATAACCACTTTAGGTGGTGGTGTCATCAGGATGGCGGAAGGAGAAAGAGAGGCCATAGGTGTGCTCTCTTTAGCTTTTCCATTGTTTTTCTAACCTCGAGTAGCAATGCTAATCATGTTGATCTCATGAATATGAGATGAGGAAGATGGTAGGGATAAGTCATTGTTCTTGAGAGGCGGGGTTGCAATGATGATAGATTTTGGTGAGGCGGGGACAGGTGGTATAAGAGAAGGGATCGAAGCTAAGGGCTTATCCCTCCGTAAGTTGTCTTTCTTAGATTTTCTATCTGAGATAGGTAATTGGTGAAAGATGGCTTTCAAAGCTTTACATCCTTCTACATTGTGTCCTGGTGTGCGGTGGTAGGCACAGATTTTAGATTCATCATAACCTATAGGTCGAGGTTTAGATGGATCATAGGGTCTGAGTGGGGGTAGGGAAATGGTCGCATCCCCTACCAACATAGCAAGGATCTTGGCATAAGATCCTTTGAGTGGGTCAAATTCAAATGAAGATGAGGTTATTGATTGAGTGGGTGAGATTATTGATTGTTTTGGTAATGGTTGGGTATGAGTGGTTCGTACGAGTGGTGGTTTAGGCAAGGGGTTTTGATGGTTGGGTTTAACTAGGCGTGGCTTCTTCTGCGTAGAAGTCATGTTTAGCTGGTTAGATGATGAGGCCATAGATGGCGTGGTGGTAGGAAACAACCATGGGGAAAGAGGAGTGACAACAAACAAGTCCTTCGATGATTGATTTTTCTTAGGGTTGGTAGGTAGGCAGGATACTTGGGGTGACAGTATTGAGACACCTGTGGATTTCTGTATGGGTGCAGAAGGTGCAGGTCATGTTAAAGAAGACGTGGGAGGCATTGTGTATTAAGGCAAGGTGGAGGGGTGAGGCCCAAATATAGAAGGTAGGTGTGACGGTGAGGGTTGAAATAGTGCTTGTTGTACCAGTGTGATTGGGGGTGAGGGTTTTAGTTGTGGCGGAGGCATAGATTGGACTCGAGGAGATTGGGCCTATCTCCTAGGTGGATTGACGGTTTTATTTTTGGATAAATTTAACCATTTAGGTGGGTGCGTCAAGTTGGGTATTGGTGAAGTCCCAAGCGTAGGGGAAGGTTTGGTTAGGTTGATAGAGGTGAATGAGGTATTTGGTAGAGATGAGGGGGGTGAAGGTGAAGACATAGGCATTTTGAGCTTTTGTAAAAACTTCAGGCATATGGTAGAGGTGTCTGGATTAGTCATGTGCATTTGAGTAGAGCATGGTGTACTCAAACGTTCCCATAAGACTCATCTATCTTCTAGGGGATGACAATCTTCATGTGTGGACGGGAATTTTGGTATGGAATAGAAGTGGATTGTGATTCTAGTCCACTGTGGGTGTGATACAGGGGGCGAATGAGGCACTGTATCAATGGGTGTTAAGAGGTCAACTAGTCGCTGGAAAGATTTAGGTGATGAAGAACTGATAGGGAGGAGGGCATGTTCTAGAGGATCTGTCATGGTTAAGGAGTTTGGTGATGTAGGCTCGAGGGGTTTCTCCTCTAAGGATGATAGAAAAAGTGGTGATCCTTCCTCTTTTGCAGCAAGAGTGGTGGAAGGAGATGTTTGGGAAATAGATAGGTTAGATAACATCCGCTCACAGTCTTGTAGGGATGTGGTGTAAGAAGGATCTTCTGTGAGAAGAGAACTCTAGGTGGTTATTCCTTTATGGGTAAAGGAATAGTGGGGCTGTCCTCTTGTCCTGATGAAGGAGAAGGGGGCGAGGACCCCTGCGTTGGTGAAGAGGCTCGATTCAGAATTTCCTCGATGGAAGCCCTTGGTTGGGAGTTGAAAACCACATGGATCTCATGCACACTCTTCTCCTCGGCTGAGGTTTCTTGGTTTGTGTTATTGTTAGATGAATGGTTTGGAAATGGTTTGTTGAGGATTTTTAAAATTCAATTAGCAGGGGCATTAGTATTATCGAGGGTTATATCCCCTACATCAACCATTTCCTGCACTATGTTTTTCAACATCTTGCAGTTTTGATGGTTGTGTCCCTTCACGCGATGGAAGTTACAGAAGTCATTTTCTTTATACCAAGAAGGTATAGCGTGGGTGGAATCAAACCCTGAGTGAGGTTTAATAGGAGGCAAGGTGAAAGCTCCTGCTTTAAGCAATTTTTCTAAGATCAAATCATAAGTTTCTCCCAAGGGAGTGTACTTGATGGGCTCGACTTTATACTTATAGGTAGATTTTGGCTGGGTATTAAACGGTGCTTGAGATTTGACCATCACCATGTGTACGACTCCTTCTGATTTCAAAGTAGCTGATGCGTGAGAGTTGGTGGTGTTGGGTTTGTTGGCAGAGTCTTGGGTTTGGAAATTTGAGTTTTTGTTGCGTAACTTCAATTTCTCCTCCTCTAAGGCTCAAATATCTAGTTTCTAAGCCATAGTAAAGGCCTCATCAAAGGTGTGGAAAGTTTGAATTTGGAGGGTGGGAGAAATGTGTTTAGTGCAGGCCCATGTAAAGAGTTCGATGAGCTCGGCCTGAGGTAAGGCATAAGTAAGTTGGTTGATGAGGCCCCGCTATCATCCAACGAAATTTGCGATAGAATCGTCTTCAAATTTTTGAATGGCATAGATGTCGGTAATGGATACTTTCTTGGTAATATTGATGGAGAGGTGATCCAAGAAAGATTGGGCTAACTGGTTAAAGGAGAAGATTGAGTGTTGGGCTAAAGCACTGTACCACTCTAATGTAGGTCTTGATAAGGACATGGGGAAGGTACTGAGTAGTAAGGCATCGTCATGAGAAATTAGATAGAAGGCATGTCTAAACGATCGCAAGTGTTGTTGAGGGTTCTCCTTACTACTAAAGCGAGTAAATTTTGGTAATTCCCATTGAGGAGGATATGTATGAAGGGGGACAAAAGGA
This sequence comes from Taxus chinensis, assembly GCA_019776745.2. NCBI lineage: Eukaryota > Viridiplantae > Streptophyta > Pinopsida > Cupressales > Taxaceae > Taxus > Taxus chinensis. The sequence goes on along the minus strand of CM034156.1, from coordinate 326,442,013 downwards.
TGAATAGGCTCCTGACAAACTTGCTCGTATGTCAGGGTGTTATGGCTTCCTGAAACAGAAGCCTCAAGATTTTGCATCTTGTCCATCATCTGTTTGATTAAATCATTGGTTGGGTCAGATGATGGTGCTATCATCATAAACAGAGGAGGATTGGGCCAAGAGCTGCTACTAGACAATGGTGGGGTTGAATGTTGATAAGGTAACGATGATGAATGTGTTGGGGCGGCCAAATAAGGGTTTCCTATATAAGATGTTGAGGCCACCGGATGAGTCTGCAGAAATGAAAAGGTGGGCGGAGCCTGAGAGGGAAATCTCGTGTGGATAGATAGTAGAGAGTGAGTTATGAAAGAGGCAATCTACGGGAGAGATGAGGCAGGGGCAGTGGGGCCCCAGATTAACCAAAGGAAGGCTAATTGGTGTAGTATGAACCACCAAAGCCACTAAGCTGGGAGACGGGGCTAAGGATGAAGACGGTGAGGTAGAGTTATTAGGTGGGGAAGGGGCTAAGTGAGCAGCTATACTAATAGGCATACCAGAGAGGAGTTGACCATCGGGTGTACGGTCAGGGGTATGAGACAAAAAATACTATACGGTGCTAGGATTAGCATCCAAAAATTTGGCAAAGTCTGGATCTCCTACAGGGATCTTGGGAAAAGCACTGGTGTCCATAGGATTCCCCATAGGATGCAAAGGGGGTGACTCGGGAAAAGACACAGAACAAGCATGTGAAACCATTGTTGCGGCTTGTTTCCAGGTGATAACAACCATGGACAAGAGGATAAAGTAGATAATTAGTCAATCAGGAATAGAAACAACAACAAAATGTTGGAATTGGTAGGTTGCTGGTTTGTTAGGAACTGTGAAACATAGTAACTGATATCAGTCTGGTAACCGATGTCGGTCAGACGGTAGCCAGCGTCGGTCAGCGTAACTGATTTCGGTAGAAGAGAACCATTGTCGGTCACATTGAAGGCAAAGAGAGAATGTAAGAGGCTGCTGGTTTGGGGATAACAAGGCTTAGTATACCCACCAAACTGTCTGAAGTGATCACTAAGACAGGGTATAACAGAGAAACAGAACTGAAAGAAAAAAAAAAACAAGCAAGATACACAAGTAAATCAAGAGACTAACCCTAGGATTAGTTTTAATCACTTTGGGCTTATGCCTTAGACACAAGATGATGTCAATCCTAAACAAAAGACCTATAGGAGATGTCAAGTTTGTTTTGGCTTGTAAGGCTACCTATATCGGGCGGAGGAATACCACGGGAAGGGGGGATGTTTGAGATGTTGTGTAGATTATGATGTGATTTGGTATGTGTTGTGCAGTGAGAGTAAGATTAATTTCTCATCAATACCGTGGATGTCACCCCCATATGTATGACCTGTTACTTAATCTATGTTCACTAGAATTAAAAACAACAAGTAAGAATGTGATGCACGTGTTTTAAACCCAAATCAAAAATGATATTCGATGAAGCAAATAAAGAGAAGAGGTTAAGAAGATGACTTTCACTAATGTAAATATGCGAAAGAAAGACAAGTTATTTTACCAAAATGACAAAATATTTTGTGAATATTTAGAAGAAAGAAACAACAAGTGTGCTCCCTATATGAAAACAAGCAAGAAAGAAAGAAACCCGAGAAGGGTCCCATCAAGCGTGCCAAAATGTTTCTTACAAAATTTTGTTCCAGAATAGAGTTATTTCTATATTTTCATTCTCTTGAGAAACAGATAAGGGTTAGGGCTAGGAGGAATACCTGTTGAGTGTTGGGAAGGTGCACGCGTACCGTAGAGAGATCAGACCGATTGTGAAGAGATCCTTTTTGTCTGGGAAGGACTACCTGTAAATAAGAATGCAAGACCACCAGATTTTCGTTAAACAATAAGTGAGGGAACTACCTTAGGCCCAAGAAATATTAGACTTCCTTTCGAAGGTGGTTAGTTCCCTTTTAATACAAATTAATGCAAATGATAATAAAGAAGCTATTACGAAATCACGATTTAGGTACCTCGTTACTAAAAGCAATAGAGACTAAACTACCAATAATAAAATGTCATGTTATTTGTTTGGTCACTGGTTATTGATACGTTTAAATCAAGTTACAAGAATAGACAAGGCTGGATATGAGATTTTTTGGAGGTAAATAGGTGAAATTTTGGTTTTTGGTATAAGTCACAGTGACCGATGCCGGTCACTGGATAACTAACCGCGGTTATAAAACCGGTACCAGTACGGGATGACCAATATCGGTAGGGGAAGTGATTTAGGGGATTTTAAATGGAGGTTGGTTGTAAGGTGGTTATGGGGTTTAGAAGGTCAGTAGATGGTTGAGGGGAGTAGTAGGGTGATAGAGAAGACTCAGAGAGTGAGAAAGTTATCTTTGGGGCAATATAGAGATGGATGAATGAAGGTTAGGTGCAGGGTGCTGCCGGGTGGTAGATCCAGGAGTGAGCTTATAATCACTATGAATCAAAAGTTCACAAAGTAGTGTCTAGAAGCATACAAGGTAATAAAAGAGACTACTTACTAGTTTTTGATATGGATGCAGGTCCAAGGAATGCAGTGGTGAAGACAAGGCTCAGTTGGGATGATCTGGTAATCAGAAGTGAGTTGATGAAACTATCCTCCAACTCTCCCAATGTTTGGATGAGTGTGACTATGATCTAGTTGCTCAGTTACATTCTTGGGCTCAATACTCCTCTCTGCAACCTCTTCTCTCTCTCTCACTTGTCGCTCTAGTTGCTCAGTTACATTCTTGGGCTCAATACTCCTCTCTGCAACCTCTTCTCTCTCTCTCACTTGTCGCTCTATTACAAAATGAATTCAGATCCCTTTGTTTTGGTTGGGGGAGGTCATTTGCAGGAAACCGATGGCGGTTACCTAACCAACGCCCGTCGTGTAGGGACCAATGTCGGTTAGGTCAAAGTTGGCTATTTTTAGTAACATAGCCAACTTTCCCTCCTTTTCTCCCGAGGGGTCAGTTGTGGGCTTGGTCAAGTCATTATTAGGTTTGTTTTGGTGTGGGTGAGGGGTGATGAGTCATGGGTGTGGGTATGGACCAAGTTATAGGTCTTAATTAGGTTAGTTTAGGGTTAGGTCTAGGTCATGGTGAGGTGGCGAGGTGAGGTGGTAGGATTAGAGATGTGTATTTATTAATTATAAGGTAATTAATAAATAATTAAGTGTGTAAGGTTTAGGTGGTGAGGTAGGGTTAGGTTGTGAGACGAGATGTGGGGCACAGAGCATCGTAAGACCCAAATGTGGTGTCTACACTCATACTCATAAGGTTATAATGAGGTTTTTTTACACTTTAATAGCGTAAATGTACTAGGAACCCTAAAATACACTTTATAAGAGATTCACTATCAAGCAAAAAAGAACGAGGATTGTGCAATCCATGCTCCAACAGGGACTGTGTCGTATTAACCTACTTACAACATTATAAACATATGATAGTTCAAAAATAGTATATATTCATGTCATATACTTTAAGGGTTGGAATTTTTTTATTTCACTAGGGGAGTAATAGCTATAGGGTAAGTTTAGGGAAACTACTATGTGTTTCATTTCATTTTTTCGATTAATTCATTTACTTAAAAAATAAATATTACATGTCAAAATATTATTTCCAACATTTTGAGAAGGGACAACCATCTGGATATTTTAATGAAATATTTGAGATATAATTCCTTTTGGATTTTGTCTAACATTTATGTGCCAAATAACAAATCGGGGATGCAAAATTTATGGAATCAAATTTCAACATTTCATAATATTATCAATGAGAGTGACTGGTTGATTGTTGGGGATTTTAATACCCCACTTTTACATGGGGATAGTAAAGGGGGTTTGATGGATTATATTGAGAGTATGGAAGATATCCAAAATTTGATCTCTTCCAAAAACTTGATGGATATTGATATTAAAGGTAGTAACTATACTTGGGATGACAAAAGGCTAGGAATATAACTCATTCAAGTTATATTGAATAGGGTCCTATGTTATTTGGAGTGACTGAAGAAGGATATTTTTTCTTTCTTCTCTTCCTAGAATAGTTTTAGATCATAATCCTCTTTTATTTTATGTCAAAGAAGTTGTTATAAGAAGAATTCCATTTAGATTCAAAAAAATTATGGTTGCAACATGAAGGAATCAAGGATATTGTGAAGGATTGGTGGAGCGTAAAGGCTCAGGGGTAAATTTTTTTTATAATTACTAGGAAACTTACAAATGTTAGAAGGAATTTGAAATTTTGGAATAAGAATAGTTTTGGGAAAAATTTCATCTCTAAAATTTTTTTGGAACAAGATCTATTCTCTCTGCAAGATGATTTGGAGAATGGGGATATGGAGGTGGACCTAGATGAACAACTCAAGGAAAAATAACTTCTCTTATAGTACTGTAATATTATAGATAAAGAGGAGATTTTCTAGAGACAGAAATTTAGAATTAATTGGTTGAAGAAAGGGGGAAAAAACACTAATTTTTTCCATTTATCTACTCTCAAAAGAATATGTAGAAACAAAATTAGCAAGATAAATATCAATGGAGGATCTATTCTAGAAGAAACTAAGGACATTCAAAAGAAAGTTATTTCTTATTTCATTAATCTCCTTTCTTCTCCCAATGATCTTAATGAAATAAAAGAAGACATATTTATAAATTGTATTCCTAATTTTCTTTCTTAGGAGAATAATAATATGATGATAAAAATCCCTTCAATGGAAGATATTGAGTTTTTGGTAATAATAATGAGTCCAGATAAATATCCCAGTTGACCTTCTTTTTTTTTTAGTTTTTTGGGAAATTTTGAAGGAGATTGTGTGAAAATCTATCTAAATTTTTGTTGAGAATAAAAATATGATGAAGTAGTTTAATTTCACTTTCATTTCTCTAATTCCCAAAACTTTCATTACTATGGATTTTACTAATTTTAGACCAATCAGCCTCTGCAATAGTATATATAAGTGTTGCACTAAAATCATAGCTTTTAGACTATAATTACTTCTCCCCTTTTTTGATTTTGGAGCAACAAGGATATTTTTTCATTAGTATAAAAATACATTATGGGATTTTTATTGTTCAATAAAACTTGCACTCAATAAAGAAAATATAAAATATAAAATGGTGATTAAACTAGATATGGTTAACGATTTTGATAGGATTTATTGGGATTTTTTATATAAGGGTCTTCTAAGGTTTAAATTTTATGTTTATTCATCTCAAATTATTCATACTTGCATTTCTACAACCATATTTTTAGTTATGATAAATGAAATGCCTTGTGGTTTTTTTCCTATCTCCATGGTCCTAAGACAAGGAGACCCTCTTTCTCCTTTATTATTTATTTTAATGGATGAATCCTTGAGTATGGCCTTCAATGAATAAACTAAGGAAATTATCATTATTTTGATCTAGCCTACTAATAATTATAAGAATTTGGTTCAGCAACACTTTGTTGATGATATTATATTGGTGAGGGAAGTTACGGTGTTGGAGGATATGGATTTTAAACAAATTATGCAAGACTATGAAGAGGTTATAGATCAGGAAATTAATTTTGGTAAAATTTTATTCTTATTCTTTAATACTCTAGAACATAGATGTTAGAAGATATCTCAGATTTGGAATGTGATATCAAAGCCTTCCCTTTAATTTATTTGGGGATGTCGATTTTCATTAAAAAAACCTAGACTGTTGATTGGAACTTTATGATAGATCATTTTGTTAGAAGGCTTTATGGCTGGAAAGGTTCCCTTCTATTGTAGGAGGGTAAGATGACTCTTTTAAAAATATCCTTGAAAAGCCTTCCTAACTATATTATGTCTCTTTTCATGTTGACCTCTAATGTGGCTGAAAAAATTTGAAATAATCTAAAAAAAATTATGGAGTAGGGTGGAAAGAAAAAATATAATTCCTTTAATGGCATGGGAGAAGGTTTGCAACCTTAAAATTTTTGGAGGATTGATTATGAAGTATTGGAAAAGGATGAAAATATCCTTGCTAAAATTTCTTAGCGTCTCAAAAGGGAAGAGAGTATTTGGGCTAAAATTCTTAAAAATAAAGTTTGGATTAATGATAGAGTTGATGATTGTTACTTCTCTCATCCTACCTTTGTTGGTTATCCTTTTTGGAAGGAACTTAATTGGGATATATATGTTTTGTCTCAGGGTTGTAAGTGAAAGATAGATGATGGCAATAGGGCTACCTTCTGGAGGGATAAACGGATATCTGATTCTTCATTACAAGATCTTTTTCCTTTTATTCAACATGTTTTTGAAAGAAAGTATATCTCCTATGTCAACAATTATTTTAATGATGAGGACCCTTCTAGATGATGGAAATTCATTTCTCTTGAGGAATACAATAATGAATTGAGTGCCCTCAATGAGCTCCTTAATGGAAATTTTGTAATTAAAATTTGGAAAAAGGATAGTATTATTTGGTCTAAGGAAGAAAGTATGTTTTTTAGTGTCAAGGGTGCATATGATTTATCCATTGAGAGGGATATCCCAGCTTTAATTTTAAGTGGGAGAGAATTTGAAAAAAATACATTACTCCTCTGGTCAATAATTTTTGGTGGTTGGTTCTTCACAATAAAATTATAACAATGGAAAATATTTTTTAAAAAGACTTTCAAATGGTGAATAGATGCGTCCTATGTGAGAAAGAAGTTGAAAATGTTTACCATCTCTTTTTAGATTGTTATTTCTCGTAGGTTGTTAGAGGATCCTTGATTTCTATCTTTGATACTAGTTGATTCTTTCCTTTTTATATGAAATATTTATTGATACAATGGATTTTTCCTTTCATAATATCGAGGCAAATACTTATGGATTTTCTCCCTCTTTCATTTCTGTTAGGAAATATAGAAGGAGAGGAATAGAAAACATTTTAAAGGGTAAGTGTGAAATAATTGAAAGGGTTACTAATAGGTGCATTTAAGATGTGAAATTTAATTTATCCCTTCTTCATGGTAAAAATGTGAGTTAATATGATCAAGAGGAGGAAGGCTCTAAGAATTAGGGTTTTACTCCAGAGCATAAGGTTAATGTTCCTAGGGAGCTTATTTTCTGGAGGAAACAACAAGTTGGGTGGTTGAAACTCAACTTTTATGGGGAAGCTAAGGGTAATCTAGGAAAATATAGTGTTGGAAGGGTTATTAGGGATCACAAGGGGTATTTTATCTTATCCTACTTTTACAATATGGGGTGTCAGTCTAACCATGTTACAGAGGCTATAATTGTTTATTAGGGAGTCAAAATAATAGCTGATAGACAAATTAGAAATTTAGTGGTAGAAGGAGACTATTTGAATATCATCAATAACATCTAGAACAAAAATTATGTCTCAGTTTCCATCAAGGACTTCATTGATGAAATTGAATCTCTTACCTCTATTTTCAAAAATATTACTAATAGGTGCATTTAAGATGTGAAATTTAATTTATCCCTTCTTCATGGTAAAAATGTGATTTTTTATGATCAAGAGGAGAAAGTCTCTCAAAATTAGGGTTTTACTTCAGAGCATAAGGTTAATGTTCCTAGGGAGATTATTTTCTAGAGGAAACCACAAGTTGGGTGGTTGAAAATCAATTTTTATGGGGAAGCTAAGGGTAATCTAGGAAAATCCAGTGTTGGAAGGGTTATTAGGATCACAAGGGGTATTTTATCTTATCCTACTTTTACAATATGGGGTGTCTGTCTAACAATGTTACAAAGGCTATAACTATTTATTAGGGAGTCAAAATAATAGTTGATAGACAAATTAGAAATTTAGTGGTAGAAGAAGACTATTTAAATATCATCAATAACATCTAGACCAAAAATGGTGTCTCAGTTTTCATCAAGGACTTCATTGATGAAATTGAATCTCTTATCTCTATTTTCAAAAATATTATCTTCTTTTTTGTATATAGGGAAGGAAATATAGTGGCAAACCTTTTTGCAAATAAGGGTGTTATTATTAGGGGAATGGTTATTGTGGAGAAATAACCTCTTCTAGAATCCTATATTAAAACTATAATACAAAATGAATCTCTCCTCAATGACGTTGAAATGCATAATAGTTTGTGTAGAGGTTTGAGGTGGATTGATGTTGCTCCTACTCATGTTAAGCAGCTATATGGTCTTATCATTTTAAAAGGTGGGTTTATTAATGATGTGAATCAATGCCACAATGATAAAATATATGTTTCCCAAGTGTGGATTTTAACTCCACATGATTGGAGGTATCACATTTTTCAAAGTGTTATATCCCTCATGTCAAGTTGGGGGAATTCATTTTTTATTGACAAGGAAGAAAGGTACTCCACATCCTCATTGGTTTTCTCCCTGAAATTCATTGTTACTAGTATGGGTGTCAATCTAGTGAGAACAAAATAGGACATCATGAAATAAATCAAGCCTTGAGCTTGAAAATCCTACAAGGAAGATGGTATGATTTCCTTCTTTAAAATATTTAAAGGCTATGATGAGAATCTTAGTGTGGATTTTGCAAAGGCCTGAAAAGTTACTTAATCTTGGACAGGGGTAAAACTGATTATGAGAGGGGTTTATTTACAAATTTCTATGGATTTATTTCTTTTTCTACTTGGATTAAGGAGGGTGTGGATATTTTTAAACCCAAGAAGAACAATGCAAAAGAAATTAATTATTTTTTGGTTGGGAAGGAGAAATTCACTCCTTGTTTTACTGGATTTGTTAGGGATTACTATCTTAAAACATTATGGTGACATTGCTTTGAATCTTATTCAATTTATTACCTTGGAAGGGAGGAATAAGAATATTTTTTCTTATCACTTCTCGATGTTAAGCCATATTAGACATGACATTATTTTTCATTTTTCCCTATTCATTCTTAGATATCATTATGCAATTATGGATAAGTTTAAAAAGTGGAAAGTGAAGGTTCCTCTACATTAAGGACTTATCCTGGCTATTCAAAATGGGTTTGGTGAACATTACTAAATCTATAAAATTTAGGGGCATTTTGGGTGAAGAACATCCTTCTAATGACACTAGTTTTGAAGAGGTTAGCATGAGAATCGATTCAACTTCTTCTTCTGAATTAGAGCAAAGAAAGATAAAATATCATTCCCAGTCCTCAGCTGAGGTATTTTATGGTGTCAACCTGCTGAAAGAACAAGGTAAGCAGGTTGATTCTTCGTATCTTATGTTTAGTGGTGAACTAGGTAAGATCTCTAAATATTTTGGTGTCAAAGTTACTTAGGACCTTGATCTAATGAGTAATGACCTGAACCTTAACAAAAGCATGTTAAACATTCATGTTAAAATATTGACATGTTATGAAGGAAAAAATTGATAGTATGGTTGTATGATGAATATTGAAAAGTTGGAAGCTATTTAAAACATATTCTTGGATTCAGAGAAAGAGGTTTAAATTCTTAAGAAAACCCTAAGCTAAATCAACAAATTGAAGTATATTGAATATCAAAAGTACCATAGAACATCTTCATATTTTAGACCAGTTGGTTAATATCAACAAGAAAGATGTGACTGCATACTCTATGAAGAATAGGAGAAGGGATGAGTGTGAGATGGATTATGAAATTCTTTGGGTTTTAATTAATAAAATTTCTAAAGAATGGAAACATGTTCTCAAAGACCTGGAAAAAATATATTTAGATGATAGGGATTAGGTCTTTTGGTTTTGGTTTCTCTTTGGCTAGTTGTTTTGGGTTTCTTTCTATTAGTTTAGTTTTTGTTGGTTTAGTTTTTTTTGTGCATGTTGGTTGTTTAGAGTAATTTTTTTCCTTTGTATCCTTGTTTGATATTTTTTGGCTTTGTTCAAAGGTAGGGTCTCCTTAACACTATTTTACCTCTACTTAAAAAAAATTACAATTCACCATTGATAATTTCCATATTTAATCCCATCCCTTAACACAATTACTATTCAAAAATTCAACCACACATTTATATCGAACATTAATATCAATCCCTCTTATAAAAATAGAGCTATAATTATGAATATTCAAATTACAGTTACATTTATTTATTCTAGTAAAATAAATTTTTATAGTTTAAATACAATTTTACAAATAAGAGTCATCATTCATTCATATTCTGCCTCACTTTCTATAACCTATAAAATCATGTAACCATCGCTAAACAAAAAATGTTGGCATGGTTCCCACCCCTTCCATCAAAAAATTCTAATTTATTTTAGAAAAAATTAAATAGAAAGAGATTCCAAAGTACTATTTAGTGACATATCGATTCATAAATAAAAATTTATAGCTTGAGAGAGAGAGGTAGAGAAAATATCATTCATTTTATTCTTGTAAGATACTATTTTATTCACAAAACAAACATGAGATGAGGGAGATATCAGTTAATTTTTTTGAATATAATATATGAAGTTCACACATGTTTTATGGTTTGGAGAAATTGTTGATTTCAACACATACATTTCTCATTTTCACCATTATTAAGGTCTAAACAAGAAGTGTGACAATATTCCAATCAACTTATTAACGATTAAAATTTAATTTTCTTAACATCACATTTATTTTATCCATTGAATGTGTCTCAGAGGGTCAACACGGGCCCACACAGATCAGTCACACTGTATTATAAACTAGCCCAAGTGGCTATGAAATGGCCCTATAAAAAGGTTACCAAACACCTAGATTGAAATTTTTTTACTTCTAATATATTCTCTGATATATAGAGAATCCCAAGAGACTGATGAGACCCAAAAAAATTACAACTAAAGCTTAAACTAGAAGCATACCTTTGGAGCTAGTGAGTTAAAAAATATTGCTACACTTTAGTATTATAAGCCAAAGTGACTCTGAAATAGGTGTGGAAAATGTATTTTTCAATGTGGTTATGCCAAAATAAAAGTTCTTCACTATTTTCCATACTACCAAGAGAAGGTTTACAATGTTGTATTATATTTTTAGAAATTAGAGGCACTTAAAATAATGTGATTTTAGAGGGGTATAACACTGCTAGGTGGTTGCCACCAGCAACCAACTCCACAAAGTAATCTCAAAAATTTCTTACCAAACATGCCAAATGATTGTTTTAGTGAAGTATAAGAATTTTGAAGATTTCCTCATATAATACGGAATTGGTTCCAAAAATTAGAAATCATGGAAGAGGTTGGGAGAATAGTCTTGCGAATCACTCTCATATAGGTTTAGTAAATTTTAAAAGTTAGTTTTACACTGCAAAATTATGTTTTTCCCAAACATTTATTTTTCTTGGTTGGATACCAAAAACGAAAAATTCCTAACTTCATGATCAAGAATTTTGTCACACTTGCCATGATAGACTATAATATAATTTGGATATCTTCATAAATTCATTTTTTTAAAGAGGCTTTAAAATATTGTTTAATACAATACAATGATTCATTGTTTTGAATTAGATTTAGTTTTTTCCAATATTTATATTAGAAATAAAAAATTATGAAAGAATATTAGGAGGAGGAATGAAATCCATGATTTTGATAGACATCGATGAGGTAGTGTGAGAGAGTTTTTGAGTGACTAGATCATGGTTATCTCTAGTTATAGGTATTTCACCAAACACTTTTCACAACTCAAAGAAGAAAATTCCATCCACTATTCTTCAAAGTGTGTCTATATTTTGATCTAAAACTACCCTTTTGGAATGATTTTATATACCTTAAATTTTACTTCCAAATAATTGTTGGTTGATCAAATGTGCACCTATGTCTTAGATCTTGGAAGGGTCGAGGTGTTTGAGACCACAATGGAACCTTCCCCAAGTTGTGGTACCTTGCGTGCTTAGGACGGATCTCTGGAGAAGGATGGTTCCCCTATATACTTATACTACTACTATCACTCCTAGTGTTGGAAGGTAAAACTAAGCTAACGATTCCAAGTGACCAGAGATAAAAGGATAACATGGAAGGAAACTACACTAAAATGCAATAGCACTAGAAAAGAGGGATGAACACTATCTATTCTGAGTGGGAATTAAAGGAAATATGTAAAAGGAGGCTATGTGCGGGTAACACAACTAAACACATATATACCATATCCTTCTCATAGAACACAAATAAATGAGGAAATGCAATGTGCCTCAGATGGCACAACCAACACAAAATGCAAAATAAAAGGCAAGAAGAAGGAATGCAAACACGTTAAGACAGAGAATAGTCACAAAACAATGCTTTTATTACTTCCAAAAATGCATAGAACTGTTACAATGGTATAAGAGGCTGATATCCACATACAAGAGCAAGATCTAGAGGTTTATAACTTAGAATACAAAAAAACATGAAGTCCTTAGAAGAATGCGTAAGGATCCATATTGTCCAACATTAATAATGAGCCTAGCTCTTACATTTATAGATGAATCTACAGAAAGATAAGAGGAGGGAAAAATTGAATTTTAAATACAACCATCGACAAGAAGAATTCAAATCCTGTAAATCCACCAGGAGATTTGTGAAATATGCTTCCCCAAGATTGTTTGACATGTTGAAGAAGGAAGGAGGGAGGATCATATCAAATTAGATGGTTGGAGCAATCATATCTACTCATCAATGCTCAAAGAGACATTGTCTTATTTCTCACCTACCAAATCCGTCAAGAATTTGAATTTGAATATCTAGCACTATAGTTGATATCAGTAGCTCTCTGACAAGTCTAGGTGTGAACCAATCTGAGATCTATAGCAGATGACACAGATGTCATAAGATGTCAGAGTCACTGGCACATGCAAAACACGTGGTGCACGTGGATTATTTGAAATAATGGAAAACTGTGTAAATATTTTTCATTTCTGCCAAGTGTTACTCACTAATTTGTTGCAAGGATTTGGCACCCTACTAGCATTCTTTGGATGGCTACGTGGAACACTTAAGCATGTCCAAAATGGCCTTGAATAGAAGGGTGCAAATTAGGCCATGAGGGAAGGGCACGTGAAAGAAAATAGAGGAAGGTGCAGAGGGAAGCACACGTAACGTGTGCTAGGAAATGAGGCAAACTAGTGAGTAGAGAACACATGGTCAAGGTGTAACCATCCAAAATGATGGGTGTGGCTCACGAGAGGGTCAGGAAATTAGCTGATTGAAGAAATTGTGATACGTGCACTGGGTGAAGAATCTTCTTACGAAGAAGGCAAAAACATAGAAGGTGGGCACAAGGGATGAGTGGATAAAGAGGAAAAGGAAAATGGAAGGAGATAATAGAAAGTGCACAATGGTGCTTGAGGAAAAGAAGCGGCACCAAGGGAAAATTACAACCAAGGAGATGTGCCAATTGAACATGAGTGCGTGTAACCTTCAATGAGGAACTGAGAGCCAGAATATGTATAAAAGTTACCCAAATAACTAGGAGAGTTATTTGGATAATAGTTTTGGTGAATTTTGGGGCCATTTGACTGCTAGATGAAGAAGATCAGTATCCTTGAGCATCCATTAGGCATGGAGTTTTCTTATGCAATCATGAAAATTCCCCTGTAGTCACTTGAATGATCATTTCTTGACTCCATTATGGATCTTGCAACTACTGAAAGAAGATCTACATTCTAGAAGCAACAAAAGAGCACGCACATGAAGAATGTGAGAAGAAAGGACTATGTACAAACAAACAATGTGTGTGTAGCACACTTGGAGGAATTGAAACTACTCTAATATATACAATATGATGCATAAAACTCAATGGAAGGGTTTGAGATAGCTCCCATTTATTGTGATTTGTAGAGCACCTCCATCAAGATGAGTTAACTCGAAGGATTTAGCCTCCTTGTAGGAACTGATGATGTATGGGCCACTCTAAAGTGCATCAAACTTTGAATGACACCCTGGTTTATCTCTTTCAGCATCCCATTTTAAAACCAATTCCCCAACCTTGAAAGCTTGAGGATTAGCCTTTCTGTCGAACCATTTCTTTGTTGCTTGTTGATGTTGTTCTAGCTTGATTATGGTAGAGTTCCTAAGTTCTTCAAGATTAACTAGCTCTGACATTCTGATATCTCTCTGGTCTGCACTTTCAAATTCCAGCTGCTGGGAAAGTTCTAATGAATTCAACTCTAGTGTCAAAGTAAGGGTAGGCTCCTTACCATAGACAATCTTGTAAGATAAAGTTCTTATTGCCTTTTTGACTATGATTCTATCTACCCAGAGCACGTGCGAGACCTTTATATGCCATTGTCTTTGGTTGATGTTCATTATGCACTTCATAATTCTGATCAGGTTCTTGTTTGTTAACTCTACTAGACCATTTCCTTGTGGATAATAGTTGGAAGAGGTTTTCAGATAAATGCCCAGGTTTAGAGCCCAATCAGTGATTTTAGTACCAAGGAAGGATTTTTTATTATCAGAGATAATGGTTTGAGGAATGTCAAACCTTGTGACTATACCTTTGAGAAAGTCAAGGATGACTGACTTGGTTGACTCTTTGAGTGCGACAACTTCTATTCATCTAGTGAAGTAATCTATAGTTGTCAACACCCACTTATGTTAAGCACTTGAAGGTAGATTGATCATGCCTATGAAGTTAAGACATCATTGTGTAAAAGGATGACCTACCTGGATTGGTCGAAGGGGAAGCACTGCCAATTTTTTCTTTCTTGCAAAGAAATCACATTCCTTATATTTTATGACCCATCTGTGTGCATCTAAAAATAGGGTAGGCCAAAATATACCTGTGATTATGATTTTCATTGTTGTAGTTTTGGAAGAGAAGTGTCCACCAGAGTATCCATCATGAAATTCTGCTAACACCTTTTCAGTCTGTCCATCATTGATACATCTTAGCAACATGCCATCAAGATTCTTCTTGAAGATAATACCATCAATCAACACATAAGGGATAGATTGTAACCTCATATGTATTCTCTTTGCTTTGTTTACACTAGGAGGGTATGCGCCCCTTGGAAAGGAATGTGATCATGCCCTTCATCCAGTCACACGCACCAGGGTTTGTATTCTTCTTATGTTCTACACACGGGAGGTCTTCACCTAGAAATAATGAAGTCTCATATTCAAACTGCACATCCTCAACAATCTTCCTACAGAGTGCACTACCTCTTACTAGATTTGTGGCCTTTATAGTCACATCATAATCCATGATTTTTGTCACCCATCATGATATTTTCTCACTAATTTCTGATCTCATGATGAATTATTTGATAGAAGAGTGGGAGAAGCCTCAGTCAAGTAAGTCTGTGGATCTAGAAGAGGTTGTAAAAACATTGGTCTGAGTTGTTAAGGAAATGTATTATAAAATGGCCAGAGTAGAGAAGGGGATTAGACAAGGTTCCTAAGGTCAGCATAAGCCACAAGGTCAAAAAATATTTTCAAATCATCCTAGAGGTGATCATAGATCAGATGACAGGGGTAAAGGGCCCGTAGGATCAGGAAATAGATAGCCCCAACCCTGGGAAAATAGAATGGTGTCTGATCCTTTAGTGTTAGAATTGCTACTGTGGAAGAATTCCATGATATGGAGTGGTGTGATAGGTGTTTCTTGCCCCATTCCCCATGTGATGAAGACAAAGAATTTGAGGAAGCTAAATATGATGAGATAAATGATGCATGCATGCATGATGGATTTCTCTACAAGTTCATAGCATGGAGCAACCTCAACTGAACTAATAAGTCCCATAAATGCTACTGATTTCTAGGATTTCATTCACTAGGTATTACCTCTTCCTCCCACTTATACTTTTTAAATTGATATGGTACAAGATTTTGAGTTTCCTAATAATGATTTTGAGTACTTAAGGGAATTAATGATAAAAAAAGTATGATGGAGGAATTCCTTCAGAAGAGGACAAGTAGTTGTTAATGAATGCAGTAGTTGCCTAAGAAAAATAATATAATACAAGGAGCAAAGTTCTCAAAGGGGTAGGGCCTCAGGCCAAACCAAAAATTCTAGTGCTTGCTAATATCCCTAAGGAAACTCCTAAAAAATATGCATCTGGAAAAGGCCTTATTTCCCCAAATAAAACTTATGTTCCTCCCCATGCTCATACTATGAAAACTCCCATGCCATAAGACGAATGTGTAAATATTCCTCCTAATACTGCCTTACCCAAATATGCTCCTTATGACATAGCCCAATTCTTGAGTCAGATCAAGGTCATTGTTCCTATTTTTGAATTGCTTATAATTCCTGAGCATAAGACAATAGCATATGAGTATTTGGGATTTAAAGAAGAAAAGGTTACCCAAGCT
Source organism: Taxus chinensis (assembly GCA_019776745.2). Classification (NCBI taxonomy): domain Eukaryota; kingdom Viridiplantae; phylum Streptophyta; class Pinopsida; order Cupressales; family Taxaceae; genus Taxus; species Taxus chinensis. The sequence continues at coordinate 326,425,827 of CM034156.1, read as the reverse complement.
AACAATGTGAACAATGTAGAGGTTCCTCCTACCATTGTAGAATTAGAAAAAACACAAGCATTTGAAGAAATGGGGGAAACACATGAGTTTTATTTGGGAATTTCTTTGGTTGAGTCTCAGCTGAATGTGGATCCATTTTTCACTACTTTGATTATTAAAGATAGGTTCTTACATAACTACATGTTTGACTTAGAAGCTTCATGTAATGTAATGCCTCTTGAGGTCATGAATGAGTTGAATATCAAAGTAAAAATAGCTTATGGGAAATGTACTGCCGTTGATTCAAGAGAGGTACCAGTAGTTGGATGTGTCAAGGGTTTAGTAGTGCAATTGGCAGCGTATCCAAGAAAGTACTTAACCTTGAATGTAGTAATTGTAGATTGTCCTACTAAGTGAGGAATGTTATTAGCTAGAAAGTGGGCAGCTAGTGTGGGTGGAAGTGTGCAAATAGACATGTCTTATTCCACCATACCAATTGAGGGAAGCCTTGTGAATTTATATGGTGAAAAGAAAATGTTACATCTCATTGAGGACCCTAACAATGCTTCTTATGAAATGTTGTACATAGATGTCGATGTCGGTAACTTCGTGGGCTATGCTGATTGTAATGATCATAAAATTGATGAGTGCAAGTCTCCTGAGTAGGTTGGTTCTCCTTGGACCCTGATGTTTGATGGGGCTTGTTCTAGATCTGGTGATGGTGCTGGTATTGTCTTGATATCTCTAAGCCAAGAGGAGTTTAATTTTTTCTTTTAAACTCAATTTTGAGTGCACAAACAACATTGCTGAGTATGAAGCACTACTCTTGGGTCTAAGGATTGCATGGAACTATGGTATTAGAGAAATTTTTGTTAAAGGAGATTCAGAGTTAATAGTTAAACAAGTCAGAAAGTTGTATGCTACAAAGAATCAAAGAATGAGATAGTATAGGCATGCAGTTTAGGACTTCATCAAAATGTTTGACTCTTTCAATATAATACATCATGATAGGAGCTATAATACTGTAGCAAACAAATTGGCAATATTGGGATCAAAGTTTGAAAATTATACAATGTCTCCCTATTGTGAATATGATGTTGAAATATTGACCTGGTCATCTGTCCCTAACAATATCAAGCACTGACAAGTATTTGAAGATGATTCTCAGGTCCAAATGTTTTTGAAAAATAAAGGAGAATTTTCCAATCAAAATGTAGAATGGGAACCAATGGTTTATGTAGCTGAAGGAAAGGAGAATTTATTTGGTAAGGACATTATTCAGTTGATGACTAATACTATTCCCAGAGGGTTGGTTGCACTAGAATCAAATTTTGATAATACTGACTGCATTGTCAACAGACACATATCATCCTCGAGATATGTGGAAGAATATGACCTGGGCACAAAGGATAAATCTAGGAGAATATGGCTAGGCAACAACTTAAACAGAGAAGAAAAGAAGTCATATGTCTAATTGCTAAAAAAGTACCATGACTACTTTGGCTTGGTCATATTCAGAACTGAAAACATACAAGGAAGACCTTTTTCAACATGAAATAACCATAGAAGCTAATACCAAGCCATTCAAGAAAATAAAAAGACCAATTAATCCCCTCCTTTCCTTAAAAATGCAAGAAGAACTGAAAAATTTAAGGGATGGAGGGATTATAGAGCCTACAAGGTACTCCTCATGGGTGGAAAACCTAGCACCTGTTAGAAAGAAGAATGGGGACATAAGGTTGTGTGTGGACTTTATAAACTTAAATAAGGAATCAATCAAGGATAACTATCTCTTGCCAAATATGGATAACATGTTGCAGTTATTTACAGGTTCAGAATTGTTATCTACTTTAGATGGTTTTTATGGGTATAACCATGTAGTTGTGAAGCAATCAGAAAGAATCAAAACTGCTTTCACTACCCCATGGGGTACTTATGTGTATGTAAGGATTTTTTTTTTGCCTGATGAATGATGGAGCTACTTTTCAAAGAGAAATGGATGTAGCATTCTCAGGTTATATAAATGACTTCATTGTTGTGTATAAGGATGATGAGACAATTTTCTCCAGGAAGAGAAGTGACCACATGTAAAATTCAGAAATATTGTCGATAAGATGCAGGGAATATGGTATCTCATTGAACCCTAAGAAATTTCATTTTGGGTTTCAAAAGGAAAATCTGCTCGGACACATTGTGTTAAAAGGATTCATGATTGATCTTGAGAGAGTGGAAGCCATTAGCAAAGTTCATATTCCAAGAACCAAAAAGAGAATTCAATCCTTTTTTGGGAAAATAAATTTTATTCAGAAGTTTATTTCCAACTTTGCTAAATTTACTATCCTAATCACTAATATGTTGAATTAGGATGAGAGTATCAAATGGGAAGAAGCATCTATTCAAGCCTTTGCTATGATTAAGGAGTCATTGAAGAATGCCCATGTTTTAGTAGCTCTTGATTATAAGAAGGCTTTCTGAATGTTTTCCTTTGCTTCAAAGAATACCATTGCATCTGTTATGTTACAAAAGGATGATGAAGGAGCTGAAATGCCAATCACTTTCTTTGTTAAAGCAATATAAGGGCCATAACTGAAGTATAATATCATGCAGAAATAGGATTTTTCTTTGGTCAGAGCCACAAAAATCTTCAGGACCTATATTTTGAGTTCTAAATTCATTTATTATGTTCCCCATACCATGGTTAAGGATATCCTATCAGAGATGGAAATTTCAAGCAAAAGATGTCGATGGGTAAATAAGTTGCAAGAATATGACATGGATATCCAAACTACAAAATTGGTTAGAGTTTTGGGCCTGACAAAGCTTATGGCAGAGAGAAACCTACAAATAGTTAAGGTAAATGAAGTTGAGGAAAAAATCTTGAATATCCTTGAAAAATTGATAAATTATGAATGGTACAAGGATATTATTTTTTATCTCAAACATCTACAGTGCCTTGAGTATTTAAGTAAGAATAAAAAAGATCACTTAAGTTAGCCTCCCAGAAATACATCATCACTGATTATGGGTTAGCTTGGAAGAACCCTGAGGGAGTTATTTTGAGATGTATCACTAAAGTTGAAGCCCCAAAAATAATTGATGATTACCATGGAGGAGTTTGTGGAGGGAATTTTGAAGGAAGAGTCACAACTCATAAAATCTTAAGGGCTGGTTACTGGTGGCCAACTCTTTTTAAAGACATAACTCTACTGGTAAGAAAGCGTGAGAGTTATCAACATTTTTCAGGAAGATTGATAGCTTCAAGCTCACTCCCTTTGCAACCTGTATCAATTTAAGCCCCATTTAAGTAGTAGGGAATGAAATTCATTGATGAGATTTCATATTCTTCAAGTATAGGCCATAAGTGGATATTAGTGGCTACTGATTACTTCACCGAGTGGGTGGAGGTAATCCCCAATAAGAAATAAACTCACCAAATTTTCATGAACTTCATTTTAAATCATATAATCTATAGGTTTGGAGTACTTGCTAATATAGTTGCTAACAATGTTATAAGCTTTCGAGCTAAAAAATTGGTAGTCATGTGTTATGAATATGGGATCAATTTAGCATATGCTTCCAATTACAATCCCTAAGGTAATGGAAAAGCAGAATCAAGTAATAAGAATTTGTTAAAGATAATTAGGACAACCTTGGAGTTAAATAAATGAAAGTGTGGTGAATAATTGAAATTTACTGTTTGGGATAATAAAATCACTGTTAAAAGGGCTATTGGAAAAATCCCATTTGAATTGGTATATGGAACTCAAGCCCTACTTCCCCTGCATATGCAATTATCTTTTTACTAATTTATCCAACAATTAGAGGACCAGGAGGTTCGATCCCTATAATGCTTGTATAACTCAAATTGTGGAATTAGATGAGAAGAGTAGAGATTCCCACCAAAGACATATGAAGTTTAGGGAGGAATTGAAGAATATATTTGATAAAAAGGTGAATTTAAGAGCTTTCGGTGTGGGAGATCTGGTACTACTATGGGATAACAGACATGCGGATAAGGGAAATCATGGAAAGTTTGACGCATTATGGATGATCCCTTATTTTATTGAAATTCAGATTGGAGAGCACACCTTTTTCCTAAAATACTTAGATGGGGAAATTATTGAGTTTCTTGTTAATGGAAGGCACTTGAAACATTTACTTGACTGATTTCTCATAATCAAGACATGGACCATTATACAGGTACAATCTTTTTTTTTGCTTTGTTTTCATGTTTTTCTATTTTTGTTTGTCCTGGTCCCTGGTGACCAGTTTTTGTTGGTTTCTCAGTTCATTTTGTAGGATTTGGTTATTTTCTTTCTACTCTACAAGCTTATTTTTTACTCTGTTGCATAATGAGATTTTTTGCACATGGTCTGGTCTATTGCTCTTGTGGCACTTGCACAGCGAGTGCTAATCCTCTGAGTCAGAGTCAGATGTTGGTGCTCAATTTAATCTCACCCTATTTGTTCAAATATGTTTTAGTTTGCATGGTTTGAAGTTTTTTCTGTCTCCCTATATTGATGCATGAAATATTTTTCCTTCATTTAGTTGCCATGGTCAGTCCTTTCCTTTGGTCGAGGATCACATTAATTCTAGATATTGTTTTCTCGTTTCCCTGACCCATGAGAAAGAATTTGTAGATTTTGGTGTCAATTCAGGGTTTCCCCTTGCTTCTATTTTTCCACAGTCATGTTCTCCCTGTCAATTTTTTTCACCAAAATCTACAAATTCTTTCTGGAAACATGGTCCTTTCTGATTGGATGCGGCCCAGTGGGTCTTTTTGGTGAAACTTGTCACTTTTTTCATATTTGTAAAAAATACAAAATTGGCCCTGCGGCCCTGATAGTATCTAATTGGTTATTTAACAAACATAAAATGGCAGGGAATAATTCTTACTTTGACCCCAAAGATGGACACGTGGCCATTTTTCAAGACAAAAGTGGAGAGGTGGAACGTCAGAACATTTTAAAGATTTTTATCTTTTTGTGAAAAAGGACAAAAGTTATAAATTATCCCGTAACCCTGTAGAAGGACAAAGTGATGTCACATGTTTGAATTAGCATATTGAAAATTCAAAGTGATGAAGGCAGGTCAGTGGAGCACTTTGGATTTTTTAAGCTTTGTTTTCATATGATGTTAAGGTATAAAAGTGAGTTACGACTCCGATAGGGCCCAAATCAAGAGTTAGAAGTGGAAAGGTGGGTCGCCATAGAAATTTGAAGTTTTTTGGCCCGATTTTAACTCAAATATTTTCCACTTGGAGGGCCTCTGCTTATTTGAGGATTCACCTCTTGGTTTGAAGTTTGAAGTTGCTCCAAGGAAACACGTGGAGGTTTCCACTGGCCCTGCCCATAGTTAGCCTTTTCTTCAAGCAGCCGGTGCAGCTTTGGTAGACCATGGACATGTGGAGGGCCTGCCCTCATTTCAAGATCCACCTATGGGTCCTACCTTTGCAGTTGCACCAAGTAGACATGTGGAGGCTTTCCCTAGCTCCTCTCTATACTTAAACATCTAAAGCAACTTTTGAAGGCTTGGGACACGTGGATGGCCCATGCCTATTTGTGTACTTTCTCCATAACTTTACTTTTGAAAGAGTGTCGAAGGGACATGTGGAAGATTCCACTGGATCTTTCCATACTTAAACTTTTCAATGGCTGAGGAAATTTTCTCAGTACCCTAGATATGTTTCACCTTCCACCAGTCCTTAAACTCTTTCAAAAACTTTGCTGGAGTCAATACACATGGTGATCCCATTCTTATTTAGGGTCTCCTGCTTTTGGGCACCATATCAAACGTGTACGCTGAAGAGACATGTGGATGCTTCGATTGGCTCCTCTCTATACTAAATCTTTTTCTAAGGCCAATGATACATTTTTTGGGCCCAGGGCATGTGGAGAGCCTGCACTCGTTTGAGGTTCCACCTTTAAACTTCATCTTTGATGTTGTGCTAAATAGACATGTGGAAGGTTCCGATGGGCCTTCCCATACTCTAAATTTTCAGCAATCAGTGTAACTCTCTATGGTTCTTAACACATTGAGGGATCACGCTCATTTGGGAACCTTCCTATGGACTTCACCTTTATAGTTGCACTAAGGAGACACATGGAGGTTTCCACTGGCTCCACTTTACACCTGGCTGACTCGGACTTGCAGCGCAAGTATGTGGTATAATCCATGCAAGGACACTTATTTCTGAGAGGCATGATTTTAGGTATGCATGTGAGGGAACTCATTTCTCAAGGTGTATTCTCGAGGGTGAAAATGATTGTCTTGTCAGATCTAGCCATATGGATCCACCTACGAATTATTAAAAAAGGGATTTCTTACATGAACAAAATAAAATAATGATTAAGAAGGATTATAAAAAAGTTATTGATATGGCATCCTAGTTATGGTTGACGGTCTGAGAAATGTGATTAGTTCATGATTTTTCCACTTGACAGCTTTTGGGTGTAAATTTGTTTAAACATCAATTTTTGAGAACAAATTTGTAACAAGTAAAGGATTTCTTGAATATTCTTCTTTTTGGGGGGAAAATTTGGGATGAGTGAGCGAGTGAATTGTATAAATGCAATGAGGATACTCTTGCAAATGGTTGGGGGTTTAATTTTTATGAGAAAATTTGAGAAATCCCATCTTCCTGAGAGACCATCTGAGAAACCTGTTAATCTCTTGTGTTTTAGATTTGATCACGTCAAGATGGTTGCAAGTGTACAACCATTGACAAGCTCTGAGATTTTTCAAGAAACTTTCCCCTGTTGATAAATCTAATAGATCTCGAATTAATCTATGTTGATCTTGGGAAAAATTGTGTTTCCTTTTATTTCATAATGCCTTTCAAATGGTTTTGATGTTCCTGTTGCAATCTTATGTTAAAATCCCTCCTAAATCACACAAGATCTCATCCTTGTGATAATATAGTGGAATTTGCAATTTCATTATGAGAAGATCCTTCATCCTGTAATGAAATAAACAATTTAAAATCACTTTACTGTCATTTTTTTGATAAAGATTATTTGTAATTCTATGAGTGTATCTTAGGTGTGATGGACCAGCAATCTTGAATTTTTAATTGAGTCCTTAACTCTGAGCCTTTGTGTTGAATTCTTAAAGAGTTGTGTGAAACCATGAAGATCTAGGCCTCCATTTATGCACACCTTCTGGTTGAAGGAATATTTTGGCTATTCTGAAGCAATTATGCTGTTATTTTTCCAATTTTTGTAAAGGTTCTCAAAGATCTTGTGAAATCAACTTCATCTTGCTTAATTCCCCACCAAAAATTTCAAATAACCATGAATCCTACCTGAAGTACCCTTGTTTGTGTTGTGTATCCACAAATGAACAAATTCTACTGCCAAAATATACAGAAGTAAGTAGGTTTTAAGTGTCTTTAGTAACCTAAACCTTGTTCAGAAAATATCTCCATTCTTTAGAAGTGACAACTCGTGAGAGTTAAATTGTGGTGTATTGATCATATTTTCTCAAGGTTCCCCTTGAAAATTGTGCAAAGAAGGATCTCTCCATTACCTTCACCAATAGAGGTTACAAAATGGGTCCTTTCACCCTGGTTGAAAGGTGCGACCTAAAGTAGTGAGGACATATTAAATCCTTAATGAAGGTGCTATCCATTTCTCCAACGCCTAAGTGAACAAAGAGTCAGACTGAATCCCCTCCTTGGACTACAAAATGAATTATACCATGATTTTTTGTCTCTAAGTATCCCTAAACATTAAATTCTGTGATGTTGCTTAGCTTCCAAGGGAGAATCAATTTTGATACTAATATATCCTTCATATGTACCACCACTGCCTCATAGCTATGTTCATTTGATGATCATCTCAGTTGTCGTACCATGACATTTCCCCTGAAGGACCCTTTAATTTTTAAGTTTGGGGATCATAATAGTGCATTCATAAGATCACATGCTATGTGATTACATTGAATGGATGTAGGAAAAACCCCTACATGAGCTAAGCACTATTCAAAATTCTTTGGGATACTCTCATTGGGCTATCATCACCTAGATGTTTACGCATAATATACACTTAGTATCTGTCATTTCTTGATGATCATTTCTCTCTATGCTATGGTCCACACTGAGGTTATTGAAGGAGGAGATCTGATATACATGTACCTGACACATTCAACACTACATATTACTCACTACATAATTGGGTACTAGCATTGTAAATCATTGGCTTCAGTACACAGTCATTTACTCTGAAAGCATTTGACGGGAAGGGCACATCTTTCTGAACATCTACTTCTAAACAGTGGGTGCCATTATGATAATGACACACTCTAGTTCCACATTCCATGACTCAATTGCTAAGGGTATACATCTCAACATGGCCCTGATCATAACTCATGATATTAATCATAATTTCTCATTCACTCATGGGTTTACACTCTACACTTTACACTTTATCAATCATATCTTTTTATCCAACAAATTCAAATTAGTTAAAATGATAGAATAGGGGCAAGTTCATGAAAGTGAGGGAGAAAGTGGAGTGGAGATTAATTTATAGTGTTTGGAAATAAAAAATTTCTCCATTTCCCCATTGAAACTCTTTAAAATGGTTAATCAATCATGGGCAGGCCCCAAAAAACACGGTTTCAAAATATCCCACTCTCCAATTTGTGTTTTATGGTAGAATAATCTAACAAAGAAAGTGAAAAATAAAAAACAAAAGTATCTGTAGGATAACACAAACATCAACTGATTTTCACTCTGGAAATATCACGAGGTTCCATAAGGGAACAAACAACAACCATGAAAATTTACATACAAATATTTAAAGGGGAAAATCTCACATGCCTCTCATATATCTGAAAAAGGGAAGGGGTATAAATAGGTGGTGTTTTGTAACCCCCAATGCATGCAATCATGCCTCCTCGAGTGGATAAGGGAAGTTACATTCTTAGAATGGAAGTAACTCTCATTTGACGTACTGAGCGTAAGGAATCTACCATAACCCCTGTGACACCTAGACCTATGACCACTCTTAAGTGATATGACTCACCACATGATGTGGAAAATGAATCATACCAATAGAATTAGTGATGTGGGGAATGGAGGGTACACAATAATACTTCCCTAACTTCCCCAAGTTCCCATAATAGTTAATCTAACTGAGGGCCTGAGGGAACAGGGTTGAGAGTTCCGTTGGTTTCTGAATCAACCGACATAACTGAGGGAGTGGGGATGGTGAAGTGGTAAATGGGAGGAATCAAGGAGAAGGTGTTAGGTTCCGTAAGTGCCCAAAGTACCTGAAACATCTGATAGATTTGAAAAAGATGTACAAAGCAAATGTAGCGGGGAAATAGGGAATAGGAGGAACAAGGGAATAGTTCGTCTTTTTCATCAAACATCTGATCCATTCGATTTGACCTCCTAAAACATCAAGATTTTTCCAAATCCAAAATTATTATTCCTCTTACTTAATAAACATGGATTAGGGGAGAACATAATTCAATACCCATACAAAAGAGTTTCAAGTTTTAGATGGGGATTAGAATCAAATTTGGGCCCTTAGAATAATGGTGACATTGTTGGAACACCTATAACTACGGGGAAGTTACACAACTATTGGTAGGTTAGTTGAATCTACATAACTCAACATAGCATATTTTACATGGCATAAATTCCTTGACACATTCACGAATTTTACAAACCATCTGTAGTGGTTTCTTACATTACATGAATCAGTTAAAGGTTGGAGGATGACGCCAAAATTTTACATCTACACCTCTTCGATGACTTGGGATGATATTTCCCCAGAAACCCTTGGTCAGCATAAGTGGTGTCAGATCACCCAACAAACTTGTTCATCTACAACATCTTCAAGATCCTCTCTACACTCTTTTCCCCATCACAAATCAAGTGCACATGTTCCTTTTTAAAATTTCCAGCATTTTTACATACTTGTTTCCATACTTTTTACCTCCTCATACATGCGTGCCGAGACTAGCTAGTGTCGTTTTTCTCTTTTAAATAGGTCCATTGTGATCATGATGGAAAAGCTGGATTGTTAACAGTTCTTCAAAATGCCTTCAATGCGCAATACTAGAATCAATGAGTCCTAAGGCAAATGAATAGGTACATTCATGACATATACACAGTGTGTTTCCACCCTAGGATTGATCAAATATGATCAGCTTTTATCCGTTTCTCCAATAAATGTCGCATGTTCGTTTGACATGTTTGTTTCACTCTAGGCTTAGTTGAGTACGTCGGAACACTTTGAATCTACGGGCACCATGGTTATGAGGTATGTATCTCTTATCTAGGGTTATGTTACCGAGATTTTTTCATAGCCAATATAAAGTGATGGAACCGCATGTAGACAAAAAATCATGCACTTTTCCGGTAAATAGTCTAGTCTTAATTGCATAGCTTGATCGACTTCATGTGATTTCTTATTATGGAAAATATGTAACTAATACATGTCAGGTGGTAGTGGAGACCATTCATTTCTTTATATTACCTCTTGTCGATCTTATAACCTTACTTTCAATGTCTAATTCTCTAGTAGGCCTGTTGGGTTGTGGGACGTGAGGGATCATAACCTAAACACCAACACCGAGGTTGCTAGGACCCTTGTACGCTCATGCGTGCCCTCATCCCTCTGGCGGCCCCTAGAGTAGTCAATATAATTGTAGGCTTGATTAGCATTTTTCATCCTTTCTAGACTGTGTTGAGCATCTTATCTATCTTGTCAGTTAGAAAGTGGTCGGGGTTGATTATAAACTGTTAGATGAAAGCTTGAATCATATAAATGTCAGTTATGTAATGATTGGCCCGTTGGGTTGTGGGACACTATGAATGAGTTATCACCAGCCGTAAGTCTTTTCATCCATGCTAGAACCGTATAAGGGACATAAGTAGATGGTTACTGATGCATACACGCTGTTTTAATGAGGTAAGTTCATTTTACTCCATGCACACACCTATTACTATGTTCTTTACATCTAGTTTACTTTTCATAATCTATTAAGTGCAACAAAGCAATAAATAGCAAGCTAGGGCACAATTCCTCCCATGAACACATACAAATACTTTGTTCTTTTCATATGTAGTGTAAACAATGCATCTAGTCCTAAGTTCAAACAAACTAATGAGTACTTATTACAGTTGAATCCTCGATGTAAATATTCATTTTTGTAGATACATTTGATGTCTATTTGAGGTTTTTATAGGTTCATAACTTCATTGTAGGTCTCCAGAAACCCTCCGAGATCTTTCTACAATCTCATAGAGGTGAAAAGGTAACTAATAGTGAATACCTCACACCCACTGAGAGGAGTTTTCTATTACCTTTTTTGCAGACTTCCCCGATCCCATTAAAGAGTAAGCTTGGGTTTACTGATCTGGTGCTATATGCAATTACCTAATTAATTGGAGCCCCAGTAAAGCCTGATTTCTACTACTCTATCTGACATGCAATTGGATCTAACGATGTTGACACTCCTGACTAATTTAATAAACAAAGAAGGCAAACACACTGTTCCACACTCTAGATACAGTTCATAGATTAATTATGGCAAATCTAGTTTGTACCTGTACCTCTTTCTCCTTGTAGTTAGGGTTCCATAACTTATTGCTTTGAGTGTTTTGGATGTGAATTTCTGCACTTAATTGGGGATATTTATTTTACTTCTAGTAATAAAAGAAGACCTTGGAGCACATGGTATCTTGAAGGTCATTCTATCTGCAATGCAAGTAGAAGAGAGATAGCACTAGGTTGATATGAGCATGTATATTCATGTTCCTAGCAAGATTGTGGCAGAAATATAGATGCAACTTACATAAAAATTATCAGGGGCATTTTCTTGATGTACAAGTATGAAAAATATAATTATATTAGAGCCTGGGAGGTGCCTTCTATTACAACTAAAGTGAGCTAAGAATTCATCCTCAAGTTCTAACTAATTTAATCTATTTAAAGATAGAACTAGATAGAGGAGATACCATGCAATCAGAGAACATCACCAATACGAAAATCTTAGCTCATAGATGCATAACAAAAAGTGAATTTCATTGAAGCGTTGCATGTTTATGACTATTGTATGATGTTATATTCTTGTATATAAGTATTTAAGGCTACCATCACCAGTTGGAATGTGGGAATCAAATAATTGCAAGATGGCAGTCCTGGCATTAAAGACCATAACTTCTACAAAAAGAAGAATAGGGATTTGGAAAGAGTCATGGATTAGAGTCAATAGTAGCATAATAGGCCTTTCTAGACTACAAGTCATATAACTACGGACCTTTCTTTATGGAGCTCAAACACCTACTTGCATGCATGTTAGAAAGTCACTCCATGATAAGGTACATCTTATAACCGTTTTCTGACAATGTAACACGTTGTATATTACTGGGTGTGTGTATATTACTATCAACAACCTCGGAGAAGCGTGTTAGCCATGGAAATGCCACAAATTGAAGAGTCTGAGTATGTTGTGATCTCATTGTAAATGTCGAGTTAGAAGCTATACCTAACATGCCACCGTTGGGTCGAAACATCACCGTCCAAACTCCCACTACCTGTTATAAAGGTGATTTGAATAGAAAACTCAAGTGCTATTATTGATAAGCACTAGGTGAAAAATGACCATTACAATCAAAACTTGTACCAAGAGAACTTACCATTTGTGTGGGGGATATAGCAAATGTACCTGTGCCTTCAAAATTAGCCCCAACCATGTAAACATTCATGACACTTAAAAAAGACTATCCACTAAAATGTACACTATCTATATACCAAAAGGTACTCAAATTCCAATTCACCTGTGCAGTATTCGATTCGAGTGAATTTGCAACTCTGGACCCACAGTGACCATAGTATCTGACGATGAGTACAACTGATACGACCGTCTATGAGATATTAATCGATAGACTCCAGTCATTGGGAGATAGACCAGTGTGGTCTGATAAGTAGGATCTTCAGATGGATCTTATGCATTGCCTAAAAGGTAAAAATGTTGAAAAGTTTTCACTAGGAGGGACTGTATCAATAAAACTTTATCTTGTATGAGTCTCAAGGGGGGGCGCCCATAGAGAATTATTTTATTTGGTTAGAAATGGTCATTTTTTTTCTTTTTGAGCATTTTAAGGGTAAAAAGGTTTCATTTGAAAATCGGTCCAAGACCGCCGCCAAAAGTAGGGTGGAGGTTCTGAACAGAATGACCAAAACATGCATTAACTTGATTTTTTTTTAGATTTTTGATGTTTTGGCAATGTTTTTGGTGAGCTTATTATTTGGTATACATTATTAACTTTCTCTTGTTTCCATGTTTTGGTGAATACAGAAGAAGAAGGAGTACATACATTGGAGTTGGGAGAGGGAGTGTGATTGGCTCCCTGGGATTTTGGATCAGTTGACTCAGGATGAGAGGGACACTCTCCATAGGGCATGCATCTAGAGGATTACATGTGTGCCCCATGTTTCCCTTTTCAGTCACATATTGTGTGATTTATTTTCTTATTGGGATGCATACCAAAATACTTTCTAGTTTCTAGGTGCTAGAGGTGAGTGGACTATCACCCTGGAAGACATATACCACATTCTTGGGCTCCCGATACTTGGGAGGAGAATGAATCTAGAGATAGTAGGATCCAAGGCTGAGGTTAATTAGCGGGCTACCTTAATGGGAGATGCCACTATTTCATTTGGTTTGAAGAAGGGAATCCAGGTCTGGTCCATCACTAATGTTCCTATTCCTATCATCCAGAGAACCATTATGGGCATCTTGTCCTCCCAAATGATTAGGGACAAGGGAGGTGACACCCTTCTATATTGTTGGGCTCCTATTATTGCACAAATCAAGCCTGTATACACCTGGGGAGAAGACATCCTAGGGACTACCTATCACGACTTATATAGGGAAATTAGATTGTAGGGGTAGTCACTGATCCACCCCACTCTTGTTATGAGCTGAGTTTATGAGTGCATCACCCCCTATGGAAGGGGAATGTTGGTATTGGATCTAGCGGCCATTTGGAAAGAGAGGTGGACAATAATGTTAGTAATTAGGATTTGGCATTAGCCAGTGGCTCCCTTGACCATGGCAGATGTGGTTGTCACACCCTACCAGGACATGGCAGGGTTATGGGGATAGGAGGTGACCACGATGGTAGCTTGTTCCATCACATGTCAGTTAGTTGACAAGGTAGTGAGAGTCGAGACTCATCCATTTTATTGGGTTCCTTAGAAGTTTTTCCTACCATATGTTGACATGCTTTCTCCAGTGGCACCTATCTACAGGATCATTCAGGAGGTCTGGAAGGGCCCTAGAGGAGATCCTGATTGGACAGTGGCTACCCCAGGTGTGCCTATTGTAGTTAGGCATGTGGTCCATGCTCAATGGGAAAATAGTACCCATAAAACACCCTTTCTTCAGATTACGGCCACTCTTACTCATGGTGGAGAGGAGGATTAGCCCATTGACATAGAATTTGATTTTGAGGAGCACACAAGAGATCAAACTGAGGAGGAGACGAAGGATGAGGGGGATGGTGTTGAGGCTAGTGGGGCAGCCCATATAGAGGAGGGGGGAGTGACCCTAAGTGGCATGATACTCAAGATATGATGAGAGCAACGCACGAAGAGGTGATTGCGAAGAGAGAGACATTGGTCTCAGAGGAGACACTTCCTCGATGTGGGGAAGGGGATGATGATTTGGTGATGGGAAAACATTTCGACTCTAGCTTTGGGGAGGCCCTGTAGCCACTAGCAGCATTAGCAGTAGCCACAGACCCTACCTAGATTCCTAGAGATCCAAGTATATTTAATACTTCTCTCAACTTTGTTAGTTGGAAACGTTAGTTTAGTACTTTCTTCTTCTTCTTTTTTTCTTTTAGCATTTTTTGATTTTCTAACTCATTGCTTCTTCCTCTTTTCTTACTTGCAACGATTGCATAGGAGTGGTGAGATCTCATTTGACGGGTGTGCGTGGTCACCCTGCTAATCCCCTTGGGAAAGACCCAAGTCTACTTGACTATTGACTTAAGCCAGCGATTAGCAGCCGAAAGACACACTGATGTGTTTTCTCCTATTTAGAGGATAGCAGAGGTGGTGACCTCCCTTTGTACCTAGGTGGCTAGATTTGAAACTATTGAGAATTTGATGAGGCGAAGCCATTCCCATAGTGAGATTATAGACAGCAGCCTCCACCATGAGCATTCACACCATTCAGTTCATTCCCAGCATCATCGCAGCCATAGTAGGAGACTTAGACGTGGCCATCCACCATCCAAGGGATCCCACATGGACTGACAAGCCATAGGGCTGTTTATTTATTTGTTTCCATTTTTTCATGCACTATATGATTTTTTTGTATATCTCGGGCTCATTGTGAGCATTTTGACCATGCCTTAGTGCGTGATGGCATTGTATACAAACTTGACTCACCATGATATATACAGACTTTTATTTTTGGTTTGGTAATCCATTGTATCTGAGTTGACTTTCTTTTGGCTTATTTCTCATGTTTACTCTAGACATTTAGAATTTTTGTTTTTCTATGATTTTTTAGAATGCATGCAGTGGGTGTGAAATGATGACAGAATGATTTCTTTTTGTATTTTATAATGTTGATATATGATAATGCAAAGCCAATGTGATGTTTGAACTTTAGTTTCTTTTAATAAATATTTGATACTTCATGTTGTCTTAATAAAATGTGGTGATATAATGATATGATAAGTAAATGTACTTTCCCCACTCTTGAATTCCACACAACTAGCAGGATGTGAGGGCTCAACACCAAGATCCAGGAAGGGCACAAGCTATGAATTTTTTTTGAATGGTAACGATGAGGTGAAGACAATGGTTTGAAAGAGCCAAATAGAACACATAGAAGGTGTACCGCAGTCTAACATGAAAACAGGATCCACAAACATAACAGGACAAGGCATAGGTGATTAAGGGCATTTCCCTCCTTTCCCAACCCTACATCACCAGTAACAGATGCAGGGCTCAACATTGAAGGTTGGTAGGGGAAAAGAAATGTGTAAAATAAAATTTTTCTATGGATTTGCATTTGACTTACTCATTTAGGAAAAATGTTTAGAATGTTCTTATTTCTAAATAGATGTATATGGGATAGATGCAACACCATGAAGCTTCTAGAATAGACTATAGGTAAAGACACCTAATCTAGAAAGAGACCAAAAGTAGAACCAAGTATACAAGCCTTGGTATGGTTACTGGTCAAAACTTTGTCTTATCCTATTTGGACTGATGAAATGATCTCAGAAACAACTGGTGAGACCATGGAAATTTGAAGATATATGATTTTAAAGTTTTTCCAATACTTTTCAGAAGTTTTTTAGGGGTCGCTATAAGAATAAGTCCCTTGATCACAAATTTTACATAATGAACTGGCAGATGAAAATGCAATGCAGATGCAGTAATGTACATATGAAAATGCTGATGGATCATGCGTAATACCTCTTTTAGGTGGAGAGAGTTTACAGATTCACTAAACTCCTCACCCTCTAGTGTACACAGGTGAAATACCCCATTTTTGTAGTCTTCTATCACTTGATATGGACCTAATCACCTGGGTCTGAATTTCCTTCCTTTGTCGGTCTTCTTATCTATCTGACTATCAAGTCTTAAGACCAAGTCTTCCTTGTATATTTCACGCTCGTAGACCTTCTTGTTGTATTGCCAAGCCATCCAGTCAGCGTAAACATTATGTGTCATTGTTCAACGTTAAGTCTAGCCTCATCAAGACTTTCTAACTAAGAGATTCATGCCTCTTAATAGCCTTATTCTCCCAAGGATTCCTTGCAGCGAAATACAGAGACTAGGTATTTCAACTTCAATGAGCGGTAGAACCGTTTCCATACCATACACCCAAAGAGAAGGGGGTTACCCCCATTAGATGTTCTAACTAATGTCTGATAGGCCCACAAGGCTAGGAAAATAGCTTTACAGTGCCAATCCTCGTTTGTTCTCCTTAACGGTTTTAAGGAGAATGGACTTCAGCGTTTTATTCATAGCCTTAGCCTATCCATTGGCCTGAGGATAATAAAGAGAAGTTGTGTGGTGACTTATCTTAAACTTTGCATGCATAATTCATGTACTTCATCATTTTTAAAAGATGTGCTCATTATCTGAGATGATGACCTGTGTGGACTCCATACCTACAAATGATTTGGTTCAAGATGAACTTAGTAATTACAAACCCAGGTATGGTGGTAAGAGGCATGGCTTCTACCCACTTAGTGAAGTACTCTGTGGCTGTGATTATGAAGTTACAGCCATTTATTAATGAGGGAGAGAACTTCCCTATCAAATCATAGGCCCCACATGTGGAGAAGGGCCACGAGGTTGCAATCAGTTGCATAGAGCTTATGCTGGTATGTGGATCTCGTGGGAGAACTCTTGACACTTATGACATTTGACGCACAAAATTCTATTGTGACATGCTCTAGGGGTAGGCTAGAAATAGCCCATCTAGTGTATCTTTCAAGTAGTGGTGTGGCCACCGAAGTGACCTCCACATACTCCATTATGTGATTCATAAAGAATATGTTCTAGATTCTTCTGCATCAACACATCTTATTAGCATTCCGTCAAAGGCTCTACGATAGAGAACTTGTTCCAAAATAAAGTACTTAGCGGCAATGATGCGTAACCACCTTCTTTGTTGCCATGTTTCCCCTTCTGGGTACGTATGGTCCACTATAAAATTAACGATGTCAGAATACCATGGACACGCATAAATGGGGGGCCTAGTCTCGATGAAGAATACACACTCATCGGGGTATTTTAGATCTACCAGATCGCATCCATCCCATGGATTATTAGCCAACCTATCCACAATGATTTGTCCTTTGATGGATTTCTAATAAACAAATATTAACTCAAATTTTCCCATCAGATTTATGAAGTGCCCGTATTTCTTATATAAGGATCCTTGGGTGAGGAATTTCCTCAAGTGATATAACTTAACAATAACCCTCATTTCTTGATTCAGTATATAATGTCTCAAACGATTCATTGTAAAGACTATGAAAAGGCATTGTTTTTCAACATATGTGTAATGTGTCTCATAATCAAGCAATTTTTAGTTAATAAAATAGATTGCACGTTCTTTTTTATCATAATCTTCTTGAGCCAATATGTAGGCTAGCAAAACATACGTATCTCATGAATACAGGATCAAGGGGTGATCTGACTTAGGTGACATGAATGTGGGAGGAGACAATATGAATCATTTAATGGACTTGAATGCCTCATTCCATTCTTTTGTCCAATCAATGCAACAATCCTTTTTCAAAAAATTGTTGATTGGGTGAATAGAAAAAGTTAAATCAGGGATAAACCTTCAGATTACAATGAGTTTCCTGTCATCCAAATAAATCCCCTAGTTATTTGGGTAACTTATATACATATTCTAGCTCTTAATTCCTCATTAAAGGATTCGCGCACTCATATTCAATTGTCACAACTCCTTGGTTGTAGTTTCCCCTTGTTGCCCCTTCTTTTCCTCGAGTGCCCTTGTGTGATTTTTGTTCTCTCCTTCCATTTTTCTTTTCCTCTTTGTTCCACTCCTCCCTTGTGCCCACCTTCTGGACATTTGATCTCCTTCTTCCTAAGAAACTTCTTCACCCTGCATGTGTCTCAGACTTACTTCAATCAGCTACGTCCCTGACCCTCTCGCATGCACCGCGCCCATTACCTTATAATAGTGGTGCCTTGACCATGCATTCTCTACTCATCAGTACTTACCTCTTTTCCTTGTATGTCGCACAGTGCACCCTTCTGTGCCTTCCTTTTTTCTTCTTCCCGCACCTCATCCTTCTGTATGTGTCCCTACATGCTCTCCTTTGCACCCTTTGGTACTAGGTCATCTTATGACATGCTTAAGTGTGCCATGTGTAACAATTATCCAAAGTGTGTCAGTAGGTTGCACCAAATCATTGCATAACGAATCAAGTGGTACTAAAATGTGGTAGAAACGAAAAATATTTGTACATAGTTTTCCAACATTTCAAATCCAATCCAGCATGCACTACGTGTTTTGCATGCACCGGTACGAATATGACATCTTCTTATAGCCATATATTTTCTACTACAGAGCTCAGAATTGGTGTGCTCTTGGACTTTTCATAAAGTTAGTGACATCATCTATAGTGCTATAAATTCAAATTCAAATTCTTGTCAGATCTGGTAGGTGAGAAATGGGAAAACATATCTTTAAGAATTGATGAGTAGATCTGATTGCTCTAACCACCCAATTTGATATGATACTACCCTCCTTCCTTCTTCATACATGCCAAACAAGTCTTGGGGAAGCATATTTCACATATCATCTAGGTAGATTTGCAAGCATTGAATGGTTTTTATTGGTGGTTACATTTCAAATTCAAGTTTTCCCTCCTTCTCTTCTATTTCTACATATACATCTATAAATGTAAGAGCTAGGCTCATTTTTTATGTTTGACACTCTAGATCCTTATGCATTTTGCTGAGGACTCCATACTTTTTATATTTTGAGTTGCAGACCTTTAGATCTTCCTCTTGCATGTGGATATTTTCCTCCATCATTGTAACAACTTTGTGCATTTTTGGAAGTAATAGAAGCATCATTTTGTGACTATTCTCTGTCCTAATGTGTTTTCATTCCTTCTTCTTTCCTTTTCTTTTGCATTGTGTGCTAGTTGTGCCATTTTAGGTCCCTTACAGTTCCTTATTTAGTTGTGTTCCATGAAAATGATCTAGTGAATACATGTTTAGCTATGCTACTCATGCATATCCTCCTTTCACACATTTCCTTTCATTCTCACTTAGAACAGATAGTGTTCATCCCTCTTTTCTGGTGCTATCATCTTTTAGTGTAGTTTCCTTTCATGTTATCCTTCTATCCCTGGTCCCTTGGCATTATTATCTTAGTTTTCCCCTCTAGCACTAGGAGTAGTAGTAGTAGTAGAAATAGATAGAGGAACCGGCCTTCTCCAAAGATCCATCCCAAGCACGCAAGGTCCCACAACTTGGGGATGGTTCCATTGTGGTCTCAAACACCTTGATCCTTCCAAGATCTGAGATGCTGGGTGCATGTTTGAGTAACCAACAACTTATTGGTACACCTAATCGGAGTAGTATTGAAAGCTCAAATTTCATATCTCTAAGTTTTGGTGTGTGGACTTAGTATTTCAGCCTTTGGAGGATCATTTCAACGCATCTGGTGACTCTCAACATTTTAAAATCTTTATTTTAGCATTCTTGAGTGCCTTTCATGAGAAGAGTGCATACAAGAAGAAGTGAAGTAGCTGAAGATTCTTTTGACTACCTCCAGTTATCCCCAAGAAGAGTTCTATTCTAGAAGGCCCCCACACACATCTCTTTCTCCATACGTATCGCACCCATTCAACTCCTCCTCAAAGAAGACAACTTGTGCACCCTGAAATGGCATATTGGCCACCACCTCTAGTGAGAAAATTTTATAACATAATAAGAGGAAGTCCTTGGTGTTGATTATGAAAAATGACATGCCAAATGGTGCACTCAAAAGTATTCCATACTTTACTGTTGAGAATCAAGTCACCCCTTAGGAGCATATCTAGGATGTAGCAAATGTGTGTTCAATCTACCTGATCATACATGATGATGTAGTAGTAAGGTTACTTATAACCTCTTTCAAAGGTAAAGATATTAAATGGTACTAAGGTTTGAGACTTGGATCTATTACCACCCAGGATGAGCTGGGAACCACTCTTTACAATTACTTTGAAGATAAGTCAGACTCACCTGTCTTTGGTGGAGTAAGTAACAAAAAAAAGGGGAGCCCAATGAGAAGATGACTGATTTCAACATCATATTTCAAAAGACTTGGGATAGAATCCCTCTTGTGGTAATACCTACATCCCAACATTATTTCCTATATTATCTAAAGGTGTTGAACAATGATATCTCAGTCATGATTCAATCTATGGGAGGTAGGACCTTACCAACCACTTATAGTATTGCAGTAAGGGGAGAAAATAGTCTTATTCAGGTAGGAAAGATAGCTCATAGACCACATATTTCCTTGTTCCCATAAATTTCATAAGTTCCCCATCCTTTTGTGCCCCCTATTCATGTTCTTGAGAAAATCATGCAACCATTTGCATCAACATCATACTCTCTAGTGTAGCAGAAATAAGATGAAGAGTTGAAGGCCCTGATTATAAATTTATTAAACAAATTCATATCATTGGATAAACAACAGTCACAAGCCTATAAAGGAAATTCAAATAAGGTACATATCCATAACAGTCAGCCTTGGTGGAATTAATATGGAAACCAAAGATATGTGCCCAACTAGAAAAATGATAGATGGCATGCTAACACGCATCTACCCTTGAAAGTTGTGCCTCCCATGCCCTTCTCTTCCACTACCTACTACAAGTCAGGTGCTCATTTCAAGTTTAGAACAATTTGGCACAAGAGTCAGAATGGCGATTCCCTTTCAACATGCCTCATAGTCAATATCATTGTGCCAATGTTGAGCACGCCCGCCTGCATGATCTAGAATGCTTCAGCATTTCAACAATTTCCCTGAAGCAGAAAACCAAGACAATACCAGAATCTCCTTCAGAGATAAACTTGATGTTCTTTAGTGCAGAGGACTTCTATGTCCAATCAACCAAGTGCTAGATGATACAAGAAGACCACATGCCCAAGTTACAGACAACACAAGATATAAGAAGAGAATGTTAGAATTCATGCACACAAGTCGCACTACCAGCACAACATAAGAAGATCCTCAAAAGGAGAAAGATGTAGCCAATGCATCTAGTAGTAAGATCACTCACGTATGTACACAAGAGATCCCATAGAAATCTCCTTTTGAAGCAACATGCCCCTCCTTTGGTAGGTCAAGCCTCTGCTCTAACTAAAGTCCAAGATTCCATGCCTGAACAGTCAAGAAGGATGTTGTTCCCCAAATACAAAGATAGGGGGCCTTCCATTTAGCATTGTTGACCGGATGAAGAAGACAAACATAAATGTCATAATGTGGGATGCCTTGACTATTCCATCTCAGTGGGATTCGTTGCATCAAGCTCTATCCCAACTCCCACACATTGATCCATCTGTGCAGAATCCACACATTTCTATCAATATCTACCAAGAAGAGGAGAAACAAGTAAGTAAGGTTGTTAAAATACCACCCTTCTACATGTATCTGATCATAGGCAAACATCTAGTCCATAATTTCATGATTGACTCAGGTGCTAGTACCTTCTGTTATGCCTAATAAAATTATTGATGTCTTAGGTCTAAAATATATCCCTTTGTCTAAAGGATTCCTACAACTTGATGGGTCAAGTATCACCACCTTAGGAGTCATCAAGGATGTTGAGTTAACCCTTCATGCATGTCCAAGTGTAACAATAACTCAAGATGTGTCAATTATTGACCTACCTCCTTTGTTTTCCCTATGCTTGTCAAGAAACTTTACTGCTAAAGTAGGTGGTTACTTGTCTTCTAATTGGTCTCATATGTTACTTAGAATAAGGTATGGTACCCTATTTACCATACAAGTTGAGCCTATATTTTCCTATCATGTAGAGTCATATGTCACATCCCCTCTCCAAGCCAACTGTTTAATCTAAGAAGAACAAGCTTCAGTTCTCGAAGAGAAGTCTCTTCCGCCCTCTGTTCCTAACCTAGTGCTTGATGAATGGGTAGAGAGACACCATAAATTTGATCCATATGTTGAAGAAATAGAATCTTATGAAACCAGGCTTGGTATTACTACATCCTTGAAGAAGAAACTATGTTATCAAACGTGCACTCAAGAAAGACCAAGTTGAACCTAGGTCTGTGGAAGTTATATTTTGATGGATCAAGAAGAAGGAATGGTGTGGGAGAAGGAGTGGTTCTCATTTCCCCTAAGGATGATAAATTATTCTTTATTCATAGGCTATAGTTTACATGTTCCAACAATGTGGTAGAATATGAAGCGTTGGTACATGGCTTGTTCATTACTGAGAAGAAGAAAATTAAGGCAATGTAGATCTTTGGGGACATGGAATTGGTCATCCACCAGGTTACCAAAAAATTCCAGACAAAGAATAAGCTACTCAAATATTATAAGCATAGATTTTAGGACCTCCTTCAGATATTTGATGCTCTAAATTTACAAGTAGTTCCACATAAAATGAATAAGGAATATTACCAGATGGTTACACTTGGTTCACTAATTCTCTCCTTGTTGAGGACTTTGTCAAAGGAAACACTCAACACATTAAGATGGTGATCATACCATCCATTCCAAACAACAATACCAGCTAGCAAGTGTTTGATAGTGACACGTAGATAATCCATTTGATCCAAAATGAAGTCAAATTTTCATCAAGTATGCAAGCTAACTTACATGATAGCTATGGTGACTAAGTGATATAGCTAAAGTAAAACAAGCTGCCTAAAGGGCTGGTCATTTAGAGAAAATTTTAGCCCTGATGATGAGTTCAAGGGTGAAGAAAGGTACATGCACACCATGCAAGAAGACTTACTCCCTTGTCACTATTGCACACGGGAAAGAGATACCACTCAATAAAGCTTGTGCACACGAAGAAAAGCAAGACCTTCATCTCTCTCTGTCAAAAATACAGTGATATCTTCTCTTGGGAGTATGAAGACCTAAAAGGTTTTGATCCAAGTGTTGTTCAACACTCCATTGACCTTGATCCTAGTGTATAGCCTGCTAGATAGAAGCAATGGCCAGTCAATCCAAAGATAGAGCCCCTCATGAGAAAGGAATTATCCAAACTCATTGAGGAAAAAATAATTTTTCCCATCAAATAATCTACTTGGGTCATGAATTTAGTTCCATTACACAAAAATAATGGTGAAATATGACTCTGTGTTGATTTCAGAGATTTGAATAAAGCATATCTAAAGGATCATTATCCTTTTCCTTCAATGGAGCAAATTCTATAGACTGTGGCTAGTGTGTAAGAGATTCTCCATGTTAGATGGATATTTAGGTTTCAATCAAGATCCTAGTCAAGGAAGAGAATCAATTCAAAACAACATTTACAACCAAATGGGGAACCTATGCATATCAAAAAATTCCCTTTGGTCTGTCAAATGTGGGCGCCACATTTCAACATGCCATGGATATTGCCTTCAAAGGTTACATCAATGAGTTCATCTTGGTTTACCTTGATGATATAACATGTCTTCTCAAAGAAAAGCGTGGATCATATGGCACACCTAGAAAAGGTATTTGAGATATGTAGAGAGTTTAGGTATCTCTTAACCCCAAGAAGTGTAATTTTGCTAGTGGCACAGGGAAAGCTTTTGGGCCATGTGGTTTCAAAGGATGGCATCACAATTGATCCTAAGTGTGTCTCGGCCATCCTATCTCTTTCCTTTCCAACACACAAAAAGGCCCTGTAGTTATTCCTTGGCAAGATCAAATTTGTTAGGCATTTTATCCCTAACTTTGTAGGAATTTTTTGACCCATCACCATAATGGTCAAGAAGGACACAACTTTCAGATGGAAAACAAAAGGAAAAAAAATATTCAACAAGATCAAGTAATAAATTTCTTGCGTGCCAAAACTCATCAATCTTGGATTACTCAAAGGATTTCATCCTTTATGCTTATGGTGTTGATGTGAGTGTTGTTGTTATCCTCACACAAGAAAATGAACAAGGGTTAGAATAACCAATGGAATTCTTCAACCAGACACTGAAGGATTATGAACTAAAGTACAGTCACATGGAGAAGTAGGTCTTCACCATCATGCACGCACTCAAGAAATTCAAGAGTATGCTTGCCACCAATCATATCAAGGTGTTAGTCTCCCACTCTTCTGTTAGAGACTTCATCATGGGAGTAGAAATCAGTGAGAAAAGAGCACGATGGGTGACCAAAATCATGGAGTATGATGTGACTATTAAGGCCACAAAGCTGGTAAGAGTTAGCACGTTATGTAAGAATATTGTTGAGGATGCACAATTTGAATCTGAGACTTCATTATTTCTAGATGAAGATGCCCATATGCAGAATTGAGTAGAATGCAGACCTTGGCATTATTGTGATTGGATGAAGGACATGATCACATTCCTTTTTGAGGGTGCATACCCTCCTAGTTTAAAAAAAGAAAAGAGAAGACATCTGAGGTTACAATCTATCCCTTATGTTTTGATTGATGGACTTGTCTTCAAGAAGAATCTTGATGGCATGTTGTTAAGATGTATCAATACTGCACAAACTGAAAAAGTGTTAGATAAATTTCATGATTGATTCTCTGGTGGACATTTTTCTACCAAAACTAAAACAATGAAAATTATAATCACAGGTATCTTCTGGCCTACCTTGTTTACAGATACACACAAGTGGGTCAGTAAGGAATGTGCTTTCTTTGCAGGAAAGAAAAAATTGGTAGAGCTTCCCCTTTGACCAATCCAAATAGATCACACTTTTGCAAATGGGGTCTTGACTTTATAGTCATGATAATCTTCCTTCAAGCACTAGACACAAGTGGGTGTTGAAAGCTATGGATTACTTCACCAGATGGACAGAAGCTGTCACACTCAAGGAATCAACCAAGCTAGTCATCCTTGACTTTCTAAAGGGTATAGTCATAAGGTTTGGCGTTCCTCAAACCATTATCTCTGATAATGTAAAAGCCTTCCTTGGTACTAAAATCACTGATTGGGTGCTAAATCTGAACATCTACCTGAAGACTTCTTCCAACTATTACCCTCAGGGAAATGGTTTGGCAGAGTCAACAAACAAGAACCTGATCAGAATCATGAAGTGCACAATGAACATCAGCCAAAGACAGTGGCATACAAAAGGTCTCATGCATGCTCTGGGCAGATAGAATCACATTCAAAAAGGTAATAGGAACTTCTCCTTACAATATTGTCTATGGTAAGGAGGATACCCTTCCTTTGACACTAGATTTGAATTCATTAGTGCTTGCCTAGCAGCTAGAATTTGAAGGCATAGACTAGAGAGAAATCAGAATGCTAGAGCTGGTTGATCTTGAAGAACTAAGGAACTCTGCCATGATCAAGCTAGAACAACATCAACAAGTGAAAAAGAAATGGTTTGACAGATAGGCTAAGCCTTAAGATTTCAAAGTTGGGGACTTGTTTTTAAAATTGGATGCTAACAGAGCTAAACCAAGGTGCCATTCAAAGTTTGATGCACTTTGGATTTTCCCATACATCATCAATTCCTGTAAGGAAGCTAACTCTTTTGAGTTGACTCATCTTGATGGAGGTGCGCTACAAATCCCAGTAAATGGGATCTATCTCAAACCCTTCCATTGACTTTTTTTGTATCATTCTTTATATATTAGAGTAATTTCAATTCCTCCAAGTGTGTTGTGCGCATATTTTTTTGTACATAGTTCTTTCTTCTCGCATGCTTCTTGCATGTGCTCTTCCGTTACTTCCAGAATGTAGAGATTATTTTAGTAGTTGTAAGATTCAGAATGAGAGTCAAGAAATGACCTTTCAAGTGACTACATGGGTAGTTTCATGATTGCATAGCAAACTCCATGCCCAATGGATGCTTTAGGCTACTCGTCTCCTTCATCTAGCAGGTAGATGGCCTTGAAAGTCCCCAAAAATTTTATCCAAATAACTCCCCTAGTTATTTAGGTTACTTGTATACATATTTTGGCTCCCAGTTCCTCATTAAAGGCTACGTGCACTCAACTTCAATTGGCACAACTCCTTGGTTGCAATTTCCCCTTGGCACCCCTTATTTTCCTCGAGTGCCCTTGCACACTTTTTGTTCTCTCCTTCCATTTTCTTTTTCCTGTTTTTTACACTCCTCCCTCACGCCCACATTCTATGCATTCTCTCTCTTCCTAAGCATCTTCTTTACCATGTGCACATCTCACACTCGCTTCAATCAGCTAAGTCCCTAGCCCTCTCGTGTGTCATGCCCATTATTTTTTAATAGTTGTGCCTTGACCATGCATTCTCTTCTCACCATTTTGCCTCATTCCCCCCACCTCACGTGCACCCTTACGCACCCTCCTTATGTCTTCTTCCCACACCTCATCCTTCTGTGTGTGTCTATGTGCACCTTCCTTTGTGCCCTTCGGTGTCAGGTTTTATAACATTCTTGAGTTTACCACGCATAACCAATCAAATTATGCCAACAGGGCACTAAATCCTTGCAAAAAATCAATGACTGACACATGTCAAAAATGAAAAATATTCACACATTTGGGCATCATTTCAGATAATCTGTGCATGCCGCATGTTTTGTGTGCACTAACTACTCTTGACATTTTTTGACAGTTGTATCTTCTACTGTAAAGCTCAGATCGGTGCATGCCTAGACTTGTCAGAGTGTTGCTGACATCAACTACAGTGCTAGAAATTTAAATTCAAATTTTTGGTAGATCTAGTAGGTGAGAAATGGAAAACGTCTCTCTGAGCATTGATGATCGGATCTGATTTCTCCAACCACCCAATTTGATATGATCCACCCTCCTTCCTTCTTCAACATGCCAAACAGACTTTGGGAATCATATTTCACATATATCTAGGTGGATTTGTAGGCATTGAATGCTTCTTGTTGGTGGTCACATTTCAAATTTGAGTTTTCCCTCCTCTTCTCTTTCTACAGATTCATCTATAAATGTAAGAGCTAGTTCATTTGTTATGTTTGACACTCTGGATCCTTACACATTTTGCTGAGGACTCCATAATTTATGTATTTTTAGTTACATACCTCTAGATCTAGCACTTGTATGTGGATATTGGCCTCCTTCATCATTGTAACATCTCTATGCATTTCTAGAAGTAATAGAAGCATCATTTTGTGACTATTTGGTCCTAACATGTTTGCATTCCTTATTATTGGCTTTTCTTTTGTGTTGTGTGCTGGTTGTGCCATTTCAATTCCCTTATAGTCCCTTATATAGTTGTGTTCCATGAGAATGATTTGGTGAATACATGTTTAGCTATGCTACTCGTGCCCAGACTCCTTTCATGCATTTCCTTTCATTCCCACTTAGAACAGATAATGTTAATCCCTCTTTTCTAGTGTTATCACCTTTTAGTGTATTTTCCTTTCATGTTATTCTTCTATTCCTAGTCCTTTGGCATTATTAGCTTAGTTTTCCCTTCCAGCACTAGGAGTAGCAATAGCAGTAGAAATAGATAGAGAAACCAACTTTCTCTAGAGATCCATCCCAAGTGTGCAAGGTCCCACAACTTAGGGATGGTTCCACTATTGTATCAAACACCTTAGCCCTTCCAAGGTGTGAGACACAGGTGCACGTTTGAGAAACCAACATTTCCTAGGGAAATATCTAATGCCAAACTCATCTAAATGTGGACTCATTTCCAGTACAACCCATATTTTGGCTGGGTCAACATCAATCCCTCATGAAGATATGATCTATCCCAAAATATTACCTCCTGTTACACCGAATACACACTTTTTCTGGATTCATTGTGATGTCGTATTTTATTAAGCTAGAAATGATGATACGAAGCACTTCTGGGTGGTCACAATTTTTTCTGGCCTTAACTAAAAGGTCATCCACATATGATTCCACAATTTTATGAATAAGATCATGTAATAAATATGTCATCACTCGTTGGTATGTGGTACCAGTGTTCTTAAGTCCAAACGACATGATATAATAATAGTAGGTTCCCCAAGGAGTTATGAATGTATTTTTGGCCTAATCTTCCTTGGAGATTCTGATTTGATTATACCCAGAGAACCCATCCATGAGAGACAACAACTCGAAACCAGCTATCGCATCAAAAATAACATCAATGGATGGTAATGGGAAATCATCTTTAGGACAATCCTTGTTGATATCTTGAAATTCTATGCAAATGTAGATCTTTCCATTTTTCTTGAGAACGGGGACTGTGTTAGACACCCACTGTGATAAGTCAACTGGCTTAATGAATCCTACCTGCAGGAGTTTCATCACTTATTCCTTCACCATGAGGGCCACCTGTGGCTTCATGGGCATTGAATTTTACTTAATTGGCTTAGCATCTGGCTTGGTGACAAGATTATACACTGCAATGTGTGATGTGATTCCCATCATTTCCTTGTAGCTAAACATGAAAGATCTTTGATGCTCTTTGAGGATATGGGTATGTATTTCAACTTCCTCAGGAGTTAAGGAGGATCCTAGTTTCAATATTTTTGGTTCTTCCTCGGTCTTGATGTTTATATCAATTTTTACCTCTATTAAAGAGGCATTTACTTCCTCAAACTCAAGTTGGGCTAGAGGAAACTCTAAATCCCCCTCTTCTCCTACCTCATAAATTTTGAGTTCCTTCCCAGGAGAAGATTTTATCATGGGATTTTAAAAATAGGAAGAAGAGTGTGGAATTAGGGAATGATTAACCTCATGATGAGTAAGATGTAATTTTTCAAGAGTGTTTAGATATATCAGAGTTACGTTTTAAATGTTAACATGATCTATTATGAAATACTCACTCTCAGTTTCTATGTATGTCAACATTGGAGTTATTGGTGTTTTACGAACCAAGGGTTCAACACAAATCGATACCATGAAGTACCCACATTTTACACACTCAATTACAATATTAAAATACTAGGATAATTTATTTATTTTGGCTTACATTTCTCACTACACACAACACAACAAGGGCTCCAAGAACAGAAACTTGACTCGCATACAACAATTACATAATTCATCGACTCACATAGGCACAAGAAAACAACATAGGCTTTTCGATGCCACACTTTTCCCAATGAATGGTTACTAGTAATGACCCAACCACAAGAAAAATGACTTCAGGAATGGTGAACCCACAACACATCATTTCTTTAATTGTATTTTAGTTACGATCAAAATTCCAAGAACATTACTGTGCAAGGATAAATTTCTCGTTTGTCCACCCACATATTCTTAAGTTTATTCCATGATTAAATTACCGTTTGACCCTTTTAAACTGACTTCTTATTCTTTACAAAATTTTCCATAACTTGCATACTTATTTGACATAATTCAAATGCATATATAGTACTTACTTATCTTGTCCTTATGTTAAGAATATTCTTCTCGAACATATATTCAATGTCTACCTTTTACTCTTACAACTCAAGAGGATGTGACTTGGTGTCCATATAGCGAAATTAGGTTTTAACAGAGATTTAGATGCGAGATAGATTTTTACCGAAAACATTCCTTGATCACAGGTTAGTTATTTCCCTACCATAGGTATTCTAATTTAATGACTTGAGGAACTCTATTTTGATTTATATATGTATTTTGTTTTCTTGAAGGTTGATCACACCAAGAACAATTCATATTCTTTAAAAACAATAGAATATATTTAATTGATTTATAAGGTATCCAAGGGTGGCATTACTCTAAACCTCAACTCTCATTTTTACTCTTATATGATTTATCTTCTACGTCACATTATGGTCTAATTATTAGCATTGTCTTGGAAAAGGAGTTATGAAGTGTTTTTCTAACCTCTTTGAAGACAAAATATTAGAAGACTTGAAGCTACACATGAATCCTAAGCCAACATCCAAATCAACCGAGGTATATATTAATTCCAACTTCACCTAAGGGTCTAGCCCTCAACTAAATATGAGTTTTAAGCGAGAGGACAAATTTATGCTAAACCACCTTCCAGAAAGGACCAAGGTGTTATGTTGAGAGAAACCAAGGTAACACATTTAGCTGATGCAGAGCTAAGGAGTTCATTAACAAGAGTTTAAGACCTAGAACAACTAAGTCACAACCTCCATCTATGTCGTCTGGATCCAACAGGGATTTCATTCGATGAATAAATTTACTTTGAAATCTATCTTCGGAAAACAAGGTAATCCACTAGGATACGAAGGAAGAGTTATCTCTACTTACTCCAAATGAATTTTGGTTGTGTTGCTCCTATCTACCAGGTTTATGACTATGTCACTATCCATACTGACTAAAACAATAAACCCATTCTTGGGCTCTTGTTTACTCAAGCTAAGAGATTTCCATCGAGTGTAGGGTTTAAGTTCACTCTACGGTTTTCAATGTCTTCTATGGTAAAAAGTAACACACATGAAAACAAGTTATGCTCCGATATTGAATAAGGGTAGAGTGTTTCAATTTAATTCTCTTTATTACATTTACAAGTATGAATGCACAAGATGACTCATTAATCATTTATTGAGCACTAAATATGCACTACAAGATATTACTTCAAATTATTTACCTTATATAAATATCAAACCCTTTTTACCACGTGTACTATAAATCAAAATTGAACTATGATTAAATGCACATTTCCTAGATGTCCTTGAAACTAGCATCTCATACATATCAACAAATTATCAAATATAACCTTCTGTAACATGAGACTACATTATACATTTATTCATTTAACAATGAACTATATAAATTACAATGATAATTAATGAATACATCACCTTTTCGTCGTCATTCTTTCATCCTACAAAACCACATGAGCATGATATCAGTGATAATTCGATGGCATGGCATCCACCCTAATCTAACATAATTATCATTTTTTAGTTTCCCATTTACATATGATAATAATTACAATTTGCAATCGAAATTAAAAGGTTTAGAGACATGTATTCATTACATTTCATTTTACTTCTTTTTGTAACCTAGGAGAGAGAAAGAGAAGGGAAGAGAGAGAAAACACCATTTGTCAAAAGTTCTATTTCACACAACAAGTTACACTATAGAGTTTTAAACAGTTATTTGCATGTGTTAAAAGTTTCCACGGTGGTTTGGAAACCCTACGAGGGTCCCACAGCTTTCTATTTTTACATTTTCTCACTAGCTACAAAAACACTTCAAAATGGGCTCGGAGGCTAAGAAACCACTTCCAAAAGTTATCTTCCTATGAGAACACACACCATGATTAACTTTCTACGTGTCCCTAGATATACCAAGAGTTCATAGTAACTGACGAAATTGGGAAAAAGTGAACGGTTTGCGTTTGGCGGCTAGTTCTCTAGGGCCACTGGTCGTAGTTGACCCAGTTGCAAATGAACAAAAATTAGCTCGAGGGCTCAGAAAACCATGTCCAAAATTGATGTTTGATGGATGAGCACGCAACGAGACACTTCCTACAAGTTCCCCTATATAAGGAGAATTCTTCAGAGTCGACGGGACTGAGAACTAGAAAACCATTTTCAAACAGCGACAAGTTTCTAAAGCCACCGGTCCTAATTGGTCCAATTTGACCTTGTCAAACTGCAACTAGAGGCCTACAAAATGTCGTCATCAAAATATCCAAAAAATGTTTTTCCCTAAACTGAAGGTTCCATGCAATTGTCTAGTAAGAACACTAGAGGTTTGCGAAGGTACGGAAATAATTTCTCTAACCAGGTTTTAAATGACGGTTCAAAATGAAATCCAACTTTCTAGATTTAACAACTTTCTACTACTGTAAAATAGTGTAACAGGGCTCCTATAAGAGCGTCAAAAAGATCTCCTATGTTCATTCAGGGTCAATCCAAAGGTCAAGGTGACTCCTCACATACTAAGGTACACGAATGAAGCTTCACATCTCATTTTCAAAGTTACGAAGGGTACTTAATGAGTCTCCAAAAAATGCAAAAATTAACTATTTAAACAGGAGAAGGTCAACATTATTACTGGGAATTCAATCTTGTCTTGTCGATATACCAATATTGTAGCGATCTAGTTGGGTAGGAAGTTTTCTACATCACCTCAGAATGAGGATGGAAGTTCATTTTTTAATGAAAAAAGTTATTTTGACTTCACGAGTTACGACACGACATTTCATTGTTTTGCAACGAGTTGAAAAAACAATTAACTGTATTATAATCCTAATATTTTAAAATTATATTAAGTTGTAAATGAAAAACTAAAATATAAGAGTTAGGAAAGATGAGGGGAGGTGAACCATGCCTGGAGATGAACTGGTGAGGAAAAAGTCAAGGAGTTGACATCGCACCAATTGATTTCACTTTCTTGCAGCCACGGAAGGAAACCCCAAAAATAACATCGACGATAATGTCAAAATTAGTGGCTAGTTCTATTGGAAAATCCTCTGGTGGCAAGAAAGGAACAGCAAGTGCCTCCAGTTAAGTAACAAGCCCATAGTAAAGAGGCTTATCAGTGTGTCTGGGATAGCAAAGAAATGCCATGTATCTAATATGACAAAGGTGGTGTGTAGCCACTAGTCCATCACCACCATTGTTGTCAAGCCCACAAATAATTAGCACCCGGATGTACTCATTTGTTCTATAAACCTCTACTATGGATGTTACAACACTGAGGCCTGCAAGCTCCATCAAGTGGTCTGGTAATGTGGATGCTCCATTTCACCAAAGTCTCATCCTTTTCTATCACATTGTCAGCTCTCAGTCCAAATTCTCCATCGTGGATGATGGGAGTTCATCAACATGAGGTAAGGTTGAGGAAAACATTTAAAACTCTAATTTATGTAATGATTCTAGCCAAAAATAGATGCAATCTCTAGTTGTTTTTTTTGTATGAGAAAGGAGATACTAGATGGATAAGAATATTTGGCACTAAAAATGCCGATTACATTCACTTGAAAGTTACTATAGCCTTTTGAACAAATCCATTATGTGTATATCCTACAAATCATGGCATTCCATGAGACAACATTTCTTTGAGGCATTCTATCAAAATATTCACACACCTTTTCAACAAATCCATTTATTGCATCACCTACAACCATGGTAGTCAAAGAAGCCACATTTCTTTCAGGCATTTAGGCGCACAGTTCACATGCCAAGTGCATGCTTTCATGTTGAGAAATGGTGAAAGAGACAAATCTTGCACTGGTATTTTAGCACAAGCAGGGCGAATGTAGGGAAATGTCACTGATTAGGCAAAAGATATGTTCCTTTGCTTCTAAGATATCCATAACCATGACTTGATCAATCCTGCATAGCCACGAGCTAAGCATGAATAATGCAAAAAAAAAAAACACAATCACATGAATGGTCCACACCGTCTTGTCCAACCATATGCAAAGCTTAACTGCAATGGCGGTGATAGTTAAAAACTAAAGGTAGATACCAATGCATAGAACATAAATGGCGGCCCAGAATAAATGTTTTTTTAATAGAAGCCCCTCCATCCAATACTTCTAGAATGCAAAAGAAAATAAAAGAGGTGGTTTCAACGTGATCCATGCCTTTGATACCCAAAAAAAGTGTTTGTACTTCTCTGCAAAGAAAATGACATGTCTAAAAGCTAGG
Organism: Taxus chinensis; assembly: GCA_019776745.2. NCBI lineage: Eukaryota > Viridiplantae > Streptophyta > Pinopsida > Cupressales > Taxaceae > Taxus > Taxus chinensis. The sequence continues at coordinate 326,391,624 of CM034156.1, read as the reverse complement.
AGAAATCCCATGTACCTTTACATGGGGGGGTTCACCTACTCCATCATGTCTCTAATCCCACGCACCCCACTAACTCCATCACTGTCAGCAAACATCCCATTTTTATTTTATTTATTTTTAATGATTTTTATTTATGTGTTTGCTATTTTTATCGGGCACTACATTTTCCTCTCTTTATAAGAGCATCATCCTCGATGCGACAAAACACAGAGGAAAAGAAATGGTAAGAAAAAAGAACAAATAATGCCAAAAGTGCACTCTATGGTTAATATTTTAGATACAAAATCACGGTCACGGGGTGGTCCTAGGAACATTTAGTAGAAATTTTAACTTTCAAGGTTCTGTGAAGATTTGTAGTTCCCTCTTATTCATTATTTCATTAATCTCCTTTTATTAACATTATTCTTAATTTAAGACCTTTAAAATTTAATTTTTGTAGAATTTTAGTTTATTCATTCATGTGAGTTCCCATCATGAACTACAATCACAACACCCTACCAGGGTCATACACAACACTAAAACTTCACAAGAATACTTTTACATACTTTCGCGACCGTATCACATCACAAGGGTTTCACCAAACCATGGAATGACAACAAGTAGAGCACATAGCAAATAATTTCCAACAATTACATTCTAGACATAGATCTAGTACACACATATGACTGACAAACATAATCATCGCACTGATACATATACAACGAGTATCAAAAGACCCAAATAAAACCATGACTGTACCAACATAGTGCCAAGATAATATCCAATAGTCCATACCAACCAACAGAAGAGTCAAGCCTCAAACATAACAAGGTGTCAAAAAGACTCACACGGGTACACATAACTCACTATACCAATCTCCACACATCTCAAAATATCAAGAATTAACACCATATATCTCCTGAAGTATCATAAAACAACTCCATATACCTCCCAAACCATCACCAAATAATCTCCATACACCTCTCATAGAGAAAGAATCATAGTGTCAAATCCAAGCCGGATCACTCAACCATAGAGCCCCATCAAGAATATCAGGTCACTCAATCATAGAGTGCTATAAAGAATATTAGGTCACTCAACCATAGAGGCTTGTCTCCTTTCTCCTTTTAATGAGGTCGGGTCACCCTATGGCCTTGGGCACATAGATCCCCGTCACCCCCAACCCAAGTGACATAATAACTGATGGTTCAACAACCCGTTAGTTATCTGTAACTCCTTGGGGCATACCCCCATACAATGAAGCAAGTCCATAGTTTCAACCACTCCATAGTAAATCCTATGACCCTATTCCAACACATTACGACATTAGAACCAACATAACAATCCATTCAAATTTCAAGTGGAAAAATCAAAAGCCTTGGGCTAGGCTACAAAACTTTTAAATATGACAAGAAAGTATTAAAACTAAGAAACAAAAATAGCTAATTAGCCATGGCTAGTGAAAAATCCAAATGTTAATGCAACAATCAAATAAATGCCCAAAATATAAGAACATGTCAATCAAGAAAATGGTTGGTTCTAGCTAAAAGAGATAATGATCAATTTACGAATAAAAATACGTATAGAGAAATAGCACATTACAATCACTATGTGGCCTCCACCAAAGGGGTACTCATCGAGTTGCTGGCACTCGGACATCGAGCCTCAACTCGTAAAAATATACATGTAACTAGAAATGAGTATATCAAATAATGTAACTGTCATCATCTCTACCTGAATCATTCCTCCATACTCCCACAAGGATCAACATAGTCAAAATCACATAGGATTATTCAATGAACAATCCAATAGGAAAGAGCAGGGAACTCTAGTTGCATAAGTTGAGCCTAAGGTGGTGCGCACCCACAATATACTGAGAAAGCTCAAAGTATACTAAATAGATAGAAGTGGGTTTTCAGTCTATATAAGACTCCACTTCCTCACTCGTACTCGGGTCAAGAATATGAAAACCTGGTCCATGCCTCCTCTTTCCACACATACACTCTTGACAGTTTATCCCCTTAGGGTCGTCTAGTGTAAGGTTCACAGCATACACATAACTACATCACTAACACAATGGTGATTCACACAAATTAACCATAGCGTCTTACGCATGGTATTTATACGGGGTATAACACAATCATTACTTTCACGGGTTACGATACATCACATTACCACATCCTGCACCCGAAGTGCAATCACTGTACACTAGGGGTCATACTCACCATATCCCCCAAATCACGACATGAACCATCACATATTACTTGAATTATATGTATGAGGAACACAATATCTAACATTACGACATATAGTCAATTGCAATACAACACGACGATACACAACTAATCACAATACTGTGATGACATCACGATAAACTGTGATTCACTTTACATCAATTTTTTCGTGCAATACATCAATACATCTTCACATCACATAAGGTCAAAAAATTTCAACACTCTGCAATTCACAATATCATTCCTTTCACACATAATAAGGCAATACATCACACACAGATTCCTCATTGGATCCATGAAATAGAGAGTGAATACTCTCATCACCAGCACATCAACATGACAACAAATACACACTAAGTGACATGCACAACATGTGCGTTCACGATTTCATAATTACAACTTAGTTCACATCACACCTATATCACATTACTCTTCCAATATCCACCACCATCATGCAAAATCATCACAACTCCAATCCATCCCAAAGGTTCAAGAGCATGAACCTCTGCTTTGATACCATATGAAGTGCCCACATTTTACACACTCAATTACAACAGTAAAATACCAGGATAATTTTTATTTTTTGGCTTACATTTCTCACTACACACAACACAGCAAGGGCTCCAAGAACAGAAACTCGACTCGCATACACCAATTACATAAGTCATCAACTCACATAGGCACAAGAAAACAACATAGGCTTTTCAATGCCACACTTTTCCCAATGAATGGTTACTATTAATGACCCAACCACAAGAAAAATGACTTCAGGAATGGTGAACCCACAACACATCATTTCTTTAATTGTGTTTTAGTTACGATCAACATTCCAAGAACATTATTATGCAAGGATAAATTTCTCATTTTTCCACCCACCGATTCTTAAGTTTATTCCATGGTTAAATTACCATTCAACCCTTTTAAACAGACTTCTTATTCTTTACAAAAGTTTCCATAACTTGCATACTTATTTGACATAATTCAAATGCATATAAAGTACTTAATTATCTTGTCCTTATGTTAAGAATATTCTTCTCAAACATATATTCAATGTCTGCCTTTTTTACTCTTACAACTCAAGAGGATGTGACTTGGTGTCCATATAGCGAAATTAGGATTTAACGGAGATTTAGATACAAGATAGATTTTTACCAAAAAATTCCTTGATCACGGGTTAGTTATTTCCCTACCATAGTTATTCTAATTCAATGACTTGTGGAATTCCATTTTGATTTATATATGTATTTTGTTTTCAGGAAGGTTGATCACACCAAGAACAATTCATATTCTTTGAAAACAATAGAATATATTTAATTGAGTTATAAGGTCTCTAAGGGTGGCATTATTCCGAACCTTAACTCTCATTTTTACTCTTATATGCTTTATTTTCTACGTCACATTATGGTCTTATTATTAGCATTGTCTTGTAAAAGGAGTTATGAAGTGTTTTTCTAACCTCTTTGAAGACATAAAAGATTAAAGACTTGAAGCTACACATGAATCCTTAGTTAACATCCTAATCAAATGAGGTTAAGATTTATTCCAACTTCACCTAAGGGTCTACCCCTCAACTATATATGAGTTTTAAGCGAGAGGACAAATTTATGCTAAAGCACCTTCCAGAAAGGACCAAGGTGTTATGTTGAGAGAACCAAGGTAGCACATTTAGCTGATGCGGAGCCAAGGGGGTTCATTAACAAGAGTGCAAGGAAAAGAACAACTATGTCCCAATCTCCATTTATGTCATTTGGATCCAACAAGGATTTCATTCGATGAAGAAATTTACTTTTAAATCTATCTTCGGAAAACAAGGTAATCCACTAGGATACGAAGGAAGGGTTAGTTCATCTTACTCCAAATGAAGTTTGACTATGTCGCTCCTATCTACCAGGTTTATGACAATGTCACTAACCATACTGACTAAGACGATAAACCCATTCTTGGGCTCTTGTTTACTCAAACTAGGAGATTTCCATCGAGTGTAGGGTTTAAGTTCACTCTACAATTTTCAATGTCTTCTAGGGTAAAAAGTAACACACATGAAAACAAGTTATGCTCCGATATTGAACAAGGGTAGAGTGTTTCGATTTAATTCTCTTTATTACATTGACAAGGTATAAATGCACAAGATGACTCATTAATCATTTATTGAACACTAAATATGCACTACAAGATATTACTTCAAATTTATTTACCTTATATAAATATCAAACTCTTTTTACCATGTGTACTATAAATCAAATTGAACCTATGATTAAATGCACATTTCCTAGATGTCCTTGAAACTAGCATCATCATACATATCAACAAATTATCAAATATAACCTTCTGTAACATGAGACTACATTATACATTTATTCATTTAACAATGAACTATATAAATTACAATGATAATTACACATGCCTTTTTGCCATCATTCTTTCATCCTGCAAAACCACGTGAGCATGATATCAGCAATAATTCACTGTCATGGCATCCACCCTAATCTAACATAATTATCATTTTTTAGTTTCCCATTTACATATGATAATAATTACAATTTGCAATCGAAATTAAAAGGTTTAGAGACATGTATTCATTACATTTCATTTTACTTCTTTTTGTAACCTAGGAGAGAGAAAGAGAAGGGAAGAGAGAGAAAACACCATTTGTCAAAAGTTCTATTTCACACAACAAGTTACACTATAGAGTTTTAAACAATTATTTGCATGTGTTAAAAGTTTCCAGGGTGGTTTGGTAACCCTACGAGGGTCCCGCAGCTTTCTATTTTTACATTTTCTTACTAGCTACAAAAGCATTCAAAACGGCTCAGAGGCTAAGAAACTGCTTCCAAAAGTTCTCTTCCGATGAGAACGCACACCACGATTAACTCTTGTGTCCCCAGATATACCAAGAAGTCATAGCAACTGATGGAATTGGGAAAAAGGGAACGGTTTGCGTTTGGCGGCTAGTTCTCCAGGGCCACTGGTCGTAGTTGACCCAGTTGCAAATGAACAAAAGTTAGCTCGAGGGCTCAGAAAACCACGTCCAAAATTGATGTTTGATGGATGAACGCACAACGATAAACTTCCTACAAGTTCCCCTATATAAGGAGAATTCTTCAGAGTTGACGGGACTGAGAACTAGAAAACCATTTTCAAACGGCGACAAGTTTCTGAAGCCACCGGTCCTAATTGGTCCAGTTTGACCTTGTCAAACTGCGACTAGAGGCCTACAAAATGTTGTCATCAAAATATCCAAAAAGATGTTTTTCCCTAAACTGAAGGTTCCATGCAATTGTCTAGTATAAACACTAGAGGTTTGCGAAGGTGGGAAATAATTTCTCTATCCAGGTTTCAAATGGTGGTTCAAAATGAAAGCCAACTTTCTAGATTTAACAACTTTCTACTACTGTAAAATAGTGTAACAGGGCTCCTATAAGAGCGTCAAAAAGATCTCATATGTTCGTTCGGGGTCAATCCAAAGGTCAAGGTGACTCCTCGCATACCAAGGTACACGAATGAAGCTTCAACATCTCATTTTCAGAGTTACGAAGGGTACTTAATGAGTCTCCGAAAAATGTAAAAAATTAACTATTTAAACAGGGAGAAGGTCAACATTATTACTAGGAAGTCAATCTCGTCTTGTTGATATACCAATATTGGGGCAATCTAGGTGGGTAGGAAGTTTTCTAATCACCTCAGAATGAGGGTGGAAGTTCATGTTTTAATACAACGAGTTATTTTGACTTCGTGAGTTACGACAAGACATTTCATTGTTTTGCTAACGAGTTGAAATAAACAATTAACTGTATTATAATCCTAATATTTTAAAATTATATAAAGTTGTAAACGAAAAACTAAAATACGAGAGTTAGGAAAGATGAGGGGAGGTGAACAATGCCTGGAGATGAACTGGCGAGGTAGAAGTCGAGGAGTTGACATCGCACCGATTGATTTCACTTGCTTGCAGCCACGGAAGGAAAACCCAAAAATAGCATCCACGATAATGTCAAAATCAGTGGCCAGTTCTGTTGGAAAATCCTCTGGTGGCAAGAAAGGAATAGCAAGTGCCTCCAGCTGAGTAACAAGCCCACGGTAAAGAGGCTTATCAGTGTGTTTGGGATAGCAAACAAATGCCATGTATCCAATATGATAAAGGTGGTGTGTAGCCACCAGTCCATCACCACCATTGTTGTCAGGCCCACAAATAATTAGCACCCGGCTGTACTCATTCGTTCTGTAAACCTTTGCTATGGATGTTGCAACACTGAGGCCTGCAAGCTCCATCAACTGGTCTGGTAATGTGGATGCTCCATTTCACCAAAGTCTCATCCTTTTCTATCACATTGTCAGCTCTCAGTCCAAAGTCTCCATCGTGGATGATGGGAGTTCATCAGCATGAGGTAAGGTTGAGGGAAAAATTTAAAACTCTAATTTCTATTATGATTCTAGCCAAAAATAGATGCAATCTCCAGCTGTTTTTTTTGTATGGGAAAGGAGATACTAGATGGAGAAGAAGATTTGGCACTCAAACTGCCAATTGCATTCACTTGAAAGTTACTATAGCCTTTTGAACAAATCCATTATGTGTATATCCTGCAAATCATGGCATTCCATGAGACAACATTTCTTTGAGGCATTCTATCAAACTGTTCACAAGCCTTCACACGTGCATTTTCAACAAAGACTTTCCATTTATTGCATCACCTACAGCCGTGGCAGTCAAAGAAGCCATGTTTCTTTCAGGCATTTAGGCTCACAGTTCACATGCCAAGCGCATGCTTTCATGTTGAGAAATGGTGAAAGAGACAAATCTTGCACTGGTATTTTAGCACAGGCAGGGCGAATGTAGGGAAATGTCACTGATCAGGCAAAAGATTTGTTCCTTGCCTGCTAAGATATCCACAACCATGACTTGATCAATCCTGCACAGCCACGAGCTAAGCATGAATAATGCACACAAAAAAAAACACAATCACATGAATGGTCCACACCGTCTCGTCCAACCATATGCAAAGCTTGACTGCAATGGTGGCCATAGTTAAAAACTAAAGGCAGATACCAATGCACATAACATAAATGGCGGCCCAGAATAAATGTTTTTTTAATAGAAGCCCCTCCAGCCAATACTTCTAGAACGCAAAAGAAAATAAAAGAGGTGGTTTCAGCGTGATCCACGCCTTGGATCCCAAACAAAAAGTGTTTGTACTTCTCTGCAAAGAAAACAATATGTTTGAAGGCTGGGAGAAATCCCATGTACCTTTACATGGGGGGGTTCACCTACTCCATCATGTCTCCAATCCCACGCACCCCACTAACTCCATCACTACCAACAAGCATCCCACTTTTATTTTATTTTTTTTTTAATGATTTTTATTTATGTGTTTGTTATTTTTATCGGGCACTACATTCCAGCTCACTACTTGGAGTGAAGCATGAAGCAGACGTTGCTATAGAGTCTGAAAGAATTATTTGTTCACGTGGAATTGCTTCAATTAATATGAAGTCAAACCTCTTTGTTACATTTAACACTACTATTTTGTAGATTTGTAAATGTTCATCTCTAGTCTCATACACCTCAGACATCTAATTTGCAACAAGTTTTGAATCACCTAACACCCTAACATTAATAACACCCATTCTTTTGGCTATAATGAGACCAAGCAGAAGGGCTTCATATTCAGCCCCATTGTTCATACATTCAAATTTTAACTTGAAGGAAAAAGGAAAAATCCTTCCCTCATGAGAGGTAAGGATCACACCTACCCTGGCACAAAAATGACACTTGGCTCTATCAAAATGGAGATTCCGACAGTTGCTTGGAAAAATGGATTTTGGATCATCCTTTGCGTCCTCTTATTTTACCTCTATTACTTCAACCATACAAACTTCATCTGCTGGAAGAAAACTGAGTCCTAAAGTATGTCCCATACCCATAGAATCGAAAGGAAGGAGGATAGGTAAATCCTTTTCCAATAACTCGACAATCTTCACCATGGTTCCCAACGATACTGTCTCTACGATGACGGTTTCATCTTTGACTGCCGAAATTCCTTCGATCAAACCCGTTACTTCTAACTCCATTATAGGAACCAATTTTTCCTCTGGTACTGAGCTTGTAGGTTTATTTAACTGATTTATAGGAAGCTCAAACTCAAAGTGGATCCCTAGAATCTATTTCAAGTTAGCTAGTTGTATGTCGAAGGGTTTTGGATCACCCTGTGCCACAAAGACCTTCCCTAAATGTAGGAGCCTAACTTCTTGAAACAAAGTGGAGGGAATTGCCTTCATGTGATGAATCCAAGGATGTCCAAGGATCATATTATAGTTGGTTTCCCAATCTATAATATAAAACTCAGTTAATATTGTCTTAGGCCCAAGGGTGACTGGCAACACTATAGTTCTAATTGACATTGCCTTAAGGTTTTTGTAGCCTCTCAGTGTCTTTCATGTTGAAGAGGAATTGGTATCTTTGTACCCTAGATTTTGAAGGAAAGAGAAGGGGACTATGTTGACCTCTACCCCATCATCAATCATCGTATGCTTTTCATAATTGTTGTAAATTCAAACTTGTAAAAATAGAGTTGGATCACCTCTATGAGCTATTTCAGCATCTATGAGCATCTTGCTGATGTAAACGATGAATCCAACATCTCTTTTAGGCTGCCCTAATGGATAGACATCAAAGTCCACATGGTGTATTTATGCTTCCAAAGGAGGGTGATGTTAATCAAATGACCAATACCTAATACTTCTAATAAAACAGCTCTGTGAGTAGGGGGATTCTTTAACATATCCAAGAAGGAAATGTGAGAGAAAGTCTTGGTTAAGTCACTGATAAAGTCATAAGCTCCTACTGGCTTGCTTAGCGTATCACGAATGTCATCTAATATAGTCAGGTAGATTAGGATTGGCTGTGAAGAATAGTCTTTGGTCCTAGTGGTAGCATTAATTTGACATTCAGTTTCTAGCTCCACTAACCCCACAATTTTTGTTTGTTGGTGACCATACAAAGGAGGTGCCACTTATGGGTTTCAAGAAGTTGGGGATTCATGATCATGGGTCCCTATTACAGTACCTTTTTTTCAACCATTGGTATCTATTCTACCATCTTTTGGACATGTGGGGAGAGGATCATTACATATTTTGAGTGGCGTGTTCTGTGGAGATACCAGTCCCATATATGTGTTTTGAGTTAGCGTCGTTGGGTTTGCCAAAAACATGTCAAAAAATAATTGTCTTTGATCCTCTAGAAAACACTGTAGAAAACTTACAATCACGACATGTTCTTACGTCATGCCTGGGAACCTTATGGAAACTGCAATATAAATTGAGATCATAATCTCAAGGCCTTTGGTTTGTGCCTTGTTGTGGTTCAAAATTATAGTTATTGTTCAGTTGTTTATTGTTATAGTTAAAATTTGGAAACCCTTTCCCTTTGTTTTGGAATTAGTTTGGATACCTACCTAGGTATTGGTTAGGGCCTTGGGTCTATGCTTTCCTTGAGTATTGATGTTGTTGTTGTTGTTTATGGTTAAAATCTAAAGCATTGACTAAGGGCTAGAAGTTATTATTTCTCTAATTGTTGTCATTGTTATTGTTGTTATTCGAAGTGCTTGTATTGGGAGAATTAACAACGTTAGGTTTCTTAGGTTAGTCTGTCACACCATCGGTCATAACTCCATGATTATTATTAAGTATTTTTGGTCCTTGATTTTTGTTCATGTTGTTGGAGTAACCAAGGTTATTTTGATTAGGAATGACTAAATTTCCATTTTCTCCATAAGTCTTACGACCACTATCAAAGGTTGCTTTGTCAATTTAGGGAGCACCCTCTAGCACCTCTTCATAGATCCTTAGCGAGAACTTTTGAACTTCTTCTTTTGTTTACCTATTGAGGGAGTGGAGGAACAAATCATAAAGTTTCGTCTGATCCATATTTGGAGCGCTTACAGAGGAGTAAAGAACCTGTCACCACCTTTGAATGAAGTGGGTTTCGGACTCATTGTGCTCTTATTTGATATGAATGAATTCTCTGATTCATGTCCTTAAAATATTGTTCATATCAAAATACTTAATAAATTATGATACAAGTTGCTTGAATGAGTGTATTGAAGCCTCTAGTATCCTATAGTACCAATAAAGAGTGATGCCTTTTAGCATCTTAGGGAAAATCTTTGCAAAAACCACATCCCACGGGAGCAGCTCTCAAATGGCCATTGTGTAAGCTTTGATATGATCATTAGGATTTCCCTCCCCTTTGAAATTCAGAAGATTGGGAAGGGGTCTTGGGAGCATGATTTTCTAGATCGAAAAGTCTAGATGCTCCTTTAGATATTCAGAATAGGTTCCCATTGCAAATCTTTCAACCATTAAAGATCCTTTTTGAGGAGGTGGAGGTTGCATTGGTTGCTGAAATGGGATAGCATAAACATTTTTTGGGGTGTATGGCATCCCTTGTAGTTATCCATGTGTGCCTAGGTAAGTGTACATATCTCCCTATGAATATTTAGAATATATGTGTACGTAGGGGGGTTGATTACTTTTATATGGAATTGAAGGCATGAAGCCAGGGAATTTTGTATTTCTGGTTGGTATGGCATTTGAGAATGCACTTCCAACTTGTGCATGTTGTAGGGATCCATATGTGGCATGTGGGGGCATATCCTAGTTAGTAAGTCCCCTGGGTTTGGGGTGAGCGTATAAATTTGAGCATTTTGCGCAGTAGGTCTTTGTACAAAGGACCCTAGATGTTAGAAGTTAGAAGCAAGAGGGATTTCTTAAAATTGCGTATGAACTTAAAGCATAAAAAGGGATGAGGAAAATTTCTCACGTCCCTGAATTTTTCCACTAACACTCAAGAGGGATGTGAGGGACATCAAATTCCATGGCGAGTAAGTGTTTTTTTTATGTGTTTGTTTTTTAGATCCAGCAATGGAGGTAATTGAAGAGCTGTGGCAAGCTACTACTGAATTGCTCAGAAATTTGCCACCCCTCATTAGCAAGAGGTCACAGTAAGTGACAAGGAGTAGTCGTTATTAGTATGGAGAAAAACATTTCCATTATCTGATTTCAACCTATTGAAAGCTTGAGTTCATGTGAGGGAAACCAAATCCCACTCCTGGCATATCTAGAGATGACACGTGTTCCTCATCTAAAATGTGGGACTAACTCCCGACTCGCATGCTAATGAGTTGACAACTTGAATACCTGAGGAGATGAACTTGATTCTCCAGTGACATTATTGTTTATTGAAATTGATTATTCGTGAGGATAAGTCTATGTGATATGGTCAAGTTCCTCAATACGTAGAAATGATCCAATATTGGTTCCCTGAAGAATAGGTTTTTGATAAATTAAGCGGATGTCTACCCACGTTAAGAGTGAAGGTGATTGTTTTGGTATACATGTTTGGTAGTTGGACATGTAAAAACCTTGGATAAGTCGACCGTAATCATTATATCCCAACATATTTGGGGGGTATAAGAATACACATAGAATAAATGATGGATGAAGAATGTGGAAATGTTTAGATACTACCTCTTCATGTTGGGTTCACCAATTTATATGAATTAAAATAAACATATGACCTTCTTCAAACCTGACCTCTCAAAGTTGTGCTGAGACAACTGATGTATAATGGAAGTCGATATGAGTGTGGTGATGGAGATCAAGATAATTGGGAAATCTTATGTATTCAACATGTAATATCAGGATTTGCAAGTCTAAGGCAAAGAATTCTCTCCTAACCTGAAGTGGTGTGATGTCTTGGTCTAATATAATAGTTTCTCAAAGACTCCAATCGATATCAAGCTCTGATGAGATTTTGTTTATTGGTTGCTGAACATGTGGAAAGTGACCTACGAGCACCTCATATGGATTTCCAGACAAGGTCAAGAAAGTGAGAACAAGAAACGTAGGGGAGCCACAGGGACTATGGGTGATTTTCTGGTCTAGTCCAGAAAGTATTAGCCTGATTGGATGTTATGTTCAATAAGGGAAGTTGTGCAATAATGTTAGGTGAGAGTGGTGAAGATCTGAATACTAATGTATGCAAAATAGTGTCAATTTCTAATTAGTCAGCAGGACCATTGGATTTTGGTACCTAAGGATCACAACCAAAGACTCATGGAGGTTGTGGCCCTTGTATGGTCATACGCATAATCAAACCGTATTGTCAGGAGTAGTCTAATAATCGTAGGCTTTATTACCAATAATTTTTAGCGTGTTTAGTTGCTCTATTTTCTCAGCGAATATAGCATGTGTGTAATATTGTCAAACATAAACTTATATCAATGTCAATTATTAATTCCGGCCCATTGGGTTATGGGACCAGGGGATCACAATTGTACGTATTTTATTTTTTTAAATCTTTGATGGTCATGTGGAATGAATTGAGATGATTTCAATAAGAAAACTAACTATCAAAGGAAATCTAATCTATGCTTTTGTTATTTTCATGATATATCATAGTAAAATAGTGAAAGTAAACTAATCTAATAAAAGTAAATGTTTTTGATCTTTTCTAGTTTTTTAAACATTGTGTATAATCTAATAAAAAATAAATACAAGTAATCAACTAGATGTAGCTAATTACTTATGTGGATATGTGAATCTAAACCTAAAACAAATAGCCTAATTTAATCAAATACCTTCAAAACCTACCTCGGGAGTAAAGAACAAATCATAATTCTAGAAGAGTTATTGTTCCCCACAACTTCCCTGGTAATGTCAAAGAGCAAACCTTCTAATGATTTGATCTATTGTTGATTTCCTAACTAACTAAAATGAACAATTTTACTACTCTATTTGATATGTAATTGAAACTAGTGGTTTTAAATTGACAATTTGACAAATAAAGTGAATAAACATATAATTCCAACCTAGACAAGCAAGAGCTTTGGAAAATATGGTTGTATCTGTATCTGTCCCCTTAGTTTGTTCATTTCTTTCTCCAAGTGTTCATATGATTCCTAGGGATTGGGAATGCAAGAACAGCAGCAGGAGGATGGCACTTGAGCAATGACATCTTGAAGTAAGTCTGAATGCAGTGTAAGTAGAAGAGAGATAGCACAAGATATATGAGATTACCTATGTAATTCCTAGCAAGATTGTGGCAGAAATACAATATAAGATACACAAAAAAATCAGCCTTTTGCTTGAACATAAGCATGGAATATAAAAGAATTGGGGCTAGGATGTGCCTTCATGCACAAGGCAAGAAGAGGTAGTTCCAACTAACTAAAGCACATGAAAAGATAGAAGAGGGAAGGAGAACCAACCAATTTAAACTATTTTTAGATATTTTGGCTCACGGATGCATTCTAGAAGTGAAGTTAAGTGAATTATCGCATGTTAAAAACACACATGATGGAATCTGGAAAAATCAGTCAGGACTGCCACCCAAGCAAGGTGGTGGTCATGGCACTAAAGGTGAAAACATGCACAGAAAGATGCAGGGAGCTGAAAAAAATATGGAAAGGCTAATTAAATATTTCTAGGCTACAAATATACACTTTGAATGGGTTTTGGAGCTTTAACACCTTCTTGACAGGACTAGAATCATCATTGGGGACTTTTGTAATTGTTTTCCAACAATGTAGCACATGTAATTTTGGGTGCGTACAACTCCCTTCTCTTGCCCCAAAGTAGAACAATATCTCCGATTTGGAATTCATGAGACTTATCCTTCTTGTCAAATAGTTGTTTAACTTTTTTTATGATCCGAGACATGATCAATCACTTGTATCATTTCTTCTTCCAAATTTGGTAAGTTCATGATTCATTTTTCAAATGCATCCTAAAACTGACCATTCTAAATGGTCTTAGCTAATTGCAAGGCCTTTATCTCAAGTGTAACTAGAAATTCAACATCCATCACATAAACCAGTTGAAATGGAGACATTCAAATATCTCTCTCTAGTGTTATATGATCAGCCCAAAGGGCATCATATAAATTTTTATGCTAGTTTTGTTTTGATTCATTAACCAACTTCTTGACTATGGTTACATGATTTTTGTTGGTTGATTCAGCTTTCCCCATTTCTTTGTGGGTAATTGTATGAATAATGTGAAAGGGAAATACCATATACATAATAAAAATATATGAGATCATAAGAGAAAAAGTTAGGAGCATCAATTTTTTACATTTTTCTTAGAAAATCAGAATTGAACCAAAGTATTCTCCTTGATGAAGTCACAAATGAATTCAGAAGTTGTTATTTTGATTGGGATGTCTTCCACCAACTTTGTGAAATAACTTGTTACCATCAGAACAAGGGCGTCTCTTACACTAGATTTCAGATTGACAATTCCAATGAAGTTTAATCCCCATTGTTGGAAAGGTTCTTTGATTACAATAGGATTCAATGGAAGATTTTCCAGTTTAGATCATCTAACAAATGTTTGAAAAATATTCACACTTTGAAACCCACTTAGCTTTATCTTTGAATAGGATTGGCCAATAATAACCTCCCCAGAGAATGTTGTGAGAAGTCACTGAAGAAGAAAAATGTCCTCTATAATCCTAACCATGATGGGCCCTCAAAAAATTTCTTCTGTTGCTTCTTATCTACACATCTTAATAAATAACCATCATTTCCTTCTTTTAAAAGAGAGTTGTCATGAAGAACAGACCTTACAACTCAAATTTTAATCAATATCTTTGATTTGGCATAAATATGTGTAGGATATTCCCCATATGTGAGGAATTGAGAAATTTTGGAATGCCATACATTTGTAGAGATCTGAAATAGAAAATTGGGAATTTTAGAAAACTCATCATTACTTTAATATTCTTCTATTAGCTGATACAAACATCACCCTTGGACCAGTTTGGTGGGATTGATAATAAGATCATGCTCCTAAACATTTGCAATCTATTTATCCCTATTTTATCAAAATTCATGTTGCATTAACATAGGTTTCACAGTGGGATCTAGGACAAGAATAATGGAATGTAAATTAAGAATATATAAATTTAATTATTTTACAACTTTGACCATAGTAGAAGCATGTTTTTCAATCTAAGATTACTTCAACTCATGATACTTAATAACATAGCTCATAAAAGCAATTGGTGCCCCATCAACTCCTTCATAATTTCTCTGAACTAAAATGGCAAAGAGGGTATTCTCAGATGCATAACAATAAATTATAAAGTCTTTATCAAAATCTAGGCAAATAAGAACCGGTGTTTTTCAATTTCCTTTTTTATTTCATTGAATGCCTTCTTTCCTTCAGCACCCCAATTAAAAGAATGATTTTCCTTCATCATTTTTGTTATGCTTTGACACAAATTCCAAAAAACTCTAGGATAAATCTTCTGAGGAAATTTATTTTACCAAAGAAAGAGTGAAATCTTTTCTTACTACTAGGGAGAGATATCTTATGTATAGCTTGCTCTCTCTCTTCGGGTCAATTTCGATCCCATATCTTGAAACAATATGTACAAGAAACTTCCCTTCTATAAGTAACTTTAAAAATGGACTTCTTGGGGTTAAGAGATATGCCATGATCTCTACACTATTGAAGAACAAGCTTAAGGTGTTGAAAGTGATCTTCCCTGTTCTTAGAGAAAACTATAAGATCATCCAGGTAAACAACAATACACTTGTTTTTAATATCCAAAATTTAAATCCATATCTCTTTGGAAATTGGGTACCTGCATTAATGAGACCGAAAGGAATTCTCCGATAGGAAAATGCACCCCATGGAGTTGTAAGGACAATTTTATGTTGATCTTGAACATCCACTTCAATTTGATTATATCCCAAAAACCCATCAAGCATTGACAAAATTTCTAAACTGATTAGTGCTTGACAAAATTTGATCCATCATGGGAAGAAGGATAATTATCTTTTAAAGACTCCTGATTTAGATTGCGAAATCTACACAAATACTTATCTCCCCATTCTTCTTTACACATTCGAACAATATTAGTAACCCAAGTAGAATGGTGAATAGGAAAAAATAATTTTAGCACTCAATAACTTTTGAATCTCTTGGTAGATTGTTCCTGCAATCTTGGGGTTATATTGTCTTTGTTTTTGTCTGAAAGGATGAATGCCTAGTTTTAGGGGAATACAGTGTTGCATATCCCTCAGCTTGAAATTCTTCAAATCTTCATAAGAGTATGCAAGCACATCCATGTATTTTCATAAAAATTGAACCAATTTTTCCTTTCCTCAACGGAACAACATTTCCCTATATTAACAAGCTTCAAGTCCTCATCACTTCCCAAGTTTACCTTTTCACACTCTGATGACTAATCTATGTACTGTGCAACATCCTGCTTTTGACAAATTGGTCATGTTTGTCAAACAAATCTTCTAAACTGATAAGACCTTTAGGTATTCTGTTACCTTTCAACTTGATACACCCATCCTAATCAGATTTGGATTCAATGCCTTCCTCAGTTGTGTATTAAAGAGACTCTCTATAACCAACTTCACTATCCTCAAAATACAATTGATTGAAATTATCTTTTAATTCAAGAAAAGAAGATGAGATGTTGATCATCATTAAATACATGCCAATTATCTACATTGTCTAGGAAACTTGGTCTAAAAATCATCTCAATTGTGAACTTATCTTGAGTGAAGTCAGGATGAGGAATTAAAAAAGAGCCGGATATTGCCAAGGCATATTCTGTTGAGTTATTATCTATTGTCACATGACATCAATTGAAAAGGCTTTAAAAATCTCAATTAAATCCCACACTTTGTTTCGATAATGCTTTAATCTCTCATTCTTGACTTGAAATAAACCCCAGACTTGCTTTGACTATAAGTTCTACATCACCTTGTGCATGAAAATTCTTTTATTCCTATCCCCCTTTTCCGTTGTTAGACCAAGAAGGAGAGCCTCATACTCAGTGGCTCTTATTTGTATTAGCAAATTGTAACTTGTATGAGAATGGGTGAATTTTTCCTAGTAGGTGAGACAAGAACTACCCCTACCCCAAAACCATGGTTGTAGAACAAAATTACCATTAAACTCAAGGGTCCAAATATCATTCGAAACATCTAAAATGACTTTAGGGATATTCAATTCTAAACCAGAACATTATCATATAATTGTCCATGTCCAATATCTTCATATAATATTTGTGTGCTGAGGATCATCAGTGTTTTGAACTATGTACTTAGATTTGTCTTTTAGGAAACAATTTCTTCATTTCTCCCTTCACAGGAATCAATGCATGGGACCAATCCATTTGAATTTTTCCTTTGTCTCAGAAAAAGTTTCCTTAAGAGAATTTCGTAAGAGGGAGGTATATCAACAACCAAGATAGTAGCTTTAACTCTTTTTTCAGGAAAAATTACAAAGGCTACTTGAGCATCCTTTATCCTTCCTACTAAAGGCACCTCTTTAGTCTCCATGGAGTAACATGAACCAAATGTCCGGGTAAGACTAAGGCCTAATGCATGAGCTACTTGTGCAGGCATTACATTATCCGATGCTCCAGAATCAATAACACAATTGCTTAATTTATGTCCAGCTATCAATAAAGTCACATAAAATGGTTCAATCTTTTCAGATGTGGAGGGAGTAGAAGCTAACAAATTTTGTGGAGAAGGATCCTTAGGAGTAGGAAGGATTCCTTTGGAAGAGGGAACAACTTTAGTAGGCTTGGCATTACAAACTTAACAACCTGGGCAAAAGCCTTGGGTGGGTTTGATAGTACTCAGCTTCATAAATATGAATCTTGGTTTTCTTGATATGATTGATTATATCAAAAGACCTTGAATAAGAATAAGTTTCTTGATTGAACATAACATGGGTTTTAGGCTTATCAACTTTAGGGGTTGTAAGTTGCTTTAGAAACAGGTGTTGGAGAAGCAAGGGTATTTGAAGGTGTAGAAGAACTTACCTTCTTAGCAATAGAAGGAACTAGGTAATCCCTCTTTGCAACAACTGGAATGACAATTGGAGCCTCCTTAAATTTCTCCTTCTTATTTAGGGTTAAAAATATATTTCTTTTTCTCAAATTTTCTCTGGTCATGACTGCATAAGATTTATTGTTTTTTCCTCCACTTTTTCTTTGTAATCATCTTCTTTGTATTCATATACAACATAACCAATTTGATAATATTCAACATAATTAGTTTCCTAAAGTTCTTCCTCAACCTCTTCTATAATTTTTTCATCATCCTACTTCTTGAACTTCACAAGTTGCATTTATTGGGACCTTTACATAAGAGGAGCCTCAATAGCAAGCTTAGGATGAGCAACTGGTAGACAATTCCTTGGTTGAAAATTCTTCTTAGGAATATCTTTATAGGGGATATTTTGAGAAATTTTCTTCTTTAGAGCAATCAAATCATTAGCCAATTTCTGGATTAATTGATCAAAATTAGTTGGACCTGAGGTGGAAGCCTTAGCTTTGGAAGGTTCTTTATTTAACTTACCATACATAATTAAATCATCTTTGACACTTATGGCTAGTTCTTGATCTTCATCCAAGTTTGGTAACCATGCTCTTCTTAATGTAAAAATCACCTCTGGAAGTTGAGCGTTGATGAAAAAACTTTTCAGATTCTCTGGTGGGTCGGGAAGCAGCTGGAATCTTATGAACTAATTTATTAAACTTCGCCACAAATTCTCTCATTGGTTCATAGGGTTCCTTCTTCATCTGGGAATTTTATGCCCAAAGTGCATGGGCATCTTCTGTTGGCTTAAATATATAACCTCGAACTTATATTTCATCATATCCAAATTGGTAATTTTTGGAAGGTAGATGATACAACCAATCCGTAGAATTATCTTACAAACTTTCAACAAAATTTTTGACAGATGCATCCTCGTGTGCAACCCTAAGAACTCCACAAACAACATAGAATGTTGTGAGATGCTTGTCAAGGTGAACCTTACCATCTCCTCTAAATATTGGGAATTTATTTTGAATTCATTTGGGTGGATCATAAAGAGGTTGAGTAAGGGATAATGGGGCCAATATGATGTCTCGAAGGAACTAGTGCAGCCATTATTGAAAAAATAGTTTGCAATGGAAGGGTAACCCTAGCTAAAATAAATCTTGATGTTATACTTATGAAGGTGAACCAGGCCATCATTTGACTCTGAGATGGAGGTCTACTTGTAGAACTATCTTTCCTTTACCCCCCTCTTTCCAGGAGATAATAAAAAATAATTTTGTTGTTTCAAAACTTGAAAGAAAGATCTTCGATGCCCTAGGATCTCAGGTTTCTTATATATCTTCATTTCAAGCTAGTTTAGAAAATCCTCTAGAACAATCACTATTCAATTATGGTGAATGATAGTCTATGTGGTACTAAGAATATGTGCATGCACCATAGTGGGCACAAAAAAAATGTTGGAGAGAAAAATATGTCATTGAAAGATAGAGTTAATAGTTCATGGGACAAAATTCCCACATCTTTAATGGGGATTTTCCCTTATTCAAATCAAAATATGGAACTTTAAATACTTGTAATATTTAAAAATTAATAATTTTCAGATGAGGATGTTAGTGTAGCATTAATTAATTCATGATTTCAAATACAAAATAAGGGACAAGAGGAGAATATTCAGAAGGATGCATCTATGCAGGATTTTTGGCAAGACAAAAAAATATAGGAGACATAGTTTCTTCTTCAAATTTATATATCAAGGACTTCACAGTTCCTTCTTTCTTGTTCAAGATCACCATACCTACAAAAATGACATTAGGAAAAAGAAAGATAACACAAATTTTGAATAAGAAGAGTGTAAATCTTATTCTACTCATACATGCCAAAAGAAATTAATGAACATACATGTCTGCATAATGAAATTTATCACATTAAACAAGATTTAGACTGAATCACAGTTCAAAAAATTTTGGTCTATGTATAAGAACACAAAGTTTCAAACTATAGATAATGCAAACAATACATGAAATGCAACATAATCAAGAAAGGATAATAGATAGAAAATGAGAAGAAAAGGGTAGGGTTCTTCTTCTGTATTCAAAATCAATATTTTTTACACAAAAATGGACCAACCTCCAACCATTTTTACAAAGAAAATGAAGCCTTGTATATCAAAAGGGGAAGGATTAACTACCCTAACTAAATAGTTACTTTAATTAAGTGAAAAAAATTAATTAAATGAGTTACATTTAAATGATTGTATATTACATATTTCCTTTTATACAATAAATTCAATTACAAAATAGAACTAGATGGGATTTTGAGGAAGAAGGGAAGGATGAAATAGATAGATGCAATAAATTTTAACCTTAAAACATGCATTTTAAACTTTGTGACTATAGATGAGATCTTTTTTTCTTGTGGAAAAATGGTTTTCATCAAACTTCTCACCCATGCCCCCAAGGAATTATTCAGCTCTAAGTTTGTATTGCCATACTAAGAGAGTCCCTTTGCAAACTTTGAAAATAATATTGTTGAGAGTTGACAATTCTTCCATCTTATCCTTATTAACAAGATCATTTTTGAACAAATATTCCTTGATAAGACTATTAAAATGAGCCTTGATATGATCAAAAAAAATTCTTTCAGATGAATTGTCCTTAAAGAGGTGACAACTAAGAACTTGTAGATCTGAACAAATATCTAATTTCAAGGATTCTCCTTTTTGAACCACATTCTATGATTCCTCTGAGAATTCCTCCAATACTTTCATTCTCCATTAAATACTAAATGACCATGTTATGGATATATTTCTCTTAAAGTCATAAAAAATATTCTCAGAGAGAAGGATTTTCTCATCTGTTAGGGCCATGATGCGAAGGTCTTGAATAACATTTTCCCAAATATTGATCTCCTTAGCAATGCTATCAATAGATGAATTGATTTGGTCTTGTGCCAAGACAATGTTGCTGTAGGTATTGTAGGATTCATCAATGAATTCCAATCCTGACATTATAATTTTCACCACCCAAGCCTTAGATGCTTTACCAAGAATGACATGTATATGAATTTCTACAGTTTCCTTCAAATATATGTAAATAATGACAATATTTGGTGGAAGTGCAGACATATGAGTTTGGTTCAAGGAATTTTTATTAGACGATAAAAAGGATTTAATGAATTTTTCTAGCAATTGTACCTATTCCTTGATCTTTTCCTGATTTTGCTTTCCTTTTTCAACTCTTTTAATAACCTTGGAGACAATTTCCCTAAGGCTATGTACTTCACCTTTGGGGGTTGATTATCCCAAGGAGATCTTAGTTAACTCAAAATATGGTACTAAGATATATTTTTCATTTTTATCCTCCTTTGGCCTAGCAATCTCTAGTAATTGTTGTCTAGTAGAATCTTAGACAAGATGAGAAGAAGTCTTGTCTTTCTTGGGAGGGGAGAAGTGAAAATAAGAGAAACTAATACATCATACTTAGGAACCTCATTCATATATTGGGACTTTCTGTTCATGTTATCTACCATGGGTTGAACCCAAGTAAATGAATCTCCTGATGATGTTTCCAGAGAAGGAAATGTAGGGGCAAGTTGAGAACTAGGAGGTTGAGAAATTGAAACCTCTACAATAGAAGTCACAAGAGAAGAAGGTCTTCTCACCTCCAACTTAGGCCTTGAAACCTTGGTCTTTCCTAAATTAGGAGTAGTTGCCTAAACTACATCCTCATCATCATCATTTTCTTCACTCTCTTCCTCTTGACATTCCTCATCCTATTTCTTTTCACGAATTTATTTTTCACCCTGTTGTGCTTTCTCAGGGGATACTTCCCCTCCTACTTCCTATGTTTATTCTTTATCATCACCATCTTTTCCTGGTGTCTCTTCCTTCTTCTCTTCCTCTTTGGATTTATATTTCTTAGTATAGACTTTAGTTCCAGAGTTTATAGGAGAGGAATATGGACTTTGTTAAGTAGGAGTAGAATTTTATCAAGAATATGCCTTGTGATAAGAATATTCCTTGTGAGAATCATTGAACCCTTTTACCTTATCATTTAATCAATGCCTTTTCCTTAGGAGAACAAGAGTTTTGAGGTCATATAGATTATATTTTTCCTTTTGTGACCAGTCTATGGTGGGAATATGAGTATACTGAATAGAAATGATGAAATTTGCAGTGAAGAGATTTGAACCATCATAAGTCATTCCCTTTGGTACTACATACAATTTGAAATATTGAGTTCCTGTTGTAAGGTTAATATACCATAGGATCTTTTCTTGAATTCATACTCATCTACACATTACTCTCAGTAGTCCTCAAAGGATAGCAAATAATGATATGTCAGCTGAATATTTTTTCCAATAAATTTCTTACTATCAAAAGAGGACCTTTTCTGATAAGGGTGCAGGTTAAAAGTAGATATGGTTCTCTCATAATTTTGGCCATCTAAGGCATATCTACATGTAGAATTTTCTAAAGTTATGGGAAATTGAATTCCATAGATCTTCTTATCTATATAAGTTCTATGAAGAAGGTCCAATTGTCTACAAATTTCGACCAAAATGATTTTTTCACTACAATGTATTGTAATCTTGTAAGAATCTCCCTCACACCATGTTATTTGTATATAAAAAACTTTCTGAACTAAATAAATAGGTTGCCATAAACTAAGATTAGCTTCCTAGTCTCCTATGAAACTCTACTTATCGCATTTCCTTCCAATAGCCTTATCAAGAACATTGTGAAGGGGTCATTCACTCTCCTATGGTGACTCTTACTATTCACATAGGTTAATTGAGTGTAGAAATAATAAATAGTAATATTTTTCCTATTTTTTTGACTTGACAGGTTAATCCATATTCTGTACCCAATTATGGTCTATATTAGACAGGAGTTCATGTAGAATGTTTTGGTTTGTTAAACTTGGGTGATTTGCTAAGATAATTTCTCACAGATGATTTCTCCCCAATTCAATGGTTGTGTTCATTCACAAATTAAATTGATATAAATGCACATCCAATATTGGAACTCTTGAGTAGAAGGTAAACCTGTTACTCTTACCAATAGTGTTATGAATCTGATAGTTCCTCAATAAACTCAATCTTATAGAGAGTCTTAGGAATTTT
This sequence comes from Taxus chinensis, assembly GCA_019776745.2. Taxonomy (NCBI): domain Eukaryota; kingdom Viridiplantae; phylum Streptophyta; class Pinopsida; order Cupressales; family Taxaceae; genus Taxus; species Taxus chinensis. The sequence continues at coordinate 326,368,427 of CM034156.1, read as the reverse complement.
TGATGGACCTCTCCTTTTGACTTTTAACCAAGATTTGGAAATCATGGATTGATTGTTAAGGGTGAGGTCAAACTCCTTTTCGGAATCATCTTTAGTTAGCACCTTGAAACCTTCAAATGTAGGAATTCCTATATCTAAGTTGATATGATGAGAATCTATTTGTTTAATTTCTTTCCCCTAAGGATCCTTCAATTCCTTAGTTTGGGGATCAAAACAGGAAGAAAAAGTTAAGACTATGTGAGCACATTGAATAGATGTAAGAAAAGCCCCTGCATGAGCTAAGCCACTATTCAAAATTCTCCCTCATAATATGGTTGGGCTATTATCATTCATTCTAGCCCAAAAATCATTTAAATCCATGATTTTAATATAATTATCCCCTATTTAATGGGTTTATATTTTCAAGGAGATGTTTTCATATCTGGCATACTGGAACTTCATTTTTACAAATTAGGTATTAGCTTGGAAACAATTGGATTTGGTAAAGGAATTTTTAAGAGGATTTGAGGGGAAGGGAACCAAAAATAAATAATTTCAAAAGTGGTTAAAATTGAGATAACACCTCTCACCCAATAAATGAAAAAGAAGGTGATCTCCTAATGTTCCCAACACAATTTTAATTTTCAAATTTGGCTTAAGGATGAGATAGCAATAGGAAAAATAGTGGTTTTGGCAACTTGGGGAAGAAGGCAAGGTATAAAATGACATAATAGGGAAATTTCATGAAAGTGAGGGAGAAAATAGAGTGGGAAGTGATTTATAATGTTTGGAAATTGCCTTTATCTCTAATTCCCCACTCAAACTCTTTAAAATGGTTAATAGATCATGGACATGCCCTACAAAACACTGTTTCAAAATATCCCACTCTCTAAATTTTTTTTATGGAAAAATAATTAGTGATGGAGGTAATAAAGGGTACACAAGAACACTTCCCTTGGTTATCCAATTTCCCATGATAGCTGATCCAGCAAATGGTAGTGAGGGAGTTAAGAGAAGTATGGGGTCGGTGAACCAGGGGCCCAAGGGAAAGGGGTTTATGTTGGCATTGTGTTTTCATTGATGTCAAATGAGATGATGTCAGTGGTGTTTTCATTAATGTTAAAAGAGTAAAAAGCATGAAGGTTTATTAGTAGTGTCTAGTTGAGTTGATTGGTCTTGGTGATGTAGCATGGGTGTTTGAGTCATCATTATGGCCTTTAGAGGTGATGCAGTGTTAGGAGGATGTTGTGATGAAGTCATGAATTTTGGAAGGCTCTTGTAGGTTGGCAAGAGTGTTGATGTCATGAGTGATTTTATAATTTTTGAATTAAATAAAATATTTTAGAGTACCTAATATCTTAAAATATAATGAAATACAAATGTTAAGCACTCAAACAATGTAAAACTATAAGCAAATGGGAGAGATAAATGATTTAGCTAGTCATGTGTAACCTGTAGCTAGTCAGGACTGTGTATATGCTTGATCTGGTAGAAATTGATGTCACAAGAGCTTGATTAAGATATATGTAAATTTGTACTAATATGGACAGGTTCACACACAAGAGAATAGAGGCACCTGGGCATTGGTGACCGATTTTGGGTGCTAGTGACTGTGTGAATATTTAAGATCTACTTCATTTCTAGGTCTGAAGAACGTCACTCTAATGTTTGCTTTGTCATGATACGTTCACTATTAGGGTTTTGAAAATACCTCTACATGAAAAAAAAACCCTAGCTACCTGCATAAGCTCACAAACACATCAATTTGAATGAAATATGTAAAATGTGAAGTCATAATTACCCCAACGGTCACTCGAAGAGTGAACTTATTGTTGAGCATCACACTACATTCTAGACTCCATGTAGTTTTGTGTTCTTATGTGTGAAATAGTGTCCTTAGGTTTACGTCACACCTATGACACCAACATAGTAGGTTGTAGCTATACTAAATGCAAATCTATGGTATAAAATTCAGCACTTGGCATTCCTATGCAGCATATGCAGCCCAAAAATGCAGTCCCTTTGGTGGTAGTTATAGTATGTAGATGTGGATTTCCCATTTAAATTCCCAGGCAAAATAATATTGTGTATGTTGTGTATATATATAAATATGTCTTAAGAATTTCAACACTAGTGACACAAAATGTTGACTATGAACATGCGATAAGGGTTAGAAAATTAAAAAGGCCAACCAAAAATGTCAAAATGTGTAAAAAGAACAAAGAGTATAGACTCACCTAGAATGGACACAAGTGCCAATGCATTATTTTTTAGAGTGGTCATTGGTGTCCTGGGATAAATGAAAATATATGTGACAATATCGACAAACATGGATCCTTGTGAGTTGACCAAAACTAGGTACAAAAATGACAGATGTGAGAGAAAAACATAATAGAAACAATCAAACCAAATATATGGACAAATAATTTTGTCACCGGTGAATACTTTTCTTACTTGATATCCATGTATATAAACAACATACTGTGGAATAGTAAAATATTAATATGTGTGTGATTTTGTGTCTACATTTACCCTCCCCCTTTATGTTATTCGAATGAAATTCAAGTAGTGTAAAGAATTTAAGGAACATACCGTTATAAAGTCCATAAAATCCATGTTGCAAAGTGTGTGTAGAATCTAGAAACTTGTATCATGTTGAACCATGGATCAGTGCTTTGACCCATGTGGCGCAAGTAGAGATATAAAACCTTCATAAGGATCACTTGGAGAAATAGTTGAAATTATTTGGAGACTTTGGATATTTTGAATTGTTTTCCAAGACAATAGAAGCGGCGGGGAGTGATCAATTCCCAACCTGGTTTTTTTGAAAATGGGAGGATTTGGGCGTCCTAACATCAGAGGAAGAATTTTGGGGAGAGATTTCTAGTTTTACTCTCCATGCATGACTACATCCCCAAAATGTCCAACCATTGCAGATAGATAGAGACCGAATTTAGTTCTAATTAGTTCTGATTGAAAAATTGTTTGTTCCGATTGAAGAACCCATATAGGAGCAATATAGGAAAGGAAATTAAATCTCATTTCCCCCACTACTAAAGTACCGGATGTTCCTATTTGAATAATGTTGGATGGATTCCAAGTTAGGTCATATGGGAGATATAGTAATTGTGCTTATTGTACCAACTGATTGATTTGATTTGAGAGACAAAAAATTGTTTGAAATAATATGTATTTAGGAGATTATTCATGGAGAGGTTTTTTATTTTCCCCCAGATTAGGTCATTTGGGGGAATAGATTTGAAATAGCATAAAGTATTAATTATCATATAGATTGATTGTACTTTTGTTTTGATAATTTCAGAGAAAATTGTGATAGTAGTATGTTAGGAGTGTAAATTAATTGAATTGTATACTAAGATGGATTATAAGTTGATCCTGATTGTATACCCCCTTTTGGAGAAAAGGTTAAGGGAAAATAAATGAGTAGTGAGCCGAAAACAAGACATATAATATGTTATAATGGTAAATGAGAAATAGTATGGGATAGTATCGACAAAGTATGAGAAAATATTTATTAGTACATGTGTCAAAGTTTAATATGAGATGTTAAAATGTGTATGGTACATTGATGGAGGAGATTAGGATCTGTATGGTGCAAACAGTGATATAAACGGAGTTACAAGGCTCAATATAAGAGTGAAATTTTTCAACGTGCACTAGTTGTAAAATTGGTTACAAGTAGTGACTAAAGTATATAGTAAATCACAATCACTATATATAATAATAGTGAAAAGTTGAATTGTAATTTCAATCATACTAAGAGTAGTTGAAATTGTGAGCTCTTATCTATAACGATGCCACGTGTTATAGAAGCGAGTTTCATGAGACTTGAGAGGGTGGTGGCATTCATGGCTTTATAGATGATCGAGAAGATAGTAAGTGTGATTATTTTCGAAAAAAATTGTCAAATATGCTCATTTTTAGTAAGTTTAGTAAAATTTAAATTTTGTAGTTTTAGCAATTTCTAACCAAGATGGAAGCGGACAGGGAATTTATGTCCCTAGGGACACTAGCGCCCAGTTCCTAGTGCTAGTGACCTACTTTTAGATGTCAGTGACCTGCTCATGGGTGCTAACATCCCAGGGTAGGGTTTTTGCACTGTTTTGGAAAATACGTGTAGTTTGGTTAATGTGATTCTTATGATTAGTGATTTTACAGTATGTAAGATGTGTTGATGTAAATATTTCATTTCATTTTGTGTTGTACAGAGGGAAATACACTCTATAAATTTTCATACGGGTCGTCACTTGATTACATATCTTTGGGGTTTTCAGATGTTGAGTGGGGTATATTGAAAAACGTCATCCTATGGCACATTAATAGATTTGGGGAGATGCCCCATAATATGCCTATGTTAACTCTTTATGTGATCGATGGTACATGGATACATGTACATTTTGGTTGTCCTAAGGTGAGATGATGGTGACACTAGAGGATATATATAGGATATTGTGATTACTTATAATAGGAGAGAGAGTACAAGTCATGGCCATATTGGATGCCCCTAGTTATATGTGGGTAGAACGATAATAATTTATAGAGTCACGAGTATAGTTCGAGACACATTTTACTTTGGATTTTATTTTGAGATATAGGGTTACACGATTGTGGAAATTTATCATAATTGTGATAGCTTCGTTGGTGGAAATGGAGCGTAGTGGAGTGGGGATTTTTTACATGATACATGATATTTTCACACCATCGAAGAGCATCATACTAGATATGTCTATGAACATTATGTATTGGCCCATTTGTATAGGTACTTGTATAGATTTACACAGGAGGATCATGGTGGTGGGATAGGAGAAAATACTTTGTTACATGTGTGGGCATATGAGAATATTGTTATATTGAGGCCACTTAGTGGGCCACATGTCGATTGAGCTTGAGCCGAGATATTTGTAGTAGGCTGGGTGAGCACTCGTAGTAGGAGGAAGGTTACGACTGCATATAGGTCGATACTAGATCAGATGGGCCCTGGGGCCATTAAATGGAGACCGAATAGATATTGTGGCATATGGGTGGAGGATGGTGCGGAGTTATGGTGCATACAATGCACCATGTGGTTAGAGGATCATTTCCTAGGGGTGACTAAGTTGTTCTATGGTGATTGAGTATCGAAGTAGTTTGGTATGACCCATGATGTTCCCCCGAAGCCATATATATTGTGTCAATCTACTAGGGCGGAAAGATAACTAGGGGAAAGTTTGGGCCCAACAAGATCATAGCTAGTGCATCCAGGTCCAGATGAGGTGGATGCATCCATAGAGTCAATACACATGGATGATGCAAGGTGCACTTAGGTTTATAGCTAGTGGCAGGAAACACAGCAATGGGTGTTTCTATTTCTAGTAGTGGTGGATGTGGCCGGTGGGCCAGAAGTTGGAGGAATAGAGGGGAAAGCATATTCCCCCAATATAGATGATGTAGTAGCAGCAAGAGCAGAGAATGAGTATTTTTTATTACTGTATTTTATTCATTTATTGTTGCTTGATTGATACAAGGACATGTAATAGCTCATTTTTATTATGGATTTGTAGGTGATTCTTATTGGTCACTGATTGTGGACATCTCCATACACACATTGACTCAAAACATTCCCACAGATGTGTTCATGGGAGGAGGCATGATAGAGAGGGTTGATGTTATTGTGGGTGGTCATGCCAATTTCTTTAAGCTAGTGGATATAGCATTAGTGACGTGTATAGTTTTGTTGAGTGAATGATATGAGGATCGTGTAGAGGTAGAATGAGTAAGAGAGGTTGTAAGAGGAGTAGGATTAGATCGAGATATATTTTCATGCTACGTGGAGCTACAAGATTAAGGAGTAGGCCTAGATCGATATATATTTTCATGCTACGTGGAGATTTTTGTATTAAGGAGTTGGGTAGAGAGGTATAGAGGTCAAGATCAATAACATAGAGTGATCGATGAAGCCTCTAGTTCGAGATCTCTCACCATTGTAGATATTGATAGTGAGGATGATATATGATACATTGTATATGTTGTATTAATGCATGGGGGCATGTCCCCAATAATTGTATATTGGAAATATCATTTTGACTATATATATATATATATATATATATATATATATATATATATATGTTGAGATGGCATTTGGTTTTGGTGTTCATTTGGATATCATGCGATGATTATGAATTGCACTTGGTAGTGATTGTTTAGTTTTTTGGATTCTATATGCATTGTTGGAATCGTTAATGTAATAGTTTTTTTATTGTTGAAATTTATTATGATTTCGAAAGGATTCCTAAATAATAGAGTGGATAAGATGTGCAAATGAAAAAGAGTGCAAATTATATCATATGATAAATAGTGATGTATGTATGTGATACAATGTGGTATGTAAATGGGAACATGATATAAGATAAAATAATTAACTAGTAGTACATGAATACTTGTATAATAAGGAAATGTAAAATAATTTTCACAATGGCATGTGGTTTGGATGAAAATGTAGGGGGAATAAGATTGATTTCCCCTAGTGTGAGAATGAGGTTCATTTATAAATTCCCACTCATCAGTTAAGAATGAACCATAGAATAAGAGTGCATCATCAGGAAATGGGTCTATCACGTGTAAGGATTGGCTAGAAAAGATATGTCAAGAAGTACAAAGTCATAAGTATGGAATGGGAGGTTAATTGATGTAATATGCCCTTAATAGTAAAGTTTGAACTGTATCACCAGAGTGTGTCATCGGGTAATGAGATGGATGATGGATGTCATCTACCAGAGATGAAGAGGCCTATGAGGCATGGAGGGAATATGTGAAGTAGAATCAGTGTGAGGATAAGTATTGACTTGTGTGTTAGAGGAAATGGAGCTAATAATGGGAGGTTTGGTAATAGGAAGTGCAGAAGCAAGAGGGGTAGGAATCTAATGGGGTGTTGTAGTAATGTGTGATTGATGAGAGGATGTAACTATATGTGGATTAACTGGAGGACGTGGATGGATAATGACGTTAGGAGGTGGGTAGATAACAACCTTAGACGAAGGTGAAGAAGATAAGTGAATAGTGGTAGAAGCTCGTATATGTGGAATAGGAGAAAGAGAGAGAGAGAGAGAGAGAGAGAGAGAGAGAGAGAGAGAGAGAGAGAGAGAGAGAGAGAGAGAGAACTCACGAGAGTGATAGTAGAAAAAAATGACACCTTTTCCTTCTAATTGTTGTAGACAATCATGGAGATCATGACAGTCATTATCACAGTGGCCATTGATGTGGTGGTAATTTGAGAAATGGTGGTCATGTTGGTGGTGCAAGAAGTGAGGTGGATGATACTGATTAGAAGGTAGACGGATGAGCTGCTTATAAACTAAGGTTCACAATACATCATGTGATTTAGAATTATGTGATAAGTGCAATGGTTCATGAGTGGGAGATGAAGAATACTTAGGTGAATGTCGATGCGGTGGAGGGGAAGGAAGATGCTTACATGGAGATGGAGATGGGGATTGTGCAGGAGGGTCAATAGATGAAAGAGGGGAAGACTTAGTAGGCATAGGAAAAAAAGATGAAGTAGAAGAAGGTGTTAAGACATTATCTGCAATGAGGTAATTTTCAATATCAATAACTTTATAGCACAAAAGAGTAAATGAGTTGCATGTATCATATAATATTTTTTCCTTTAAGGGAGAAATTAATCCACAACAAAAAGAAATTGCATTTCTAAATCAATACACTGAAATAATAATTGATACATGCAAGAATTAAAGCATAAAATGTAATCTAAAATTGGTTCATTATTTCCTTGATGGAAAGAATGCAAGAGTTCATATGTAACTCTAGAACCATTAGAAATAAATCGTATAATAAAATAATCATCTATATCATAATAAGTACTAATGGATCTGTTAACCTATAAAAATTACCTCTACAGGAAGGTGCTTTCAAAAAATTGTCAAATTCCTTGAACCTATAGAAGAATTTTCTTAGCTGAAGGTGTTTTCAAAATTTCAAATTTTTCTAAACTCCAAAGTCTGAATTTTTGGACTTCGGAGGTCTTCTTATTTCAGGTTTTTCTGTCAATTGCAAAAAAAAAAATTTAGAGTTCCAAACTCTGAAAAACCTGAAGTTCCAAAATTCTAGAACATCATACTTTTAGGTTTCGGAGTTCTCCTTAGAATTTTTGTTATTTTTTCGTTTTCATTCTCCGACCTTTGAAGTTAAAAAATTTCAAAACTTCAGACTTTCGGGTTTCAAGGTCTTGCATTACCTTCATGGATATTTTCGTTCACGAAGTTCCGAAGTATGAAACCCCGAAGTTCTAAAATTTCAGAACTTCAGCCTTTCAGAGTTTCAGAGGTTCGGAATTTGGGATTCGAAGCTTTTGCGGAGTTTTGGAGGTCATATTTTCACAATTACGAGGTCTTCGGAGTTTCAGAAGTCAAAATTTCGGGGTTTTGAGGTTTGTGATTTTGGAGCTTCCACAAACATTTAATGTCCAACTAGCCCCACAAATGTCTGGTTCTAAGCATTAATTCCAATGTTCCCTATATAAACGTGAAATTTTACCTGTCATTTTCACTTGGTTGTTTTCTCTAACACTCTGATTTTACCACATCATTTTATACTTTCAAGGCATCACTTTCAAGGTAATTTTTTAGATTATTTATTATTTTTGGTTTATGAATAATTAGGGATTGTTTTTGTTTGTTTCTTTTTTATTTGTTCTTTTCTTTCTTGGCATGAAAGCTCCTATCATCCACTGTTTTTCTTTAACCATGTCATCTAATTCTTTTCTCAACACTGCAAGCTTCAATTCATGCAGAAATCTAGTATTATCAAATCCAAGGATTGTGCAACAAGTTCCTTTTAGATCTCAATAATATTTAACTTTCACTCTCTTGACACTATGCATTTCAATGATTTTGGAGTTTACATTGCTTTTGGGTTTTCATAATTTCATTTTTTAGAGTTTTGGAGTTTGGAATTTCGTAGGTTTGGGTTTTCATATTTTTGAAGGTTGGGGTTTTCGGAAGTTCACTTTTCAGAGTTTCGGAGGTCAGAGTTTTGGAGGTCATAATTTTCAGTACTTTCAGGGTTTTGGAACTACAAAATTTTCAGAATTTTGGAGGTTTGTACTTTGAAGTTGCTATTTTCGTAATTTTAGACTTTAGTATTTCAAAACCTTTAAGGTTTCTTAAAGAGTTTTCAAAGATAAATCAAATTCCAAATTTTGAATTCATTTCAACTTCCTCATCAAAGGGTAAGAAAAACAATGAAGTACACATTCTTAATATTTTTTCCTCACTCGTGTTTATCTTCAAATTTGGGGAATATTGGAGATATTGATCTTAGACAAGTGGATATTCCAGACTTCTGGGAAAGATTAAAGGCCCCTAATAAGAAACCTTGGATGAAGGCCATATTCGATAGTTGACTTGCTCTCGCTATGGGTTTTCCTTCATCCATGCATTTCCTTGAGTTTTTCTTGGCTGCAGCAGCTCATTTTGATAAGGATTCTAAATTAGTAAAGGACAACGATGACAAGGTCATGATCATGTTGGATGCCAATTGCATTGAAGATTTATTTAAACTTTCAGATGTTGATTGATATGCAAAAATTTCACCAGAATCTACAATTAAACATTGGGATAATGACATTGAACTATGTACAAAGGTCATGATGAAGAATTACTTGGCCGAGAATGTCATCAAGCTTCCTAAAACATTTTCCACTCAGACTTCATCTAGGAAGTAAATGATCTTATTGTATTGTTGAGTAGAGTTTTGGGTCTCGCTTCAGCAAGGGAATTTTAGGAATGGATGTTCCTTTATATTTTTACTACTAAGAAGAATAAGGAGTTCATATGATGGGGGGAAACATATCAGTAGTTCAATTTGTTTTCAGTTGAGCAATGTCTTGACTTCTAAAAAATTCTTCATGACTTCCTTGTTTATTTTGTAGTTGCCATGGGAGAATTAAATTGTTTGAATACAAAAGGTGTTAGAAGTGTGTCACAGATTTATCAATTTTATCTTCAAATTATAATGGAAGAATGAAACAAACATTTCTTTAGGGTCAATGATGAATTTTTTGCTCTCCTCCTATATCATTTTGATAAAAAATTGTATAATCGAAGAATTTCCGATGAAGCTTTTAAAGAGGTAAGAGAATGGGGAGCCATCTATCTTCAATTCCCAATATTCACATACATCAAGATTCCAAGTTTTCTATGTTCTCCCAGCAAATTTTAATGATTTCCTACTGATAAATGGATCTTTCTAGAATTGGTTCAAAAAAAATTGGATTACTATAAAATTCAAAATAAATGACATAAGGTGGGAGTCCAATTTCCTATTTAAATAGAAAGGTATACATGTGTTAGCATTTAAAAGGAAAATAATGTGGATGGAGATATTTCTTAAGTTACCTTGTGGACTTTCCATCCCAGAACTACCTTTGATTACTGGGGTAAGTTCAGTGAAACAGGATTGGCCAATTCTCATGTTCCTCAGTTGAAGGATATTTGGATTTAGTGTCATGATGAGATTATTATAAAACAACAAGCATATGAGAGGTTGACCTTGGATGAATTAAAAAAATTGGTATTGCAGATATTCTGGAAGGAATGGAGGACAATGATGAAGTACTGGATCTAATTTACAAGAAAAATAATTTTGTTAATCAACCTTTGTCATGGATTAATTGGTATCGAGAAGAACATTGCAATACTAAGGAAAGGGCATGGCCCATTCTACAAATGACATGTGATTGGTTTCCTACCTTAGGAATTTCACCCGAAGGGTTAGATCAACTATAAGAATAGAATCCCAACCAACACTAAGTCTCCCTACACCCACGAAAGGTAAGAGGTCTACCCAAAAAGCCAATATAACTCCAAGGAAGATATCATTTTTTATTGGGAATTTCTCTCTTTCAAAAGTTCACATTGCCAAGGTTGTATCCTCTACAACAAAAGTATCATAAGTCGTTGAAGTTAGTGATTCTCCAGTTGTGTCACAAGATTTTCCACCCCCTCTTTCACTACCATTGTTACTATCTTCAGCTCTAATTTACCCATCATTATCCACTAATCCTCTACTCATCTGTTCTTTTCCATCCCCATTCATGGCCCAAGTGTTTTCATCCCTTCCTATCATCTCAATAGGAGAAATGATTGGGTCTCCATTTTCCACTCCATTTTCTAAGAAGCTTTAATTTCCTTCCATTTCCACTTCCAAGAGACAGGACAAATGGAAAATGATCATCTCTAATTTATCAATAAAGCAATCATGAGAAAGGTTCATGGAGGGAGCTACTCCTGTTGAAGGGAAAACTAAAGAAACCATTACGGTAGCAGATTATCATATTTCTAGATTTTCACTAGGAAAGGCAACACATGAAGGTGCCAAATAGGATGTTCATATGGCCCTCAGAATTTTTTTGGAGAAGTATGAAAAATATAAAGCTTCCAAATATGAATTCAAGTCAAAATTTAAATATCTCATTGCCCATTTAAGGAAAGTAACACAATTCACTCCAACTATTGATCCTTCAACTACAACTGCTCTAACATTTTCTTCCATTTTAGATGATATTTCATATCATTAAATTGAGAAGATAGGTCAGAAGGGAATATCGGTAGATGGATTGATAGAATTCATTCTTTAAGAAGCTAATCCTTTGATCAAAATAGATATTGAATTGTATAATGATTTACAAACTAAAAGAACTTCTATTCACAAGATAGATGAAGTCCTCTCTGAGGATAATAATAATTTGAATATGAATTTGACTACATGGGGAGAGATCAGAGATGTGGACCCAAATTTGATCCTCCAAAAAGGGATAATTGATGATAATTCTAAACTATTTGAGTTTCAAAATTCTATGGAATTTAGATCCCATGTATTGTAGGATTTGATCAAAAAATTGGATGATAAACGTGTGGAAATAATGGAGGGTCTAAATGAAATTTTAGAAGAATTTGATAATATCAACTGTAGGTTTTTCAATGAGAATATTGATGCTCTTCTGGTTGACCAAATTAAATTAAATTTCAAATATTTGGTGAATAAGGATGATGAAGGGACTAAAAATTTCAATATCAATTCAGTTTACAGGTCAGTCTCGTGCCAGAATTTCATAAGTCAGCTAAAGAAAGTAGTGAATAGGTTGAAAAGGTTTCCAGCTAAATTTACAAGATAGATCGATACACCGGATGTGGTAAATCATTATGCATGTAGTATAGAGGAGAAGGAGGTACAGGGAATCATCAAATGTTTCATTGATTACAAACACTGGATGACTATGTGGGAATAAGTCAGGAAAACCAAACAAGAGAGAGAGAGAGATGTTGTAGGTCCAAGTAAGCCAAGCGGCCATGATTGGGATGGTTCCAAGATCTGAATCAGTCAAATTTGTAAGGTTGACTTGGTCAAACCTTTTGAACAAATTTACTATTTTTATGGGATCTTGTTCCCTTGAACTTATTATATTCTATTTTTAGTAACTGGTTAATTAAGGTTCAACTATAATGGCTCAACCTGTGGAACTTACAAAAAGTTAAATGCATTAAGTTTATGTAGACCTTTTAGATCATTTGAAAAGTTACTCTTTAATCTTGGAAGAGTGATTCATATACTTTGAGCCTTTAAATTATATTTAGAAAAATATTTTTTTGTGAAAAGTCCGGTTTATTATGTTAATCATTGATCAATTTATAGCTTGTGAATGTTTAATTCCTTGGTGTGATTGGTTAAGCTACCTTTATCCCAGTTATCTTATTTTGATCTATGTGAAAATTGATATAGTTACTTTGAATATCAGTTATGTAAAAGTTATTTCCTTTCTGTTATAAAGTTGCATTATTATTTATAGGCATGGATGGAGGAAGATTACAAGACATGTTCTTATCATATATTGTTTTAAGGAGTTGATTGTTCATTTAAGTGGGTCTATTTTTTTGATATACTTGGTGCATCATCTTATTTTTATTTTAATTATCTCTTCCTTGAATCCCATTAGTTGAGTAGATTAGAGTTATTTTCAAATGTTTTAACCTTGCATATTAATCTTAATACAAGTGCTCTAAGTCTCAAAGGAAGTTGGCCTTCTCTGAAGTTTCATCCCAAGGTGATAAGGTCGCACACCTTGAGGATGTTCCAATGTTGCATAGGATCACTCAGAGATTCAACAGGTACACGATCTGTATGACAACAATTTTTTGGCACACCTAGTGGGAAAGAGTTGGTACTTCTCTTCATAATTAAATGAATCAAATTACCTAATGACTCCATATCGTTGGATTTCGTATCTCATTGTGTTAACATATGCAAAGAATTCATAAAAGAGCTTTTATGAGATAAGAAGGAAATTATCAGCATATTGAGTTATCCTTGTCTCCTCCAAGAAGAAGAAGAGGCATTTCAACATCACCAATTACAACATCACTAGATAGAATTCATTCAACTCCCCCTTATGGAAGGTTCCCTCTACCTAGGAATAATCAACCTCTCGGTAGAATGGAAAGGAACCAAGTGCTTCATGCATTCAATGCAAGAATCCCTCTTCTATTAGCCCAACGGGATCCTATACCTACTGTTGCACTCAAAATTTTACCCTTTTACAAAGGGGAAACTCATATTATTCCTATGGAACATATTCTTGATGTGGCCAGCATTTACACAATACATAATGTTACAGTAGACAACGTTGTGGTGAAAATCTTGGCTACTTACTTAAAGGGAAAATCACTTCAATGGTTTCATGGGTTAGAGGCTAGAACTATTACCACTTGGGACAAGTTGGGGGAGAAGCTCTGTAAACATTTCAAAGATAAGAGTGACCACCTGTCACTCGTAGAACAACGCACTACCATAAAGAGAGATCCCCAAAAAGACATGAACGATTTCAATTTCTGATTCTAAAGGACTTGGAATAGGATTCCGGCACTCATAAATCCTTCTCCAAATAATGCATTCTTGTACTATTTACAAGCCTTGAAAAATGATGTAGCAGTTATGATCTAGTTCATGGGAGGGACCACACTACCTGGTGCCAATGAAAGTTTCCATAAGAGTAGAGAATTCCTTGATTCATGCTAGAAAGATAGCTCCATGACTTCCAATGCCGTTGTCTCTAGATCTTACAAATACTTCAGCCTCCCATTGCTCCTATTCCATATAAGCTTCCAAGACAAACCAATTCAGTCTACCCCTAGCCCCTTAAAATGATCTATTTGAATTCAAGTCACTGCTGTAAAATTTTGGGAATGAGCTCATTGCACTCAAGAGGCAACAATTTCAATATAATCATCCATACCAGCCACAAAATCAGCAGTACCAAGCTAACCATCCTCCTTTTCAAGGGAACAATCAGCCTTAAAATCAAACTGCAAGTCAAGCTAAGAATGTCAAACCTCTGAATTTTAGGAATCCTCTTGCTGCTAGTTCTTCCAGAGCCCTTGTACCTGTCTAGAATAATCTAGTTCAAGATTATGAATGGTGTTATCCATGTTCTCAAGCTCACAATAAAAATCTTTTCTCTCAAAGGATTTCTTAGACAAACCCTTATGTTTCAAAATGCATATATGCCCCTCCAAAACCAATGGAAAATCCATCTACGCAATAAATGGAAAATCAACCACAGACACCTGAAGAAACCACTTTACTAAATTGGAAAGTAGAATATTTTTACGGGTTGAATATAGATTCCTTACCAGTGTCGGAAAACACTCATTCAAAAAAGAGAGTGATGGAATCTCAACCTTCCAAAGTTGATCAATCATCCACTTCACAACCTTAGCCACAAGCTACAGTTGATAAAGATGCGGGAAAGAAACCACTAGAAACACATGCTAGCCAAGTTATAAGGAAAGAAGGTTCTTCAGGCATCACGGTACCCAACAAGCACTTTCCAAAAGAGGATTCTAACGCCCAAATAAATGTCAGCAAAGTAGGAGTGATTCCCTTCAGTATTGTAGAAAAAATGAAGAAGACCAACCTGAGTGTTACTATGTGGGATGCACTCTCAATTCCTTCTCAAAGAAACTTGTTGCGAGAGGCTCTGAACAATTTTGGTACAACCAATGGATCATTGGGTTGTGGAGCATCAACTGCTATGAGTTTTTGTCAACCGGAAGGGAAAAGTATTCCTAAGGAGAAAAAACCACCACCATTATATATTTCCCCTATCATTGGTGATAATTTGGTACGTAATTACATAATTGATTATGGTGCCAGTAGCTTAGTTATGCCCAAGAAAATTAAAGACATGTTAGGAATACCATATACACCAGTCTCTAGAGGATTTGTTCAGTTGGATGGTACAACATTATATAATATCGTAGTTATCAAAGTAATCAAACTTACTATCCATGCATGTCCCAATTTTTCATTTCACACAAGACATATCAGTCATCGATCTTCCTCCTCTCTTCGCCTTTTTCCTATCACGATATTCCATTGACAAGATGTGTAGTTACCTGTCATCTGATTGGTCACATATGATCCTTAGGACTTGATATGGAACTAAAGTGACTATAAGGGCGGAACCAATTTTTCATAATCATGTGGATCCCTATACCGCTAGTCCTATAAATGGGAATTATACCATCCATGATCGAGAGGAAGAAGTTGTTGATCACAGAACCAACCACTCTTGTGGAATAAGTCCATGTAATGGATGAGGTAAGTGTAGATCATCAGTGTGATCCCTATGCTGAGGCATTAGTAGAAGAAGAAGTTGGTTTGTTTTTTTTAGAAGAGACGGGATTGGGTACATACTGCATTCATGAAGAAGGTACGATCATACCACAACTTGTCAAAACACAAAACAATTCTGAAGGACTATGGAAATTGTTCTTTGATGGCTTGAGGAGTAAGAATGGATCTGGTGCTGGTGTCATGCTAATTTCTCCAGAAGGAGATAAATACTTCTCATCTTTTTGGTTGCAATTCAGTTGCACTAACAATGTTGATGAATACAAGGCCCTTGTGCAAGGAATTCAACTAGCTCAAAAGAAGGGAATCAAAGCCCTGACTATTTTTGGAGATAGTGAGTTAGTATTTCATCAAGTGATAGCACGCAGTGCATCCAAAAATGATCTTTTAAGATCATACAAGAACCGATTCTAGGATTTGATTGAAGATTTTAAATCTTTTGGGATCCATGTGGTTCCTAGAAATCAAAATCAAGATGCTAATAGGATTTCTACAATTGGCTCACAATACGACATACCTGTTGATATCATGAAATAAGGGTGGAAATCTGTCAAAATGGTGGTTCGACCTACAGTCCCTGATAATGTGAGTAGCTGGCAAGTGTTTGATAGTGACAAAAAAATTGTTCTATTTCTACAAGAGGAGGTAGAGTTTGCTACGAAAGGTCAAGCAAAGTTGCAAGAAGCATACAGTGATCAAATCATACAATTGAAAAGAAACAAGCTACCAAAAGGCTTAGTTACTCTAGAATCCATCTTCAATTCAGATGATCAAGCCAAAAGACAAAGCTCTAACATGGTGGTCAAAGAAGAATATTTTGAGGAAGTCGAGGTAGCAAATGAAAAGTTTCTAAAGATCGATAAAGTATGCACTCCTAGAAAAAAAAGAATCTTTCATCAAACTTTATCAAGAGTATCATGACATTTTTGTGTGGAGCTACAAAGACCTGTGTGGTTTTGATCCAGGTCTAGCACAACATACCATCGAACTGGATCCTAATGCCAAGCCAGTTCATCAGAAACAGAGGCCAATTAATCCCAAAATTGAGCCACTAATGAGAAAGGAGCTAACCAAACTCATCAAGGCCTGTATAATTTTTCCTATCAAGCATTCCTCTTGGGTAGCCAATCTGGTCCCTGTAAGGAAGAAGAACGGAGAAAATTGGCTATGCATGGATTTTAGGGATTTGAACTATGCCTCGTTGAAAGATCATTATCCTCTTCCGTCAATGGAGCAGATTCTCCAAACAGTAGTAAGAGCACAAATATTTTCACCACTCGATGGATATTCTAGATATAATCAGATCTTGGTTAAATAATCTGATCAGTTCAAGACAACATTCACTACTAAGTGGGGTATGTATGCCTATAATAAAATGTCATTCGGATTATCCAATGTTGGTGTTACTTTCCAAAGAGCCATGGACATGGAATTTAAGGGACTAATCAACGATATCATCTTGGTTTACCTTGATGATATAACTGTATACTCTAAGCATGCAGAAGACCACATCACACATCTAAGGAAGGTTTTCCAAAGGTGTAGGGAATTTGGGGTTTCACTCAATCCTAAGAAATGTATTTTTTCAGTGCACGAGGGGAAGTTATTGGGGCATGTTGTTTCAGTTGAAGGACTATCAATCGATCCAGCCAGGATTCATTCAATTTTATTTATCCCTCCCAATTCACAAGAAGGGTCTCCATAGTTTTCTGAGAACAATAAATTTCATACGGAGATTTATATCTCAATTCACAGCTTTGGATAAACCACTAACAACCATGTTGAATAAAAATATGCCTTTCTCATGGATAAAGTAAGGGAAAGAGAGTTTTGAAGCCATTAAGACAGTAATTTCTCAAGCACCTACATTGGTGAATCCAAAATTTGACAGGGATTTCATTCTCTATGCCTTTGCTGGTAAGGAAATTGATACTGTAATTCTCACTTAGCAAAATAATGAATCGATGGAACAACCAATTTCCTTCTTTAGCCAATCCCTAAAAGATTATGAGCTAAAGTATTCGTTTGTTGAGAAACAAGTCTTTGTTGTTATTTGGGATTTGAAGAAGTTCAGACATATGTTATCTAATAACAAAATTCATTTGATGGTGTCTCATCCCAGAGTTAAAGACTTTTTTATAAATAAAGACATGAATGAGAAATGTGTCAGATGGGTTACTAAATTTATGGAATACGATGTACACATTAATGTCACTAAGCTCATTAGGGGTAAAGGTATATGTCAACAGTTGGCTACAGATTTGGAGACAAAGGTTGAAAAATATATAGTGCTCCTGAATGAACCTCGGGAAAATGACCAGGTTGATTGGTTGTCAAAGATGAAATTTTTTCTCCTTTTAGGAGTATATCCTGCTGACATGGATAAAATTAAAATATGAAGCTTACGTCTTCAATCCATTCCTTATGTTTTGGTGGATAATGTCCTCTTTCGTAGATATTTAAATGGTGTTCTACTTCGATGTATAGGACCAAGACATATTAATAGGATTATGCAAGAATTTCACAATGGTTTGTCTGGAGGGAATTACTCTACAAGGACTACTACGGTAAAGATCATGAGGGCTAGTTACTATTGGCCAAATTTATTCAAGGATACTCATTTTTGGGTAAGGAAATGCAAGGAATGTGATTTTTTCATAGGAAAACAGAGATTGGTAGCCCTTCCTCTTCACCCAATTCAGGTTGACCAACCTTTTGTCCAGTGGGGATTAGATTTCATCTAAATGCTTAATCCTCCATCTAGTGATGGACATAAATGGGTTCTCACTGGAACGTACTATTTCACTCATTAGATGGAAGCCATGGAACTGAAAGAAGGAAATGAAAAGGTCATTCTTGATTTTCTGGAAGGAATAATGACACGTTTTGGCGTTCCATTTACAGTAATTTCAAACAATGCAATGGCATTTCTTGGTTTGAAATTAACTAAATGGGCTGTCAAGAATGGGGTTTATCTCAAAAATTCATCAAATTACTACCCACAGGGAAATGGATTAGTCGATTCCAGTAACAAAAATATCATATGGATCATCAAGCGTACAATGGAAACCAATAGAAGAACTTGGCACACTCAGCTTAAAACCGCCCTGTGGGCAGACCGGATCACACCCAAAAGGGCTATTGGGAATTCACCTTTTATGCTAGTATATGGAAGGGAAGCAAAACTCCCACTATCTCTAGAACTTCCTTCTTTGGAATTAGCACATCAACTGGAACTCATGGAAAATGATTCAATGACAGTCAGGTACTCCCAACTAATGGAGCTAGAAGAAACAAGGAACAAAGAAATGAAGACCCTAGAACAACATCAATCTCAAGTTAAAATATATTTTGACAAAAAGGCATCCAACAAAGAGTTCCATGAAGGAGATTTGGTTCTCAAATGGGATGCTGACAGAGCCAAGCTGGATATGCATGCTAAATTTGATTCCCTCTAGAGCGGACCATATATTATCACAAGTTACAAAGAATCAAAATCATTTTTCTTATCAAGACTCAATGGAAAATAATTTCCCATCCATGTGAATGGGATTCATCTCAAATCTTTCTTTTGACAACAGTTTTGTATTTGTACAGTGTTTGTTTTGTCATTTACTCCAAGTTCTTCACACATTGTGTTGTTTTCTTTTTTGTTTCTTTTTGTTTGGTGTCTTCTTTGAATATATTTTCTTCTGAGGAATATTTTTCCCAATGGTTTGTATAAGGCTACTAGCCTAAGGCTTAACAGGAAAGCATTCCCTAGATGTCGTAAAAAATGTTAACCTTTAAAAATTACCTCTACAAGAAGGTGCTTTCAAAAAATTGTCAAATTCTTTGAACCTGCAGAAGAGTTTTCTTGCCTGAAGGTGTTTTCAAAATTTTGAAGTTTTCTAAACTCTAAAGTCTGAATTTTCAAACTTCAAAGGTCTTCTTATTTCAGGATTTTTATGTCAACTACAAAAAAAAAAAAATTTTAAAGTTCCAAACTCCGAAAACCCAAAGTTCTGAAATTTTGGAACTTCAGACTTTCGAGGTTCGGAGTTCTCCTTGGCATTTTCGTTATTTTTCACTTCCATTCTCTGAACTCTGAAGTTCCGAAATATCAGAATTTTGAACTTTCAGGTTTCAGAGTCTCATTACCTTCATGGATATTTTCATTCCCAAAGTTCCGAAGTCTGAAACCCCAAAGTTCCAAAATTTTGGAACTTTTGGAGTTTCAGTGGTTCATCCTTTCAGAGTCGAAGCTATTTCAGAATTTTAAAGGTCAGAGTTTCAGAATTGTGAGGTTTTCAAAGTTTCAGAAGTTGGATTTTCAAATTTTTGAGGTTTTTGATTTCAGATTCTCAACAAACATTTAATTTCTAACTATCCCCACACTTGTCAGATTCTGAGCATTAATTCTAGGGTTCCCTATATAAACTCAAAATTTTACCTGTCATTTTCACTTGGTTTTTTTCTCTAACACTTTGATTTTACCTCATCATTTTGTACTTTCAAGGCATCGCTTTCAAGGTAATTTTTTAGGTTATTTCTTCTTTTTGGTTTATGATTAATCGAGGATTTGTTTTGTTTGTTTCTTTTTTATTTGTTCTTCTTTTCTTGTTTTGCATGAAAGCTCCTATCATCCACTATTCATCTTTAACCATGTCATCCGATTATTTTCTCAACACTACAAGCTTCAATTCATGCAAGAATCTAGTCTCATCAAATCCAAGGATTGTGCAACAAGTTCCTTTCAGATCTCCAAAATATTTAACTTTCACTCTCTCAAAATGTTCCTTTCAATGATTTCAAAGTTCGCATCAATTTCAGAGTTTTTGAAGTTCACTTTTCTAGAGGTTTCGGAGGTCGGAGTTTTTGAGTTTTGGAGGTTAGGTTTTTTAGAGGTCGGAGTTTTTTAAAGCTTTCAGAGGTCAGGTTTTTTGGAAGTTTTCTTTTCAGAGTTTCGGTACTTTCGTTTAGAGTTTTTTTGAAGTTTTCAGAAGTTTTCAGGGTTTTGGAACTGTGAATTTGTACTTTCAAGGTTTGAAGAGTTTTTTCAGAGTTGTTATTTTCAAACTTTTAGACTTTGGTATTTTGGAACCTTAAGGTTTCTTATAGAGTTTTCAAAGATAAATTGGATTCCAAATTCTGAATTCATGTCAACTTCCTCATCAAAGGGAAAGGGAAAAATGAAGTACACATTCTTAGGAGTTGTTCCTCACTCATGCCTATCTTTGGATTTGGGGAATATTGGAGATACTGATCTTGGACAAGTGGATATGCCAGACTTCTGGGAAATATTAAAGGCCCCTAATAAGAAACCTTAGATGAAGGCCATATTCAACAGTGGACTTGCTCTCACTATGGGTTTTCCTTCATCCATGCATTGCCTTGAGTTTGTCTTGGCTGCAGCAGCTCATTTTGATAAGGATTCTAAATCGGTAAAGGATGACGACGACAAGGTCGTGATCAGGTTGGACACCAATTTCTTTGAATATTTATTTAAACTTTCAAATGTTGAAGGATATGTAAAAATTTCACCATAATCCATAATTGAACATTGGGATAAAGACACTGAACTATGTACAATGGTCATGATGAAGAGTTACTTGGCCAAGAATTTCATCAAGCTTCCTAAAACATTGTTCTGCTCAGACTTCATCTAGGAAGTAAATGATCTTATTGTATTGTTGAGTAGAGTTTTGAGTCTCACTTTGGCGAGGGAATTTCAGGAATGGATGTTCCTTTATATTTCTACTATCAAGAAGAATAAGGAGTTCATACGATGGGGGGAACATATCAACAGTTCAATTTGTTTTCAGTTGAGTAATGTCTTGACTTCTAAAAACTTCTTCATGACTTCCTTCCTCATTTATGTTGCAGCTGCCATGGGAGAATTCAATGGTTTGAATACAAAAGGTGTTAGAAGTGTGTCACAGATTTATCAATTTTATCCTCAAATTACAATGGAAGAAGGAAACAAACATTTCCGTAGGGTCAATGATGCCTTTTTTGTTGTCCTCCTTTATCATTTTGATAAAAAATTGTATAATCAAAGAATTTATGATGAAGCTTTTAAAGAGGTAAGAGAATGGGGAGCCATCTATCTTCAATTCCCAACATTCACATACATCAGGATTCCAAGTTTTTTAGGTGCTCCTAGAAAATTTCCATGATGTCCTATTGATAAATGGGTCTTGCTAGAATTGGTTCGACAATTGTTGGATTACCATAAAATTCAAAATAAATGACATAAGGTGGGAGTCCAGTTTCCTATTTCAATAGGAAGGTATACATGTGCCAGTATTTACAAGGTAAATAATGTGGATGGAGAGATGTCTAAAGTTACCTTGCAAACTTTCCATCCCATAACTAACTTTGATTACTGGGGTAAGTTCAGTGAAACAAGATTGGTCAGTTCTCACATTCCTCAGTTAGAGGATATTTGCATTCACTATCATGATGATATTATTATCAGACAAAGAGAATATGAGAGGTTGACCTTGGATGAAGTTAAAAAAATTGGTATTGTAGATATTTCCGAAGGAATGGAGGACAATGATGAAGCATTGGATCTAATTTATAGGAACAATAATGTTGTTAGTCAACATTTTCCATGAATACATTGGTACCAAGAAGAACATTGTAATACTAAGGAAAGGGCGGGGCCCATTCTACAAAGGACATATGATTGGTTGGCTACCTTGGGAATTTCACCCAAAGGATTAGATCAATCTATAAGAATAGAATCCCAACCAACACTAAGTCTCCCTACACCCACGAAAGGTAAGAGGTCTACCCAAAAGGCCAATATAACTCCAAGGAAGATCTCATTTGTTGTTGGGATTTCCTCTCTTTCAAAATTTCCCATTGCCAAGGTTGTTTCCTCTAAAACATAAGTATCATAAGTTGTTGAAGTTAGTGATTCTCTAGTTTTGTCACAAGATTTTCCACCCCCTCCTTCACTACCATTTTCATTATCTTCAGCTCCACTTTCCCCATCATTGTCCATTTCTCCTCCACTCATCTCTTTTTTTCCATCCCCATATATGGCCCAAGTGTTTTCATCCCTTCATGTCCTCTCAGTAGGGGAAATGATTGGGTCTCTAATTTCCACTCCATTTTCTCATCAGATTTCATTTCCTTCCATTTCCACTTCCATTCTTGTTGCATCCACTCCTAAGGTTATTCTCACTTCCACCCCATCTATCATAACCACCTCCATTTCATTGTCAACTGATATTACCAGTTCCATTGTTTTATCAAGTGCTCCAAGTTCCGAACCAACCATGCCACTTTCATCTGCATCTACTATACCTGAATGGCTATATCACCAAACCCCAAAGTAGAAGAAAAAGTTGCCTCTTGTAGATGTGATAGATCTGAGTGTGTTGGAACCTAATTTAAAGACAAAGGCAAAAATTCCAAGGATCATCTCTAATTTATCAATTAAATAGTCAAGAGAAAGGTTCATGGAGGTAGTTACTCTTATTGAAGGGAAAATTAAAGAAACCATTACGGCAGTAGATTATCATATTTCTAGTTTTTCACTAGGAAAGGAAACACATGAAGGTGCCAAATGGGATGTAAAATGGCCCTTGGAATTTTTTTGGAGAATTATGACAAAGATAAAGCTTTCAAAGATGAATTGAAGTCAAAAGTTTAACAACTTACTGCCCTTTAAAGGAAGGTAACACAACCCACTCCAACTATTGATCCTTCAACTATAACTGCTCTGACATTTTCTTCCCTTTTTAGATGATATTTCATATCATCAAATTGAGAAGATAGGTCAGAAGAGAAGATCGGTAGATAGATGGATAGAATGCTTTCTTTAGGAAGTTAATCCTTTGATCAAAATAGTTGTTGAATTGTATAATGATTTACAAACTAAAAGAAATTATATTATTAAGATAGATGAAGTCCTCTTTGAGGATAATAATAATTTGAATATGAATTTGACTACATGGGGAGAGATCAGAGATGTGGACCTAGATTTAATCTTCCAAGAAGGGGTAATTGATGATACTTCTAAATTGTTTGAGTTTCAAAAATCTATGGAATTTAGATCCTAGGTATTGTCAGATTTGATCAAGAAATTGGATGATAAACGTGTGGAAATAATGGATGGTCTAAATGATATTTTAGAAGAATTCGATAATATCAACTGTAAGTTTTTCAATTATGATATTGATGCTCTTCTGGTTGACCAAATTAAATCAAATTTCAAGAATTTGGGGAAGAAATATGATGAAGTGACCAAAACTTTCAATATCAATACAATTTACAAGTTAGTCTCTTGCCAGAATTTCATAAGTCAGTTAAAGAAAGTAGTGAATAAGTTGAAAATTTTTCTATCGAAATTTGTGAGGGATATTGATACAATGGACTTGGTAAATAATTATGCATGCGGTCCAGAGGATAAGGATGTATAGGTAATCATCAAAGGTTTTATTGATTACAAACACTAGATGGATATGTGGGAAGAAGATCAAGGGAAAACTAAACAAGAGAGAGATGTTGTAGGTCTAAGCTAAGCCATGCAGCCATGATTGGAATGGTTCCAAGATCTGAATCATTCAAAGTTGTAGGGTTGACTTAATCAAACCTTTGCAACAACTTTACTATTTTTATGGGATTTTGTTCCCTTAAATGTTTTATATTCTATTTTTAGTAATTGGTTAATTAAGGTTCAGTTGTAATGGCTCAACCTCTAGAACTTATAAATAGTTAAATGCATTAATTTTATGTAGACCTTTTAGATCATTTGAAAATTTACTCTTTAAGCTTGGGAGAGTGTTTCATATGCTTTAAGCCTTTCAGTTATATTTAGAACAATATTTTGCTGTGAAAAGTCTTGTTTATTGTGTTAATCATTGATCAATTTATAGTTTTTGGATGTTTAATTCCTTGATGTGATTGGTTAATTTTCCTTTATCCTAGTTATCTTATTTCAATCTATTTGAAAAGTGATATAGTTACTTTGAATATCAGTTGTGGAAAGGCTATTTCCTTTCTCTTACAAAGTTACATTATTATTTATAGGCATGGATGGAGGAAGATTGCAAGACATGTTCTTATCATATATTATTGTAAGGATTTGATTGTGTATTTAAGTGGGTCTATTTGTTCAATATACTTGGTGCATCACCTTATTTTTATTTTGTTTATCTTTGAATTTAAGCCCATAAGTTGATTAGATTAGAGTTATTTTCAAATGTTTTAGCTTTACATATTTATCTTAAATCAAGTGCTCCAAGTATCAAAGGAAGCCAGACATCTATGGAGGTTCATCCCAAGGTGATAAGGTCTCATACCTTAGGGATGTTCTAACATTGCACGAGATCACTCAAACATTCAACAGGTGTATGATCCACATGAAAATAGGATCCATAAGGAAAATAAGTATACCATTAGAGAGTGTTAACAACAAGGCTATTAGGAAATGCTTTTATTAACAAGTGATCATTGGAATAAGTAGTCATGGTTAAACGGTAATACTTGAGATGTAAATAAGGATATCTAGTACCATTGAAATAAGATAAAGTAGGCATGATGATTTCATTGGGGAAAGTGGAATTATGAATCTTTTTAGGAATGGGATTTTCATGAAGGGAATTATTGTTGATGGAAGCATAATAGTATTTATTTTCAAGGGTGAGGGTATGAACTTGATATTTCAAGTTACCAACTACGTGCATGAGGGAGAGGATATCATGTGAAGGAATGGTTGGTTAAATGAGAGGCACATTTAGGGGTTGGATCTTTCCATTGTGAGTTATCATGGGAATTTTAGGAGGAGTGGATGTGGAAGGAGGAGAAGAAGGTGTGAGAGGATAAGATTAGTATGGAGGTTCTATTGGGATGCTAGGTGTAGGCTCAGGTGACACGATAAGAGGTGTATTAGGGGTAGGAGTGAAATCATTGTAGGAAACATTGGAAATAAATTCAAAAGTAGAAGAAAGGGGAGTAGTAAATTCACGCTAAGAAGTCTTAATAAAATCAACATCATCACTAACTTGTCCATGATCAGAATCATAATCAAAGTCATTATCATTCATATTTTCACAAGAAAGGGTCTCATCAAGAGTATCATCAACATATAAATAGCTTGTAGAAGTAATAGTATCATATTTATCATTGAAATCATTGGAAACAATTTTAGAAGTAGGAAGAGTATGAGATAGATATTTAGATTAATCTTGACTAAAAATAGGAACATCATTATGCACATTTATATTGTCATCATCAAAAGTAAAATTATTAGCATCTATGTTTTCACAGGTAAGAACCTCATCATGCAAATAATATATATTAATTTTATCATTTACTATAAGATAATGATAATAAGATGAAGTGGAATTGGTGAATATGGTGGATGAGGGAGAACATGAGGTAAAATTTTGTTCATGGGTGACTATGTAAAAATTAGGGGTTTCATGGCCAGCAGGAAAGGGTTTTTTGAAATTAAGGAGTTGTTGGAGAATTATGGGGTCATATTGAGGATTATGAATGAGGTCAAAAAATTCATCTTATTTGGTGGCATCATCTAATACTAGTTACATATGGGTGTAGGTCATATCATGCGTAGGGGATGGGAAATTCTTTTTAGCCATAAGGGTTTTAGGATCCTAGGACAAGGAGTTTGAATAAAAATAGATTCACCAAATGATCTAATTATTTCTAAATTAAATATAATATTTCAAAGTATCTAATATTATAAAACATGGTGAAATAGAAATGATAAGCACTCAAGAAATTCAAGATAATAAGAAAATGGGAGAGATAAATGACTTATCTAGTTTCTGTGTAATCTATCGCTAGTCAAGATTATGTATATTCTTGATCGTGTAGGAACTGATGTCACGGGATCTTTCTTATAGAGATCTGGAACTCTTCACTAATCTAGATAGGGGTGCCCATATGAGTACAGAGGCTTATGGGAATTGGTGACTGATTTTGGGCACCAATGATTGTGTAAATCTTCATGATTTGCTTCTTTTTTGGGTCTGAAGATCATTGCTCTAATGTCTGCTTTGTCATGATACCTTCATTTTTTATGGTTTCAACAATACCTTTACCTAAAAAACAAACCCTATATACCTACATAAGCTCACAAACACATCAAATCTAAATGAAATATACAAAATGTGAAGTTCTACTAACCATGGAGATCACCCAAAGAGTGAACTTATTTCCGAGCATTTCACTACATTCTATACTCCATGTAGTTCTATGTTCTTGTGTGTGAAATAGTGTCCTTAGGTTTCCCTCACATCAAGTATGCTAAGATAGTGGGATGTAGCTATATTAGATTTAAATGTGTGGTATGGAATTTAGAACTTCCCCTTCTTATGCAGTGTATGCAACCCAAAAATGCAGTCCCTTTATTGGTAGTGATAATATGTATATGTGATTTCCCCTTAGAATTTCCATCCAGAATAATAGTGTGTATGTTGTGTATATATATGAATCTCTTGTTTAAATTTTGACACTAGTTACATAAAAGGCTAATTACGAACACAAGATCAGGATTAAAAAACTAAAAAGGCCAACCATAAATGTAAAAAAGTGTAAAAATAATAAATAGGATAGAAGCATCCAAAATGGACACAAGTGCCTAAGCACTAATGTCTAGAGTGGGCACCGGTGTCCTGAGATAAATGATGATAGATGTTAAAAGACCAACAGATAGGGATCTTTATGACCTAACCATAACTTGGTAGAAAAATGACAGATGTGAAAGAAAAACACAATAGAAGAAATCAAAGAAAGTATATGGACAAAGGAATGTGTCACCAATGAATATTTTTCTTACTTGAGATCTATGCATCTAAATAGCATACTGACAGCATAGTAAAATAGTAATATGTGCATGATTTTGTGTCTACAATGAGAAAGTTTTTTTGGTTGGTCTAAGCATATTCAAGGTTTTTGGTTTTGAGGCCTAGTCAGCTGGATGACATATAAAATTATAGTTCATATTTTGTAGCAGCTATATAAGCATGATAATATCATGGGGAGCATGTGGATGAAGTGTATAGACACTCACGTGTGTCTCAAAGTGGAGGTATAGGGATAAGTCATGTTTTATAGGTATGTACTAGACATATCCTCAAGCCCTAGGTGACCAAATGAGGTGAGATTATTTGTTTCATAGTTAGGTATTAAAATGAGAACATTGGAAAAGTTTTAGTAGTTTTTTTAGATGTGATCCAAGTTTCAGGAGTTGTTTTACAATTTTGAGCAAGATATTGCAGTTTTGCATCTACCGAGTTTTTGGAAGTGAGAAACCACGATTGAATTAGAATTTATTGTTCTCATTAGAACCTATAAAATATGCATGGTGGTCCAATATCTTTATGGTAGTTTAATAAGGGTCATAATATGATGATCCATGAGCAATAGTTTAGAGTTTAAGGGGAAGAGCTTAATCAACAATCGTTAAGAAGTTAAGGAGGTCTAAAACCCTTCTTAAACCATAATTGTGAAAGTGATGGAGAATATCATTGATTATAGTGGACTAATAATGGATTTTTTATTCATATTTTATGATGTTTTGAGGTTGTATAGGACTCCTCTTAGGCTTTCTCTAGGTGGTAATTTAGGTGTCATGAATTGTATGTGGACCCCATTGAAAAATGTAAGTTTCTGAATAAGTTCTATTTTATCCCAAGTTATTCACTAGAAATGTTGACTAATTTTTTATTTTTAATGGAGTATGGAAGATATCTATACATTTCCATAATGGTTTTAGATAATTTTTTAGCCCTTAGGTAGTGTCTGTACAATTCCATTTTGGAAGACTGGTTTTAGGGAAATTTTGGGCAGTTTTGGTCAGTTTTAAGTGACCTAGTTGTAGAGACAGTGTTTTAGTGGTGTTTTGGTCTGATTTGTGGCATGGTTAGAATTTTTTTATGACCCTGATTGGTTATGATATTTACAATTTATATATCCCACTTGCATGGTTTAGGTTATTTTATGAGGTTTTGATCCTCATTTTTAAGACTAGTTTTGTAAGTCATAGACTTAGTGATGTTAGTTGCTCCTAAAGGTGGTGTCATTGCATTATATGATGGTGTAGAGGTGTAGAAGTTTTTTGGATGGTGAAAGTAGTCTTATAACATTTTTAAGTGGTATTTGATGTTTTGGTGAAGGTTTTGGTTTCTTAAGAACCTTCGGTTTTGGCGAGTGGATGTATTTTGGTGCTTTAGGACTTCTTGAGTCATAATGGAGAAATGATGGTTCTAAATGCTATTTCCAACCTATATGGTCTTATGTATGGTGTTTTTGTTATGTTTTACGATTTATGTTTTTTTTTCTCTATGATGGCCAGCCTAGAGATTTATTAAATCATGAGTCAGGTATAAAACCATGTTTTTGAAGGCTTATTTGTGTTGCCTTGGTGGTATATGAGAAAGTGCAGCTAGAGGGTTGGTTGAAAAGGTGAAGGAGTTATTTGTGACCATAAAGAGAGGGAAAAGAGTTTGTGGTGGTGTTCTAGAGTGTGTTCAGTAGTTATAGAGATAGGTCATTAGTCCTAATCATCTTGGTGAAGAAGCTCTTGAGCAAGTTTTCAAGAAGGGAAGATTTGGAGAAGCTAGAAGAGAAAGAGAGCTTCATAGTGTCATCATCAGTAATTATGAAACATTTCAAAGGTGAAAAAAAAATTATGTGGTTTTGATTTATCTATGGGTTTAGTGCTTCCTTGTAGGTTTGGTGCTCTACTAAATCTAGGGGTTGGTGCTCCTTGTCGGGTTGGTACTCCTCGTTAAACCTAAGGGGTTCCTTGTGTGCCTCACTAAACCTAGGGGTTGGTGCTCTTTTTTGAGTTGGTGCTCAACTAAATTTGATTCATTACTTTAATAAATCCATTTTTTATGGGTTTTCTTCCCCTTTATGGTTTCCCACTTATATCTGGTGTTCTTGTGTTGATTGTGTTCTCATTTTACTCATTTTTGTGTCTATGTTCTTTCTCATGCATGGTATATGTGTTAATGGTTAAGTTGAATGAAATGGTTGATGAATGGTTAAAGTTAATTGAATGAAAGTTTTATTTCCCACTTATTCACCCCCTCTCAATAGTTTTTCTTCCAATAATTGATATCAAAGTAGGTCCTCTGAAGTAAGCTTAACAAGCTTTAAGTGATCCTTTGAAGCATAAATATGGAAAGTCAGAAAATTGGTTAATCTACTAGACAAATATCCTATGTTCACATATGGGAAAATTTGGCATTTTGGGGCATTAGAATGAGAACCAATATTATGTCTTTAGGATGTGATAATTGGAAGTTAGTTATAGATGGGTACACTATTCGTCAAACTTCTCAAACAAATGCAGCAGGTAAGAAGGCTAGTAATGATAACTCTAAAGATATGAATGTTATTTTGTGTGGTTTGGAAGAGTCTAATTTTTTCAATGTAATGTAATGTGCTATTGTTAATGTTATGTGGGATAAGCTGTAAGTCATTTATGAAGGTGACTCCAAGGTGAATTTGGAAATCTCCAGACCTATAAGAATCATTTTGAAGGTTTGAAGATGAAGGAAGAATAAACCATTGCTACATATCTTGTCATAGTAGATCAAGTTGTAAAAACCATTATAGAATTAGGAGAAGAAGTGAAAGAAATTTTTGTGGTGCAGAAGTTGATGAGATCTCTCACTCCTAAATTTTATTTTAAAGTCTCAACTATATAAGAATCCAAGGTTTTGAGTACTCTTTTGATGGATGAACTTTATGGTATTTTAATAGCTTATGATATGATGACATGTGTTGATAAATCCTTAGAAGGAAGGATCCTTCCTTTGAAAGGAATTGAAAGGAAGAATATCTTGGAATAAGTTTCTGATATTATATGATGATGAGTTGATTGTTATGTTTTCTAGGAATTTAAAGATATGTTGGGCAGAAGTATAAGGGTAAGTTCCCTTTCAAGTGTTTCAA
Source organism: Taxus chinensis (assembly GCA_019776745.2). Classification (NCBI taxonomy): domain Eukaryota; kingdom Viridiplantae; phylum Streptophyta; class Pinopsida; order Cupressales; family Taxaceae; genus Taxus; species Taxus chinensis. The sequence continues at coordinate 326,337,812 of CM034156.1, read as the reverse complement.
TTGATGAAAAGATAAGGGCATTTTTGAAAATAAATCATCGTAGGCATAAGAATGAAAATAATGAATAACATGATGAATATCATGATTGATGATAAGAAGTTACATTCATGGTCTGATAAAAAAAAGAATAAATTTAGAAAGTCTAAGGAAAAGGGAATGTCCAAAATAATCTATATTCTAAGGAGTATTGGAGATCATTTTAGATAAGTAGTGGAGCTAGTGATTTTGATTATGGTAATGTTGTTGTTATAATAAATGAAAATTTTTATGGAAAATGGAGCTAAGAGACGTAAAAGAGTGATTATCATCTTTGGAGGTTCATCGTATGAATTCAAAGAAGAATATTTTAAAGTTTAGTTGTTGAGTTATCTTCTAATGATGTTGAAGCATGCAAAGAAGAAGAACAAGAAACTGAAGGCATATATTAAAGACTATGAATACAAGATTCATCTTCTTGAAGAGAAACATTGGGTTGACATCAATAAGTACTATGAGATTATCAAACAATTAGAAACTCAAATGGATAATGTAGTTAAAAGCCTAAAGTTCTAAGGAGGAAGAGTGCATTAGTATTGAAAATAAATAGAGTCCTTAAAGGCAAAGTGACTGAAGAAACAAGCAAGGTGGATATCATTTCAAAGGTTTGAGAAGATTTCTCAAGGATTATAGATGATCTCTTGGATAGTTATAAAAAGTCCGCAAGGTGATAGGATAGGTCTACGATTCAAGGAATATTTAAAGGGTAAATAAGTGATTCAAGAAGATGTTTCTTCAAGGAGAATGTTGGCCCAAGTCCCAAAGAATATCAGAAGGTTGAACATCTTTAAGAGCAATATAAAGACAATATGTCTATTAGACAATATAATGCATCAAGGTATGATAAATCCATCAATGGTTATTGTTATTCTTGCAATGAGTTTTGACATAGGGAAAAATTTAGTGTAGAAGGTTCTCCAAGTATGAGATTTCATAGAACCATGAAAGAAATTTCACTTCACACCAGACAAGATGTAGGAGTGAAATTGTTTTCTATAACTTCATAATGATGGTTGTATTGCAAAATTTTAGTTTTCATGGTTCTTCAAGGAAAAAAAAAGAATTTTTAGGCTCCTAGAGTGCAGGAGAGTAGGCAGACCTTAAGGTATGGCAACCAAAAGTGAATCAATATAATCTAGTTAGACATAATCTAGACATTGGAGCAAGTCAAGGATGCTCATAGGTTTCTAATCAGAGGAAGGTTGAAGAAGACAAGTTACATTGGTGCTAAGGAGGTATTTAAATCTCCTTAATTTTTTGTTTTAGATCCCTATATTTTGGAATGTATCTACTAATCTTACTAGAGGCAAGTTCATCAATCATAAGAAGCATATAGTTAGGGGGGGATCTTGACTGAATTTCAAAGAAGATGTTCCACAAGGTATACATTTTATGTTGTATTATTAATTGTTATGTTACAGTAGAAGCTAATATGGTGTCTTGATGGCCCAATAATAGTGGAGGTATGTTAGTGACTTATATTACTTGATCAAAAGATGAGAGATTGGTCCTAGGGGATGATTAGATCAATTTTATGTTTGAGCTTCATTACAGTAGTCATTATTTAATCATGAATGGTCTATAGATAGGTTTGAGTTTTTGATGATGTCAGCTGTTGTTCAAGGTTATGATAATTAAGTATTGAGGTTGTGTTACCCAGAAAGTTGTGTTCAAGGTTTAAAGAAGTATCTCAAGAATGATGTTTGAAGGTTTATCTATTTTTGAAGGTATGAGATTACATGAAGAGGAGAGGTTTGTACTCCTTGTGGTTCAAGGAAATAGTTTGATATGACCTATTCAAAAACTATGAAGGCTGTGCAATGTATATCCTGAGGAAAAGTGGTGAATACCTAATTGAAATATGTTATATGAGGCTCAAGGTGAAAGGGGTGATTTTTGGTAGTGTAAGATCTTATAGTCATTGAAGACATGTACCCTAATGATCAATTGAGGCCAGTTTACTGTGTTTTGGTGATGATGAGCTTGTAAAGAAGATTCTAATTTTTGCTTTGAAGTGATGCTTGATTTGCAGAGGTCTTGGTGTGCTATACTTTAAAGAATCAACATATTTGTAGAGGTTTAAAATAAGATTAATTATTGAAGAAGAGATGAACATGTTGAGCTTGAATATTGTATGTGTGACCTCATTTAGGTTGTGTGAAATCTTGAGAAGCAAGTTACAAGGGGTCAAACTGGATGCTTCAAATTACTATCAAGAAGATATGTTTTATTTTGAATGTGCTTCAAGAAGATGTGAAATTTTGACAGTATGATATGCTCAAATTTGTGGCTAATGACCTTATTTATTTCTATGATTCCTACAAAGGTCTGACTCAACTGTTATAAATAAGATGGTGCATGAAGTGTTGAAAAATTTGGTGGACTAGTGTATTCTACTGGTCTCTGAAGTTTGAATAGATGTGCAGTGATTGGTCATGTAATACCAATATGTCTTTGAACCTATATGAGTAAAATTGAAGATCTAATATGGATATTGGTATGTTTATTAGGTTATGATAAAGAATGTGAGCTTGAAGAACATAGTTTGACAGAATAACATTTTATGGTAGAGTAATGAAGAATAGACCAGTTTGCAAGGATGTTATGAGTATCATGAGTGTTAAATTTGATAAGGATGAAGGTCAGGTTATATTTTTACATGTTGTGTCAAGTCATGAAAATACTAGTTTTACTTAAGAGCTCAAGATAAGTAGGAAATAGTCTCAGGTAGGATTTGGTTAGCATGGTACAATATCCTATGAAATTACATTATGTTGATATTTCAGATAATGTACGTAGTGTACATGTGAATTGAGGGTTATTTGAGCTAATTGATGAAGTCATTAGAAATGTTTTAATCCTAGTATAGAGTTGAGGTAAATAATGATCAAGATAGTATGGCCTAAGGGGATATAATTTTTGGACTCAATGTGAGATTGCAGTGGGAAGTTGGAATTATTCATAAGATTGACATAAGAAGGGGAGTTTTTATGAATGTTAGATCCTAAGAGTTGCATGAAGGCAAGTGATGTTGTGAACTTCAAAGGTAGCAAGAATTTAAGACAAATTAAGGAGCTAAAATAGTTGAGTGTGGAGTCATGATAAAGTGGGATATGCTTATTTCCAAAAGGAAGTTTGATATCAAAGTAATACAGAAGGATAAGGTATGTTTGTGTATTTTGAGTAATGCTCATTCTCGTGCATGAGTTAGATTTTGACTCAAAGAAGGATTCCCCATCCCTGAAGATTTTAGAAGGTTAGATATCAAAGAGCCAAGAGGGAAAGGATAAGATGTTTGTGTACTTGTAGTTGTACTATGTGTTTCATGTTTTAATACCTATAAAAGTCAGGGAAGAGTTTTGATGTTTGTATTGCAATGAGAGATCTGTACAGGTAAGCATGTTCATATTGACCTAAAAAGGAGAAGGTATTGAGCATGTTTCAAGCCTTAAAGTACATGGTCATTTTCTAAGGGGTAGAGCTATATTAGGGGGATTCTAAGTTGTCAAAATAGAGAAGAAAAAGATCAAATGGACCTTGTTTGATTGGTTGATGTTTCCAACTAAGTGGTGATCCTATTGTGATGTCATAAGAAGAAGTTTTAGGTATGATTTTTTTTCATTTATGTCAAAAGGGGAGAATGAGCTAATGGAAAGTGCAGTACCTTAGGGGGAGAATGAGTTATTTATGTTTTTACATCAATGTAAGTAATTAAGTGGGAGATTGTTGGAATTGTTTTGTTCATTTCTGTCAAAGTGTGATGTTGTCATTTATTTTTGAAGAGTCACCATTGATGTCAAAAATAGTAAGAAGCATGAAGGTTGATTGGTAGTGTCTCATGTTGAAATTATTTGGTCTTGATGACTGTTTGATGGAGTGGCATGAGTAGTCTTGAGATTGTAGTGGTTGTATGGTATTGGAGTGATGTTGTTAGATGTGTTCATGAAGTGTGGTGAAGGTCCTTGTACGTTGGCAATTGTGGTAATGTGATGAGGAGGTCCATGTTTGATTGGTGTAAGCATGCTCAAGGTATTTGGTTCTGAGGCCTAGTTAGTTAGGTGAGGTATGGCATGATGGTTCATGAAATGTAATAGTTGGATAAGTATGGTAATAGCATGGGTAACATGCGGATGAAGTTTAGAGACACTCACAAGTGTCTTCTGAGTACATTCATATGGCTAAGACATGTTTCTAGGTCTACACTAGACCTATTCCTAAGCCCTATGTGACCAAATGAGGTGAGATGGACTAATTTTAGAATAGATATGGAAAGGAGAGCCTTGTGGAAGGTGAGGAAGGTTTTCATAGAGGTGTGGTCCAATTTTTAGGTCCTAGTTTGCAATATTAAGAAAAATATGTAACTTTTACCTCTACCAATTTTTTGAAAGTGAGAAACAAAGCTTGAATTGGTCTGAAGTATGCATGGGATGATAATATATTCATAGTATTTGGGGAAGGGTATTAGCCAAATGTTCCATGTATTAGTTTTTGGTTTAAGGGGTGGAGCTTTATGAACAAAACCCAAGGTCAAAAGTGATGTATAATATTTAGCTCTTTCATATCTAGAATGGATTTATTTGGCTTATATGATGATTTGAGGATGTATATGACTCTCTCAAGTTTCTCCACATGAAATTCAGGTTTCTTGATTGTTTGTGGACCCCACTCAAAAATGTAAGTTTCTGAAGAAGTTTTGTTTTCTCCCAATTTTTGCATTATAACAGGTGATTAAATTGGTGATTGAGTAATTTGGGAAGATATTCTACATGTTCATAAGGGTTTTAGATCATTTTTTATCCCTTAGGAGGCTTTTTATGGTCTATTTTGCAAGACAGGTTTTAGGGCAATTTTGCGCAATTTCAGGTGACCTGATTACAGAGGTGTTTTTGGGATTCTATAGTCCAAGTGATGGTGTTGTAAAATTTTGGTGATGATCCTGAGGTCATGATATTTATATTTATATATCACACTTACATGGTTAAGGTGATTTGATGATGGTTTGAGATTCTTTTTTGAAGACTAGTTTTGTAGGTCATAGACCTAGTGAGGTTAGTTGCTCCTGAAGGTGGTGTCATTACATGAGATGATGGTGTAGAGGTGTAGAATTTTTTTTCAAGGTTTTAGTGGTCTTAGAAAACATGTCTAAGTTTTCCTTGATGTTTGGATATGGTATTGGTTTCTCAAGACTCATTTGGTCTGATGTGTGATGTCCTTATGATGTTTTTAAGTTATATTTGTGGCATTTTCCCTATATTGGTTGACATAGATGAATTATATGCTTAATTAAAGTATTTAAGAATTTTATTTGTGTATTATTTTTTAATAAGGTAATGAGAAAGTGTAAGCTAGAGGTCTAATTAAAGAGATAAAGGAGGTATATGTGACCATCAAGAGAGGGTAAAGAGTGTGTGGTGATTATTCTAGAGTGTGTGTAGTTGTTGGAGAGATAGGTCATTATGCCTAATCAACTTGGTAAGGAATTACTTGAGAGAGTTAGCCTAGAGATAATATTTAGAGAAGATATAAGGAAATAGAGATTCATATTGTTATCATCAGTTGTTATGCAAAATTTCAGAGGTGAAAAAAAAAATTGGTGGCTTTAGTTAGTGTTAAGTCATCTAGGGGGTTGGTGCCTCTTTGTAGGTTTAGTGTTATACTAATCTAGGGGTTGGTGATCCTTGTGGGGTTTTTGCCTCACTAAACCTAGGTTTTTAGTGCTCCTTGTTGGGTTTATGCTCAATGAAATTTTAATCATTTCTCTAATAAATATTTGTTTCAATGGGTTTTCTTCCCCTTGAAGGTTTCCCACTTATATTTGGTGTTTTTTATACATGTGTTCTCATTTTATCACTTAATGGTTATGTTTCTTAATAATACATGTTTAATGGTTAAGTTGAATTTAATGGTTGATGAATATAAATGTTAAGTGAATAAAAGTTTTTATTAATCACTTATTAACCCCCCAATGATTGTTCTTCCAAGAATTGAGAGTTTCATAGGTGCTTGATTTGACCAACATAGAAAAGGGAGTGGGGATGGAGGAAAATCGGTGAATGGGAGAAAGTAAGGAATGGGGCTCAAGTTCCTTCATTCCCAAAGTACCTGAAACATTCGATAGAGTCAAAAAATATTAGCAAAGTGCCTTAGGTGGGGAAATGGGGAGCAGGAGGAACAAGGGAACAGTTCCTCTTGTTCCTCAAGCATCAAATACATCTTATTTTACCTCCTAAAACATAAAAAAATTATCTAAATCCTAAATTATTCTTCCTCGTACTGAATAAACATGGAGTAGGGGTGAACAATAATTGCAAGAAACTACCCAAGACTCAAAAAATTTAAAATTTGTAACATTTTCAAGTCTCATGACAACATGTATGTTAGTGTTTTGTGATAGGTTTGTGATTAGTTTTAATTTTAAATATATAAATAAATTTTAAATTCTTTATAATAGTTTATCTTTTAATTATTTAGTGTTATAGTGATAAAATCTTGATCATATGATCAATAAAGTGGTATTATTAGTCTTGACAGTCTAAATGAAGTGTCTTTGTATGTTTTTGAATGGCTTGTTTTCCTCGGGTAGGATAGGTCAAATTGGAAAATTATTCTTCCCTTAGAACCATACTTTATATTTTCCCACCTTATATGACTCAATTCACCATTCTTTAAAGATTCAAAATTCCATCTTTGTATAGATGCATTTTTGGTGTGAACTCAACGTCTAATGAAACACATGTTTAGGTTCTCAATAATGATGTGCCAATGAGAATCCTAACACTCAATGCTTGAAAAAAAATTATGTTTTTGTTGATATATAGGTCATCAAAAGTAGCAAATTATATTTAGTTTTAAAAAATTAAGATGAAACATGTATGGAATATGAATAGATATATGTGTTTTTATTCATAGATTGGCTAATGTGTTCCCTTACCATCACAATATTTGTCGAAGTAAATCATTGTTTCCAATACATACGGAGTGTTTCATTTCCCTAATTTCATACTAAGGAGGTAAATGTAGGAATAAGCTAGTTAGTACATGAGATAACATTATTTTATATTATTTATAATATCATGTGGGGTTATGTGAGTTGTTGAAACAACTCACAAACATTAGTCAGGTTATTTTAATAGATAAATTAAGGCTCCTATATTATATGAGATCACAAATCTATAAGAAGATGTCCAAGTTTGAATAAAATAATTAATTTCCTATTGTGCATAGATCGTACCAAATCTTTCAACATGGTGTTCATCATAGTGGTCACCTCAGAACAAAGAGAGGTAGCAATAGAATATGTAGGATTAAATGCATTCGGAAAGGAATAAAATTGTGTAACATTGGGAAAATTATAAGTAATCATAGAAGGTATTGAAGAAGAGAGAATAAATGGAGAAGCAATGTGAGAGTAAAAAATAAAAGGAATGGAAGAATGTGAAACATGAACATTTGGAGGAAATATGAGAAATGACCATATGCAAAGGCATGGAATATTTCTCAGTGCTTGATCAAATTACCATTTGTTTAAGTATTTATGGATCACATTATACATCCAATATAAAATAATAGGCCCATTGATATATTTTAAACCTTGAGTTTTAGATTTAATATCCATTATTACACTCAAAATATCAATGATTTCACTAGTATTTGTAAAAAATATGTCATCAAAGACCTTGTAAATATTGAATTCAAGTTTTATCCTTGAGATAAACCTCTGTCCATTTACTTATTAAACTTTCTATGAATACATATGGACCATTTAAAGCATTGTCATTCACAGGGGTCTCTATAAGAGTTGTAATGAATTTAGTTTTAGGTTGATATTGGGCCTCAATGAGGTTAACCATTTTCTTTTTCATGAAACCATAGGATGAATAGAGTAATTTTCTACAAGATCAATTTGATTGGAATTTAATCTAACACTTCATTTGGTTGGAGTTTTGGATCTGATAAATTTAAATGACATAAAATATATGTATATCATGTAAAGGGATAGTTTACTGTAAATATTATACACACAAACTAAGGTTGGAATATTTTCAATACTAAAATTAAAAACTTTTATAATCAATATAAGACAAGATAAATCCATAAAATGTAACAAGAAAATACATGTTTACACAAAGAAAAAACCCTAAAATGAGTAAAATATTAATTGGTTTTACCAAAATAAAAAACCTTAGAGGTTATATATTTTATATAAATATAGATTTGGAAATTGATTTTGTAAACATAATAACATGACACTAACAATATATAAGGTGATAAAATTATCTTTAATTCAAATAACTAATAAAGTAGACCTAATATAGGAAATGAAGGATCTACACTAGATAATAGGATAATCTAAAAGACATGTGAACATTATTAGAATAATTAAATGCTAGAAAAGTATAGAAAATTTATATTTGGATTATAATAAACTATACCACACAAACTTTGGAGATAGGCATCACTATCAAGTAGAAAAATATAGGTCCATAAGGGAGGGGAAATTGACCACTCGCAAAAAGGACCAGGAAAATAACTCTGACTAGAATTATGTTGGTGAAATAATTTGTCGCATTCCATATTATTAGTTTTCTCCAACAGTCACGAGGATAAGCCCCTCCTTCTTTGGTATGGGGATGCTTCCATTATTTAATGTAAACTAACTAAAATTGTGCGGTGGCCATAAGGTCAAGGGTCATACAAGGATACTCCACTAAACCTATGGTAAAGTGCTTGTATAATGTTCAAGGGAGAAATTTTATTTGAAGAGAGGTAAAGAGGAGTAGGATAAATAGGCAGAGTGGGTTAATGATGTGAGTAGACTTATAAAATTTACATGATTTAGCCATATTAGGTCCACATTCAATTATAATAATTCAACCATGCAATCAACAGTAAGACAAATAAATTGGAGACATAAAGTTATATGAATTCATTAATCAAAGAGACAAAGCTATTCCTTAGTTATACAAGATTATAATGCTTACAAAGTTTGAAATTAGAGAGATATTATAAGAACATATGAAAGGAAATAAAATAAATGTAGATTTATTTCTTGCAATAGTAGTGATACAAATCCCAAAAACTATCAATAATCAACAATTTCCAACACCTTCGAATGGAGAAGCCATTCCAATTTATAAAATTAAAAAAATGTCTTTTCATCTCCCCCCCACATGAATTTTCACCTTTCCTCATCCTTTGTGACCTTTCATATTCCTAGGTAATAAAAGTGAGCCTTTTTATTAATGAAAAATAACTCTTACAATGTTAAGTTGAAGGTCACTTAAGTGAATAAGACAAAATAGTGAAAATGTATATTCTTAATGAAGAATTATAATATGGAGAGAGAAGAAATAGGGGAGAGATAGGAGGAGGGTCAATCAATCTAATGAAAAATAATCCTCTGTCAAAGAAGAACTGGCCCTTGGTTAACTTTGAGGAAACACTCGTGGAATGTGTTTCTCACCTTTGAATTATTTACTCAAATGATTTTCCCCAAGTGCCACCTTTTCTACCTTTGGAATCCAAACATATCTTAACACTTTAACCCATGTCTCAAGAACATCACTAATAATCTTGCACTAATTAAACCACACCTTATGATCTTCCACAATGTTATAGATTGAGCCTCTTATGTTTGTAAGGGTCTCCAAAGTATCCTCATTGAAGGAGAAAGGATCACTTGCCTCCTTTCTAACAAACTCTTGGAAAGAACTAATGATTCCTTCTGAAGATTAATTTTTAGTGAGTGGAATTGATCTAAGCTTCTGTACACAGTTGTTGACATCATTGAAAATTTTGAAGACATGTTTGCCATAAAATTCAAGTTCGAAGATAATGATATGAACCTTGCATATAATAAATCAATAAATTACAGAAGATAACACAACACAAGAGATATGGGTGGGCCAAGATGCCCAAATATGTAGAATAATACCCTTAAGGTAGGGCGACACCATACAATGCTCCTTAAGGAAGGAGTAACTCCACAATCTCCCAAGATGGGAATCCACTTTGAGGGGGACACCTCCAATATACCTCTACCAAGTAGAAGAATCAACTCATACATCCATTTCCTCATAATGATACTCACATCCTTTAAATAGGATGGGTAACACCTAATCCCAATGCAGGCTGACCCATTACCCAATATAATTAATTCCTATGTGAGCCCATATAAATAACTAAGGGGATGTGTGCCACATGTCGGCATCTCCATCAACCCATATACATTATAATATTATATCCCATGTGAACCCATACATCTAACTAAGGGGATGTGTGCCACATGTCGGCATCTCCATCAACCTAGATATATTATATTATCATATCCCAAGGTACATAGCATTGCCTTTCATTCCTCTTTGACATGTTTCATCCCTGAAACATAAGAAGAAGCCATATAATGAGTGTGCTTTAAATTATTGCACACTTTGTCACCATACTCGATCATCTAACCACCCATAATGAAATCCTAGTGGGTGATGTTGCACCAAAAATGATTCCATATTCCATAGAATGCTCATCAAATTCCATCCTAGTCCATGGAGGTGTTCCTCCTTGGTCCATGGGGAGCCATAGATTATTATTCATTAGAAAAAATGACATATAAAGTGTTCCATTGATTCCATAAGCCAAAATATAGATATCTCCCTTCAAATTGACTGTAATCTATCAAGTTGGTCAGATTGCTTCCCTTGTATGTCCTCACATATTTGTATTTTAGACTTCCTTCATGATGTCCAATGGGTGTCTATAGGTTAAACCTTAGTAGTGGTAGAACCTTATACTATTTGTATGAGACTTTCTTTTGATCTAAAAACTTGTTTGTTATTTAAATTCGATATCTTGAGTATGAGAAAATATTGTTTACATTGATCATACATGGTCTTCATCCTTCCTTCTGATTCAGGGGGTGTTATTTACCTTCTTCACCATCTTAAAGCTTCATCTTCATGATAAATTAGGTAGATTATGCTCCTCCATGGATGAGGTGTGATACTTTTGGAATGTAATTTTCTTTTTTCTTTTTTCTTGTTCCATAGACTTCTCATGCTCCTTTCTTTTGCATATATAATCCATTACGATTGTTCCCAATGTCTCGTAACCATAGTTGATATATATAACAATATCCATATCATCCATTATCTATTACCAAATAATCTGAATGTACAAATACCATAGTTTATCCAGTAGATAATCTTTAAATGATTCAAGGATACTTTAGGTCATATGGTCTACATCCATGATGAAACTCCTTGTATAGTGAAGAACTGTTCAATATATTTCCATGTAGATTTTGAACGGGTAAATAACATATTGATGAAGTTATGATTTGTTAAAGGGTTGTTCCATGGGAAAATAATTACTAGCTTGCACTTGATGAATGGCACCCTTCAAGGCTGATAAGTATTGACCAATTAGGTTCCTTAGAGATGCATGTCCTTGTAGCAACTTCATCATTGTCAAAATTTTCTTCTTCTTCTTCATCAACCTTTTGTTCTTCTTGACGGTCATTATTCTTCATGATGCTACTTGTTCTTCTTAAGGTCCATTGCAAGTCTTTATGCATATAAATTGATATATCTTTTTTGTTTCCCCTAACTAAGCAAAATCTCAACTCCATTTCCTCCTAATCCCAGGTCCAATAGATCTATGGATCCAAATAACTAGTGAGTGACACTTTCACAACCAAGATGAAGATAAAAACTAAACCAGTACTAACATTTCCAAAATATACATGTTCCAACATTGTATCCACCACTCAATGCAATTTCATGGACGATAGAAAATTGGTATATCCATTTTGCATAAAAGATTCATTTTGTTTTTACAAACTTACGTCCTTTGACAATAGTTGAACTGATGCATTGTAAATCATTCAAGGTCAAATCTGAAACCAAAAGATGTATGCCCTATAAAATTTTGAGAGATTATCCCAACACCTTGCTAAAGTAATCAAAGAAAGCAACAATCAATTGCATACTTTCTATAGGCCGAGCTTTATGTAAGGATCCAAAACTAGTGAGTGAGTCATCACAACCAAATGAGCTCAACGACCGATTCTGAAATTTTTAACCATAGATTTCCAACATTGAATTCAATGCATTATGGACGAAGATTAGAGAACCTAATGCCACCAAACTACAATGTCCGTGAAGCAAATTTAGTGCAACCCTACAAATGCAATGTATTCCTTTGACTAAAAGGGAGAGGAAAATATGTTTTGAAATTTAGTTATGCTTTATTATCCCTTTCGCATACATGTGGGATTTTATCCACATAGAATCGCCAAGTAAAAATTCAAAAGGCTATTTAAGCCTATTTCCGAATGCACAACAATTTAGGTGGGAACCTAGTTTTATTTTTAAAAAATCTTTGCTGTGATATCCACTTGATATGGGGACCTTGCATATAATAAATCAATAAATTACAGAAGATAACACAACACAAGAGATATGGGTGGGCCAAGATGCCCAAATATGTATAATAATACCCTTAAGGTAGGGCACACCATACAATGCTCCTTAAGGTAAAAAGGTCGATAACTCCATATGTATTTGGGAAGACTTTGCTAAGTGCAGGCCCCTTTTGGGAGAGTGGAGCAAGTAGAATATTTTTGTGACCATGGATTTAGAATAGAAAAACTCATGTTTTCCAATCTTTCTTAGAGGCAAGTAAAGTTATATCCTTGTAGACCAAAAAATGTGTTTTTGATATAAAGGTTGTACAAATGTAGGCCACCCATTTACGTCATTAATAGATTGGTTCCTATGTGAGCTTTCAGATCTGGAGACGTAGCCCAATAGGGGATGAATGTGCCATTATCAACGTCGGTTTGTCCATCAACTCTTATTTATTATAATCATTATATCTCATTGGTTAGTCAATTTTAATATTATTTTTAAGGGGATGTATGCCAATTTTGGCATCTCAATCAACGGAAATTAAAATGTATTATTATAATGTTAAAAATTGGTGAGGTAGAGTTATTTTGCATTTCACGTCAATTTCGGATCAAAGTTAAGCCAATTTCTTAACAATTTACAAGAAATTGAGAAGTTTCAATAAGTGTCCAAAATGGAGAAACTGAGTCAATTTTCTTAAAACACCCATTTTCGGAGTCGGTCTTCAACCTCACATTATGTAAAAACAAATTTTTTTTTATCATCTTCTTCTTAAACTTCAAGAGATACATTGATGGGAGTAACCTCATGATGAGGAGCTTCAAGTGTCAAGTGTTGTATGCAAGTGGTTATAGTTATGGTAGTGATTTTCAAAATTCCTCTTTTGAACATAGTTGTATAAGTAAGCCAATGCATTTTGAGGCACCTTCTTCTTTAAGGAAGTGAGATCATTTACCAACTTTTCTACCATAAGGTTTATAGTATCTTGATTTGATATTTGACCCTCAATCTTTGTAGGATCAATTTTCAGCTTTACAGCCAAGATTAGACCATCTTCTCTAATCTTAGGACAACATTTAAGTCCAACGTTTGAGATATTCTCAAGATAAACCCAACCTTAGGAATTTAGCATTGATGAAGAGTCGCCTTTGATTTTATGTTGAAGGTATGGGCTACTTGAGGTATCCTATGAAAAGTTTGTTAAATTTAGCATCAAACACACATAAGTTCATGTGTGTCTTTTTTTATATGAGTTATATAGGCCAAGAGGGCATAAACATCATTTGCTAAATATATAGCTATTAAAATTACATCCTCATGGTAACCCAGCCCATGATGGAATGAGTTGGTAGATGATAAAACCACTTAGCTACTATATCTTTTAGTGTCTCCGTAAATAATATTAGAGACACGACCTCGTGTTCAACAACTAAAACCCAACATGCAAAAAATAAGGTTGTAATGTGTTCATCTTGGTGTTGTTTTCCATCACTTCTATACATGGGGAAAAATTTCCTCAAACCCACATAAAGTTCATATAAAGAATCTAGCTAGAGCTAATGCCCCTATGAATGGTCCCTATGGCACTTCTGCCATTTTGAGAAATATCACACTTAGAGGTAATAATGTGCATAATAGAACAAGTTCTTTACTCACTAGTTCCTCCATCGATTCCTCTTTATTTATTTGACGGATTAATTGATTATTTCTTGTTCTTACTTCTTCTTTTAGAAGAGAGTTTAGAGTTGTAAATTGGTTGGAGATTAAAGAACCTATCAAAAGTTCATTTTCTTTATTGTTGTGAGTAAATAGTCTTATTCTTCAAAAAGATTGGAGAATTACGCTTGCTTAGAAACAATAACTATGAATGATTAAGTTCCAAATATTCTTTGTAGGTTGTATGGCAAGGCATAAATGTTCGCCAGTGGAGTCGTAAAAAATTGTTGGCCAAATATATTTTATTAGGAAAAATATGGCTCTTTGACAACAATGCATGGCACAAAGTCCCTCCTCTATTATGAGGGGAGGGTACTTATTATTAAAATATAAAACTAAACAAAAAATAAAATGTGGATATTCCTACACTAACTTGCAAGGGTGGGAAACTATACTCTAATGGGTAAATAATATATGTACTCTAAAATTATTCGAAAAGAATGGAATGGAGAAACTACTTCTGCCTCAAGTTCACGAGAGAATTAGAGGAAAACTTGCATTTTGATAAGTAAACTCATAACCTATTCTAGTTTGCACCGAAGATCATTTAATGTAATAAACACTATTCATTGGAATCTTGCAATACATGAAAAGAATAAATAAATGCAGACATGTAATCTTACTCCAACATCATTCACTTTTGGATCCACATGGATAGGAAGAGAAGAATATATCGATGGAATATTTTTTCGTGCACAAACAATATTGGAAATGAAGAAGTACTAAATTCTACCAATTTAAAACAAGCGTGTATCTTCTAACGTAACAAAAAATAATTAATTAAAAGATTTAAATAAATCAAAAAATCCCTAACCTGTAACTATTGATATATGATAGTGTTCTAGGTGTGGTGTTGTGTTGTGTCTCCTCAGCTTTATTTTCTCTTACAGAGATGATTTCCAATTGGTCCAAGGTGTGTAGTGCTAGCTAGTAGCAAGAAAATCAAGAAGATGGTTATAACTGACTAGTTTCAAGAAGACTAGTTGAAAAGGCAGTATTGGAAAGAATAGAGCAATGAACTGGTTGTATGTGTAACTCCTAGCAATATTTTTGTAGCATAACTTAACAAAACAAATATCAAAACTCCAACCCAACATTCGAATTAAATATCGTATTTTATAAAAATATGAAGAAGAATAAGTACGAAAAACATATCCAAAAAGAAGTGAAAACACATCCAGGTAAGGGGAATTCAACCTAATAAACATAGTAAGATAGAAGGAGAAAATAATTAAATTCCAACAAGCCCAAAACCTAGCAAAATGGTCAAGAAACAGGTGAGAAAATCACTCTTGAACTCGAGACACGCGTTATAAAACACAAAATTTTAATTTGTTGGTAAAGGTGACAAAAATGTTGGTCTACGCAGAATGGAGGTTGTGCAACTTCCATGTTAGTTACAAAACCTCCGGTCTATGCAGACTAACAGTTTCATGACTTAAAGTCAAACTAAGTATAAAAAGAGTAGAAAGTGGCTCGTAAGGGTGCAATAGATTTCCAAACTTATAAAAATAGACAAATTGGTCATAACAAGCATATTGAAGATGAAGGGAGAGGATCTAGATCTCATCATTATTCTCCAAAATAATTATTTCATCATCGGATATTTATTGTGTCCTTCAATGTAGCACCGTGTAATTTTTGGATGTGTACATATTACCCCCTCAGAGGACCATTTTAGCCTTGAATGGGAATAAAACATGTTTTATGAGTATAGTGCTCCCAAGTGGGAGAGTTAGGAATTTTATCTCGCTTGATCGTGTGTTGAAATTATGTCATTCCAGCCTTTCGTTACCTGCAAAAGAGAAACAAGAATTAAGTCCAGCTATAAGAGAAAATTAGTAAAATATTTTGAAATGAAAAGACAAGATTAAGTACCATATTTATGGGGATGATAAATATACCTACTCCAACGTGTCAACCCTGCATAAATGCACTCAAAGCAACATTAGAAGACCAAATATGAGCCATATATATAATTTTTTGCTATTTTTATAAATAATTTTTGCATACCCACTTAACTAAATTTAAAGCTCTAGATTTCTGGTGACCGTTTTGCTCGCGAGTATAGTCAAATAGAAGAGCATTCAATTGTGATGACAACGCATCCAGTGACAACATAGGAGAGCCACAAACATGTAAGTTACAAGAATTTATTTATTTTTACCCTAAAATTTAATGCTTACTTGAAACTAGTTGTAGGAGGGAAGATTTTTAGTAATTTAACAGTCAAAATGATTGTAGGCAGGGCATTTTGTAGATTTTACAATTTGTTTGAGTCATTTTGGTTGTTTTTAGCATGTTTTAGCAGTTCTCATGTTTCAGAGGGCACGATCCATGTCTTTAGGATGACATGACCGCCACGACAGTTATGCACAACTTCCACTCTATACAGAGTGGTGGTTACGTAAACCACTAAGGTGGTTGTGTAAATTCCATGGTGGTTATGGAACCTCCACTCTATGGGAGTGGCAATTGCACAATCGTAGCAATAGTTGTGCAAATTCCACTCTAATAAGAGTTTCCGTTTCATAACCATCACAAATTTTGTGACTTAGAAGCTATGTATGAAATTTTAATTATTTTTGTTTGTATTTATAATGTTTTTGTGAGCCTACTATGTACTTATCAAATTCTAATATGTTATTTTTTCCTAATTTTTGGGTACAGGGGCTTATGTTAGATGGAGTAAAGCCTGAGAACGGGAGTGTTTTCCCAAAGTTCTATAGTTATTGAAATGAAAAGAGAGAGGGGTGTTAGAGAGGGTAGGGATATAATGGTTAGTTCAGACACGACTAATTTCCCCTACGAGTTACCTTCTCTGTGAATTTTTGACCTATTGGGATGTGGATCAAAACACTTTCTAATTTTCTGGTGTTAGGGGGAAGTGGTATATCAACTTAGAGGATGTATATAAGATTCTATTAGTTCCTATCATAGTAAGGAAGTTGGCATTGAAGACCACTAGTTCATCATTTAAAGATCCTTAATGGGTGACATACCTTGGAGATGCACATGTACCTTACATGGGTGTTAAACAGGGTGTTAGATTGGTTTCTATTGAAACTGCCACAATTCCCACTCTACGTAAGGATATTATTTGTATCTTGGCCACATGTTTGACAGGGGATAAGGGAAGGGATATGTTTCAATTTTGTTTGGAGCCTATTGTTGAGATAATCTAGCTCTATGAGAGAGTATTTGCATAGGGGATAGACATAATTGGCACTACTTATCATGACTTATACAAGATTTTCATATGTAAGGCTACATCTCTTAGCCACCCTACATTAGTGATGTCGTGGATCGATGACCAGGTTATCCCCTATCAGAGGGGTGTTGAGATAGAAGATCCCGAATAGATCAGGGCTGCTAGATGGGTTGAAATGGCTCCACTTAGGGCCAAACCACAATTAACATCGACATTTAGCATCAACATTGAATACAACGGATATGGTAACTCATACATATTAGGATATGATAGGTTGGTGGGGTGAGGAGGAAGTTGATTTGACTACCTGCAGTACCACCTCTCAATTAGTTGAAACTGGTAATTGGGTTGAGACACATCTAGTGCTTCGGGTACCTCACCAGTTTGGATTTCCTTTATCAGAAACTCTTCCAGAAGTTTCTACCATATACAGGAGTATGCAAGAGGTGAGATTCGATCTGTAAGGTGTTGAACTCTATGCAGATGGTTGATAGTACCCAGATGTCATGTAATCGAGACACCGACAATCTGGCACCAAAACCAGCTGCTAGTGTTGCAGTTAGGCCATGAAAATTTTTGTAGATTGGTGAGGGCCTAACTGGGAGTGAGGAGGAGGATGTTGAGATAGACTCTGGCTCAGAGGAAGATTCAAACCCTAAGTGAAAGGGTATATGAGAGCCATCAACAGATGCCACAACCAAGGAGGAGGCGTCGGAGGAGTCCATCCATGCAAGAGGAGATAGAGGAAGATTCCATCCATTTAGAGGATAGGGAGAAAGAGGAGGAGGAGGAGGTCATGGAAGATCTCATGCAGGAGGTGCAACACCAGCTGTAGATCCAAAGATGAGTATTCTAGAGACATGACTGAAGTATTAAAATTCACTCTTCTCTTTCGATCTACTTCCAAGATTATATGTTAGTGGAAAATATTCTTTTATTTTTTTACACTTTCTAACTTGTCCATTGTACTTTTGATTTTGTAGCCACAGTTGATGGATGTTGGGACCTCATTAGGTGCACAAACCTATATCTATTCATGATCACTATTGGCATGACTCGAGAGTTTTTTTTGGCATAGACACAAGGAGCCCCAACGTAATTTCACCTGCCACCCTAATGTATTTGCAACATCTTTGCATGAAATAACAGTGATCTCTCGGTTGAATACCAAGATCGTGATACTTCATGATAAAGAGAGATGATAGAGAGATCCTCATGTAGTGGGGCTACTGCCACCGGTCACTCTCATGAACGTTCTCACCACTTGATGCATGGAGGATCCCCTGTTAAACTTGGCCAATCACATCATAGGATCCAAAGTAGGAGCCCTCACCCCTCCCCTTCATAGGAATCTCAGAGAGAGGGATAGGCTAGGGGCCTTTATTTCTTTAGGAGAATTTTTGTGTATACATCTATTTTTTGTATTTTTGGCTCATAGTTGAGCATTTTGAACACAATTTTCCTTTGGTATAATGACATTGTACTCAAGATATTTAACACACACACACACACATTATATTTTTTGGTTCAACATTCCTTGGCAAGAGTTAATTTCATTATGATTCATCTCATTTGTGTACTCTTAGATGGTTAGGAGTTTTTGATATTTTTGTGATTTTTGAATGAATGTTATGGATGATAATGCAATGTGGTAAACAAAATTATGTATATGGCTACACACATGATAAAAAAAACTATAACTAGGAAACTTTATTTTTCAAATAATGTTTAGCATTTTTTATTTCATTGGAAAAATGTGTTGAATATAGCATGATGATAAAATAATCTCACTTTATTCTTGACTCCATGAAACCAGTAAGATGTGAGGGCTCGTCTCCAAGAGCCAAGAGGGATGCGAGATAGGTGATTTGAATAATGTGTTAAAAATGATGATCAAGAGATAGGAATCTTGACAAATATTTATTTAGAAACTTACAACCCAACCCCAACCAAGATTAACTAGACAATTTAAAATGAGTAATGCTTACAAGTTTTGACTAGACTTAGATCCGTGAATATCTCACTAATTAATAGGATCTAGTTAAATAATGTTCGTCTCTCCTAACATATTCATCTAAATCATTTTCTTGGGAATTTCATATTTTCAAGAACTTTTATTTCTTTGTTTACTTATAATTTTTTATTTTTGATATGACCCCCACATCTTGCCCGATGCTACAATTAAGAAGCATGGGCTCATCACCAAGAATAAAACATAGGAAAGTAAGGGAACTTTCCTCCTTTAAAAATCTCATACTACCAGTAAGAAGCATGGGCTCATCATCAAAGATTGGGAGGGACGGAAAATGTAGTTATTTACAATAACAATATTTATATTTATTGTTTATATACCATTTTTTATCTTGTTTTCTTTGAATTGTTTTTTTAGGAGGAAACATTTTCTTCAAATCTCAGCCCCACACAAATAGTAAGATGCAAGGGCTCATCACCGAAGACTAAGATGGGACAAAAAAAGTTCTGGGTGAAATTATTTGAATTTTTTTGCATGAAGAGATATTTTTATGGGAAGATATATCATCAGAAAGCTTCTAGGGAGAATTATTAGTGAGAAACACCCGAATCGGAAGAAACCATGAAAAGGGTGAAGCATGCAAGTCTTTATAATACCAATGTAAAAATTTGTCTCATGAATGTAAGTGATGATGAGAATTATATAATGTTAATGTGTGAAGAAACTATAAAATGGGTATGATTGAGAAATGTTCAATGTTTGAAAATTTAAGAATCACTTGAAAAGTAAGTTTCTGTAATATAATTTCAACAAAATGGAAATGTAGATGACATGAAAATGAGAATATAAAAAATAGTGTGGAGATTCAATGAATAGATGTAGAAATTTTTGAGGTGAAGTGAGTTAACGGATTCACCAAACTCCTCATCTTCTAAAGTACACAAGTGATACACACCTTTTTTAAAATCTTCTATTACTTAGTAGGGGCATTACCATTTTGGCCTGAATTTCCTACCTTCACTGAATTTATTCTCTATTCATCTATCGAGTCTTAAAAAAAGGTATTCTACATGAATTTCACGTGCATATACCTTTTTATTTTTGTTTTCATGTTTTTTTGCAAGGGCAAAACTCAACTTTAAAACAGGACAATTATACCCTAGTGTCAAAAAAAATCATTGTAAACCTTCCCCGACACCCCACCAAGTTAGTCCATCCCTTGTATTGGGCCTATCCTACCCATTAAAGTGTACCTCTATGTTTTTTCAACCTTTTCTATAGCTTATTTAGGAAAACAAGTTCATAAAAGTGCTTTTGTGACTATACCTTTCAAGATAGACTTTTCAAGAAGGGCTATGTTTCACATTTTTGAAGCAAGTACACACACTTTGGAGTGGAAGGGAAGAAAAAAAAATTCATGAAGAAATGGTATTGAGGAGCTAGTAACATTATGCAACTAATTTTGGAAGATTTTGGAAAGTTTTAGAGGTTTTGGAATAAGTTCAGCGAAAGCGGGTTTTTGAAGGTGAAGGAGCTTACAACCCAAAACAATACCTGGGCTTCAGGAAGTGATTCTGGGAGATCCATAATGAATTGGAGGTAAAAAAAATATCAATGGAAAGGTAGTTCAGTGCTATAAGTAATATTAGTTTCTTATTTTTTTCAAGACAAACATTTCTTTCCACAATCTATTTTATGCATGCATAACATGTGATCCCGTGAAAAAAGGATATTTTTGAGGGGGTTGTAGGAATAATCAGAGCATGATACCCATCACATTCTTATAAAAATTACCTTTCTAGTAAAAATCATGTAAATAAGTTCCTGAAAAGACCTTTGGATGCTCAATATATGTCTCTATCAAGCTTCTCTCTGAGGTATGCATTAGGACTTAGTCATTTTTCTGGGTGGACACATGTCATTCCCAGGTTGAGGTGAAATTTATTACACAAAATTCCCATCCCCTTAAGAAACAAGGGAAAAAAATGCACCAAGCCCCAAGAGAGTCTCATGGACCCTCAAATGACCCCAGCGAAGCTCAAACATGAAAGTTTAGCCCCTTTTCACTCATTTTTAGGCCTCACCATCGTCAAACCACAATGTGCCACTTGTCATCAAAATGTCAGGGAACATTTTCTTAAATTAACTATCCCATTCCCTTGGGATAGTTGGAATATAAAATTCCTTTTCATGCCCAACTTGGCCCTTGATCCCTCATGTGACCCCAGAAGGTGCTCCGCAAGCCTTTTTCAGTCCCCTCTCCTCTCCGCCTCTGCAAATGATCATATGACACTTTTCATCACCAGAGAAAGGATTAATTTATTGTACCTTGTGTCCCTTACCCTTAGGATATTTGGGAAAAAAACAAATTCCCAATCCCAGCCCTTAGTCGGGTCCTCCATGTGACCCAGTTCTAGCCCCTAGGTGTTTTTCACTCACTTTCTCTCTCTCTCTCTCTCTCTCTCTCTCTCTCTCTCTCTCTCCTCCACCAACCAATCCTCATCCACCACTTGTTAAGATGTGGGTGAGGCACATTTTCTTGTACAAATTTTCCTCTCCCCTTAGGAAATTTGGGACAAAAAAAATCAATCAACCTCATGAATATTTTAAAAATTTAAAAATTGTAAAAATACAACTGTCATGTTGTGTCTTCTTACGCGTGCGATCACTACCGGAAGAAAACTGTAAAAACCCATTTCCCTTGTCCATTCCTCCATTGTTTCTTCCATTCCTCCATGTTCAACTGGCTGCAAAACATCTATTAAACCTATTTCTTTTTCTATCAGACACCATGACCTTTCTTCACCATATTAAGTTACATAGCTAAAAACGTAAAAAACTCATATCTCACAATCCAGTGTACGGATCGAGATGAGATTTTTTGCAAACTTCTTCATTTTCAGAGGCATTTAAGATTAATTTTTCATAATTTCAAGTGATTCCATATATTTTTAATGCCAAAAAACCACTTTTTTGTGCCTTGGATTTCATTCTTCTGATTTCCCATCACTCCGGCTGGTGGATCAAGCTAAAAATGTGAACATAGATTTCAGGATAAAAACCTATCACGATGAAGTTGGTTTTGTCACAATCTAAGGTGGGAATGAATATTTTTTAAATCTAGATGACTTTATTAATGTATACCATGGTAGCTTTATGCCTGAAACTCTCACTAGGAAAATTTTCATTTTTAATTTCCAAGCATTCCAGCAGGCGAAACATAGTGAAATTTGGAGCACGAACTCACGAAAGATAACCAAATCAAAAAATAATGTTCCCATCACAAACCAAGGTCATTTTTCACTTATTAAAAATATAATATTATATGCCCCTCCATATGCTAAAAATAGTAAGCTACCTAAATTGTAATTTTGGATCACCCAGGACAATCAGAAAAGATGTGAAATGAAAGACAGGGAAAAAATGTCAATTTCCTAAAATAGCAGGTTGGAAAAAAGCAACCTGCTAAAAATAGAAAGTTTATAAAAAATAACAATACATCATCAACCGAGGAGAATGAATTGTGCCAAAAGGTTCAGAAGGTGAATTTGGATCAAAATAGGTGATATGTCCAAAAATTATAGGCCACGATCCTACCTGCTAACAATAGAAAGTCTTCATTTTAGGTACAGAAAGTTGCAGATGGATCCATTTTCACTCATTTTCCAACTTTTTGTGCCCTTCATAGGATAATAGGATGACCTCATAGCTCAAAAAGGAAATGAGAACTTCATAAGGCTCTTAGAAACATCATCTTGAGCCAATGGTGTCCAGAATCAAGGAAAAGTTTTCAATATTGTAGCACAATGTGTAGAACAGAGGATGCAGGTGTCAAGAGATTTGAGCATCTTGAATGTCAATTGTGAAATCCTAAGGCAGAGGAGAATGATCCTCACTCTCACTGTGGTATTGGGAATGCATCATCATGAGTGAGGTTTGTGTTCATCTCAAATCTCACTTTGAGAGGTCGTAGAAAAGTTTTTTTAAGTTCACTCATTCGAAAGTCTGAGGTGTTTTTATATCATGTACAAGGGGTATCTTGTGATCATCATCAGCAAGGGGAAATTTTTCAAATTGAAATTCATTAGAGCTTCAAATGATCAATGTAGCAATTTTGTAGAGGTCATCAAAGGCCAATATTTTCATCTTTAACTTCTTTGGAGCGGATCTTCATCAATGACAGAGGTATCTTCATCCTTTGTAGCATTTCTTCTATCCCATCCTTCCTCATTATTTCTCCTCTTCTCTACCCCCTTTCTAATTCTTTTTTGTGAGAAATCATGACATTCATCCTATTCATTTAAATGTGACTTTAGAAAATATTGTAATTAGTTACACTTCATTAATAAAAGGGGACTTAATTTCACTCCAAGGAATATCAAAAGTCACATGTTATAAGGACAAATGAAATGTCACATGGGGGGTAGGTGAAGAGCCTTATCAAATTCTATAAATTATAATGGTTCCCTCATTCTTAAGGGTTGTCAATTTTGTATGCTCAAGGATATACTAATACTTGAAGTGAAGAAAAAGAGATATCATTTCTTCCATTCCCTCTCTCTCATGTTATTCTATTTCCCACTATGTACAAATTTTTTAAAACATCAATGAAGAATAAAATATTTTCTTTTATTTTTTGATGAGAGGACTACTGAAACTTTGCATTCCTAACCCTATCTTGTCTTGTTGCTAGTAGAAAAGATTTTTTCTTTCTATCTATGTGTGTTGAATTATTTTGATTAATGGTTGTAGGCATATGATTTTCTACCTAAAATATTAATCCCCCTCTCTTTTTCCCACTCCCTTTCCTACCTCCTCAGCAATTCCTCCCTTGTAATCAATTGCAAAAAAATTCTGCAAGTTCGGTGGAATGTTTCTGTTGGATCCCTGGACTTTAGGCCACCATATATTTTACTTTCATTTCACGCATAATAGATGGAGCTGTAACATTCAAGAAGAGGGACCTAGAGTTTTAGTGCATTGGAAGATACCCACCAGTTTTTCTACCTGAAAAAATTTCTCTCTAATAGTTTTTGGTACCCACCATGGGGAATACTTGGCATAATCTGCACCCAAAATATAACCACAAAATCCAAAAAAAATCATATATCCAAAAATTGAAAATTGAAAAAACAAAAAAATACAGTTGATTAAAACCCATATCTGAAAATCCCACTCCTGATTCATGTGAATGACCCTTCCTATTCCACAATGTCATTTTGTATTCCGATTGAAATATTTTCCCAAAACTGGTTGAAAAGAGATATACCAAGATGAATAGGTTGAGAGGAATTATCCATCCCACTTTTGAGGCTTTGAAGAATTAGAAAAAAAATAGAGATAATCCTTACTACTTCTCTCAAGCCTCATCTCCATCTGAATCTTCAAGTGGTACCCATATAAATGTCATCCAAACTTCTATTCATACTCCTAGAAATTCTTCCATCTTTCAACCACCATTGAACATTGAATTCCCTAGTGAAGGAGAACAAGAATCAGAAGAAGAATTTGTAGAAGCTAAAGTAAGAGAAATAATGGAAAATGAAGAAATAGAAAGACCCCAACCCATTGTTTCATGGGGAAGTAATACATATCCACTTGATCTTTCACCTCCTCTTCACGATCTATCGATGATCTCCTGCAAGAAATTTCCAAAGTTCAAAGGGGACGACACAAAACTTCCTGAAGAACACATATCTAGCTTCATCACATCATGTGGAATTCTTAGAATTGAACAAAAGGATATTTTTATAATATTTTTTATGGAATCACTTCAAGAAAAATAAGGAGAATGGTTCTACCTTCTACCAAATAGATCCATCACTAATTGGGATGACATCAAGACTAGTTTTGAAGAAAGATTCAAATCTACCAAATACTGCCAAGACCTCCTAGTCCAACTCATTCAAATAAAGAAGGAATCTAATGAGACTATGATGAAATTTTTATCCCACTATAACAGGTTGCTCAAAAGGATACCTCTTGAAGTTGTGCCCTCTGACGAAAACATGAAAAGATTATTCATCAATGCCCAATTTCCAGAGGTAGGATTGTTTCTCTAAAGGGTTCAACCATGGAATCTCACACAAGCAGAAGGAATGGCTAATAAAGTTGAAGATGACCTCATCCTAGAAATAAAAATCAAGAATCCCTAAAAGAAGGATAAATCTCAGCATCCTAAAGACAAGAGAACAAATCCATTATTGCAGAAATTGGTAAATGAAGTGACAAAGTTGAAGAGATAAGTTTCCCAATGAGAATCCCATCAAATTCCTAACAAAAATCAGATTGCAAGAGCACCCTAAAGGCTATCCTTGGAGGGTCCATCCATAAATAAAATTTGTACAACCCAAGAAGATGAAGAAATACTAGAACAATATATTGAAGATAATAATTTCCTAGAGATTAAAGAGTTATAAAATGATGCACAAATTAGATTCTGTTAGTATCCTGGAGGTGATGAAGATAATGAAAAAGATTCACCCAATTTCTCATGTATGTTATTCACTCATTCTCAGTCTCAAAAGGGAGCCTCTCCTTTGTTTCTATGAAGAAGAAAAGTGAAAATCATTATGTGGTAACCCTATCAAATACAAGAATCAGACAAAGATCTCCACTTCCACCCCCCATGGAGTCTACATTTGATAAACTGGATCATGTGGAAATAAATAGGTCACCTGCTATTCTAAGTAAGTATTCAAATTCCCCTTCCAATTCTATGTCGACATCTACAAAAACTAGTCCTTCAGGAATATCTAAGATACCTTCAAAATTAACCTCTCTTTCCCAAACATATACTCCCGCCTCTAAGCCCATCCTAACTTCAAAATTAGTACCTTCATCCCCATTTTTTTCACCTACTCCATTTTATATCATTAAACATATGATCAAAACAAAATTTCAGATTTCCAAAGCTGAGCATTTACAGACTCGCCTTGAATAGTTTTAGATGCTTATCTGACATATTAAGGGTAGTAGTTCAAAGCCCAATATTGTCACTCCTAGTTTAAAGAACTACTACCGACCCCACCTATGCCTCAATCACAGAACATGTTTTCTTTGTGTCCATAAAAGAAGAACTATTGCCGGTTGATCATTTCTATGTCCCCCTTCTCATTGGAGGATACCAATTGAATAATTATATAATAGATTCATGTGCCTCTGAAAATGTAATGCATGTTAAGGTTATCAATTCTTTCACACTCACCTTGACTCATTTTAGTTTCTCTTATTACTCTATGGGTTCAAAATAAGTCCCACTCATAGGGAAGGTCAAGGATGCATAGGTGGCTCTCACCAAATTTCTAGAATAAAAGGTGGTAATGACTATCTTGGTAGAAAACATTCTATCTTCATTTGTAATGTTGTTAAGTAGAATATTTTTCCAAGACTTGGGAGGAAAAATCCAAATGAATTGGTCTTTCACAACCATTTTGGTTAAATGAGATATGGAGAAGTTTCTT
The DNA here is from genome assembly GCA_019776745.2 of Taxus chinensis. Taxonomy (NCBI): domain Eukaryota; kingdom Viridiplantae; phylum Streptophyta; class Pinopsida; order Cupressales; family Taxaceae; genus Taxus; species Taxus chinensis. The sequence continues at coordinate 326,311,010 of CM034156.1, read as the reverse complement.
CTTGTGAAAATAATGAGGTATACGATGCAAAATTCAGGAAATCCATAAGCTAACATTGTGCCCAGATAGTGAGAGGATGAATCATTTTGTAACATCCAAAGAGGTAGATGAGATTCCAATATCGATAAGACCAGACATCCCTTTCTGAGGGGGTATTTATCTTGAAGAAGTGTTGAGAAATTTTGAGTTTCAAGAGGGTATCTTGAGTTGCTAGATGATGTGTCATGAAGAAGTGGAAAATCTTCTTAATGAATTTACAAAGAAGAAATCAGCTGACATGTTCCCCCAGGATGAGGAGGTGTTCTCATTTATGTTTGAAGTTGAATATTCTCTTGATCATGTCATCCATGAGGAAGAAAATACAACTCATGATTAGCCTTTAAAAGGATTGAAAGGATAATATTTATAAGAAATGCTAAGGATTTCAGAAGAAATAGAGGATCCTGTTATAACAAAAAAGTAGCACCCTGGGATTTTCTTGGTATATAACCCTATTTTTTTTTAACATGGAATTATCTCAAAAATGTGGTACTTGTAAAGTGATATCAAGATCCAGAGAAGGATGGATCATCTATCTTATACTAATGCTAACACTACTTCTAATGCTGAAATTCAAACTAACTAATCCTAAACTAATAATTCCAAGGGACCAAGGAGAGAGACAATGGTTAGAAAGATGCATAGAAATGAAATCCTAAGATAAAATATGGTGATAGCACCAAAAAAATCTGGGAGAGACACTCTAATGAGGGAGAAGGGAGAAGGAAATGGAGAAGGGAGAGCCCAAACATAAGTGACACAGAACCAAACTGCTTTTCACATATATTCTCACATGAAACACAATAAAATAAACTTCTAAAGGATAAATACATGCACAACAAAATACATCAAGTAAAAACAAGGCCAGGTTGTAGATAGATATGATCCATGGCTGAGAAAACACCATAAAACAAGCTTTATTGCAATAAAAGTATGCATAGACAATTACATTTGCAAAGGAAGGCACAAGAACACATTGCCAAGCCCAAAATGAAGGTTTGACAACTCATAGCTTCTATGAATCCATTTTTACATAGTTCCTTTACATATTATAATGTCCATCCTTTAGAATAAGCATCATTTACAATATATAGAAGAATAGAGAGAGAGGAGAGGAAAAATAGAGGGAAAGAGATTGGATTTTATCTTACTATTAATGAAAATCTGTCTTTCCCTACAACAGAAATTCCAAGCTTCAACCACCATTAATAATGCATTAAATATCTTGGAAATAACATGGTCACCCTTGCAAGATAATTCCCTAATGCCTTTTTTCTTATAGGAGAAGATAAAAGCCCCATACTTCATCAATTCAGGTGGTTGAGCCATCCGTAACTACACTTTAATGCCCAAACTATTTTTTCCTCTTTTTCTCCCACTTAACACAATAAATATATAATTTTGATGATTACAAAATGAAGTAATCAAGGATACCTTTCCAATGAGACTTATTTTTCACGATTTGGAGCTTTGGAGTGAAATTTATGGCTATTTTAACATTTGTATGTCGTAGAGCACAGGAACGTGACACATGGCAGAATTTGATTGGCTCAAGGATTTACTTTTTCTATGTGTTCATTGCTTTGAATTTTTCACATGTTGGTCCTTTATTGGTTGTGGATTCAGTCCTTATGAAACCTGCATTATCCATCACGAAGCATAAACCAATGAGAAAGATCTATGCATGTCTCAATGTCAGTCTATTCTTATAAAAACCTTGTCAAGGTGCAAAGCATAGACAAATGAGAAAGCTCCATGCTCCTCGCAATTTCATACTATTATTTTACTTTTGTTGGCCACCATGAAACATAAGCTAATAATAAATCTCCATGCACCTTCGACGTGTCAGAACTTTGATAGCCCCTTCTAACCACTGCGAAACATGAGCCAATAGGAAAGCTCCATTCACATTTCATGTCAAATCTTTCTCACTTTCATGTTTACTTTTGATTGGCTGCACCTTCACATCACAAATTCTATCTAGGAGGACTTGAAATTTTTGGATCCATAGGAATGTATCCACGTATAGTGCCTTGACTACCCTTGACCACCTGGACCTGAAGTCTTATTAAAAGTGGTTTATTTCACGGACTTAAGTTTTGTAAAATGCATATGCCTTGAAAAGTGTCGGAAGGGTGATGTGTGTCCACCGTTGGACATTTATCTTGCACCATATTTTGTTTCCTTCACCTACTACTTTTTCTTTATCTTTCCTTGACCCAAGACCAACCCATAAATCCTATCCAACATAATTAATTCTACTGACTTTAAGTCCGTTGAATGCTTGGACCATGAGGAGCGACGGAATCCTGCCACGTGGCCTACTGCTTGATGCATGGTGTTGAAATGTTATGGGAATTTTTAATGTCACATGTCCTTTTAAATATAACCCATTATTGGATTATTTGAGCCTCCTGCGGGTTTTAAAATGCCAACAGTTTGTGCTTTGGAGAGGTGGAATTTGACGGTCGTTATAATGTCCTACGATTGTTTAAATAGATAAGTCCATTTTAAAAGGTAGGTTATCCAAATTTAACCCAAAAGGGTAAATTTGGGATAACAGATCCTCATCTTAGTCTTGAAATCCTAATGCAATCCATGGATTTAGAAGATAGGTGTGAAGCTAATTCTAAATTCTCAACTAATTTGAAATTTAGTCGTGATGAAATAAAGCAAGGAGAATAATTTGATATCACTCTTGAGACAATAGTTGATGGGTTTAATCATGAAATTTAATCTTTCTCTTTTTTATTCGAAGAGAATGATTCTTTCTATGATAAAAAAATTTGAAACAAAGAGTTTTGAGGCCCTCGAGGTTGACAAAGAAGCAGTAGAATACAATGAGCTTTGGGATGGTGAAGTAATTTTTCTAAATGGTTACCTTGAATTCCTAAATGAAGGTTCTTCAAATAAAAATTATCTTTTGGTAGTTCCAAATAAGGACTCTATCTAAGAAATCTTGAAATTCTCAGAAGGCACAGAAGATCCTGAGCTAATTCTTGACCTCTTAGTTCATGTTATGGCCATACAAGATAAGTATGAAGTTATTTTTGATTCTTCATTCGATGTTTAAACACCTTATAACGTAATAAAACAAAATATTAAATTCAAGACCTCTTGTGGAAAATTTTCCAGTAAAAATGGATGGGATAAAGAAGAAAAGTCAAGATATCCAAGCTACTCAAACAAAAAATCAGCCCTAGGGTAATGTTGAGATGACCAATGTGAAATCAGCAGTGTGGGGGAACATGGAAGGCAATTTACAATTTGGAATTGGTTCCCAAGAAAGTGATAACAATGGAATTTGTGAGTGAATCTTTGAGAATCAAAGAGATTATTTAGGATCACTCCTCTTAATTATATAGGTAGTAATGAAAGTACCTATATTTCATAAATAGTTAAGGAAAGGAGGCTACTTTCTAAAACCGGTCAAAGGCTTCGTGGAATATCATAACTCAATATTACCCATTTAGAGGTAACCTCTGAAAATAGAAAATTACTTCAGTGAAAATGGGTTATCCCCCAAATTATACCATTTCCCTATTGTGTGTATCTTTCCTTTTCAGTGTGGTGTGTTTCCTTTTCATCACATGTGTGTGTGTGTGTTCTCCTTTAAGTTTATCTCTTGCCAGTAAAGTGACTCTATAGCCCAATGGATAAGGCATTGGTCCACATGTATTATAAAATGATATTCTATATTTCATTCTCATACTTTCCTCACTTTTTTAAATCCAGAATGAGTCCCCAAGTGAGAGTCAGTTGTTGTCTTTTGTTTTTGTAAGGGAAAAATTTAATTTGAAAATAGGACAATTATACCCTAGTGTAAAAAAAATCATTATAAATCTTCCCTGAAACCCCTCCAAGTCATTCCATCCCCTATATTGGTCTTATCCTACCCATTTAATTTGTCTTCTATTTTGTGTCAACCTTTTCCATATGTTATTTAGGCAAGCAATTTCATTCAAGTGCTTTCGGAATGGTACCTTTCGAGGCAAACTTTTAAAGAAGATTAAGAAGGGCTATTTTTAGCCTTTCTGAAATAGGTACACACCCTTTGTAGTGGAAAGGAAGGAAACAAATCATCAATAAGTGGTATTGATGAGCTAGGAACATTGTGCAATTGATTTTGGAATATTTTGTAAAGTTTCAGAGGTTTTGGGACAAGTTCAGCGAAAGTGGTTTTTTCAAGGTGAAGGAGCTTGCAACCCAAAACAAAACCTAGAATTCAGGAAGTGATTCTAGGAGCTCCATAATGAATTGGAGGACAAAAAAATATCAATACAAAGGTATTTTAGTGCTCTAAGTCATAGTGGTTTCATATTTCTCTCAAGACATATGCGTTTCTTCCCACAATTTGTTTTCTACATACAAAACTTGTAATCCCCAAGAAAAAGGATATTTTTAGGGGGTTGTAGGAATAATAATAGCATGAGACCAATCCCATTCTTCTAAAAATTATCTTTCCATTCAAAATCATATAAATTAGTTCCTAAAAATACCACTAGATGCTCAAGATATGTCTTCGTCAAGATTATCTCCAATGTATACATTGGGACTTAATCATTTTTCTAGGTGGACACATCTCACTCCCAGGTTGAGGCACAATTTATTACACCAACTGTCCCATCCCTTTGGGACACAAGGGATGTAAAATTGTACCCAACTCTATTTAATCCCTCTGGACCATCATATGACCTCGGTGAAGCTCAAACATGAAAGTTTAGCCCCTTTGCACTCATTTTTAGCCCTCGTCGTCGTCAAACCACAATGTACCACTTGTCATCACTAGGTGAGGGATAATTTTATTAAACCATCTATCTTATCCCTTTGGGATTGTTAGGACAAATAATTCCTTTCCATGCCCAACTTGGCCCTTGATCCCTCACGTGACCCTAGAAGGTGCTTTGCATGTCTTTTTAAGCCCCCTCTCCTCTCCGCCTCCGTAAATGACCATCCACCACTTGTCATCACCAGAGAAAGAAAAAAATTATTTAACCTTCTATCCCATCCCATTGGGATATTTGGGAAATAAAAATTCACCCAATCTTATCCCTCGTTCTGGTCCTCCATGTGACCCAATTCCATTCCCAGGTGTCTTTCCCTCACTTTCTCTCTCCTCCACTAACCAATCATCATCCGCCACTTATCAAGCTGAGGGTGAGGAAAAATTTATTTTACCAATTGTCTCATCCCCTTGGTAAATTTGGGACACAAAATTTCATTAAACCTTATGAAGATATTAAAAATTTAAAAATTATAAAAATACAATTGTTGTGTTGTTTCTTCTTGTGCGTGCGAGGAAACTCACTACCAGAAGAAAACTATAAAAATCCATTTCCCTTCTCCATTACTCCATTTTTTCTTCATTCCTTCATGATCAACTAATATAAAACACTAAAATATTTTTTTTCTACAAACACTATGCCCGTTTTTAATCAGATTACTTCCATAGCCAAAAACGTAAAAAGTCATATCTTGTAATTTGGGGCACGGATCAAGGTGATATTTTTTGCAAAATTCTTAATTTTTAGAGTCCTTTAAGAATTAATTCATAGAATTTTAAATGATGCCCTACATTTTTAATGGAAAAAAAACCATAGTTTCATGCCCTAGATTTCGTTCCCATGATTTCCCATCACTCTGGTGGATGGATCAAGCTAAAAATGTGAACACAGAGTCCAGGAGAAAAACCTATCATGATGAAGTTGATTTTGTCACAATCCAAGGTGGAAATGAATACTATATAAATCTTAGTGACTTCAATAATGGTTGTCATGGTATCTTAGTTCCTGAAACTCTCACCAAGAAAAATTTCATTTTTTATTTCCAAGCATTCTAGCAGGTGAAACACAGTGAAATTTGGAGCACAAGATCGCGACGAAGAACCAACTCTAAAAAATAATTCTCCCATTGCAAACCAGTGTCATTTTTTCACTTATTAAAAATAGAATATTTTATGTTCCTCCACATGCTAAAAATAGTTATTTCCTTGAATTACAAGTTTTTATCACCCAGGATAATCGAAAAAGATGTGAAATGAAAGACAAGGAAAAAATGTCAATTTTCGCAAAATAACAGGTCGGGAAAAAGCAAACTGCTAAAAATAGAAAGTTTCTTAAAAATCACAATGGATATTCAATCAATGAGGATGAAGTATGCCAGAAGGTTCAGAAGGTGAAACTAGATCAAAATAGGTGATATGTCCCAAAATAGCAAATCACAATCTTACCTACTAAAAATAGGAAGTCTTCATTTTGGGTTCATAAAGTTACAGATGGCTCCATTTTGACTTATCTTTCCACTTTTTGGACTCTCCAAAGGATAATAGGATTACCTCATAGCTCAAAAATGAATTGATAACTTCATAAGGGTCCTAGAAACATCAGCATGAGCCCAACAATGTCTAGAATCAAGGTAAAGTTTGCAATATTGTAGCACAATGTGAAGAACATAGGTGTAAGTGTCAAGATAATTGAGCATCGTGAAATGTCAATTTTGAAAGCCTAAGGAATAAGATAATGATACTTACTCTCACTGAGGGATTAGGAATGCATCATCATGAGTGAGGTTTGTTTTCATCTCAAAGATCACTTTGAGAGGTTGTGGAACAGTGTTTTTAAACATGAATTTGGTAGTCTGAGGTGTTTGTATATCATGTACAAGGGGTATCTTGAGATCATCATCAGCAAGGGAAAATTATTCAAAGTGAAATTCATTTAAGCTTCACATGATCAGTGTAGCAGTTTTTTAGAGGTCATGAGAGGCCAAGATTGTCATCTTCAACTTCTTTGAGGCAGATCTTCATTAATGACAAAGGTATCTTCATCATTTATAGCATTTCTTATTTCCCCTCCTTCCTCATTCTTTATCCTCTTCTCTACCCCCTTTCTATTTCTTCATTTTGATCAATAATTACATTCATATTATTCATTTAAATGTGACTTTAGTAAACATTTTAATGAGTTACCCTTTATTAATAAAAGGGGACTTAATTTCACTCCTAGGAATATCAAAAGTCACATGTTAGAAGGAAAAATGAAAGGTCACATAGGGGTAAGTGAAGATCCTTCTCAAATTCTATAAATTGTAATGCCACCCTCATTCTTAAGGGTTGTCAATTTTGTATGCTCAAGAAGAGATTACTACTTGAAGTGAAGCAAAAGAGATAGCATTTTCTTCTATTCCCTCTCACTTATGTTATTCTATTTCCCATTGTGTACAAGTTTGTTAAAACATCAATGAAGAAGAAAGGAGCTTCTTGCCTTTTTTGATGAAAGGATTACTGAAACTTTGCGTTCCTTATCCTATCTTTTCTTATTTCTAGTAGAAAATTTATTTTCTTTCTATCTATGTGTGTTGAAGTATTTTGATTAATGGTTGTAGGCATCTAATTTTCTACCTACATTATTAATCCCCCCTCTCTTTTTTCCCACTCTCTTTCCTACCTCCTCAACAAATTCCTACCTTGCAAGAAATTGTAAGATTTTTCTGCAGGTTCAGTGGAGTGTTCCTATTGGATCCCCATTCTTTAGGCCACCACATATTTTACTTTCATTTCATGCATAATAAATGGAGTTGCACCATTCAAGTAGAGGGACCTAGAGTATCATAACATTGGCAGATACCCACCAATTTTTCCACCTGACAAATTTTCTCACTAAAATTTACATTGGTGACACATTATATCCACATAAACCCGATGATGTTGTTTGTATATAAGCCTTTTTCTCATCCAAGCTTTCTAAATCAGCTAAACATGTATTTTGATATTCATCCACATCTAGAATATCATATAGGGACACACAAATATTAGGTAATTATACCTCCAGTGGTGATAGCGCTTTAGAACTGAAAAATAAAGAAAGGGGGTTTCCCCCCTTGGTGTTTAAACTAAAGTCATATAATCCCATAAGGCGAGAAATAACTTCTAATGTCAATCTCTCTTAATCTCCTTAACCGTCTTAAGGAAAATGGACTTCACGGTTTTGTTAGTAAGCTCAGCCTATTCATTGGCCTGATAGTAGTATAAAGAGGTCATATGGTGAGATATTTTAAACTGAGTGCATAGCTCCCACACCTCATCATTCTTGAAAGGAGTTTCATTATCTAAAATAATAACTTGTGGAATGTCATACCTACAAATAATTTGATTCAAGATAAACTTGACTATGATAGATCCAAGTATTGTAGTGAGAGGCATAGCCTCAACCCATTTTGTAAAATATTTTGTGGTGATGATTATGAAATTGTGGCCATTTGATGATGTAGGAGAGAATTTCCATATCAAATATAAGCCCCAAGTGGAGAAGGGATAGGGTGCCACTATAGGTTGTAAATATTGAGTTGGGATGAGTATAACATGTGAGAATTCTTGGCATTTTTTACCACCACAGACTCCGCTATGGGCTTCAAAAAAAATCTTATGAGTAATTAAATTCCCTCTAAAGTGACCACCATAGACTCTTCTATGGGCTTAAAAAATAATTTTATTTTCTTCTTCTTCATCGATGCATCTATGTAACATACCGTCGAAATCTCATCAATATAGAAATTTTTCTATAATTAAATGTTTGGCATCTATGACACGAATCCATTACCTTTGTTGTGAGTTAGCACCTTCTAGATACGTATGATCTACAATATGTTTTATTATATCATGGTACTAGGGACATTAAGCAATGGCAAGTTTGTCTATATAAGAGTTACATTTATCTAGGAAACTTAAATCGACTATCTCGCCACAATCTATAGAGTTTTCGGCTAACCAATCAAAAAAAAAATTCCTTTAACTAATTTTTAGTTGATGAAGGTAGGCTCAATATCACCCATTAGCATTATGAATCTACCAACCTTTTTGGATAAGGATTCCTGAGTCAAGAATGTCTGCAGCTGATAAAATTTGATGATCACTCTTATTTCTTGGTTAAGCACGTAATGCCTCAACCTCTTAGTTGTTAATACAATATCTAAACATTCCTTTTTTGCTTGATAAGGTAGAGTTTCATAGTTGAAGAGTGTATGGATAATAAATTATATAGTGTGTTCACAACCATCATCATCCTCATATGCTAACATGCATGTTATTGCGACGTTTGTGGCTCTAGAATACAAGATTAGAGGGTGATTAGAATTTGGTGGCATAATAGATGGAGGTGACATGAGGAAACTCTTGACTAACTCAAAATCATTGTGAGATTTATCTTTCCATATCTTGCAAATGGTATTTTTTAGTAATCCATTAATGGGATGTATGGCATATGATAAATTAGGAACAAACCTACGGATTGCCCCAAGTTTTCCTGGGAAAGGTCTAATCCTAGACTCATCTATTGGTGGATTCATTTCAAGGATTGTTCAAATATTTTTAGGGTCTACATCAATCCATTAAGAGGAAATAATTTAGTCCAAGACATTACCTCTTGTATCCCTAAAGACGCACTTTTCTGGATTTAACATCACACCATACTCGATTAAGTGTGAAAGGATTATTTGAAAAACCTCGGGATGGTTTCCTATTTTATTAGCCTTTGCTAATATGTCATCAACATATGTTTCCACAATCTTATGAATAATATCATGGTATATATAATTCATGTCTCATTGATATGTAGCAACAACGTTCTTCAAGTCAAAAGCCATAACTGTGTAGCAAAAGGTTCCCCATGGGGTGGTGAAAGTGGTTTTAGTCAGATCTTCTTCAAAGATTATTTTCTAGTTATATCTGGAAAATCCATCCATGAGGGATAAAAACTTGTAATTGGTCATTTCATTGATGATGATATCAATGGACGGTAGTGGGAAATCATCTTTAGGACAGGATTTGTTTATATCCCTAAAGTCAATGCATATCCTTATCTTCATGTTCTTATTAAGGACCACTTGACAATTTTGGATAACCATATAGAGTAGTCCACTGGTTTTATCAACCCTACTTGTAGAATCTTATATACTTCTTCTTTGACCATAAATAGTCCCTTTGCGCTTTATAGGTCTCAACTTTTGTTTCACAGGTTTAACATCGGGCTTGGTAACAATATTGTGAACTGCTACATTAGGAGAAACTTATGTTATGTATTTTTAACTAAATGTGAAAGCCTAAGAATGATCTTTAAGCACCTTAGTGTGTTCTTATATCTCTTCCGGTGATCATGAATAACCAAGCATAAAAATCCTAGGCTCTTCCTCTATCCCGATGTTGATATCAATTGTACCTTCTATCAGGGAGGCATTCCCTTCATAAAATTTGGGAGGATTCGGGGGTAGTTCCAGAGGTTCTTCCTAAACTTCATAGATTTATAAACCTTGTGATGAGGAGGGATACATTCTTTTGTTCCCAAATTATGAAGAAGGGTGGGGAACAAGATAAAATCCTTTCTTGTGGTGTGTAGGATGAAGGTCAGTGTACGCATGAAGAAATCCTAAGATTGCTTCATTGTTATCAACAATGTCTAATGTAATGGGTTCATTATCATTCTCTACATATGTCAATATTACGTTGTTTAAAATCTTGTGAATCAAGGGTTTGATCTAGATTGAGACTATTAATTATGTTTCTTTTAAATATTCACTAGGATAGAAATGGGAAGAAGAAGACACCATAAAATCAGTATTCTGGTTTTATTCTCTAGGAATTGTTTCTATATAAACGAAATCAAATTATTTACATAGTTTACGTACATAAAACTTGTAGAGTTGCATATACTTTTCTCTAGTCACATAAATCTATGAAACCTAGTTTTCTATAAGTTGCGAGTCACCTAGGACTCTATCATTCTTTACTTCCACTCTATTGGCTATAATGAGACCAAGAAGTAAATCCTCATACTCCGCTACATTTGTGGTGCACTCGAAGTTTAGATTGAAATAAAAAGGCATGATTATACCTTCTGAAAAACTCAAAATCACCCTAGACCCTATGCCATATTGGAATTTGGCTCCATCATAATAGAGTGTCAAACAGTTGACAAGGAATATTGAATCTTCAACATTCTTATTATTTTATTCCTAGACTTCAGAAACCTCAACCATACATATCTCTAAGAATCCATCCACTAGGAGAGAAGCTATTCCAAGAGCATTTCTAATACCTTGAGAATCAAACAGGAGAGTGATTGGTAATTTATTTTCCAAAATATTACTATTTTTGTTATTGTCTTGGTATACATAGTTTCTACCATAGTAGTCTTACTATAACTCTTATCTACTCCTTCTATTACCGTAGGCTCGGTGACTTTGTTGGTTGGAACTAGTTTCGTAGTGGGAACTAGTTATTTGGAAGGAGGTGGTTTATTCATTTGGTTAGATGGGAATTTGAACTCAGAATGAATTCAGGCTTTCTTCTTGAAATTTTCTAGGTGAATATCAAAGGGCTTTAGGTCACCTTGGGCTAAGAACACTTTTCATAAAAGAAGTAATCTATCCTCTTTAAATAACGTGGATGGAATGGCCTTCATTTTATGGATCCATGGTCTACCAAGAATCATATTATAATTGGTTTCCCTATCTATAATATAAAACTCAGTTAAGATGGTCTTAGGCCCAAGGGTAACCGAAAGGACTATAGTTCCTATGGATGTAGCTTTGAAGTTTTCATAACCCATTAGTGTATTCCTAGCATAGGATAAATTGTTTTCTCCATATCCTAATTTTGGTATGAAGGAGAAAGGGACAATGTTCACAGCAGCCCTATCATCGATCATTTCCCTCTTAACATAGTTATTATAAAGCCATAATTTCAAGTATAGCATGGGATCACCTCTTCGTGCCAACTCATTTTCTTTAGGCATCTTTCTTATGTAAAACATGAATCTCGTATCTCTCTCATGTTTTCTTGGAGGATAAATGTCAAAGTCTATATGGTTAATCTAAGCCTTTAGAGGGGGTGTGATATGCACTAGATGGACAAGACTCAAAGATTCTATCAAAGTATGTTCGGCCTCAGAATATTGTCTAAGTGCAAGAAGTGAGCATGTGGGACCAATATGAAGAAAGGTGTGTTGGGTAAAGGCACGCATGACAAGGGTTTTAGAAGGGTTTAGTAGAACCCACAAGAAGGAAAAGCAAATGGTTTCAATACTTATCCATATTCGGCATTCCATGGAGCACATGAGAGGAGCGTGACCCAACTAAGCATGTAGAGTGGATAAGGTGACAACCTGGCAACTTGGTGGTCAAGAAAGGAATAATCCATGTGATGGAAGGATCTAGAAAGACATCATTGGAGAGATTAGAGATCCTGGATGATAATAAGCATGCTCCATTAGAGGACCACCTTGACACTTGGCGACTGATATGTTACTCTAGAAAGGCATGGCGATGGGTGATATAGCTATATATAGATATTCTTAGATAGAATAAGGAAGATGCTATCAAGGAAGAGAGCATGAATAGAGAGAATGGAAGGTGAAGCTCTGTGGGGATAATAAGAAGGTTCCAGAGAGTTAGGGATCTCATTTAGAGGACTGTAGGAGTAATAGATTGTCTAGAGGGATAGGTCTGTGAAAATATTTTTGTACTATTGGAAGTATAGTTAGGATTTCTGATACATGATTCTTATCTGCATTGATACATTGGCCCAGTATGGCCTTAGTGAATATAATATGGTTTTTGAAATATGATCAATATGAAATAAATGGTTCTATTCAAAATATGTATTGTTCATGGGTATAAACCCTAGTGCATTTCCTTTATGGTATAAATCATATTTGTTATCCATTTGATGTTTATCTTGTTATCGAAATAGGTATAATGATATAATAAATCATCTTAAATCTCTCAGAATGAATACATAGTTCTTTACATTTTGCATCTAATTTTTTTTCGTTAAGAAATGTATTCTCACAAGACTCACATAAAGGAGGGGCTCAGAGCTCCTGCGTGCTTCGAGTGAGCACCCATTGCCCACTTGGTGATAAGATGGCATGCATGGGATTAGACTATTTTTCTAAGGGAATAAAAATGACTACATCTTGGTTCTGATGTCAGGACCTCTTTTCGAAGTTGTTATGAGAAATGGCCACATATCAGTTCCATTGATGATATAACGCTTGACCTTGGAAAGTGATGAAGAATGGTTTAAGAGTACAGATGATGAGTTTGCTCAAATATTTAGCATTGGACCTAAGTTTGATACACATGGATGGGTAGAAGATCACCTGTACCATGAGCTATATGAAACCTTTTTCTGTTGCTTTCTAGTGAGACAGTATGAATGGCTTTTAGCATATGCATCTAGATGGATCTGGTACTATATATCATGTTTATGGACCTAAGATTATTACCAGAAGCTACAGGATGCATATCTAACTTGGACGTGTGTTTTTGACCACTGGTGGAGAGGATTGTTGACCATCTATAGGCTAAAATACATCATTTCTATGTATTCTTTTCCAGAGGTTGTTGAGTTTGAGTTCTTGAGGGATCCCAGAGGATCATTTTTATGTGTTATCTCGTTGTCTATAAAGATCTTGATCATTACATTAATTTTGGAGGCATTCCCTATGGCCAACTAAACTTCTCTAAGAGCTTAACAAGGAAGCTAGGGTGGAGGAAAATGGCGGATATTGCAGCTAAAAAGGAAAGGGAAGAGAGATGACTCAAGTATAGTGAGGCACGTGAAATGGATTTGGATAGATAATGTGAGGTTACATGAGTGATGGATTTATGGAGGCAAACAATTCGGGAAGGAGTTGAGGTTCACGCAGAGGATGTGGAACCTGAGTAGTCTGTGCTACACTATCTTGGTAAGCACGGAAGAGAATCCCCTTACACTTATGATGAGATTTTTTCACGTGGAGAAAGGATAGCCATTGTCGTACATCTAAACCCACCTAGTGACCAACCCCTAGTGCTTAGTTTCCTAGATCAAGAGATAATTATTTTTAATCCAGTTGGTATCGGGGTGAGTAACGATCTACGCCTAGGAGATATAATTTCTCGTTTGGGACATCTATGGCTGCACAAACCATTCCCATATTTGGAAGAATTTTTGGACAAGGTGTAAATACACAAAGTTTGGGTATCACGTCTAGGAGTGGCATAGGACACATAACTGGTAGCGGGGAAATATCACAAACCATCAGTACGTAGTTTAGTGGGACACTGGGAACACTAGGCGTGACCACTTCAGGCTATTTTCTAGCTACATGAGGTGGATATGTTAGTGTAGGGGCCGGAGGACCTGGTGGACCTAGCATATCTATAGGATTTCATGGGTCAGGAGGGACAGGGCCTAGTGGGTCTAGTGGATCTGGTGGCGGAGGAAACACAGGAGGAAACCAAGGTTCTGGGTCAGGTGGATAAGGGCTTCAGCCACCCCTAAAAGTAATTTTTAAGATGTCTTTGCACCTACTAGACTACAGAGGTATTGAGGATGCTACAAAGCATGTGCACAAGTGTGAATTGTTATGGCGTGTGAAGGGGGTCACTACCTCAGAGTGAAAGGAAATTCAGTTTGCAACAACATTGCAGAGGCACGCTTATAGCTGGTACCGCATGTATGACCCCCATCAAACGGTCATGGATTACACTGCATTAAAAAACACCTTCCTAACAGAGTTCCATATCCCTAAGTTCGAACAAAAGAGAATTAGTGCTATGAATGAGATCTAGCAAGGAATGGTAGAGAGTTTGTGAGAGTACGACACATGGTTCAAAACTATCTTATCAAAATTATCCTATAATATACACCCCTCTTAGCATGCTCAATGGTTTTTTGGGGGATTGATAACATCATTTAGAAGGGCATTGTCATACAAGACTTTCACATACTTGTGTGAGGCCTTGGAAGTTTCCCTACATGTTAAGGCTATTGGGAGCATTGATACTGGTGTGAGCCCTTTCTTGGAGGATCAAATTACAGAAATGGCCAAGCAGTTGGAGAATCTATCCGCAAAATCAGCACATGAGGTTTGTAGTGGTATTTTTTGCACATACTATGAAGTAGAAGAGCATACAAAGGATAGTTTCCCTTGAAAAGTGGTATGTGCCATGACAGCAGACTGTGAAATATGCCATGAGGATCATGATGTAAGTAGGTTTCCTCTACTACAGTGCACGATCCGCAAAAATGTGTCTTGTTATTACAAGATTTATACCTCTACGACCCATGACACCAAGGATTGTAGGTTGATTGATCAGATTCATGATGTTATTTATCTTGGTATACACCAGACTAGCCTTACAGGTAGTTCCAAGGATGATGATCACTGTTATGAAGGGCATGCAGATAGAGGGGCATGTGGAAGAGGTTTTCATGGAGGATTTCATGGTCACAATAACTGCAGAAGTGGAAGAAGTGAGTTCCCACATGGAACTTGTTATAACTACAGATTGACAGAGCATTATAAACTTGAGTGTCCTGATCTATTGCAATGCTCGTGGTGCGGAAAGAAGCATAAGTATGAGGAGTGTCCTGTGTTGTTTGAACACATGATCCAATAGCACTAAAAAAATTAAGGTGTTGGGATGGTAAGCATAAAGAAGGCTGACCCATAGTGGATGCCAAGAGTGGCACATGAGTCAGGATTAGAAGTTGTACTCATGATAATGCGAGTAGAGGCTACACGAGAAAGGTAGATGCCAAGACAAAAACTAGTTGTTAAGGAAGAGGTGGTACATGGGAAGTATGCAGACCCTGATCATTAAAAGGAGGTATATCAAGAGACTATGGATGTGATTCATGGATTACAAGGAGAGATACAGTGTCTAAAGGAGCAGTCAAGGTAGTTGGAGAATAGGAAGAATGTTGAGGCTCCGCAAAAAAATTTGGATGAGGTCAGGGAAGTGTGTAAAATGTGAAGGCATGAAAATATCGTTCCCTTGCTAGGAGAATGGTTACAAGAGAAGGTACCATGCATTGGGAGAGAGTGTGAATGGCAAGTTATTCATGCCAACCTTCCTCCTCATAGCCTTGACTATGATAAAGAGACCACATTGAATGTAGTTTTTGATGGGTGGCTTCTGAGTAATATCCTCATCGACACAAGAGCAGAGGTCAATGTTCTCACACTAGATGTTTGGAATCAAATGGGAAGGCCCTCATTATAGCCATCTTCAAATGTGTTTTATATGGTAAAAAAGACAAATTAAATTCCCATTGGAGTCTTAAAGGATGCAGTTATCATTATTCAGGGGGCCAAGTTCACTGGGAACTTTGAAGTCTTGGCACTAGCCAAGGCGGATAACTTTCCAGCGTTACTTAGGAACCCCTAATGTTACAAAAACAACACCAACCTATGGTTTAACAAAGGGTATATTAGTTTTGAGAAAAAGGAATAATAGGTCATCATCCCTTTAACATATGGGAAATCAACAACATACATTGATCCCTTGGGAGAAGAATTCCTTGATAGAATCTATGTGCGCTCCATCAGATACCCTAAGATAATTCATCCTACAAAACGAGTTATCCAATTTCAAGTTGTTCATTTGATGAGTGATACAACTAGAATAGCATCTAACAATTGGGTGCATGGGCTTATGAGTTAATTGGGTAACAATTGAGAGGATTTGTAAAAAAGGGTGACAAAGGCATTCTCAGTCAATCGCATGGGAAGGAAAAAGCTACCAAGTTACTCCATAGGAGCAAGCCCTGATGATTTCTTATGAGAGATGGAGGCTCGGGGGAGAAATGAGGATGAAAGGAGAAGTATGCTCAGTTATAAATTTCTTGGTAATGTAACACGTTGGTGGTTAACACATCGCGAGATTATACTAGAGTGGTGTGAGGTAAGAGTCACATTCTCTGTAAGGTTCTGCTGAAGTAATATGCCCACTATTATCCAATACTACCATGGCAAAGAACCCACCTCTTCCCATATCCAAGCATGTGAGAATGCCTAGATGGAAGGCATAGAAGCTTTACCACCTTTGTTATGGGTGCATAAGTTATATTCCACCTTACAAGGTTGTGACATGCATGGTACATTCACTCTGAGATACATCATCAGAAAAGGAATTTGCAGGAGTTAATGGCTGATCCCATTCAATATTTTGAGTATTGAAGTGCCAAGCCATCTATAGATAAGGAATTGCGAGTTGTCAAGTGCCTTATAATGGGAGATATTGCCATGGCAGAAGATAGGTTACTAGAATTTTTGGGTGAACCTAGTATGGAGATGCTTTTAGATGACAAGGAATCAGAAGAGATACATCTTAAGTGCGTGTGCATTGAGAAGGTAAAAGGAAAAATGGTCTATGTAATAGATTGTGAAGAAATGGAAAGTATGGATGTTAACCATTCTTACAGTATGCGTGAAGTCATAAATAGCACTGATGAGCGAGCGCATGCCTACCATGAGCCCTTGAAAATGAATAAGGTTAACATCAGGTCAAAGGCATAGCCTAAGGAAGCTATCATTGGGTATTACTGGTCGGAGAAATAAGTTTCAAATATTATTGATCTATTGCATGAATTTAAAGAATTATTCCCATGTGGGTACTATGAGCTCAAAGGTGTTTACCATTCCTTGGGGAAGACGAGGATCAAGTTGAAGGAAGGTGCACACCCAAGTCAGAAGAGACCCTATCAGATGAATCCGAACATGCACGTACGGGTCAAGGAAGAGATAGACAAGATGATCACTTCAGGCATCATTGAAGTTGTGGAGGAATTAGAGTGGATAATCCCAATGGTCATCAGTATCAAGAAGGATGGAAGGATGGAAGGATAAGGATCTGTGTTGACTACAAAGACTTGAACATAGTGTGTGTCATTGACCCTTTTCCAACCCCATTCACTAAAGAAATTCTGGAAGGAGTATCTGGGCATGAGGTTTATTCCTTCATGGATGGGTTCTAAAGGTATCACCAAGTCAATATTACAAAGGAATACCAGAGAAAGACGACTTTCACCATTGACTAGGAAATTTTTACATACATTGTCATGCCTTTTGGGTTGAATAATGTGCCTATTGTATTCTCGCGCATCGTGGTACAAGCATTTTAGGACTTCATCCATAAATTTCTTCAAGTCTACCTGGATGACTACACTGTGTATGGGCTGGTAAAAGAGCATTGTGAATATCTGAGTCTGATGTTCGAAAGATGTTGGCAGTTGAGGATATCCCTCAACATTAAGAAGTGTGTCTTTGCTACTCCATTTGGAACCCTGTTAGGACATGTTATATATAAGGAATGTTTTTTCGTGGATCTTGGCAATTTTTTTGTTATTATGGGATTGGGAGAGTGTTGAGTTGTGGATCTCAATTACTTTAGTTTAGCATGCAATGAAAACTTGCTGGAAAATACAGTAGCCATAATCGGTTAAGGGGGAACTGGCATCGGTCACCCAGGACTGGCATCAGTCATTTATGACCGGCATCAGTTAGGAAAGGGAGGAACTGGCAGCAATTCGGTATAACCGGTGTCGGTTACCTGTGCGAGGATGTTTTAATTAACTCTCGGGAATTAGATCTATTTTTAGCATTAAAGTATATCTATTGATTGTAATTACATAGCTAAGCTCCCTAAGTCTATAAACGACTATATAAGCATAAAAGCTAGGGTTTAGAAGATGATTAAAAAGAACTAGAAAGAACTTGCAAAAGTTGGTGAGAGAGAGAATTATTGGTGATGAAGAAAAATCTTGAGAGAAAGAAATTATTATACATCTGAGAGGTGCGGAAGATTGTAAATCTTCATTTTATATCTTGTCAAAGCTTTGGATAATAGATTGGCTTGTTTCTTGGTGTACGTCACCCACACTAGGTGAACCACGTTAAATTTGGTGTTGATTTATGTCTCTTCTTTTGTAACATCTTGATCATGGCAATTACTATGATGACTTTCCCTTTTGATATTGCAAATGTCGACATGTGATTTGTCTTAGGAAGGTGTATTCCTTCAATTTTGAAAATCATGTTTGCAATGAGTAAGTATTGTTTTTCTGAATTCATGCTTACTGTGGTTCTATTTAATGGGAAATGATATCATTTTACTTTACAATTCACAAGTTGTGAACCTAAAGAATTGTTTTCATACTTGATATATATATATATACATACACGTTAACAGAACACCTTGAATCAATTCCATTGATCCAAGGTATACTTCAGATTTTCTTTATTGTCATCTTGTTGATTGACTTTCTAAAATAAATGTATTTCAGAACCAAGTTGGGTTTTGTTGTAAATTGTAAAGAACCTGGTTTCAGGTATTCTTGCTCGGTATCATGCTACCAACGGTAAGATTTGATCTCCTGAATACATAAACTATAATACGGGATATCGTGAGAAGGTAAAAGATTTGTTATAAGGATATTGAGGTGAATATTTTAGCCTTGGATGGAATGTCCTGTGCTACGTTGGCTTTAACCTAAGGTGGCAAGACCCACTCGGAACCTATTATTGAATTATTATGGTTTGTTCTCTAACTTATGTTGTAACGACCTAACCTACTTGGACTTTAATCTAAAAGGTTGTAACTTAACCTAGGATAAATTCTAAGACCTAAGTGATAAGGTGGAAACCTAACTATTAATAAGGAGACCTAAAATATTACTAATCATAAGGGGGACCTATGGGATTGTGTGGCAAGTAGGAGGATAGTGGCGATATTTTGTAGACTATTAATGTGGAATAAAGTACAGTCCTTGCATTCTTTTAAATTGCCAAGTTGGTGGAAGCATGGGAAGTTCGTGGATGTTTAACTAACATTGTTTCTAAATTTAAAATACATGCAAAAATCTAAAATGGAAATTCGCCAAGTTTGAATTGGTGGTGGAGTGAGGAAGGAGGGGGAAATTGCATTCAATGCAATTAATGGCATTGGTTTCGGAAAAGAAACCCGCCTAGGAAAGAGGAGAAGTGGTTTTTGTGGGAATTATTATTCATTTGGTTTTCTAGTTTTTGCTCTGTGTTTGGTTTCCCTTTTAAGCCTAAAATTTTATTTTTGACCCATTGTAATCTTGAGTGCCTTTGAGCATTCTATGAGTTTGTGGAAACAAAAAGGTAGCTGGGAAATCTGGTTGTTGAAGTTTTTTCAGAGAATAAATCCTTGAATAGATTCAGTTGTTATCTTCTGCAAGTTAACAAGAAATCTTACCAGGCATGTTAGGCTCTTCCTAATAAACAGTTATGCTCTTTATTAAACATCTTCATTAAAAAAACTCTGCTCTTAGAATTGAGTGGTTTTTTGGAAATGTTCTAGTGTGTTTCTGGTTATGATCTTCTGTTTGAATTTTTTGTTTGGAAAAGTTGCAATATGGGTAATTTCTGGATGCGTTCATGTAAAATCGATGTTCTTAGTAGGAACTGTAAATGTATGTGAATTCATCACTGTTGTTACTATTTTAATGAAATGGGTGCTTGGATTGTTGCCTCCTTATGGGTTTTAAATTGTTGAAAGTAACAATGATATATTTACTCTTTTTCTTGAGTTGTATATGCTCGAAAGCTATGGATTTCATGGAATGATAAAACGGGAATTTGTTTGAAATTGTCTTCCTTGTTGGAAATGTGGTTTAAATATGACTTGGTTACTTGAAGCCTTGTGACTACCATTTTTTCATTCGTATTTCATGGTTTGGAAGAGATATGTTACTTCTTTTACTTCTGGGTACCCATAATGATTGTTTAAAAAAAAATTATTATTTTCTCATTTGAACCAGAGATTAACTCAGTTTGCTTGTTTGAAGGATTGTGTCAGAATATACAGTTTCTTCTCACTTTTGAACTCGATGATGAGTATAGGTATTGTGAATGAAAACTCCTTTGTAATTTATTATTGTATTTGAACCAGGATGAATTCTTTCCCTTTGCGATTAAATGATTTCTCTTATTCATGTGGAATTGGGATCAAGTTTTACCTAGTTATAATCTTTTAATTGTTTTAATCTTTAGGATGAACTTGCTTATTATAGCGTAAACGACCATTAATGTAAGGATGGAACTGGAAGGTCAGTAGTTTCTTGATAAATTGGGTTATCTGTAATTAAATTCATTCAAAAATTTTGCCAAGGTAGCTAGAAGATACTGAGGCTATCCTTGTTTCAGGTTGAGGGAAGTACATTGTTTTTAACCAGTTTATATGTTATAGTTTTTATATTTCGGTAAAATATTGGTATGAAGTATTGAGAATCCTTTCTCATTTTGACTATTGACCCTTCCGAGTTGTGGGTTTCATTACTATTACTTTTGTGTAAAAAAAACGGAAAATTTTGTTATTACCTCTCTCTGACTATTTACTTACGTTATTATCCCTCCTATTATGAAATCGACCAGTTCGGTCGTGCTAACCATAGAAGAATGTAAAAAAGATAATAGGAAGAAATAATTCTTCCTTCTCCTTTTTTAAATTTCTATTAAGGAGATATTGGATCAATATGTGATTTCCTTTGGGTTTATGTAAATGTGATTTGCATTTTATGTTCACTCCGATCGGGGTAAAATACTACTATGTTGTTGAATTCTGAAAGGTGACAAAAGTCACCTTCTTGGTGTCTGATCGTTGTCTTTCTCTTTCATTGAACTTGGTCAAATCCGAGTTCTTATTAGATGAGAAATATTTTTTGTTTGAGTATAAGTTATTCCATCATAAAGCTTCCATTTACTAAGATTAAATGAAATTGATCTTGTTTTGTATGATTGGTAAATCATTACTTCTCTCAATTACCTCTCTTTTGGGAATTGTTAAAGTTAACATATATACTTATTTCTTTTTTTGAACATTCGATTAAATTTGGAATGAAACCTACACATTATAGTATGGAACAGCTAAGAATTCAAGGATGTGATGTTGCTTGTCTGTTGTAAACTCACTGAAGATATTTGTAATTAGGAATGTTGCTTGATCATGATGTTTATTTATTAAGATGAGTTTTTTTAATCCATTCTTCTTTCAAAGGTGTTTTATTCTTATGAGTTATCTATCTAAATTGCTTGAACATTTCATAAAATCAGGGTTCTTTTATTGAGACAGTTAGTCGAGAGAACATCATTTTAATGTTAAGTGCTTAACATGCTCAGTTTGGCAAACTAACCCATGCTAGCAATTTTTGTAGATGGCCAACATAAGTGTTAAAGAAGACATGATCTTTTATGATGATTCTCTCATTTAATTAGATGTTGGACCTTATATGAGACATTGTTATTCCTTTCGGATGTAATTGAAAAAGAAAAGATGTATTTTTTTGAGTTATCATTGTTGTTTGAGTAAGAGTGAAGTTCAAATACTGGACTTGTACAATCTATATATATATATATATATATATATATATATATATATATATATATATATATATATATATATATATATATATATATATATATATATATATATACATATATTACTTTGAGGAATAAGAAAAGGAATGGTGTGTTATTTTAATTATTGTATCATTATTCAATTGTTGAATGAAAATTGTGAACTTATTCTTATTCTTTGAAATTGTACTTGTATAAACAATGGTTGTTAGATTTAAAAAGGATATAATGAAAAGGAGGGAATTGACACTCTTCTCTTCTCTTAAATATAACCTATAAGTTGGAATGTACAAATGGTTAATACGTAGGTCAATATAGATTATCAATTAACTTGATAAAAGAGTAACATACATATGAACTCATGTGTAATTAATCATTGAAAATGGATCTTAACTAGTGGATGATGAGGAAAGAACAAATAGTTCTGGAATAAGAATCTGTTCATACCCTTTGGGGTTTCGTATCCAAAGGATACTTGGAAAGAGGAAATTATATCTCCTCTTAATAAACCTTAAATTAAGGTAAGATAATTGAAAGGAAATGGATTCTTGTCTATAGGAAATAGACCTCATTCAAATGAGTTCTAACATAAAGGAAACCTAAATTTAGATTCAGTGGTGAATGAACTTGATTAATCTTAGTAAGTTAATCTTACTATGTTAAGCTGATTTGGATTGTACGTCTGAGACTTTAAATAACAAACCAAGAAACGATATACAATCCTTTGGAAGGGAGGAGTGATTATATATTAATCTTCATGAAAATTTAAGTCATTCATGACTAACAACTATAATGAACGAAGAGGTTATAGGATCGGCAAGGTTGCAAAAATTATTCTTAAATTATAACGATAAGAAAGTGATCAAACTCTTAGCTATATATGTATCCCTAGATGGGAGGATTCTGCAGGATGTTGGTACATGCCAACTGCAATAAGGTGTCATCATGAAGGTTGGGTCTTCATGATGACACAATGTTATAACCAACATGTTGCAACACCCTTCTCAATCGGATCATCTAGGTTTACATAATCTTAAACTTGGCCTCAATTTTACTTCGAACTTAGTTAGGAACATGTCCTTGTATATGGAGTGACTCACGATGAGTAAAGGTAACTAGACACACATAAATGACTAGGGTCAATGAGGTATGTCTATGTACCCTTAGTCATCACGAGTGCTTCCCTATACCTTTTCATATTGTTGACTTGGATTAAGGTTCAACTCTTGACAAGAGGACTTACAGGAGTCAGAAAAGACCATTCTAGATAAAAAATGAAGTGGGGTGAAGGACATATTCCATTGATGAGTATTCCATATAGGAATATAATCATGCTACACATGTGAAAATATTTGGCTAAAGTATCGCAAGCTGCTGGTTGCGTTGTCTTGGATCACCTAGTTTAAGAAGAAGGATTTTAGAGGAATATCGGTAACAGATATTCAGATAGGCCTCTTAAATAGAACACTTCAATAGCCAAAAGGGTAAAGAGAACCAGGTATACTTATTATACATTACATTGAACTAACATGAAGGATCGGTAAGAAGACGAGTCATGAAATGAGAAATCGATGAAACTCCGAGCCATGAAATGGGAGATCGGTAATTCATCTAGTCATTACAGTTGCATATGGTTATCTGTTATGAGATTGAATGGCATAGAATGTGTGTTCCATATTATGAATATGTGAATATAGAACATTGATCTAAAAATAATGTGTGTTTTAAATAATAATCATTTAAAACAGAGAACGTTATTTAAAACTTGGAACGTGTGTTCTAAATTATGATAATTTAGAGCAGGGAACGTTATGTAAAAAAATCACCTTATTCTAGAGTCATAAATGGGAATGTTACATCTTGGTATCAGAGCTAAAGGTTACAACACTTAGACCTATTGTGTCCATAATCTGATAAAATTTACATTTTCTTGTTAAATATAAAATGCTTAGAACAAGAGGGAATGCTGCAAACAACCCGCTACTGGGTGAAGAAGCAGCTACCACCCAGAAACTCGACGAGATCCTTGTTGCCCTCCTGGACATAAGAGATCATCTTACTGTATTGGAAAATTAAGCAATGGGCAATGAGGAGGAGGAAGAAGATGCTGACAATGATGATCAGCTGCCTTCTGCGGACAACACCAATGGAAGGAATTAGGGTGTTGATAATAGTAATGTGAACGTGCCTAATTATCCTGAAAATAAAAGGGAAAGATTAGCAGCAGAACTCACCAATGATATAAAAAGAATAAGCCCTCCTAATTTTGATGGAACTACGTTAGGAGATAGGGCTAAGAACTGGCTCAGTGAAATGGAGAGTTACTTTGCTATAAGAACCTTCTCTAAAGAAACAAAAGCAATATGGGGAGTGTATCATCTTTCCCATGAGGCATCTTCATGGTGGGACAACCGAAAGGCTGAGTTGAATATTGTTGAATCAGACATAACTTGGGATCAATTTAAAGGTTATTTTAGGCAACGATGGCTACCTCAACTTTATTATGATCAGAAAATGACTGAATTTCAGAACTTATCACAAGGAAAGTCAATTGTGATGGATTATTGGGAAGGGTTTACTAAACTCCTTAAGTACGTGCCTCAGTATCAAACTGACGAGAATTTCAGGATACAAAAAATTATTATGGGACTGAATCCCATCATAGGTGGTGAGGTAGATGTTCTTAGTCCAACCACTATGGAAGGGGTTGTTAAAAAGGCCATAAGGCAAGAACAAAAATTAAAAGCAATCTCTGATCATAGAGAAGAAATTAGAAAGAAGGCTCCGAACTCGTCTTCATCTCTTACATCAAAAAAGGAACCCTGGAAGAGGTTTGGCATAGAAAATAAATTTACCACTGATAATAATAAGAAAACAGCAATAAGCAAACATGTCACTAGTATGTGAAACATCTTTGTCAAGAACAATAACAATGGACAGAAGTCCTACGGAAGCCAGAATGATAACTTCAAGGCTGGAAATAAATTTGAACCTAGGAAGGGGCCTGTTGGAAGCTGTTTTAACTGTGGTAAAGATCATTACGTGAGTCATTATCCCTTGAAGAAGGATGACCACAATCAGTAGCACAGAATACACGCTGCAGTAGCTGACAAACAGGTTGAAAAGCAAGCCACGCCCATAGAATTTGTGGGTAATTTATTCGGTATACCTGTGACTATACTTTTTGATACTGGAGTTACTAAATGTTTTATTTCTACTAAGTTAGCTTCAAAATTAAAAATAAGAGCTCAGAAAATGGAAAAATCATGGACTATGCATTACAGAAATAATGATGTTCATACAATTAGTATGTGTCTTTTTAGGGCAGTCCTTCACTTGCCTAGTTTTTCCACAGAAGTTGATCTTTATGTTGCTCCTTTGGGATCTTATGATATAATCATAGGTGTTAACTAGTTATCTGAACACAAATCAAAGGTTGACTGTTATGAAAAATAGATTAGTTTCTTAGATGACCTATAGAAAATAATAGTCATTCAGGGTGTAAAACACGAGATTTCAGTTAGAAGGTTGTCAGCAATGCAACTTAAAAGGGCTAAAAATAGAGGCTGCACTTTGTATGCCATAAAAATGTTAGAAATTGCTAAAGAAAGTAGTGACTTTATGGAAAGATACCCCTTGCTACAAAATTTTAGAGATGTATTCCTAGAAGAATTTCCAGGTATTCCACCTAAAAGGGAGTTTGACTTCTCAATCAATATCAAATCAAGAATCAAGCCTATATCCAAGGCACCTTATAGAATGACTACCACAGAACTGGTAGAGCTAAAGGCTCAGTTACAAGAACTTTTTTCAAAAGGTTTGATAAGGCCGAGTGTCTCACCTTGGGGAGCACCGGTAATTTTTGTGAAGAAGAAGTATGGCACACTTAGATTGTGCATTGATTACAGAATGTTGAACAAGGCAACTGTTAAGAATCGATATCCGCTTCCTATAATTGATGATCTATTTGACCATATGAATGGAGCCTCGGTGTATTCTAAAATAGATCTTCGATCTGGTTATCATCAGTTGAGAATAAAGGATGAAGACATTCATAAAATGAATTTAGAACGAGATATGGGCATTATGAGTTCATATTTTACCATTTGGGTTGACTAATGCACCCACCGCCTTTATGAACTTGATGAACAATATTTTTCAAGAATATTTGGACAAAAATTTGCTAGTATTCTTGGACGATATTCTCATATATTCAAAGAGCATTGAAGAACACCATGAACATCTGAAGATAGTTTTGGAAATCTTGAGAAAGAGGAAGTTGTATGGTAAGTTGTCAAAATGCTCCTTCTATGACACAGAAGTGCACTATTTGGGTCATGTTATAAGAAAGGAAGGAATAGCTGTAGATCCTTCAAAGATCATAGCTATAACTGAGTGGCCTGCACCCAAGAATGTCCATGAAGTCAGGAGCTTCATGGGACTTGCAGGTTATTATAGAAAGTTTGTTAAAGACTTTTCTAAGGTCGCTGCACCAATAACTTCATTACAGAAGAAAGACAAGAAATTTTTTTGGAATGATAAATGTGAATCTGCCTTTAAGATTCTAAAGGAACGGTTAACAACATCACCTATTTTAACTGTACCTAATCCCAATGGGAACTTTACTGTTGTAAAAGATGCATCTGGGGAAGGCCTCAGAGGAATTATGTTATAGGATGGCCATGTCATAGCATATGAAAGTAGAAAACTCAAGTTACATGAACGGAATTATGCTCCCCATGACCTAGAGCTTGCTTCCATTGTTCATGCACTTCAAATTTGGAGGCATTACCTTCTCGGTAAGCCATTTGAACTAAAAACTGACCATCTTGGGTTGAAGTATATTTTTACTCAACCAAACCTGAATGCAAGACATCGAAGATGGTTAGAATTTCTATCTCAGTATCATTTTGATATAAGTTATATTAAGGGCAAGGAAAATAGAGTAGCAGATGCTCCAAGTCGTAGGAAGCACATTTCTGCTCTCATAGCATTAAGAACTCATTTTAAGGATGAGGTGAAAAGCGTCATGGAATCTGATTCCTATTTTCAGCAGGTAAAGGCAGCACTTGCTGCAGATCCAAATGACGTGAGATATAAAGGTTTTCACTTTGACAATGAAGGAATCTTATGGTTTGAAAACAGGGTATATATACCCTTGGCAAATGATTTAAGAAAGAAATTGTTAAATGAATTTCATAATTCACCTTTTTCTGGACATCCGGGCATTATAAAAATGCTTGCTTATATAAAATAGCAATATTTATGGAAAGGGATGAAAAAGGACATAATAGAATTCGTGACACATTTCTTAGAATGTCAACGTGTCAAAACATAACATATGCATCCAGTCATTTTACTGTACCCTCACAGCATTCCACAGTACAAATGGAAAGTGATAACTATGGGATTTGTTCAACGATTGCCTATGTCAAAGAGTAAACATGATGTCATCTTAGTAGTTGTTGATAAACTAATAAAAGTAGCACACTTTATAGCTGGTAATCTAAAGGATGATTCACCTGTGTTGGCAAAAAGATTTTTGCATGAGATTTTTAGATTACATGGAGTACCCGAATTGATCATATCAGATAGAGATCCAAGAATGACATCAATATTTTGGAAAACACTTAATGTTGCTTTGGGAACTAAGTTGAATTTCAGCTTTGTGTATCATCCAGAAACGGATGGACCAGACTGAAAGAGTTAATCAAGTTTTAGAGGACATGTTAAGAATGTATTGCATGGACCAGTAGTATAAATGGGAGGAGTACCTTCCATTGGTTGAGTTTTCTTATAATAACACGTATCACGCCTCTCTAAAAATGGCACCTTTCGAAGCCTTATACGGAAGGAAATGCAGGACCCCTGTTAGTTGGGACAACATTGAGGACAGAGAGATAATTGGGCCAGAAATCCTTATAGAAATGGAACAACAAGTTAAAATGATTCGTGAACGCTTGAAGGAGGCTGTTGATAGGAAAAAAAGTTATGCAGACTTAAAATGGGTTGATAGGAAATATGAACTTGGTGAAAAGGTCTTTCTTTCGGGTTAAGTCAAAAAAGAGTTTTATAAATTTTGGCAAGGCTACTAAGTTGTCACCTCGTTATGTGGGACCCTTTGAAATTATTGAAATAATCAACCATATAGCTTATCGTATAGCTTTACCTCCTGATTTATCATTAATGCATGATGTTTTCCATATTTCATTGCTTGAGAAATACGTATAAGATTTATCACATGTGCTGAATTGGAATTCCTTGTAGGTCCAAGACCCAAGAATAATTGTGGTTAAGCCCATTCAAGTGCTGGAACTCGCCAATTACACTTAAGAAATTATGAAGTGAAACAATGTAAGGTCCAGTGGGACCAGTTTAGCGAAGAAAGTGCAACTTGGGAAGATCTCGAAGAAATGAGATCTACTTTTCCATACTTGTTTGATCAGAATTAATTCTGAAAGTTGATAGAATTTGAAAAAATTTATCCATATTTTGATGATGAATCTGCCAAACTTGGGTAGTTACTGAACTATTGGACAGATATTTAAAATACTGTTTTGAAAATTTAAACTTTCAAATTTAGTTTTGAATGAACCTATGAATGGAAGGACAGATAACTAAATTTTGTCCTAAATCTTAATGATTTGACTAATTTAATCATTGGGCCGATGATTCTATTAAGGAGGAAGTTATGTAATGTCTTGATCATGGTAGTTACTACGATGACTTTCCATTTTGATATTGTAAATGTCGACATGTGATTTGTCTTAGGAAGGTGTATTCCTTCGACGTTGAAAATCATCTTTGCAATGAGTAAGTATTGCTGTTATGAATTCATGCTGTGGTTCTGTTTAATGGGAAATGATATCATTTTACTTTGCAATTCACAAGTTATAAACCTAGCAGAATTGTTTTCATACTTGATATATATATATATGTATATACAACACACCTTGAATCAATTCCATTGATCCAAGGTATAATTCAGTTTTTTCTTTATTGCCATCTTGTTGATTGAATTTCTAAAAGAAATGTATTTCACAACCAAGTTAGGTTTTGTTGTAAATTGTAAAGAACCTAGTTTCAGGTATTCTTGCTTGGCATCATGCTGCCAACTGTAAGATTTGATCTCCTGAATACATAAACTATAACGCGGGATATCGTGAGAAGGTAAAAGATTTGTTATAAGGATATTGAGGCGAATATTTTAGCCTTGGACGGAATGTCTTGTGCTACGTTGGCTTTAACCTAAGGTGGCAAGACCCACTCGGGACCTATTATTGAATTATTATGGTTTAGTCTCTAACTTTAGTGTTGTATATATACATAACCTACTTGGACTTTAATCTAAAAGGTTGTAACTTAACCTAGGATAAATTCTAAGACCTAAGTGCTAAGGTGGAAACCTAACTATTAATAAGGGGACCTAATTTATTACTAATCCTAAGTATGGGATTATGTGGCAAGTGGGAGGATAGTGGATTTTCATGGAATGATAAATGTGGGAATAAATTACAGTTTGCATTGTTTTAAATTGCCTTGGTGGAAGCATGCGAAGTTTAAACTAACATTGTTGGTTAAATTTAAAATACATGCAAAAATCTAAAATGGAAATTTTCCAAGTTTGAATTGGTGGTGGAGTGAGGAAGGAGGGGGAAATTGCATTCAATGCAATTAATGGCATTGGTTTTGGTGAAGAAACCCGCCTAGGAAAGAGGAGAAGTAGGTTTTGCTGGGAATTATTATTCATTTGGTTTTCTGGTTTTTTCTCTGTTTTGGTTGCCCTTTTGAACTGAAAATTTATTTTCGACCCATTGTAATCTTGAGTGCCTTCGAGATTCTATGAGATTGTGGAAACAAAAATGAGTTGGGAAATCTGGTTGATTAAATGATTTCTTTCATACATGTGGAATCCTTGAATAGACTCGTGTTATCTTCTGCAAGTTAACAAGTAATCATTTACCATCATTTTAATCTCTTCCTGTTAAACATGTTATGCTCTTTATTAAACGTCTTCATTACAACCACTCTATCTTAGAATTGAGTGATTTTTTTGGAAATGTTCTAGCTTAGTAGTTGTTTGGTAATGATCTTTTGTTAACTGTAATTGAATTCACTAAATACCTGCTACCATGGGTAGCTTATATGCTCCATGAGAATCGATGTTCTTAGTTTTGAATTGTAAATGTATGTGAATTCATCATGCTGTTAATTTTAATGAAATGGGTGCTTGGATTGTTGATATCCTTGTGGCTAGGTAAATTAGTTGAAAGTAACAGTGATAATCTATTTCACTCTTGATTATCGAGTTCTATATTGTTTTCTCTCTCTTTCGTCAATGAATCAAGGGGACTTTGTTTGAAATTGTCTACTCTTGTGTGGAGAATGAAAGGTATGACTTGTGTTTCTTGAAGCTCTTGTGACTGTTACCATCTTGTTATTCGTATTTCATCTTTGCTGGAAAAGACCATGTTACGGTTGTGTTAACTAGGTACCCAGAATGATTGTTTAAAAACAAAATGATTATTTTCTCATTGGAACCAAGATTAACTACTTGTTTGAAGGATTTGTCAGAATATACTTCCTTTCCAATTTTAGAGTCGAGGATGAGTATATTGGTATTGGTGTATGATTGCCTTTGTAGTGTAAGTAATTGTATTTTAACTTGGATGAATTTTTCCTCTCTCTGAGATGGGTGAATACCATGTTCTCCTTATTGAATTTTGAAGGGATGACACGTTGTACTTCATGTAGTTTAATCACTTTTCCCTCTTCTGCATGGAACTTGGTTGAAGCTAAGTGAGTTATTAGATGTGAAGGAATCTTCCTTTATTTTGGATATGTAGTTATTTCATCATAAAAATCTCATTTATTAGGATGAAAAGAAATTGGCTTGATTTTGTCTGAACAGGTAAATCATTACTTCATTTAATTATTTCTCTTTTGAGAATTGTTAGAAGTTAATATTCATCGGGACATTTTGTTTATCAATTTGGGATGAATTCTACACATTATAGTATGGAACAACTAGGAATTTAGGGATGCAATATTTCTGACTGTTTGTTGTAATTTTACTGAAGAGATTGCTAATTAAGAGTGATGTTTGATCATGATGCTTACTTATTATGATAGCCCGAAATAATCCATTCCTTCTCCTCTTTTAAATTTCTTATTACCATTCTTATTGAGTTGTGTTTATTCTTATCAGTTATCTATCTGAATTGCTTGAACGTTTAATAAAAGTAGGGTTATTTTATTGAGACAGTTAATCAAGAGCACATCATTTTAATGTTAACTTCTTAACATGCTCAATTCGAGTGAACTGACCTGTGCTAGCAATTTTTGCAGATGGATTCCATAAGTGTTAAAGAAGACATGCTCTTTTATGATGCTTGGTAAATCTCGTTTAATTAGAGACTGGACCTTATATGAAACATTGATATTCCTTTCTGATGTAATTGAAAAAGAAAAGTTGTATTCTATGGAGTTATCAATGATGTATTGCATGAGTGAAGTTCAAATTTTGGACTTGTACTATATATATATATATATTAAATCGAGGAATGAGAAAGGGAATGGTGTGTTATTTTATTTGTTGTATTATTATTGAATTGTTGAAAGAAAATTGTAAACTTATTCCTATTCTTTGAATTTGTACCTATATAAATGATGGCTGTTAGATTTAAAGGGATATAATGAGGAGGGAATTGACACTCTACTCTTCTCTTAAATACAATTTTTAAGTTGGAATGTACAAATGGTTAATACTTAGGTCAATATGGATTATCAATTAACTTGATAAAAGGGTAACATACATATGAATTCATGTGTAATTAATCATTGAAAATGGATCCTAACTAATGGATGATGAGGAAAGAACAATTAGTTTCTAGAATAAGAATTTGTAAATACCCTTTGGAGTGTCGTATCCAAAGGATACTCGAAAAGAGGAAATAAACCTTAAATTAAGTTAAGATAATTGAAAAGAAATAGATTCATGTGTATAAGAAATAGACCTCATTCCAATGAGGTCTAATATAAAGGAAACCTGAATTTGGAATCAGTTGCGAATGAACTTGATTAAGCTTAGTAAGTTAACCTTACTATGTTAAGATGATTTGGACTGTACAGTCTGAAACTTTAAATAATGAACCAAGAAACAATATACAATCCTTCAGAAAGGAGGAGTGATTGTATATTAAGTTGCATGACAATTTAAGTCATTCAGGGCTAGCAACTATAATTAACAAAGAGGTTAGAAAATTAGTAAGGTTGCTGAAACTTATTCTTAAATTATAAAGATAAGAAAGTGATAAACATCTTAGCTGGATATGTAACCCTAGATGGGAGGATTCCATAGAATGTTGGTACACGCCAACTGCAATAAGGTTTCATCATGAAGGTCGGGTCTTCATGACGACACAATGTTGTAGCTGACATGTTGCACCACCGTTCCGAATCAGATCATCTAGGTTTACATAAGCTTGGACTTGGCCTCAGTTTTACTTTGGACTAAGTTAGGAACATGTACTTGTATATGGAGTGACTCGCAATTACTAAAGGTAACTAGACACACGCAATCGACTAGGGTCAACGAAGTATGTTTGTGTACCCTTAGTCATCACGAGTGCTTATCTATACCTTTTCATGTTGCTGACTTGGATTAAGGTTCAACCTTGGACAAGATGACTGACAGGAGTCAGAAAAGACCATTCTAGATAACAGATGAAGTGGGGTGAAGGACATATTCCATTGATAAGTATGTCGTCTAGGAATATAATCATGCTAAGCATGTGAAAATCTTTGGCCAAAGTGTTGAGTATGGATCTAAATTACTCATGTTTTAGCATGCAAATAGAACTTGCTGGAAGTTGACAGTAATTGACATCGGTTAGAGTGTGACTGGCATCAATCAGGACAAGTTGGAGCTAGTGACGGTTGGGCAGAACCAGGCATCGGTTACCTGTGCGACAAGTTTTTAATTAACTCTCGGGATTTATTTCTATTTTTAGCATTGGAATAGATTTAATGAATGTAATTGTATGGCTAAGTGCCCTAAGTCATAAACTACTATTTAAAGCATAAAGCTAGGGTTTAGGAGAGGATTGATCATAATTACAAGATAATTATGTGAGAGAGAATTCTTGGTGAATAATCAAAAAGCTTGAAGGAAGAAAGTACTGAACATATGAGAAGTGTAGAAGATTGTTAAATCTTCATTGTATATCTTGTCAAAGATTTGGATAATAGATTGGCTTGTTTCTTGGTGGACATAGCCCACACTGGGTGAACCATGTTAAATTTGGTGTTCATTTATGTCTCTTGTTTTGTATAATTATTTTTGTAGAATATCTGATTTTCTTTGCATGTATGCTTAGATCTAATATATACTCTGTACAACTGGTGTGCTAACCCCAACAACTGGTATCAGAGTTTTGTTTGAGGGTTTTGTGTGTTGCAGATTTACTCACAAAGAGTTTTCTGATTGAGTGGGAGCTACAAAAATGACAAAATATAATAAATACAAGGTAGAGAAGTTTGACAGCTGAAATTATCAATTATGGAAGATGTAGATTGAGGATTATCTGTATCAAAGAGATTTGTACTTACGTTGGATGAGAAGT
The DNA here is from genome assembly GCA_019776745.2 of Taxus chinensis. NCBI lineage: Eukaryota > Viridiplantae > Streptophyta > Pinopsida > Cupressales > Taxaceae > Taxus > Taxus chinensis. The sequence continues at coordinate 326,277,145 of CM034156.1, read as the reverse complement.
CTAGACCTACGAAGATGATTGATGAAGAATGGAAGATTCTTGACATAAAGGCTTTAGGATCTATAAGATTGAGCCTGGTAGCATCTTTGGCTTCTAATATTACAGAAGCGGCTTCTATGGTAGACTTAATGAAATATCTTGCTAATTTATATGAAAAACCTAGTGCTGCAAATAAATTTTATTTGATGAAGAAACTTTGTAGTTATAAGATGCATGAAGGTGAATCTGCCTCTAGTCATTTGAATGATTTCTGATCTATTGTAAATAATTTAAAATCGATTGGTTTCAATAGCATTTGATGATGAAGTAAAAGAACTTTTATTCTTATGTTCTTTGCCTAATAGTTGGGACAACTTGGTAATGACTGTTAGTAATACATCATCTACTAATAATATTTTGAAGTTGATGATGTGGTCAGTATAATCTTGAATGAAGAAATTCATAGGAAAAGTACAAAGGAAACATCATCTAGAAATGCTTTGAATGTAGAAAGCAGGGGCAGGCAGAAGGAGAGATCCAAGAGTAAGAGTAAGAGTAATGAGAAATCAAAGTCAAGGGATAGCAGATCTAAAACCAAAAGTAATGGAATTACTTGTTGGAAATGTGGAAAGAAAGGACATGCAAAGAAATATTGTTGGTCAAAGAATAAAGAGAACTAACAACAAAATAAAGGTAAAGAGGTGAATCTTGCTGGATCATAGGTAATGAAAGATGCTCTTATTATTTCTTTGGATAGTAGAATTGAATCATGGGTTTTAGATTCATGAGCTTCTTTCCATGAAACCCCTAATAAGGGTTATTTCAGAAATTATGTCCAGGGCAATTTTGGGCATGTCTATGTGGGTGATGATGAACCTTGTAGTATTAGTGGTAAAGGGGAAGTTCATCTAAAATTACAGAATGGAAATACATGGGTATTGAAAGATGTGAGGCATGTGCCAAGCCTCAGGAGGAATCTTATTCCTACAAGGCAACTAGGTGAATATGGTTGCATGGTTACTTTTATAGGATACTCTTGGAAAGTCACCAAGGGTGCTTTTATTGTGGCAAGAGGTAAGAAGGTAGGAACATTATATTTATCTACCTGTATTACTGATTCCTTTTTCTGCTTTATCTACTTCAGATTCAGATGCATGCATGTGGCATAATCGGTTCGGTCATATGAGTCAAAAAGGAATGCAGATCTTAAAGGCTAAGGGTAAGTTATTAGATTTGAAAGATTTAGATCTTGATTTCTGTGAGCATTGTATCTTTGGAAAGCAAAAGAGAGTGAGATTTCTCAAAGTTAGGGGAAACTAAGAAGGAGCAGAAATTAGAAGCTTGTACACTTAGATGTGTGAGGACCATCTCAGGTAGCTTCTCATAGTGGATCCCAATATTATTTTACTTTCATTAATGATGCTACAAGAAAGGTATGGGTTTATTGTATTAAACACAAATTTAATGTTTTTGAAACTTTTAAAAGATGGAAATCCCTTGTTGAGAATGAATCAAATTCTAATTTAAAGTGCCTTAGATTTGACAATGGTGGTGAATACTGTAGCAAGGCTTTCAATGATTATTGTTCAGTGAATGGGATACGTAGAGAAAGAACAGTTCCAAGAACAACACAAGAGAATGGTGTTGTAGAGAGAATGAACAGGACAATCATGGAACATGCTAGAAGTATGAGGATACATTCTAGATTGCCCTCGCAGTTTTGGGCAGAAGCAGTTGATACAACAATTTATTTGATTAACTGTGGCCCTTCTAGTTCACTAGATGGAGGATTACCAGAGGAAGCATAGACCGGAAAAGAGGTAGATCTTTCTTTTCTTAAGTTTTTTAGTTCATAAGATTTTGTGCATGTTGATAGAGAAAATATAAAGAATGTTGGATGCAAAATCCAAGAGGTGCACTTTCATTGGTTATGGATTTGGTGATTTCAATTTTCATTTTTGGGATTTAGAGAATTCTAAAATTGTTAGGAGTTGTGATGTTGAATGGAAGGAAAAGAGGATGTACAGGGATCAAATTTTGGTACCCAAGGATGAGAAAATTGAGAAGTTTATTGAATGAAAATGAACTCTCATATTTAAAAGAAACACCTTAAAAAATTACACAGTAACCATGGCACTCGGTTGAGGCCCTGACCGACATCGGTCAGATGAACCGCTGATCCATTACAGAGGATCCAGAACCGGTGTCAGATTATCCAGAACTGACGTCGGTTAGAGGTGACTGGCATCGGTCATTGTCAGAAGTTGGATACTAATGTCTAGGAGGTCCAGATTTGAGCCTCCGGTACCCCCCAAACTCCTGTGAGAAGGTCACAAAGGGTAAGTCAACTTCGAGAAAGATTTTCACCTTCTCTATTTTATCTATTATTGACTGATAGTGGTGAACTAGAAAGCTTTGAAGAAGCAATGCAAGATAAAACTCACGTTTAGTGGGAGCATAGACATGGATGAGGAGATGAACTCTTTGGAACAGAACCAAACTTGGGATTTGGTTAAATTGACCAGCAGGAAAGAGAACATTGTAGAACAAGTGGGTTTATAGAATTAAGGAAGAAGAGGGTGGACAGAAAAGGTACAAGGCAAAGCTTGTAGTAAAGAAATTTGCATAAAAAGCAGGTATTGAATTTGGTGAAATATTTTCTCCTGTTGTTAAGATGACTTCTATTCGTACTATATTGAGTTTAGTTGTAGTAGAAGATTTGCATTTAGAGCAACTAGATGTGAAGATGAATTTCCTTCATGGTGATTTGGATGAAGAGATTTATATGTAGTAGCCGCTTGGGTATGAAGTCAAGGGTAAAGAGAAATTAGTGTGTAGGTTGAAAAAGAGCCTATATGGGCTCAAACAAGCTCCAAGGCAATGGTACATGAGGTTTGATAGTTTTATGCATGAGCATGGTTACTTGAGATGTGAATCTGACCATTGTGTTTATTTCAAGAAGCTTGAAAATGGGAGATATATTATTTTGTTACTGTATGTGGATGATATACTTATTGCAGGATCTAGTATGTAGGACATTGGTGAGCTTAAAGAGAAAGCTAACTCACACATTTGTAATGAAGGATTTGGGAGCTGTAAAAAAAATTCTTGGCATGCAAATACATAGAGACATGAAAAACATGAAATTGTATTTGTCTCAGGAGGATCATATCTACAAGGTGTTAGAAAGGTTCAACATGTAGAATACAAAACCTGTTAGCACACCTATGGCTGGAAACTTCAAATTGAGTAAAGATCAGTGTCCTTCATCATAAGAGGAGGTCAAATACATGACATGAGTGCCATATGATTCAACAATTGGAAGTCTCATATATGCTATGGTTTGTACTAGACCATACATTGCACATGCAGTGGGAGTTGTGAGTAGATATATGGCTAATCTAGGTAAAGAGCATTGGAAAGCAATCCAATGGATACTCAGGTATTTGAAAGGGACATCTAGCATGAAGTTATGCTATGGAGGTTCAGATATTTCATTATGTGGCTATGTTGATTCGGATATGGTTAGAGATCTGGATGGTAGAAGGAGCACTACTGGATATATTTTCATAGTAGGTGGGATGACAGTTAGCTGGATTTTGAGATTGTAGAAGGTTGTGGCTTTGTCTACTACAGAGGCAGAGTATGTTGTAGCTACAGAGGCTAGCAAGGAGATGATATTGATGAGTAGGTTCATGGAAGAGTTGGGAAAGGAGCAAGGTGAATGTAAACTATTCAGTGACAATTAGAGTATAACTCATTTGGAATAGAAATAATTGTTTCATTTGAGAACGAAACACATTCAGTTGAGGTATCACTTCATATGGAAGGTATTGGAGGATGGACAGTTGAATCTGGAAAATATTCATACAAGCAAGAACCTTGCAGATATGCTAACGAAGCCATTAGCAAAAGATAAGTTGGACCTACACTCCACTTCTATTGGTCTTCGAGTTTGATACTTGAAGAAGAAGAAAAAAAGCTAAGGATCCGAGAATGACATTGTACAGGTATAGTGCAACAATTAATCTCCAAGTGGGATATTTTTGAATTGTGGAGCTCAATTACTTTAGTTTAGCATGTAATGGAAACTTTCTGGAAAATACGGTAACCATCATCGGTTAAGGGGGAACCAACATCGGTCAGTTATGATCAGCATCGGTTAGGTAAGGGAGGAACCGGTAGCAGTTAGGTCTAACCAATGTCGATTACCTGTGCAAGGATGTTTTAATTAACTCTTAGGAATTATATCTATTTTTAGCATTAAAGTATATCTATTGATTGTAATTGCATGGCTAAGTGCCCTAAGTCTATAAATGACTATATAAGCATAAAAGATGGGGTTTAGAAGATGATTAATAATAATTAGAAAGAACTTGCAAAATTTGGTGAGAGAGAGAATTCTTGGTGATGAAGCAAAATCTTGAGAGAAAGAAAATAGTGTACATCTAAGAGGTGTGGAAGATTGTAAATCTTCATTGTATATCTTGTTAAATCTTTGTATAATAGATTGGCTTGTTTATTGGTAGACGTAGCCCACACTGGGTAAATCACATTAAATGTGGTGTTAATTTATGTCTCTTGTTTTGTATATTTCTTCTGGTAGAATATCCACTTTTATTTTCATGTATGCTTAGATCTGATATATTGTTTATACAACTAGTGTGCTAACCCCAACAGAGATCCTACTAGTCAGAGCACAATACGCACATTTCTTAGGCATACGGGGTACTATAGGAAGTTCATCAAGGGATATGTTAAGATATTTGTGCCCTTGGAAAAATTACTTAAACACAAAATCACCTTTCACTAGGGAGAAGTGCAGTAGAAGGCATTTGACACTTTGAAGGATAGGCTTGTTACTCTGCCCATACTACATTTCCCTTCCTTGGATAAGCCTTTCCATGTTCATGTTGATGCCTTAGGGACAGCCATTAGAGCAGTACTAGCACAACCTAGTGAGGGGATTATTGATCACCCCCTTTGTTTTGTAAGTCAGAAGTTGACACTAGCATAACAGAATTACACAACTACTGAGCACGAGGCACTGTCAATGATCTATGTGCTGCATAAGTTTAGGCATTATCTTCAAGAAACACCTTTTATATTCTACACATATCACATGAAATGGAAGTATTTGGTAAATAAGCTTGTTTTGCAAGGGTGCATATGTCGTTGTGGTCTTGTTGTTTCAAAAATTTGAGTTTTTAGTTGTGGTAAAACTAGGAAAAATTAATTCAGGACCTGACCACTTATCAAGGATTGACTCGGGAGAGGACGCGCAGAGTATTGAGGATACCATGCCAGACATGAAACTATTTAAGTTGCAGCATGTGCCCTATGACTTGGAGGATATTGCAGTGTTTCTTAAAATAGGTGTGGTGTTAGACGGGATGAAGGCTTTGGAGAGAAAACAGTTAGCAATATGCGACGCACCCTACATGTTGGTTAGTGGATATTTATACAAGTTAGGTTGTGATGAGGTTCTACACCGATGTGTATTATAACATGAGCGCATGGAGATTATGGAGGAAGCACATGGTGGGATTGCAAGAGGGCACTATGCAAGAAATATAACCGCATGGAAGATTCTACTCACAGGGCTCTGGTGGGAAAGCATCTACTAGGATTGTATTGATTTTTGCAAGGCCTGTGACCATTTTCAATGCCTTGGAAAACTTGGAAAGAGGGATGAGATGCTATTAAGGTTGATAGCTAGCATAGATCCATTTGAAAAATGGGAAATCGACTTTGTAGGAGCAATTTCACCAACCGTGTGAAGGATTTGTTCGTTGTATATCATTACTTACACTGATTACTTGACAAGATGGGTAGAGGCAACACCTATAAAGGATTACACTGTAGTGAAAACTCCTAGATTCTTATGGGAAAACATAATCAGCAGGTATGGATGTCCTTTGAGCATGACAAGTGATGGGGGTACACATTTCCTAAATGAAATGGTCTAGATTCTGTTAGCAGAATTTATGGTGGCCCATCACAAGACTACCCCTTATCACCCTCAATTAAATGGAATAGTTGAGTCATTTAACAAGATACTAAGTTAGATGCTAACCAAAATTTGTGATGTTGGAAGACAAGATTGGGAAGACGAGGTATCGGTAGTTCTATAGGCATACAAGACAACCTACAAAAGGTTGAATAAGGCCATGTCGTTTCAATTGGTGTTTGGCACAGAGGCTATTTTTCCAGTTGAATTCATGTTACCATCGCTGCATATAGCATGCACAGGAGGATTGGCTAATGACCAAGCGCTTAAGGAAAGGATTGACAAGTTAATGCAGTTAGAGGAAAGGTGATCACTTGTTAGATGAATTCATAAGACTAAAAAATTCCAAACAAAAGGCATGGCATGATTGTCATATCAAGAATAAGTAGTTTGATTTCAAGAAGATGGTTTTGTTTTATGATTCCAAATTTCTGCGACATCCTAGGAAGTTAAAATTCCATTAGTTGAGCCCTTACATCATCTCATACATCCTTGATTCTAGCACCTGCCAGTTACAAGCGTTGGATGGGATTAGGTTACCTGGCCATTTCAATGGGAGTAGGTTGAAGCCCTACTATAAATAATTCTTCCTTGTGTTTGTAAATAAGGTAGTATTTCTAGTAGCTTAGGATTTCCCTTTATGCATTTCCTTTCCTTTTGTTTCCCTTTCTCATTGCTTGTTCCTTTCATTTTGTTTTGTTTTGCGCCTTATGCATCGGTAACCACTTATTACTTTCAAAATGGTTATGTATGTGTATAGGACCACACATCCATTTTAGTGTGGGGTGGGGTAGTGTGAAGTGAAGGATTATCTGGCGACGAAAGTTGTGTTAAATGGCCCAGTTGAAGGATAAAAAGTGTGTAAAAAAGGAACACGCATGGAAACAACGGACAAAAAAAATTGTGTCAAGATATCTTAACAAAGACCACGTAAAAAGGATAAGAAGCACAGGAACAACATGAGGTAGGCAAGGGTAAAAATCAGGTCAAGGACAAAAGAAGTTCCTTCTGCATTACAGACGCGCACGTAAGAGTATTTGGTCGATAAGGATTTTTTTTGCTCACCAAAAGGTTGTAGAAGGTTTCGCATAGGATTGGGCACGTGGGTAAGGGCACTTAAGGTCAGATTTAGTAGAAAAATATACATTTAATGTTAAGTATGTCGGTAGGTGGTGTAGTATTTATTGTTGGAAAAGGGGAAAAAGTTGTAAGTATGAAGTCGGGCATGTTATTATTTACCTTGCTATTACGAGATTGAAGAACTCTTACAAACTAGGACATCCATGAAAAGAGATTTGTCTGAAGAAATGATCATAGAGATTTAAGTACGTGACTAGGGTTGATCTATAAACCAGAGTGGAAGAAGTACACGGGCTTAGGGAAGATATTTTCATAGGATTACGTCATCTTATGGAAGATTTTTTCCAAGTTAGGGTTCTACAGCTAGGGCACAGGAGTAGAAGGATTCTTCCACAAAGTTGAGCCACAAGATTGAGTAGAGCAAGGAAGAGGAGCTAGAAGAGTTTAGGCTGTAACCTGATAAGTAAAAATGGCACCAAAGAAGGTGACCATTTTACCGAAGAAGAAGGGAAAAGGGAAACAAATTTCCGTAGCTAGTTTTAATGAGGAGTGGTATGCAGAGATTCAGTACCCAGATGGAGTGTTGATGGGGAAAGAATGGGGTTGGGAAGATGGTCGTGAGTGACTATAATCATTACATGAGTACCATGGAGAAGGACATGGCATTGGAACAATTTTTTCCAACTGATACGAGGACACTAGAAGGAATGCGGATCTACATCAATGAAGTGAAGGTGAAGCTTGGTAAGGTTGGGTTACTGCAACTATATGAGTTTCCCTATTTTGGAAATCCCGAGTGGTTATACCAGTGGTTGATGTCTCACATACATGAATACCACTTCTATTTTATAGGCCATAAAATGTGGATAACCCCTTAGCTCATATCAAAATTTATTGGGTTAGTTTGCGAAGGGGTCTCCATAGATGACAACTTGGAGGATAAGGAGGCCATTAAGGTGACTGTGGAAGCCTATGACTACAAAAAAGGTTTGCATTACTTTGATATCATAGATATCCTTGACCCTGTAATGAGGATTGCCACACACTTAGTTACCAAGCTGGATGGTCAAGAAAGGTGGACACAAGTAAACAAGGCATGGTTGAATGTATGCCAGAAGATTTCATAAGGAACCATCTACAACTGTTCTGCCTTTATTGAAGATGATATCATTAGTAGTGCACAGTAGGGGGACAAGATAATGTTTAGAAATTTTCTCCTCACCATCATCTTCTCAGATATTGGAGTGTTCAATGGGAAATAGAAGTTCGTATGGGAGTATCTAGATGAAGATCCCTCACCCGCTAAAATATTTTAGAAGTATAATTGTGATACCATGATGGCTTCCCAAAGGGTGTACCTGGATAAATTTTACAAGTGAATGCACGATGCATTTGGTGTAGAGTGGAGGATACCTGAGAAACTACATGCGCTTGTAGATGAATAGGTTAATTTTGGTGTATATCAACATTTCTACATTGGAAGATTCATTCTAATGGATGGGAGTCCATGGTGGAAATTAGCATTCTCTTTCACCGTGTAGTATTTCTAGGTAGGGGTCAACCATTTCAATTAGGCCAAAAGGCTAAGGTTCAACCTGAGTGAGGTATACCAAGACCACCACGAGCTACGTAGAAATCTCATATACCCAAAGAGATGCATATATGTGGATAAGTATGTCTCCCGTGAAGTACAGATGATGAATCCATTGATTATGCCAATTACCAGAAGGAACGTAGCCAGGGTGTACTTGTGCATTAGGCCAAATTTTGAGAAAGGCAACTACTTGGAGAATAATGTCTCCATTCAAGAATACCCCACAAGGAGGAAGAAGGTTACATCGAAGAAGAGGGAGAGAGAAGAAGTACAGGAGAAGAAGGCACCAAATGTGTAAACAGCACAATCTAAGGGTGCACCGAAAATAAGTGCTAAGACAAGCACTTACATGTGCAGGAAGAAGTCCCTAGTTACGGAGAATACCCCAGAAGGAGAAGCACTAGAGAAGAGGAGCCTCCCATATAAGAATAATGGACAAGGAAGGAGTTTCATGTTGAAGAGGAAGAAAAGGAATAATCTCCTATGCTGGAATTGCCAATCGAGAAGAAGAAGAATGTCACAGAGAAGGCATACTTGGAGGAGATAGAGAGCTTGGAGGCCTACAGGGGTGAGAATGATGATGATGAGGATGAAGAATTTCATAATATCCCATGTATGATATACATGATTTAGAAGAAGAACAAAATTTAGATAAGAATGGCGAGGATGAAGTAGACACTCAAGGAAAAGGAGTCGGCAAGGAGGTAAACACAAAATATCAAAGGACCCCTGGCCTCACCAAGGAGAAAATAGAAGAGGATGCAGAGAGAGAAGTTCCAGGTATTATCAAAAATTTAGTGGAACGGGAGGTAGATCGTAGCGCAGATGAAGTGCTCAAGGAGATAGAAGAGGGGAGCATTGGAAAAGAGTATGGCAGTATGGGCAGAGACCTCAGCCTAGCACTAAGCTTTCTAAAGGTTGTGTGAATATGTGGGAAGAGAATAGTGGTAGTACAAGGGAATGGAATGGGTTATATCAATGATCTAAGAAAGGTGTTATGTGCACACTTCCAAAGCACCGTGCCAATAGAAACAACTTCTGGTCATGTCTTCATTTGATGAAGAAGGTGCATACCCATGAACCAGGAAAATGCTATCTTGGGAATTCGAGTCACATGTTGATGAGCCTAAATTCAAATTGATCCAAGGGGTGCTGATGAAGATGCCAATGGAAAAAGGAATAAACCCCCTGGTGAATGCTCAACATTTTTTAGATGAGAAAGTCTGTAATGCACTCAACAAGGTTTCAGTTGAGGTTGAGGCCAAATTTTTTGGGAGGAATGATAGGGTGATAATCCTTATAAGGGGAACTGGAGAAGGAGGAGGAGCTCCTCGGGAAGAGCAAGGACCTGAAGCAAGAAGAGCTAATCAGCGCATGGTTAAGGCATGAAATGAAATAGGAAAAGACAAGGGTGTGTGAATTATAGAAGAAAATTGAGATGATTACAGATATTATCGTCTTAAATCATCCTAACCTAGCGCCACCCAAAAAAAATTATGAATCAAACTTGCAGTGCCTAGAGGATTTGACTCGCATTGTCATAATGGAAAGGAGGCCACTCACCTTGGAGTCCGTAGAAGAGGCGTTGGCGCACCAAGAAAAAGAGGAGAAGCTGAAGGTTGTATAGAGATTGTCGCTCGGTATACCAAACTCCTTGTCGATGTAAAGGCCATCACAAAAATTACTGAAGCTACTTATGATAATTGCGTTGATAGAGATAGGGTAGCAAGAATTCTAGTTGCTACACGTGAATCAGAGCTCAATGAGTTTCAAGAGAAGAATATGTTGAATAGAGTAGAGTGAGATAAGATCTTGGCTGAGGTGGAGAAGAAATTATAAGCCATTGAGACCTTGCAGGGCTTGATCAAAAACCTGAAGGAATTATACCCCCTGATCACCTGAAGGATGGATGCTCTTGATGATTTTGGTAAACAACTAGAAGGGGATTTTGATACAATGAGTGCCAAAGGGGATGAGCTAAGTTTTTAGGAGGTGAGCACCCTAGTAGGTGACCTTTGTTAACAAGTGCAGAGTGAGGTAGATGTCTGGGAGAAGCTTGAGGCGGATATAAGGAAGGATTTCCCACTCCTTCAATAATAAAAAAATTCTTCTTCATCCCCCCCATTCTTTAATTCATTCATTCCTTCATTCTTTATTTCAACCTTTCAGAGTCTCACCATTATTTATTCTTTGAAGAAGAGGTGTTCCCGAGGACAGAGAAAAATCTTAGTGTGGGGTGATGTTGGGCGTTAGAAAATTGGCTCAGTACAAGAAGGCGTGGGCGTGTGGGACCAATATGAAGAAGGGTGCACGGGGTAAAGGCACGCAAGACAAGGGTTTTAAAAGGGTTTAGTATAACCCATGGCATGCACAAGGTAAAGAAAAGGGTTTCAGGACTTATCCATATTTGGCGTTCCAGGGAGCACACGAGAGAAGTGTGACCCAACTAAGCATGCAGAGTGGATAAGGTGCCAACCTAGAAACTTGGTGGTGAAGAAAGGAATATTCCATGCAATGGAAGGATCTAGAAAGACATTATTGTAGAGAGTGGAGAGCCCGAATGAGAATAATCATGCTCCATTAGAGTACCACCTTGACACTTAGCGACCAATCTGTTACTCTAGAAAGGCATGGCACTGGGTGATACAGCTATATATAGAGATGCTCAAGTAAAATAAGGGAGATGCTATCAAGGAAGAGAGCACGAATAGAGAGAATGGAAAGGTGAAGCTCTGTGGAATAATAAGAAGGTTCTAGAGAGTTTGGGTTCTCATTTAGAGGAGTATAGGATAATAGCTTGTCTAGAGGGATGGGTCTGTGAAAATCTATTTGTACTATGGGAAGCATAGTTAGGAATTCTGATGGATGAGTCTTATCTGCATTGATACATTGGCCTAGTATGGCCTTGGTGAATGTAATATGGTTGTTAAACTATAATCAATATGAAATATATGGTACTGTTCAAAATAGGTATTGTTCATGGGTGTAAAACCCTAGTGCATTTCCTTTATGGTATGGATCATATTTGTTATTCATTTGATGTTTCTCCTGTTATCAAATAGGTATAATTATATAATAACTCATCTTAAAGCTCTCAAAATGAATGCATGGCTATTTACCTTTTTGCATATAAGTTTTTGTCATTAAGCAATGTATTCTCACAAGAATCACATAAAGGAGGGGCTAGGCACCCATGCATGCCTCAGGTGAGCATCCAGTGCCCATTGGGTGATAGGTTGGCACGCGTGGGATTAGACTGTTGTTCTAAGGGCATAAAAACAACTATAAAGTAGATCGATGAGCTGGTGAATTCTTCATTATATCCAAAAATGAAATGTGAGAAAGGTCTTGTTATGGTCTATGATCAAATCATAAGATCCTAAGGGTTTGAGGACTAATGTAAAGTTGTCTTACACTTGAGGTTAAATGGGAAAAGGGTGTGATGTGTACTCTCAAGTATGAATAGTTTCATTAACCTCTCAGTTTGTCTCTAATTCAACCAAACCTATGATTTTCATCTTATTTCTTTGATCCAAGGTAGGAGCAACTCAAGGATCATTGGATGTAGAAGCTTCATGAGCATGAGTCGTTATAGGGATCCCTTTGTTTGAATTATCATGATTATGCTTCTTGTTCTTAAGGTGCTTGGGAAAGGATCTCTATAGATTCCTAGGCTAGCATTTTGAGGAGCAACAAGTCACGTATGAGTGTTATTGGAAGTTCCTCAAGAGTTTGCTAAAACAAATCAATGAAAATTTGTCTTTGGTCTTCTCGGATTTGTTAAATGAAATTATTGTAGTACCTATAGGACCGAGCGTCATGATCAATTACTCTATGAAACCTATAGTACAAATTGGGATCATAATCCCTCGGCCTCTGATTTTGACTTTGTTGTGGATCGTAGCTCTGCTTATTGTTTTGGAATTTATTGTTATAAATATAATTTCAGCCCTTTGGCCACAGTTTTGATATGATTTTTGGCCTTGGGATTGAACTTGCTAAGGGAGGATGAATGAATTCAACTGCGTTGATAGAGGGAGAAGGACTATTAATTATTTGGTTATTCATATTGTAGACACCTAAAATATGATTGCAATTTTACTACTAAAATTTCATTTTTTATTGTCTTTCCCATCTTTTCATTATAATTAGTGATTTCCCACTAATTCGCTAACATTCCCTTTATTTTCGGTCAATTAACGACACTTCATTAATTAACTAGTCTTTCCTTCATTCCGAATGCCAATTAACGACACTTTGTTAGTTATAATCCTCTTATAATCAATTAATTAACTATTTTTTAGTTAATTAAGCCTTTTTAATATCCTATTTAATCAATAAAGCTTATTATTGGTTAAATCCCCCTTTCAAACCCTTCAAATTCTACTTATTTTCTTCTAAATCACCTCTAAATGGATTTCCAAGCTCATCTTGGCCTATTAATTAATCCTAATTGATTAATTAAATTATCTCCAACTCCCGTGAGTTGCTAATTACTAATTAATCTCTTCTAATCATGTTTATCCCTTTCTAATTCTACTTTACCTTTATCCCACATTCTCTAGGTTTTTAGATTCTCCTAAAATGGAAAGTTATATAAAGAACCTAGTACCTTCCTTCAAATATTACACAACACTTAGTGTTATTATATGTACATGATAAGAGCATTTCAACTTTGAAAAGCTTATTGATCTAGCATCCATTCCCTCTGCTTGCAAAGAGTAGTAAAGGAAGAACCAAACATGGCCATTAAGCCATATTGGTGAGATCCTTTCCTCTTCATGGATATAGCATTCATTTTATCACTCGTAATCATGATCGGTTCATCGATAGGAGCAAATAAAATTTAGAAAGACCATTAAAAATAACAAGGGATGGCTTAGCATTTTCAAGTTTAATTTGGATGCATTGATTAGCTATTTTCCTTACATATATTTATCATGATGTTTATGTTGAATTAACTTAGTTATAGGAACTACTTGGTGTTAGTTTCTAGTTGTTAACTTAGCCTAATTTTACATGCATGCATATGGCACGCCTGGTGGGACACTCATTTGTCTCATGCACATTGCTCAAGTTTTTGTAGTTAAGTTTCATTTTTGCTTACTAACCTCTATTTTGCACATGTTGATCTAACTTGTATGTTTTAACTTGTTTTTTTGAGTTTGCATGTGTTCAGTGTTCCTTGTAGGTGTGAATAAGGTGAGGTGCTACTAAAATTGAATCCTATCAGAAAATATTTGATCTTTTTAGACATTTTTTGCCATTTTTCCCATGTTCTTGAAATTACACAGGCTTCCTGCACTAGCGTTAATGTTGTCTGTATTTGCGTTGTTATTCTATGTGTTAGTGTTTCTATCTTATGCATTAGTGCTTCTCCCATGTGTGTTATCATTGTCTTTATTTTTGGCCTCTGTTTACATAGAGGGTCCTCACACGTTTGCATTAAACCTTGTGCATTTTCATTGCCAGATTTTCAATTGTGTTGTCTAATTTACACTAGCACTTCTTCTTGTGTGTTTCCATTAGCCCTCATGCATTTTCATTTTTATAAGTGTGTTTGTTTTATCCTCCATGCACTAGTGTTATCCTATTTTCACTATCATTTGCCTTCATGAACTAGCATTTTTTTTCCATGCGCTAGCATTCTGTGTCAATTGTTTGGGCTTGAATTTCAAGATTTCTATAATCTGATTTTTAGTGTTTGCTGCTGATTTTACAGGTTTTCTAACTTCTAGTTTGTAGTATTTACCTTTGAGATCATTTTTTAACAAGTTTAAGGCTTTGATAAATGTTATTTTTCCTTTTTTCTTGAGTTAGATCAAAGCTTGTGTCTGATCTTCTCTTGCACCTTTTGGCAATCTTGAGAATCAAAAGTAACTTTGGTATTCTTTTCTAACATTTTGGTTCATTTAGAAACTTCTTAATTTCAAATTGTTTAAGGGAATGAATATTTTACAAAGCATTTTAATGGTCATTCGATTTAATTTTTCCTTTTCTATTTAGTTGGATCAAAAGTTGTGTATGTTCTTCTCTTATGTCTTTTGACGATATTGAGAATCAAAAACAACCTTGATGCTCTTTTTAAAAATTGTGGGTTTCATGGAAAACTACTAAACCTTTAAGTACATGACCATATGCTTGTCAAAAAATCGAATAAAAAAAATACTAATGACATTGTGTTACAGGTTGTCAATGGTGTGTTAAACCACATTTTTAATCAAGATAAAAAACACACCACTTTATTTAAAACATTGTATTTAAAAGTTCAGATAAGGGTTAAATCCTGTCCACTTTAAACTAAAGGAAGTATTTTGGCATAAGCCATAAAACTCATTATTAAGATTACCACAGGAACCCCAAAGTAGTCAACACCTTGAGGGAACTAGTTGCAAAAATGGGAAGTGCCCCACCACCTACCTAACTAGATATACCCGTGAGGAATGCTTCAAGTGGTTTGTATGAGTCCTATTTCATTAATTTTGATTGTGGGGTAATTTTCCTTCATCTAGGATTTATCTAGTGAAGCGTATCTCTCTTAGAAAATTATTGGCGAGTGTTGAGAACAAAATCCTATGTAACCATTTTGCATTAGGGCCAACTTTGTCTTATCCAATTCATGTTTCAAAGAACCTTCACAAATAAAAACCTTATTAATCAAACAATGGGAGATTTCATTGAATTTTATGTCATATGGTATTCATCACAAAAATTGTAACGCAAAACTTTTTCCTAATTTCTAAATTTTTATAAAACAGGGACAAACTCTACAAAAGTTATGCTACGTATTTTTCATCACCACTTGTAGTATCTCCCTTGTTTTCTTGTTAACATTTTTGGTCAAAATAAAGCAATACGAAGTGTTGTCAAAATCGTTTCCACCACTTTTTCACCCTCTTACATCCTTCCTTTTTGTGATTGCGATAATAAGCATTGAAAGTGTGTTGGTACGTATTCATATTTGGTAGCCTTGTATTGATACCCATATTGAAACATCTCATTATATAAGTGTTGGTGTGAAGTCACAGCACCCCCAAATGAATTATGGATCTTCTTTTCTAAGACAGGGTCATTTGGTGTGATTTACATAACATTGGATCATTCCCCAAGCTGTGGGACTTACAAATGGGAATGATCCTCTAGAGAAGGTAGGTTCCTCTTCCTAAACTACCTACCACGAGCTACTCCAGTGTAGGAAAAATAAATCTAACCTAATCTAACCATTCCAAGGAACCAAGGAGGGAGAAAGAGGGAAAAAAAAATAGAGCTCGTACTAAAGCGGTGATACACCAGCAAAGGAAGTGAGATATTTTGTTGAGGGAGAAAGAAACAAAAAAATGGAGATGAGGGAGGTCAAACAGAAGTGATACGGCCTAGATATACAAATCATCCATTAAACTCCATGAAACACAACATCCTACACCTGCAAATGTGAAATACATGCACAGATAACCAAGATTGAAAGGGAGAGGCATGGAGAAACAACAAAACGATGCAAAGGGTTGAAGAACACCACAAAAACACATTTTTTATTGCTCTAGAAGGTGCACAAACCATTACATTTTTGGAATAAGGAAAAAATACATTTTCCAAGCATGGGAGAAGGTTCACTGCTCAAAAATGGCGTCGAGAAACAAATTTGACAGAGTTTCTCTATGCCTAGAATGTCTCTCTTTCTCAAATGAGAAGTGTTACAGTATATATAGAAAGAAAAGAGAGAGAAGAGGGAAAAAATGGATCCTATTCCAACCACCATGAGATACACATCAAATCATCCTTTAAAATTTTAAACACTGAATATCAAATGTCTTATGTAAATTCACCCATAATATGTCGATTATGGTTCCCTAGCGGATTGAATCGAATCAGATATGGTAGTTGAAGAGATTAGATTCTGTGTTAATGGCCTAGAAGATTTTTCTCCATTTTCACCTACCAGGGCCTTGCAGTAGCCTAGTGCTCATTTGGGCTTCCCTTTTTTATATGGGACAGACACGCGGAAGCCAGATTAGAGAAAAAATTGAGCTTACGGGTTTGTAATTTATCTTTTCCCCTCTTCACGAAATGTAAAACTCAGAAAACCCCCCTGGCCCCGAAGCTCCACCTTTTGACTCTATTTGACCATTTTCCTCTACCTCCGTTTCATCCTGAGACACGTGGAGAAGCGGTGCTTGTTTGATCTTCTCTTTTTTCGATTCACCTTTGGAGGAACACCATTAGGACATGTGGTTCCCTCTACTGGCTCTTCCATACTTAGTCGATTCTGGATTCTTTCCTGAACAATTTTCAGCCCGAAGACCTTGAAACTTCACTGCTTCTTTTCCTTCTTGCTCCTGGCTTCTCTGCGACACTGCTCCTTCATTTCTGACCCTGCTATTTCATTTCCGAGCTCATCTATAACCTGTTTGATGAATTTAATGCATGGGTTCACTTGATAGAGTTGTTTAAACTTTCGCAAGCCCCGCCATTCCATTGTAGAGTCTCCCTACAACCTTTTTTGTCCTCCTGGAATGTGATCTCATGGGTATGAGTCATTTCCTTCATATTTCCTTATGTTCAGAAGTTGTCTTGACCAATTTTGTCGAGGGTTAATTTAGGATAACAATTTGGCAACTCACAGGGACATCTACCTGCTAGATGAAGAGACCAGTGGCCTTGGAGCATCCATTGGGCATGGAGTCAAGCCTGATAACCAATTCTCTAATCTAACTCTAAAAATTTGACCTCTGAATCACTTGGAAACCCGTTAAAACTTGAAGTTAAACTTCACCAAAAGCCAACTGAATGCACTGTGCAAGAGCAATACAACAACACCAAAAACTATGTACAAACTAAAAATCATACATGCTCAAAGCCTACAACTAGTAGGAAGAAATAGCTTCCCTTCCTCAAAAATGGCAGCCATGCAACTGATTTGGCACTGAACATGGTTGTTTGGATGAGTGAAAAAATAACTACAAGTTGATCTTCCATCCAAATCACCAAAGTATCAACTGAAGACAAAAACCAATACCTCTTTTAGTTGCTCTGCATTTAGATTGAAGAGGTATGGCAGTTGATCCTTGGTGCTTTGTATCTCATCCTCATTCCCTAAAATGGGCATGACTAGTTCTATTTTATCCTTTGGCTCTAATGAAGCCAAGTACCTAATTGGGCACAGTTTGATCCTTTAGATGTGCCCATTTCTCTGAAATTCAACTCCAAAAATGGAGTCTTCTTGTGGACCTTCTTGAGTGGATGGTGTGGGAGATATGGGGTCTTCATTGTTTCCTTCCTCCTCCTAAGAAGAACATGGAAGATTAAGATCATCCAACATTGGTTCCTTGGAATGGTTAGATTAGGTTAGATTTAGTTTTCCTGCACTAGAGTAGCTTGTGGCAGGTAGTTTAGGAAGAGGAACCAACCTTCTCTAAAGTATCATTCCCATTTCCAGGTACCACAGCTTGGGGAATGACCCAATGTTATGTAAATCACATCAAATGACCCTACCTTAGAAAAGTATATCCATAACTCATTTGGGGGTGTTGTGATTTTACACTAATATTTTTGGCACACCTGGTGGGATAGGTCTGAAACACCTTACCACTTCACTTCATTAGGTTTGATGTGCTCTTGGTGAATATTTCAATCTTTGGAGGAACTTTAAAGCACATCTGGTGACTCCATCTAGTCAACAACCCATCCCCTGAGTTACAAACCTTCTTCCCATCCATTTCCACCCATTATTTCTTCCATCTCCTTCATCTTCTTCAATCCCATGAAGTTGTGAAATCATGACTTCATTCTCTTCATGGTACTCACACTTACAGCAATATAGTCCACCTCCAATGTATTTCCAAACTCCTCCAGATCAACATTATAATCAGATCCAAAACCATTATGCTTATCCATATGAGAAGTGTCAAAACCAGTTTGACTATAAAGCTTATCAAGGATAAAGGGACACATATAATGGCGATAGTTATGAAAAGGATGTTGGTTTACTGGAGAAGATTTGAAAAATGGAGGCTAGCATGGTGCAGTCCAGGGCCATAGCATGAATGAAGTCATTTTATATTGGTTTCAGGGCACATTGTCCATGGGAAGGCCCTTTTCCAAGACATTACAGGCCTTGGGAGAAGCTAGACTTCATGGTTGAAATGCTACCCAAACTTGCACAATGGACTGAGGAGATCGGGGCTTATGAGTTAGAGTCAAGACAACCTCATCAATGGGTAAGTCCAACATCTCATATATTTTCTTTTTCTCTTTCTCAAGCAGCACCCTCTCAATCCAAGCTCCAATTTCCAAGCTTCTTAGTTACTTCCCTAAGCATTGATTCCATTTCTCCATTCCCTAGTCTTCCACCCCATCTTAGTTCTTCTGTCCTTTTCCCTTCCAAATAGTCATCCCCTCCAAAAAAAAAGAATTTGCACCTCCCTTCCCACCATAAGAAATTACAAAGATGGTTGAACCCCAACCTGCCACTCCTATTGCTTTCCCAAGTCCATGTCGGGAAGAGACTCAAGAATCCAGTCAAGGAGAACAACAAGAAGAGGATCCCAATAGAAAAGAAATGACAAACAATCTGAAGATTTGGGCTACCAGATTTTGGTTTACAAATATCCCCTTGATGGTCAAGCCAATAGAGGAGGTCAAGATTGAAGAACTAGTGGTGGCTAAGGCCGAGTTTACAGTAGAAGAAGAGCAAGAACAAGAGGAGGAATAATCATTCCCAAGCCCCATTGAAGAGGAGCAACTGGGAGAGATCAATTTAGTGTTGAGGCCACTCAATGAAGAAGGCATCATTGAAGATTTTTTTCTTTCATTTCAAGGGCCTAATTTGATTAATGAACCCATGATGGAGGAGGACCATATAGTTTCAGAGGCTCTAAGTGTGGAGTAGGCTACAGGGGAACCTTCAGTTCTTCCTCCCACTTTATCCCCTTCAAGCTCTAATGTTGAAGAAGAGTTTTATCTTTCAAACTTCATGATTGAAGATGAGGGGAACCATGGTGAGAAAATTACAAACTCAAAGGACACCATGGAGGAGGTCAAACATACGCAGCAGGACAACGAGGAGGTGGATTATCTGTCTTACTTGGAGGATTGTCTTGATGGAGAGGAGCCCTAGGAGATCACATCATTTGCTCCTCCATCATATTCCTTTTTAGAACATGTGTCTGCTGCCACATAGGAGAATATCCAAGGACAATAACCTGTATCTCACAACGGCCCTCAAGAACCAAGGTTGGAGGATCTTAATCTTCCAGGTTCTTCTCAAGAGGAGGAAGGAAACAGTGAAGACCCCATCTCTCCCACACCATCTACTCAAGAGGGTCCACAAGAAGACTCCATTTTTGGAGTTGAATTTCAGAGAAATGGGCACATCCAAAGGATCAAACTATGCCTAATTAGGTACTTGGCTTCATTAGAGCCAAAGGAGAAACCAGAACTAGTCATGCCCATTTTAGGGAATGAGTATGAGCTACAAAGCACAAATGATCAACTACCATACCTCTTCAATCCAAATTCAGAGAAACTAAAAGAGGTATTAGTTTTTGTCTTCAGTTCATACTTTGGTGATTTTGGTGGAAGATCAGCTTTTAGTTAGTTTTTCACCCATCCAACCAGCCATGTTTAGTTCCAAATCAATTGCATGGCTACCATTTTTGAGGAAGGGAAGCTATTTCTCCCTGCTAGTTGTAGGCTTTGTTTGAGATCCCTTTTCTCTTAGTTAGAGTAGTGTAGGTAGGTTTTTTTTCAGCAGAAGAAGTGCTTTTACACACTCTACATGTTCTATTTGGAGCATCTATGATTTTTAGTTTGTACATAGTTTTTGGTGTTGTTGTATTGCTCTTGCAGAGTGCATTCAGTTGGCTTTTAGTGAAGTTCAACTTCAAGTTTTAGTGGGTTTCCAAGTGATTCAGAGGTCATATTTTCAGATTTAGATCAGAGAATTGGTTATACTTATCAAGCTTGACTCCATGCCCAATGGATGCTCCAAGGCCACTGGTCTCTTCATCTAGCAGGCAGATGTCCCCGTGAGTCACCATATTTTTATCCCAAATTCACCCCCGACAAAATTGGTCAAGAAAACTCCTGCACATAAATAAATTATGAAGGAAATGACTCAGACTCACGAGCTCACATTCCAAGATGAAAAACAAGGTTTCAGCGAGACTTTACAATGGAATGTTGGGGACTACGAAATTTTAAATGACCATGTGTGAGAAGAAAGAGAAGAAACGGATTTTTCAAGAGAACTTGTGCTTTAAATTCATCAAACATGTTACATATGGGCTTAGAAATGAAATAACATGGTTGAAAATGAAGGAGCAGTGTCACAGAGAAGCTAGGAGCAAGGAGGAAAAGAAGCAGTGAATTTTCAAGGTCTTCAGGCTCAAAACCATTTAGGAAAGAATCTAGAATCGAATAAGTATGGAAGAGCCAACAGAGGAAACCATGTGTCCTAACGGTGCTCCTCCAAAGGTTAATCCAAAAAAGAGAAGCTCAAATAGGCACCACTTCTCCATGTGTCTCAAGAAGAAATGAAAACAAAGGCAAATGGTCAAATAGATTCAAAAGGTGGAGCTTCGGGGCCGTGGGGGTTTTCTAAGTTTTGTGTTTCGCGAAAAGGGGAAAAGATAAATTACGAACCCGAAACCCTAAATTTTTCTTTAATCTAGCTGCCATATGTCCCATATAAAAAAAGGGAAGCCCAAATGAGTGCCAAGCTGCCACGAGGCCCTGGTAGGTGAAAATGGAGAAAAGTCTTCCAGGCCATTAACGCAAAATACAATCTCTTCAACTACCAGATCTGATTCGATTCAATTCGTTGGGGAACTAGAAGCGACATGTTGTGGGTGAATTTGCATAAGGCATTTGATATTCAGTGGTTGAACTTTCAAAGCACGATTCAATGTGTATCTCATGGTGGTTAGAGAAATATTCATTTTTGCTCTCTTCTCTCTCTTTTCTTTCTATATATACTGTAACACCTCTTTTTTGAGAAAGAGAGACATTCTGGGAATAGAGAAACTCTGTCAAATTTGTTTCTTGACGACATTTTTGAGCAGAGAACCTTCTCCCAATCCTGTAAAATGTATTTGTGCCTCTATTCTAGAAATGTAATGGTCTGTGCACCTTCTAGAGTAATAAAAAACATTTTTTTGTGGTGTTCTTCAACCCTTTTGCATCATTTTGTTGTTTCTCTATGCCTCTCCTTTTCAGTCTTGGTTTTTTGTGCATGTATTTCACATTTGCAGGTGCAAGATATTGTGTTTCATGGAGTTTAATGGATGATTTGTAGATCTGGACCGTGTCACTTCTGTCTGACCTCCCTCATCTCCATTTTTTTGTTTCTTTCTCCCTCAACAAAATATCTTGTTTCCTTTACTGGTGTATCACCGCTTTAGTGTAGGCTCTATTTTTTCCCTCTTTCTCCCTCCTTGGTTCCTTGGAATGGTTATATTAGGTTAGATTTAGTTTGTTTACACTAGAGTAGCTCATGGTAGGTAGTTTAGGAAGAGGAACCAACCTTCTCTAGAGGATCATTCCTATCAATACATTTTTGATACTTACATCTTATTTTCTTAAACATGATATAAGTGTCCAAATTTTATTGTTACGCTGCACAAATTATGTCGACTCCTTGTTATACTTAGACCTTGTTTTTGGTCAAACATTGTCTTGAATTTTGGAAGGTGTTGCAGTTATGTAGCTTGTATCGTGTCAAACCTATTTTACTAGTAACATCTTTTTGTTTCCTAAAAACTTGATTAAAGTATCCAAATTGTATTGTTACATTGCTCACATTTTTAACCTCACTTTTAGAGCTTAGACGTTGTTTGTATTAAAACTCAATTAAGTATAACATGTATTTTTGAAATCACCTCAACCCTTTTTAATATTTAAATCTTGTTTGTCCAAAAATTTGATTTAAATATTGAAATTGCATTTGTCATCTTGAACAAAATAATCTTTGAGATAATGTTAGACACAGGGAGTAGGTTCTTTTGCTATTGGTCCATTATTCAGAACTTTCTTAATTTTCCTTGGTAGCCTTTCATTATACATTTCATCATCTTCAAAATCTAATTTTAACTTGATAAAATTGTGATTGATTTTTTGTTGATTCTTTGACATAACATTTGCAGTTGTCACGTTGACTTGATTTTTCCTAAGTGCATTGTAGTACTTGTACACATTTTTCAAACCTTAGAAACAAATTTCCTATTATGCCTCCTATTACAAGAATGGGATATAAATATTAGGATCAAATCCTTTCATCGGTACAAATTTAGACCCTGTACTTGAAGAAAAAAATTGATTGACCATAGTCGAGATGAGGAAACAAATCCTTGAGATAACTTTGAATTTGACCCTACCCACATGGATAACTTTCTATTCCATAATAGTGATCAATTTTTAGTAGTGTTTTTTATAATTAGGGGATAAATTTACACCTAAATTTGACCATAATCTTCTCACAAACATGGTTCATGGAGAAGAAGAAGTAGAACGCACCCCTTCAATCTGTTGATGACATATTAAATTGGGACATGCTTCTACTTTTGGTCAAATAAATAACAATGAATAATACATCAACTCCTAAAAACACAAGTGGTTATTTCTTACCACTCATTAAAATTAATCATGAAACTAGAGGTGATAATGAAGATCATGCATTACCCCCTCCATGTGAAAATCAAGAAGAACCCCAAAATGATCAGGTAAATATTCAACAAAAATTACAATCCCTTAGTCTGATCAATTGGAAAACTTGGCTTCCCATGTCTATAGAGACACAATTAGGGTTATACGTAATGAGAAAACTAAGGTCACATACAATGATATTTACACTAAAAAATTGTGGGGATGAAACATTAAAATATAACCGTGTGTATATGCCTACCACACCTTCATGTGGCCAAATATTTGACCAAGAGTGGAAATCTATGAAGAATTACCTTAAAAGTTTGTAAGAAAATAACATTGGACACAGTAAGAAATACCAATTTGAAGAACTATGTCGATATCCTTTTGATAGGGAAATGTTGCGTACACCCTTTCCTCCTAGCTTAGATTTCCCTAAATTTGACAAATATAGGGGTAAAGGTGATCCACGTGATCATGTCAAAGAATTCTTCATGGCTTGTCAAGAAGTTACATATAATGACAATTACCTTATTTTCTTATTCCCATGGAGTCTTAGGGGCCAAACACGAATGGTTTCTCTATATACCCAAAGGGTCTATCTTCACATTCGTTGAATTAGCTGAAAATTTTAAGTGCACACTTTTCATTCAATATGGAAAGTGACATCACTATGTTAGACTTATGTAATGCCAAAAAATGTAACAATGATAACTTCATTGGTTTCCTACAATGATGGTGAGGGTTAGCTAGTCACTTCCCTTGCTCCATTCTAGAGAAATAACTTGTTAGTATATTTGTGCTAAACTTACATCCTGAAATTGCCTTTCACTTACAAATGCATTATGTCAGAACTTCCAAAGAAGTCATCGAGAAAGGAATCCAAATCTATAAGGCTTTATTAGCTAAAGGGAATTTGAATCCCTTTTAAAGAGATAACCATGAGTCCAAACTCGTAGACAAACCCAAATTCTTCAACAAGAATAAAAACATCCTAGGTGATGGAATAACATATTCAAAATGCATTCAAGTGGTCTAGAATAGTGCTCCTTTGAAACTTTCCAAAGGATCGATTGCACCTGAAATCAAATGTCAAGTGTTCACTCCTCTTATAGATTCTTTGTCATCTATATTGAAACAATTAGATGCAGTGAACATGGTTAAGTTCCCTAATACTACACCATTTGGAGATGATGCACCAAAACTAACATGGTACAAAGACCATGAATATTGTGAATATCATCATGTTAAGGGTCATACCACAGATAAATGTTTGAAGTTGAAATTTTTCATTCAAGACCTCATAAATAGTGAAGATATCGAAATGGATTCATCAAAACCCAAATAAAACCTCTAACAGACAATTGGGAATCTATAAAGATCCATTCCTAAATCATAAATAGGTGGAGAAAAATTCAGATCAAGGTCATTCGTCCTAGAATAAAAATTTCAATCATGTTGTCACTTAAACCACTAATCCATTTGATTCCCTCATTTTTTGAGGTTCATCCTCCTATTGAGCATGTGAATACAATTAAGATTAAGACACAAGAGTCTTCCATGGAAACATGACATGCTCACCTTATTATTTGATAACCTCCTCTGCCTAGCCCTCATGATAGTCATTATGATCTCCTAAAATAACTTGAGAATACTACTGCCAAGATTTCTATCTTGGATCTTCTTAAGATATATCCAACTGTTCATAAGGACATCCTTTACAAAAATCTTCAGGGGTTAAGAGTTTCAACAAATATTGATCCTTCACGCTTTAAATCCTTGTAGTCACGTAACTTTCCTTCTGAACATATTACCTTTAGCCAACATGAGATTCCAATGGATGATCATACACATAATCTACCTTTGTACATTGAAGTGATTGTTACTCGTAAGAAGATAAAAAGGGTTCTTTGTGGAAAATGATTTGGCCTGAAAATTTTTACTTTAAAGCTCATTAGACAATTAGGATGCACCAACATAGAATTGGAGCCTAATGTAATCACCATTAAGGCTTATGATAATGTAGAAGTAGTCAGCCAACACACATTAAATTTTCCTATGGAAGTTGGGCCACTATTCATGATACCTAGTTCCATGTCCTGGACTTGGAACTACCCTACAATATACTCCTTGGTTTCCCATGGATTCATGTCATGCAGGTTGTTCCCTCAACTTTCCATCAATGTATCAAACTCTACCATGAAGGAAAAAATCTTACCATTCTTGGGGACCCCCAACCCTTTTCACATTATAGAGCATTATCAGGTTATTTCCCCACTACATATGAATTTCCTTCTACCAAAATAGTTGTGAAAATTCAATCTAAGGCTCTCACCTCCTGTGTTGATCATGATACATTGTGCTCCTCATGAAAATGGTGCTTCTACTTAAGTATCTCCCTTTTCTTCATGGGAGATGAATGTCCTTTCTACCGGTTGCAAAGAATACAACCTCCAATAGGACCTCCTAATTTCTAATATCTCTCTATCACCCAAGACACATGGTAGGCCCAGTCATTAACTTAAACAGTCTCGAGAACACTGCAATATTGACAACTTCCTTCATAGTGGCCTTTTAGCGGAAGATGAAAAATGCTTGACATTTCTAAATCCTTGTCTCTTGATGATACTATTACTTCCTGATATCAAGCTCCTAAATATGCCATCCCTAACAAGATGATGTATGCCATGGGTTACCAAGGACATGGATGTGGCGTAGATGAACAAGGTGTGTGGGAACCTCTTCCGACACCACATAACAAGATGGAAAAATATGGTATTGGTATTTGACCATATGGGTCCCATCCTCTGGAGGTCAAAGCCACCTCTTCTGAACATGATGATAGTTCTTCTAGTTATGATAGTGAAACATAGTCCCAATGTAGTCTCTATGAAGACCTTTCCTCCACGAAATTTTTTCCTGACATGGCTATTTTAACCATATCCCCTTCCACTCCTGAATTGAATATTTTTCATCGGTCCCTTATAAACTGGGACCAACAATTACACATACCAATTTATTTCTTCTAGAATTATGAGGAAATTTGTGAATTTATGGGTCTACGTGATGACATTCCTATCGAAGAAAAAAATAAGGGATTCTTTATCAACCTTGATGCATACGTGTATTTTAGGGAGGAGGCTAAGTTCTGTGGTCAGAAAAATCAAAAGAAAAATGAGGGAAAAATATCTTCCAAAAATCCTTAACAAAATAAAAATCCAAGTCCCATAGTGAAAACCTCTTTGAGGCACTATCAGACAAACAAATTGAAAAATCAAAGGATATAAAAAGTGACCATTCTAAGGGTGAAAATATTGTTGAGACATCCCTTAGAGAAAGATCTCAATCTCCCCCCTGATCCTACATGTATGGAGGATGAATCCAAATTTTTGTGGAGGATACTATTGATGTTAACATTGGAACAAAAGATGAGCCTAAAATGGTTAAGCTGGGAGCTTCACTCTCAGCACAAGAGCAGAAAACTTTTGTCACGCTTCTTTAGGAATTATCAGATATATTTTATTGGTCCTATGTAGACATGTCAAGATTGGATCCTTCTTTGGTAGTGCATAACTTAGTTTGCATGAATCAACAAAGCCTGATTAAGAAAAAAATTTGTAAGATGCATCCTCATATAACTCTTTTGGTCAAGGAGGAGCTTGAAAAATTATTGGAAGTAGGATTCATCAGGCCTATTGACTACTCAAAATGGATTTCCAACATAGTGCTTGTTCAAAAAAACCCATTGGTATCAGAATTTGCACAGATTTTAGGGACATCAACAAAGCATATCCAAAAGATGACTTTCCTCTTCCAAACATCAACATGATTGTTCATTCAACTATAGGCTACAAAATGTTATCCCTCATGGATAGATTTTTAGGCTATAATCAGATAAAAATTGTAGAAGAGGACCAACATAAAACTTCCTTTACTACCCCTTGGGGTACATTCTGTTACCAACTCATGCCTTTCCACCTCAAGAATGTAGGCACAACTTATCAAAGAGA
The DNA here is from genome assembly GCA_019776745.2 of Taxus chinensis. Lineage (NCBI taxonomy): Eukaryota > Viridiplantae > Streptophyta > Pinopsida > Cupressales > Taxaceae > Taxus > Taxus chinensis. The sequence continues at coordinate 326,249,835 of CM034156.1, read as the reverse complement.
AATGAATGTCATCTTCCATGACATGCTTGAATGATATTATGGAAGACTATGTTGATGATATCTTGGGAAAATCCAAGACTAGAGTAGAACATCCAGAAATCCTATACATATCTTTCAATGTCTAAGAGATTATAAGGTTAGACTCAACCCAAAGAAGTGTGTCTTTGGTGTGATTTTAGGGAAGCTACTAGGCTTCATTGTTTCTAGAAGAGGAATTGAAGTGGACCCAGAAAAGGTCACAACTATTACAGAAATGCCTCCTCCCAAGAACCTCAAATAGCTGCACAACTTGCAAGGTAAAATCCAAGCCATCCACAGATTCATTTCCCAACTTATAGATAAATTCCATTCATTCACTCATCTTCTCAAGAAATATGTTGATTTTCACTGGGGTCTTGAATTCCAACAAGATTTTTCCTTGCTCAAGGAGTATTTAGCCAAATCACCTGTTCTTATGTTGCCTACCCCTAGGAGAACCCCTTGTTTCTCTATATCTCAACTACTCAATTTTCTATCAGTGTGCTTCTAGCTCAATATGATCTAAATCAAAAAGAGAAATCCATCTATTACCTTAGTCATACATTGATCTCCTATGAGCTCAATTATCCACAAATTGAAAAAGCTTGCTTGGTCGTTGTTTTTACATTTTAGAAACTCTGTCACTATCTTTTGAATAACAAAACCAATCTTATATCTAGAGTTGACCCACTCAATTACCTGTTATCTAAACCCACACTTACTGGGAGGATGGCCAATTGGATCATCTTGCTTAGTGAATTTTATATTGAGTATGTCAGCCAAAAACTAGTCAAAGGACAAGTGCTCATGGATCAACTAGTTGAAGCTCCTTTTCCAGGAACTGAACCATTGAGTCTGGAGCTTCCAGACACTTCTATGTTAGATATTGAGTAATCTACTACATGGAAGATATAATTTGATGGATCATTTACCTTTCATGGCTTAGGAGCAGGAGTTGTTCTTATCACTCCTACAGGTGATTTGATTCCTCGAGATTTCAGACTTGGTTTCACATGCACAAATAATATAGCTGAGTATGAAGCCCTCATTACAGGATTGAAAATTTTTATATGTGGGATATCAAATAATTCAATGTTATAGGTGACTCCCAATTGATCATCAAACAAGTGAATGATGAGTATAAGGTCAAGGATGAGAAGCTCATCCCTTACAAAAAAATGGTAGATACTTTAAAATAATTCTTTGTGTAAATCACCTTTCAACAGATACCAAGAGCATAGAACCATTCAAAGGATGTCATGGCTACAATTTGATCTTTTCTACACATTCCACCAGGTAACAATGACATGCCATTCTTTGTGGAACATTTGACGGTACCTACATATGACATGTCTGAATCTTGCTTGGTATGTGAATTTGTTGGTCCCTTATCCCCCTGGTACCTTGATATATTTAATTACTTACATGATGGAACCTTTCCTCCCAACATTACTCATTCTGAAAAATGTAACCTCATCCAACACATATCCTGTTATACCCTACTTGGGGGAACTCTATCATCAAGGATATGATGGGAATCTGTTACGTTGTCTAAACTCAGAAGAATCCATCTTAGCAATCAAATAGGTCTATGAAGGCATATGTGGGGCCCATACAAGTGGAATGGTTCTTGTCAAGAAATCTCTTGAGAGTAAGATATTACTGGCCTACTATGGAAACAGATTGCTGTCAGTATGTAAAAAATGTCTACTATGTCAAAAATATGGCAACCTAATACATGATCCATTATAATCTTTGCAACCTATCATGACACCATGGCCATTTTCAAAGTGGGGACTTGATCTCATAAGGAAGCTCACACCAACTTCCTCTGATGGCCATAATCACATTATCACTGCCACCGAGTAATTTACTAAATGGGTAGAGGTTGTTCCTCTTACTTATGTTACCGGTGTGCAGATTTCCAAATTTATCATGAACCACATCATTTGTTGTTACAAAATCCCTTATGCCATTGTATAAGATAATGGTAAATATTTCAAGAACAAAGAAGTGAAGGAACTATGCCAACACTTCCAAATCCTCCAGAAATGGTCTAGACCCTATTACCCTAAATGTAATGGATAGACATAATCCTAGAACAAGACTCTTGTTCGTATCATGGAGAAGATGGTTGATAAAGCTAGTCGTAATTGGCACCTTCAAATACATCCTACCCTCTGGGCTTATAGAACATTTTATCTACATACCTACACGTGAAACTCCATATTCCCTAGTCTTTAGCCCTGAAGCCATTTTACCCCTTGAGATCAAGATTCCTTCTTTGCAAATATCCTTGAGAGATTATCTGGATAAAGAGGAAGACTATAGAGTGGCTAGGCTAGTAGAGCTAGAACTATTGGATGAAATTTCCTCCATGCACTGGATCACCTTAAAGTATATCAGAATCAAGTGCATAGGAGCTACAAAAAAATGCATCATACCTCATGAATTTGAGGTAGGATACCTTGCTATTAAATAGAATCAGTTCAACACTATAAAAGAGCGAGAGAAGAAAGGAAAGTTTGAACCTAACTAGTTAGGGCCATACATTGTGGTGGCTAAATTTGGTTCAAGTGCTTATAAGCTTTCCTATCCTGATGGTGATGAACTTTGGGAACCCATGAATTTCATGCATCTCAAGAATTTCTATGCCTAAGCATGGAGACCTATCAAAAAAATTAAAAAGAAAAAAATTATAAAAATCAACAAAAAATTAAAGAGAAATAAATTCATCCAAATGTGAAAACCATGCAATTGTGGCACTTTGGAAAAATCCTTTGGTGAAAACCCATGTTTCTAATGCCATAGGAGGGTTTTTTGTTCACAAGCATATCACACATGAAGGCACAATCACTTTATCCTAAGTTAGTCCTTTTCCTGTGTCTGAGATTCTTTTGAGCCTATCCTTTATGGCCTTGATTCGACTGATCCTACTCTTGTATATATGCGAGGATTTTTCCATTGTACATTCTCATCTAACGATAGGGGTATACTTACATCTTAACTTTCTTGTATATATGTGTGGAAATTTCCCTTTTACATTCCCATCTATCACTAGGGGAATCCATGCATCTTCGTTTTCTTATACATAACTTCGAAAAACTTTTAGAAAATACCAAAAAAATCCAAATAGGTCTTACCAAAATAACCCCTGTAATATCCAACCTCACCAGAAGTAGCTACAAAGTCATAAATAATGTCCCAATTCTGACCCATGTTACACGCTAAAACACATTGTGTTCTCTTGTGATATGGGCCACATCCACCTACAGTTGAGTCCTCTTGGTTGCCAACTATATCCTCTCTATATGGAGCTAATCTCACTCTGTTATAACCTACCATAGATGTTATCTTAGATCATCCTACTCTGTGGATCCCTATTTTATCTTTCTCTACATGGTCTGGACTGTTATAAAGTCCACATCTCCTCAAAACATGGTCATATCCTTTTGTACCTATAAATCATCCACTGATGTCCCACCTGCTACTAGTATCACTCTAAATTAGGTCACTAGTATCTGCGGTGGCCCCTGTGTAGCTCCATCTCCATCACCATCACCCCCATGACCTACTATACCACATGGACTACCTACTTTTTGGGGTGATGGTGGACCATATACTGGTATATGTAAACCTTGTAAAGGAACCTACTATAGCTATGGCCCTTGTGCCACCTGTAAATGTACCTGTTGAATAATGGGTACCTATTATATCACTGGTACTTGTATCTGTAGTGACACCTATTGTACTGGCACTTGTGGATCCTATTACCCCTGGCCCTATCCATGTGCATGTGTCTATGCATATATATGTACCATTGCTTCCTTAGCCTCATGTTGACCTAATCATCCTATGTCTCATAGTTGATGCCCCCTCACACCTATTGTTGCTATTGTTATACCCGTTGTTATGGTTTTTTGTGGTATGGTAAATCATCTTGGAAACACTATCATATACCATGCGGGATGATTTTCTATAGTCATAGGATCGACTATTTGTGTATGAGCATCCCATACCTATGGGACCACACTGTAAAAGCTCACTAATGTTATCTGTGGTCAGATCTGGGGACTAAAATCAAATTTATCTCGCGCTACACGTGTGTACCATCTCTCATCCTCGGGAATCCCATAAACGATGTCAAGTTGATACTGCACTCTATCAACTATGTACCACTCCAAAATATGGTTGCGGCTTCCTATAAGATAATGATCAACCTTGGTTATACTCAGCTCTATTGCATCAATGTGTCACTAGTACAAATAGTATGGCCTCCAAGTCACCATTCGTAACTGTAAATCATCAAAATCTCACCTGTAGTAGGTGATGTCTCTTAGGTGGATCCTCACATCCACACCCACTGTCTCCCAGTCATGGCACAAAGGTGTATCTGCCTATCTAGCTCATAGGATACCCAAGGGTCACCCAATCAATATGTGATATAACACCCATATTTGCAGCAGGGTCGTGGGACTCAAGCTCCTCATACATTTATATGTTATCAAATGAAGATCTCTGTATAAGTGGGCTAGAATACACTGACCCTAAGTAAATACATATCCATCCATCAATTGGTCCACTACGCCTATCAAATCCATCTAGAAATGTGTCACAGTCTTATTAGGCAGTAAGTAGCCACTAATAAGAGCCATCAGATATACTAGAATCCATGTTATCCCTTTTCTCTCGAAACATATATACAAATCCACAACCATCCCCTCTCAAGGTATGCCCTCTCAGTGTAATAGGTCCTAGATATACTCCTGAATCTGGTCAATGTCATCATCATATACCACTACATTGCTCTAGACCAGAACCTGCAAGATTCGATAGATGTCCTCTAGTGTAACGATCATCTCTCCAATGGGCATCAAAAAATTCTAGATCTCACTTTGTCAGTACTCTACTAATGTTGTAAGTAGGTCATGATCTAATCTAATCAGTGATAACTGTGTAATATAAGACACGCTCATCACCTTAAGTATGACAATCAAACCCCTCTGCTCGCGTCAATTAAAATTCATCTAGAAAGCCCACATATGTCTGTAGCACTCCTGCACATCCAAAGATCAAGGTATCTCTTACAAATCACCCAAAAACACAAAAATTAACATCATTTATTCATTAATCATCTTCTAATCACTTCTACATTCTCCCAATTTCTTCTAAATTATCCTAACAAGTCGAAAACTACACTAATGCACCTCTTTCTACACTAGTGCACTTCCCTTAATGCTAGTGCACCCCATTGGTATGCTATCGCATTTAATGCTTGTGCATCTACTTTAACGTTAGTGCACACTATAGCTATGCTAGTGCACCTAGTTTTACACTAGTGCGTTTAACATGCTAGTATAAGCTAGGTTCACACTCATGCCCTCAGTTTAACACTGAAGTATGAGATTGACGCTAACGCACTTTTAGGCTATGCTAGTACATACTATGTTGTGTGCTAGCATTGAAAACTAATTTTCTTCTAAGTAAAAAATGTATTAAATGCACTCAAAATCAAAAAAAATTGCTTTACGTCCATGAGCAGAGACTGTTGCAGTCCTCCTGTACTCTCAAATGTGATTTTTGTGATGTCTAAAATCCACTATACACACCATTTCTCTCACAAATCAAGGAAAAAAACTCTCAAATGGCAAGAAGGTGTAATAGCTCAAATGGGTCACGATGGATTTTACCCCTCCCCCATGTTTTTTTTTGGAATTGAGGGTAAATTGAGAGTGTTGAAAGGACCCACATCCTTGTACAATTGAGGATTTTTTGAGAGGATCCACAACCTAGGTATAATGAAGGGGACCACTATTAGGAACCCAATTGGAGCAACCATGAAATAAATAGTGAAGATGCAGTGACCAATGACAACAACCACAGCAAGTGGGAAAACTATCAGTGATGGAAGTGAGAGGAATAGCCACCAGCGTCAGCAGTGAGAGGAGCAGCCACCAGTATCAGTAGTAAGCAGAGCAACCACCAGTGTTAGCAGCGAGAGGAGAAGTGAGAGGAGGAGCCACCAGCGTCAACAACAAGAGGAACAACCACTAATGTCAGCAGTGAGAGGAAGAGCCACCAGCATTAGCAGTGAGGAGTAACCACCAGTGTCAGCACAAGCAAAGAAGCCACCTCTAGTAGTGAGACCACCTTTGAGGAGGATCATGCCTCAGGGGGATTTGAACATGGGTGGGTAAGCACACAACCATGTGACTTGACCTCACCACTCCAACCCCATCAGCTAAAAGTGGTTTGGGATAACTCTTGTGTCGCAATGCCGACATGCCTGGTCACATTGAACACAGGATTCATGCCTGACCCCAACCCCCATCACATTGAACACCAAGTCGGCTTGACACCATGTCGAGAGACCACCTCCACCACCAAAGCAGCTGACCTGCCTGGGACTTCCTAGCCAAGTAACGAAGATCTATAGAGGTGGCCAGCCTAGGGAATGGACCTTGAGACCTCCCACATATAGCCCACATTCCCCACTGCTAGGGTAAACCGGACGGGCTACCCCTCCCCCATGTTATTTATACCCTCCATGCCCTCTTTTCTTCATTGTTCTTGCCTCACAGGGGTAGGATTACTAACGTTTTCCTCTATTTTCCTCCTGCCACATCTTGGTCTTCCGTTGCGATGATTTATTGATTTAAATGGTCATTTTTACTAACATTTTCATCTCGTTGGGACATTTCTTGCTTCTCGGGGACCATTTCTTCTTGTTATGACATATTCTTACTTCCCACCGACCTGGTCGGTATATCACACACATCTTCATTCTTCTATACCAAACTCTTCCTTAACATTCAAAAAATCCAAAAAATTGGTAAAATTCAAAAAAATCTAAGAAATTGGCAAAAATTGAAAAATCCAAAAATTTGGTAAAATTCAAAAATTCCAAAAAATTGGTAAAATTCAAAAATTCCAAAAAAATTGGTAAAATTTTCAAAAATCTAAAAACTAGTAAACAAAGCATTCACATATCCTACACATTCACAAGACAATGTCCTCGAACATCAAAAATTATCCTATAAACATATTTCTTTGGTCCTCGAATGTTCTTGTGCACGACATGCGTATCATTTTGATCTTACAAATCTAGTTTTCTTGTTATGTATGTATTACCTTGCACATACAATTTCTTGGGATAGTTTTATAGTACATGATTACTTTTTCATAGGACTTCTATGTCCTCTGTTTATTCACCTTGCATGTATCCTTTCTTGGGGTGTTATTTTTAACCCTTGACATCTAACTTGAGCATTTGGGAACTGAAGCTGGATAATAAAAACATTAGTGCAACTATCTTGAATTTTGTTTGTTTGAGTATGTTTGTTTATGATTGTTTCTTTGTTGGTATTCTTGTTTACTTTCTCCTACTGCATTACTTTATGTATTTTGCTTTGAGTCGGTCCTTTAGTAATGAAAAAATATCATTATTATGGATTTTCATGTCATTTTACACTTTTGTTGCATGCTTATATCAAATAAAAAGTTGCTCTTGATCCAGATGATTCGTTGACTACATTGTAATCTTCTGATACTCCATGTATATGTTGGTTTCATTCTATCTAACTTTCTACCAATCATTTTTCAATTTTTTATCGATTCTAACAATGGCCAACCCAGCCCAGTTTAAATCCCTTCCGTTGCTCTCATCACTTTTTTCCACAACATATGGGGTAATAGGGGTTATATTTAGCCCCCTCCCCCCCTTAATTTCTTCCATCCAATTAAACATGTGATTTCTTTTCCAATCAATTAATTTGAACAACGGGCAATCGAGCCAAGTTCGACTCTCCATTGTTACAGTATACTTTTTTTGTGATTATTTATTTCTCATTTACGAGTGTCCATCAACCCCTTCCATCACCCCATCAACACTTGAAGGGGAATCCTTCATTCCACTAATTTTTCTTCTACTCCTTAAAAATTTAATTACATGTAATTTTCTACTATCTTTGAAGTGGTGTCGTTTGTGTTACATCGCACCAAAGAGGCACAAATGTAGACACCTAAAATCTAACTACTCAATTTTACTACTAATTTTTCATTGTTTATTGTATTTCCCATTTTTTCATTATAATTAGTGATTTCCTGCTAATTAGCTAACATTCCCTTTCTTTTCGGTCAGTTAACGACACTTTGTTAATTAACTAGTCTTTCCTTCATTCTGAATGTCAATTAACGACACTTTATTAGTTATAATCCTCATCTAATCAATTAATTAATTATTTCTTAGTTAATTAATCCTTTTTAATCTCCTATTTAATCAATAAACCTTATTATTGGTTAAATCCCCCTTTCAAACCCTTCAAATTCTACTTATTTCCTTCTAAATCGCCACTAAATGGCTTTCTAAGCTCATCTTGGCCTATTAATTAATTCTAGTTAATTAATTAAATCATCTCCAACTCCCGTGAGTTGCTAATTACTAATTAATATTTTTTAATCATGTTTATCTCTTTCTAATTCTACTTTACCTTTATCCACATTCTCTAGGTTTCTAGCTCTCCCAAAATGGAAATCTATATAAAGAACCTAGTACCTTCCTTCCAAACTTACACCATACTTAATGTTATTATATGCACATGATAAGAGAATTTCTACTTTAAAACACTTATTGATCTAGTATCCATTCCATCTACTTGCAAATATTAGTAAAGGAAGAACTAAACATGGCCACTAAGCCATATTGATGAGATCTTTTTCTCTTCATGGAGATATCCTTCCTTTGATCGCTCATAATCATGATCGATTCATCAATAGGAGTAACTATAATTTAGAAATCCCATCAAAAATAACAAGGGATGCTTAGTGTTTTCAAGTTTAATTTGGATTCATTGATTATATTTTTCCCTTACATAGCTTTATTGTGATGTTTATGTTGAATTATCTTAGGTATAGGAACTACTTGGTGTTGGTTTCTAGTTATTAACTTATCCTACTTTTACATGCATACACATATTCTTCTTGTAATTATTTTCATTCCTGGTGTTCACAACATTAGGCTTATTAGGTTGATTGGTCATGCCATCTCTAGTAACACCACAGTTTCATTTTAGGACCTTGGGTCTTTGGTTATTGCTTGAATTGTTCTGGTAATTTGAATTGTTATGATTAGGAGTGACCAACCTCCCATTGGGACCATACGTCTTGTGTCCACTATCAAAATATGCTTGGTCAATGTGGAACATGCCCTCTAACACTTCCTCATAACCTTGAAGATGAAAATTTTGCACTTTATCCTTGGTTTATCAATTGAGTGAGTGGACGAATAGCTCAAAGATTTTTATTTGATTCATATTTGGAGCACTAGTGGAAGAGTAAAGGACTTGTCACCATCTCTAGATGAAGTGGACAGCATACTCATTTTTTTCTTGCTTGATATGCAAGTACTCTTTTATTCTTATTCGTAACAACTTATTCATATTGAATTCCTTGATAAAATCAAGCACAAGTTGTTTAAAGGAATGTATGGATGCTTCGGGAATTCGATAGTACCAATCTAGAGAAATTTTTTGTAGGTTTTTAGGGAATATCTTGGCAAAAACTACATCCCACAGAATAAATACTCTAATTGTGGTATCATATGCCTTGATATGGGCATTAGGATCTCTTCACCTTTAAATTTGGGGAGGGTTTGCAATAGTCTTGGGATCATAACACCCCATATAGTGACATTGAGTGGTTCTTTAAAATATTAAGAATAAGTCCCCACTAAATAAGACTCAACCATTGAGGACCCTTGGTGAGGAGGAGGAGGTGGATAAGCATTTGGTAAAGTTCAACATAAGTATTAGCTAGGGCATAAGACACCCCTTGATAATGCATGTGGACTATAAAAAGTATACATATCCATTTGAGGATATTTCAAATACATATGGACATAAGGAAGGACAACTCTAGGGTATGGATTGGTGGGCATAACACTAGGGAACATCGCACTATTCTAAGGAACAGAAATTGAGAATGCACTTCCATCTAGCCCTTATATAGGATATGAATAGAAAGGATGAGGAGTCATTCCTAGCATGTTAGATCCCATAAGGAGATCACCAGGATTAGGAACACCCAAATAAACCTACTACTATGGTTTTTACACCGAATGGACATTAGTAGCAAGAGTATAGTTTTGGTTTTATACATGATATGGAATGTTACCTTTCCCTAAAAAATTATATAGGTTGCAAAGCTTAGGTGATTTATAACTCTTTAACCCTTCCCACTAATGTTGAAATAACATCATCGGGTGAAGGATGTTGACCTTTTTTAGGTGCATGTTACACGTTGTTTAGTTGCGAGGGTATATGATACATTGTTATAAAATGGTCAATGGTTTTTCCCCCCTTTTGAGATGTGCTTTATATTTTAGATGGGATATGAGAAACATTCTTTTGAAGAATGACATATGTGTATCCTTGTAGACCATCCAAGGATCTATCTATAGCATTGAGGCAATCACTATTTTGGGTGATCCGTGCTAAGATTTCATCTTTCGGTTGCAAATAGAAAAAAAGGACTCAGACTACCTAGTAATTTGGGGTCTTGATAAAACATGTGGATAAAGGCCATGTTCTCCTATGAAGTTCATATTGTTAGAGATTGAGAAATATTGTTGTGGTTCATTATTTGGTTGGTCTATCTCCTCAATTATTACAATTTAATTAGTGTTTACCCCTTGGATAGCATATGTATGGGGATATCGGAAGTTCTAGAAATAGTTATCAGCCCACCCATATAATGATGGTGACTGTTGCATACTCACTTGATTATAATAGGATTCAAGACCTAAAATAGGCATGCTATAATCTTGACCCAAAATATTTGGGGATGTATAAACACTTGCAAAATAATGGGAGAGGAAGAAGATGGATGAAAGAAAATAAAAGAAAATGCATATGAAAAAGAACTATCCCTTCACGTCAGGTTCACCAATTTTGTACACCTGAAAATTAACACATGATTTCAGATGCACTCAAATTCTTAAGGACATGTTGAGACAGTATGAACGTGATAGATGATATGGTAATGGGAGGATTAAATATGGTATAAATGGGATAGGTGTGAATGATGATAATAGCAGGTGAAAATCAAGGAAATCGTAGATACTCAAATTACAAATCAGGTATTTTCTCATCAAGAGCTACAAATGCCCATCTAACATGTGTAGGGGTGATACTGTGCTCAAGAATGATCACTATCCACAAGTATCAGTCTATATCAGTATAACTGAGTATAGCTCAACCTAGTTGGCTGATACAAGGGATTTTTCCTTCTGCCTCTAAATATTCCTCTCTGAAGAGGGTCATGTAAGAATGAAAGGGGATGTGTAAAGGATGGACTAAGGGTTGTGTGGTCTAACCCTATCGTCTTGATTGGCCCAATATTTTTCTATGATTTCTACTTCATTTTTTAGGGCGTTAAGATGGCCAATGATTTCTGGTGGCACGGGAATTACTCTAAAGACTATTTGACGTACACCTATGACAATGTCTCCCTGATGTCTGTCCATGTTGGGTTGGTTTATAATTGGGTGAAATATGTTTATGTAAGGTTAATGTGGACCCGGAATGGTCATACGGGCATCAATTCAGCAAGAAGGGTGGAAATAGACAAATAATTGGTAACTGAAGGGACTGAGAGCTAAGTGTGCGTAGTCTAGTCCACTAAGGAAATGAAGATTGTGTTCATTCCAACTTCTCATCTAATTTTATTTCCTATCTTTAGATAAACAAAACAAATGAATCTAAATTAAATAAAAGATTATTACTTTCCCCTTTTAATCTAATAAAATTCAATTTGCCAATATTTAATTAAAACTTTTTTTAGCAAAGATTTTAAAATGAATAAATGAACAAAGAAAATTAAACTCCTAAACTTTGTTTTTTTGTTTTCTGGTTTTGAAGAATTAAATAAAATAAATATTACAGACACAGATAAACTAAAATGAAATAAACTACTTATAAATTAAAATAAACTAAATATGGAATAGTCGAATGTGGTTATTCCTTTGTTGCAAGATTATGAAACTAAATCTAATTTGAATAGAAGATATACTCTAAAGTTATTATTTTAAAAATGAATCCTATTCTAACTTCTTCTACCTCAGGTTCATGAGAAAGAAAGAAATATTCTTAGAAGCAACTTCTTCTTCACCTTGAAACTTTCCCCAGAAAAATAAAATAAAATATACATATGATTAGCAATGGATAAATGAAAAAGAAATGTAGACACAAAATCTTCCTCTAGCTTCTTTCTCTTGCGAATCCATGGGGATAGGAAAGGAAGAAATATATCAATGAAATATTTTTTTGTACATAGACAATACTAGAAATGAAGAAGTACTAAATTTTATCAATTTAAAACAAATTTGTTTCTTCTAATTTAACAGTAATTAATTGAAATATTTAAAGAAATCAAAACAGCCGCAACATGTAACTATTGATCTATGACATCATTTCAGGTTTGGTGTTGTGTTGTGTCTCCTCGGATTCCTTTTCCCTATTGCAGATGAATTCAAATTGATCCAAGGTGTGAAATATTGGTTGGTAGAAAGAAAATCAAGAAGATGGATGTAACTAACTGGTTGCAATAAAACTGGTAGTTTATGTAGTGTTGGAAAGAATAGAGCAATGAATTGGTTATCTGTGTAATTCCTAGCAAAAATTTGGTAGCATAACTTTGCAAAACAAGTTTCAAAACTCCAACCCAACATTTGAATGAAATGTGTGATTTTATTAAAATATGGGGAAGAAAAAATTATAACACATTGTTGGCTAGAAAAATTTTCGGGTGGACAAACTTGTGGATTTATTACCAATGCTCAGGGAATGTAATTCCCTCTACTTAACCAGTGCAACTGTCGTATATGCATGCATATAAAAAATGTGGGTTTATGTGGTGGCCTTTTGATTGGCGATCCAATCAGGGACACTCCATTGACCATGTGGACAAATATTATAGATACCTGCAATAGAAGACTTTGTCTGTAGAGAGGGAAAGGGGAGGTGAGAAATTAGATAGGAGAACTAATGTTACAAGTAAAAAATTAGATTCTTGTCATACATAAATTAGAATTTTTATCACATGCATTAAAATTAAGAGGAAACAACTCTATGCATAACAACAATACCAAATGTAATTTACGATCACAAAGTATCATTAAACCTCTTAGTCAAAAAAGGCTCAAAACTCCTTCTTCTTGTATTGATTTCTTAAACAAAGTTGTACATAGTATGAGAATGGAGGAAAAATAAAGTGTGGGGGAAAGGAATATTTTGGCTATATCCTTTGTTCTCTAAAGTTATAATTCACTGTTGAGCTTACAAAATTAATTACCAACCCCTTGAAATGGGAATGGCATTACAATTTATAGAATGAGAGGTGACATATCGTCTACCCTCTCAATGGCTTTTCATATGTCCTTGTGTAACTTAAAACTTTTTGACTTCTTATGAGAATATTAAGTCCCTTTTTATAATGTAAAGGTGACTTATTACATAAGGAACATTAGGACATATGAAAAAATGCAACACCAATGCAAAATTAGAATATTAGAAAGTGAGAGCAAGTTGGGGGGAAGAGGAGAGAGAGAGGGAGAGAGAGAGAATAAGAAGAATAGAAGTCTGTTCTCGATGAAGTACATTGTTGATCCTCGTTGATGGAAAGCTCAAAATGCAGTGAAAGTTTGAATCTTTGAACTCCTTACACAATGTGAAAAATCACTTCAAATTAGCTCATCAATGATTGCTAAGTTGAGTGAATTGTTCCATTGATGACCACAACTCCCAGCCTATGTATGATATACCATGTTCTTACTGAGAGATGATTTTAGCCTCTTCTCGACCATCGTGATGTGAAGAACTCCCTCATTTGATCTTGCACACATTACCCTTGCCTCAACCAATTTTTGGGTTGACATACTATTTTTAGTAAGCACCCATATCAGGGAACTTACTATTTTTATTAAGTGTTCATTTTGATCTGTTTTCTGGCTCCGGACAATCATTCTAGCTTCATGCTGACATTGGGTACACATTGCTTTTGCCACAACTACTTTTAATGATGACTTTCCAAACATAGGAAGTTTCTATGTAGGAAAACTTACTATTTTTAGAAAGTGTGTTTCTAGTGCTCGATTTATAATGGAACATTTTTTTTTTAGATCTCGTCTCATCTTCACGGCCATATCCTCCAAATTTCACATAATTTTTGCCCACTAGAATGCCAGGAAATAAAATTCAAAACTTTCCCCTAGACATTGGCTTCGAGCACAGAGCTACCATGGAAGCCATTAATTGAGCTCGAAATTTGGAGGTGTAGGTTTTTGTCTCTATTTTTGATTAAAAAAAATACATTGCGATATGTTTTTCATTTTGAGTTCGTGTGCAAGTTTTTATCTCATTTCCATTGTCTAGAATGATGGGAAATCCGTTGAATGTGAGCCAGTGCATGAAGTGAGGATTTTGTTGCAACAAATAATTATTGGGCACCATTTTACCTCTATTTTATTGCATCGATGATCGTCTCAAAAAATGTGGAATTCTGTCAGAAGACAAAACCTCGATCCAACTTTTACCTTTTGAGATATGAAGATTTCTCGATCGGGTGACCTCACAGTTATCTGTCAAAAAACTATTCATTTTCTTCCCATTCTTCATTTTTTCAATCCACTTTTCTATGATATTGTCTATGTTTTCATGAATTAGAGTATTTTTTGGTCATAGTTAGAGTTGGTTTGGATTAGAAATGGTAGACTGGGTGTTTGGATAAGATTGAGCAAAGCCATGACATGGTGAGGAGTTATGGAGGAGAAATGAGAGGAAGAAAATGGCTAACTGTCAGATTTAAATTTTCAAAAAATGCACGTGGAGGGGCTCAGCAAATTATTTCATGTCTAATTTCCATTACCTTAGGGACATGCATGGACATCAAATTCTAGGGTGAGTAAAGAGGACGACATGTGTCCTTGATCCGATGACAAGGGATTTACTTGAAAAAGCACTAGAAGCATTGGGGGCTTAAATGTCAGTCACGTGAATGACAAAAGGACTCCCCATAGGGGTTGGGAACATTTTTCCATGTCTGGTGTCCCTAACCTTAGGAACATGAGGGACATCAAAGTTCCATGGTGATCCTGGAGCTAGACATGTGTCCTCGATCCGACTGCAGGGGATTTGAGCTCCAAAAAGTGCACCTGGGGGCTGAAATGTCAAGTATAAAGGTCACATAAGGGTCCCAGAGGTCACATAGAGGTTGGGAAAAAATTTCCAAGGTTTTTGTACCTAACCCTCAAGGACATTAAAGGACATGAAATCCCACTTGGATCTTGGTGCTGACATGTGTCCTCCCAAAAATTGACTAACTCTGGAACTTCGCTCTCAGAGTGGCTAACTCGAAATGATGATAACGTGATCTCCCGCTTCAATTTTATTGGTGAAAAAATGTATATGATACTGAGTGGAAATAGTCAATTTTTAATCTAATGGTGAAGGTAGACATGTCTTTATTCATCCATGTAATCCTTAAAAATCAGATATTTTTGATTTGGTGACTCCACCTGTTTATGTGAAAAAGTAGCCTGCAAAGCCTATGTCGCCAAGGTGTTGTGAAACATATGATTTCACCATAATATAGGTCTTGTAATCCTATTTCTAGAAATGTTTTGCGATACATCTTAACTCCATTTGTAGCTCCTACAATCTTCTTCTAAAGCCCAATATTTGTCTTTAGGCCTATGTATTGCCGAGGTTTATGAACCTTATTTTTTACTGCAAACTACTCCAAGTCTTTCAAAACTTTCCTAAACCTTCCAAAATAATTTCCGTGATGTTGTAAGGTATTTAAGTTCACCTCCATGTTAAATTTTTTCCTTATTTTCCGCTCCAGGGGGGTTGATTCAGTCCTGGGAAGGCCAGTGATAGCCCTTCCCACAACTACTTATAGCTTGCAAATGAACTCCTAAAATCACCTAGGACGAATGAATTTAAATTTCCTAAATCACACTAAGGGCGATGAGATAAAATTGTCCAAGGAGGTCACTAGGACTGACTGGGTGGATATCTGGTGTGTCCTGGGAATGAAAAAACATGAAAAATTTGGCACAAGGGTATAACTATCATGCTTGGAAATTATCAATTTCTTTATTACACATTTGCACATGACAATAATTGGCTCTAGCTTGGGCACATGGCATGGATTGAGCACAGTAACGACGACATGACATGAGAACTCCTAGAATCTCAATTTTAGACCATATAATTTGTTGACCAGCTGCCTTATCCATTGGTCCCTGTGCACAGTCATGTATAATTTCAAGAAATAAGGAATGGAAGAAGGAAACAAACACACACACAGACACACACACACGCGTGCACGCGCATGAAACAATGGAAAGGAGACACATACAAACATGATAAAAAGTGGAAACACACCACATGAAAAAAAATGGGAAACACACCACACGACAGAAAAGGGTAAACACGCCTAGAAATCACCTATGGTACAAGGTGGGGGACAACTTTCTTTCACTAAAGAACTTTTCATTTTTCAAAAGATACCCCTGAAGAGGCAACACCATGAATGATGATGTTCTGTGACAAAGCCGTTCATGGGTTCTAGAAAGTATCCTCCCCTCCTAAGATTGCTTATGAAAGCTAAGTGCACTTTCACAATTGTATGTGTACTTGGTAAGGAGTGAGTCCATGTGAGGTTCTTGATGCTCAAATCCTTGCTTCGAAATTCCACTGCCTTCATGTTCTTTTGAAATCAATTTCATAGTGCCAATTTCCTTCCATGTTTATCCATATAGCTGATTCTCCATCGAGAATCATCATCTCTACCCCAAACCTGATTTTCATTCCACTTCCTTGTATATTATGAGTTACTTTCTTCCCTGGGTCTATGCTTATTGACATATTCTCCATGAGAAACAATATATTCATCCTTTATCTCTATTCCACTATGAGGCATTTGAGTATCGACAAGGGGATATGAGAGTTAACATCGATACTTGTCTTGTATGTCTGATGGCACGAGTGAAGGGATCAAGACTCAGCTCAGGATATTTTGAAAATTCTTATTACATCCAAGATTTCTTACACAGAGTTATGCTTTGTCATTTCCTGCAGCTCCTCTTTATACACCTTTAAAGAATCTTTATTTCCTAGCTCAAGGAAAATATTTAGAGGGATTACCTCATCATCTTGAGGAATCATTGTACTCTATTGATCCTTCATAAAAAATAGATCTTCATCTTCAAAGGCCTCGAAACTTCTTTCTTTAATTTGTTCATCAAGGAAAGATTCTTCCTCTTCAAATGGGAAAGATAATACCTCAATTTCGTTCATTGTATCCATCCAACCGTTGGCTTGTGAGTAGACATCATATTTCTCATCTAGATTTATCTCAACATAGCCCATCTTCATACTGGTTGAGGCTTTTCCAAGTCAGCTTCAAGATTGTCTTCTAGATTCATGGCTTGAAATAGAAGTTCAAGACAGAACTTAAGGATCTTCTGTTTCTTCCACGGCTCTTAGCAGTCCTATGTAAAAATATTTCTTTCAAACCATTTCCCAAGGGCTCATCAGAAGACTAGATTTTTCTCTTTCCATAGATGGCCTGATCAAGATAGTCATCTTCATCCAAAAATGGGAATGAGAATATACTCCTAATCATTGGATAAGCGTATAAGTTGAGTGTTTCTTATTGAAAATCATCACGAACCATCTCCTCTTCCTCATGCTTTACATCGTCTGGTAACTCAGGGTTATCCTCTTGTAACTCTGAATCTCCTCAATGCTTGTTCAAAGTCCAAATATTTTTGGGAAGGCATGTTTGGACCTATCAAGATGGGGATATCCTCTTCATCCTCGATTTCCACAAATTTATTCATCTGCCTACTACCTTAATATAAGATGTTAGCTTTTAGCGCTTCTAGACTTTAGTACTGTGTACCTCATCTTCTTCTCAGAGAAGAAATATCTCTATGTATCCCTTCACTAGTATGGTTTTGGATGACCAATTAATTTTAATTTTCCCTCCGAAGTCTTGGAATAAACTTCTACTTAGCAACATTTCGAATGAAGGCTAGGACATCTGCCACCAAAATCATTGCTAAAAATTTCTTATCTAGAAATATAGCGAAAGATCCACCTGTGCATCTTTGATCTTCCCTACAATTGGGACTTCTTTTGACTCCAGGGAGTAACAAGAGCCACTAGGTGGAGTCATGGATGAGTTTGATAGATTTGAAAACCTTCACGGGACATGACTATTATCCAAGTTACCTGAATCTATTATGCAATAGTTCAATACATATTCCCCAACAAAAAGGGAGACATACAAAAGGTTCAACCTTATTAGTATTTGATGCACTCAAAGAAATAATTTTCTATGAGGTAGGTGTAGGTGGGTTTGGAAACATTCCTTTGGAACTAGAAGTTACAACATTGGGTGTTAGACTACCACTCCTGATATATCAGATGAACCTCTCAAATTATTCAGGATGAGTCCGCACAATATTCGGTTTTGGTAATCTACACTTTGGATTTGTTCGTGCATATTCTATGAAGTCAAAAGGAGCAAATGTAGACAAGAGGGTGATGAAGAGAATGATTTTGGATCCTTAGGATAGGCTTGGGAAGTAGGATTTTATTTTTTGGTAATGCAGGGTATTTTGAAAGGTACACTAGGAGCTTTCAAAGTACTAGATTTTAGAGGAGTCAGATTTAGATTTAGACTTGGAAGAGACATCAAAAGACTTTCTTGGGATTGTGGGAGCCTTCTTACTTGCTACGAGTTTAGGATCCAACAATGCAGACTTCATTGAAGATGAAAGTGGGGATCATCGACTGAATATTTTGTTTTTTGGAAACTCACCACAAGAGTATCATCAACCTTCTTTTGTTTTAGCAATAGTGGAGGGAGATTCTCTATTTCTCATTGGACTGAGAATGAGTGAATACCACACATGAGAAACCAGATGCATCATTCTTCGTCTTCTTCATCACCTTTGGAATACTCACAAAATCTGATTTGTCTATCATTCTCATGTTCATCGATATCTAGGAATTTTCCAACTTAACTTTCTTGTTCAAGCTCTTCTTCACTTGTCTTGAAATCTATAATTTACGTTCATGGGTGGGGAATCCAAGGACAATCCTTCGGGGTGCTCCTACAATCTAATTTTCATTGCTTCTTTGGGAAGAAACGCGTTCAAATATATCCCTCCTTAATGAATCCATTTCATTTTCCAATTTTTCCAATCATGGATTGGTTCTCTCATCTCTAGAATGTTGGGCCTTGCCCTTTGATGGAATTCTTGATCTTTCTAGAGAGGATGAAATAATCATCAAGTTAAATGAACATCCTTTGTGCTTCTACAATGTTCCTTGGTTGGGCACTTTATAGCAAGAATCCTAATTCTGATGATTAATAATTGATGAAGAATAACTTGATATTATTTTCAGATGGTGAATCTTCTTCTACTATCCTGTAAAGCAACCATTCGAAGCGAGCCATATAGTCTCTCATGGTTTCACTTTCTCCCTTATTCATTTGAGCTAACTACACCAAGAGGTCCTGAATAGTCTTCATTTGATTTGAATCTTTCCTCAAAGGTAGTATTGATGTTATTCCAACCAGTGATGGATCGGGAAGGCAAGAGGTAGAACCTTTTTGCTACTTTTTCTTGGAGGGACTCCTAAGAACATTCTTACAACAACATCTTCATGTTGGACACCAAGAATTCCACATGATGTCATGAAGGCATTACTGACGTGTTCTTCATATAGTGTTATGTGTTGTCACCTTGGAACTTTGGAAAGTTGTTGTGGGAACCCATTGGTAGATTGTGAAGAGGAGGTTTAAGAGAAATCGGGCATGTATTCCATCCCCTTGGAACAATGGGTTGAAGTATTTTTCTGCTTCATCTTCCATTATCGTTTATGCTTATTCTTTAGCCCTTGCTTCTAATTTATCCCTTGCTTCTTCAAATTATTCTTCTTTTGGGGGCTCGATGCTCGATGGTGGTTAAAAATGGGAGAATTTGAAGGGGGGTATCAACAAGAGTTTGGATAGGATTGCCATGTGAACTGCTCGAAGTGCCAAATGGAGAGGAGGCTTGAGAGAAGAATTAAGGATTATCTCTAATTTGTTCTTGCTGATTTTTCAAATCCTCGAAATTGGTATCAAAAACACCCCTCGACTTGCTCAACCTGGTGTATCTTCCTTCAGCCAACTTTTGGAAACTTTTATAGTGAGAACACGAAAGGAAACTGTGGAATATGAAGGGTCAACTATAAGAAATTGACAGTGTAGCCTTCAGCAATGGATTTTCATAAACTTTTTTTTTGTTTTTTCAATGTTTTATTTTTTTGAATTTTTGAACCTTGCGGTTGTATTTTGGGTGTAGATGCTTCTAAATATGCCCCATGGTGGGCACAAAAAACTGTTGGCAAGAAAAAAATTTGGGTGGAAAAAATTGTGGATTTCTTTACCAACACTCTAGGAATCTAAGTCCCACTACTTAACTAGTGCAGCTCCCATATATGCATGTCACATGAGAAGGTATATTCTCTATAGTGTCCTTTTGACCGGGGATCTCCAACAGGGACACTCCACTAACCCTATAGCAAAAATTATAGGTACCTGTGAGAGAGGAATTTTTCTATAGAGAGGGAAAGGTGAGTGAGAAATTAGATAGGAGAACTAATGTTGTAGGTAGAAAATCAGATTCCTCCATACATACAATTAGAATTTTTATCACATGCATCAAAATTAGGAGGAAATAACTCTATGCAAATAGCAACAAGACCAAATGGAATTTATGATCACAAAATTATCAATAAACCCCTTAGTCATAAAAAGGCTCGAAACTCCTTCTTATTGTATTGATTTCTTAAACTAAGTTGTACATAGTATGAGAATGGAGGAAAAATAAGAGAGTGTGGGAATGGCAATAATTTGGCTATCTCATTTGTTTTCTCAAGGTAGAATACACTATCGAGCTTACAAAATTAATGACCAACCCCTTGTAATGGGAATGCCATTTACAATTTATAGAATTTGAGGTGATTTATTGTCTAGCCCCCTAATGGATTTTCATGTGTCCTTATGCAAATTAAAACATTTTGACTTCCTAGGAGAATATTAAGTCTCTTTTTATAACATAAAGCTGACTTATTACATTAGGAACATTAGGACATATGAAATAGTGCAACCCCAACATGAAATTAGAATATTGGAAAGTGACAGAAAGTTGGGGGGAAGAGGAGAGAGAAAGAGAGAGAGAAGAAGAAGATGATATGTTGTTCCTGATGAAGTCTGTTGATCCTTGTTGATGGCAAGCTCCAAATGCAGTGAAACTTTGAATCTTCGAACTCCTTACACATTGTGAAACTCCTTCAAATCAGCTTGTGAATGCTTTCCAAGTTGAGTGAACTGTTCTGCTGATGACCACAACTCCCAGCCTGTGTATGATATATTGTTTTTAATGAGAGGTGATTTTTCCTCTTCTCGACCATCGTGATGTGATGAACTCCCTCATTCGATCCTATGCACATTACCCTTGCCTCGGCCACTTTTTGGGTTGACCTACTATTTTTAGTGAGCACCCATATAGGGAAATTACTATTTTTACTAAGTTTTCATTTTAACTATTTTCTGCTCTGGAAAATCATTCTGGCTTCCTAGTGACCTTGGGTACACACTGCTTTCGCCACAACTGCTTTTGATGATGAATTTCAAAACCTAGAAAGTCTGTATAGGAAAACTTACTATTTTTAGAAATTGTGTTTCCATTGCTCGGTTTGTAACGGAACATATTTTTTTAGACTCGTCTCATCATCATGACCACATCCTCCGAATTTCACATAATTTTTCCCACTCGAATGCCGGGAAATAAAATTTAAAATTTTCACCTGGCAATGGCTTCGAGCACTGAGTTGCCATGGTGGCCATTAATGGAGCTTGAAATTTATAGGTCTGGTTTTTGTCTCTGTTTGTGATGAAAACAACTCTATTGAAATAGTTTTTTCATTTGGAGCTCGTGTGCAAGTTTTTAGCTCGTTTCCATTGTCGGAATGATGGGGAATCTGACGAATGTGAGTCAATGCATGAAGTGAGGATTTTATTGGAACAAACAATTATGGGCACCATTTGACCTCTGGTTTATTACATCATGATCATCTTGAAAAGTGTGGAAGTCTATACAATACAACACCTTGATCCGACTTGTATCTTGTGAGATATGAAGATTTCTTGATCAGGTGACTTCACGGTTATCTGTCAAAAAACCTTCATTTTCTTCCCGTTCTTCATTTCTTCGATCCACTTTTCTCTGATATTGTTGTGTTTTCATGAAGTAGAGTATTTTTGGGTCATGGTGGAGCTAGTTTGGATCACAAATGGTGGACCGGGTGTCTGGATAAGCTTGAGCAAAGCCATGGCATGGTGAGGAGTTGTGGAGGAGAAATGAGAGGAAGAAAACGGCTAAGTGCCAGATTTAAATTTTCAAAAAATGCACATGGAGGGGCTGGGTGCATTTTTTCACGTCTGATATCCCTGATCTCAAGGACATGATGGACATCAAATTCCATGGTGATAAAGAGGACGACACGTGTCCTTGATCTGACGACAAGGGATTTACTCGAAAAAGCACTAGAAGCACTGGGGGATGAAAACTGGTCACGTGGATGACCAAAGGAATCCCCATAGGGGATGGGCACATTTTTTTGTGTCCTCTATCCCTAGCCTCAGGGGTGTGAGGGACATCAAATTCCATGGTGGTCCTGGAGCTTACATGTTTCCTCGATCCAATGGCAGGGAATTTGAACTCCAATAATGCACCTGGGGGCTGAATTATCAAGTCTGAAGGTCACATGAGGGTCCCAGAGGTCACATGGGGGATGGGTGCATTTTTCCAAGGTTGATGTACATAACCTCAGGGATGGTGGGGACATAAAATCCTGTTAGGATCCTAGAGCTGACACATGTCCTCTCAAAATTTGGCTAAGTCCCGAACACACTCCAAGAGGGTGACTTGTGATGATGATATCTTGAGCTCCTGATGGACAGGTTTTGGAAAAAAATTATATGATCCTAACTAGAAATGTCCATTTGAATCCAATGGTGGGAGTATAATGTCTTTATTCATCCATTTGATTCCTGAAAAATCAGAATTATTATTTATTACTCCTATTTCTAATAAAAACTTCCTACAAATATGATGCGCCAAAGTGTTGTGAAAATCCTGATTTCACCATCATGTAGGGTTTGAAATCCTCTTTTCAGAAATGTTTTATTTTATTCCTAAATCCATGTGGAGCTCTCGGAATCTTCTTCTAAAGCTGAGCAGTTATTTTTAGGCTTGTGTACTGCCTAGGCTTGTGAACCTTGTTTTTTATGCAGACTACTCCAAGTCTTTAAAAACTTCCCCAAACCTTCAAAAAAAAATTCCATGATGTTGTAAGGTCTTCAATTCACCTCCATTTTTAATTTGGCCCTTTTTTTCCTCTCCAGGGGGGTTGATCCAGTCCTTGGAAGGCTAGTGCCAGCCCTTCCCACAACTGCCTATAGCTTGCAAATGAACTCCTAAAATCACCTAGGGGGAATGAATGGAATTTACTAAATCACCTAAGGGGTGAGATAACATTAGTCAGGAGGTCATTTGTACTAACTAGACAGATCTAGGGTGTCTTGGAATGATAGACTTGAAAATTTTAACACAGGGGTATATTTGTCGTGATTGGAAATTGTCGATTTCCCTGTTACAGATCTGCACGACAACACACATGTTCAAAAATAAGTGATAAAACATGCAAATAAATGGTAGTCAATGTACTAAACATAGTAAAATAGAAGGATAAAATCAATATGGTTCCAACAAGCCCAAAAGCAAGTGAAATGGTTAAGAAACGGGTGAGAAAATCACTCCCGAACTGGAGACACACATTACAAAACACACATTTTTAACGATTGGGTAAAGGTGAAAAACATTTTGATCTACACATAGCGGAGGTTACACAACCTTCAGTTTGTGTAGACCGGTGGTTGTGTGACTTAAATTCAAATAAAGCATGAAAATAATATAAAGTGGCTTGCAAGGGTGCAATAAACTTCCAAACTTAGAAAAATGGAAAAATTGGTCATAACAAGAATATTGAAGACGAAGGGAGAGGATCTAGATCTCCTCATTATTTTCGAAAAGAATTCTTTCATTATCAGAGACTTACTATGTCTTTCAATGTAGTGCCATGTAATTTTTGGGTGCTTATAATGACCTTTGTAGGAGGAAGAGGTACCGCATTAGGCTATAGGAATAATTACACATAAGCAGTGAGAGTTATCACATGCTCCTCCAATTGTTCCATAATTTGTTTATACTCCTCATTCCTAGCAGATAATTGGGTTGTATATTCCTTGAACATGTGTGCATCTCCATCGTGTGTGGCTTTCCCTAAGGATATTTGGGTCAACTTCTAATCATCTTGAGTCCATATTTTTTACAAATTTGGGTCGATCTACCTTTACATACTAAGATCCAGAGGCTCCAGAGAAGAAATAAGAGGATAATTTTTCTTTCTTTCCTCACTTGATCTTCATGAATTTTGAGATAGCCTCAAAATTAGGGGTTGTGGCTTATTGCACCATCCTTGACTCACTCCCAAGTAGCTTTTGAATGCATGGGAAATTTTCGATTGAAGTAGACACAACATAAGGCATGGGGGCAGCTTAAGGTGCTTGATAAGGGACCACATTTTACTCATGATGGTATGATTCTGCCACTAAGAAGGATACACTTAGATTTCAGTGAAGAACTAGAGACTGTGAAGGATCAATTTAACATGGCTCAAGAGGCTCAATGGGATCTTTAATGATATTATCCTTCTTATGAACCTTCCTAGGATGGGAAACTTCAATGCTCTCTTCTTCCACCATCTTTATCTTTGAATACTCTTTTGAGTGAGTAGAACCCATGATATTTTTGCATGCCCTCAGTGATGAAGTGTTAGACACCTCTCTAGATAGAGTTAGGAGGACGTCAGACTCAATGAAAGCAACATTATTCATTTTTAACCATTCTCTTGATATTTGGATTACTATTGCAATCATTTTCTTGCTATCACATGATTCTTTGATATTCAATGGAGTCGTCAAAAGGGGTGAATATTGAACTACTTGGTACTCGGGATCAAATAAGTTTGAACTGACATCTTTGATTCCCTGAGTGAACTAATCAAAGTTGAGATCCTTCATCAGAACTACCATCATCTGCATATAGTCCCTTTTCCACACCTCAAAATCATTCATGAAATTTTCCTAGTAGTCTTCAATTTGAAGTGTACGGTGTAAACCTGGAACAGTGAAGGCCTCTAGATTTCTCATGATATTGAAGTCAGACCAAGATGTGTAGGAGTAGAGATTGAGATCAGTAAAGGATGCTTTAATTTTTTTTCATCTTTGATATTCTTGCATGAATATATTCCCAAGGAGATGGGAAATGACACACCTTTCCTTTTGATATTCTTATACTTTGCATGAACATGAGCCAACAGTCTGCACAACTTGAACATTATGATTTTATCATTTGGGTACTTGGGTAGCCTTTGAGAAGCAAGATCATAGCCCATAACTCTCATGTAGGTGAAGGTAGGGAACTGGATGAAGCGGTTCCCATAATTTTTTATCAGTTAAAATACTTGGGAAGATATTATTCATTCCATATTACCTTTGAGGAGTTTGATGATGAACATTGTGAATACATCATTCACCTTAGCATAGTGTGATTCGCTCTCCTTATGATTCAGCTATGGATATTTCTTGTGTGTGAGTGATTTTTGAGGCACATGCAGAGTAGTGGAAAAACCTTTGAAGGTTCCATTGAAGGCAAGGGCATTCACTAGATAAGAATTTATGGTGAACTACTTAGTAGAGGGAAATTACATCACTTGCCGATGGATGTTATGGTTGATAATCTACCCCCAATCCACCATTTGGTTCCCTTTTGTTATCACTAAAATAAATTGAGCCATCCAATCCTGAAATTATTTCATTTTTCTTCCCCCATCACTCTTCTTAGTAGAATAATGGCATCATAATACGCCTCATGAAATTCACTCATTAACAGGTTCTTGGGAACATAGGAAGGTTTTCTTCCTTTTCAGATCCACAAAAAAAGTGATAGACCTTATAGATATGAATCAGTATTTTCCCACTCCTACAAAGAGAATTCCTTAGATATAATGACCATGTTATTTCTAGTTGGAATTTATAGGCACTGAGAAATTCCCTCAAGACTGAGAACTCCGAGGAGTGAGTTTTCATTTTCTTAAATTGTTCTAGAGTCATAATCGTAGTGTTGTGCTATGAAAATTTAGTGGGTGACCTCTTTCCCTGAATGGCCCACACAAGAATATTTTCTCCTCCACTGGCTCATGAGGTCCACCAAATATTCTAATTTTCAAGTCTTCTAGGTCTATGTGGATGACATCATTATCTCCCACACCAGGGTATTCAATGATCATAGTGGAAATAGGCTCCAGACTTGAATACTTGAACTTCATGATGTCAAAAATCACTGAGATAAGAGTAATGTGAGTCACTATAAGTGAATTGATATTAATTACAAGGCTTTCTAATTTTAGTGTGTCTTATCTAGGATAACTGTTTTTAATAAGTTTTCACATTGTTCACCTTCTAATAGTTTTTTCTTATTTGGAGTATCACAAGTGCTGATAATTTTTTGTTTTCAAAAAATTATTATATTTTTACATGTGGAGCCTTACACACTTACTATATTTGGATGGAGGTATTATATATGTCGTATTGCAAAGAAATTGGTTTCAGAATTTTGGGTTTTGCTTCACGATTTTTTCTCCTATTTTTGATGTTTTTCTTCCATTGGAACTTCATATATATATAAACAACTTCCTTAGTTGTAATTTTCAAATGGATGCTACAAATTACATAGATAATCAATGCATATACTCTTATAATCAGCTTGAGGGAATTTTTGAGAGGAATGCACTGGCAGAGTTTGATGGAAATCGAGTGCACGGTTGATGAGTTATGAGTAATTCTCATTTTTGGGGTTTTCATGTTCTAGGGAAAACCAGTAGAATACATGTGCAGTGATGGAGGTTTGGAGGGAAAACAACAAAATTTTGAATGATAAAAAATTGTTAAGTATTAGAGGTGAGGAGAGTTAGCCATATTTTTGTAAACTTTAACTCATCTTTGACCAAGCATATTAACTGGAGTTGTCAGATGGTTGAGGTGGAGTTTCACCAGTGTAAGATGGAAAAATGGGACATAAGAGACACCCAAGTGTTCTTTTCACCAGATGGTGACAACTATAATCTTGTGGTTTAGTGAGAATGAGATGCAGGGGCTGAAAAATGGCTTCTAGGAGCTTAAAAGTGGATTTTGATATGATCGGTAGCTGAGTGGCTAAGTGGCTGGATGTAGGGAGCACTTTTGTGTCACCCTTTTCCCCTTTTCACCTAGTTCAATCCAAGGGTACATAAATGGATTGAAATTTTTCCATGGGTCTAAGTACATGAGAGGGGGTTAGTCAAAATGCAAATTTTCAAGTGCCTATGTGCAAAAGTGGTGAGGTTTGTGTTACGAGAAGTTGGTAAGAATGGGGGAGCACACTTTGGTGTCCCCTTTACACATTGGTGAAAATAAAAGGGTACATATCATGGTCAAAAGTGTTATAAGGGTTCAGGTTAACATGAAAAGTGGTCTTGGCACTTTAATTCTCCCACTTCCTCTCCTGAACACCTCAAGTCAAGTTCTTAAGTGAAGTAATTCCAAAATCAATGGGGGAATGCACTTTGGTGTCCCATTTTCACCTAGGGTAAAATAAAAGTGGAAAAATCATTCTCAAAACCCTACCTATGCCATTTTAAGATGTTGATGTCACCTGTCATATTTAAATTAAGACACTAAGAATGCTTTTTCAACCTCAAGAGTATGGAAAGGTACTTTGGGGTCAAAAATTATATATTTTTGACTCCAAATAATATTTTGAGATCATTTCATCCATTATTAGGATCCAATTCTTCCTTAAATTTATTTTTTGGGGCCTATTCCATTCTTGACTTGAAGGGGCAGTTGTAGTGTCCTGGATTATCACAGAAGATTTTTAGGTCTTGGAGCAAAACTGATGTATCCATCATATATATAGTTCCAATATATTTCCATTAAAAAAAAATTTCCTCCAAAGTCCTTTGAGAACTCTGAGAATCGTCTAGATAAGTTAGCTTTCACCATTGGAGCCTTCATTCCCTAAGCCAAAAATCACTTGATCTTGTTTACTTGATTCCTGACATCAATTTATTCCACCAATATTCCCTAAAATACCTTGGATGACTTAATTTTTCTTCCAACACAATTCCCATATGATTTGAATCTTCTATGTAGGCTTATGGAGGGTGTTTGTCACTAGAAAAATGGCCAACAATGGCCCTTTCTAGGCCTCTGGGGGCAGTTTTTCTTCCTTAAATCTTAGTGGCTTCATCAATCACATTAATAATTCATCCTTGTAAATTAAACACACTTAAAAATATATTTATCATGTTCTTTTGAACCATAATGAGTGTGATACTGAGGAAAAGTTGGCTAGAGGAAGGGTTTACAGTGATAGGAGAGGAATTTTCAAGTGGGGGCTTAGTTTTCATGGCTAAAATTTTCAATTTTAAATGTTAGACATTAGCATGACAACAAAGTAAAATAGATATAAAAATGTTTGATTAGAATCATTAAAATGATTGAAATGGCCTTTTACGATAGATGTGAAATTTATTATGCAAATGTGATCAAATGATTCTAATTTCCAAAAACATCTCTCATTTTCTCTTATTCTATTATAAATTATCAAGAATTTGCTTTCCTTGGTAAAAATATCAATCCAGTATCAAATCCTTGTAAAACCCATGAAAAATGGGGGGTGATGATGGGGGCTTATATTATCCCTCCATTATAATCATGTCTTCATGTCTTGTACAAAATTTCACTCACCACTCAATGTAAATCAACAAACAATCTAGTGTACATAAGACTCTTAAAACTTATCTTTTAATGCATCTAATAATAACTTCTAGATGCTAAAATGATCTCTAAATGCTTAAGTTAAACTTTTGGCCTCATTTTGGCATGTGGATGCTCTTGAAAACAATAAATATGACCATACAACTTCAATATCACTATTGTCTGAAAGTAATTATTATCTTATTCATTTTCTTTCATTCTCTAAATGCATTAAATCACTCGCATATTTATACTTATTAAATTTAAATTAGGCCCCTATTAGTGTGCAAGTTGGCATACAATAGGTGAAAAACTAAAAATAAAATCCACAAACCCTAGGTAATTCAAAATCAAGAAGAAAAATATCCCACTAAGGAAATGACCATTTGTATAATGAGTATGTAAATTATCAACTAATGTTAGTACCTTATAGATATGGTCATTGTTAGGGCCATGATAAAAATATGGGGGGGATAAAAATAGGAAATAGAGGGAAATAACATAAAACAAAGATAAAATTGAAAAAATACAAATCCAACAAGGACAAAAAATCTTGAAGAGGTTAAAATTGTTAAGAGATGTAAGGGATAATGGCCTTGACCACCCACATATTGATTGGGGTTTGGGGATTGTTGAGTATATAAATATCTTAACTCTCTACTCCATCCCCTCCCCCCTCCTCCCCAACCCCCCCCCCAAAAAAAAGACACCCTCACTACCCTGTAAATGATAGATTAAAGGGGATTAAGTCCACAAGTAATCTATAAAGAACACCCAAATAACTAAATAAATAGGGTAGGGATGGGGTCCTCCTTCCTCCCCTGGGCCCTCAACATCCTTAGAAGAATTATGATTATTGGCCTATCTATATAAAACTATATATTATATATGTCCTTCACCTCCCAAGCATAACATATAACATATCGACATATTAATTACACCCCTTATTAAGGTTTGATTATCTTTTAAATAATGTTATGGAATGTAAAACGCTACAAAAATCAATCTAAGGTTTGAAACTATGAAATATTTTCATTAATTAACTTCCAAAATTATTTATACACTATCATAATAACGTATTTTTACTTGAAATTAATGATTAAAATATGTTACAATATTGAAATTATAAGGAATATGTACTTAGATATACATGATTGTACATGAGAGATGTAGATACACAGACCAAAGAATATAGAAGTACAAATCCTAAACATGCTTCATTCTAGAGAGTTTCACTAAAAAAATTGGTAGTTCAGATTGTAAAGGTCTTCCAGGAATGATTGTATGGTCTAGGACCTTCCATACAATCTTGGACCTACTTGTTTTTGGATTTTGCAAGTTGCTCTTCCCTTCAGTGGCTTGGAAATATGTTTCATTTTCAAACCCTAAGTGTCAAATAATTATTAAACCATCTGTAATCAAATGAATGACGCTTACTCATTAACCATGGGTAGAATATCATGCAAAAAGGTTATTATTTGGGTTAAAGTGAAATCTTTGCATTGCCTACATCGGCACTACTCCAAAGAGGCCCCAAACCACATGTATCACTCCACATAGCATATAGCATCTATATGATTAAAGCTAGTTGGTAACTTGGACCACTTTAAACATGTTTAATATGATTGTGCTCTTGATAAGACTTTTAAGTAAGGATCTTGGTGTTCTTGGAAGTGAGGGAAGTTAGACTCCTTGACCTAGTTGAGTGCTCCATAATTTTATTATTGTCTACCCTAATGGATGTGCATCATCTTGAGGAATATGTAGGGAACCTTGAGTTCCTTTTGTAAGTATTGTAATGAGTGTGCCAATTGATTTTTTATATGATTGTGATATGGTGTAAATGAGGTGATGTTAACTTGCTTATATAGGGTTCTAAATATAAATTATCATGTTATGCATGACCAAAGAAAATGAAAATACCCAAAAAAATGTTATTGCATAAAAATTAGAGTTGGAATATGTGTTGGTTCAAGACAATACAAGTCATGTAGGACCAGATTTCACATCCTAGCCTGTCTGTATAGTTTTTAACATGGATGTGGTGAATTAAATCTGGAATTTACACAAGAAAAATAAATTTCTAAGTACTAATCTTATTCATTTACACTTCAGATTTTTTCAACAAAATAAGTGATTTAGGGAAGACATAACAAGATGTATTAAGAGGGGATGGGATGCGAGTGTTTGTATTCTTAGCAAAGGATCATAGTCACAATTAGCAATGTCAAAGGGTAAATTGCCAAATTTGAGTGTCTACACATAGATGTTATGTTGGTCTATCTATATTTCTTAACGAGAAACAATTTCTATAGACTATAAAAGGTCATCAATTTTTTTATACTATACCACATCCTAATCCTCAGTCCCTAATCCATACAGAATATAATAGATACAGGGGTCAAAGTGGCAAGATAGAATATATTAATGAAATATTATTCCATGGGCCAAAGAGTGGGAAAAATACTATGAAGATGAGATTAGGATCGAGCTCAGTTTTCCTCTAATTTATAGTTATAGTTTAACTATGGAGGATCTTTCAATGTGATCCCAACCTAGTCCAACCAAACTTAAATAACTCCTTTATTCATACATCTAGATCCATATGGCTTTCCCTCCATATTCTAGTCTAGTTTATTTAGCAGTTGTATGGTCTCGTCTACCCTATGTGTGTATACAATACATGATTATTTTCAAATTGGAGATCATCGATAGATCATCTTATTTCATTAAAAATTAAAATATTATAATGGTTAAAATAAAAAATTATTGGTTAGTATACACATCCCCACTAACCAACATACAAATAGAGAAAAACAATAATAGAACAATATGAAGCATAAACCTCAGTGGTTTTTTTAGGAATGCATGTTGTGTTTACATCTACCATAATTCCCTATGGGTATTACAAGTCATCAAGAGATTTATTGAAACTAAAATGGATCTATACGAATAGTAAAGAGATTTTTATATGATCCTCAAATGGACCATTATCGTGATTATCCTAAGTCAATGCCATAATTTTATTTGGGGGTTATGATGATTCCAATATATTTTTTCCCCTAAATATCATCCCCCTTTGAGTCCAAAATGAAAAAATAATTAGATATTAGATAAATGCATGGATTGGTGACATTCATTTACTCTTGAAAATTTTCCCCTTTCCCTTTAGATATGAGCTTGGGATTTTGCTTTTCTTTCCTATAAAAAAGTTGAAATACTTTATTATCCATATTTTTTCAGTGATAAGAGCACTTTTTTTTTAGTAGTGTTATCCAAGGTACAATATTGATCTAAATTTCCATGGTTGTGGTATACCAGACACCGAAAAGAGAAATTCTCATAATCTAGGGATTGTTCAATCAAATATCCTTCAATGGATTTTAATCATAATCTTCTTACAAGAGGCTTACTCACATTTATTTGGAAAAACTTTTTGGCATAAACAATATGTATTTTATTACAAGTCTTAGGAGAAATACCAATAGCCTACCCAAGGGAGTTTCTATTTTTTGACAAAATGGCTTTTGCCCATAAATGCATTAGGAGTTTGGAAAGTCTTACCTAGATTGAAGTGACCATTAGATGTTGTTGTGAGAAGTAAAAAATGGGGCTTTGTAGTATCATGAATAACCCTAATCTACAAAATAACCAAGTACCTTGTTAAAATACATCATATTTTTCCTTTTAAGCTTCAAAAAAAAGGAAGAACCTTCATGAGCCAATGTGAATATTAAGTTTCCATTTCACCTTAAATTACTTAATTATCAAGGTTTATAATTCCTGTTCAAAAGGCCCTTGACCCATAAACTTGGAGATAAAATATTGATTTGTTAGGGCATCCATTTCTTATTCAATATCATGACACTCAAAGGTGATAATTGACACTTCTTTGACTAATTTAATACACCATGATTTTATCTAGAGGAATTTATTGCTTCCATTGTTACCATGGGCTATGAGATCTACCAGTATTCTACTTCTTTGAGATTGCATGTTGTTTGAAGCTGGGTGTATAATGGTGGTGATAAGAAAGAGTAAACATCATTACAAAAGTGTAGGTTGTAGGGATAGTGACATCTTGAGAGAAAGTGCAACAAACTTAGGTAGGTGAGGCCGCATGGGATCTGCTGTAAAATTAGTTATCACTATTGTGCAATTATTTCCCTTAGGATTTCACTGTGATAGTTTTCTTTAATTTAAGTTGGGGGAAAATATCCTTTTCTAATTTTTGATATACCATACACTAATTAATAAATCCATATATACACAAATGAACAAATGCATAATTATACTAATTAATACACACATATAATAAATACACTAGGAGCAAAGCAATTAACTAGGCTTATATGAACATTATGTGTCTATATAAGTATGAGGAATAAGGCCTTTGGATGAAAGCAATGTATATTAATACAGTTGAAGAGGTGTTGATTATTACCTTTGAAAATAATGAGATTGATCAAGAAGTGGTTACCTTACAAACTAGGGTCTAATTTGCAAGTTTGTGGTATGAGGGCCTCTTGAAAAAGAGTTATGAGCTTGGGTATTAGAGAAATGGAAGGTAAAAGGTTGTATAGATATTCTCTTTGGCTCACAAGGCTTACTTATTTTCATTTTTTCTACTAAAGAGGATAGAGATATTGTGTTCAAACAAGACCTTAGTTTTTGGTTGATCATGGTTATTTATGACACTATATAACCCCAACTTTGACTTCTTGCGAGAAAATTCAATGATTGCTCCAATCTAAGTAAGACTATTTCACATCTCAACTCATTATGGGTGTAAGCCATTTTTTTAAATATCGGTAACTCCCCTAAAGATATTATTTGCATATACTCTAAAATTCAAAGTAAAAAGCATATTTTTTATACCAAAAATTGTGTTCAAATGGATGTGAGAAAACTTATTCTTAAAAGATTTTGGTTGAAATATCCCAAGATATTTTTATTTGAACAACCATAAATTATAGAAACTTCCAATTTTGGTGTCTGTGATGCCACAACCATGGGCATTTAGTAAATTTTACCCTGGCATATACTACTGAAAACCTAAAGGTTACTACCACTAAAAAAGATTTTTATCTTATTAGTAGGAAGGGAAAGACTAAGCCTAGATCTGACTCTAAAGGGAAAGGAGAAAAAATAAAGATGAAACATAGGCTTCCAATACACATGTGGATCTAAGCTTTAACCCTTTTGTGGTGTTAGGCTCAAAGGAGGATGATATTTAACTAGAAAAGTTTTCAGCTTTTGTAGACACCTAATTTTGACCGTACAATTTTAATACTAAAATTACACTTTTTGTCTTCTTACACGTCATTTCATTACAATTAGTGATGTTATGTTGATTATATGAAATTTCCCATCTTGTTAATCAATTAACGACATTTTGTAAATTAAATAGCCTTTTCCCCCATCTTAGATGTCAAATAATGTTGCTTCATTAGTTAAAATCCTTTTTTAATTAATTATCACCCATTATTGATTAATTACCCTTTCATAATCTTGTATTTAATTAATAACCCCTCTTATTAGTTAAACTCCCCACTCAAACCCCTTCTAATTCCACTCATTTCCCTCCAAATCATCTCTAAATAGCTTCTATAAGCTATACTTAGCCTATCAATCAATTCCAATTAATTAATTTAACCTTCACAAACTTCCATGAATTACTAATGTCTAATTAATCTCTTCTAATCATACTCATCCTTTTCTAATTCTGCATTCACTTTAACCCACATTCACTAGACTACAAGCTTCTCCTAAATTGGAAAGATATATAAGAAACCTATTACACCTTGTCACATTTTACACCTTGCCCTTGTAAGACATCACATATCTCAACAGAGCATTTCCCTCACAAGAAAGCTTGCATAAATTGAGAAAAAAACCCTTTTACTAAGATTAATAGGAGAAGAGTCAAAAATGGCACTTGAGAATATTGATGAAATCTCTTCCACTTTAGTAAAAAACCTTTGATCATGCATAATTTGTGTTCAGATCAAATAAATAAGTGTATATATATATATATATATATATATATATATATATATATATATATATATATATATATATATATATATATATATATCGGAGCATATCCAAACATCACAAATTGCATTTAGTGTAGATTCACATTTTGTGTAATTTAATTAAGCTTTTCCTTTTTAGCTCAATATTGATGTATTTGTTTAAATGAACTAAGATAGGATTTATTTGGTGTTAAATCCATTACATTATCTTAGTTTACTTTCACATGTATACATATGGCATGCCCAGTGGGACACCCTTTTGTCTCAGGTGTATTTTATTTTATTTTAATGTAGCTTCCTTTACCACTTTCATGCATGTTCTTTTAATTTGTTAAAATTTCTATGTTTTTTTTGCATGTATGTTGGTATTTGGTGGTGTTGAGTATTCTTTGAAGGTATAAGGGAGGCAGAGTGTTGTCAAAATTTGATCTTGACGAGAAAAATCCAAGATTGTTATTGTTTTTGCCTCATTTTTCATGATTTTATGTTTCAATAATCTCACCTTGTGTTTCAGAAGCCTTGACCTGTGGATTTTCTAACATTGTTTTACAGACTTTAGTGACCTTGCAGGCTTGTTCCCATATTTTTGCACTATTTTGGCAACCTCGTGTGTGTTGCAGTGGTGTCATCCTATTTTACAGCCTCACTCCCTTGTCAAGCAACCTCGTTCAATTTTTGTAGCCTCGTGCCCTGTTCTGGTGGCCTCACCCTGTCAAAATGTACAATATTTTTTACAACATTTTCTGTATTTTTTAGCTATTTAGAATTTTCTAAGAGTTATTTTATCTTATATGTTCACTATTTTAGCTCTATTTTTATGGATTATGTACTTAAATGAAATTATTTACATGTTTTCATCAAGATATGAGTCTTATTGTATGTTTTGGGCTTGTAGGTACCTATTCTAAGAATCTAATGAGATGGACACGTGATGATGATTTAATTTAATTTGAATTAAATCTAAATATTGCAGAGTCACTACTAAACCAAATGATGTATAAATGTTGAAATATAGAAATAACACAAGTAATCTAAGATATAATATTTAAAACCCTAAGCAAAGAAGGAGTGAGGACTTAGGTGATTTATGCTTGATCTAAAACTGATCTGGACTAGGAAAAGTTCTTAAAAATTTGGGCAGAGTGTCGTAAATGCTTAGTATAAATTATAAAATGCAGAAATAAGGCCAGACACGGGTGCACGCGATAAGACAAGGGCGCGTGGATGTTGAAGACTACTTCTAAGTGCCTATGACTAAGTAAACGATCATAATATGGTTTTTTACTATGTCGCATGATTGCCATTATTTCTTCCAGTTGATCAACTGATAGTCACACAATGATCACCGAGGGTACCTGTAACCTGCAAAATAAGAGTTCACATGTACAAGCCCTCAAACCACATCAAACCTAGAAAGTAAAATGGAAAATGGGGATTCAGACTGACCCCGATGGTCACCCCGAGAGTGAGCTTACAACCAAGTGTTGCACTACATCTCAGAATCCATGTATTTATGGTGAGTGTGTGTAGAAATTTTGCCCTAGGATGCCATTGTGCAATTTGCACTTGATAACGGGTTATAGCTAAATGTAGAAATGCAATAGAATGTGGGGATGGAATGGAATGAACTTCCCCTTCCTATGTTGTGTATGCATATTTTATGTAGCCCTTATCCCTTAATTGGATGCTAGATGGATACTTTAGAGTGCTTTAAGTGCCTTTTGAATGCAATCTTAGGTGATGATAGTAATGCTTAGTGCTTGGTCCTTGATTTTGAACACATAACTATGTATCTATATGATTCTCTTGTTTGAATTTTGTAACTTACAAATGGAATGCCGACCAATGAGTGAAAAATATGCCCAAAAGATAAAAGTGACCCAAAATAAGTGAGTAAGGTGAGAAAGGGTTAGGGGCACCCAGAGGGGATAGGAGCACCTGGATACTTCTTTCCTACCTAGGCGTGGGTGTCTACAGCCATAAAAGATAAATCAATAAAATTTTGACCAGGTTGTAGGGTGTGAAAGACCAAATAGAAAATAAGAAACAAAGAAAAGAGGTCAAATATAGTTGTCAATCACTAGTTTTCTTATTTAGGAATCATATGAATGCTAGTATGTTTTTAAGACCTAGAAATGTACCAAGTGTGTGATTTTGTGTCTACATTTCCCCCCACTTTATGTTGTTGAGTGATTGCTCGATAACATAAAGTAGATAAGAGATGTATAACTTATGATCCTATAGAGCGTGTGGCGAAATGTGTGTCAATTCAACAAGTGAAGCGTGGAGACTAGGAAAGGAAAGTGATGCTAGGGGTGAAGCATACGCATTGTATCATGTTGGTGTAACTTGTGATTGTTACTTCTTGTAAGGGTGTACCTAAAAAAGAAGATAAATAATGTAGTCAAAGTTTTGTATATGGTAAATCAGACTAAAGTATGCAAACATATATAAAAGTGTGTAAAATTAATACTAAAAGGAAAGTGTGCACCTAATGTAGAAGAGTGTAAAGGATAGAAAAGTGTCATCAAATGTTGTAAAGATAAAAAATTTCAGGTAGTCTCATGCTAAGATAAATTTTTTTGGGCAATCTCATGCCAAGTGTGAGTTTTTTGGGCGATCTCATGCTAAAGAGAAAGTGTTGGGGAGAGAGTTCTAGTGTTACTCTCCATCCATGACTCTTCCTGTTAAGCACCACTGTATATGGTACATCCAAGATTTTTTCTTGTTGTCCCAATTGTTCCGAATTAGTTCCAATTGTATTGATTTTTCTGATTGAAATTGATTATAGAGATTGCATTCATGTTGTGATTGAGGGATGTTTTTGTAATTGTGAAACTACTCTGAAGGAATGTGTGAACTATGTTGATTATATAAGTTGCATGTGTGCTCCCCCGGGACATAGCACTCAGGGGTGGACACATGCACCTAGGCACTACTATCTAATGTTGGGTGCTAGTTTCTATGTTGTGATTCTAACCCAAGTCTGATTCTAAGCCAGTGTTTTAATTGTAACCTATGTTGTAGTTCTAATATGTTATATGGGGTGATTTTTTCACCCAATGTATGCCCCCATCATTTGAGGTGCATGTGACAAATGTAGGAGTGTGCGGCCCAAAAAAGAAGACCCGATACTAATCTGAAGCTGATACCTGTAAGGGCAGGGGATGTGCATGGTAAAAACCAAGGCACATGTAAAAACATTGCTAGAAACATCTGTTAGTAAAAAAGTAGAAAACTTGTCATAGAAAAACAATGTAATAAAAAGTGTTTAAACAAAGTGGACTATAAAAAGCAGGTTTCAAACATGGGACATCGCTCACAATGTCACAAGACAATCAGATCCAAAGTGGCCAAAAGCAAGCAAACAATGATCAAACAAGACATAGGGCATACCCCACAAACAATGGCATACAATGGAAAAAATATCAAACAAAGTGTATCAGACAACCATGGTTGCATATAGTCTTGCAAGGAAAATGTTGCACATGAAGTGCATGTTATCATGTTATAAAGATAAATAGTATGTCAAGGCATGTATGTATCAGTGGAAAGTAATGTGATAGAAATTATAAGTAGTAAAGAATGAAACAATAGCACATGTAATATGTGAGATTAGTAAAAGGTAGATTCCCTCAGGAGCCTCTATGGGACTGGTAAAAGTTACAATGTTGAGCATCATTGTAGCAAGTGAAAATATGTAAGACACGTGTACTAACTCCAAAAGACCAAGTGAAATCCTATGTGTGTATATAGAAAGATAATGACATACTGAGTATCTTACTATCATAATAAGCAAAGTGCATCATGTAAGTAATATAATCAAGAAAGAGTAAGTGCAACCAAGATATGTAAATGCAATATATGAGTGTGATGGAATGGTATGAAATGTGTAAATTTGATAGGATTAGTGTGCCCCATAGAGGATGTGTATGAAATTAGTTTCATTTATAAAAGACCCCTCAACAATCAAGAATGAACCATAGAACAAGAGTGTGTCATCGGGAAATGGTTTGAAAATGTGTGTAGAAAGATAGATCATGAAGCATAGAGCATGAAAATTTAATGTGGTGAGGTTCATTTCATATTTAGACCCTTAGCAGTTGAGTATGAACCATGGAACTAGAGTGCGTCATAGGGTAATGACGATACAAGGTGTGTATCAAGATGTGTAAATGTATTGAGAAAGATTAAGTGTGAAGCACGTAGCATGATAGTAGAGATTATATACACTTGATGATGCTACGAGGGGGGGATAAAGTGTGATGCACCCCAAGTATGTGAGTGATGAAATTCTAGGTGGTGATGTGAGAAGGACCATGCCATGGTGACGGATCTTGAAATATGTTTTGCCCATCAATGTAAGGATTAGCTTGTTTGACAAAAATAATTAGACATTGAAGTAGAGTAGGGTGGAGAGGTACCTTGAATGGTGGTAGCTTATTTGGGATTGATAAAATTGTAGAATACTTGAGAGGAGGAGGGGATGGACTGATTTTTAGAGGAGGTTACTTAGTTAGAATTGGTAGTGTTGTAGATGATTTAGTGGGAGGAGCTAGTGGGGTAGATATTTTACATATGGTCTGACACTAGGTTGGATATGCGGCGTTGTACTGATGGAAGGAGGAACATTAGTAACAATGGAATGATGCTCATTAGACATGGAAGAACTGGATTTAGGATCCCATTGGGATTTAACCATTAGAGATGTAGCAGGATGTTGTGAAGTAAATGAGATAAAACCCTGATGTGTAAGATGCTTAATTATTTTTTGTAAAGCATATCAATCATTGTCATGATGTCCATTGAGACTATAATAATTGCAAATGGGAGACCTTGATATTTAGCAAGCCGATAAGGAGGGTAGAAATTAGTGGATGGAAAGTTGATCAACTGGTGAGTGAGAAGCTGAGGAAGAATATCATGTTGCTTAGCATTGAGATCAAACTTGAGAGGTGTCAGTAATGGTAAGACTTGAGGTTCACTGACATGAGCATATGTAGAAGACATAGAAGTAGAATTAGATGTAGAAAGAGAACTAGCATGGGCTTGAGAAGCATCCTTGAGATGTTGGATTTCAGATTTAAGAGATGTAATCATTGTTTCCATAGATTAAATTTTGTCTTGAAATAAAGAATGTAAAGTTAAAATGGACTCTAACATGGGTTGATTGGATGGAGGATTAGGACCAATAGAGTCATTAGATAAATGATCAAAAATGGCACTAATTTGAGTAGGTGGCATATCACGAGGGAGATATATAGTGTTTAGGGTCTTTTAGAGAACAACTTTGTAATGTGAGTGCATTTGAAGTAGGTCATGCAAGGATACTTGAGGAAACTTAGGAGCCATAAAAGATAAACTTATAGAATAGGGATCTGAATGATCAATCACGAGCGGGGTTCACCAAATGATTTAATTTAATTTGAAATTAAATCTAAATATTGTAGAGTCACTACTGAACCAAATGATGTATAAATGATGAAATATAGAAATGACACAAGCAAACTAAGATGTAATATTTGAAACCTAGCAAATAAGAAGGAGATATGACTTAGCTGATTTATGCTTGATCTCAAACCAATCTGGATTGGGAAAACTACTGAATAGTTTGGGAAGAGTTTCATAAATGCTCAATATAAATTCTAAAATGCAAGAATAAGGTTGAACATAGGCAGACATGACAAGATAGGGGCGCCAGGACATTGAAGACCACTTCTAAGCACCTATGACTACGTAAATGATCAAAATCTAGTTTTTTACTATGTCACAAGATTGTCATTGTTGTTTCCTACTGATTATCCAAGAATCACAAAATGATTACCAAGGGTACCTGTACCCTGTGAAAGAAGAGTTCACTTACACAAGCCCACAAACCACATCAAACCTAAAAAGGAAAATGTAGAAGGGAGATTCAAACTGACCCTGGTAGTCACCCCAAGAGTGAACTTATAACTAAGTGTTACGCTACATCTCACACTCCATGTAGTTTGATTGATTTTTTATAGAAATTGTGCCCTAGGATGCCCTTGTGCAAGTGGAACTTGATAATGGGTTGTAGCTAAATGTATCAATGTATTAGAATGTGTGGATGGAATAGAATGAACTTCCCCTTCCTATGTTGTGTATCTAGAGTTGATGTAGCCCTTTTCCCTTGAGCAGATGTTAGGTGGATGCTTTAGAGTGCTTTAAGTGCCTTTTGAATGTAAGCTTAGGTGATGATAGTAATGTTTAGTGTTTGCTCCTTGATTTTGAACTCATAACTATATATTTATATGATTCCCTTGTTTGAATTTCGTAATTGACAACTGAAGGTCAACCCATAAGTGAAAAATATGCCCAAAAGATAAAAGAGACCCAAAAGAGTGAGTAAGGTGAGAAAGGGTTAGCACCTAGGGACAAGAGTGGTGTTTAGTCCATGGCTAGGCTCTAGTGTCTGAATATAAATCAGTAAAATTTCAATTGGGTTGTAGGGTGTGAAACACCAAATAGAAAACAAGAAACAAAGAAAAGAGGCCAAATATATTTGTCAATCACTAGGTTTTTTGCTTATGAATCATATGAATGTTAGTATGCTTTTAGGACCTAGAAATGTACCCAAGTGCGTGATTTTGTGTCTACAACTGAAGTAGAGAAAACAAGGAAAAATTTCCATAAGAAAAGTCATCAGGAACATAAAAAATTAGCTAAGTACACTAATTTGCAAGACCATTGTTATTATTCAGTGACCTCTTCATGTATTTCAGCAGCCTTGCTTAGTTTTAGTGGCTTTTTGGTATTTTGTGGCAGCCTTGCATAAATTGGTGGTTTGGCCTTGTAGTGTAGTGGCCTCACTAGTTTCTAGAGGACTCGCAGTAACTTTTAGTGGTTTTATTGTTCAGTGGTCTAGCCCTGCTAAATAGCAACCTCACTGACTGTATCGGTAGCATTGCCATAGAAAGTTGTAATTTTGACTTTTTTTACATTTTTGTCATATAGAGTTTGTTTGTGAAAAATTTTAGCTTTAGAAACTACTAATTCTTGTGTGCAGGTTGCCATATTCACTTGCCAAAGACAAATTGATCAAAATCAATAAACCAATTAAATAAAAAGACCAAGTTTTGTAAACATTATTTGTTATTATCTTACTTCACACTTTGCTTTCTTTTTTACTTATAAAATCATAATTTTCCTTCGTGATTGGCATAAAATTATTGGGTAAATCTTGTTACTAAGCACATAAGTTGTGTGGTTAAATATATCGGATTAAATCTTGTTCCTTAAAACCACCTAGATTGCTTGCAAATCGCCATATATTAGATTAGTCATTGTCTTTACCATTTTCAAGGGTGTTTGTTTCCCTCCAAGAAAAATTTGTTGCATGATTGTACCCTGTTATAACTATGTATGCTCTTTTCATGCATCAAAAGGTGATCTTTCAACTCTTTTTTCTATTTTAGTAGGGTTCGGTGGTTAGGAGGATATTACCTACTCATTTGGAAAAATCCCATGTACCAGTGGGATATATAAATTTTTGGGAAGACCAGTCTTTTTTGGATAAGTAGGGATTCACTTTAATGTGGCTCTTATAAAGTGAGGGATTCATTTTCCTCCAAAATATAGGCCCTAGACTAGACCCCATAGGAAATAATTTTCTTTTTTGACCAAACGAGCTTAAACAATTGGAGTAAAGGGGAGGGGGATTTGACCCTTCGAACCACGTCTTAAACAACCTTTCCTAATTTCATGGACTTGTTCCTCACATACCAAAAGGTATATCAAGGATGCCTTCACAACTTTTTCAATGCTAACAAGATGGCCAGATCATAGGGAACAAGTTTTGATTGCTTGATTTCACCTAAAAACTATGTATGTAAATAATTTAAACCAAAAAAGTGGTACTTAGTCCAAAATCCTTAATTTACAAAAAATCATGCGGCGATACTTTGACCAAGCTAAGGACCTAATTCTAGCAAGAGAAAAAGGTGATTCTTTGGCCAAGTTAGACAAAAGGTGTTTTTCTAGATCAATATTTGACTCATCAAACACTCCTAAGGTGAGGCTTTGACCAAGATAGGGACCTAATTCTAGAAAGAGAAGAGGGTGATACTTTGACTAAAGTTTGAACTAAACATGTTGTTGTTAAAGTCACATACTTAGTCCATATTTTTTACTACATGTATCAAAACAGTAAAACGTGTTACTCCACCAAAATAAAAACTTGTTTGTATACACCAAAACTTCACAAAATAAAACTTTGTCTGAGTTAAAACCTTGTTTTAGTGATGAAACAAGGAAAAACTATGTCTGAGTTACATCATGTATCTTTCATCACAAATCATACTTCTCTCATAATTTTGGCTTAATTTATAAAAGATAACAACATGAAAATTTTCCAAAATTTCATCAACCATTTTGAAACTCACATTTGAAACTTATTTTCCAAATTTGATTTCTTGTTAAAATTGAGTTTTTATGTTGTCTGATTTTTCTTAGTTTCCTTATACAACATTTACAAAATCCAAATCTAGGAAAAAAACCACTTCGCATCCGTTATGCTACTCAAAAATTTTGGTTTTCACTAGAAAAAATTTCAACATCTAAATCTTTGAAAACAACCATTTGTAGCAATTACACTATCAAAATTTCTTAGAGTTCCTATGTAATCCTCATCACACATTTGAAAACATGAGAAATATTCACTTTGCAGTCATTACACTGCCTATTTTTTCCCAAATCCATTGTGACATCCATATAAACATTAAAATTATTTTACAAAACATTCATTTTACAA
Source organism: Taxus chinensis (assembly GCA_019776745.2). Taxonomy (NCBI): domain Eukaryota; kingdom Viridiplantae; phylum Streptophyta; class Pinopsida; order Cupressales; family Taxaceae; genus Taxus; species Taxus chinensis. The sequence continues at coordinate 326,205,963 of CM034156.1, read as the reverse complement.
CCGTTACACTATCCAAATCAACTCAGATAGCCTTTACAACACACATTCCATCATGGAATCTATAAACTTTTGGGTACTTAAGATATGCATCTAATCCCTTCCTCTAGAACCCTTTACAACACATCATTCCATCATGGAATCTAAAAATTTTGATCACTTTCAGTGACTTAAGAGAAGAAATAGCCCCATAACCCTATCCTCTGGAAATGCCCTTTAGATCCATCATTTGAGAGGAACACAAAAATTTTGATCACAATGGGTGCAAGGAAGACCAATACCCCATAACATATTTGGAAATGCTCCTGGTCACATAGAATTATTAATTCAGTAACAAAGACCAATTTGATTGTGTGTGGTAATTATCCAGCCTCTTTTAACTAGCATGATTCAGGGGGAAAAATGAATAAAACCTCCTCCTTTTAGAACTATCAAAGACATACATGTTATGTACACCATGAACATGCCTCTATGGGAAAAGGTGATCCTCATAATCATGTAAAAGAGTTATTCATGGCATGTGACGAAGTTTCTTATAGTGAAAATTATCTTATTCACTTGTTTCTATGGAGCCTCGGGGTCCAAACACTTGAATGGTTTATCCATCTTCCCAAAGGGTCTATTTTCACTTTTGTAGACTTAACTGATAAATTTTTTCACCACTTTTCAATTAATATGGAGAGTGATATCACCATACTAGACCTATTTAGTGCTAAATAAAAAAATAGTGAGAACTTTGTTGCTATCTTATATAAATGGTAGGAGTTTGATATCTGCTTCCTTTTCTCCATTCCTGGAGAAACAACTTATACATATATTTGTGCCAAAATTACACCCTAAAATAGCCTTTCATTTGCAAATGCATTATGTACGAAATTTTGAAGAAGTTATCCAAAAGGGTAGCCATATAGAAAAATCTTTATTGGCCAAAGGGATCTTGAAACCATTTAATGAGATAACTATGAATTAAAACCTACAAATAAACCAAAATTCTTCCACAAAAATTAAAATGTCATAGGTGTTGGAATTACCGATTCTAATCATGTGCAAATGGTCCAGAACACCCAGTATTTAAAACTTACAAGTGGGTCGCTTAAACCAGAAGTAAAATGTCGGGAATACACTCCACTCATAGAGTCCCTATCATTAATCCTCAAACAACTCAATTTGGACAATATGGTACAATTTCCAACCACCACACCTTTCCCAAATGATGCACCTAAGCCATTGTGGAACAAAGACCATGAACATTGTGAGTATCACCATGTTAAAGGTCATGATATGGATTGATGTATGAAATTAAAAAACTACATACAAGATCTCATAGATTGAGGAGATATCAAACTTGATGCATAATAACCCCCCAAATCATCCAATGATCAGTTGGGGATCTATAAGGAACCCTTCCAAAAAAATCAGAAAATAAGTCAGATAGAGGTCAATCCTCTCAAGGAAAAAGTACCAACCACATTGTTTCTCAAACATCCAATCCATTTGATTCTCTTTTTGGCCATGTTAATCCTATCGCTGAACATATCACCACCATAAAAATAAAATCCAAAAAGTGTTCCATCACAATATGACACACTCACCTTGTTTTCCTAAGACCTCATATGTCTACTCCTTCAAATAGTCATTATGATCTCCTATAATAGCTTGAGAAGACAATTGCCAAGATTTATATCTTGGATCTTCATAAGATTTCTAATATTCACAAGGAAATCCTCTATCAGACCCTATAGGATTCAAGATTTCAAATAGACATTGGCAGTTCACGCTTTTAATCCTTGGTTGTGTAAATCACCCCATCTGACTAAATCATTTACCCAAAATGAGATTCCTGCGAATAATCAAACACATAATTTACCCTTGTATATAGAAGTTATCATTACCTATAAAAATGTTAAAATGGTTCTTGTGGACAATGGATCTACCCTCAACATTGCAATTTAAATCTTGTGAAATAATTATGACTTATTGATGAAGAACCAGAGCATAATGTAATCACCATTAAGGCTTATGATAGTGTAGAATGACATTTGGGAGGAAAAATCAATTTACATTTGGAAGCTAGTTCTTTCATGCACAAAATAAGATTCCGTATCATTGACTTGGAACTTCCCTATAATATTCTCCTTTTTTGCCCATAGATCTGTGTCATGCAATCCATTCCCTCCACCTTCCACCAATGTATTAAATTCTATTACGAAGGGCAAGGGCTTATAATTTTGGGTGACCCCCAACCTTTTTCCTATTGTAGAGCATTGGCTAGCCATTACCCCATAACTTATGAGTGTCCTTATATGGATTCATATTTTGAACTTAAATTAGATGCCCTCACCTCCTGTGTTAATAAATATACACTTCATCCTCACGAAAGTGGTGCTTCTACCTCCATTTCCCCTTTTACTACATGGGAATCCAAATTGAAAATAATTCATACTGAATGTGAAGAATATGACCTACAACATGCCTTCCTCATATCCAACCTTCCTCTATCACCCAAAATATGTGGAAGGCCCAACTTTCACCCATAAATAACTCAGAAGCCTTGCAGTCTTGAAAAATTCATCCTTAGTGGCCTTCTGGAAGATGAAAAATTGGGTACCACCTATACATCCCAATCACCTAATGATAAGATGTCCTCTTGTTATCAATCTAAATAATATGTTATCCCTAACAACATAATGTATTCTATGGGATACCAAGTATATGGATGTGGTTTACATGAATAGGGTTTCTAGGAACCTCTTCTGGCACATGAAAAGATGGATATATATGGCATTAGTATTCATCCTTATGGGGCACAACCTTCAGAAGTTGTCACCACCTCTTATGAACGTTAAGATAACTCTTCTGATTATGACACTGAGCCAAGGTTCCCTTGTAGTATCTATAAAGACCTTACCTCCACAAACATGTTTTATGATACTACTATCTTAACCCTATCACCCTCTATGACTGAACTAAATATTTTACACCCCTCCCTTATTGATTTGGACCAACATTGACACATATCGATTGGTCTATTTCAAAATGAAAAATCAATTGGAGAGTTCATGGGGCTACATGATGACATTCCTATATGAGAACACTAGAAAGGATTCTTTATTGACCTCGTTGCATACACATATTTTAGGTAGGAGGATGAGTTTTATGGTTAAATTACTTCAAAAAAGGTAAAGTTATCTTCTAAAAATCCTAAACATAGAAAATCCAAGTCCTTCAGGGAAAACCTCTTTGAGGCACTTATGGAAAAAACAACTAAAAAATAGAAAATGGATAATATAAGGGATCATTATATTAGTGAAAATCTCATTGACACACAAATATAGGAAGAGTTCAATCTCTCTCATGATCCTATGCGTATGGATGATGGTTCAAATTTACTGGTTGAAGATACTATTAACGTAAACATCGACACAGAGGAAGATCCTAAAATTATCAAGCTAAGAGCTTCTCTTTCTATATATGAACATAAAACATTCACTATACTTGTTAGAGAGTTATCAGATGTATTTTATTGTTCCTATGTGTACATGCTAGGTTTAAATCCTTCTTTGGTTGTGCACAACCTATTTTTTCATGAATCGACAAAGAATGTCAAACATAAATTACGCAAAATGCATATGCATCTAGCACTTTTAGTAAAAAAAGACATAGAAAAGTTTCTAGCAATAGGTTTTATCATAACCATTGATTATTTCCAGAGGATCTCCAATATTGTCCATGTTATTGAGAAACCAGTGGATATATGGATTTTCACAGACTTCATAGACATTAATAAGGCATGTTCTAAAGATGATTTTCCTCTTCCTAATATCGACATGATTGACAATTCTACACCAGGTCACGAAATGGTATCCCTCATGGATGGATTTTTTGGCTACAATCGAATCAAAATACTTGAGGAGGATCAACATAAAATTGATTTTACTCCTCCTTGGGGTACCTTTTGTTATCAATTCATGCCTTTTGGCCTTAAGAACGTAGGTGCCAAATATCAGCATGTCATGGTTGTCACATTTTATGATATGTTACAAGATATTGTAGAGGACTATGCAGATGATATCCTTGGTAAGTCCAAAACCAGAATGGAGCATCTAATAATCCTTCATCATATATTTGAGTGACTATGGGATTATAAAGTCATATCGAACCCGAAAAATTGTGTGTTCAGTGTTATTTCAAGAAAAATATTGGGCTTCATTCTGTCTAGATGAGGAATTGAAGTGGATCTGGAAAAGTTCACTACTATTATTGAGATGCCTTCTCCCAAAAACCTTAAACAACTTCACAGCTTGTAAGGAAAAATTTAGGTCATTCGCAAGTTCATATCCCAACTCACAAATAAATTCCATTCCTTCACCCATCTCCTCAAAAAGGACATTGATTTCCAATGGGGTCCTATTTTTCAACAATACTTCAATTAATTGAAATAGTATTTGGCCAATCAACCTATTCTAGTACCACTTAATCTAGGTGAACCCTTGTATATATATGTTATTCAATCTGCTATTAGCAAGCTCATAACACAATATGATGACCAACACAAAGAAAGAGTTTTCTATTCTCTTATTCATACCTTGATCTCTTATGAGCTCAATTATCCATAGATTAAAAAATATTTCTTGGTTGTATCTTTTTCTTTCCAAAATCTTCATCATTACCTACTTAACAAGAAAACCAAGCTTATATATAAATTTGACCCGCTCAAATACCTCTTATCCAAACATGTTCTTACAGGGAGGATGGTTAATTGGATCATATTACTTAGTGAGTTTCACATTGAATATATTAACCAAAAATAAGTGAAAGGACAAATGTTTTTCGATCAACTAGCAGAAGCACCATTACCAAGTACGAAACCACTAAGTTTGGATTTGTCATATGATTCCTTTCTATACATTAAAGAATATTCTAACTATAAAATTTACTTTGATGGGTCGTTCACATTTAACGGCTTGGGGGAAGGATTTTTCCTTATTACCCCTATAGGAGATCTTATCCCACAAGTGTTTAGACTCGTATTTCCTTATACAAACAATATTGCTAAGCATGAAGCCCTCATTGCTAGTTTGAAAGTCACTATCAAATGAAATATCAAATAGGTTGAGGTTATAGGTGACTCACACTTAATCATCAAACAAGTGAATGATGAATATAAAGTAAAAGATTAGAATCTTATCCCATATAAATTCATGGTAGACAACCTAAAAGAATACTTTGTTCAAATTTCTTTCCAACATGTCCCATGAACACATAATAGATCAAAAAATGATATTGATTTAATATAAATTTAATTAAACATGGAAAATTCATGTTTGGTATGTGAATTTGTTGGTCCCTTTTCCCCCTGGTACATTGACATCTATAATTACTTATAAGATGATACCTTCCCACTTGGCATTCCCCACTCACAAAAATGAACCCTTATCCAACAAATAACACATTACACAACCCTTAAACATTGATCTAATAACAAGATCTCTAAAATCTCCTTAGTAGATGGTTCTAGTACTTCTGAGAAGAATGTAATAAAATCTAAAGCGTTGGGCTTCTACAAATATTTATTAACCTAAAAATCTCAGCTCTCTCTTGTTACAACTGACACCATGTTGGAGGCCATACCCAGCTTAACTCTAGAAAGTTTTAAAATATTTCTAAGCTTGTAACTTTGGATGAACTATAAAAAGCAACGTTCTCTCTTGAAGGAGATAAATCTCTACGACCTAATGACTTCTTTGCAAAAAAAAAATCATAAATGTTGGGACATTTGTGTTGGTGATCTTCTCAAAGCGGTCATTGAGTTATTTAGAATAGGAAATCTTCTTAAAGAAATCAACAACACTTTTGTAGTCCTAGTCCCAAAGAAAGAAGGTGTTAAGGACTTCAAGCACTTTAGGCCTATAAGCCTTGCAAACGTAATTTACAAGATCTTCACAAAGACTCTAGCTATTTGGATTCAACCCTTACTACCTGATTTGATATCTAAACAACAGGGTGGATTCATGAAAATCCGACTTATTCAAGATGGTGTAGTGTTTGTCCATGAGACAATTCACTCCATGGAGAAGAGAAAAAAGGTTGGGATGGTGGTCAAACTAGGCATGAATAAATATTTTGATCAGGTCTCTTGGACTTTCCTTGATAGAGTCTTGGAGAAATTTGGCTTCACCCCTCACTTTAGGAAAATCTATATCCTCTTATATCTCTTCTCCCAAGTTCTCTATTATTGTTAATGGCTCACCGGTGGGATTTTTCTCAAGCAATAGAAGTCTTAGACAAAGGGATCCTATATCCCCTCTTCTCTTTATCATCATAGTTGACTCCCTTATCTGATCCATCACTCATGTTGTTTCCTTGAACTACCTCAAAGGCTTTAAACCATCCTCCTTTGTGCTTACTGTCTCCTATCAACATTTTGTGGATGATACCATCCTTTTGTTGTTATCCTCGGTTCTTGAAGACAAAACTATGAAGCTCCTTCTTAAGCTTTATGAAGAATCCTCATGCCAACAAATTAACTTTGATAAGAGCTCCATGTTTCTCTTCAACACTCCCCTCTAGGAAGGAAGCTAAAGATTTCACCCAAATCCTAGGCTGTGAGATCAACTCACTTCCCTCTACCTACCTTGGTCTACCCCTTGGTACTAAAAAAAATTCTATGAATGTTTGGAATTATTTGTCTTGACAGGTTTCAAATAAATCTTACGGGATGGAAAGGTACAGTCCTTTCAAGTGCTTGTAAAATGCATGTTGATTAAAAGCACACTTCAGATTCTACCAATATATATCATGTCACTTTTTTCCATCCCATCAGCATTCATATAAAGAATTTAAAGGATCTAAAATAATTTTCTTTTGACAAGCATGGAAGAGAATAATATAATTCATTTAGTTTCCTGGGACAAAGTCTACACTCACAAAAAATCAGGAGCACTAGGTATTAAAAACATCATAATAATGAATATTGTAGTCATAAAAAGAATTGAAAGGATCCAAAATAATTTTCTTTCGACAGGCATGGAAGATAAGAATAGAATTCATTTAGTGTCCTAGGAAAAAGTCTACAATGACAAAAAATCATAAGCACTATGCACTAAAAGCATCAGAATAATGAATACTACTCTCATTTCAAAAATGGGGTTGGCACCTCATGACAAAAAAAACATCCTTAGACTGATATCTTTGGGGCTAAATAAATTTCTCAAAACTCTACTTTAAGTCTCTAATGAGTGAGGATTCTCTTCCTACAAGCTCCCTATTCTGGAATATTATCATCAATATATGGAGGAGAATTGGAAAAGGGAAGTAAATAGCAAATTTGTAATGAAGGAGATACTCTATTTTGGAAAGATAATTTGGTGGACTTCCATGGTTTAAGGAATAAAACATCTAGGGAACAGATGAAAGACAACCTCACTGTAGCTTATGGACACAGGGTCAAAGATTACATAGAATGTGTAGATGGTAAACTTAAATGGAAGACTTTCTATACATATAAACCCAATCTTAGAAGCATTGTTTCCAACTTAAATAAAATCATTTCTATCATACATATTAGTCAAACTCAATCCAAGAATGAGTTTATTTGGGTGGATTCTTTTGATTAGGCAAACATTATAAAATTTGGATATCACATTTTCTCAGGATATGTGCAGGGGAACTTTAATTGGAGTAGCATTTGGCATAAAGAACTCACACCCAAAGTCAATCAGTTCCTTTGGCAGGTACTCAACAAAAAAAAATCACTATTGACAATCTTATAAAGAGAGGTTATACTTTGCCTAATAGATGCCACATGTGCAAGAATGAGGATAAATCTATTCATCACTTATTGTTGCAATGCCCTTTTTCTCAAATCCTGTGGAAGTTAGTATTTTCCAAATTTGAAATTACTTTGATTTACCGAATGATATAGTCCAATCTTGGGAACAAAGGCACCCACCATTCAAAAATAACATGATAAGGAAATTGTGGAGGTTTTCTTTCCTTCACACCTTAGGAAAATATGGAAAGTTAAAAACTCTCTCATCCTCAGAAGCACTACTAATAGCAGGAAAAGACTTCTAAAAGAAATCATAGTTGAGTTGAAAGAGAATATTTTAAATTTCAAACCTACCAAGAATTAATCCTTCCCACACAATGAAGAGAGGTTCCTAAATAATTAGAATATTGAATTGGGAAGCATCCCAACTAGGCATATCTTCATTGACAGGTCCTTGGTTAAGTGGACACCACCATAGGATGACTGGTATAAATGCAACTTTGATGGTGCCTCCAAAGGAAACCTTGGAGTTGCAAGGGGTGTAATAAGAGATCATCAAGGGAAGATTATGATGGATTATGCTGGACCTATGGGGACATAAAAAAACCACTATGCATAAACTCCTGCTACACTTTGCGGTCTTTGTGAAGCTAAAAATCTTAATATTACCAAGATCATGGTGGAAAGGGATTCTCTCAACATTATCAACAATATTAAGGGTTTTTTTCCTTCCAATTGGAATATTAAAGACTTCATACAAGAAGCTAAGGATAATTACAATAGTTTAATCAATGTTAGCATTCTCCACACCTATCATGAAGGGAAAAAATTGGCAGATCATTTTGCTAATGTGGGTGTAACTTGCAATAATTACAAGTTTTAGGAAAATCATAAATAAATCCCTAAGACTGAAAAGGAAATTATGGAAAATTAGGCCTTGGACATCTGCCTCTATGGCTTGTATTGATCTCTCTTTCAAGAAAATGGTTTACTGCCACATTGGTCAGCCCACACGCTCAAGCATTCCTCTCAACCAACGGCAATTTCATTTATTTCCCATATATTTCTTTGGCTTTCTCATTTGTGCAGAAACTTGTAAGACATTGTACTTGTAAGACATTGTTTTCGAGTTGTTGGCCCTCTTTTTAACAGTGTCCAAATATCTACTAACATGGGAGATCCACCATGTAAGGTTGAACCTATGTTTGATGCTTCTTAGAAAGCTGATGTTGATCTATGGAAAGCCATTGATGTCAATGGATTTACTAATTATATCCAAAGGATAAAGGGTTATGAGCAACACATTTCTATCCTCTTTATAAAGCATTGGAAAAGTAGGATTTTTACATAAAAGGGAAAATATTTTCCTATAACTGAGAACCTGATTTCTTTTTTTACTGTTTTGGGATTTGATGGAATAAAATTATTCCACAATAAGTTTGAAAAGGATGCAGAGGAGAAGAAGTTACTACAAGGGTCTTAGAAATTAGAAATCAAAAAGGTCATAATTGTTTGTTCCTCCATCCCATCATGGTATGATGAAGTGGCTTGCATTTTTATTTGGTATGTAACTCTGGAAGGTTGATTCTCTACCCTTCCCCCTCCATCATCTAGTTATTTTAAATCATTTTTGTAGGGCTTCTAGGGTTAGTTTGGCCTACTACATTCTTCATTCCCTTGAAAATTCTATCCATGAAGTCCACACCCATAGGAGAACTATGCCACTTCATCAAGGGGTTATTATGTTGATTCATCTCTACTGTCATGAAATGGTGTCCAATAACCCTTCCTCCTTCACCTTTCTCCCCCCCACTCAAACAAACCTAAAATGCTTAGGCACCCCTCTCCACTAGCTAGGAAGGTCCTAAAAATATTTGATAAGAACAAAGAACACAATGTTTCCAAGATCTTGTTGAATATCAATCAGACTTTGGATGTCCCTCTTCCTCAGTTCAACCCCAAGGGAAAACAATCTGAGTTGGAGAGTATTGAGTTCAAATTGAAAGAATTTCTTAAGAAGCAGAAAACTTCGGAAGCCACTATTGACAAAATTGTTTCTAAACAATTAAATTATCTCATTATGCAGAAATTCGTTCTTGACTTTAAGCAAATCTGCTATGTGAGTGGCCTACCGAAGGATTTGTGGAAAGGGGGAAAGGCTACAAAGAAGGTGCTCTCTCCTCTAAAATAAAATATCTTGAACTTGTTTAAGACATTGGAGGATATGAAAAGGTTTTTCAACAATGTCTTGGTTAGGAGGATTCTATCTTCCTTGTTCTTTATGTTTTTTGTTATTTTCGTGTTGGTTGTGTAGTTATTCTGTTACTATTGTTTAGCTGAATTTTTGCTTCATATTGGTATTTTGTCTTTACCTTTATTATGTTTTGCTCTATCTGGAAGCTTAGGCATTTTTCTGGGGTGTGGTCCCCATGGATTAAAAAACCACCTTTGTATCTTTTTATTATCTAGTTGTTAGGCTTGTAGTTGGGGTGTGGTCCCCACATATCAAAAATCCACTAATTTTTTCATGCTCTCTATGGCCTTTGAGATTTTTGTAATATGGGGTATGGTCCCTCCCAAAAAAACTATTTACCAATAATGAAAAAACATGTTACACGCTGTTGGCCCAAAAATCTGTTGGGTGGGCAGATCTATGGATAGACAGGGCAAAGCCCCTCTTTGAGACAACAAAGTGAAACTAGTTTATTGCTATTCTACCAACAAGAATCTATGCAAGTCTTACAATATTTTGCCTTCAGGGGGTTTTGGGATCTCATCCCAGTAGAGATAGTTCCGATAAAAAAAGAACAAAGAAGGAATGAAGGAAGGAATAGAAGAAAGAGAGATCTAAAGGGAGAAAAGAAATGAATTTCAAAGTAGAAAGGTCAGAGGGTTTATGTTTTGGGCCGGTAGTAAACAGAGCCAAACTTACTCACATAAATAAATAAAGAAATACCTGATAAAAAAATGACAAGAGTCATAGGTGAATCCAACAGAATAAGTATGCAGAGATCTAACTTAAGAAAGATCTAACACATAACATATGAAATTCAGCACAAAGTCTCAATTTTTTGTATTAATATTTTTTTTCTGTTACAAGAAAGCTCAAAATCTTTCTCTCCTCACTTCTATTTTTCATACAAATTTTCTCACACTGAAATACCACAAGTGTCCAAGTATTTATAGAAGGAGAAGGAGAAAGAAGACAAAAAGGAGCCAACAAAATATTTACAAAATATATAAAAGTCAAATGTTGACTTTGGGGCAATTTGGTGGATGACAACATCCCATGGTGCAACATGGATGATGTCATCATTTGTGCTAACATACTTTTTAAATAATTTTACAAAAATGGGATATCATTCCCAGGAGGAAGGAGCCTATTCGTCATCATCCCTTAGCTTGAAAGAAGTGTCTTTCTTCTACTCAGGAGAGGTGATCTGAAACTAAGATCACTACTCCATGAACTTTCTAACCATTTCCTAAATTTGATCCTGAGCGGGATCCCTTGGCTGTGATCCCCGATGACTTCGAAAGTTTCTCGCTACATCTCTGAGTCTTTCCAGGAGAGGTAATGTGAAGTATTCGTTTCCTACCTCCATAAGGTAGCCAACAAATTTGTGGTAGGCCATATGGTTATTTATAGATTCTACATCAAAATTGGCCTCTAACGCTGAAACCTTGCGACATGCGATTCCCTTAAAAAGCTAAATAGTTTCATCTACCTTCCTTAAGGCATATGTTGCACTCGAGTAATCCTGAGAGACATTCTTAAGACGATCTGCTCCATTTAATGCATGGCATCTAGGGCTTCCTCCTTCATTTTGTCTATCTTTTCCAAGATAAAATCCATTTGGTCAACCCGATAGTCTAAAGCAGAAAGGACTTTTTTGGGTGCTCGCAGGATGATCAAAGACACCAAATTTCACCAAGTCATTGAATGGGTAGTCGAGCATCTTCTGGAATGTCTTGTGTTATAACCTGGCATGGTCCAACTCTTCGGAGATAGGTCCTACTATTTCCTGGAGTTCCTTGTTCTGCTTGATCTATATTTTGATAGGGCTCTGTGAACTTTATAATCACTTCCTCACTATCTTTAAGGATCTAATCCCTCTCCAGGCGGACACTGCTACACCTTGCTCACCGATCTTGGCATACTCATTTATCTTCTCTTGACTAAGAACTTTTGGAGGGTGGGTGGACATTCATAGGAGGGGCATTTCCCATCTTTTACAGGGCTTGGTAGAAGATGCTTATTTTGACTCTTTTAATATTCTCTTCTCTTCCTTTGCTTCTTGAAGCTTCTTGCAAAGGGCATCCACTGCATGGATAAGGCCTCTCCTTGCAAGCTCTCTGATGATGTTCCCATTTTGACTTAAGTCACTATAAAATCTATAGGATACAGATCTTCTTTCTTCTTTATGAGATCAGGGTACGCGATCTCCATAACCCTTTCACCTGAAGCACTTTGAGAGAAGTGGGTTATAGCCTTTTGCTTCTTAGGCCCTTTATCTGGAATAATATAGAAGTCCATGGGTGCAATAGGGACTTTCCTCTTGTGTTAGCTTAGGTGTTCGAGAGATCCATTCTGGACTTAGGGGAGTGGGACTAGAGGAAGAGGAGGAAACTGGGGGTGGAAGAAGGAGCAATTACAGGGGACATGGGGAAATGTGTCAAGACACTTGGAGGCAAAATCGAGAAATAAGCCCAACACTCCAATGCTCACGAGGTTAGGATTCACTACAAGAGAGGGAACCATGGGGGTGGAAGGGATCTATGGGATAAGGGAAGAAATGTTGGGGGGCAGATCCATGAGGGAAGAGAAGATGGAGGAAGAGGGAGGGGGAATGGTAAAAGATGGGGGAGAAGACATAACCAAAGGAGTGGTTGGTTGAGAGACATGAGGAGGGGAAGGAGGAGTGAGAGATGGAATAGTTGATACTTCGCTAGTTGTAGATGTGATAAAATCCTGAGTGGATGTGTCCGTTGGAGCACTGGCCGCTTCTTCTCTTCCTAGAGGACACTAAGTCCACAACTTGTTCCTTGGTGGTGGAAGTAGGGCTCTCAGGGAACTTCTTTCTGAGCACTGCTTACCTCTCCTTCTTTATCTTTTCCTTTTCCTTTAGGCAAGTGTTTCTTCTTGGTGGGTGCATTCGCCCAGGGGAGACATGGTAAAGTCTACCCCAAGGTAGATGATACCATTTTTCTTGCACCAATGCTCGGTGCACTGTAGATTTTCCTTAACCCTTTCCTCTATAGTCTGATGGGCCTTGTTTCTATCAATTTTGGAAAACGGCCAATTGTTGCCATCCATGTATAGATAAAATTGATCAACTTCTTTATCAGTTGCTTGGAAATACTTTGGGATGATAGCCACACCATATTGAATGATCTCTATCAGGGCCGGTTGGGAGTGATCATTTCATCTGATCTGAACTTCGTGATATAGGTCGATGTAGATATCTTCGATCTGAGGGATTTAAATTGGATTGATCTTTTCCCTTGGAAGGTAATCACGAGGATTAAAGGTTGGCCTTGCCAGAAAAATATTCTTCAAATTCAGAAATTCAAGCTCTACAAACATCTCCTCAGCATTTTCTCTATGAAGTGTAGGTGTACCTGCCCACTGTGAGGGGGAATGGAGTTCCTACCCTTCTTCCTTCTCAAAACACTTCTCTTGGTATGTGATGAGATGTCTAGACAGCTCCAATAGGATCAATTTGGGTCCCGCATACCTTGGTAATTTGGTGGGCTCTCCCAAGAAGATAGTGGCTCTGAGATAGGTGAAAGCGGGGAATTACATGAATAACGCTCCCCACTTCTTTGTGGTGGTGACCATGCTTTTAGTCATCTGACCATAAGTCATGTTAGGCCTCAAGAGGTAGATGACACCATAGAAGAAGACATCATTGATTTTTTTGAATTAGGCTATGTTGTTCTACAGTCTTAACTCTGGATAGTACTCGTATATCCTAACCTGGGGCCATATCCCACACCAATTAAATGTTGGGTAGTCCCTCTCTGAGGCAGAAACATATACTACATAGGAGTTCATATAGAACCTTCCTAGTTGTTGAAAGTTGTTGAAGATGGTCTGAGATTGTGCTGCTGATAATGTCTCTCCTAATCAAAACGCTGATTGGGAACATTTTTATTCATTATTTCCAAATACCTGAGCATCCACTTGTGAAAGTAGTGGGTATCAAGAAAGCCCAAATACCCTACTCAGGAAGGTGATTGTGTCACTTATCTCCTCTGAAAAGTCACTACAACGAATGACTTGTGGCCACTTGCTTATCACCTTCTTATTCTTGAGGTACACCTCATTCATTAACTGCATACATTTGTCTTCATTTTCAGTCCATGTCTTCAAGCAGTCCCCCTAGATCACTGCTAAAAAATGTCTGGTGGTGAGGGATACCCAACATGATCTCAAAATGTCAAGATGTGAGGTTGATTATCACTTCGCCCTTCTCATTTTCAACACATCTTATGTCCTTATTGTAACAACCACCCACCAACATCATAAACTCATTGTTGATTGCACTCACTGGGAGCCCTACAACAAAGTGCAGACTAATACCAATCATTTTATCCATCCATGGGATGCCTGTAACCTTCTTGGTTCTGGCCCTAGAATTCCTCCATGTCAAAGTTCCCAAGTTCTAAATCTCTGATATCAAGATCACACTCTACAAGTGAGTCAGGAATTCTGACCCTTTGGTATTTATATTTCATTTCTTAGCTCTGTTAGCTTGGCTTTACCCTTGGACTTAGTTGGCTTCTTACTCGATGAAGACACATGTGGATCTGAGTTTAGCTGTTGATTTGCAAGAAGAATCATGGTAGTCCATCACAGAAGAGCCATGTTAGCCATTAAGTCATCCATAAAAGCTTATAGAATGAAAAGTTAGTACAGTTTATGAGCCTCTAGGTGCAAGGTGTAGCTTTACTGTAGGCTGCAGGGACTTTAGAAAAGCAAGACGAACTTTGGGAAAGTGTTGCATGGGAGAAAGTAGCACCAAAAGGCGTGCAGGGCATGGATTGACCACACACAACTTTCAGTATGTATGGTGTCAAGGGATATGCACTTGTGCCATTGGAAGTCTTTTAGTGGGGCATATATATGGATTGGTGTTAGCAGAGTATTATGGTGCACCAAAGTGTAGATGCAAAATATGTAACATCAAGGTGAGGTGTGCCAAGGGGTTAAGCTTTGTGTGGCATGGGAAGGGATTACATAGCATGAATTTTTGTTGCTATTATAGGTGTGCTCTGCACCGGTACCTTAGGAATTTTGCATTTTTTTACAAGGCGTGGGAAAGGGCTTCTGTTGTGCGAGTTCACAGTGTGCCTTGGCGCGAATATTTTTGATACAACATGACTAAATGTTATGCTAAAGGGGCATGACTACGTTTAGCACAACACGTATGAAAATTATGTCATGGAAGACAATAGGATGATTCTCTTCATTTTTGATGGTTTTTACTCTCTCAGCTTAGATTTTGATAGCAAGGGGTTAACCTTGGTAAAGCAGGGGATAGAGGAGAAAAGGGGTAGGGGTCCATTCTGAGGCAGAGCCTTCCAAATTTGCAAATCTAGAAGGAGAGTGAAAAATGACTTGCAGGTGGGTTTTGCAAAATGGGTTGGGAGTGTGTTATCTTCTTAGGTTCATTGTTTATTATCAACAATCCTAATCACCTAAACCAACATAAAAACCACAAAAAATACACAAAAAGGGCAAGGGACACTTACCAAGAATATATAACGATGAAGGAGATGATGTGGGGACCACAAACGTG
This sequence comes from Taxus chinensis, assembly GCA_019776745.2. NCBI lineage: Eukaryota > Viridiplantae > Streptophyta > Pinopsida > Cupressales > Taxaceae > Taxus > Taxus chinensis. The sequence continues at coordinate 326,190,393 of CM034156.1, read as the reverse complement.
ACAAATGACAACACGCAGGGCTGACAGGAATGCTAACAAGCACAGCGGAATAACTTTTCACGTTTTTTGAATTGTGAAAATGATAGGTCAGATGCGCCTATTTATAGCAAAAGGTGCAATAAATGTGCCACCAACTTTTTCCATGGTGCACTTAAGTAGATGTCAACATGAAGGTATTTGCACCATGGTACAGCTTTGAGAGTGTCGACACCACGTTTTTAGCACCCACAGTGCACTTTAGAGAGGTGCAACATTTGGAGTGTTAACAAGATGGTGCTTGCGCCTTGGTGCACCTTTGAGAGGCGCAACATTTGGAGTGTTGACACTCCCTAGAATGCACCAAAGGAATAGAGGGGTGCAGTTTTGGTTGATGTAACATGAATGAAAATTGTGCCCAACCCAAAAAGGTTGAAAATGACCAAGTTCTAAAAACTAGATTTTCCAAAAAGGGATTTTATGCCATTCTGAACGTTAAGGGACCTCAACGAGGGACCAAAATGGAAATTTTGGTATGTTTACCTGCAAAATTTCCCTTGTCAATTTTACAGGATAACAGCTGGCTCTTTCTAGGGACTATCTTTGAGTGAAGCTTAAGGGTAGAGAATCCCAAATCTACATGTGCCTATCCATTGGGCTACAGAGTCAAAAACAAGGGTGACGAAAAAGAAAGGAAAACACACAACCAACAGAAAGCAAACACACTACAAAAACAAACACACAACTAAAGAAAACTATACAAAGAAGAGAGCAAGCTCTACTTCCTGAATATTTTGAGATGTTGCCCGCTATAGGGAAGTGGGAGCTCAGTTCCATCCAGATATGAGAGATAGAAGCTATTCTCTCCATTGAGCTTCTTGATCTTGAAAGGCCCTCTCCAAAGAGAGTTGAATTTCCCGTGCATGCCCTTTGGCTCTCTTCGCTTGTCCCATAAAAGGATGAGATCTCCCACCTAGAAATCCCTCTACTTAGCCTTTTTATCGAATAGTCTCTTGACTTGATTCTGATGTTCGGTGATCCTGTCAACCACTCTTACTCTCTTTTCTTCAAGTTCTGTTAGATACATGATCCTCTTTTCAAGAGAATTCTAGAAAGTTTCATCTTCAATCGCTCATGTCAAGCATAGAGCAGGAAGTTCTACGGAAATGGGGAGCTCAGTGTCAATTCCATATAACACTTGAAAAGATGACATACTGAGAGACCTCTTCGGAGTAATACTATCTGCCCAAAAATCACCATATAATGACTTGTGCCAGGACCACAGATTCTCATCGACCAGCTTCTGTATGATGGTTACTAGGTTCTTATTACTGGATTCTTCCTGACCATTTCCCTGGGGGTAATAATCTAAGGCATGGGCCAAGGTTATTCTGTATCCATAGCAAAAACCGATAACTTCCCATGAGGAGAAGTTGGAAGCATTATCAACAACGATCTTGTGTGGGATGCCAAATCTCACGATGATATTTTCTTTGATGAAGTTACAAACAACTTCAGAGGTGGCATTCTTAACAGGTATGGCCTCCACCCATTTGGTGAAGTAATCTATTATTGTTAGGACATAACTATGTCTGGCACTTGATTGGGGATGTAGTGCTCTGATAAATTCAATTCCCCATTGCCTGAATGGTTCGTCAATAATGATGGGCCTGAGGGGAAAAGTAGCCAATTTTGGTTTGCCAACAAACTGTTGGTAGAGCTCACATTTTGCTACCCAAGTGGTTGTATCCTGAAATAGCATTGGCCAGTAGTACCTAGCCTCAAAATGATCTTATGTGCTATCACAGAAGAGGAAAAGTGACCACCATAGGCTGAGTCATGAAAACTTTCAAGAAATTTGATCTGCTGCGATTTGTCAACACATCGCAAGAAGATGCCATCAATCCTGCGTTTGTATACACCGTCATCCCATATGACATATCTGGCTGCCTTGAGCTTTACTGTCCACTTTTCCTTTGAATTTAGATGGGATAGACACTCCCCATAAGTGAGAAAGAAAGTGATGTCAGAATACCACTCGTCACTGGTTGCAACAAATAGAACCATAGGTAGAGAATCTACTTTCTTAAGTTTACCCTGCTTTCCATCGGTGTAATCAAATTTCTCTTCAGGACCTCTGAATATTTGTTTTCAGCCATAAGCTAACATAGGCCCTTTCCTCTTACTAGCTTGGTTGGTTTTATGTCTAAATAATACTCTTGGACCTTTATGATCCAATTCCCTCGTAAGCTTCCTAACTCTTGTTGAGTTAGGATAGACTTAACTGCCCTGTCAGGAACCAGCACTACTATATGAGAGTTTAGGATGTTGTACCAGAATTTCTTCACTACCTTGATTACGATGAAGGCATGCTTCTCTAACTGAGAAATCTTCAATTCATGAATTTTGAGAGGGGAGCTCATGAACACGATTGGGGATTCAACATCCTCAGGGATATTCTCCATTAAGATGGCAGATACAGTATGCATGGACACATAACTGTACATGATAAAATCCTTGGAGAAGTCAGGACATACTAGAACAGGTGCATGAGCAATGGAGGGTTTTATATCCTTGAATGACGTCAATCTTTCTTCACTCCATTGGAATGTTTACGACCCTTTCATCATATTTGATATGTGACGATTCTTTTTCATCAAAGTTGGGGGATAAAGCATCTAAGAAAAATCACCTTTCCGAAGAAAGAGTGAACACTAGTTTTACTCGTGGGTAAGCTACGGCTCTGAATAGCCTTAACCCTTTCAACATCTATCTTTTTTCCTTCTTTGCTGGCAACGTGTCCCCAGCAACTTTCCTTCATTTACTTTGAAAACAAACCTTTTTTAGATTTAGGGAAATCCCATGTTCTTAGCATCTAATCAATACTTGCTCTAAATGATCACAATGATCACTTCACTTTTTGGAGAACATAGTTGAGTCATCCAAATAAACTACAATGATCTTTCCCATCATACTTTTGAATGTGAAGTCCATCACTCACTGAAAAGTGGCACTGGCATTGGTCAAGCCAAAAGGCATCCTGCTGTAGGCAAATGTGCCTCAGGGAGTAGTGAATAATGTTTTGAATTGGTCTTTAGGTGAGACTTCAATCTGATTATAGCCCGAAAAACCATCAAGCATGGAAAACATTTCTGAACTGGTTATTGCTTACAGAACTTGATCCATTATGGGAAACAGGTAATTGTCCTTCAAGGATGCCTGATTCAGATTGCAAAAAATATGCGCATATGCGTATCACACCATTCTTATTTTGTATGGGCATGATGTTCACAACCCAGATACTCTAAAGGATAGGAAAGATGATTCTCGCATCCAACATTTTTTGTATTTCTACCTAGATGGTACTCAAGATCTTGGGATTGTAATGCCTTTGTTTTTGGCGAAAGGGTTTGACTTCATCCTTTAACGGGATGTCATGCTGAACGTCCTTAGGCTTGAAAGACTTTCGATTGGAATAAGACCATGCCAATACGTCCATATATTTCTTCAGCAATTTGAAAAACTTCCACTTTTCTTCTAGTGTATAACATTTCCTGATGTTCACAAACTGCGGATGTTCTACAGTACTTAGGTTGATAGATTCGGTCTCTGGAGAGGAGTTAAGATCATCTTGTCGCTTATTCTTGACAAAACGATCATGTTTGTCAAACAATCGTTCTAGAGAAACTAAACCCTTTGGAATTTTATTTTCTTTGAGCTGAAATATGCCATCACCTTCTTTTGATTTGTTTGCTTGACCAGTGATAGAATCACAACATGCACAGAAGTGGATCCCTCAAAATGAAGCTCATTGAAGTTATCAGTTTTTTCAAGAAAAGAAACAAGATGATTGTCATTGTTGAATACCTACCAGTGCTGAGAATTGTTTGGCACACTTGGGCAAAAGACTACCTCAATGGTATACGTGTCTATTTTGAACCTTAGGTGAGGGGAGCATAAGAGATGCTGAGATGGCCAATGACTTGGCCATGTCATTTTGAGATCTTGGAATGGATTTTATTGAGAAAGCATTAAATTTCTCAATTTTATCCCATACTCCATTGCAGTAGTGCCTCGAGTCTGTCATTCTTTACCTGGTACACCCCTTTTATCTGGTTGACGATTAGTTCGGTGTCACCCTGTGCTTTTATATTCTTGATTCCTCTTTCTTTTGCAGCTTACATACTAAGTAACAAATATTCATACTCAACGGTATTGTTTGTATTGAAAAAATGCAATTGTAAAGAAAGAGGGAAAATCTTTTCTTCTGGGGATATCAAGACGGCTCCAGTGCCACATCCATTTATTGCGCAACTGCCATCAAAACTGAAACATCCATATCTTGTTAAGTTCCTCCTCCTAGACAAGAATTTCCATTCTATCAAACTCATTAGATAAGAAGTAGTTCCCTATCCCTGATGATTTGAAGAGAACCTGGGTCTTAGGGTCGTCAGAGTTGGTGACTAGGGTACTCCTTTTGTGACTTAGACTCCAAAGTCTACATTACTCCTTTGATGGGAATCCTGGATTTTGGACCAATCCATGTGAATCTCTCCACCGAACTTCTTTACAAAATATTCCCCCTAATATAATTCCATATGCTACTGATGGGATATCAGCAACGAGGATGATCATTTTTACCCTTTTTTCTAAGAACGCTGCAAATGCAAACTGTGCATCTTTGACCTGAGAAATTAATGGAACCTGTTTGGTTTCCATAGAGTAACATCTGCCAAAAGGCTTGGTAAGGGTGAGGCCTAAAGCATGAGTGATCTTTGCTGGCATGACATTATTGGAAGCCCCAAAATCAATTATGCAGTTGCTTAGTTTATGACCATTGATTAGGAGGGAGAGATAAAAAGGTTCAATTTTTCCTGATGCGGAAGTTGAGACAACATTTATGCGAGATGCAGGAGGAGTGGAAAGGATTCCTTTCAAGGAGACAGGAGAGGGGATGGCAGCTTGGCTTTGGATATATTCGGTCAATCTTACAAACTACTCAATGTTAGACTGAAGATATTCAACCTCATACATTTGAATCTTGGTCTTTTTAGCATGATCGACTATGTTGAATGTAACCAAGGGTTGTGTTGACAAAGGAATGAGTCCCTCATTTCGCGATGGTAGGGTAGGGTTACTGGTCTTTATGCAAACAGAAGAAGGCTGATTTGGAGGAGAGATGGGAGGAAAAGATTTCTTCATAAAAGGTTTAATAGGAGGTTGAGTAGGAAGAGGATTACCTCTTTTAGCAATTATTGGAGGTGTGTTTAACACAATCTTCTCCTTTTGTATCCTGGTAGCAACTTCTACTTCGTTTTCCTTATGAGCGGGTGAAAATAGCATATGACTATCCGCTTGCATACCCTTGGGTACCCTCTTCTTCATTAGACTCCTCATCCTCAAATTCCATATATCCGATTGTAGAGTCGTCAGTAGGTTCACTGACATCTTGATCATCTTAACCTTGCGATGAAGGTTCTTCGTAAATTTGCTCATATTCTTCGATCTCAACTAAGGCATTAACCGGAGGGGTCTCAAGTGCTAACCTAGGAGCAGCAGTAGGAAAATGTAGCCTTTGTAGGGCGTTGTTGGGAGTGAGGTTCCTCCGTGGGATATCTCGGTATGGAGTGGTAGACGAAGCTTGAGCTAATTGCTTATTTAATGCGAGCAAGTTGTTTACAATCTTCTGGAATGCTGGATCTGATGAAGTGGCTTGAGAAGGATTTGAAGCCTTAGGTTTTGATGGCTCTCGCTTTAACTCGCCAGATATAAACAGGTTGTCTTCTATCCAAATGGTTGCAGCTTGAGCGAGGACCAAGATGGTGATTTGTTCTTGTAAGAGTAAGAAACTTACTCTCAAGCTCATGGCATTCACAAAGAAACACTTTTGATTTTCTGGTGCTGGCAACATGGCAAGTGGCACACGGTTAATTAGTGAATTGAAATAGGTGATAAAATCATGCATGGTTTCATTGGCCTCCTTCTTCAAGTGAGTAATCTTTGACAATAACGCAAATGCGTCTTTTGAAGGCTTATACCTGTCTTCAAACGTAGTTCATAATGTGGCACAACTGGTAATAGATCCAACCAACAAGTGTTGGAACCACTCTACTACATGTCCTTGCAAGGTCTCTAGAAAGAGGCGTACTGACACATCTTCATGGGTCACATATAGGATGTTGCGTGACATAATAAATGTAGATATATGTGAATCTATGCTTTTATTTCCACTCCCATCAAATCTTGGGAAATTCTTGTGGTTTCCATGAGGGAGTGTGTGAACTAGATGTGGCAATGCAAGAGGGCCCATAGCATTTCCCCGTGGTACTACCATTTGAAAATTTGGAAAGAGGACGTGAGCCGGGAGTGCAATTCCACTTAGCAGCAAAGCACTGCAAATTGAGGTGGAAGCCCTATGTGAAAGATGGTTCTTTCATGGAGGTGAGGCACTTCTGGTTGACCGATCAGCTGAACTCAGCGATGTGAAGCATGCTGGTGTAATACTAAAATTATGCCTCTGAAGTAGATCAAAGATAGGATCAACTTCTCCACAAGCTCTCCTGCTATGGGTAAATGGCTCACCTGTCAGTGTATCTATTTAGGTTTGTGGTGATTTTAGAGTAGATTTATAAAAACTCTTTTTGTTTGTACTTGCTGATTTTTTGATTTTTCTGACAAAAACCAGCAGCATGTACTTTTCTAAATATTTAATTTTATCCCTCTTTTGAAAAATTATTGCGGTTTAATGAAAGAGATTAGTGAGGATAAGATGATTTTTGGATCTTAGATTTGACTTTTGCAAGGGTTTGAAAATATTTGTAAAAATATCAAAATCTCAGATCTATGAAAATACAGAGATTTTTGTAAAAAACTCAGCGAACTAAAGGTTTCTAACTGGTCCAGATCTATGGATCTCTTAAGAAAATTTTCAGTTTGGATCACTTTTGTAAAAAAATTGGATTTTAAACAAAGAGTTAAGATTTGTAAACAGGTGGTGATTTTTACAGTTTTATCTATTTTCTTAATCTCCCCAGTAGCTTTAAAAATTGTTTGTATCTTTTAGCTAACATAACACTCATATAGATCTGGTTCTCTCCCCAGTGGAGTCACCAAAAACTGTTGGTCTGAAAATCTACTGGGTGGGTAGATCTATGAATAGACAGGCCAACAGTGTGTAGGGCATATCCCCTCTTTGAGATAGCAAAGTGAAACTGGTTTATTGCTATTCTACCAATAGGAATATGTGCAAGTCTTATAGTATTATGCCTTCAGGGGGGTTTTGGCATCTCATCCTGGAAGAGTTAGTTCTGATGAAGAACAGAAAAGAATGAAGGAAGGAATAGAGAAATATGGATCTGACTGGAGAAAAGAAATGAATTCTAAAGTACAAAGGTCAGAGGGTTTATGTTTTGGGCTAGTAATAAATAGAGCTAAACTTACTCACATAAACAAACAAAGCAATACTGATAAACAAATGACAAAAGCATAGGTGAATTCAACAGAATAAGCATGCAGATGTAACTTAAGAAAGATCTAACACATAACATAGGAATTCAGCACAAAGTCTCAATTTTTTGTATTAATAATTGTTCTGTTACAAGAAAGCTCAAATTATTTCTCTCCTCACTTCTATTTTTCATAAAAAATTTTTCACACTTGAATACTAAAAGTGTCCAAGTATCTATAGAAGGAGAAGGAAGAGAGAAGAAAAAAAGGAGCCAATAACTATTTATAAAATATTTAAAGTTCAAATGTTGATTTTAGGGAAATTTTGTGGATGACAACATCTCATGGTGCAACATGGATGATGTCATCATTTGTGCCAACATACTTTTAAATACTTGTCACAAAAAAATGGGATTAATCCTAGGAGGAAGGATCCTATTCATCGTCATCCCTTGTCTTGAAAGGAGTTTCTTACTTCTGGTCAGGGGAGGTAATGTGAAACTGAGCTTGATACTCCATGAATTTGTTGACCATCGCCTGATAGTTGATCCTGAGCTGGGACCCTTAGTGTGATCCCCAATGACTTCGCAAGTTTCCCATTCATCTCTAAGTATTTCCAGGGATTTTGAAAATATTCATTGCCTACCTCAATCAGTTACCCAATGATAGTCCTAGACAAGCCAGAAGAATATTGATAGATTCTACATCAAAAATGGCTTCTAACACTGAACCTTGCGACACGATTTCCTTGAAAATATGAAATAGTATCATCTACCTTCCTCAAGGCATATGCTTGTACTGAGCGACCCTAGAAGAAATTATTAAGATGATCTTCTCCATTTAATGCATTGCCATCTAAGGTTTCCTCCTTGATTTTGTCTATCTTTTCCAAGACAAACTCCATTTGGTCATCCTGATAGTCTAAAGCAGCAAGGACTTTTTTGGGTGCTCACGGGTGATAAAAGACATGCTGATTTTCACCAAGTCATCAACTGGGTAGTCGAGCATCTTCTAGAATGTCTCGTGTTACAACCTAGCATGGTCCAACTCTTCAGAGATAGGTCCTACTATTTCCTGGATTTCCTGAGTTTGCTTGATCTATTTTTTGATAGAGCCCTGTGTACATTGTAATCACTTCCTCACTATCTTTGAGGATCTGCTCTCGCTAGGCAGGACACTGCTATACCCTTTCTCACCGATCTTGGCGTACTCATTTATCTTCTCCTTGACTAAGAACTTCAGGGACGGTCGGTGGTAATCATAGGAGGGGAATTACCTATCTTTTGCAGGGCTTGGAGAAGATGCTTGTTTTGCTCTTTTAGTATTCTCTTCTCTTCCTTGACTTCTTGAAGCTTCTTGCACAAAGGGCATCCACTACAAATAAGGCCTCTCCCTTCAGGCTCTCCTTTCAGGCTCTCTGATGATGTTCTCATTGTGACTTGAGTCACTGTAAAATATTTAGGGGACAGATCTTCTTTCTTCTTCGTGGGATCAGGGTACGCGATCTCTATAACCCTTTCACTTGAAGCACTTTGAGAGAAGCCGGATATATCTTTTTGCTTCTTAGGCCTTTTATCTAGGAATAATGAAGAAGTCCATAAGCGGAATATGGAGCTTTCCTCGTGTGTTTTCTCAGGTGTTTGAAGATACATTTTGGACTTAGGGGAGTAGGACCAGAGAAAGAGGAGGAAATGGGGGTGGAAGGAAGAAGCGACTGCAATGGACATGGGGAATTTTGTCGAGACATGCTTAGTGGGTGGCATAGAGAAAGGGGCCGACACACTCTAATGCTCACGGGAATAGGAGTGACTATAGGAGAGGAGGCCATGGGGGCGGAAGGGATATGTGAGATGAGGGAAGAAATGCTGGGGGATAGATCCGCAAGGGAAGAAAAAATGTTGGAAGAGGGAGAGGGAATGGTAGAAGAGGGGGGAGAAGACACAACCAAAGTAGCGGTTGGTTAAGCAACATGGGGAGGGGTAGGAGGAGTGAGAGGGGGAATGGCTAAGACCTCACCAGTTGTAGCAGTGATGACATCCTGAGTGGATGTGTCAGTTGGAGCATTGGCAGCTTCTTCTCTTCTTGGGGATACTAAGTCCACAAATTGTCTCTTCGGTGCAGTAGAGGGAGGGCTCTCAAGAAACTTCTTTCTGAGCAGTGCATGCCTCGCCTTCTTTATCTTTTCCTTTTCTTTTAGGAAAGTGTTTTGGCCTGATGGGTGCATCGCCTAAGGGAGATGGTGGTGAATTCTACCCCAAGGTAAATGATACCATTTTTCTTGCACAAATACTCGATGCATTGCAGAGTGGTTTTGACCCTTTCCTCAATAGTCTGAGGGGCCTTGTTTCTATCAATTTCAGAAAATAGCCAATTTTTCCCATCCATGTCTAGATAAACCTGATCAAATTCTTCGTCAGTTACTTGGAAATCCCTTTGGGACAATAGACCACACCATATTGAATGATCTCTACGAAGGATAGGTCGAGAGTGTTCCTTTCGTCTGAGCTTGACTTTGTGATATAGGTCAATGTAGATATCTTTGATCTGAGGGACATGAATTGGATCAATATTTGCCCTTGGAATGCAATCACGAGGATCAAAGGTTGGCCTTGTCAGGAAATTATGCTTCAAATTGAGCAATTCAAGCTCTGCAAACATCTCCTGAGGCTTTTCTCTATGAAGTACAGGTGTACCTACCTAATGTGAGGGGGAATGGATTTCCACCCTTCTTCATTTTTAAACACTTCTCATGGTATGTGATAAGCTATCTCGATAGCTCCAACATGATCAACTTTTTGTCCCGCATAACTCGGCAAATTTGGTGTGGCTCTTCCAAGAAGTTAGCGGCCCTAAGATATGTGAAAGTGGGGAATTGCTGTGAATAACACTCCCCACTTCTCTATGGTGGTGCCACACTTTTGGTCATCTGACTGTAAGTGATGTTGGGCCTCAAGAGGCAGATGACACCATAGAAGAAGATGTTGTTGACTTTACTGAATTGGGCTATGTTGTTCTCTAGTTTTAATTTTGGATAGTACTCGTATATTTTGACTTGGGGCCATACCCCTTACCGATTCAATACTGGGTTTTACCTCTCTGAGGCAGTAGTATATACCACAGGATTTCATATATAACCTCCAAGTTATTGAAATTTGTTGAAGTTACTCCAAGATTGTGCTACTGATAATCTCTCCCCATTCAAATGCTGATTAGGCACATTTTTATTCATTGTTTCTAAATATCAGAGCATCCACTTGTGAAATTAATGGGCATCAAAGATCCCAAATACCCTACTCAGGAAGGTGATGGTGTCAATCAACTCCTCTGAAAAGTCACTGCGATGAATGACTTGTGGCCACCTGCTAATCACCTTTATTTTTGAGGTACACCTCATTCATCAACTGCATACATTTGTTTTCATTTTTGTTCCATGCTTAATGCAGTCCTCTTGGCTTACTGCTACAAATATTGGTGGTGAGGGATACCCAACATCATCTCAAAATTCTAGGCCGTGAGGTTGATTATTACCTCGCCCTTCTCATTTTCAACACATATTGTGTCCTTATTGTAACAACGGCCCACCAACATCATAAACTCATTGTCGATTGTGCTTACGGGGATCCCTGCAACAAACTAAAAACCACTGCCAACCAATTTATCCATTCATGGGCTGCCTGTGACCTTCTTAGTTCTTTCCTAGAAGTCCTCCATGTCAATGTGCCTGAGTTTTGAATCTCTGATATCTAAATCACACTCTACAAGAGATTTAGGAATCCTGACCCTTTGGTATTTATATTTCATTTCTTCTTCTGTTAGCCTTGTTTTACCCTTGGACTTAGTTGGCTTCTTACTCAATGAAGACATGTGTGGATCTGAGTTTAGCTATTGATCTGCAAGAAGAATCAGGGAAGTCCATTGCAGAAGAGCCATGTTAGTTGTTAAGTCATCCATCAAAGCTTATAGTATGAAAATTTAGCAATTTACGAGCCTCTAAATGTAAGGTGCAGCTCTACTGCAGGCTGCAGGGTCTTTGAAAAGCAAGGCACACTTTGGGAAAATGTTGCATGGGAGAAAACAATGCCAAAAGGGGCACAGGGCATGGAAAGGCTACACACAACATTTAGTTGTTGGTGTCGAGGGACGTGTGCTTGTGCCAATAGAAGTCCTTTTAAATGGGGCGCAGATATGGTTGGGGTTGCAAGGTGCTAGTATGTGCCATTGGCGCAGATGTGGTAGATGCTATATGAGAGTGAGGTATGCCAAGTGGTTTAGTTTGCATGGCATGGGAAAGGATTGTACAACATTCAGTTTTTGTTGTAGTTGTTTCAGCGCTAGCGCTTGCACCTAGGGAAATTTATGATTTTTATAAGGTGCGGAGAAGGCTTATGCCGCATGCAGGGATAGTGCGCCTGTGGTGCGATTGTGTTTGATGTAACAAGGATAAAGTTTGTGCCGAAGGAAAAATAGTGGGTTAATTTGCAAAAATTTTATAGTTTTCACTCTTTTGGCTCAGATTTTGATGTCTAAGAGGGAAAACCTAGCAAAGCAGGGAATAAGGGACAAATGAGTTTGAGTTGGTTTATGGAAGAATCTTCCAGTTTTACAGATTTGGAAGGAGGAGAAGGGGTCTTGGATTTGAGTACTTGGGTTCATTTGCTTATTATCAATCCTAATCACCTAAACCATTATAGAAAGCACAATAAATCCATAAGAAGGGCAAGGGCCACTTACCAGGAATATATATAACAATAAAGGGGACGATGCGGGGTCCATGAATGTGACAAATGGCAACACGCTTAGCTGACAGGAATGTTGAAAAGTATAGAGGAATAAATTTTTCAATTTTTTTGAATTGTGAAAATGACAGGTTGGATGCACCTATATATAACAAAAAGTGCAATAAATGCGCCACACACTTTTTCTATGGTGCACTTAGGTAGATGTCAACATCAAGGGATTTGTGTTGTGGCATAGCTTTGGGAGTGTCAACACTATGTTTTCAGTGCCATAGAGCACTTTAGAGAGGCGCAACATTTGGAGCATTGACAAGTTGGCACATGTGCCTTGGCACACCTTTGAGAGGTACAACATTGAGAGGCGTAACATTTGGAGTATTGAAACTCCCTAGAATGCACCAAAGGAAAGGATGGGTACAGTTTTGGTTGATGTTACATGAATGAAAACTACACCCAACCCAAAAGGGTTGAAATGACCAGGTTCTAAAAACTAGATTTTCTGGAAAGGGATTTTATGCCATTCCGAACGCTAAGAGACCTCAACGGGGGACCAAAATGGAAATTTTGGTATGGTTACCTACAAAATTGCCCTTGTCAATTTTACAGGATAAAAAAAAGCTAAGGACACCACTAACACAGTGGTACTCAAGGCCGGCCCAACACATCTGTCAAATCAGGCTACCCCCTCATCTAATCTCTCACCTATCCAGACTTTTCAATTTAGACGAGAGCAATGAAAATATACCCCAATAAGGGAACCTTACTCTTCTATCTTAGAAAAGCTTATCAAAGTCGGAGCCATCACCCTTCCACCTATAAAACCACACACTAGTTTTGACCCTGCTCACCCCATGCCCACATGGTATAAAAACATGATTTCTATAATTATCATCGAGTAAAGAGTCATGTTATCCAAATTTCACCCCCCAGAGTTAATTTGATAACATGCATCAGAGTTTTTTAGTTCCAAGAAAGTATATTGATTCAGGAGAAAATCGTAAAATTGGCTAAGTCCTGCTCAAGGCCACCTTTGGGACAGTTGGAACAGTTATACGCGGAAGGTGCGGATCAGCCGAAAAGCCTCCAGGTGGCCCAAACAGAAAAGGGACATCTGGGACAAATAGACGCGAAATGCCCAAATCGGCCGAAAGAAAGAAATTTTGTCCAAGTCCTTTACCGGGAGCAAGTGGGACAAATGGACGCGAAGGACGCAAACCGGCCGAATTGGGTGAATAGGAAGAATTTGTCTCAGAAAGCACTGGGAGATTTGGGACAAATGGACGTTAAGGACGCGAGCCAGCCGGATCAGCTGAAATAGGAAACTTCATCACAAGGACATTTGGGACAAAGGGACATGCGGGACGCGGATAGCCAAAGGAGCCGAAAGCCAATCAGATCACGCCACGTGTCACCAACAGAAAAGGGACGAGGAAGCCCATTTTGGGTGGATCGGAGGATTCTGTCCCGCGAAGCACTGGGAAATCTGGGGAAAAAAGATGCGGTGGAAATGAAAGAGCCGGCAGACCCATAGACCAACCAGATCATGACACGTGTCACAAGGAGAAAGGTCCAAAGGTCAAAGAGGTGATTTTTGAAGGAAAAGCCCGAACCAATGAAATAGTGCCACGTGTCCAAGTGTAAGGTCCCACATGGAAATTTCAAAGGAAATCCCGTAGAAAGGTGGAGAGAGAGAATTACTCAGCGAATCACGGCCTGCCACGTGTCCTCCAGATGGCAGAGCGCAGGAAAAGATTTTAAAACCCGTTCTTGCCTATTTTGTGCCCTAAATCTTCAGACCTTCGTATCTTTTGATCCAGAGCTTGGATTTGCACGTTCTTTATATCAACAGAAAGCTGTTGAAATTATCTACATGATTCTGGGATCAATCTCACATTTTAGTGTAGTTTGGAGGGAGAAAATTAAGAAAACATATCTGACGTGTGGTGATAGATAGAAGTAATGCTTTAACAACCAACTTTAATGCAGTAGACAGCTCGCCACTCCTATTAGACAGCCCACCGTTTTGCTAGGATCCACCACTTTTGTCATAATGAGATGATTTTAAATGCTACCAAGAAGTGGTTAGGGTAGATTCTAGATTTCCTCTCTCTTCCCCCTCTCATTTCTTGATATATATTGTAAAGAAGATCTCCTTTAAGGGGTCAGACATTTTTGTTTTGCATCCTCCCTTATTCCCTCGCTTGCTAGAGAATTTTTGGAGCTTTCAAACCTCCCATATGGGTTGTAATGCTAGTCCTGTTTACCTCTTGGCCACTATAATGTACTGTATCGAATCTTGAGCAATAATATATGTGTTGTGATTGACTCTCGACCCTCTCATGTATTCATTGCTGTCATTTTGATCTCTTATTGCATTTTGGTTACCTGTGCATGGTGTTTGTATTGCATCTATGTGGTCTGTGTTAAATTTGCAAAATGAGTTTCTAACATTCCTTGGTGCATCACCTTTGTAGTTTAGGTTTTATTCCATGCATTTCCTTACCCTGTCTCCTTGGCAAGTTAGATTAGGTTTTAGCAAACCCTCTGCATTTTTTGTGTGCATCTGAATAGAGGAATATGAACCAGCCTTCTCTAGAGAATCTTTTCTCATCTTTACATGTCCCATGCTTGGAGAAAAGATTCCATGTTGTGCAATCACACTGGATGCCTGAACATCAACCTAGAAGCCTGATTTGCATCCAGGGGTGCTATGAGTCTACAACAATAGTTTTGGCACACCCGGTGGGAGCCTAGAGGTCTCATTTTTATTGCAACAAAGTTGATATGCATCTGCTACAGTTTTCTTGCTTATAAGAGCTATTATTTACATATCTGGCGACTCCAAGGGGAAGAATCAACTGGTTTCAGTAGTGCAGGCCTAAAAAATCATGAGAAGAATCACCACAAGGTCAAGATTCAGAGAAGAAGAAGTGATGTTTGAATACCTGTAGTTATCTCTAAGAAGAAGGCAAAGAGGAAGAAGGATTCAAAGGTCTCCATCTCCACCAAATAGAACTCTCTCAACTCCTCCACCTGATAGGCCTTTCATTCAGTATAAAAGGGTTTTAAGACTGATTAGAATGGCTCAGAACAATCCCTACATCAACTTCACAGGTAGTAGCCCACTTGCTCTCAATGCACAGCATCCAGTTCCTATTGCAGCCTTGAAGAACATTCCCTACTTCACCGGAGAAAATCAGACTACTCCAGGTGATCATGTTAAAGATATTGCTAACCTTTGCGCAATCCATGAAATCAATGAAATGCAAGTGGCTGTCAAGTTACTGGCATCTTCCTTCAAGGGTAAAGCATAAAAAAGGATGAAAAAAGGTCAATGGAATATTAAATTGATGGGATCCCATCCCATATTCTATCATTCTTCTTAGAATGCGACCTATTCTTTTTTTGTCATTTTCTTCCAGATCTAGTGGATTGGAAACCAAGAATGTTCAATAGAAAAACATTTCAAATAATGATTCGATCTTCCTATGGAATTTCTATATAAATATGCTCGGATCGTGCCTTTCTTTCCGCTTTCAGTTTCTATGGCAATCGGATTAGGATCCTTATAGCATTACAATGGTTTAGGATCCTTGGAGCTGGTTCTATCACAAACTGGAATCAACTATGTATTGCACTTCACGAGCAATTTGGAGAGAAGGGAGACAACTTGTCTCTTTTGGAGCAGCTGACAACTATCAAGAGAGCCCCCAACGAGCAGCTGAATGACTTCAACTTCAGATTTGAAAGGTCTTGGGATAGGATTCCAGTGGCAGTCAGGCCAACAACAGAAGGTGCTTTTCTATATTACCTTAAAGCTTTGAATTCTAATATTTCTATGTTAATTCAGTCCATAGGAGGCACAACAATCCCTATGGCTTTTAGCATTTCCATTAGAGCCAAAAACTCTCTTATTCAAGCTGGTAAACTGGCTCCTAGGCCTCCCATGCCCTTGTATCCAAACTTAGAAAATCCAAGCACTAGTCAAGCACCCACTTTGGCTCCTGTTCCCACTCCTAGAAATTAGAGTTCAAGTGAAGCTTCCACTTCATCTCCAAGTGCTTCGAATGAACTCCAAGAGGTCATGAAATAGTTGCAAAATTTGGGAAATGAGTTGGTTACTATTAAGAGGCAACAAGCCCAAGGTTTCAGACCTTCCTATCAACCCCAAGCTCAGGCCTAATAGGCAGCCATACCAACCACAAAGACCACCTAATCCAGTTGTAAATGTGAATCAAACAAGGCCTCCCTCTAATAGACCATTCTAGCCCTATAATCCAAATGCTATATCTACCTCTAAGGCATTAGTGCCAACACAGATCAACATTGCTCAAGAATATGACTGGTGCTTTCGATGCAATGAGCCTCATAACCAATCCATGTGTTTCAATGGTGCTCTCAATCAAGAACTGATGGTGACAACTACTGGTGTGGAGGGCGAGGGCAGTCAAGGAAACAGTCAACAACAAGAAGCATTCCAACAACAATCAGCCCCAAATGACACCATGTTGGTGAACTGGCAAGGAGAAGATTTCTGTGGCATGAATCAAGCAATTTCTCAAGGTGTCGCAACCAACACAAGGTCAAAGAGGAGAAATTTGGGTGAAGAACAGCCATTAGCCCCAGCCAATCCACCACCTTCCATGGCTCCACAAATGATTGGCAAGCAGAGTCCAGTTTCAAATACACAAAGGCAGCCAAGAACAACCCCTAGGCCAACTCAAATGCCAGCTGTTGCTGCCCACGTACAAGGAGTAAGTGTATAAACCAAGGGACAAAAAAAGGATACTTCATCCCCATTAAGTATCATTGAACAGATGAAGAATACTAACATCAATATATTAATGTGGGAATCCCTATCCATCCCAGGACAAAGAGATCTGCTACAAGCTGCCATGAAGGATTGGACAACTTCAAATCAGCAGGTTCAGATGCAAGACAAAGTGCTTACAAATGCTGCCCAGCCTGAAGGAAGCCATGGAGGGCAACAAGGTAAAATTTTGAAGCCCCCTCCTTTCTATGTTTCATTAATCATTGGGGATAAACTAGTACACAATTGCATGATTGATTCCCGGGAAAGTAGCTTAGTGATGCCCAAGCAAATAGCTAATCAGTTGGGTCTCCAATATGAAGTAATATCTAAAGGGGTGGTGTAATTGGATGGGACAGCAATAGCAACAGTTGGAGTGATTAAAAACTTGAGTCTTACCTTGCGTGCATGTCCAAATGTTGTTGTCTTACAAGATATATCAATCATATACCTTCCACCACTCTTTGCCCTTTGCTTGTTAAGGGACTTCACAGCCAAGATTGGGGGGTATTTGTCTGCTGATTGGTCTCACATGCTATTTAGAACAAGGTATGGAACTAAGGCTACAATTAGGTCTGAACCTATTGCAAACTTCCATATTGAGCCTTACACTCCTAGTCAGATTAATGCCAATTGCTCAGCATTTGATCAAGAAGATCACCCTAGTACTGATGAGGCTAACACCAAGGTTGGAAGTATCCCGGACCTAACTCTCGATGAATGGGAAAACAAGATACATGCTTTTGATCCCTATCAAGAAGTAGAAGAATTTGAGCTGGGAGTCTATTGTATACATGAAGAAAATCAACCTGTTCCTAGCATCACCAAGCCAAGCCATAATGATGAAAATGAGGTATGGCGGCTGTTTTTTGACGGATCAAGTAGGCAAGGTGCAGGAGGTGGAGCCATGCTTGTTTCACCTCAAGGCATCAAATATTATTTAGCTTTTCGTTTCCAGTTTTCTTGTTCAAACAACACAACTGAATATGAGGCCTTGATTCATGGACTTCATTGGGCTAGGAAAAAAGGGATAAATAACTTGCAGTTGTTCAGGGATAGCGAGCTAATCGTCAACCAAGTTAGAAGACAACATGCTACGAAGAACGACTTACTGAGGAGCTACAAGAATAGGGTATGGGACCTCATTGAGGATTTCGAAGCTTTCAACATTGTGTCCATACCCAGGAAGAAAAATGAAGCCGCGGATAGGCTCGCAGCAGTATGGAGCAACGTTTGATGTGGTTGACAACATCAAAAGGGAAAAAACATAGCCACATATCCATGTGATTGTGAGGCCAGCAGTTCCAGATAATAACACAAGCTGGCAGGTGTTTGAGAACGATCAACAGATCGTCAATTTTCTATAGGAAGAGGTTGAATTCTCAGCTAGAAATCAGGACAGATTAGAGCAGCAGTATGGGGATCAAGTAGTGCAGCTGCGGACAAACAAGCTTCCTAAGGGTTTAGTAACATTGGAGTCTATCTTCAACCCTAACGACCAGTTCCGTAAGGAAAAGGCTAACATACAAGTCAAGAGAGAAGATTCAGAGCCAATTCTGGTTGGGGAAGGCAAAATACTTCAAATTGGTAAAGTGGCCACTGAGCAAGAGAAATCAGATTTCATATAGCTTTGCCAAGAATTTCCAGATGTCTTTGCTTGGAGCTATGAAGACTTGAGAGGATTCAATCCGAAGTTGGCACAACATACCATAGAATTGGATCTAGATGCTAAACCCGCCAGGTAGAAGCAGAGACCTGTCAACCCTCACATTGAGCCTTTAATGAAGAAAGAGCTTAACAAGCTAATAGAGGCAAGCATTATATTCCTGATCAAGCACTCAAGCTGGGTTGCAAACTTGGTTCCGGTCAAGAAGAAGAGTGGAGAAATCAGGTTGTGTGTAGATTTCTGGGACCTCAATAGGGCATCTCTCAAAGACCATTACCCACTTCCTTCAATGGAACAAATATTGAAAGTAGTATCCGGTTTAGAGAGATTCTCTCTCCCTTGATGGCTACTCAGGGTATAATCAGGTGATGGTGAAAGAAGATGACCAGTTCAAGACGGCTTTCACCACCAAATGAGGGACCTATGCCTACAAGAAGATGCCATTTGGGTTGTCCAACGCTGGTGCTACCTTTCAAAGGGCAATGGACATGGCATTCAAAGGCTTGATCAACAAGATAGTGCTGATATATCTAGATGATATCATTGTCTTCTCAAAGAATGCAGCAGACCATCTCTTTCACCTCAGGCAAGTGTTTCAGAGGTGTAGAAAGTTTGGAGTGTCTTTGAACCCCAAGAAGTGCATCTTTCTCACACATAAAGGAAAGCTCCTCGGCCATATTGTCTCGAAAAAGGGACTGGCAATTGATCCAGAGAGGGTTGAAGCCATAAGAGCACTACCATTGCCAAGTCACAAGAAGGCTCTTCAAAGTATCTTGGGAAGGATCAATTTTGTCTGCAGGTTTATCCCAGATTTTACAGCCCTTGTCAAGCCCATCACCAAAATGCTAAAGAAGAGCATGACTTTTAAGTGGACAGCAGAAGGCAAGGAGAGTTTTGAAGCAATCAAAGAAGCTATCTCTCAGGCACCAACTCTCATCAACCCAAACTTCTCCCAGGATTTCATCCTCTATGCGTTTGGAGGTGATGACACTATTTTCGCCATTCTAGTATAGAAGAACAAAGATAATGATGAGCAGCCGGTTGCCTTCTTCAGCCAGAGCCTAGATGACTGCGAGGTGAGGTACTCTTTTATTGAAAAGCATGTACTTGCAGTAATCAGAAGCTTGAAGAAATTCAAGCATTTAGTCTCAAACAACAAGGTCCAGTTGCTGGTCTCACATGCTGGAGTTAAGGACTTCCTCCTCAACAAGGATTTGAATGAAAAAAGGGCAGGATGGATCACCCGTGTCATGGAATATGACATTGATATCAAGATCACCAAGCTGGTGAGAGGGAAAGGACTTTGTGAGCAGCTGGTTTTGGGGAAGCAAAAGGGAGTATGCAACTAGGAAGAGGTTGTTTTAACAGTCCAGGACAGCCATGAGCCAAGTGGTGATCAAGAAGAAAACAATGCTTCCCCCACTCCCTGCTGGACCCAAGATATCATACACTTCCTAGGCACAGGCCTATGCCCTCCAGAGATGAACAAGACCCAAAGGAGACACTTTAGGTTGCAGGCTGTTTCATATGTCATTGTTGATGGAGTTTTGTTCAAGAAAGATGTGAATGGAGTGCTGCTGGGATGTATTAGCACAGGTTAGATTCAAATGGTGTTGGAAGAGTTTCATGGTGGACTAGCTGGCGGCCATTTCGCACCAAGAGTGACAGCTCTAAAAATCATGAAGGTTGGTTATTATTGGCCTAAAATTTTCAGTGATTGCTATGCATGGATCAAGAGGTGTAAGAATTGTGCATTCTTCACAGGAAAAGAAAGACTTGCTGCCCTTCCATTGCATCCAATCTCAGTTGACCAGCAATTCATGCAATGGGGTTTGGACTTCATTAGAGTCATTAATCCCAATTCAAGCCAAGGGCACAAATGGATTTTGACGGCCACGGACTACTTCACCAAATGGACAGAAGCAGTAGCACTCAAAGAGGTGAATGAGTCTAACATCTTAGACTTCTATGAGGAGATAACAACCAGATTTGGTGTACCTGCTATAATAATCTCTGATAATGCACTGGCATTCATTGGATCCAAGGTGACTGAGTGGGCTATTAAGAACGGTATTCACCTAAGCACTTCATCGAACTATTACCCTCAGGGTAATGGCCAGGCCGAGTCTACAAACAAGAACTTGCTGAGGATCATTAGGAGAACTCTTGATGAGAATCAGAGGTCTTGGCATACTAAGCTGAAATCAGCCTTATGGGTTGATAGAATCACTCCCAAAAGTTCCACAGGTAACTCTCCATTCATGCTTGTCTATGGAAGAGAGGCAATCTTGCCCATGTCACTTGAGTTGCCAACATTGGAACTCATGAAGTAGCTGGAGTTACTTGAATTTGAGCCCATGGAGGTGAGGTATACAGAGTTGATGGAGCTGCAAGAGATCAGAAATCAGGCATCCCAAGCAATGGAAAAGGATCAAGCTTTGATCAAGAAGACCTTTGATAGGAAGGCCAAAGATAGATCTTTTCAAGTTGGAGATCTAGTGTTGAAATGGGATGTGGACAGAGCAAAACTGGGAAGGAATTCAAAATTTGATGCCATTTGGAGTGGCCCATACGTGGTCACAAAGTGCAAGAACAACAATGCTTTCTAATTGGCCTCATTGGATGGTGAAGAACTGCAGATTCCGGTAAATGGAATCTATCTCAAACATTGCCACTAAAAATGAGAGGTTCGCCCTTGTAAATATTAGCCTAGATTTCAATTCCTCTAAGTGCTTGTGCACATTGTTTTGTTGTAGGTTAGCTTTGTTTTCCCTAAGTGCTTTGGCACAGCTCGCTATTCATGGAGATGTTTTGTAGTCCTTGCTTTCATCTGGTAACATTCCATCTTCCTCCTTGCACATCCTGACTCAGTTAGGGTCCTAAACAGAATATTCGATGACTCCATGCCCAATTGACTACTCCGGGCAACTGGTATTTTCATCTAGCAAGCAAATGACCCCGTTAAGTCGCCAAATTGTTATCCAATTTCACCCCCTTAGGGTTGAATTGATAACATACATCAGAATTCTCAAGTCCCAGGCAAATTGATTAATCCAGGGAAAAAATCATGTTTCTAAGGTCCCTTCAGAAATTTTTCTAACTCCCTTGTCTAGGTTGAAAAGAACAAGCTCTGAGAAAATGCGAGAAAGTTGCAGAAAATAACCGTGGGCCAGAAAAATTGTGAAAATCGGCTAAGTCCTAGTCCTCGGGACAGCCGGGACATTTGGGACGTCAAGGCGCGGATCGGCCGAAAAGCCTACAGGCGGCCCAAACAGCAAAGGGACATCTGGGACAAATGGACGTGAAATGCCCGAATCGGCCGAAAGAAAGAAAATTTGTGCAAGTCCTTCACCGAGAGCAAGCGGGACAAGAGTATGTAGAAGACCCAAACCGGCCGGTTCGGCCGAAACAGGAAACTTTCGCATTGGGACATCTAGGCCGTGAGTGCGTGGAGGACGCGAACTGGCCGGTTAGCCCGAAACGGAAAATTTTAGCACAAGGACAAGTGGGACAAAGGGACGCGTGGGACGCGGATAGCTGAAGGAGCCGAAAGCCAATCAGATAACGCCACGTCACTAGCAGAAAGGGGACGTGGAAGCCCATTTTGGGCGACCTAGAAGAATTTGTCTTAGATAGTTTGGGACATCCGGGACAAAAGGACGTGGTGGACGTGAAAATCCAGTAGGCCCATGGACGAATCACAACATGACACATGTCACCAAGGAAAAAGTCCAAAAAGTCAAAGGGGCGAGTTTTCGAGCACTGATCCAAACCAATGAAATAGTGCCACATGTCCAAGTTTAAGGGGCCCACAAGAAAAGCCCGCGAAAATGTGGAGAGAGGGAATTTCTCAGCGAATCAGATCCTGCCACATGTCGTCCAGATGGCAGAGCGCGGGAAAAGATTTTAAAACATGTTCTTGCCTGTTTTGTCCCCTAAATCTTCATACCTTCATATCTTTCGATCCAGAACTCGGATTTACACGTTCTTGATATCAACGAAAAGCCGTTGAAATTCTCTACATGATTCTGGGATCAATCTTGCATTTTGGTGCTATTTGGAGGGAGAAAATTAAGAAAATGTCTCTGATGCATGGTGATAGACAGAAGTAATGCTTCAAAAACCAACTTTAATGCAGCAGACAGCTTGCCGCTCCTGTTAGACAGCTCACCATTTTGCTAGAAGCCACCGCTTCTACCATAATGAGATGATTTTAAATGTATCTAGAAGTGGTTGTGGTAGATTCGACTTTCCTCTCTCTTTCTTCTCTCATTCTTAGTATATATTGTAAAGAGGAGCTCCTTTAACAGGTCGGACATTCTTATTTTGCATCCTCCCTTCTTCCCTGCTTGCAAGAGAATTTTTGGATATTTTCAAACCTCCCATATGGATTGTAATGCCATTTTTTGCCTCTTGGCCACTGCAATGTATTGTATCGACTCTTGAGCAATATATATATGTTTGTGATTGATTCTCAACCCTCTCATGTATTCATTGTTGTTATTTTGATCTCTTATTTTAGTTTGGTTACCTATGCATAGTGTTTGTATTGCATCTATGTGGTCTGTGTTAGATTTGCAAAAACAAGTGTCTAACATTCCTTGGTGCATCACCTCTGTAGTTTAGGTTTTATTCTATGCATTTTCTCACCCTGTCTCCTTGACAAGTTAGATTAGGTTTTAGTAAACCCTCTGCATTTTTGTGTGCATCTAAACAGAGGAATAGGAACCAGCCTTCTCTGGAGAATCCTTTCTCATCCTTACAAGTCCCACACTTGGAGAAAGGATTCCATGTTGTGCAATCACACTGGAAGCCTGAACATCAACCTAGAAGCTTGATCTGCACCCAGGGGTGTTGTGAGTCTACAACAACACGTACTTCTATCCACACACCTATAGGTGCAACCCCATATTCCCTTGTATTTGGCACTGAAACCATATTCCCTTAAAGATCGAGCTTCCCTCTTTGTGAATATCCTTGATTGAATATTTGGATAATGAAGAGGATTACAGAGTTTTAAAACTAAGAAATTTCAAGTTGATTAATGAAAAATGCATCCATGCTTTGGATCACCTCAAAGTGTATCAGAATAAAATTTGTGCTAGCTACAACAAGCGCATTATCTCTCATGAATTTCAGTTTAGAACTTTTGTTCTTAAATAAAACTAGTTCAATACCACCAAAGAATGTAAAAAGAAAGGAAAATTTGAACCTAACTGGTTAGGACCATACATTGTGGTCACTAAATTTGGTTTAAGAGCATATAAAATTTCCTATCTTGGTGTTTCAGAGCTTCAGGATCCAATGAACATCATACATCTCAAATGTTTCTATACCTAAGCTTAGGGGCATTCAAAAATAAAAATAAAAAGAAAAATAATAAAAGATAAAAAAGAGAAATAAATTTATCCACATGTGAAAACCACGCAATTGTGGCACTTTGGACAGGTCCTTTGGTGAAAACTAGTTTTTGACGTCATTGGAGAATTTTGTTTTTTACAAACACCTAGCACTTGGGGGCATGATCACTCCTTCCTAGATTTTCATTTGCTTATGTCTATAATCTTGTTGAACGTATACCTCTTGGCCTTGATCTGGCTTTTCCTATTTTGTTATGTATGCATGGGGTTTTCCCTTGTATATTATCATCTCTTGTTGGGGGCATCGTGGTGCTTCATTCTCTTATACATAGTTTCAAAAAACATAGAAAATCCTAAACAAACAAAATACTCAAAAAATCCTAAATAATCAGAAAACCTAGAAAATCCTAAATAACCGAAAAACCTAGAAAATCCTAAACGATAAAAAAACTTAGAAAATCCAAAAACATTTAGAAAATCTTAGAAAATCCAAAACATTCAGAAAACCTTAGAAAATCCAAAAACATTCAAAAAATCTAGAAACTCCTAAACATTCAAAAATCTGAAAACTTAGAAACAATGTAAAACATCAAAAATTTTAAAAATTGAAAACTATATTACAAAACATCATACTTCAGTGCTTGCTAATTCTAGCACATGACATGCAGATCATCTTATGATCTTATTTCATCAAAAAAATCTTGTTTGCTTACTATGTTTGTCTTCCCAACACATATCATTGCTCGGGATAGTTCCATAGTGCATGTTTGTTTTTCTTGGGACTTTCATGTTCTCCATCCAATCCCTTGTGTGTATCCTCGCTTAGGGCACCATTTTAACCCCTGTCGTATAACTTGAACATTTGGGTACTGAAGATAGATAACAAAAACATTGGTATAATTAACTAGAACATTGTTTGTTTGAGTGTATTTTATTGTACTTGTTTGTTTGTTTGATTGCTTGTTTGTTTACTTTCTCATATTGCATTGCTTATGTATTTTGCTTTGAGTCAATTTTTTAGCATTGCAAAAAAAATTGGTATTATGGATTTTTATGTCATTTTACTTTTTTTTGAATACTTACATCAAATAATAAGGTACTTCTAAGCCATGACAGTACACAAGTTACGTTACAATCTTTCCATCCCCCTTATATCCAATTCATCATCTATCTCACTCCACATTCAAACTAGCATTGCCTCTAACTAATATTTTCTATTTCTTCTAGCCTATTGAGACACAGTGGTAACAAAAGACTTATTTCTACCCCTCTCACCCCTTATACATTCCTTTACATAATGGTTTTGACTATTGCGATGGGATTTTTTTCCATCGTGATAATTTTTCTCTTCTTTTCAAGCATCAATTGACCTCTTCTATCACCCCATCAACTCTCGAGTGGGCATCGTCCATCCTACTATTTCTTTTTAGAAATACAAAATAAAATTGTTTAGTATATTTGAAATGGCATCGCTTGCATTGTGCTTATGGTACACCACATTAAAGAGGGGAAAATGTAGACACCTAATTTTTACTGCACAATTTTAATACTAAATTTGCACTTTTTTTTCTTTTTACAAGTCATTTCGTTATAATTAGTGATTTTTCACTAATTAGCCGATATTCCCAATCTTCTCGGTCAATTAACAATATTTCATTAATTAACTAGCCTTTTCCCCATCTTGGATGCCAATTCACGTTGTTTTGTTAGTTAAAATAATCTTCTAATTAATTAATTACCCTTTCACAATCTTGTATTTAATTAATAAACCCTCTTATTAGTTAAACCCCCCTCTCAAACCCCCTCTAATTCCACTCATTTCCCTCCAAATCATCTCCAAATAGCTTTCATGTGCTAAAATTTTCCTATTAATCAATCTCAATTGATTAATTAAACCTTCCCAAACTCCCATTAGTTATTAATCTCTAATTAATCTCTTCTAATCATACTTATCCTTTTCTAATTCTATATTCACTTTATCCCACATTCACTAGGTTGCAATATTATCCCAAATTGGAAAGCTATATAAGAAACCTAGTACACCTTGTCCTTGTAAGACATCACATATCTCAAGAGAGTATTTCCCTCAAAAGAAGTCTTGCATAAATTGAGAAAACCCCTTTTTACTAAGGTTAGTAGGAGAAGAGTCAAAAATGACACTTATGCCATATTGATGAGATCTCTTCCACTTTAGTAAAATCCATTTGATCATGTGTAATTTTTTTTTGTATCACATAAGGAAGTATCTACATATCGAAGCACATCCAAACATCAAAAGGGAGGTTTGCATTTAGTGTAGATTCACATTTTTTGCAATTTAATTAAGTTTTTCCTTTTTATCTCAATCTTAATGCATTTGTTTAAATGAACTAAGTTAGGATTTACTTGGTGTTAAATCCATTCCATTAGCTTAGTTTACTTTCATATGCATACAAATTCAACAAATATCTCAAAGGAAATTGTGCCTATGACTTAGGATATTCAAAGTTTTGGTTCAGTTGAGGTTCTTATTACAATTAAAGGTAATTAGTTTAATAGCTCCAATGAAAAGTTGTTTAGAAGTTTATTTAAATCAAATTCCAATATTCTTTCTCTCAACCCTATGATTCCCCAAATTATTATTGAGGATAATAGGCATAAACCCACCTTGTGTTCCTTAAAGAAATTTTCAGGTTATTTTTCCACTTTATGTGTTGTCCTCTCTTGTGTATGCTTTTTCGGGTGTTTTTCGGTGGTGTTTTTTTCTTCAGACCATGTACATAAATCAATAACGTTTATGTTATTACCTTGTAACTTATTGATTTTTATAATAATATGATATACCAAAGCATTGTAATAAATAAAAAAAATTAAATGGAGTTATGAACAATAATGTGCCCTCCCAAATTAAATATCCACATGTGCACCCAAAAATTACATGATGAAAAATTTAATGAAACACATCTCTAATGATGATAGAGTTGCTTCCAATACAAGAAAAATCTAGATCATTTGTAATGTCCCACTTCTAGGATCAATGGGAAAAAGGCAACCAACAAACTCTTCAACACTCAAATCAATTGTAAATAGTAAAGTCCAGTCAAAAAGTACTTGAACCATTTAATTGGGTGACTCAATAAACCCAAAGATAGGGGGTTTAATGGCCTCTATCAAATATTTCACACCAATAATGCTTAGCTGAAACTAATGAACTCATAAATCAGATCTAAAATTTTCTATGGATTCATAATACACTGCTCACAAAGTATGAATATCAAACCTTACCACTGCTGCAATTTAAATCCCTGATCACTGTGCATCACATAGAGGTAAATGAAATGAACAACTACCGTATCTACTCTCAATGTCCTCATACAAAACTCAGCTGAAACATGACACATTTACAGCACACACACATCACACACATATAATCCTCCAATACATAAACTCCATAACATGCATCGCTGCCAATATGAGTGATAATAGTGTGCATACATAGATCAGATTGAGTCTTCCAAATCCTCATGAAGTTCGTATGTTAACACATGGACCTTCTACCAACAAGGACCTCAATATCATGCAAATATATAGTTGCTATGCACTCCAGGATGCCCCTAAACCTAGCCTTACTCAGAATCGCCACATGCTCATGCAATAAATAAGTCGCTGCCAATATCTATAAAAAGGACTTCAAAACATCATTAAAACATACATTAAACCCATTCGCCAGGGGTTTGTCTGATTATACTAATAGTTCACCGGTCAAAGGAAGACTTCAAATGTGTGGGAATGATACCAACACGTCACCCCAATTGAAGTTGTTGATTTTACCCCAGAACAACAGCTCATTTTAGATCGCTGCCTTAAATGGCCCAGAACATCATGAAATATAGTCAGTGTTAGCAAACAAACCAATATTAATGCCAATTCAGTTGGGCTGTTTTAGGAGGACTCAAAACATGCAATAGAACACTTAAATAACTTACCCCAAATGGAGTCACTGGTTTTAATGGGCACAAGATTATGCATTAACTTGTTTGATTTCAAACCCAAGAATGACCCAGACCAGTTTATACAATATCAAGATGAAGTCGCTAGTAGCTAGAAGGACAAAGTCACACAATCATAGCTAATTCTGATTTAACTACTGAAAAAATGCCATTTAAGCTCAGCCCATAAAACATCTTAAGGCAAGTCGCTAAAGCTAGAATGAACTTCATAACATCAAGATACTTTCCAAAAAAATTAGTCAATAAGCACCATGAGAAACTCACTAGGGCAAGTATGAAGATGCACACTAACACAGGTCGAATTGCAAAAAACACATGAAAATACTTCAATTGATATACAAATTAGCTTCAATGAGATCTCCCATGCAAGAGAGAACAAATATCAAAGGTGGGCATACATCCCAACTCCAAGCATGGAGTTCAAATCGATTTCATTTACAATGATCCCAATACCTCCTTTTATAAACAAGGAGCACAAAATTCGAAGTCCCTTGTGGAGGGAAATCACAAATTAAAAATATTTTATTCTCCCTATGTGTGGCGTCCCCTTTCTAAGGGTATTTTGACATTTAAAAATCCACTCAAATATTATTTAATTAATTCCCCTTTTTATTTTGCATTTTGGGAATTAAATTAAATAATAAATTACATCTATTGTTCCATAAATATTCTTTTGTGAGCAATACTCCAAGGTGGTGGAAAAACCACTCAACATCCATAATTAAATAATTAAATAATTATTGCTTTATAATGACAAATGATTAAAATCACTCTCCAGACAATATTATTTAATTACTTAACATAATTTCCCCTTGCAACATCCCAAAAGCCCACGGGGAAAGATAGGCTAAGGGTCTGTCATCACCAATGGGGCACTATTATAGTCCTCCCTTCACCAAGATTGCTTGCCTCATAAGCAATAGCAATGTCATGTGTCTGAGTCCAAAAGTGTAGTACTCCAACAACCGGGTTCCCATACCACTCAATCGGTGTAGCATTTGTATTATCTTGTGACGCTTCTTTCTCCTGTAATGTCCCTCTTTTTGGATAGTTCGTAACGAAGACCGTTGGCCCCCTTTTGATAAGACCCGAATGATCACAAATCTGAAGTGTCAAGGGTGACAGAGTTTTATTATTAACATTATAATTGTTACAAATATTAAAAAAAAGGTAATTATAAGTTGCATATATAATAAATAATAAAGCTTGCCTTAATACCAATACTAATGTCAATGTAAAAATTACAATTACACCTCTTAATTGTATTCCTAGGAGACAGTGCGACCTTGCAACTGATGGGGTCAAAAAATTAGTACACAGTGTGACATACAATGCCCATTAGAAAAATGCGACTTGCCTTGGGATAAGCATGAAATGATCATTGGTTGCATCTGGAGGTATAGAACTTCTGGGCTTATCCATCTTGGCCTTTAAGATAGGATAAGAAATCCGACTCTGACGAATCTATGTGAATATCCATATTTTTAATATCATATTTGTCCATTGCAAGAGCTTCCAACTTTGTAAGAAATTCCAAGGACGAAAACCCTTGTGGATTTATTTCTTACGGATGAAAACCCCAAGGGATTGAGAGGGGATTTCACTCATAAAATTTCCAGCGAGCTAAGTCAGATTTTTTAGTCAAATTCCAATCAGTTTCTTTTGTGATTTATTTGCAGTAGTTGGATCGACCCAGTTTGGGCTGTTTGGTCTTGTTTTCTAGACCCTATTTACTTCTAAAAATTGTTGTCAATCGTCCCCATATTTTTATAAATAACCGGACCGCTTACGACAAATATTTACTAATTTTACCACAGCATTCCTATTAGTAGGGTTTGACTATTACCGTTCAGTTTACATTATAGATTTCATCGTATCTGGCAATTCTGACCGTTATCTTGTATCGCACGCTACTATCTGATTATACTTATCATACATCCTATGGCCTCTAAAAAATACATTAATGAAATTGAAATTACGGAAAGAAAGTATAAATTTTAGTGTCAACAGTTGTCTTGCAAAATGGGGACATTTTTATTCCAAACCTTCTCAAGATCGCTTTGGCTGTATTTAATATCACTTTGCCCTAGTTTGATTCCCAAGGGTTTCAAACAGCCTATAGTTTGTCCAAAAACTGGGCTCTCAATGCCATTAAAAATGGTGTACCATTTGGAAGAAATAAATTATCTGGGGATGCTTCTCATCTCCTAAAAGTTGGGAGTGTCTTTTGCTGCAAATTCCTTTTCAAAACTGTACATGAAGCAAACAAGTTAGAAAAATAAGTGTTGAAGAACATTTTTCTTGCTTCCTCTTGATGTCTCCATGGCATGGATGATGCCCAACTTATCCTCCTACATGGGCTGCCCCCAAATTCTGTCATGTCACCCAAAATGCTGTTGTATTTGTGCATATTCTTCCCAAAAAATAGCATTGAAGTGGCTGGTATCCACCCCAAAATAACCATGCACAAGCCAACAATGACCACCAACACAAAGTCCATCCATCTCATGGTTAAAAACTCAATTGTAGAGGTGATAAGAGAGCTGGAAATAGTGATAACAAACATGAAAATGATGGGACAACAGTTATCATTCTTCAAAAATTTAATCCCAATGTGAAGGAACAAAAAACTAGTTGAGAAAAATGACTACATCATGACTGAAAATTCACTCCCAACTCTAGCCACTTTTCCGTCTAAGTGAGTGTAAACCATGCAATGAGAAAAAACAATCTATAACACAACTTGCTCTTGCTCATGCCAAAGGTACCATGAAAGTATTGAATAACAAAATCCATAGGGGCTGTCCTAACAAATTCTTTAATCTGAAAATCATCATTATTACTCAAAAGAATACCTTTCCCATTGATTTCTGGATCTACCAATGTTAGGACATGCTTGCCAACACCTTTGTTTCCCATATTCAAATATGAAACCTCACTTGAACACATGAAATCAGATGCAAAAATCAGAAAATCAAATCTGATTTCTTTTGAAAAAGTCATTGGTTCCCATACCTTTAAGTGCCAATGTGCATGATCTTGTC
This sequence comes from Taxus chinensis, assembly GCA_019776745.2. Taxonomy (NCBI): domain Eukaryota; kingdom Viridiplantae; phylum Streptophyta; class Pinopsida; order Cupressales; family Taxaceae; genus Taxus; species Taxus chinensis. The sequence continues at coordinate 326,159,366 of CM034156.1, read as the reverse complement.
CCAAGGAGTCTTCTTGCTCCATTTTGCATTCCCTAATCCTCATTTTAGCTTTGTCACTTGCATGTCTCTCATTAGAAATACAAATCTGAAATGGAAAAGTATGCAACCATAATCTCCCCTCTTCATACCTTGGAGTGATATCCTGTGGGCTGTTTATCATACTTTCATGGGAAAGAGTATTAATCACTCTTCTTCCTTTGCCATTATGTTCCTCATGCACCCAAGTGTTAGGAACAAAAATACCAATCAAAGTGTGAACAATATACCTCACATCCATCCCTCTAACATGCTCAATACTCATGCAACAAAAACTCTTCAGGGATGATGCATGAACTAGACTCACCCAATAAAATGCTCCCTTTTGTAGATCGAATCTATACCATGGCAAGTCATAAAACACCCAACTATACAAATGCTCATTCCTTCTTATAGGCTGCCCATGAATGTAGCTATCAACATCTTTTGCATATATCTCATAGTGAGGGAAAAATTGAAAAGAAATAGTATCCAAAAAATTACTCCTTTCATATCTTGAAAGGATGTCATACAATTTACCTTCCTTGGATCCCCTCATGAATTCCCCAATCTGAAAATCATAATCAGCCCTTGGGAAAATATCCTTCTTCATCATTCCCGAGCCTCCTAAGACTCCACCATGTTCTCCAACATTCTTGCTTGCTATATGTGAATTTTGAGTCTCCACTAAATCCCAAACAAGCATGTGCAAACGACAAAAAATCAGAATTGATGCTCCTTGGAAATTTTTTTATTCTCCATAGCTCAAGGTGCCCATCACGGATTCTGTGTACCGGAGTGTCTTCTTCCTTAAGCACTTCATAGATTTTGCTTGAAGGATGTATGTATGAAGCATCTTCACAAGTTTCACCCTTCTCATTCCTACTTGGAATATGATTAGTATCACCAAAATCAAACTTAGAATTGGAAATCATTACCTCATAATGCAATCCCATCTTTCTATTCTTGTCCCTTGCATACTTTTCACGAGGAAAACAAATCTGAAATAGATAAGTGCATAGTGAAAAGTTTACCATACTTATGTCCCTTTTAGAATGATGACAAACCTTCTTGTTGCTAACCATACCCATCTCTCTACCAAGCCCATAACCATACCATGAAAGTTAAACGTGGAAGGAGAAATTAATTGCAAAATGACATATCTTGGGCTGACCCCAACCTCTCCAAAACTCATATTTTCTGAGTTGGGTGCAACACCTTTTCCTTCTTCATTCTCGCCACCCAAAATCTCGTTTTCTCCTCTACAAGTGTGCATGCTTGGTGGGACTTGATTGGGAACCACTATGGGACTTATGCCTTCCCTTTGTCCCTCTAATGGCTTACGGTGGGACCTCAAATCTGATTTCTTAAAGTGCAGATCCGAATCTTCATTTTGCTCTACTTTTATAACTCACGCTTTTACTACTACATCATACATGCCAATGTTAGAAGAAAAAGATATCTTTTCAATCAACAAAACATTTTTACCTTTCTCTTCCTTCACGTATTCATCTTCTTGCCCATGGATGATCAAGGGATCATTTTCAAAATTTCCCTAAACATCCCTAAATGGTGTTAGTGTAGAAGATCATCTCAAGAGCTTTCCAGCAACTGTGAGAATGCGACAAACAGACAACGAGAGCTCTAGATATGTCTGGTCAAAGTTCAAACAACAGGAAAGTCAACTTAGTCAACTGGTCAATATTGGACCAATCGCATTGTGACACATGGCTTGCCACCACTCGTCGAATTCACTCAATTTGCCTATCGGGAGATGATAAGTGGACTACATGATGACCGAGTTAATTATTTTTGATACCTCATGGTATGGGTCGAATTTTTATTTACTTGGTAAGTCCACTACACATTATTCCCAAATGCCACGTGTGTGTGTATATATATATATCAATGTTCAAACATTAGTATAAACCGTAATATTCCACCTTACCCACATAACTCTCCTAACCGCTAACATGCTATGCTTCCACGTGGAGGAGAGAAGGTGGTGAAGCGGTTGAGATGGGGGCGGTTAAGCCTAAGGTGGTCCATTGACCACTATACATTTGCGTGGGAAAAGGATTTAAAGCCTTAAAAAAATTACATCCCACCAAATATGGGATTTAATCCCATTTCAACAAAATCCGCCCATTATTTGGGTATGTAATCCCATTAAAAATGCAAATCGGCTAAAATGGGTATTAATCCCATTTCATATGCAATCCACCAATTTGGAAATTTTATCCCAATTTCTATGTACGGCTAAGGTTCAAAAATAGCCTTAGGATAAATTATATTGCATTTTTTAAGGGCCCTATTTTTTGTATAAATAGGGAACCCATTTGCATTATTAACACACTCGATCTTATTAATTTATTAAGCTTATTAGTGAATGGGGAATATAGTATTAGGGTTTTAAAATATAGTGTTTAAACTATATTAAAAGCTTTAAAATACTATACACAGATATTTTTTATTGGGCTATTATTTTAGGCAATAGTAGATGAAATATTTGTGATTGGGAGTAAATTATAAACTACCCAATAGGCCCATTAAGCCACACCAATTACTTGCAAATCCTGGATTGTCGACCAGAGTGCTAGCGTCGCATTGATAGCATCGGGAAGGCCGATCTAAGCTGAAGGAGATTGTGCATCAGGAAGGTGAAGAACAATTCGACTGATCATCAGAAGTTTTCGAAGAATTGGTGTACTGATAGGCAAGTAAATTCCATTAGGTTTTTTTGTGAAAGTACTATTGTAACTTACAAGTTTTGACTAGTGGAACAGTTTGACCACGAACCCAGAGAAGTAGGCAATTGCCAAACTCCATAATCAATCTTTGTGCAATTGTCATTATTGTCTTGCATTATTTTAAATTGATTACTTAAGAGGAGAAAATTGTCGGCAAATAAACTAAAGCCTACAAGGGTCTGAGATCAGGTAGTAATAATCTGATTATTTTCGGATCAAGTTGGTATCAAAGCTTGTAATCGACACCTGCAAACTTGCTAATCTCCGAAGCAAGTTGGTATCGAGCAGGTTAATCAGTATAGGTTGCTTTGACAGGGATGGCATTGGCTTGTACTTCTGAATTCCAAATTGGTGGGATAGACTGAGAGACAGGTTTAACCTACTCAGTAATTTTCTCGCATTTCTATTTGGATGATCCATTATATCTCATATGCAGATAAAACGTGAAAACTATTGTGGAGGGTAGAATGTATTGGTAAGACCCCTTTGAGGGCAATGTGTGTAGACATCTAACCAGATATGGCACATTAGTTAAAGACCCAATTTTGGGCAATGTTTGTACTCTGTTATACTTGCATTAGTAAGACCTCCATAGGGAAATTATTTTGGTGATTTTGCTAACACCATCAAATGCAGTATATTTTCCTTGTTTAGTCATTGGTCTGGTAGGGAGGAGATAAATGAAGTCAATCCACATTACAATGCAGTGGAGAAGACTAAGTACATAAGCCACCAAGTAGGAGAAATTTCATGACAGGTTTACCATGCGAAGTTGTTTTCCTATAAATTGGTATTTAAGCTTATTGTAAAAAGACTCCAAAAATGGAGCATTTTTACAACTAGTTTTACATGGTGTATTAGGATATAATTTCCTCACACTTATATTTGAAAGTTGTATAAAGACCCTGTTAGGGGCACCTATCTCCTAATCAGCTTGTGAGTACCTGTTACAGCTTTAATACATGATTTAACTCATATTTATAAGCTTGGAGATTGATCTGCCATTTTTGCAAACAGTAGAGTTCACAGAGATTGGATCAGAACTTCATTCTGTGTAGAGGCATTGTGGCCGTGCAGAAAAATGGTAGCTGAATCATCGTAGGCATTGACATCAGGTCAGAACTTCGTTCTGTGGAGAAGCCATCATGGGCATCTAGCAAAATGGTACCTGATATAATTTTTCAAAAAAAAGGAGCTCTCAAAAGATCAACTTGGAACTTCATTCTATGTAGAGGCATTGTGACCGTGCAGCAGAATAGTAGTTGAATCACCATTGGCATTAACATCAGGTCAGAACTTCATTCTGTGTAGAGGCATTGCGACTGTGCAGCAAAATGGTACGTAATATTAGTATGTCAACAAGAGGAGCTCTCAAGAGATCAGCTCGAAACGTCGTTCGGTGTCAAGGCATTACAACCACACATTCGAATGGTAGTTGATCAACAAACTTAACATCATGCATTGGAGGCTTGAGGTCTTGCAAGAGGCTTAGCATCATGCATCGGAGGCATTGAGGTCTATAACAGACTTAGCATCATGCATTGGAGGCTTGAGGTCTTGAAAGAGGCTTAACATCGTGCATCGGAGACATTGAGGTCTGTAAAGGGACAAGGCATTGTCCATCACCAACATCGGATCAATCATAGCTCTACGTAACATGGAGTTCCTTCAAACCAGTTTGGATTCTGCGGAATCAACTCAGAGCCAAGAGCTGTGTTATAGAGTAAAAGAAGATCCTTGTTGTCAGATATCAAGAAGCTTAGCACCGCACAGAAGGAGTGTTGAGGTTTCATTCAGAAACTTAGCACCATATAGTAGAGGCATGAAGGTCTTCTTCAGATATCAAAGTGGTGCAGTTAAAGCGTGGTGGGCCCATAACCCACAGGTCCCAGGATTGGAGTAGAGTTGTTGAAGTGAGAAGGTTAGAGGAGAAGACCCAAGGGTCTACTACAGCAGCACTTACGAGGTGGCAGCAAATTTTTTCAGATTCAGGACAGTATGGAAGATTTTTGGGACAAAAATCCTTTCTCAGTGGGGAGGTGTGATCAAGGGATCATTTTCAAAATTTCCCTAAACATCCCTAAATGGTGTCAATGTAGAAGATCATCTCGAGATATTTCCAACAACTGTGAGAACATGACAAATGGACAACGAGAGCTCTAAATATGTCTGGTCAAAGTTTAGATAGTGGGAAAGTCAACTCTAGTCAACTGGTCAATATTGGACCAATCGCATTGTGACACGTGGCTTGCCACCACTCGTCGAATTCACTCAATTTGCCTATTGGGAGATGACAAGTGGACGATTTGCCTATCATGATGACCGAGTTAATTATTTTCGATACCCCACGGTATGGGTCGAATTTTTATTTACTTGGTAAGTCCACCACACATTATTCCCAAATGCCACGTGTGTGTGTGTGTATGTGTGTGTGTATATATATATATATATGTATATATATATCAATGTTCAAACATTAGTATAAACCGTAATATTCCACCTTACCCACATAACTCTCCATACATAACCGCTAAAGCGGTTGTTATGGAATCTTCCATGTGGAGGAGAGAAGGTGGTGAAGCGGTTGAGATGGGGCCGGTTAAGCCTAAGGTGGTCCATTGACCACTATACATTTGCGTGGGAAAAGGCTTTAAAGCCTTAAAAAATTTACATCCCACCAAATATGGGATTTAATCCCATTTCAACAAAAGCTGCCTATTATTTGGGTATGTAATCCCATTAAAAATAAAAATTGGTTAAAATGGGTATTAATCCCATTTCATATGCAATCCGCCAATTTGGAAATTTTATCCCAATTTCTATGTACGGCTAAGGTTTAAAAATAGCCTTAGGATAATATGTATTGCATTTTTTAAGGGCCCTATTTTTTGTATAAATAGGGAACCCATTTGCATTGTAAACACACACGAGCTTATTAATTCGTTAAGCTTATTAGTGAAGGGGGAATATAGTATTAGGGTTTTTAAATATAGTGTTTAAACTATATTAAAAGCTTTAAAATACTATACATAGATATTGTTTATTGGCCTATTATTTTAGGCAATAGTAGACGAAATATTTGTGATTGGGAGTAAATTATAAACTACCCAATAGGCCCATTGAGCCACACCAATTACTTGCAAATCCTTGATTGTCAACTGGAGTGCTAGCGTCGCATTGATAGCATCGGGAAGGCCGATCGAAGCCGAAGGAGATTGTGCATCAGGAAGGTGAAGAACAATTCGACTGATCATCCAAAGTTTTCGAAGAACTGGTGTACTGATAGGAAAGTAAAATTCCATTAGGTTTCTTGTGAAATTACTATTGTAACTTACAAGTTTTGACTAGTGGAACAGTTCGACCACGAACCCGGAGACGTAGGCAATTTCCGAACTCTGTAATCAATCTTTGTGCAATTGTCATTATTTTCTTGCATTATTTTAAATTGATTACTTAAAAGGAGAAAATTGTCAGCAAATAAACTAAAGCCTACAAGGGTCCGAGATCAGGAAGTAATAATCTGATTATTTTCAGATCAATGGAAGGTAGGTGACCCTATATAGCCATTGACCTCTTTGATGAACTCATCCTAATATGCATCAACCAAAGACCTTATTTTTCATCCACTTCTTTTCCTCTTCAATTTAAAAGATCCTTTGAGGGTCAAGAGAGCTTGGGCCTCTTGACTTAGTGCATGGTACTCTTGGCAATATGAATCAAAATCACGCTTGATCCATTCCTTCCATTCACCATCACTCATCAACTCCATGGTCTCTTATTTCTGCACTCAAATCTGAAAACACAAACCTTGCATACACAAAGTGACCCACATGAATAAAGGAAGGATGCTATGATACCATTGTAATGTCCCACTTCTAGGATCAATGGGGAAAAGGAAACCAACAAACTCTTCAACACTCAAATCAACTGTAAATAGTAAATTCCAATCAAAAATTTATTTAACCATTCAAGTAGGTGACTCAATAAACTAAACGATATTGGGTTTAATGGTCTCTATCAAATAGTTCACATTAATAATGCTCAGCTGAAACTAATGAACTTGGAAATCAAATCTAAACTTTTCTTTCCAATAATGGCAAGTGCTCACAAAGTATAAAATCAGACCTTACCATATCAATATAAGCCATGTTATTGAGCATCAAAAAAATTATGCAATGAACACTTGGAATCACTCTCAATGTATTCATACAACACTCAGTCATACATGACCATTTAGAGCATACAAATCCAAATTTAACCCTCCAATACCAGTCTCTAAAACATATATCTAAATCTGATCTAATATTTCATATATAGATCACAATGAGTCAACCAAATCATCATGAAGTCTATTTAACACATGGATTGATGCCAACAAGGAATGGAATCATGCTTTCGTTGTTATAAGAATTCCAAAATGTCCCTAAACGCAGTCTTACTCAAGGCGTCGTAGATCAACAATAAATAGTTGTACAAATCTCTATAAAAATGACTTAAAATATTATTAATCATGCATTATTCCAATTGCTAGGGGTTTGGATGATTATACTAATTGTTTTTTGGTCAAAAGAAGCTCAAATATGCACCAAACATTCAACACTCACCCCCAATTGAAGTCACTTATTTTAGGAAAAAAATAGCTTATTTTAAACCCTCAAATAGACCATACCACATCCAATATTGTCATTGTTAGATAATAAAACAATATTAACCAATTTGCTAGGAATTTAACACACTAAACATGCATTAGAATATTTAAAGAACTATCCAAAGAATTTTTTTTAGGAAAGGGCACAATATTATGCATCAACTTGGTCGATCCACACCCAATAATGACCTAGAACAGTTTATAAAATATCAAGAGGAGTTGCTAGAGCTAGAGGGATTGTAAAATCATGCCCAGGCTGCTCGAACTACTCTAAAAATGCCATAATCCAGTTAGCAAAGCAAACAAGAAATCACTGAATATTATAGCATAATATTTTTGCAAGCAAATCATTCTATAATCACAATAAGAAACTCGCCAAATCTAGAATGAAGACACACACCAACAAGTCAATTTGCAAAGCACACAAAAATACTTCAATGTATATCAAAACCAGCTTCAATGCAAGAGAGAACAAATATCAAGGGTGGGCATACATCCCAACACCAAGCATGGAGTTCAAATTTATTTCATCATAGCATAAGTTTTTACAATGATCCCAAGACCTCTTTTTATAAAAAAAAGGAGCACAAAATTTGAAGTCCCTTGAGGAGGGAAATCACAAATTAAAATTAGTTTATTCTCCCTATGTGTGGTGTTCCCTTTCTAAGGGTATTTTAAAATTTAAAAAGTCACCCAAAGATTATTTAATTTATTCCCATTTTTATTTTGCATTTTGGGAATTAAATTAAATAATAATTTACATCTATTGCTCTATAACTATTCTTTTGTGAGCAATACTCCAAGGTGGTGTTAAAAACACTTAGCATCTATAATTAAATAATTAAATAAATATTACTTTATAATGAAAAATGATTAAAATCACTCTCCAGGTAATATTATTTAATTACTTAGCATAATTTACCCTTGCAACATCCCAAAAGCCCACGGGGAACTATAGCCCAAGGGTCTTCAAAATGGGGACATTACATCCTTCCCACGTTTCCTTCCACACCCACTTTGACTTGGAAAAACCCTCATGCCATGTTTTTGGGCTACAGAAACCCGCAAAATGTTATCCTATGAGAAAGTGGTTGTATGACCGTCAGTTTAGTAGTAAGGGTGGTTATATCACCTCGATAAGAAATATATAACCACATGTTTTTAAACATTTGTTCTGATTGTGATAAATTTGTATCTAATTTTACTTCATAATATTCACCAAGAATAGGATCGTTGAAACCATCTTTGTTTTATCCTTCACCTTTGTTAAAAATGGCCAGTTGAGTTCTTCCACATTGGTTGAGTTGTCCTTTCTAAATTAACATGTGTATTTTGAATTCATCTTTCCCAATAACTTATAAATACTCCTTGTTTAGTTATTTCATGGGTTGGTCATTTTTAAATTTCATAGGTTTTATGCTACAAAATTTTGAGGAGGTCATTGTTAGACAACCAGTTCTCTTTCCTTGTTTTCCTTTTGCTTACATGTTAAGCACCATTGTCTACTAGACTAGTCATCTCGCTTTTCTTGATTCCTCGCGAAATCTTGTTGCTTTCTTCACCCGAATTAATTTGGATTTCACACATTCGAATGAGCTAGAAGTTGAAAAACAAAGAAAACACCACCAACAACACTAGAAAAAACTACCACAACATTGTAGTGACCAGGTTAGGGGTGTCTTTAAATTTATTTAAAGATTTATTACAATATTGATTATAATCTTGAGAAGTTAGTTACATTTTGTGATTGAGAAAAAAAAATCTTTGTTATTTTCTTGCAAACGTATTTTGTACCTTCATTCATTTGTTGAATTTATAACATGAATATTTTATTAGGGATAATCACTTCCTAGCCTATCCTTATGGATTTTCTTGAGAAATTATTAGAATATAGAAGGGTAGAAATCCAAAAATTATTTTATTATCTTTTGTACTTTCATTTAAAAGGTGAAAGCAGTTCAATTGCCCCGGAAAGTTTGTCCAAAAAATGGAAATAAATTTTGAGAATCTTCCCTTCCCAGTAAGCTTGAGGAAAAACTTTTTCCGTAAGATGATTTTATTTTCATTAATTGTTAAGTGCCATATCCATATTTTCAAAAGATTCCCTATCGGTTTTAGTAGTTTAAAACCGCTACAACAGAGGAAAAACTATACCTGGTTATTCTTTGTTTAGTTTATTTTTGTTTAAAAGAGGAAATTAGTTAATCCTTCCTTTATTTGTCTATTTCTTTAATTCATTAGCTTCTTAGTTCATCTTTAGTAGTTAAAAATGATTAAAAAACATTAGTTAGTTGTTGGTTTACTTTAGTTTATATTTCTTTTAAAAGTTCAAATGTGCAAAATACCTCAAAAAGAAAGGTTTAAAGTAGTTTGTTTGTTTTATTAAATGACTAATTAGAAGTGAATTTTATAAATCAAATAAGTTGTCTTTCTTACTTTCAATTTTTTAAAATTCCCTTTTCAGTTATTTGTTCATTGTTATATCTTAAATAGTTTAGGAATCAAAACGAAAATTAAAAACATAATTATTAGGAAATCTGACACTTTCATTCTTAGCATTTAATTCTCCTTTAGCCCCTTTTTCATTCTCATTGATTCTCATGAGTTGAATCCAACTCATGACTATTATTGATCTGGCTTAACCTTGTAGAAGAATATTTGAACCCATTATCAACCCACCTAGTATTGACCTTTATCAAGGAGACATAGACCTAGGACTACATGTGTTGGTATTTCACTCTACTCCCTTGCCTCCAATGACTATTGGCCAGTTAAAATCTTTGAATGAAAATTTATCCGTAGCCAAGAAATTCTAGGCCAACCAAGAAAAAAAGATGTGTAAATTTAGTTACACATCATTCACATTGTTGCATGACCCTCTCTGGAGAGGAATACCTAGAAACAAATGATCATTTCTCAAAGGTTCATCAACTTGGTCGAATAATTTTTAGCGTGAAATGATACATATAAGGAATTATGTGAAAAAATTATCCTAGATCATACTATTTCATGCACATAGATAAGGAGATAGCTTTATTATCCTTGACGAATAAGTCTCACACTTACAAGTTGAATCGATTAAGAATTTCTCTCCCACCACATCTTGATCCTTAACCACCCTCACTTTCACCATATTTAACATACCCTATTATATACATCACCACATTCCATTTCCCATCGTCATATATATCCTCCACATTTTGGTTTTCTCAACCCAACCTCAAGAATTTGAGTGCACGAGACACTCGTGTCATTTTTTCCCATGTATAAATTCTGGTGAAGCCAACATGAAAGACTAGTTCTTTCTTGATTTACTTTTTATTTTAAATTTATTTTATTCCATCTTCTCTCTCTCCCATTATTCTATGGGTTCTATGTACTCTTTGAATATGCTCAGGTCAAGAGTTTGAGAGACCCATTTTGGGTCTTGAATCTTACTATGCTCAAATGTATTCTTAACAACCCTCCTTCTCTCTCTGTCTAGGCCGATAAATATACTAATAACGTGCAAGTGCAGACTCTCCCTACCTATATTCCAAAATTAACTAGTAGCGTAAGGATAGAGGAGGTCAACCAACCCAAGAACACCCAATATGGTCAATATGATTAAAATATCATGAAATTCATTGATGAAACTAACATGTAAACAAGAGACTTGTGTAGATCATAAATTAGCTTACAAATCTTAGATGATAATTTTTTTTGCAATGATAATTGTGTATAATATATGATTCATTAAAAAAATTTAGTCTCAGACCTTTAATTTTTCAAATAACAATGTTACGACTACACAACTTTAAACTACCTCCTTTGCATGCAAAGAAAAAAGCATGAACATTGAAAAATTCATGAAGGGGTATCACTCATCCGCTTTGAAGAACAACATAAATTTTACTCCCAAGAAAATATTTCAATCCTCTCTGAATGATCTCATCTCCAATTTAGTGGGACAAATTCTAGAGTTGGAAAATACTCAACCATGACAATCAACCCCTGTGACAAGTAAAATTTTGGGTTATTCCATGAATGGTAAAAACTACATTCCCACTACCAATATCCAACCAATACAACAATACCATCAACAGGGTTACCCAATGTAATCTAGCATAGGATATATCCTCACATAGGGTTAGGTATATTAGGAATGGGTGCTCTTATCCCTCATATGCATATCCTACCCATGATCCTTTCAACAATGTCTATCCATATGTTTCTCCCACTAATGTGGTTAGTTTTAACCAATTACCTACACATGCATTTTTTAATCCCATACCTCCTTATATCCATATATATTCAAAATATACCCAATTAGACATGTATACATTCCTTAGTCCATCTTCACAATTCTAACGGAATCACATATGCTCTGAGTAACACATATGCTACTTCCTAATAAAAAACCTCCTCCCCCTCCAGTTTATCCAAAAAATTCTATGGTGGAGTCCTATGCATAATGGGAACTTATGTATAATACTTGAAACAACCCCTTGAATTTCATGATCTTAGGTGTCACGCTTCTTGTTCATCCGTTGTACCTTTCCAAATATAAAGGATAAGGAGATCCAAATGCCCATATGAAGGCATACACTATCACAATTATGAAATTACTCCCTTGGGACATGGCGTGGTCAACAAAATATTCCCTAAGATGACTCAAAGGGATCACATTAGATTGGTAGTATAGAGTCCCTCAAGGTTCTATATACAATCATTCAAATTAATTATCACTAAATTTGTTAAAGCACTCGATATGACCAAGTTGTTACATATAACAATTAGAGAGTTCCTTGCATATCAAGTAAGAGATAAAATGAATCTTGTTTCCCATTTCATATCAAAATGGTGACATGTTCTTTATTAATTTTCAACACACCCAACATGGAATAAATGGAACTCTAAGACCTTTTCCTCCATTCACTTAATCCAAAAAACCAAGGAAGAGGTGTAAAACTTCTCCTTTTTCACACTTTTGAAGGATTCCTAGAGGGAACCTTGTGCATTGACCAAGAAACCATTAATAGAGAGTGTCATACATATAGTTCAAATGATAAACTGATAGCTCCAAACTAAAACAATAGAATTTATCAGAACAATAGTAAAAATTAACCACATATCCAAGGATTTGAATCATAATCATGGTGCCATCACAGATGACGTTGGAAATAAAACTAAGAAGCTAACATTGTTAACAATGGTAATATGAATACAAATAATAACAAAAAAATGGGGAATAAAAGGAATCCCAACTCTATCTCTTCATTGAAATTGGCTGACTTTAATCACCCTCTGCCTTGAAAAAAACCAAAACTCAAAACCAATACCAAAACCCCGGTTAAGGGTTGCCAAACTATGCATACAAAAACTAGTTTCAAAATAACAATCAAGGATTTAATTAACAAAAAAAACAAAATCAAAGGCATAGGGATTATAATCCCAAATTATATTGTGGTTTTCATAGATTTTTGGGTCACAATGCTAATACCTTTATAGAATGCAAGAAGTTTATTTAATGACTCCCTGAAGATCAACAATAGTTATTCATTGACATGTTTCTAGAAAAATCTTAGGGATGCATACAATTTGGTTACATAGGACCTATTTCACCCCAAAAAATAATTTTGGGTAGATACCAAGATCCTTTACCTAAACCACCTACATATGAAAAATAAACCCCTCATAAAACAAAGAAATTTGCGTCAAGACACTAAAAATGAAGCCTCTACTTCTAAAAACTCTAGAGTATCTCTCAACCTAAATCAACAAAACAAAATGAAGATTGTGGAATTGGTTGAATCAGATTCTAAGACATAAGTCAATGTGACAACCTAAATTATACAGTACACTTGACATCCCTCCACCACTTACTTCATGCTACAAGATGACACTCATATTTTCCTCAATCCATTAAGGGCATATGATTTGATTACAGACCTGATTAAGACATTCTCTCACATATAATTTCTTAACTCTTTGAATAGTTCATTGACCCATCACTTTGATCTCCCCGATGAACTAATTATTGGACATATAGTCCATGTCATGCCTTCTCCTTAAGCCCAAATCAATCACATTAATTTTCGCAGACATCCTCTAGGGAAATATGATAGGACACACCGATTACATTTTCGATATAAGTAAAATGTTATCTGATGTCGAGATATCGAGAAGAGGAGATCACTACCTTTTATTTGAAAGTGTGGGTTTATAAAAATTATGTCAAGAGAGAAATGATTTATGAAGGGGATTCCATAAACATAGTTTCCCTTATCTTTCTTGTTAAAATTAGGTTATGGGGAAACTAACTCTTCTTCAAATAGAAACACCTTGTGAGGCTATGATAGTATCAAGGAAACTTCAATTGGAACTATAATCCTCCTTATTTACGTTGAACCAAAAAATAATTCTAATGGAATTCTACATCATAGATATAGAAATAAACTACAACATGTTATTAGAGAGATCCAAAATCCTAAATTCATAAGGTGAAGGCTATCCCTTCCACCTTGTTCTAAAAATTCATGTTCTTATAGTTAGGAAAGGTTTTTGTCCCTCATGAAGATCATAGGCCATTTCGCATATAATTGGCGAATATTAAAAGGAAGACTAGAATTCATGTTGAATTTGAAATCCCAACAAATCAAATGGAAAAATAATATCCATTCAAAGGGGTTGGTAATGACTAGAAGCTGAAGACAATTGAAACTGCAAAAAAGAGTGATGAAAAGATAACTACTGCAAAGATAACATCCATTAAAACTATGACTGAGATCATCAAAATATTAAAAATTGACTCACCAAATTTGACAATCCATATGAGATTGGTAGTCTTCTAAGCCCATCCTCTCTTCCTATAAATGATTATGTAGATATATGCATGGTATAAGTATAAAAAATGCGAGAAGAATCTTCTAAGGAGGTCATAAATTCTCACTTTCTTGCTGACCAATCTCTAGAAACTCCACTATGATGGAGAAAAATGTTGCTATGGTACAGGTGTTAGGGTGATCTTAAATTATTATAAAGGTAAGGTCATGCCATTTAAATTTAAATTATATTTTGAATGCACCAATAATAACATTTTGTATGAAGCCTTACTCCTATGTCTCATAGTCACCAAGAGGTTAGAAATTTGGAACCTTATAGTCCTTGGGGTTTCTAAATTGATTGCTAATCAAGTTTTTGAGGTATATGAGACGAAAATAAGAACACCTCAAATCTACAAATAAGATGTGTGAGATAAACAAATATTTACATTTTATTTCCATAAATCCTATTCATAGAGAGAAGCCAATTAGCTAATTTTATGGCTTCTTCTTCTTCACGATTTTTCCCAACTAAAAATTTGTTAGAAATTGTGTTTATTATGTCCATAAGACTAGAAACCTTAGTATATAAGATGCCAAACATTGTAATCCTACCTTACGTAGAAAACAATAATGAACTCATCACTATAGAAATTTACTAAAAATGATGACACAATCCTAGGGTTTTTACATGCATACAACAATCTTTCCCCAAATCACTACAAGATAGGATTTTCCCTCATCCCCCATTATTTGACCTATTTTGGATCAAAATATAGTTTGAGATATTCTGCACAAGAATTTAAAATATTTTAAGCAGAGGATGAAACTTTTAAACCTCTTCCTACTCCCCTAGAGTTTGAGGAAGGGAATTCTTCTTTAAAAGATGATACTATTGACATCAACATCAGAACTGATGCAAATCCTAAGATTCTAAAGATAATTTCTTCACTCTCCCTTAAGGAAGTGTAGGAATATACTAATATTATTAAGGAGCATGCTCATTCCTTTTATTTCACCTACAAGGATATGTTTATAATTAATCTTTATGTATTCGTCCATAACTTGGTGACTAAACCTAAAGTCAAACCCATTAAGCAAAAGTTAAGATTGATAAAACCAAAGGTTTCTTTAATGGTCAAAGATGAAATGATGAAAATTATATAAGTAGGGATTATCAAGCTAATGAATTACTCTATATGGTTTTCCAACATCATCCCGATACTTAAAAAGAATGAAAAGATTTGAATTTGCATCGATTTCTTAGACATTAACAAAGCTTTCCCAAAGGATGATTTCCCATTTCCATCCTGTTGTCCTCTCAATTTTCCCCGAATCTAATTTCATGGAAATTGGAGCCCTACTCCTACTAAGGGGAAAATTTCTAAGTTAAGGCCCACAGTCAATCAAGAAGGGACACATGGACTACATTGAAAAGTCAATGGTGGGGGCATGGACTTTTGGGGGAAAGATTGGAATTTTCCCCTTTCCAAAATAGATAAAGTATAAAAACGAAACTCACCCCCACAACCAGTCAAGTGATGCCACGTGTTGAAGAATGAAATCAGAATAGCGAGCCCACAGAGGTTTTTCAGAATTCAAGCCTTTTGTTAAAAAAGAGTTTAAATGGCATATTTGAACCGCATTTCCTCAGCCACTCAGATGGCGCCACGTGTTCGACCTTTGGCGGAGCTGTAGAGGGGGAGAGCAAAATGAGAAATCACGCTTTTTCTCTCAGATGTCAGGAAATGTAGATTTATCCCCTAGGACTGTCGTTGTTTGGATCTTGCCACGTGTATGGTCCAAATTTGAAGGTAAAAAGGGGAAAAGATAGCCAAATGTACTCATATGGTTTTTAATGCCATTAATGAACTAGAGCTCTGCAAAATGCAAAAATGGATCATTCTTCATTCTTTTTCTCTTACCCTTGTCATTTCTCCATGAGATGCATTTTTGGTTTATTGCGTAGCCAAATCGATAAGTTTAAAGGGATGTAAAGTTTGATCATCAGAAAATGGAGTTTATCGGGAATACGCGATAAAAGGGATAGAACTTACTAGTAAGCACTTGAGTGCTATGAAAGCAGTTAAAAGGTAGAAATGGAAGGACCACATGAAGAAGAAAATCATGAGATGCCCCCTGCTAAAGTAATCATGCTTGAATTGACGAAATATTCACCTTTTTGAACCTCCGGTTTTCATGAGTGTGTTTGTTTCATGTCACTTTCCAAAAGGGAATCTACAACAAACATTATTCCTTTCGGATATTATTTTCTTGGGGACAAAGTATGGATGTATATGAATTGTTATAAATATATGGTTTTGGCCACGGGAAAAGGGATTCTGGTTTTCTAGGAAAGTTGTAAATTCTGAAGTAAGTCAATGCAGAAGTTCTTTCTTTCTTATTTTCATTTGTTATATCTTTCTCTCTCCTCACTCGATTCAATGGATCTTTTGTTTTGCATTCAATAGAAACTTTGTGTTCTAGTTTGTGTGAATCTTTAGAACTTTGTGTATGCAGATTTGTGAAGGTGGTGAAGTAATTAATCCTTTTCTATATTTTCTTGGTTTAATGTGAGTAGGGAGATACTCTGCTATCTATATTTCCCAAAAGCATTGTTGTTTTCTTCCTTCTCCCATCTCTATACTCTTCCATTCCTTTTGATTGATAATCTTTTAAGTATGAAAACATTCCAGAATATCAGGGTCCAAACATTGAGAGTTATATATCCGTACATTTTTTTTTCCTGCTTTCAATAAGGGAACCTCTCCCATTAAAGAGGAGGGACTTGTTGTCCCCTGATTGTGGTTTCAACCCATGTTCCATTCTGAAACCCAACACATCCATAGACATTATTTTCTATGCAATAACTAGATATTAGCCATCGTCTCTCGTGGATGGATTATTTCAAGTTACAACCAAATCATGATTTCTAAGGAGGACCATACCAAGACAACTTTCACTACTCCTCGGGGAACCCTTTTTTGCGTAGTCATGCCCTTCGGCTTAAATAACATTGGTGTCACTTATCAAAGGGAGATGACCTATATATTTCATGACCTCATCATGAAATTATCGAAACTTATTTGAATGACCTATTGCAAAGGCTAGAAGAGGGGTGATCATCCCGAGGTCCTCTATATCATTGTCTCCCACTTGATTAAGTATGGTGTCACATTAAATCCTAAAAAATGTGTTTTCAGAGTGAAGGGAGGGAAACTTATAGGCTATATCATATCCTCTTAAGGGATAGATGTAGATATCAAAAAAAATTGTACAATTCTTGAGATGATCCTTGCTACAAATGAATCAATTTATAGATCATTTCTTGGGAAGCTTGAGGTAATATGAACCTAGATATGTTCTTAACCTTACTTGTGTCATACATCCCATTAATGGTCTCCTCAATAAAAAAAATTTTGATACTTGGACCAATTAATGTCATGATATTTTTGAGTTAGTAAATCATTTTCTCTTGTCCCCACCAACTCTCATGCCACCCAAATATAAAGGCCTTTGATGGTTTACTTTTCTGATGCATGAAAGAAGAGGAAGCTAAGAAAATTCTCTTCGAATCCCTCAACTGATTATGAGGTAAACACTTCCAAGGGTATTTAATTGTCTGAAATATTGACTAGACGGGCCACTTTTTTCCCACTCTTGAGCATGATGTTATTGATTATGTGCTAGATGCTAAAAGTCTCAAAAGTTTTCACATGTCATACACATATGTGCCCAAGATTTTTAGTCAATTGTTACATTGTGGACCTTCACCACACGGGGTTTAGATCTGATAGGGAAATTCTCCCCTACTTCGACATAGGGCCATAACTTTATCATCACGACAACTGAATATTTTACAAAATGGGTAAAAATAATGCTATTAAACACTATTCTCGGGACCATTATTGTTAAATTCCTATTGAATCAAATCATTTGTAGGTATGAAAGCTTATAAAACATCATCTATTATGTTCATCATTCAAAAATAATGAGTTACACGAGTTGTGTGGGAGATTTGAAATTTCTCATCACACTACCTCCTTAAATTATCCCTAAGCAAATAATCAGGCTAAGGCCACTAATAAAATATTGAATTCCATTCTCCTCAATATAGTCAAGGAGAACAAGAGAGACTAACACTTTAAGTTATTCCTAACACTATGGGCTTCTAGGACATGAATTCATACACCAATAGGGGAAACTTGGTTTTCCCTAGTTTTTGGTTCAAATTCATTCTAGCTCTATAGGTACAACTTCCTAGTATTTATATGTCTTTGGAAGGAATATTAGAAAAAGATGAATGTAGAAACACTCGCTTAACCGATTTAGAAACCTGGATGAGAAGAGGCTTGGGGTTGAACAACATCACCGGGTTTATGTAGACAAAATATGTCAACGATATAATAAAGATGTCTGTGAACGCATGATCCAAGTTGGTGACCTTGTACTGCGACTTTACATTCATATAGATAAGAAATCTAGTTAAGGTCAGAAACTTAGACTTAAATGGCTTGGCCCTTATCAAATAACTAAAGACTTTTAAAATGGTGCATACCATTTCTGCACTTTTAAAGACGAGGATTTCAACAGATCTGTCAACTCACTCCACCTTAAAAATTTCTACATATAAACCATGTCATTCCCACACTGCCGCAATTACATCTTTATAGTTCATGTCATTTGCATTGCTAGTGTGTTTAGTTAGTACTTCTAGTTTACTCGTTTGATAATAATTTTAACTATTTATACATTGGCAAATATCTCACTACTACACCCTCATAATTTCATCATACTCCTCACTATACAATTCATCTCATAATTTCTAATATCAAGTTGGTATTTAAGTTTGTTATAATAAATCTTGTGTATTCTATTCCTCTCAACTCTCTTATTTCAAACAATTTACACCAACAACTTATCCTAGAAACTTTTTGATGATGAATCTTCCTTTTAAAGGTATCTCCTAAGCAAAATATCTAACATCTCAACCTAGATATTCATGTTCTCCCATCTTAGTCTTAGGTGATGAGCCCTTGTATCTTACTATTTGCATGGGGCCATGATTGGGTACAATTGTCTCTTCCCAAAAGGCATAATGCAAAATCAAAACAAATTTTCTTAAAGGCAAAAGAAAATAATGTAAAATATATGATGAATAACTACACCTTTCATCATCCCTAGTATTAGGTGATGAGCTCACACTTCTTATTGGTTGTGTGAGGCTAGGATAGGACTAAGGTACCTTTACTCGCCTACATCTTTCCTCCATTGATGAGCCCTTGCTTCTTACTAGTACCACAGGGAAATATGTGGGTATTCATTTCAAGAAAATCAAATAACATGATTCAAAATTCCTAAAAATATGAAATCCCAAAAAGATAGTTCAAAATCCCATGCTAAAAGAGTGAACCATTCCTTAAAACCTAAAAAATCAATTAGTTGGCAATAAATAGATCTAAGTCTAGCTTGATCTAATAAAGTATAAATTGTTATGGATTCGGTCAAAGAAACCCCAATGAAAAACAAGTCACAAATTTTCACCGAACCATTATTAGTCTCCTACTTTCTCTTCATCATTTCTCACTTGTACATCATTCACTCGCTCACACATCTTGCATTCTTCTTAAATATAGGTGATGAGCTCTCACATCTCACTAGTTGCATGGGGTTAAGAATGGAAAATATGCTTTGTATTTGCATCACTAGTATCATATTTTTCCATTGGAATGAAAAGTTTTAAATTGTTTAAAAAATAGTTTCCTAGGTACTATCATGTACATGTATCTCATTTACCTCTTTCTATTTATCACATTACATTACTTCCATAACAATTTAAAAATCCTAAAACATTGAATATTCCTAGCCATTTAAAGTGCATAACCAAAATTAAAAGGAAACATTTTAGAGATGAATAGACACAAAGGAATGTTGAGCCAAAAATAAAATGGTGGGTGTGTTTTTGTGTCACATTTCAAGTATAATGCCATCACGCCAAAGGGTGGGTGTGGTTAAAATGCTCAGTAATGAGTCAAAAATATCATACAAATTGATATACACACAAAATTATATCTAAATAATAAATGTATTAGGCCTATTCACTCCTTTGAGACCCATACAAGTAGTGGGTTGAGGGATCCTATTGTGACTCGTATTTCATGGCCTATTGTGCCCTACATGGGAGCCTTCATACATTGAATTATTTGAATACACATGTGAGGTTGTGCTAACCATGGTTCTACTACTGCTAGACCAACCTCTTCAACCCACAAATATCTCACGATAGTCAGCTACCAACTACCACAACACAACATTCTCCATTTCAATCTAAGCTATCTCATATACTCCATGTCATACGTGTACAAACACATTTGTGCGGCTTCTAATGTGCACTAGTATTCCAGGGTCCATAGTTAAGGCATCTCATGACATGTCATATGGGAAGGTAAACATGTCAGGTTCATTTGTCAGATGAGCTCTCTCTACTTTGTAGTGGTGGCTGCAAACAACACACACATGTGCATCATGAATTAGGAAAACTACTAATAATTAATCAATTAAATCTAATATAAGCACTAAGAAAAGGGTAATATAGAGTTACTCACTCGTATCCCCCTCACTCCCCTCCTCGACCTCTTTGGTTGCATCTTTATGATCCTCCTCTTCAATGTCCTCATTAGCCTCCTCTAACACTCTCCTCTCCATGAGATCCCTCACCCTCTGCAACTACTACTACAATCCAAATTACCTCATCATGTGCTCTCCTAGCTGACAACTTGTCTAGGTGTGGTTTTGTTTTATCCTATTAGTACCCCTGATACTACCACTATCCATTGTAGCCTCTGAAATCAGTTAGCCCTAACCTCCCTCGTCCATTTGAGTATAATTTGAATTATGGGAAGGGCATTGAACATAAGGAAGGCCAAACTGCTAGGGCACCCATGCAACGAGGGTCACCTTTCTCCAACCCTTATGGTCAAACAATTGTGTAGTGCCTAAGTAGGTAGTTAGTGATATGCCCTCTCCGGCCCACAATCCAAGCAATTCCCTTCATAAGGTTGTGTAACCATGTTATATGTGGTTCGTGTGTCCAATATCTATGATTTCACCTTGATAGGGACCATGTCTACCCACCTTGCTTCTTTGATAGTAACTAGATATGCAATCCCTACACCCCTTTGGTAGGGAGTAACCCTCTCATAAAATCCACAACATGACAAATGTGGGGTGGCTCAAAGCTATATAGGTTGTGGTATGTAGTGGTTGGACTATCCCGATATCATGAGTAAATATAACCGTAATCATCTATGTTGTACACAATGAGATACCAATAACACATAAACTTGTCCCTTCCCTTGTCTTTAATAAAATGTGAGTCCAACATACCGATGATGGCCTTACACAGATTAGGGATAAGGGCCCTCTCCACTAACACCAATCCAATGCCCTAGTTGGTGCTCACATCGAGTTCCCCTCCATCGCCTAAGTAGGTATCCCATATATGGGCCTCATTTGATGATATATACTTCTTCATGACTAGCTTCCTCCTTATAACCAACACCCACAATATCATGTACATATCCTACAAGGTAATTGTCTACTCTCCTTAGACACTAGGAAATTGGAACATGTTCTAATTTGTATCCTAATATGTTAAGAAGTCACATAATATCCTAGTAGTTGGGGCAATAGTTGGTCTAATTTGTGCCAACTTCCAAATCTTCGTCCTCTTGAGATGATCCATCTCTACCTGAGTCAACACGGGTAAGACCCAAGCTAGCCAATCTTTCTCCCTAGCCCTTCTCCACCTCACATAATCCCCATATTCCATCAAGAGAATAAAATGCATTAGAACAACTCGCCAAAATGATAAGTCCAAAAAGTAGAAAAATAAGGAAAAACAATTTAAAACCTTATTGTTAATCTTTTTTTCTTGCCACGGGTAATGGTTGTGCAACCACACAACTGTCATGTCACCGAATGTAACATGACTTTTAATTCATAAAAACATGAAAAAATGCAAACATACTCAAAACCAACAAAACTAATTTTTGTTTTCCTAACATTTACCCCTCAACAATCATTTTGACTACAACTTTGTTAAACATAGCTAAACCTAGAGAAATTTTCAACTAAAAATCAAAACCAAGGGCAAAAAGATAAAAACACTCATAATTATCTTGTCCCTAGGATCCATTTGTAGTTGGCTCTTCTGCAATTGTGTCTAAATAATATTTGATTTGATTGTATTTGTGCATGAAATGATCATAAAAAATCTAGAGCTCCAAAAATAGCAAGTAGGAAAATGACTAATGATTTCTATAAATAGTAATAACATTGTATATATCTTATTTTTATGTCCTAACACCTTTTTTCAAGTTGTGGAACACTCACAAGTCTAGAATAGGTGGTATTTTCCTTCCAGCGTAGATGGTAAGTAATTTAATGTTTTCATTTCAAATAATTTTAGTGATTTGATCGTATTATTGCACTTGATTCCCTTGTCTCTTTGATTCGTAGGTGGCGGAATGTCTCGGTTGGCATCACCTCACCTTGCAAGAATGAATCAAGTGATTGTTCTAACCCTCCCACTTTGGGGACATGATGCCATACTCAGAAAATCATGTTCTCACCCATTAATGGCCAGAATGCATTATTCTGAGGAGGCAATATGTACACACCAAAAAATTACATGGTGCAAGTGCACTGACCTAACGAAATACATCTCCAATGATGATAGAGCTACTTCTAAGACAAGAACGAAATTCAAATCCCTGCCATTTGCTCCTTGCATACCCATTTTTGACTTAACCAAGCCCCCACACCATGGTTTGTTAACAAGCTTCCGAACAATTCTCAAACACAAATTGCCCAAGGCATTAGTGGCGGTTTCACAACCATCGCGCCTATTGTGAAACCGCCATTGTTGTCAAAGCGTGCAGTTGCGCAACCGCCCCTTTGGCAACATGCGGCGGTTTTGTCACCGCGGAAAGCAAAACAAAAAACACGTGATTTTAAACGCATGTTTTGATTGTAATTCTGTTTTTCTCCGAAGTTTACAGGGGCAAAATTTGCAACAAGAATAGGCTCATTGGATTCATCTTCATGCTTTCTTCTTCACCTTCCTGCTAAAAATAGCCAGTATCGATTTGTTCTCCATTTGTTAAGTCATGTCCCTTCCAAATTGAAAATGTGTAGTCTGACTTCTTCTCCTAGCAACTTACAAATACTTCTCATTCGGTTGTTTCATGCGTTTGGTGATTTTTATGTTTTGCGAAGGTGTTATGCTACTGAATTTTGGAGAGGTTCTTCGTATAGACAGCCAATTCTCTATCCTTGCTTCCCTTCTTGCTCACATTCTAACCAGCCATTGTTCTTCATACCAGACCAACCAGCTCTGTTTTCTTGATTTGTTGCTACCAATCATTGTTTGCTTCACCCGGATCGATTGGATTTTGCACATTGGAAGGAGCTTTAAAGCCAAGGAGACAAAGGAAACACCGCCAACAACATTAGAACAAACTACCATAACATTGTAGTGACTAGGTTGGGGGTATCTTTCAATTTATTTAAAGTTTTATTACGTTATTAATTAGAATCTTGAAAATTTAACTGTATTTGTGATTGAGAAAAGAATATCTTTGTTATTTCTTACAAACATATGTTACACCTTCATTCATTTGTTGAATTTTTACCAAGAAGCTTCTATCATGAATAATCAATTCTCAACCTATCTCTGCGGATTTTCTCAAGAAAGGATTGGATATAGAAGGGTACAAATCCAAAAATCTTTTATTATCTTTTATAATTACATTTAACATAGAAGTAGTTGTGTTGGAAAAGTTTGTCTGGAAAAGGGAACTAACTTCTAAGAAGATTCCCTTCTCGACAAGCCGAGAGATAAACTCTATTGTAGGAGGCTTTTGTTTTCATAAATTACTCAATGTTATATCCATATGGCCAAAGGCTTCCCCATTCGTTCATAGTAAATAAAGCCCCTGCAACAAAGGAATAACTATACTTGGATATTCTCTATTTAGTTTATTTCCTGTTTAGAAGAAGCAACTAGTTAATCTTTCATTTGTTATTTATTTTTTCATGTCATTAACTTTTTAGTTATTTTGGATAATTGAAAAAAGAACAAAAACATTAGTGAGTTGGTTTTTTTAATTTCTTTTAAAAGTTTTTATCTTTGAAATTATAAAAAGGAAGAGTTAGAGTAATTTGTTTACTTGATTGAATGATTAATTAGAAGTGAATTTAATAAATCAAAGAAGTTGTATTCCTTCATTGTTAGATTTTAAAGTAGCTTAAGAATCTAAACAAAACAACAAACACATCTATTAAGATTTCATGCTACCCATTCTTAGCCTCTGATTCTCCTCTAGCCCCTTGTAGTTCTCACTCTCTCACGTGTTGACTCCCACACATGACCATTCCTAATCCAACTCAACATTGTAGAAGAGTCTTTGAACCCATGATCCCCCCATTGGGTATTGAACTTTATCAGGGAGACATAGACCTAAGACTACATGCGTTGGTCTTTCACTGTACTCCCTTGCCTCCAATGATTATTAGTCGGTTAGAAGCTTTAAACGAACAATTATCCGTAGGTAAGCAATTTTGGACCGACCAAGCCAACCATATTAGACGTGTAAATCCTTAATTGTTACTTTTTAATATCATTCACATAATTGCATGATCTCTTTGGAGAGGAATACTTAGAAATGAATGATCATTTCCCAAGAGTTCGTCAACCTAGTCGAAGCATCTTCGACTTAATTGATATAGATTAGAATCGCATGCAACATTTATCCCAGATCATAGTATTTCACACATAAATATGGAGAGCTATTGTTGTCCTGAACGAACAAATCTCATACTTACAAACTGATCGATTATAAAATTGCCTACCCCTCACTTTTATCATATCCATTACCACATCCCAATCCTTAGACACCCTCACTTTTATCATATCCATTACCACATCCCATTTCCCATCCTCACTTCATCTTTCACATTTCAGCGGTCTTGACCCGACTTAAAAGAGTTGAGTAGAGTGACGGGATACCTACCCTCCCAAAATAGAGAGACAAATTTAGGTAATATCTTTTCAAATTGTTTTGTAGAGAGAAAAGTAGAAATTATCCACCAACGTTAGTGGCTAAATTATGTGTAAGCTAATATGAATGATGTTAAAAGAAAGGTATTGTTGGATTGGCAAAATTCCAAGCGACACGGTAGAGTGAGAATGAATTTGAAATGCTGCTCCTCCTTTCCCCAATTCTGCAACGGGGTCGGGGTCGGGGTCGGTAATGCCCATGATAGTCTTTACGCTTTTCGACCTTCGCAATCCTATTCTAAAGTGATCTTGATGCAGATCCAAGGGCGGCCCAAGGATTATAACGCAGGAGAAATCCACGGGCACTGTAAAGCACAACGCTCTGTAGTAGATATGTTTTTACAGGGGAATGGAAATGCTAGCAGTAACAATGCAGAGACCTCAAGTTATGAGAAGGGTGGCATCCATGATAAGAAAAGCTCTGAAGCCGACTTTCTTCATCTGGCTAGACAGTCCAGTGCTGGGGATAATATGGATATGGATATGGTTGCTCAGGAATCAGTACTAGTAGATAATGGAAGTGGAAATGGAAGTGGAAATCTCAAAGTGAATTCTGACTCCAGGAAGCAGGCAGAGAAGGCGAAGAGGTCAAGCGTCATTGCCAAGCAAGTAATTAGCAAGACATCTGCACTTAGTATGGGATTTGTCTCTCAGCTATGGGTGGACACAAGCTCTGTAAGTGCTTTCTTGGATTACTATTACAATTGTCATCATTTTTAAAATATATTATTATAGAAAAGAAAAATTCTTACATCAATGTGCAACTCCCTAATCTGTGACTCACTGCTAATAACACGCCAGAATATTCAGTCTCTAGTGTCTTCTAGCAAGTGCTTACCATGCTGGTTTCTGCGGTGGGTATTTACTAGCCGAGAAAATCTTCCAATATGAACACATGTATCAAATTAAATTGCAATTCAAAACTGACTTCTATCTTGTCCGCAAACTACTTAAAATCAGCTCGTGTGATTAGCACTGCAGTCTGCATGTCTAAATTTAAGCTGTAATCAAAGCACTATTCAGTAGGACATATAGTAAATTTTCATGTTTGTACTGAGTTTTGATTTGAGAATACTGCTATCAGCTATTCATTTCCATTATCAACTTTTTGTAATAAATCAAGCTGTTGAAATAAAAATTAGGGATATAATGCACTTGTTTGAAACCAAGCAAACCAATATATGTATTTTCAGAATATGTGCATGTGTGTTTGCACATAGAGCGATACATACAGCATTGTTTTTCAGGGATGAATTCTCTATTCTACGGCACTTTGTCTTTCTTCTAAACAATCCTTCCTTTTCCTTGTTCATATTTCCTTCACCTATATCCTCTTTCTCGTACAGTTTTAGATTGCCTTCTAAATATGGTTTGTTCTTCTTAAGTCAAGGACTTTGCATATTGGGTAGGCTATGAAATTCAAATATTTTATTTGTACAAATTAGAACTGTATTTTTTTTCCAAAATATTTGTAATTACATGTAACATATATTAAATATTGAATATTATTGAGAAGAAGAGAAAGGGATTTCCTACATAGTGGCATTTCCCTTTCCTACTCGACAAACTTAAAAAATACCCAAAATTTCTTTAAAAACATAAATTTTATGCAAAATCTAGTTACAAAATGTATCAAACGAGTTTGTAAAACGTTGGGGAAGTGTTTTCTATTATATTTGAATACAAATAATAGAGTACAAAATCACATCATCATGTGAAGACCACAACCAACTAATTAGTCTTATGAATTTATGATGATTGCCATTAAAAATCTTCATCATAAATTGCATATCCATACAAGTTACAAATTATAATAATTTGCAATTTCCTTTTCCCCGTTCTACTAAAAGCTTGGGGAGAGGGTATAGTGACTCTACTAGTCCTTGCACTTGGCTGCGTGCTTCTCCTAAAAGGTTGCGATTGTGGCTCCATGTTGGTACTAGATAGCAATGACTCCTTTGCTGCATGTTCGACATCATCTACAAAGATGTCCAATCCAATCTCTCATGCTTTTGCTTCACCCTCCATAGCTTCCCTTTCAAAAGTAGCAATCTTGTCCTTTGTGAACATGGGGATCTCCGATTCTTGCATAGACTAGTCATTGTATGGATCAATCTCATCCAAATTAATAGGCTCTTGTGATGTGTCCTCTGCCTTTCTTGTGCGAAGCCGAAGATTGTATTGTACAAAAATTAGGTCATTGAGGCGTTGTTTAGTCAACTTGTTGCGCTTCTTCGTGCGGATGGCCTCAAACAAACTCCAGTTGCACTTACATTTGGAAGTGCTATAAGGTTGAGATAAAATTCAAAGGGTTAGCTTTTGATGGTTTGGGGTATTTCCACCGCAATCTTCCCACCAATAACCTATGAACAAGATATTCACAATTTTGTAAGTAATTAATAATTGTAAATTTGTAAGTTGTAAAATATAAATAAATATTCTAATTTTGTTACCTAGTGGCTAGGTGGATTTCCCTCAGATATCTAGTGTATGCAAATAAAGAATGGCCTAATAGAATATCCTCTATCTCTGGATAATCTAGACTAGGATAATGAAAAGGGCCATACTAAAGATGCCCACAAAAGCGTTGTAAGTTGCAAATGACATGGAACTAGTAGACGATAGTCCACAATATGAAAGATATAGGATTACAAAGCCTAGATCTAGGATAGGGGAGTGGCGTCTAAGTAGGTCATGATAATAGATTGATAATAACAAGGTTATAACATGATAAAGATACTTATGCTAGGGTTGTAAACTTGGATTGTAAGGATCGATAGGTTGTGAAGGATTGTAAAGCCCAAAGGGTGGAGTGTAAGTTAATGACTGATAGATAAATAATGCAATAGATTAAGAATATGCTGCTCTACTCTAATCTATGCATGGCCAATTAACCAAACAATCAATCAAATCTAAAATAATGTAAAAGAAAGAGAGGTTAGAGATACTTACCTATGTGTAAACACCATTGGCGCCTTAACTTCCTCCAAGGTTAGCAACACCTTATGAAAGAGTTGATGAGGGGGATATCAAACGAATAAGAGAAGACCTAGATAAGCCACTTGTTGAAGACTTCAAAGACTCCAAATGTTGGGCAAACCATAGTAAGTGTATCTCCTATGCTTGAGAATCCTAGGTACCCAATGCTCCAAGTGTAGATTCCAAAAGATAAAGCAAGACTAACTTCAAGACCTTTAAGGCCTCAAGGGTAGATTGGCGAGCGCCAGCAAACCAAATGAATGATGATGATTTGATGGAAAGAACACTCAAATGCGATGTATCTATAGGGATCATGATTAAACATTGCAAACTATGCTAGCCGACGGTGTTGATAATGGGCGATGCAGTTGGTTGTTAAAAACTGAAAGCTGGACACTATTGACCATAGTGGATACCATCAGCTCCAGGCAATGCTTCATCAAAGGTTCCTAAAGGAAGTTTCGAGTGATGGAGGAAGATTATGGAGCTGCTGAAAGGTGGAATGGTGAAGGTATATGTGTGTTGAAAGTCGATATAGAGGTGATTGTAAGAGGATAATAAGGTGATGTCGTAAGGAGACTGCAAAAGAGGACTGTAGAGGTATAAAAAACATCTAAGGTGTAATAACATGGACTACACATCAATGCCCTCTCATAAGTACCATTGCCAACCAACCTATTGTAACCATTTCTGGTTACTCCCACTCGTGACAATATTCTTGAGGATATTATTTAGGGTAGCCAATGCATCAATAGTATATGTGAAGAGCAAAATTAAGTAGAAGTGAAAAATTAGGTGTATACATATGCATTGTTTGAAGATCTTCACGTGTCACAAAAAGTGTACACGAGATGGTGTAACGTCCTTTTTTTGGACAAATTAGAACAATATGGATTTTCTTGTAAAAACCCTTATAGATAATAACACAAAATTCTGAAATTGCCCTTTTTAATTGAAACTTTACACAATACAATGCATGGCTGTAATTTTTACAAATTAATTGCAGATCTGAAAGCCTAGTTGGATTTGATAAACGAATTGTAGATCTGAATTTTTACAGCAAACCCTCACTCTAAAACTCTTTTTTTTGGAATTTATGGAAATAAGTACAACAACATGAAACACACTAAAAATAAAGAATTTTATTTGTTTTTCCAGGCTGCAAATTAACAAAATACAACTGACCGTATAGATGAGATTTTTTCCGGAAATGATGCCCTACCCGAGATCTATAAATCTAATGATGCCCTAGCTGAAATTTGTAAATTTGATGATGCCCTAGCTAAAAGTTGTAAATTTGATGATATCTTAGCTGAAAGTTGTAAATTTGATGACGCCCTAGTTGAAATTTGTAAATTTGATGATGTCCTAGTTGAAATTTGTAAATATGATGATGCCCTAGTTGAAATCTGTAAATCTTTGATTGGATGCACAAGTGCAACTCTTGGATGTAGTCACCACTGAAGATTGGAGGGATTTCGTCTTCAAAAGCAGAAGTCGAAGTAATAACTCAAAATCTTAATGTAAAAATAGATAATGGCAAAAAAATCCTTCCAAATGACCCCCAACGCCTTTTTTATAAGTTCACTTGACATTTTTCCCAAAGAAAAGCCCCAAAAGTAACTTTCCATCTTCTAATTTGATATTGACTTTGCTTACATTGGAAAGTCACATTTTTATTTATTTATAATTTTATAATAACAAAGTAATATTAAGCTGTCACTTTTTAATAAAAAGTGAGCTACTTGACAACTTAAAAATATTAACTTTATCATTCTTACTTTATTTGAAAAGGGGTCATGACAGTCCGCCATTCCCAAAAATTGCTTGTCTTAAGCAATTGCAAGTCCAATTGCTCAGACATTCCCCAAATGCCCATCTCTATAATGCCTCGATCCCAATTCATCCTTGGGCACTTGCAATTCCATGTTCTGAATAAACTCTGCCTCCTCGAGTTGTTTGACTGTGAATTACCATGAAATTGTACCAAAGATGTAGGAGACTACTCTATACAAAATGACAAGTTGAGTTAGAGCACTTACCTGTTGGAGGGTGGTGGCTGATGCATCTATTTCCCAAAGGACCATACACCAAGAGTGAATATCTTTCAGGCGGAGAAGGGGAACAATCTAGTCCTAGCTCACTATAGGTGACCCAAAAGTGCAAGCGAACCAATTCAGTAAGAAGAAGATCCTATCCAAGAGTCAAGATGCAAGAAATTCAAGAGCTGAGTGAGCAGATGCAAGTTGGTGCAAAAGAACAGAGCTAATGACGAGTTCTTGTGAAATTTGTGCGATATCCCTTTTGTGGTAAAGATGTATTTTTGACATTTATATCGATGCCATCGCTTGCGGGTGAAGGTGTCGGCCAAGGATTTGAAATAGCGTAGACGCATTCGCCCGTGGGCGATTGCGTCAGCTAGTGAGGGAAATGCTAAGGGGTGTGTAATGTCCCCTTTTTCAAATAAAAATTAAAATAAGGGAAATTCGATTTGCACATATGGATTTAAAAATCAAAATATATTTTATTTGTGCAAATCAAAAATAAGAGAGAAATCAATTTACCTTGGGATAATTAATAATTTTTGGAGGTAAATAGATTAATAAAGGCAGGTCACATTTTTTGGAGGATGGTTTATTATTTCTTTGGGCACATTTATCTATATTTTTGGCATGGGTTGATTCCTTTTGGGCATCAAATTTAAATATTAAATTCTCCTTTGTGTTTTATTTCTAAATCTTGCCTTGGGAAATTAACTTTCACATTGGAGTTTGACTTTCAAGTTATTTCAAATTAAAGGCTCTCATCTCTAGACTATGGTGCCAAAATGGAGAAGGAATTTTGGAGATTGAGCAAGGAAAAACTATAAAAGAAGATGGACACCTCTTTCCGCATGTTGACGGTTATTATAACTTATCTTCATGCTTGAAGAGGGATGAATGCTCACTAGTGATAAAAAATAAAAGGTGTTCATTAACACCACCCATTGTGAAGTGTGTGTTCTTTCTTGAGCTATGAAATGATAAGTTTTGCTCGAGTTTATTTGCATATGTGAAGTCACCATTGTTGAGAGAGTGTGAGAGCTTGTTTGGAGGGTTTTGAGCTATCTTTTGATCAATAAAAAATTTGGATATTGTTGCTGGTTTTTCATGGTATAAATCGACTTGTTTGGAGGAGGTTTATGGTGTTTTTGAATGGTTTTTGGCAAGGGAAAAATCTGAATTGTTCTTGCTCATTATTCTATTGCAAATACACTTTATTTCATGATATTTTGGGCTGCTAATATTGCTGGAATTTATTCTTAGTAAAACGATTGGTTTAGAGAGTTTTTCACCATTATTTGGAAGGGTTTTGAAGGGTTTCCAATCTGCTGTCATAAATTAATTATTGCAGATCTGAAAGTGGTGATTTTGAGTGTTAGGAAGTCAAAAATAAGGCTGGAATTAATTTAATATTTCTCCCTTAACCCTAACGACTTGTTTTGCAAATTTGGGGATAGATTTGAGTGGGTTTCTGTGGGTTAAAAATTTAAATTGTTAGTTCATTTGAAAACTCATAATTTTATTTTCCATTTGCAATTTTTTTCATACAAAAAGAGCAAATATTGAAGGAGATATTAATTTTTGAAGTTTGCAGTCATTTCTAGCATATTTTAATTTATTTTACTACTACTGCAATTTATTTGGTTAAAGAAGTGTTAATTCCAACTAGTTAGCCCATCTAAATCCTTATCTCGGTTCACTCCAACCCCATTTGGGTTGTATTGAAGCCGACAGTGAGTTAGTTGAGGTGAACCTAGAAGGGTTTCTCTTCTAAGTTTACTTCCATTGCGAGTAGTTTAATAAAAATTAATTAATATCCCAAAAGGGAATATTACAGGGTGTGTGCAATGTGCCTTGAGAAACAAAGGTAATGCAAGGCAGAAGTAATGTGGTCCTGAGAAAGTAAGGTGTCAAAAGAATGTGAAGGAAAACAAGAAGATAAGAGCAAACGAAAGACATAAATAGGACCAAAACCATTCTCTCTCCATGTATCATCCCTAACCCAATGGCTACGTGAATAACCACACCCTTATCTCAGAACGAGGCCCTTAAGGCACCCGTTCCTAGAAATAGATGCATTAGCGACCTCTAACCTGAAAAGGGAAATTGTTAGTAACAAGTATGAAACTAAAAAGTGTGACAAATTAGGTGTATACATATGCCCCAGCTGTTGATTACCACATGTTGCAATAACGAAACATGAGGTAGCCAACGGAAAGAATGATACATAACACCAACATCGAAAGTAGATGCTGAAAGTGAATAAAGAACTAGCTGAAATGAAATATACCCACCAATACGTACTTGATAGTGTCGGTTGTCTTGCCACATATGGGCGCAAACCATGCTACTAGAACCTTGGAGAAGCAAAACTCGAAGGAAACACTAGAGGATCATCAATAAAATAAGACATAAATCACCTAGCTAGGAGCCCATGGGATGGATGTTGCGGATTCAAGAATTGCAGATATAGGGTTGAAAAATGTGATTTTTGGCCAGAGAGCATAACAATGCATATAATATGTCAAAAGGAATAGGAGAAGTTCATGATTCCAATGCAATCGACGACGGATTTCTCGGATATTAGGAACTAAAATGATGGGTATTTGAAGATTGAAGCCGATCGTGGCGAATTTTAAATAGAGATATTAGGTTTATATAGGATTTTTGATTTTTATTTGCTTATTACTATTTCTGGAATTAAGATAACTGTGCTCTGGAATTTCAAATTTGGAGATTAGCATGACGATATGGAACGAGTATGAGGAGGCAGAGACCAACAAGGAGGTGCACGTGGTGAAGCACAACCACGGGCAAGTCATTGCATTTAATTTCGTTAGGTAGATTAGTAACAATTTGGTTTTTTTAGGATTATGAAGATATTAAGGCGTCATTTTAAGACAAACTTGTGTCATTAGAAAGGGTAGGACAAAATGCAAGTGGGTTTGGGAGGGATTTGTTTTTAGCTTTGTCGTTTTGTAGATTTTTGCCTTTAAATTTTTTGAAGTTGCGGCCGTATAGAATTGGACGCCATTGGCCCCCCTAAAATAACAGGGCTGATGGCATCAGGGACTTTCAAAAATATGACAGGGGCCAATGGCGTAAGGAAATTTATAAAAACATGTAAATATTTATAATTTTGGATATTAAATTGCTTTTTAAAGAATCTAATGTTTGACTTTTATTGATTTGTGATCAGAGGATCCGCTTATGGCGAGTGGTTGATATAACATGGCTTAATGACTTGATTGCAGAATTGACAGATGCAGAGGTAACATAGCTACATGGATGGGGCTTTGGGGGCATCATGTAGATGCCCAGGATACCATACTGTAGATGTTTTTGACCGCATAGGAGCCTCGGGCCAACACCATTCGGTGGTGGGTAGGCGGGATAGTTGAGATGACGGTGACACTTCAGGATGTGCACATAATATTGGGTTTTCCGATTTAGGGGGCTTGCGTGTATTGTGATCTTACCTCGGATATTGCAGAGAGGAGGGCCTTGGCCACATGGGCCACATGCAATGAGATAGATGAGGAGGGGATGCTCAACATGTGGGACACAACGCAGTATTTGTTGCATAGATTCCGGCTATCCGAAATGTGATTATGGGGGTTATCGTGTGGCACACATATTGTGCATAAGGCAAACGGGACCATTCTATTGTATTTGGTGGAGGTTTGTAGAGATGTAGTTGAGCAAGATACTTTATTCAGTTTGGGGACCACTATATGGGTGCAACTGGTGCATGATTTATACAGGGTCCGAAGGAGAGCACAAAGGACAGTGGGTCCCATGATATTATTGATGGCTTGGATCTATGAGAGATTTATGATGTATAGGCCCACAGGGACGCCATTGGTCATAGCAGCAGATTCCCCAAGAGTACTTCAGTGGGCATAGGGGCCGATAGTGAGAGCACTTCCAGTGTACCGACCGCTACGACAGGTACATCCAAATGAGGTCATATGGGCCCTATACATGGAATGCTGATTAATGGCTCAGTTGGCCCAAGGCAGAGGACTTAGATGCAGTTGATGAGGTCACGGGACATTACTTGCATTGGGTAGAGACCCATCCGATGGACAGGGTACCTAGACAGTTTGGGCGACTAGAGCCTGTCGTGGTACCACCACTACCAGCCTACCGATGACGACATGCGAGGAAGGCTACCGGTACAATAGATAAAGTACTAGCGCTACGGCCCAAGAGAGTACAGGCCGTAGGCAGACATGGCCAAAGGTAAAGACATTGAGGTGGGGCAGCTCAGGACCCACCAAAGATCATTGCAGTTGAGAGCTTAGATGAGGTATCCGATGGAGGACCCGTTGGCCTAAACCCACAGGTGGGAGAGACAGACGTAGCTGGTCCTAACACCAGAGGGAGAGAGGAGAGACAACCAACACCACGGTTGAGAGAGCATAGGATGAGGCAACTAGGAGATGGCTACCTGATGCCACTGGGGATGGAGATGGCCCTACAACTACGAGACATGCCTAGAACCCGTCGCAGAGGAGATATGATTTTGGTGCCCCGAGATAGGTGGGCACAATATGTTGGATAGAGATCTCGTCGATTTGATAAGGCTGAGGCAGTACTGGGTGGCTGCGGAGACGATGAGACTATCGTTGAGAGAGCCGGGCAGCCAGGTATGAGCGATTGTGAGATTGGTATTGTTTAGTGAATTTTGGTTTTGTAGAGCGGATGACAGAGGAGTGGCACTCCTTGATAGAGAGTGCACACCACGAGATCCTGGATCTAATATTGGATATTCAGGATACCTTAGTCATGGTGGACCCAAAGTCGTCGGCTGACGAGTTAGTGGGGGCATTTTGGTTGGTCGGGGAGGTTACCAGATCATTGCAGAGATGGAGAGACACGCATGCATTAGTAGACATTGGCAGCATAAATGTGATGTTGCAAAGCTTATTGCAGGCACAAGGTGCCTTAGTTCAGGAGTAGATAGGATGCCTTTTAGATGCTAGGAACGCTGCAGAGAGGATCACGAGGCTAGAGGCGGAGCTGGCGAGAGCACAAGAAGAGGCCTCCGGAGCCTGATCTAGGGCGAAGTCTCTAGCTTGCACAGCCCAAGCATCTAGTGCATTACCTTCGACACAAAGCATTCAGAGACCCCCTCAAGGGGGTGAGGATGCTTGAGCCACATTGTAGACATAGATTATGATGTATTTTTGTCTATGTATAAAATTGATTCGATATATATATATATATATATATGTTTTTGATGATGATGGTGCTTGTTGATATTGATGCTTTGCTTATCGCTTTCCTTTCTCTTCTCATGCATGTATGTGGTAATACTCATGATACTTAGGAAGAATGATAATGATATTTAGGCAAGAAAGATTGCGAGAGAGAAGATAAATCCAAGCGAGGTCATTTACCTAAGCGAGGATGCACAAGACTGCGACGATCCACTAGGAAAGGCCAAGGTGAATTGAAGCCAAAATAGGCAGAATCAAGACCGCAACACTCCAACGGTAGGAAATGTCAGGAAAAAAAGGTGATGATAAACCCAAGCGGGGCAGAGAGCCCAAGCAAGGATAAGATTTTTAGAGATGTGTGTAAAACCCAAGGGGGGTTGAGAGCCCAGGCCGAAGAAAGATGTAGTCAAGATATTTCTAAAGGAGATGTTTAACCATGAGGGGTGAATGATTGTAGAGTATTAGTGATGATATCCTCAACTTGGTTCAAAATATGACATCGAGCACAAGTCATGCGGTCCTCAATAACATGTTGTGTAATAACTACCTGTTGATGGGCTTCAGACCGTGTGGCAAATAAAGTGTCATCTATTCAGTCCCCCAATCGAGTGAGGAGGCCGTGCCGAATATCATTAAGAGTGGGGCGAGGTGGAGGCCCATATGTAGGTTATGGTCTAGATGGTCTAGGGAAGGTGGGCGGTTCCGAGAGGAGTCAGATCTATGCTTGTTTCTACGTGAAAAGGACATGGGAACTGGGTGCCTACTACGCATGACCCGACAATCTGTGTCGATATGCGAGCAATAGCCATGGTGTGAACAATAAAGCGGAGCCAAGGCGGAAGGTTGTGTAGCCTTTCGAGCTTGATCTCTTCTAACTTCCGCTTCAAGCTTTTTCATGTGTTTTCTGTAAGCTCTACAGTCAGATTCATCGTGCCCTAGAGCCTCATGCCATGTACAATATGGTTCTGCCCTAGAGGGCCGAGGAGCCCTAAGGGCGAGAGGTAAGGGAGGATGTGAGTGACTGATATGGGTTGGCATGGATGATATCAGTGCATCTTGCGCTTTGTCATCCATAAGATCGTCATCTTCATAGTCAAAACTAGGTATATGCTCCCCTTTGTCTATATGAGGAGGTATACCATGTGATCTAGAAATGGAGTTGTGAGGGGAGGGCGAGGCTGGCGGAGTTGTTTGAGGCTCAGGTGTCAATTTGCTAGGAGGAGGCTCAACCGAATGTGAAGAGTCTTCTTGTACAAGAATGACATTCACATCATGAGCAGCGTTCCTTGAAGGGTGTTTCGGTAACGCCAGACTTCTTTATCTTGAATTTGGGCATAACTGGCCAAATGGGGATCGTCCAAAGCGTAAACGTCATCATAGTTAGGAGTAGAGATATCTACTACACAAGAGTCAACCGCGGTTTCTAATTGAACCGTTTGCTATGGTGGAGGTTGAGGTATACGTGAAATAGTAATGGGAATGGAGGGCTCCTTGTGAGTTCGCAAATTAGGAGGAAGTTGGGATATGACAAGATCTGATAGATCAACGGTGTTAATCCTAACAGTAATCTCATTGGGCTTGTCATTGTCAGAATTCAAAAGATTAGGATGCGTGCGCTCGAACAATTCTGGATGACCTGCATTACCATGAAGAGACTCAACAAGATAGTTGACGCATTGATATTCACAGAATGGGATGGGATATAGTTCTTGAAGGGTTGGGAATTTATGTCCCTTTTTGTTGTAGAGTGTCATAATTCCAAGGATTCGGGTCGCCTTGAATTTTATAGATAGCCCCTTGATGTGCAAACTTGACACATTGATATGCAGAAGAGGTGACCGCATGCATGTGGTGGGTCCAAGATCGATCGAGGAGAATATTATAAGATAGGGGGAAGTTAAAGACCATAACTTTCACATGTATATTCCTAGGGGGAATAGTGATGGGCAGCCAAATGCAACCCATAGGAGGCATCTGCTGACGATCATACCCCTGACAAGTAGTACGTGTGGTTTTGAGGTTTTCTAATGAATAACCGAGGGTTTCGATGAAATCTAAAGAGGCCACACATGTGCCGACACCTTCGTCAATAAGGGCATGTTTGACTTTGTTTTGACCAATTTGTATAGAGATAAAAAGTGGAGGATCATCCGCTCGAAGAAAAAGCTCATCTGGAATCATAACAACCATAGGGAAATGGATACAACTTTGAGTGTCAGTGGTATGATCTGTACAAATTTAAAGTTCCTCACATTTATGACAAATACTTTCTTCCAAACTGTGCAATGTAGGAGACTGCCCCAAAGTAGGAGGGAAATGGATGTTCATTTCAAACAACACAGTCATGAGGCGCTCATAATTGTGAGCTGATGTGTGCATGAGCTCTAAAAAGGGGATGGGACCAGGAATTCGAGACAGTGCTTCCAAGGGATCCCACTCGTCATGGCTGGACTGAGCAGCAGGCTGAGAGTGTTGAGGATCCTCAGAAACAGACTTAGAATGAGGAGTGATTAAAGATAATTCCAAGATTGATTTTTGTTTATGCACGATGCCATCGACCTGTCCGAAGGTGTTTGTGATTGGAGAAGGAGCTTCAGACACCTTTAACCCTGTAGCAGCTTTATCACAAGGGCCGATGACGTCTGTAGAAGATGAGATTTTATCTTTGGAAGTTTGATTTTGAAAGACACAAGGGTAAATGACTCTGAGTCTGAGGCTGAAATGATGGAGGATATCTATGTATGCTATAACACGCCTCACATCATTTATGGAAACTGTGTTCTCAGGAGAATAATTAGGATCAACCACGTTTGTTGTGGCATTTTCCGGTTTCTTAGAGCTTTCACTTGAATTGTGGTTAGGCATAAGGCCAGAGAAAACTTTTAGTTCTTCATTAGCTTGATTGATAGCATTGTGATGATCCTTTTGCTTTTGAGCGTCATAGGCCTTGACCACTTCGGTCAAACACTCTCTAGTGATGGCCTCATGGTCAAATTGAGGACCTAAGAAGAATGTGATGGCAGCCGTGCAAAAGGCATGACAATTCGCATGAGAATGGCCCCAGTTAGCGTGCCACCAACAAAACTTGTTCTCATCATGCCATTGACGGTTAGGTCGAGAAGGATCAAGAATTTGACTAAATGGTTCAGGCATGCGTTGTCTCAACTCCTCCTTGGTTAATGGCTGATAATAAGTAGGCTGACTCTTATTATTATTGGCCTTTGGAAGGGTATCTGAGACCCCGTCATCCGTGGCATTCTTGTTCTTTGAATTTTGGAGGATTTGTATTTGTTTGGTTGCTCGAGTCTTAGGAGGAGCCTTCTCAAATTCCCTCATGAGGTAATCTTGTCTCTTAGCTTGTTCGAAAGCTTCATCCAGGGAATTGGGAGAGAGACCTAACCTTATATTGAAGGTGAGGTTCTAGGGCTCGAAGGAAAAGTTGGAATAGGCTATCATTCGGCATGTTATGTTCTTCCTTAGTAGATAGGGTCTTCCAACGTTTGATGAATGCTTGAGCTGATTCATTCTCATGTTGTTGATAGTTAATGAAAGCATTGATGCTATTCTTAGGTAAATCATGAT
Organism: Taxus chinensis; assembly: GCA_019776745.2. NCBI lineage: Eukaryota > Viridiplantae > Streptophyta > Pinopsida > Cupressales > Taxaceae > Taxus > Taxus chinensis. Next base: position 326,120,200 of record CM034156.1, on the reverse strand, counting down.
ATTGGAATTCATTAACTAGGGCTGTTACCAAAGATTCTAGCTCCACTATGGAGTTAGGAGGCAAAATATGATACCAATCTAAGGCATCCCCAATAAGAGTTTTGGCTAATAGCTTAGTGGCAGTGTAGGAGTTACTTTGTTCCATTCTCTATAAAGGTTGCCAAAAACTTTAATGTGTAGAGTGGGATTGATTGATCCATCATATGAAATAGAAGGGGCACTACCTCCAATATCCATGCTAGTAATGTAGGGTGCTAGAGGCTCTTATTGGACTGCCCACAAGACCTTGTTGTAAATGGGAGGTTGCGCAATAGGTGCCCCATTAGGTCCATTAGCTAAGGGAGGGGGAATTGCATCCCCAGAGCCAGTGTTGGGACGGTTAACCATTTGAACCATGTTGGTTTGCATTTGGAGGAGTTGAGCCGAAGTGGCTGTTTGTTGTTGGCTCATTTTGTCTATGAGCTGAAGGATAAGATTAGTGGGATCAGAGCTAGAGGCATTCCCAAATGAGCCTGCCATAGTAGCCTTCCCACTATCTACCCTATTGTCAAGTTGCTCAGATATAAAATCAAGAAGACGCTTGTGGATTACTGATTGAGGAAATTGGTCAAGGAATTTCTGGAGTTGTAATATTCCCTTTTGGGATATTATTTAAATCTGCAAATTAATTAACCCAAATCGACTCTAGAAGGATTAGATTCTTTTAGTTCGACCTCAAATAACCCAATGCCAACATTAATACAACCCAAATGGAGTTGGATTAAGACAAAGTAGTGGGTTAGATGGGAGAACCAATTAGAAAACTAATCTTTTCTAGATCTGATTTTGTAACAACAGTTAATTAAAATTGCACCCAGAATGGCTGAAACTTCAAAAATTAATAATTCCTTCAATACTTGATATTTTGCGTGAAATAAAATGCACAATAAACTAGAATTCAAGGCCTTTCCAATGAACTATGAATCTGAATTTTCTGATCACTGAAACCACCTTAAAACAGCCCCAGAAATCTGATATCAAGTCGCCAGGGTTAGAATAAATTGCATAAATTATTATTAGCTCTTTCTAACTTCTAACACACCCAAAATAGCTGCCCCAAATATGGAAAAATATGCCAATACAGATCAGATTGTAGATCTCGCTCAAAAGACACCCAAACATGCCAAAACAACCTCTCATGCAAGTCGCTATGGCGCTAATAATTGCAGCAATAACAACATATTATAAAGCACTATTAAACCCTTCAACAATAATTAATAACATGCAAATTTCCTTCTCAAATAAATGCCCCAATAATTAATTAATATCCCAAAAAGGGGACATTACAGTCTTCCCTTCCCAAAGATTGCTTGCCCTCAAGCAATTGCAAATTTGGATGCTTCAAAAATGAATCATTTTCCCATGTGGCATCCTCTAATGGCCAGTCCTTCCATTTTACCAAATATTCCTTGATACTACATTTTCTCAAGTTCCTTTCACGTGTATCAATAATAGATTCTGGAATTAAGACCAACCTACCTTCTTCATCCAAAGGGGGCAACTCCAAAGAAGGAACAACATGCTGCCCAAGAGCCTTTTTAATACAAGAAACATGAAATACATTGTGGATCTTACCATTTTCCGGAAGGTCTAATTCATGAGCCATCTTACCCACCTTCCTTATGATTTTGTAGGGCCCGTAGAAACGCGGTTTCAACTTTTCCTTACCACTTTGTTTGAGAGTAGATTGCCTATAGGGCTGTAATATAAGGAATACCCAATCATCCACCTCAAAAGATCTCTCAATTCTATGCTGATCCACATACATCTTTTGCCTATTTTGGGTTGGTGCAAATTCTCCTTGAGTGCCCTCATGATATCAACACTCTTTTGCACTAAATCTTGAGCACTAGGCACTCTACTATCTATCATAACCACATCCATGAAAGAATTAGCATCATAACCATAAAGAGCCTTAAAAGGAGTCATGCCTATAGACATTTGATGCATGATATTGTAACAAAACTTAGCTATGTGTAGCCATTTGGCCCATGCAAACTGCCGCCCTGAAACATAAAACCTTGGTGTCCCCAAGAATTCACCCTGAAATCTGAGACTGTCCCTTTTTAATTTTTTCGTTCTTTTTAAGTGACGGGTCATGTTTTTGTGTTTTGTTTTGTCTGCTGTTGTTCGCATTGCTCAAAGGTATCTCCAGGAAGTCATAAAGTCACGTTCGTCAAATACCCATATGCAAAAACTCACTCAATTCCCTTCCCAGACTTAGCGTGGTTATATAAAAGTGTTTTATTTATTTTTACATTAAATAAATAAAGTTATTTTAAAAATAGATTGAGCTAAAATTGGAGAATTTAGGTTATATAAAGCACTTCACCCCATCATTATTACCACACCAGTATTACTTTCACCTCAAAGTGGAGCATTCACCTAGGGAAGAGTTTTAGAGACTAGCTAATCGGAGGATCCTTTTCGAGCAATTGCCCACAACTTCTTTAAGGTATTTTGTTTTTATTTATTTCTTGTGTTCTGGTTTTGGTTTTTCTCTGTTTTTCACTTGGTAATTCCCATAGCCTTTTCTTTCTTCCTGTCAGATCTGTTCCTTGGCCTAAGGTTTTGAATGAACCATCCAATGTTTTTAATTGCAAATCAATTTGTCTGCCACAACTTGTTTTTGAAGGTAACCAGATCAACCAAGAGGAAAGCTCAGGATTTTTGCCTTGTCTGAGGTTTAATCCAAGTTAAAAGATCAAGCAAATCGTGAATTTGGAAAAGGTTGTCTTCCTTTTGCAGAGCAGCCATGGCCAAGGAAGAAAACACAACATTCTGGAAGATCATTAAAGGGGCAAAGTCACTCAGCTGTTCTTTCAAAGCATCTACGCAATTCTTCTAAGGCAAATCGTGGTTTTTTAGAAGTCTTGTCTTCCTTTGCAAAAGCAACTATCCTTCATGCAAATCCACACTGTCTTTTGGTAGGAAAGAACATTTAAGTGAAATCATGGATTTCTATGAGCTTGTCTTATTTCAAAAGCATCCACTCCATCCCAAAATCCACGCAATTTCAAAGAAAGTCTTCCTCAAATTCATGCAATTTCAAAAGATGGAAATCACTTAAGTGGTGTCGTGAATATTCATGGTCTAAGCTTCTAATTTCAACGCAACTTTTAGAAGAGAGAAATCACTAAAAGGAAATCGTGAATTTTAAAGTCTGTCTTCTAATTTGTAAAGCTGCCTTTCCACTTGAAAATCCACATAGGTCTTTAAAAGCTCATTTAAGTGAAATCGTGAATTTTTATAGTCTTGTCTTCTAATTTGCAAAGTTTCCTTTCCACTTGAAAATCCACATAGGTCTTTAAAAGCTCACTTAAGTGAAATCGTGAATTTTCATAGTCTTGTCTTCTAATTTGCAAAGCTGCCTTTCCACTTGAAAATCCACACAGGTCTTTAAAAACTCACTTAAGTGAAATCGTGAATTTTCATAGCCTTGTCTTCTAATTTGCAAAGCTGCCTTTCCACTTGAAAATTCACACAGGTCTTTAAAGCTCACTTAAGTGAAATCATGAATTTTCAGAGTCTTGTCTTCCTTTTGCAAAGAATCCTCCCTCCTCAGCATTCACGAAGCTTTATGAAATCAATGCAGCCTTTGTAAAGAAAAGCAAAACCAAATCAAGGAATTGCGTGGATATTTAGGCTATTGTCTTCTAAATTGAGAGCAGACTTCCCTTCTAAAATTCACACCATCCACTCATCCTAGCATTCACACAGATTTGCAAGAAGGAAAGCATTTAAAGTTGTGTGGATTCCGAGCAACTTGTCTTCTAAATTCAACGTAGTTATTTCCCTCTCCAAGCATGTAGACATCCTTGCATCCCCTCTAAGAGTCCAAACGCAGCCCATGTAAATGCATGCAATCTCCTAGTTGAGCCCACTTCTCTTTTCTTGCATCTAGAGTAATTCCTATAATTTATGGCTGCCCATATATATAAATAAGGAGGTGATGAGTTGCATATTTGTCTGAATTGTTTACAGGAATATTTCACTTGTGCACATACTTGTGAGAAGAAAGCTGAGGACAATGTCGAACACATTAAATATATCCTCAGAATCAAGAGAAGCAATCGCAACTTCTACACACAGAGATCCAGATTTCATAACTGCAAAAGCTTCAGGCAAAGGTGGAAAAGGGAAGTCTCAGACAGGTAGGATGAAGTGTGATTACAAAGGTTATCCGACAGAATCATGCATAGTGTCCAAGCTCACTGAAGTGAGTGATACAGACATGGGGCACGTGTCTATCAACGAATTAATTGACAGATCAAGGGCAAGAATGAAGTATTACAGCTGGAATGACTTCTTTTTTCTCTTCTTTCTTCTTCTCCTTATTTTCTCAGACAAAAAATTGTAAAACTAAAGTAATTGGTTAAAAGCTATTACTTCAAGTTGTTTGAAAAGGTCCTTTAATTAAGAATAGGTGGTAGACATGCAAGGCATTGATTTAGTCTTCAGTTGTAAATCATGCATGTCATGCAAAGATGAATTCTGGGAGAAAGATTGCCAATTGTTCCCTTTTTATAGCTTCCACATGCGGGAGTTCATTAAAAGTTTCCTATTTGTATTTTCCCTCTATGCACTATAAATAGAGGAAGAGCCTACAGGCTAAATCATCACAACTTGTTCAGGAGAACTTTTTTTAGCAAAGACTTTTGTAACTGGAGCATTTTTAAAATTTCAGACTTTGTGCTCGAACCCTTGATGTGATTTCTGTAAAAGCTGGGATTGAATAAAAGGTGGATTTTTGGAGAACTCTTTGTCTATAGTGCTTTGCTGAGTACTTCTATTCAAAGGTTTTAGATAAACTTTGTGTTATCTTAGATCTAGGTTAGAAGTTATTTCTTTCCCTCTTTGCTGAATGTTGTGATTCATCTATTTATTTAATTTGTGTGGATGAGACCAACTCTGATAACTATTGGTTGAGTCAACACATCTTTTCTTCTTCTATTTTTCTCCCTTTTGCAAATATTCCCATCACAGCTGCTTACTTGCTACCAAATTACCCAGCTGTGGTTCATGAGCTAAGGGAATTAGAGTAAAACCCTTGAAAGTAGTTATTAGGATTCACCCCTGCAAAATAGATAAACATCTTACATGGGAGCTTCATCATTAAATGAAGGAGATTTATCTCATGACTGCCTAGGTTTTATGCTGTGCATAAAATCTAGCCAACAAACCTCAAGTACCCTTCAACCCACTTATTCACAATTTCAGTTTGCCCATCCGTTTGTGGGTGCTAGCTAGTTATGATCTTGTAGGGCCCGTAGAAACGTGGTTTCAACTTTTCCTTACCACTTTGTTTGAGAGTAGATTGCCTATAGGGCTGCAATCTAAGGAATACCTAATCATCCACCTCAAAAGATCTCTCACTTCTATGCTGATCCACATACATCTTTTGCCTATTTTGGGCTTGGTGCAAATTCTCCTTGAGTGCCCTCATGATATCAACACTCTTCTGCACTAAATCTTGAGCAGTAGGCACTCTACTATCTATCATAACCACATCCATGAAAGAATTAGCATCATAACCATAAAGAGCCTTAAAAGGAGTCATGCCTATAGACATTTGATGCGTGATATTGTAACAAAACTTAGTTATGTGTAGCCATTTGGCCCATGCAAACTGCCGCCTTGAAACATAAAATCTTGGTGTCCCCAAGAATTCACCCTGAAATCTGGGATTGCCCCTTTTTAATTTTTTTGTTCTTTTTAAGTGACGGGTCATGTTTTTGTGTTTTGTTTTGTCTGCTGTTGTTCGCATTGCTCAAAGGTATCTCCAGGAAGTCATAAAGTCACGTTCGTCAAATACCCATATGCAAAAACTCACTCAATTCCCTTCCCAGACTTAGTCTGGTTATGTAAAAGTGTTTTATTTATTTTTATATTAAATAAATAAAGTTCTTGTAAAAATAGATTGAGCTAAAATTGGAGAATTTAGGTTATATAAAGCACTTCACCCCATCATTATTACCACACCAGTATTACTTTCACCTCAAAGTGGAGCATTCACCTAGGGAAGAGTTTTAGAGACTAGCTAATTGGAGAATCCTTTTTGAGCAATTGCCCACAACTTCTTTAAGGTATTTTGTTTTTATTTATTTCTTGTGTTCTGGTTTTGGTTTTTCTCCGTTTTTCACCTGACAATCCCCATAGCCTTTTATTTCTTCTTACCGGATCTGTTCCCTGGCCTAAGGTTTTGAAAGAACCATCCAATGTTTTTAATTGCAAATCAATTTGTTTGCCACAACTTGTTTTTGAAGGTAACCAGATCAACCAAGAGGAAAGCTCAGGATTTTCGCCTTGTCTGAGGTTTAATCCAAGTTAAAAGATCAAGCAAATAGTGGATCTGGAAAAGTTTGTCTTCCTTTTGCTAAACCTCTCCACGATCCTCTTGCTAAACTCCTCCATTGTGTGGATCAAATCATGCCCTCATGTGTGCATACCATGGAACCACCACTCATGTGCCATACCCTCCAAGTGAAGAGTAACAAACTTAAGGGCCTCTTCCTCATACATGGGGTTAGGGGAGAAGTAGGTCTCCATCTTTTGTAACCATGCTCTAACCGAAATCTTGCTAGATCCATCAAAGCTCGGAAGTGAAACTTTCCCCAATCTTTGTTGAAGGTCCCTAGGGGGTTGCTTATGAGCCCTTTTGGTCTTGTTGCCCAACTTCAATGCACAAAATTCATCAAAGGTCAATATGACCCTAGTGGGCGGATGCAAAGTACCATACCTTACGTTGCAAGATTCAATGGCCTCTACCATTGATGGCTCTAAAACCTCTCTATGGGTTTCCTTAGGAAGGAAAGTGACTTTGAAGAACTTGGGAGGGGGTTGCGTAGAGCCCCTTTCCCCACTATGTGAGCTTTCCTCTCCATTGGGGTTTGGCGATTTCCCATTACCCAATGCTTCCTTGATGAGCTTGGTCATTTGTTTACTCATAGTTTTTTGAAGCTCCATACCACAATTTTGCATCAACTCTTGAAGGAACTTCACTTGATCCGAAGTGAAAGCCCCGTCCTCCATTGATCCCTTATTCCTCCTCTTGTAAAACAAATACTCTTTGTTTCCTTGCATCCAAAAATGCCCCCACAAGAGTAGAGGAAAGATGCTTTGATACCACTGTAATATCCCCTTTTGGGATATTATTTAAATCTGCAAATTAATTAACCTAAATCGACTCTAGAAGGATTAGATTCTTTTAGTTTGATCTCAAATAACCCAATGTCAGCATTAATACAACCCAAATGGGGTTGGAGTAAGCCAAAGTAGTGGGTTAGATGGGAGAACCAATTAAAAAACTAATATTTTCCAGATCTGATTTTATAACAGCAGTTAATTAATTAAAAATGCACCCAAAACAACTGAAACTTCAAAAATTAATAACTCCTTCAATACTTAATATTTTTGTGTGAAATAAAATGCACAATAAATTAGAATTCAAGGCCTTTCCAATGAACTATGAATCTGAATTTTCTGATAATTGAAACCACCTCAAAACAGACCCAAAAATCTGATATCAAGTCGCTAGGGTTAGAATAAATTGCATAAATTATTATCAGCTCTTTTTAACCTTCCAACACACCCAAAATAACTGCCCCAAACTTGGAAAAATATGCCAATATAGATCAGATTGCAGATCTAGCTCAAAAGACACCCAAACATGCCAAAACAACCTCTCATGCAAGTCGCTATGGCTCTAATAATTGCAGCAATAATAGATCATAAAACACTATTAAACCTTTCAACAATAATTAATAACATGCAGATTTCCTTCTCAAATAAATGCGCCAATCATAGAATGAATATATTATGCAACATTACTCAATGAAAGCTTAGAAGGCCTCACACTCTCCACAATAATGGTGGTGTTGAAGAACACCTTTATAATGTGATCACATTGGCATACATCCCTCTTTAAGCATGACGATATTTTAATAAAAATCTCAACATGCCCCCAAGGGGTCGCCACATCTCCTTATATAGCTTTTGGCATTTCAAAACTCCAAGTTTCCCTCCTTTCTATGGCGCATTTTCTCATGTAGAAGGGTTTCTTTTAAAAATAGTCTTCTCTCCTGAAAAGTTAAACTCCAAATAGAATATTAATTCCCCCTTTTAATATTTAAAAATAAAACATAAGAGGAGAATTAATTATTTAATTTAAAAATAGGAGTAATGACATTTTCCCAATTTGTATCCTTTAATCCATGGGAAGAGTGGATTAAAGGTCTCCAATATTTTTTAATTAATTAATTTCCCAAAATGGGGACATTTCAGGGTCTTAGGTGGAAGATCAGCGATGTCCTCAATCTAAATCTCTTCCTTTTCATCACTTAAGACATTATTGTTGCGGGTGTTATACATATTTTTGTTAGCTCCTACCACACAACAATCTGAGTAGAAAGGAAAGTTAGATTCTAGATGATTAGTTTCTGGAAATGACTGTTCATCAGAATTGGAGAGCCCCAGGCCAAGATACTCCATGATGGAGTGCTAATCTGACCCAGAAGAAGCTTAGAAAAATAGGCTACCGACACAATCGCCCTTGTAAGAAGGGTTTCACAGGGGCCGAAGGCGTCTGTGATAAAGTTTGGATAGAACAGACAGGATCGACCATGCATAGAATTGACACAGGAATCGATGGTGTCTGGGAAAATTGATTTTTAGGGTTTTTTAGATCTTTAAGGGCTGAAACAAGACAAAAATGAAAAATGGATGCTTTTAACGAGCAATGCTTGATCAGAAGGTACGGAAGAAAGATTCACGTCGGGTTCACTAAGGATGTATGGCGAGCAAAATTGTGTCTAGACAACATGCACTTTCATCATCCGTTCAACTAGGGTATCGAGGCAACGAGTAAGAGACACACCAAGTCCGGCACACAATGGATAGAATTAAAGGGGGTACAAGGACCACTAAGATCGCATACCCAAAGGGAAGTAACCATTACACTAAGACAATCTAAGGTTTCCAAGGCCCTAGGTCGAAGAATAGGAAGGAACCCTATTGAGGTATCAACACTATGGGGTGTGATGATGAACAAAATAAGCATGTAAAGTCTGTGCTAACCAAAGTAAAGCATGTAACATGAAATAAAGAAGTGAATGCAATATGCTAACCTAGCATGTGCATAAAATACTGAGCTAACATATAGTAAAAGCAAAGATGTAGGAGACTACTCTATACAAAATGACAAGTTGAGTTATAACACTTACCTGCTGGGGGGCGATCGCTGATGCATCTATTTCCCAAAGGACCATACACAGAGAGAGAATAGCTTTTGGGCAGAGAAGGGGAAACAATCTAGTCCTAGCTCACTATAGGTGACTCAAAAGTGCAAGAAAACCAATCCAACAAGAAGATCCAATCAAAGAGTCAAGATGCAAGAAATCCAAGAGTTGAGCAAGTTGGTGCAAAAGTGCAGAGCTAATGGCGAGTTCCTGTCAAATTTGTGCTATATCCCTTTTGTGGTAAAGACGTCTTTTTGGCATTTATATCGATGCCATTGCCTGCGGGCGAAGGCGTCGGCCAGGGATTTGAAATAGCACCGACGCAATCGCTTGCGGGCGATGGCATCAGCTAGGGAGGGAAATGCTAAGGGGCGTGTGTAAAGTGTTGCGAGAAACAAAGGTAATGCAAGGCAGAAGTAATGTGGTCATGAACAAGTAAGGTGTCGAAAGAATGTGAAGGAAAGCAAGAAGATAAGAGCAAAAGAAAGACATAAATAGGACCAAAGTCCATTCTCTCTTCATGTATCATCCCTAACCCAATGGTTATGTGAATAACCATACCCTTATCCTGAAACGAGCCCCTTAAGGTACTCGTTCCCAGAAATAAATGCATGAACGACCTCTAACCTAAAAAGAGAAACTGTTAGTAACTGGTATGAAAATAGAAAGCATGAAAAATTAGGTATATTCACTTTCCATATTCTGAGTTGTCATAAGAATTATCCAAAAGCATTTCTTCTTTTAATGCCTTAGGGAAATTTGCATCAACTCTACTATATTGAAGACTCAGAAATTCACTATATTAAATATCTAAGAGAAACAGGTCGGTAATCCCCATATTGATGTTAGTTCGAGCTTTATGACTCATTTCATTCATTCTCATCAGTTGGTGGATGCACCTACTGTTAATGGAATAACGCCATGGTCTAACAAATGGAAGGGGGAGGATTGTATCTTGAAAAGACTGGATCGATTTCTGCTATTTGAAGATTGGTGGGCTAAGGATTATACCCCTAAGACTATGATTTTTAATAATAGTGGCTCGGACCATTGGCCTGTCTGTTTGGAGATAGGTAGATACTCACCATGCAAAGCTTTTTTTTGTGTTTAGCTTATTTGGTTGCGTCATAAGGATATTGATAAACTAATTCAACAAAGATGGTTGGAAGGAAAGCCAAGGCATGGAACTCAAATGTTCATGTTTGTCAAAAGATTATCATATTTACAATCTAAACTAAAAGCTTGGAACTGGAATGATTTGGAGATATTAACAATAGGAAAACAATTTTTTTGGAACATATGCAAGAACTAAACATTATTCATTGACATTCAGGGTATTCTATAGATCTCTTTAAAAAGGAACGTCGTCTGAAAGCCGAACTACAGGAATGGGAAACTCGGAAGGAGATCATGTGGAAGCAAAAATCCAGGGTTCAGTGGTTAAAGGAAGGGGACAAAAACTCAGCTTTCTTCCATAAATCTATACAAGCCAGGAAAGCCCAAAATCATATTCACTCCCTAATCAAAGGGGATGGTACTAGAGTGTACTTGAGTTAGGGGATGAAGCAGGTAGCTCAGCAGTACTTTCAGAAGTTGTTCACTTCTCAACCCCTAGAATTAACTCACAACAACAAATTTTGAATACCCTTCCTACTTGTATCTCTCAACAAGAAAATGAAAGGTTGATGAAGCCCATTATGGAAGAAGAAATCCATAGTATTGTCTTCAAAATGAAAAAGGAAAAACACCTGGCCCCGATGGATTTTCGATCGAGTTCTTCCAGACATTTTGGGGGATTAGCAAAAAGGATTTTTTATAGGTGGCTGAGGAGGTAAGAAATGCCAAAACTCTGCTAAAGCAAATAAATATAACGTTCATTGCTCTTATCCCAAAAAGTATTGACGTAGAGGATATTTCAGGTTACCGTCCTATAGCCTTATGTAATGTGATGTACAAAATAATCACTAAGACTATAGCGGAATGACTAAAACCCCTATTGCACAAGATTATCTCCCCTGAACAAGGGGGTTTTGTGCCAGGTCGTCATATTCATGATGAAATTGTTCTAGCCCAAGAAATCCTCCACTCTATGGACATGTACAAAAAAAACCGGCTATGTTTATTATACTAGATTTATCTAAAGCATAAGACAGGGTTGATTGGGGTTTCTTATGCAGAGTCCTGATCTAATTTGGATGTCTACAGAATGGATTCAATGGATAAGTGCTTGTATCTCTTCTGTCTCCTTTGCGATTTTACTTAATGGCTCTCCTTCGGAATTTTTTGCTGCCTCCAGAAGAAGAAGAAGAATAAGAAGAAGAAATTTTAACGTCCACGAGGCTACCAAAGACAACCTATGGGATAACAGATCTTGCTAAAGATCTTTCTAACATTCAGATCCCCTGTTGGTGAGCTTGATAATCAGCTCCCCTATTTTTTCTACCATATTCTCGCGTAAAATATCTTGAAAGGATGCAGTAAGAGGTATAAGGCAAGGAGACCCTTTATCACCTTTCTTATTCATCATTTTGGCAGAAGGCTTGGGACGACTTGCAAAGAAAGCTTGTTAGGACAAGAAAATCCATGGTATTCAGTTGGCTAAAAATATTCTATCTATTTCCCATCGCCGGTTTGTTGATGATTCCGCGATGCTTGGAAAAGCTACTTCTATGGACGCGAAACAACGCCATAAAGTTCTTCATACCTTTTCACAAGCCACTAGTCAGCTGATTAACCAAGGAAAATCCGTCATTTTTTTCTTTCATTGCTCTAGACAACAAGAGGACCAAATTTTAAATATTCTTCAATTCAAGAAGGGAGTGCTTCCTTTACGATACTTGGGTGTCCCTTTAGTGTCTCACAAGTTAAAAGACTGGCATTGGTTAATCCACAAGTATGAGTTAAAACTTCAAAAGTGGACTAACAGATGGCTTTCTTCAGGAGGCAGGATGATATTGGTCAAACCGGTTCTCCAAGCTATGCCCATATACATTACATCTGTGGTAAATATTCCTGGAAAGACGTTGAAACAAGTGCACTCTATCTGCCAAAAATTCTTATGGAGTGGAATCCATGATAAAAGGAAATGATCATTAGTCAAATGGAAAACTCTTTGTTGTCCAAAATAAGGTGGTGGTTTGGGATTTAGATCTTCGCTTAGCCAGATGCAAGCCTTAGCTGCAAAATTGTACTGGAGGATGTTGGTATATCCCTACGACCTTTGGGCTTTAACTTTGAGAGCCAAGTATGCTGGTGGGGATCCCTCGGAAGAAATTGTGTGCTCTTCCCTTCCTACTAAGGGCTCTCCTATCTTACAGGTTATTAAAATGGGTCAGTACATTATTAAAAAGAATCTGTTCTGGATAGTCAATAATGGGCAGCCTGCCAACTTCTGGACTGACTCGTGGGATGGAGAGCCTCCTCTTATTTTACAATATCCTTAACTTATTCCTATAATGAAGCAATTGCACGATATTGGGTGGAGGAAGGTTTCCCAATATAGAAGATTGTCATCCAATCACTGGGAAAGTGAAAAAGAATGGATTCCGCTCTCTAGAATGGCCACTTGTTGTTCAACATGAACACCAACTTTTGTTGCAAAATGTTTTCAACAGTCATCCTCTTTCCTCATCCCCATTTCCTGATAAATTGGGATGAAGACCAAACCCCTCGGGCTATTATACTGTTTCCACAGGGAATGCATCCTTGGTGATTGACAATCCTCATCCTCTAAAGTTCCTTTTCAAGAACCTATGGCACTCAGGGATGTGGCCTAAAGTGAGTTTTTTTCTATGGCTTCTTATTCATAGGCAGGTTTTAACAGGACATCAACTTATCAAGAAAGGATTTTATGGATCTTTCAGATGTGTTATGTGCTTACAGGATGAGGAATCTTTTACTCACCTATTTTTCCTATGCCCTTGGGTTGTTCATAACTGGCGACAATTTGCTGCAACTCTCTTCAAGCTGAGGTGGTATAACTTTGATTCTCTTGAACTGGTTATCAAAGAGTGGCAACGGATGCTTCCTACAGGACAAAGGACTTCTTCCGGTATTGTGGAGTGGGATTTCTCTTCTGCTTTGGAATACTTGGAACGAAAGAAATAACCGACTTTTTTAACAAAGTAGCAAAGATGGTTCCTATATCTGGGAAAAAACAAAAAAAAATATAGCTGAAACTCTCAAGCATAAGATCCCCTTACCTAACAGTTTTATCTCTGGAATGGGAACATATTTGTAATCAACTTTTTTCATTCCAAGAGAAGCCACTTTACCCCGGTTTCATATTAATAAGGAAAGAAAGAGAGACAATCAAGTCAAGGTCCCTCCCTTGGGATATGGACAATTGAACACGAATGGAGCTTCCAGAGGTAATCCAGGCAGAGCTGCTATGGGAGGCATTGGTAGACACCATGAGGGTGATGTGCAATTCTTTTTTGTTGTTAATCTGGGTGTTACTACCAATAATATAGCAGAGATGAAAGCAATCTATAAAGGTATGCAAGAGGCGGTAAAGTGTGGTTGGCTGAAAATTCAAGTTAGATCTGACTCTCAAATGGCCATCAAGATATTATCTCATAGTAGAGCCACTCTCCCACCAAATTGGCTAATTTCCAAAGAAGTTTGGAAGATTAAAAAATTGCAGGAAAATTTTATGGAAGTGCAATTTGTTCATATTCCTTGGGATAGAAATAAGATTGTAGATGGTTTGGCTAATTGGGCTCTTGATAATCGAGATCTCCTATGTTATGGCTCACCTCCTTCATTGTGGTCCAACCAGTTGCAAGACGATATTAGACACATTTTTAACATTGAATTCTCATTATGATGATTGTAAATGCCTTTTTGTTCTATAATACTATGGCTTGGACCAATAGTTTTCAGGCTTGGCATACTCATATATGTAAATTTGGATTTCATCTAATATAAAATCTTTGATGTTTTTTTTTAAAGATTCGGGAATTCGACATTAACCAAAAGATCCTCTCCAAATTCTTGCAAATCTGATTTTCCTTCATGCTCCACCATTACAATTGGAGAATTCTTTCCCAAAATTTTCTGTAGGTGTTGTTTTGCTTGATTGGCTATCAAGTTAACTTCCTTAGCTCTTCTCAGCCATTCATCACACCTTTTCTGGGTCCTCATTACATCCTCTACGCTTGTTTGCAATGTGGTTAGTTTCTTTTCAACCATATTCTCTGGTTCCTTTTCAGATAAGATCCCCTTACCTTTGATTTGCATGCCAAATTCCTTTTGCTCCTTTGTAGATTTTTGAGGCTCAGATTTTGACCTTCCTATCTTCTTTATTTCAATCCATGACTTTAGATCCTTTTGACATTCTTGCAGAGCTTGTAACATCTCTGACATGGATTCTTGCACTGTCCTCATGATTCATAGGCTGGAAAGGACACAACTCTGATACCACTGTAATGTTCCTTTTTTGGACAAATTAGAACAATCTGGATTTTCCTGTAAAAAGCCTTATAGAAAATAACACAAAATTATAAAATTGCCCTTTTTAACTGAAATTTTAAACAATACAATAGATGGCTGTAATTTCTACAAATTAATTACAGATTTGAAACCCTAGCTGGATTTTATAAACTAATTGTAGATCTGAATTTTTATAGCAAACCCTCACTCTAAAACTTTTGTTTTTATTTTTGGAATTTATGGAAATAAGTACAACATGAAACACACTAAAAAAAGAGAATTTTATTTATTTTTCTAGGCTGCAAATTAACAAAATACAGCTGACCGTATAGATGAGGTTTTTTCCAGAAATGATGCCCTAGCTGAGATCTGTAAACTTGATGATGCCCTAGCTGAAATCTTCAAATATGATGATGCCCTAGATGAACCTAGCTGAAATTTGTAAATTTGATGATGCCCTAGCTGAAATCTGTAAATGTCTGATTGGATGCACAAATTGAACTCTTAGATGGAGTTACCATTGAAGATTGGAGGATTTTTGTTCCCGAATCTGATTGCAATGGAGGGTTTTCGTCCTTGAAAGCAGAAGTTGAAGCAACAACTCAAATTTTCAATATAAAAAGAGATAATGGCAAAAAGATCCTTCCACATAACCCCCAACGATTCTCTAGTTCATGCAATCATGATAAAAAGTTTGTAAAGGGATCTTCACATATAGTAGCGCTCTTAACCAACATGACAAAGAAAGGAGCTTTTGCATGGATGGATACAATGCCAAAAGGCATTACAGAGTGTATGCGGGCCAAAATGTCACGTCTCAATCAATCATGCACTCTTACTCATCCGTTCAACTAGGGTATTTGAGGCAACGAGTAGGAGACACACACATGTACCGACATACAAAGGGGGATAGACTTAATGGGGCTGCAGTGAGCGCTAGGGTCGCATATCTAGAGGGAAGTAACCCTTACACTAGGTCAACCTAGGGTTTCCAAGGCCCATGATCGAGATAGAGAAAGGAACCTTACTAAGATATCGGTAGTTGGGTGTGGAGAGGTATAAATCAACAATAAGAGAAGCATGCAATAACTGAAATGAAAGTAACTAAGGAGCTAATATTTGATAAGAGTACTATACTAGCTAACATCAAACATGTAAAATACTAAGCTAACATAGCACAATGAAGGAGAGGAAATGAACCTATCTATGCAAAATGATAAAGAAAGGTTAGAGCACTCACCTGTACCTGTAGGGTGGTCGCTGATGGATTTATCGCCCCTGAGACGTAGCACGTAGAGAGAGAGTTGCTATTAGGTGGAGTAGGGGAAGACCATTCCTGTCCTAGACTCGTTATATGATGACCCAATAGTTCAAGCAATCATCCAAAAAGAAGAGTGTCTAATTCAATCCAAGCAAAATGCAAGATGAACCAAAAGTAGAGCAAGCAGATGTGAAGATGTTGCAAAAGAGCAGAGCAAATGGCAGTTCGGATGTCTTAGCTTCCTATTCCTTATGAATGTCAAATGAGGTGAGGGTATATATAGGATGCCATCGCCCGTTGGCGATGGTGTCAGCCATGAGAAAATATAACACTGACACAATCGCCCACAGGTGATTGTGTCGACCAAGGATGCAAAAATAAAGTAATGTGTCATGTAAAGTGAAAACAATGTGTCGTGGGTCATGAAAGAGGATGGACAAGGTGTAAAATGATGGAATGCAGACAAAAAGTCATGAATAGGATATGCAAGAGACCTAGGAGGACAACTAATGTAGGGCAAAATAAGGACGGGACCAAATAGTGACACTCTTTCTGTGTACTTTCTCTAACCCATAATGGTTACGTGAATAACCATTCCCCATTCCCCACAGGCCCCTTAAGGCACCCGCTCATGAAATAGATGCGTTAGTGACCCTTATCTGCACAAGGAAATTGTTGGTAACAAGTATGAAAGATGAAAAGTGAAACATTAGGTGTATGCATAGAGGTGGGCATTTGGGGAAAGTTTGAGCATTTGGGTTTGTAATTTGCTTGGGACAACAATTTTTGGTAAGGTTAGACTGTCATGATCCTTTTTTCAGGTAAAGTAAAAATAATAAAGTTAATATTTTTATGTTGTCAACTCACTTTTATTAAAAGATGAAGACTTAATATTACTTTATTATTATAAATAAAAAATAAATGTGATTGTAATGCCCCTTTTCGGGCTGAGCTGAAAGAAAAGGAGAAATGACACAAACCCAAATCACAATGAACTGAAATTTATAACAAGAAGCTACAACAGTCTGAATTCTTATGACAAAACGTAAGAAATTGCAATTATTCACTTCCAACACCACTTTTACACCATCCAAAGCATGTAGGGAAGAATAATACTTATTTATAGAAAGTACAAACCAAGAAATGAATTTTTAGAGCCCTGACTGAAGTATAATAATTAATTTTGTGACAGCCGTGAACCCACTTACAAAAATGGCCAGAAATAATGATTTCAAGGCCCAAAGTTCAATTTGGGAAATGAAATGAGCCTTTTAAATTAGGAACAATCCAAATATCAGCAGAGAAAGGAGTGTCATGCCCTAGATATCACCAAAACCCTCCACCATGCAAGTCGCCACCCTAGGAGAGGGTTTACAATGGGCTGGAAATGGCATGTTCCAAGGAAAATCTGAATGTAATCACTAAGTGTGACCTCTGTGTGAGACCACCAATGAAGGAATGTGGGCTTTCGTCCTCAAACCAAGTGCAAAGAGGGTTTCCGTCCTCAATTGCAAGAGATAAAAAGAGGTTTCGTGCTCTAACTCCAACAAAATAAATTCCAAAGCAAGCATCCCTTTTTCTAAGCCAAACAACCCCTTTAAATAGCTAAAGGTGGCACCAAAAACCAAAAAGAATCCTCCCAAAGAGGACCGACCTCCTTGGAGACAAAGTTCCTATTTCTTTTATTTTTCAATTGGCTTTTCACCTTTTTCCTAGTCGAATTGACTATAAATTATAATTAGAAAATTATTTAAAAATAATGCAAAGCTCCCAAAAACAACTGAAAATTATGACATTAACTTCCCTTGTTCTTTCCCTTTTAGCCCATGGGAAGTGGAATGAGCCCAAGGTCTTAAAAAAGAACTAATGTTGAGAAGGGGACATTACACTTTCCAATTAAGCAAAGTCAATATCAAATTAGAAGATGGAAAATTACTTTTGGGGATTTTCCTTGGGAAAAGTGTCAAGTGAACTTATAAAAAGGTGTTGGGGGGTCATTTGGAAGTATCTTTTTGCCATTATCTATTTTTACATTGAGAGTTTGAGTTGTTGCTTCAACTTCTGCTTTTGAGGATGAAAATCGTTCATTGTAATCAGATTTGGGGACAAAAACCCTCCAATATTTAGTGGTGACTCGAACTAGGGGTTGTATTTGTGCATCCACTAAGATATTTACAGATTTTAGCTAGGGCATCATTAGATTTACAAATTTTAGCTAGGGCATCATCAGATTTATAGATTTTAGATAGGGCATCGTCAAATGTACAGAATTCAGCTAGGGAATCATCAAATTTATAGATTTCAGCTCGGGTATCACTTTTTGAAGGTTGACTTCACATTTTTGGGAACATTCTAGGGCCGATGTCATCATTTATAGTCTTTTCCAGCTTGGACGCCATCCTTTGGAATTTCAGCTGTTCACCCTTTGACATCCAGGACATCTTTTGAGTTGGTTTTTGTGTTGTTTATAGTTAATTAGCTAGGGCTTCTATTTCTAAAAAATAAATTGCAAATCTAGCTAGGATTTTAGTGTGGAAAAATTCTCTGAATTGTGCTTGACTGTTTGCAAATAAAGAAAATAAAATTATGGGTTATTGCCATAAATTGTGTTGTTTAGAAATTCATAAATCAAGGGTAATTCCAGTATTTTATTTCGAGCGGTAAGGGTTTTTGTGATTTTTCAGAATATTCTAATTTTCCCAATCAAGGGACATCACAAATGGTTTTCGATAAAAGAAAATGCAACACTGAAATAAAAATGACTAAAGTGAATGAACAATACTTAAGTGATAAAAACACGAACTCAAATACAACATACTTATGTGTATACTTCTCGCGAGGGTGTCCGCATGTAGTGAATCATTGGAATGTAGAAAGAGCTACAATGAAAATCCAATAAAATACACAACTGAAAAGGAATACTAAAAGATTGATTAAATAAATAAGCAATAAACCCTACGCTAAGGGGTAGCTCATGGAAGGATGATATGATGTTAGATAAGAAGGTGGATGAGTAGATAGGTTGTAAGTAGGTCATAAAATGAATAAAGGTGATATAAGGAGCGTCAACGGAAGAAATACGCTCTAGCAAGCTTGAAGGTAAGAAAAATATAGAAAAATGATGTAAGACAAACACTAATTGGGTAGGTAAGGATCACAAGCCTGAAAAATAGGCTATTTTTGTTTTTTTGGAAAACTGTGTAATATTTTGTTGGATTCGTTGTGAGAATACGGTCTTAACACATCTTTTGGAATAGAAATCAGAGTTACTATTGCTAAGATATTACAACTTGAAGAAATTCAGATATCATGAGAGAAGGTTTGAATTTTTTGGTTGAAAACCTTATAAACAACAAGTCAACCTACTCATTTGTAACCTTGTGCTTATTGATTTTAAATTTTAGAGCTTTGAGAGTGTTTGTTTTGAGCAATCTTAGATTCCATGTCGAAAGTACGAGGAGGCAGACAAGGCAAATGAGTTGGACGAGGCAGAGGTCGTGTTGTTGGCGCATCCAAACGTAGGTTTTGTATTAAATTTGGGAATGGGTAGCTCGATGAAAAAGGTAAAATAGGTCCTAGGGAAAATTTGGGTAGCAAAATTCTCCTTTGAGTTAAAATGTAGATTGGGTTGAAATGTAGGTGGGTTTGGGAACATTGAGGTTTTTAGTGTTATTAGGGTAGGAATTTTGATTTTAAATGAGAAAAAGGTGCATAGGTTCGTGGCAAACAGTATTGACCTTGGTAAGCCGGGCTGAATTGCAGGAGGGATGATGGTGTTGTAATTTCTAGCATGACTGATGTCGTTTGTGTGTATGGTCGATGCTGTAGGGGTAGGAAATATTTTTGACAGGGGTGGATGCCATATAGTTCTTTTGGTATTGCTTAGTTTTGTAATTTTATTGATGATTTAGTGATGTTTTCCTTGATTAAGATTTGACAGGTGCTTGTTGTTTGATGTTTTGCAGATCCCTCAGAGGATCTGGCTGTGGAGGACATTGGATGCAACATGGTTCTTGTACACTGAAAAAATGATGCACGATTCCCAATGTACTCGACTTCCCGAGGTCTTGCCGAGACAACCGAAGTGTGTAAGATTAGATGAATACTTGATAGGCAACTAAAGGAAGTTCGGGGGCTATGAACTGGTAGCATGAAATCCTAATAGTTGAGTTGGTTGAAGGGATAAACAATGGCGAAGATCGAGCAGTGTGAATTCCCTATGGGTTGATTGCTTGTTTTGATTTGATTTCTAAACTATGTTGAAACCTGGTTTTAAATAAATAATGGAAGTAGATTTAGTTTAAATAAAAGACAAATCTGTTTAATCTTTTAATCAACTAGATTTATTCCCAATTAATTAAATAAAATGAGATAAACAATCTATCCAATTTGTCTGAGAAAGAAATGAATTGAAAGAAACTAATTAAACAACTAATATTTTTTTGTATTTTCTAGAAGTTAAATAAAAATAACTAAATAAGCTATTTTACAGATATAGGAAATTAATTAAAATAAAATACTACTAATAAAATAAAATAAAACAGGGAATAACCGGATGTAGCTTTTCCTCTGCTGCTAGATTGTATAACAGAAGCTATTATAAGGAATGTATTTGAAAGTCATTAATCTAAATAAAATAAAATAGACTTCTTTTGGCAAAGCTTCTGCCTCAAGTTTTCCGGAAAGGGAAAATTTTCTCAGAAGAAATTTCCTCTTTGCCGTATGAACTTTCCCCGGTAGAAAAAAATCTAAATTAATCGAAAGAAATAAATAATAAAAGAAGCGCAGGGATTTCTTCACTTCTTCCTCCAACTAATTTCCCGAGCAGATCCACATGGATAAGCCGAGAAGAAGTTATCAAGGGAAGATTTATGTAAGAAATATTTTGAAAGTAATACTAGAAATAAAACAAATGCATTCGGGAAGTGATGGAATCTTCCGTTTCTTTTAATCCAAATACACAACTTCTTCTGAATAACAACAAATAACAATTATTCAAAGCTTCAAAGAATTATAGTACAAACCCAACCTGGTTACTAGAGTATTGTGGTAGCTTCCCAAAGGTGAGATGTGCTTGTTGTTTCGTTAACTTAGTATCCTCTTCCAAAGATGAAGTCTAATTGATCCAGGAATGTACAAATGCTGGCTAGTAACAAAGAAGAGCAAGAACTGACTATGGCTCGCTTGATGCAAGACATGATTGAAAGCATATGGTAGGTAAAAACAAAGCTATGAACTGGTTGTCTGTGTGGTTCTAAAAAATTCAGCAACATAACTTCAAGAATGTGAAATATCTAACCCAATCATACGTGTAAAAGTTTGGCTTTTATAAAATTATGGGAAAGAAGAAGTCAATTTACATGTGTCGAACAAGAAGTGACAAATCATGCAAATGAGAGGCAGTCAACGTTCTAAACTTAGTAAATAAAGAAGATAATTCCAATACAAATCCAACAAGCCTAAAAATAGAATAAACGGTTGAGAAACGAGTGAGAAAATCACTCCCGAAATCCAAACACGTGCTTAAAAACGCGTGTTTTAATTGCGCGCTGGATGGTAATAGGACCTCCGCTGTTGCCAGAGGGGTTGTTGCGCAACCACTACGGCGGTTATGCAAATGCCGCTATTGCCAGAGGGACGGTTACACAACCGTTGCGGTGGTTGCGTAACCGCCGCTCTTTGGCAAGTGACGATTGCGTAACCGCCGGGGTGGTTGCGCCACCACCACTTACAACCAATGTTAAAAGCTAAAAATCGATCTTGCAAGTAAAACTGAAGTCTTGGGGACAAATCGGAAAGATTGATGTGAGTCAAAGGAGGGATTCAAAGGATAGAGGGAGGGATATGGATCTCATTTTTACCTTGGAAGAGGTTTTTATCATCATAGGAAACATATTGCATTTTCCGGGTTGCACCATGTAATTTTTGGGTGCGTACAATTTCCAACTTTGATAGATAGTTTGTTAGCCATAGATAGGGTACAACTATAGCTTATGGGTTTTGGAGGTATTATGTAGATGGTGCATCCCTTTAGATCTAGATTTAATATAGATCTTTATTGGGGCATGGGAACATCACATCAACACTTTCAAGTGGCGGGTTGGTGGGGAGGTGATAGCGATGACCTTTACACTAGAGTATGTCCATGCCATATTGGGATTACCTATCTAAGGGGCACATATGTTTTGTGAGGTGCTTGAAACGACAGGAGAGGAGGGATTTAGGAAGGTGGGTGACATGATCATATTGGTATCACCATAGATCGCTCATGGTCGGGTGAAAAGAATATGTCCATGGTCGGGTGAGAAGAATGTTATATGAAAGAGGAAAGTTGATGAAGATTTGATGGAAATATCTCTCAAATGCCACATATATATAGGGATCACGATTAAACATTGCAGTTTTTGTTAGCCGATGGTATTGATTGTGGTCGATATAGTCGTTTGTTGAAAAATGAAAGCCAAATGGTATGGACCATGGCCGATACCATTCTCTTTAGGCAATGCTTCATCAAAGGGTCCTAAAAGGAAGTCTCAGGTGATGTAAGAACATGGAGTTGATGAAAGGTGGTATGACGAAGGTACGTGTGTGTTGAAAGTAGATATGGAGTTGACCATAAGAGGTTGGTAAGGCAATGTCATAGGGAGACTGCAAAAGAGGCCTATAAAGGTATAAAAATCATACAGGGTGTTGTACCATGGATTTCACATCAAGGCCCTCTCACAAGTGCCATTGCCAACCAACCCAATGTAACCATTTTTGGTTACCCTCGCTCCCGACAATATTCTTGAGAATATCACTCTAGGGAAGCCAATGTGCCAATGGTGCCCGTGAAGAACAACAGTCAATAAAAGTGAAAAATTAGGTGTATGTAGCTAGCATTGAAGAAAAGAGCCTCCCCCTAACCTATTTGTAATTTTGCAAATCTAAAATAATGAGGTCCCTCACCTTAACCTCAAGTATCATCATCTCAATACAATTTGAGAGGTCCTCCATAACCTCCTCGTTAACATTTGTGAAGCCATCAAAGAAGAAAAACTTGGGGGTTGAGGTAGTACCTCATTGCATGAATGGGTTAGTGGAGTAAATTATTCCATCGCCAGTCAATTAGCTCCCAAAAGGGACCAAATCTGACTATATCCCTCTTATAATAGTTTTAGATGGCCTCTTTGGCCTTATCCATGGCCTCATAAATATATCCCATTGAGCTTTGCTCCCTATCTACCAAAAGGCTCTGACACCTATAAACAAATTAAATTTTAAAGTTACAAAAGTACAATTTAAGTAGCAATACATTCAAAAAATG
Organism: Taxus chinensis; assembly: GCA_019776745.2. NCBI lineage: Eukaryota > Viridiplantae > Streptophyta > Pinopsida > Cupressales > Taxaceae > Taxus > Taxus chinensis. The sequence goes on along the minus strand of CM034156.1, from coordinate 326,096,925 downwards.
AATCGAGTTGAAATTTAAATAGAAGTTTGAAGTTACCTTAATGATCTTTGCAACTCTCTTCACAATGACATCTTTAAAAAGTATCTCTGCGGTCCTCTCTCCATCGATTTTTTTTAATATGGCGAGTCGAGACATGCTTGACTCACGAATATTTGCTTCAACAGTGTCAAAAAACAAAAAATACTTTGCAACGTTAGGAACTTAGTTGCAAACCTTGTGAAACTTGTTCATGCCATCTTTTTTGTCTTGGCGTGTTCTCTCATCAAATTGAGAACCCAATGGTGATTACAAATGTATTTTGTTATATTTCTTGCATTTTCTACAACCAATCTCACCAAATCAATTTTGCCTATGTCCTTTAAAAGTAGGTCAAGGCAATGGACCGCACAAGGGGTTCAAAAAAGTGATGGATACCTATCTTGAAGTAGTCTTCCAACCGCCACATATGTTGCTTTGTAAGTGACAATTTACACAACATTCTTGATGCCCACCTCTAAAACAACGTCCTCCAACATAAGGCTTAAAGTTTTTGAATTCTAATATGTGTTAGAGGTATCAATTGATTTGAAAAAAACAATCTCACCATTAGAAGCTGCTAAAAATTGAAGAGGGTGTGGTTCCTTCCATCTACCCACCCATTCAAAAGAATGGTGCATTTGAACTTCTGCCACTGCTTTTGTTCTTCCAAAATTAACTTTACATTTGCAACCACACCCTGAAGCGACCTTCCACTTAAGTCTCTTAGAGAAGGTGCCTTGTACGCTTTCCTTGCAATCGTCAATGCCGTCACCAAATATTCCTAGTATGGACTCTTCACCACATTGAAGGGAAGGTTGTTGTAATACTAGGAATCTTCACATGCCTTAAGTGTTTCTTAGTGCACCTCCTTGTTCCATCTTGTACCTTGCAGCGAAGGTTGTGCCCCAAGTATATTTCTAGGTATCAAAAAACTATGTTCCTGGCCTTTGCTTGAACTCAATCGAACAGATGTGCCTCATAGCCGTGGACCATGACTAGATCCCACAATTGTTTTCGCATCTCCCTCCATTTCCGCTGCCATTTCAGGTCTAATGGCTGCTTGTACACTTTCTCTTTCTAGTTTCTTCTCATCCAACAATGCAAGCTCAACCCCCAGTTCTTGTTTTGCCTCTTCTATGGCATTGGGACATGGCGCGAGTTGCAGCAAACAATGCATGCAACATGGTACTTGAGGTGACTGACATCTTTTAAAACCTTCAAGCAGAAATTGTAAATTATAGTCCCATCAACTAGTTCATGTATTCCATACTTTAAAGTGGCGGTATGGTTATTAGTGGGAATACTTTCACTGGTTGATGTTGAGCCTAATGTGGAGCCAGATGCCATTATATGCTAACCTGCAACATATTCAAATACAATTTAAAAAAAAAACGACATTAAAAAAATTCACAAGTTTATAAATGTAAATATTAAGTAGAAACATCACAACTCACTTGGCACTTAACACATTAAGAATAACCATTCACTTGGTATGTAACAATAGCAATAGCTATTAACGAGGTTATCATTTATTGAGTTACAAAACATAAACATTAGCTCAAGAAACCACATCTAGCCATGTCAATAAAAAAGTAAAAGATAGATGAGACATATAAGGCTCAAGCCACTAGACATAAGAGAAATGTTCCAAATAAGTTGATAAAAGACTTTGGATGAATGTCATAGAGGCAAAGTTAAAGTCTAAATGAAGGATCTAGGCTCTTCCACAATATCAATGTGTTTACTTTGCCCAAGGAAATGAGAGTAGAAGCAAAATTTGATATTAATGGCGATTCACGAAAACTACGATAACATGCAACCGACCAAAATAACAAAATTAGAAGAAATAATTTCCACTGTAGAGAACAAATGAATGCTTGCATAGGACAAATCAGGCACTGTGATCAACTATAGGATTTTTTGTTTTTGGTGATTAAAGAGGCTATGTATATGTAAATGAAAATCTCATTGTGACACCATTTTAAAATTATATTTTAAATTTAAAATACTCTTATCAAATACTGTTAAGTGTTAACAAACAAACCTGGTCAGCTAAGGATAAGTTTCAATATAAAGTCATTAAAACATCAATAATCAAACAAAACTACTGTGACACAAATCCGTACATTTTTGAATTTAATAATGATCTCTATCACAGCAGTAAAGAATTACATGCTTGGAAAGATTCAAAGAAGAAAAAAAGAAAAAAAATAAAGAACTTACCTTGAAATAAAATTCCTTATAGCTGCTCAATAAATTTGCCAATGTCTCCCTTCAAGTCACTCAAGGGATGCTCAAATGCTGTGTGATAATATTGTGAGGGTGTGTAGGGCTTATAAAGAAAAAAGTAAAACCCACGTTTTTGCAATGTATGACCGTGTTGAAACCGTGTTTGACTGTTTTCCAATTTTTACCAGCGTTTCCGAGCATGTGCTCCAAACTTGCCAAGAATTGGCGAGTATTGTGCCAAAACTCGCTATGGGTAAACTTGCGAGTATAAATGGCAAAAAATCGGGACTGAATATTATGGCGAGTACTCACTGACTTGCTGAGTACTCACCAAGTATGTATACACTTGACTAGCCTATATATTCTCCTAATCATGTATTTCGCAATCAATTAATTTTCTTATGTAGACTTAATATACATTTGAGATATTTCTCTCATTCTTGCTCTCTCCAACTTATCGCTATGTAGGCTATGCCTCGGTGCAATTTTGATCCTCGTTAGACCAGAATCCAATAGTTAGTTTATTGGGTTATTTTCTCTTCATCATGATACTTGGTGAGAATTTTGGGTTGTCTCATCTAGTTGACTTTTTTCTTTAACAATTTCCCTTGCATTGGTAGTGGTGTTAGGGTTAACCCGCATCTTGTGTAGTTTTAACTTATAACCGATTAACCGCATCTCCAACTACTTTTCCATTAAGGTTTTCGAGAACAATTGCTGAGTTGTCTTGTACCTCGTGTATTTGGAACAGTCTGAATCACGTCATTTTGAATTTTTTCATCTTTGTTTTCGTTTGACTGTTAAAAAATCTGAAACCTTTCTTGCTGAAAATACCTGTACTAAAAATTCTGATTTTTATAAACAAGTTCCGCGGTTTGATCTTGTCCATAAAACACTTCTGCCTGAATTTACTTATGAAAACCCCAGAATCCAATAAGCGTTTTTTATGTATGATGAAAATTATCAAAAGTAAAACTATTGTACTCTTTGCAGCTGCAATAACTGATATGAACTGTAGCATGTCCATATGACACTATAACAGGACCGAGAGATGCTTTGGAAATCGTGTATGATAATTTAGCACACATACAACACAACAGCAGACCTGTATGGTGATAGAAAAGGAGCATGCAATGTATGGTGCAACAAACACGACATATGGTGGAAGAACAATGTACGATGGAAGAATGGCAGCGCTGCAGTGGGAAAGAAGAGCTGTCTAACAGATAAAGAAGTATCGGAGTCGGGCATGAGGACCCCACAAAAATGTGACCATATGGTACAGTAGCTGCACTTGTACTTTTGGAATTATTGCTCTCGAACCACAACTTCTGCACTTCCACACCACAGTTGTAAGGCCCTTCCAAACATAAGATAATGTAATGCCTCGTCGTCAATGATTATGGTTGACCGAATTATGCTTCTACCCAACTCCAGTCTGATCTGCCTTCACAAGGGCAACGGTGCCATAAATGTTTGCTACAAAAGCTATACCACCCAAACAATACTATTTCCAGAATTATATATACATAGCATGAAGATAACACATTGGAATAGGAGAGAAATATATTTATTGTATAGGTAGTGTAACTGTAAAGTACGTGCTTGGTATAGGGAGGACTTGTCACATCAACCCCCTTCCCCTGACATTCAACTTTCTATTTAAGACCAATGGTTGTTTGTTGAGTCACAACCATCAGACCCAACCGTTCATAACTGAAAAGTGACATGCTATCAAAGCCGAAAATGCAAGGATTAACAATAGAACTAAGTCGGCTACCAAACATTTATTTTATTATATGCTGATGACAATACAAAGTGACGGAATACGGCTGGGTTAGCATTTGACCTTGAGCTTGATCAGATTAAAAGTAATATATATTTGTTTTGTTGTCATACTAGGTTCAAAAGGAATTTGGACTGGCAGATCAGGATTTGGCTGTAGCCAACTTTTAAAATTTAATAATAAACAAACATTAAATGTTATGAAACCTAGAAAATGAATGAAACAATTTAAAATTTATTCCTCGATCATATTTCTACTTTACTACTATGTTATTACTCATCTCCTTGATGAAGAATAATGAACAAGCTTGTATTGTTTTTGGTAGAAAAAACTGTGTTATATATCCTGCAAGGGTTCTTTTAATTTCCTTCCCTATCTATGCAAGGAGAGTAAACATTTCTGATTGAGCCCCTAGGTCATTTGATATCACATGCTTTTTAAACAAATGGAATTTGGTACATACTATTTTCACCAAGCCATCCATAAACAATGTACATTTACCTTAACAGAAATCTCATTTAACATGTTTGAAGGTTATCCTATCTCTTGTGGACCATTGACAGGATTAAGTTCAAACAAAAGCTCAAAATTGCTTCTTAATAAAGTAAACTTATGGCTAACAAACCTACCCAGTGATCCCTTTAGAATGTACTTTTTCTGATACAAAAGTTGATTACATATTTGTTTCACATTATGTTGTTTTGATTTTCTGTATGATGTTAATTTCATGAATGCAATGTTAAAGTGATTCAATGTGCAGTCTTCTCTATGAACTCTGCTAGATAATTGGATGAAGCTATTGATAATTTTTTTGGTGCCAATGCTAAGTCTAGTGGTTGTTGGTATGAATGAGGAGCATCTGACAGCCATCAGAAATTGATAAATGAATCTCAGAAGATAAAGGAGGAATACTAATACAGAATACCTTGATGTTCCACAAGACACAACAACCAAGAGAGGAGAAGTGAATTTATGGTCAGGGATTTTGACATGGTTGGAGCCTGGAGGGTCCATTGAAGATACAATATTGGCATCTATGGATTTCTTTTAGGGAAATCTCATTTGGGCTTTGAGAAGGAGAACTGCAAGAGAGTGAAAATGAAGTCCATGATTAGAAATATGGTGCAGTGGACTTGATATTGGATAGCTTGCTTTAGGTGAAAATCAGTGAGCAATTGAGGAATATTATAATTGTTTTGCTCTCTAGTTGCTTCATTGAACTTTCACTCATTGACTTTGCATGCTAACCTTGAGGGTGGACTTGGGAGGTAGTGTGTTGACTTTAATAGGGACAGGGAGGAAGAGTTCAGACTAAAGGAGAGTCATATGTCACCAGAAATGGTAGCACTGACATTGGTTAAGCACAACTTATTGCTTCAAGAGTAACCATATTGAATACTCTGCATGACATGGCATGGCACTAAAGATAAGTGATTCTAGTTGACAACAATTGATCTAAGTATTTCAAGCCTGGTTATTTTACAACATGGGAGACACTTCGAAAAGATCTTGTGAAATAATTCAATTTGTTGAGGGATGATAATGAGGTAGTGTACGAGACTTACAACCTGAAGAAGAGAAAAATCAAAGAGCGTGGCTTATCTCTAGGATTTTTTTCTGCTGCACTCATGTATTTTATCCTTGTGAATTTCCAATGGCAAAGTTAAGTGACAAAGCAAAGTGGTGTGTCGAGCAACCAAAGACGAGTCTTATATAGGGTTGAAACTAGCAGTCTATAGTTTTATAAATAAATCAACCCAATTTAAAAATGAGGCCTGCTCTAAAAGATAATGTCTTGTCCATATTTTCTCTTGTTAATCATTGTGCAGAATCCTCTCCCCACAAGCATAAGCTCAATACTGTCTCTTCCTTTCAAATTCTTAACAATCCAATAGAACAGGGCTTTCGCTGTTAGCGATACACCATAAAATGACATGAGTGCCTGCTCTGTAAGATTTCAAATGTGCTCCTCAATTGCTTCTTTAACATTAATTTCTGGGTAAGTGTTGGCATGTTACTGATAATTAAGTGATACCCTTGAGATTGCCTCAAGAGTTATGATTTCAGATTGATTTCATTTGTGCAGAAATAGCACAAGTTCCTGACCATATTTCACAGATATCCACCAATGATTGCCCTACTAAAATGAAAAGATCTGAGTGGGAACTGTCCACCTTACTGTTGTACTTGCCATGGTGCTTGATTGAGTTCTATCCTACTCAAAAACCTCCATCAAAATGCTTCTCTCTGGAGCGTAGACAACAAGATATAAATAAAATTTATCTGGCACTAAAAGGAATCAATGCCTGGTTAAGTATATTTTCTTTGAAAATATTATACAACATGACGTTTCTTTTTGTTCATCTGCTCAACTGTTAGCCATCTGCATGGTTTTACGTTGAAATTGATCTATATCTTAGTTGTTGTGCTTCATTTACTTTTACATGTCGGCTGTCCTCAGTAAAAGGATTGAAATTTGATTCAGTTTGATAAATTCTTTTTGTAGTGGATAGTTCAAATGGTAGAGATTAGGCCAAGCATGTTTTCTGGAGAAGTGGATAGATTCTTTTTGAAGGACTTATGTCAGGTATGTAACTGGATCAACAATCATATACATGCTCCCATGCTCTTTGCTTCTACCATTTCTATGCACAAAGTAAATTGAAACTTCTCCATTTTGTGAGGACTTCATTATTTGAAAGCAATACTCCTCAAATCAATATAATTTTTAACTTCCGTTAGTGACATGATATAGAAACTGTTGACTTGATTATTTATAATATTTAAAAAAGATTCTGCCACCATGTACTGCTTATCTCTATTTGTTTCTTAAAAAATCAGAATCATTAACCATACAATAAAGTATTCAAGGCAAAATATGCTTGTTTTAAGGGAAAATGCTTTGTAGCTTTGGAACTCAATCACAGAAAATGGGCTTTTTGTCAAGTGTAAATGTTGAGGTGCACTCAACAAGTGCCTATGTTATGTTGCACAGAGTATGGTAAAAGAGAATTCTGAACCCACATGAAATGGGATAGTCATTTGGTTGGAAACTTGGATAGACATCTAGTTGAAATGATTGGAAATAAGGAAATGTTGTGCGGAAGAAAAGTAAAAAAACTGAAGTCCATTGACACATAAGTGTTAAATTTAGATTCAGAGTTCTTCTTCATCGTGAAATAATAAATATGGATGTAAGATATTACATACTAATGGAAAACAATGAATAACCCTTTCTTTGTATTATAATGGTGACAGGAACATGATACATGATTACATTGTACTTTAAACATGATAATTTTAAAATGACAGGTCCAAAATGGAAATAAAAAAGAAGCAAGGACTAGGTTCTTTGTCATTTCCCATGCAGCTAATCCTATTTACATGGGTTCTGCCCAGTATATCCAAATCAAAATCATCATTATCACCATCTTTATCCTCTGGTTTGCCATATGTATCCCTAATTGGTAGGTCATTAATACTAAATAATCCATCCCTAACCTCTCAGAACCATTGATGATCTATCTTGCATCTTCCATATCCAAATCAAAATGGTGTCCTCTTTTGCAAAAGTTGCATGCTACTATTTGTTTATGGACCAAATTTCCTGCCTTAATTTCAGGTAACCACCTTCTCTTCACTGAGTCTATAAAGGAATATTTGCTTCAATTAATCTTATGAGGAAAGGAGCTGACAATTTGGGACATCAAAGTGAACGGACAACCTTTAATCTTGTCACCATTTATTACTGTCAACAAGATCAAAGGAAAGGAATTGCTATCTAATGGAATTGACTTCTTTTTGGGCTTTTATTATTTTAGGTTAAAGGCATAGGCTACCGTATGTAGCTGAAACTTAAGTTTAAACCATCTCATGTGAAAGTCACTGAAAAATATCTACAACTATGTATTGAAGCACTTCATTTGAATGTTTAGGACATTCAATTGTCTTTTTGATGCCCTATATTATAATTTCAATTGCCTTTTACACTTCACAATGAAGTGGGATTTGTATCTATATATTTAATGGTGTCAATACAAGTCTTGTAAAGCCTAAAGACTATCAAATATTGAAGGTCTTCTTACCAAATGATGATAAGCACATTTTCCTGGACAGTTTTTCCCATTGTTGGCTTGCCCATCGATTGCAAGTGTTAAAGAGGTTAACTTTCGCAGTTACATGCAACCAAATGCTAACTGATTTGAGACGTTGACCAGTTCTTCACATTTGGATACCCTTGAAAAGATAATCATCTACTTATGGATTACAGCAAACCTAGGGGAAAATAATATCCACCCAATGAATTTGGGGAGATGATAATATCCATCAAGTCGATTACTTCAAGCCAGGGGATGTACATAATGTCCCACAAGTGTATTATGGGCGTTAGAGACAAGATATTATCTACCCAATGGATTACTATAGACCTTGGGAAGAAGGTGATATCCCACAAATTATGAATACACGTCCTAGGGAGAAAATCATATTTATCCATGGATTGCTATAGACCAGGTGTGAACTATTGCAGTGACAACTATAAAACTTGAAAACGATAAACGGCATTAAAATAGTTGCAAATTCTGAAATATGCTATCATAATTATGTCAGAAAATACAAATCCACAGCAGCAAGAAAATTTTAAGATGCTTTTCCCTGGTAGGAACAATATGATTGTGAGTAATATTAATGGCACACTAATTGTTACCAAGCTCCCACAATAACTTTTGAATCCATGCCATCTCATGTGCAACATTCACTATTTCTTGAAACTCAGCCGTAATACTTGAGTGACGAATAACCGTCAAATTTGTTGCAAGACCATGAGATTAGACTACAACCCAGATGGAAAACTTATCCAGAAGTAGATTTCCTCTTTTCACTATCTTCAGCCCAATCTGCATCAGTATATCCTACTAATTTCTCATCTCCGCCTTTGGAGTACATGATACCCAAATGAGTAGCACCCCTTGATGTGCCTCAATATCCATGTGGCAACTTCCTAGTGGCTCTCTTTAGGTTCTTGCAGGAACCTACAAATAAGTCCCACAACAAAAGAAAGGTCTGTCCTGGAATGAGTTAAATACAAAAGACTGCCCACAAGTTGCCTATACAATGTAGCATCCACCCACAGAGAAGAACATTGTGCTGTCAATTTGACGCCTAATTGATATGGAATAAAGGAGGGGTTTCACTTCTTCATGTTGAATTTATTCAACAAATTATGTGTATATTTTCGCTGTGAAATGAAAATCCTTTCATCCAGCTGCAACACCTGTATCCCAAGAAAGGAATGCAGCAGATCTGTGGTCTTTCATCTCAAAAGAGTTCTTCAACTCAATTTTAAAACTCTGTATCAAAGAAGTATCATCACTTGTGATGATCAAATGTTATGAGCAAAATTACAATTTGCAACAATAGAGACAAAGAACACGAGATTGCAATTGTACATTTTCTGTAGACTATTGTATTCTGTATTAATAGATTACAAGCAAGCTTCTAGACAAAATGAAGCTTCTAAATGAAAAGAAACTTCTAGAGGAAAGAAGCTTCTAAGAAAATAAAGATGTACATAGAGATATGTACAACATTGAAGAATATGCAACTACTCACGTGACTATGTAAAACATTAATAAAGGACACTAGCCCATGTGACTATGAAAACAATTAATAAATCACATTAGGCCATGTGACTATATTTAATAAAATACACTAGCCCACGTATGTCTCATCATTTCCTCCCTGCCTAGAGGAAATTGTCCTCAATTTCAACAGATGATCTGAGCCATTTCGTAACTTTTAAGATAAACTAACTAAAAATCAAATTAGGTGGAATATGGAGGGCATGGAGATAACAAATAGTCATAGTAGAGTCCCTAACCTTATAGAATCCATATCTTGAATGAGAAGCTGATGGGTGTCATCCTTGTTTATGAATTAAATATATGGTATGCATTGAAGTAAGAGGAGAAGATGCCAATATTGAATATGTGAAAAGAAAACCATGGATTAGTGAGGAAGCTTTCTTAGGATCAAGACCGGTTGTCCACCAAGAAAGGGATTGAGCAATATGAAATTCATCATTTATTTGCAGAATTTTTAATTGAATCGGGGAAGAAGAGTCGATTATAGTTGGAGTAACAAAGTTGTTCACAAGTGGAATATGTTGTTCAACAGTTTGTCTTCAACATTTGTGTGCCTAACCATTTGAAGAGTGCATGATGCTTGTGCTTAGGATGGCAATGATCATGTAAAGATGATAGCAAAGAAAAATCATCAATTTCCTTGACAATCGTAGTAAGTGAAGATGACAAACTCAACTGTGTAGTAGGAGCCAAGGTGCTCGGTGACCATTGTGGATATCTGGTATGGTTGTTCTTGCGGTTGATTTTGTAGAAGCATAACTTGGAACTCTCTCATCATTTTTTGCATTAGCTTGGTTTGGTTCTCAACATCTCGAGCCATAATCTGTTCTAGAGTAGTAGTATGATTGACAAGGATATGCTTAGGAGTGCCAACACTCGTCAATTCCTGTGAAGGTTCTTGCTAGGATTCTGATGACAATAGGAATGATGGGCACCTTCATAAAACAACCATGTTAGTTATAAGAGTAAATTCAACAAACCAAGCTTATATGCCCAAGAAACTCAAGACCTGTAAATGCTTCCAAATACCAAATTTCTTATCAAATCTGTGACAAGGTCTATATTCTCTTCTCCTGCTAAAATACACCATTCAAACACATTTAGTGTTCTCAAGAAGAATCCAAACTCCATTCACTATTCTTTACCTTATCATTTTGTTTCTAGCCCTTCTTAATGCCAAATTCTACTGATTAGAACACTTTCTAATGAAACAAGACCGACTGTCAAACTTTTGGAATACCCTTTAAGGCTTTTTAGCTTATCCCAAAATTTTAGCACTTATCTTTTAACCCAACTCAATTTATTCCTCTTCTACCGTTTTCTCCATTAGCCTTCGTCTAGCCTTGAATTCACACAAAGCTTGTCGCCCAGAATAGATAGCTTGGTTTCAACACAAACGAAGCACCTTTTTGGATACCCATTAGGGTCTTACAACTTATGTCAATGTTTTAAGACTTTGAGATTCAATAAAACTTCTCCAAACTACAAACCTTGTCTACAACTAGGTCTCTTTACCTAGTAGCCCTGTCCTCATACAAATCCTCTTCTCCAAGACAAACTACAAGGTTTCCTGAGAATGTGAAAACACATTTGAGTACCATTTATCTTATTTTTGCTCCCCACTAAGTTTCATAGGCTAATTTCAAGCCTAACCCCCTTAACTCACTATCCAAATGAGGTGTCTTCTTTGAATAAGACTGAGTTTTAAAGCTTTTTTTGGTAATTCCACTTATTTCTTTGCCTCTAAACCTATCTAGACACCTTATCTCACCTCTTAAACACCCCTTTTTAATACTCTACTCCTCATGTTTGTCCCTAACACCATGAAAACACCATGTCATCACTGTCTTGGTCACTTTGGTAGGGTTTAAGTTGGTCTCTTGACTGTATTTTTGGATTTTCTTTCTTCATAAGCCTTCTCTATGCTTTCTAACTCTCTCAACACTCTTATTACACCTCATTCCATCCATAGTTCCAGTGTTAGTAAGTGAAATATAACGGTTCTTGTCCTTTAGTCAAATTTGCTCTCAAAACCCTCAGAACAAGGTATTCTTAACAATATGGACCGTGTTTTAACCTTTTAACCCACCTAACCTAATCAATTCACCTCGAAACTTCATATACACCTCTGTCCCACCTATATCCTCCTTTCCACCAATTTATAGATTTTTTCATTGGTTGAAAATGATTTTATTCCTATTTTCCTCTTCCAAACCCTAGACAGGGCTTTACCAGGCCCAAGAGGGAAATAAATGCATATTTTTCATAAATCAAACTGTAATGTCCCTCTTTCTCGATTAGTTCGGTCGAAGACCTTTTGGCCTGTTTTGTCTACCCGACGGCCAAAAGGGTGTTTTCAAGGGTGACTTTGGTTTATTATTTTATTATATGGTGCTCGAATTAAAGTAAAATATCATTAAAGCACATATAATGAATTAATAGACTGTTTGAGTGATTTTGACTTAGGAAAGTGCATTTAAATAAATTAATAAATTATTTATATTGCCTTTCTAGCCAAAAGTGCGACTTGATTAGTGAAGCAAAAATAATTAATTAAATATTAATTATATGGTGTTAGCCAAAAAGTGCGATTTGGCCTTTGGAGGGTTTCTGGCTATATGAGGAAAAATGCGGCTTGGGTAAAGCATTCAGAATATTATTATTTTCACTCAGCAGTTAGCACAAAGCTTTTGCAGACAGAATCCAAGGACGGAAACCCTCTGGATTATTCTTCTTGCGGACGGAAACCCCAGGAACAGTGAGAGAAGCTTCCATCCAGGAATCTTCATTGTTTACGCCAGTTATTCAGTCATTTCCAGCAATGTATTTTGAGGGTATTTTGGAGAATAAATTGCAGCAGTTCTTCTTCTATTGTGGGACTGATTTGGCTTGTTATTTGAGGTATTTAAATCTGATTTCTATTGTCAAATCATCTGTAGATTTTTGTGAAGTGAACCAAAGTAATTTTATAATTTTTAGAGGGTTTTCACAGTGGTTTTTAGACAGTTTTATAATCAGATTTCAGATTTGATTTCTGAGTTGATTTGACATCCAAAAATTATGATTCCTATATGAATGAGTTCCTAAAAAATATAGGCAAGCATCTGGGATAGAGAAAATAATTTTTGGAACTCATTTGATGCCCTAAATGTGTGGGCCAAAATAGTAGGAGGGTCAGATCTGCATGTTTGGTAGTTGCTGTTATAATTTGGTTTACATCATCTTGTTCCTTGTATTTTTCCAAGTTCGGGCATATGTCATTTGCCTAGATTGGAGTTGTGTAGAGAAAGTTATGCTATTTTGAAGATTGCAGCAGTTAGGGTTTCAAATATAAATTATTTTCCAGCTGTTGTAAAATCTGATTTTCGCCATAAATTCTCCAGGGTTGTTCTAAGGGTTTGGGAGAAAAAATAATTATTGTATGCCGATTTTGGGTGTGTTTGCATATAAAAATAATTATTTCCCATAGCTGCCAAAAGTATATTTATTATTTTGTGGGAAAATCTCATATTTGGGCAAAAGATCTATTGGGGATCTTTTTGTCTGAATATTTTTTTGTCTCATATGAGGAAATATTTATAAAGAAATCTGCTAGTTAAATCCTAGGCGCCTATTCTGCATTTGCCCGGTTGCGGGGTTTGCTGTATTTAATTTATCTATGCAGTTTCAGTGTGGTGTTTCATGAATTCTTTTGATATTATCAGTTCAGATCTGAGCCAGGGCATTATATTAAAAAATAAAAAATAAAATAAAATATTTAGATTTTTATATGATATTTCTCTTGCATTTGAGCTCTAAGCTTTTGCATAAAAAACTCAAAGGACGAAACCCCTTGTGAATTTTACCTCTTGTGGATGAAAACCCCAAGAGCTTGAGAGGGTTTTTCACTCAGAAATTCCCATTGATTGTAATCAGATTTTCAGAGTTATTTTCAGTGGTATCAGAGCAGTGTATCCTCCCAGCCTGTGTGGGAAGGTAACAGACAGGGTATTAAAATAGGAATTAGCTTTGGATGCTTCACAGAGAGGACGGTCCACACAGATACTACACCCGTAGACGAGCATGACTCGAAGCTGGTATTGCAGGTGGTGACAGAATGGAATATTTGGGTGAGAGACTTGAGAGTCCTCGAGAGGAACATGTAGATCCAGATAGGCATTTTATTCAGGATATGGCAGCCACGCAGAGGTAGTTATTACAGACCATGGAGCGCATGGGCACTACTTTGGACAGGTTGGCACTAGACAGGCTGCGGGACAGGCACGGCAGGAGGGATAGATCCGCATCAGTCGCTAGTAGCCACAGGGATCATAGCAGATCACCTTCAGAGATTGGGAGTGTTAGGGGATCACCACGCCGTGAGCGGAGGCATACTCATACAGAGGTGAGGAGACCTTCACGGACTGCAGATAGGCCTATGCGGCCTAACTTCTTGCCTAGAGGTGACACACTAGAGATTGAGGGACGACCAGAAGAAGTAGCTTTTCCGGACACTATCATGGCAGTCAGCGATGAGTGGAGGAGTTTGCCGCAGCTTGTGAGGGATGAATTTCCCCTCCTGCAGTATTGTGCTCAGAGGAGAGACAACATGAGGGTTGGACAGGACAGGAGACCTCGAGTGCAGCAAAATAGAGATTTACATCAGGTTACCAATAAGGTAACCCTCTCCACTTTTGATGGTAGTGGAAAGATCAGTGCTAGGGCTTGGATTCACAAGCTCGACACCTATCTTACCCTCAAGCCCATGAGGGAGCAGGAGGCCATACAGTTCGCTACATTGCACCTTGAGGGGGTGGCTTATGATTGGTGGAACCATGGGTTAGTTACGCAGGGTCATGAGCTTCTACATTCATACAGGGATTTTAGTGATAAATTGATTGCGAGATTTGATCGCAAGGATGTGGAGTTATATTACAGGGATTTGGCACAGCTCAGATAGAGTGGACATGTTGATTCTTACATCAACGAATTTCAGCGGATAGCCGTTATGGTTCCAGAGATGCATGCGAAGAGGGTGGTGATGTTATTTATAGAGGGCATCCATGACAGGATGAGAGGATTGGTCAAGGCTCTTATGCCTAGGACATTGCATGATGCCATTTAGACGGCATTGGACTTGGACGCTGTTATTAGCCAATTTTGACTTGCAAAATTGTTAAAAAATAATTAAAAAATGAAAAATTAGAAAATTTTGAAAAGTGTTACTTTGCGTGGTTCATTGGGCTCATCGCGATCGTCTTATTTTTGTGATCGTTTTGCTCTTCGTTTCGTGATTTTCGGGCGAGAACTCTTCCTGCCGGGCTTTAAAACGCGTTAAAATACATTAAAATAATTAATTACTTAATTGCTCCTTGTTTGATTAAATTAATTTTTAAAAAATCACTTAAGGAGTATTTAATTAAATAAATATAAATTAAAGTTCATTCGACAAGTTTTAGTGCCGGGGAAGTAAGCTTTCGTTTCCAACTGCCGGGAAGCCAAACTAGCTTCCGGAACCCGGATTTCCACTTTCCTGGCAATTTCCTTCAAATTTCCCGCACGTGGGTTTTCCTCTGCCAATTGTCAAATCATGGATTGGCAAACGGGCATAAAATTCCCCAATTTCCCACATGGGAAATTGGACAGGGATTGCCAACTCATTTTGCCATTCCCGTTGGCAATTGTCCGTTGCTTTTCCCATTTCCCCTGGCACTTAAGCCACTACCCGGGAAGAGAGGAAGTCAGATTAATTCCCGTAACTTCCTCCATCAAACCCGTTGGAAAAGTCGTGCGAAGCTTTCAATTGCTTCTTATTTCCTCAAGAAGACATAATATTTTGTCAGCATCATGCAAGAGAAACTCACGCCATTGTGAAGGAAGAAATATCAGTTGTGCATGCGAAGGAGGTTTTATCAAAATACTAGCCAGAGGAGGACAACAAATTTCCACGTAGGTATTAGGAGAGTGGAAAACAGGTTTTAAATAAGAGAAAGCAGCAGCTTTTCCATATGCGTGGGAAGAGGAGAAGAAATATTTAACATTTTTGAATCTTTTTCAAAACCCAAGCAAAGGAAGGACTGCGCAGAATAAAGGAAGTAAGAACAGTCCAAATAAATTTCTTTTCTTTAGAAGTTTCCACACATTTGGAGGAGCCGCCCCAGCAAGAGGAGACCACTGCTCTCTTGCGATTTTGTTCTTTTTCTCAGATCTGTTTTTCTTTTCGCCTCCTGCTCTCGTGTGGACGTCTTTGCATACATCTTCACAAAGCCGGAGGGTCGCTCTGTGTTTAGGCTCTTCCACTGATATCTGTGTCTATACATAACAAATGCCTGATGGACAAATGCCAAGCGATAAGACTGTCGGTGGTGGCGATGATGCATTCAATACATTTTTCAGTGAGACCGGAGTCGAAAAGCATGTTTCCTGTGCCGTGTTCTTGGATCTCTGCCTGGGTCGAATTCGGAAGCTGACGGACAACTGCACTGGTCTCCAGGGGTTCCTAGTGTTTCACGCTGTGGGAGGAGGTTTCAAATTAAACAAAGACAATTCCTTTTCCTTTCACGCATATGAAAAAATAAAATCAGGTTTAAATAAAGGAGATTTAAATTTTCTTTTCCACGTGAAAGGGAAATAAGGAGTCTTCTTGGAAAAGAAAAGAAACATTTGTTTTGTTTTAGAGGAAGAAAACAAATTTCTTAAAACCCACGCGCCAGGCAGCAGGCTTATTGCAGTATAGTAGAAGCCTTTTTGAACGCTTCCAACAAGCAGGTTGTCCAACTATGTTGTTATCTGTTCAGTATCAAATGCATCCACAAATTCGGGATTTTTCCTTCAAGATATTTCTATCAAAATCGATTAAGTGACAGTGAGAGTGTTACCAGGAGACCTGATTAAATTTATTACAAAGATTCTCTATTGAGACCTTACTTGTTTTACGATGTAACTCATGCAAGAGAATCTCATAGAGGTGGGTCTGTTTCATATCAGAATATTCATGAAGCACAATTTGCTTTGCAATTATATGAGCATCTTCAACGAGTCACTAAGCTGGTAGGCATTTGAGAAACCCAGGGATGCATGGCAACAATCTTTGGGAAGAGGAGATAGGATGGCGCCAGAAGATCAACGAGGAATGATAATCAGGTGTCAATGCGACCTGACCGAACCATGGGCAAGTACGTTTAAAAAAAAAATGAATTGTTTTTTGTGACTTGTTATATTCTGCATTTTCATCGGCCTTCAGAAAGAATGCGTGATGCATATGGATGGATCCGGGGCCCTGATAAAGCTTACAGTTTAATTGCTAAAAGCTGCAACAAATGAAGGTCACAAATAGCAAACATAATGCAGCTGTAAGCTTATCCTTATTTTGAACTCAGATCCATGGCAGCTTCAGGAAACAAATATTCACTGCCGTGTACAATGGCTTGGGAGAAAACATTCAAAGCTTCATCTGACCAGAGACTAGTTGCTGAAATGGGGGTATTGAAATCAAGTGAAAGTGAATCAGCTTTTGGATTGGTAGGAGGTTCAAGTGCAGCTAATAGTGAAGATTGTTTGGATGCTACAGGAGATTCAAAGGTAGTGGCAGTCGTACTTCCATCATTTCAAACAAGGAAAATGTTATTTTTGGTGATTATTGGTGTTGTTAAGTGAACCAATAAAATATAGGTTGTGCAGTGAGATGGAAGAGTCAGGTTATTCAATTTGTAGAAAGTGTTTGCAACACTAGACAATGTTTTTGACTTCATCAAATCAGATGTATAGTGCAAATAACTGGTTATATTTATTCATGGGGTGTTTGTTAAAGCCATGTTTTGTAATACCATTGGAGGTGAATTGCAATTTTGGCTCTTGGAGATCTTCTCAATGGCGAAAGACCAGAAGCTGGATTCTGATAAACCAAGGTGGCGTAACAACTACGGTCTCGCGACAAATGAATAATTCACCATGGAAAGGTACTCGGAGCATGTGGATGAATTGCTCAAGTTTCAAGCTCAGCACTCTTGTCATTTGGAGGATTGCAGAGCACAGTCAATGAGTTCATTCCCGTACGATCGGGATAGGCGGACTCTTGGCCCAATGGATAAGGCACTGATCCTAGGTGTCTTGATCTGGGTAGCACATTGCTGACTAGGATGTCTACGTGTGCATACAAGTCATTTAAGTGGGGTCCACATGTACCCATTTCTTTTATTTATGTTTTTTTTTCCTTAAATGACTTTTTAACTTAAGTGGTTTCTATTTTTAGTCACTTTTTAAAAGTTGGTTGAAAAAGTCAGTCACTTAAGTGCCCTATTTAATGTGCATTTAAAACCCTAACTACTTTGTAACCAACTTTCGGGTTATAAAAGGAAGTGAGGGGCTCATTTGTAAGGGTGACTTTGAGAGAGGAGAAGAAAATACTTTTGCGCAAGCTTTGTTTTAGGAAGGAACTTTGTGTCCTTTGTGAAAAACATTTTGGAGTTAATGAAATACGAACTTTGTGTCTCATTCATCGTCTCTTGTAACATTTGGTGTTCTTATGTTCATTAGATGTTAGGTGTTTAAATCTTGCATGCAAATATTATCTTTGATCTTATTGTCAACATTAGTAATCAGTTGTTCTAGTTCACAGTGATCAAGCTCTGATTGTCTACTTGCTCATATGTGTTCCCTTTTACACGTTCTTGTTTAACTAACTCAAACTCCGTTTTATTTGTGTTGGTTATTCAACTTTCCTCTTCATGCAATATTAGGCTCTGTTTTTACCTAAATCTTGCATGTTCTTTTAGTTCATTTCATTCCACTCCTTTCCTTCATTTCATTCTATCTCCTTCGTTCACTTTTCTTCCATTGATGTTCCAAAACACCCCCCACATACAATTTCGAATGTACAAATGTAAATACAGTTTTGGTTTTCAATAAAGGCAGCCTCACCTTCATTGAGGAGGGACTTTGTTCCCACACTGTTGCATGTCATTTGCATGCGTGCAAATCCATATGCTAACAGACACATCCCCCACTTCCTATCAGCCCACTTCTTATCAGCCCAATAAGAAGTTTCCCACGAGCTCCAGGCCATTTCAACGCTCTACCGCTCCGCAGAAGAGTGCACCACCTCCTAAGGTGGATTAAGAGATTCGTAACGAGTTAAGGAGGAGGAAGCTTTGCTTTCATTGCAAAGACCATTGGGAGCCTGGACATCGTTGCCTTGGTAAAGGCAAGGTGCATCTCATTGAGGTGATTTCAGATGGAGAGGATGATCACTTGCCAGATACAGATGTAGAGGATGAGGGCGGTGACCATGATGCACAGGGGGAGCAGCCTCAAATAGAGCTTGGCGAGGGTGAGGCATTGGATTCATCCGATGTTACTATTGCCACACTTTCAGGCGTTCCTAGGTACTATCCCTTTCGGCTGAAGGGAGTGCTTAAGGGACAGCGGATTGTTTGTCAGATGTCTGGTTGACAGTGGAGCTACGCACAACTTCATTGATGAGGGGTTGGCGGCGAAGCGAGGATTACAGGTTGAGGAATTTGATGGGTTTAGCGTACGGGTGGCAGATGGATTTGCTATCAGTTGCACTAAGAGGATTCCACGACTTAGTATTCAGATGGGGAACTATACATTGACCGATGACTTCTCGGTTATTGGACTTGGTGAGATTGATACAGTATTGGGTATTCAGTGGTTATAGTCCCTTGGCAGATATGTGCAGGATTTCCGCAGGATGGAGTTGGAGTTTATGGTGGATAAGAAGAAGATTGTGCTTCGGGCTCTTTCTGACAGTGGGCCTAAAGTTGTTTCAGCACGCATGATGGAGTCTATAGTGAGACATGGAGAGGTTCAATGGGCAGCCCAGTGTTTTGTTTTGTCCAAATCTTCTTCAGACGATGATTAGCCTTATCATATTGACATCTAGTCCATACTGGATAAGCACGGCCCAGTGTTTGGTGACATTCCTCCAGGTAGACCACCAGATAGAGGGTTTGAGCATGCTATAGAGCTTGAGGAGGGTGCTAAACCCGTGATGACTACACCTTATCGCCATCCTAAGACATACAAGGATGAGATAGAGAAGGCCATTAGAGAGCTCTTGGAGATGGGACACATCCGTCCTAGTTCTAGTCCCTTTGCTTCTTCAGTAGTTTTGGTGAAGAAGAAGAATGGGACCATGAGGATGTGCATTGACTATCATGCATTAAACAAGAAAACCATCAAAAACAGGTATCTCATTCCCCGCATTGATGAGTTGTTAGATGAGTTGCATGGATCTATCTACTTCTCGAAGATTGATCTTCGATCAGGCTACCACCAGATTAGAGTTCGGGATGAGGATATCCACAAGACAGCCTTTAGGTGTCACTATGGGCACTATGAGTTTTTGGTGATGCCATTCGGACTCACTAATGCACCTGCTACATTTCAATCATGTATGAACCATCTCTTCAACAAGCAGTTGAGACAGTTTGTGTTGGTGTTTTTTGATGATATTCTGATTTATAGCAGTACATGGGATGATCATTTGAGGCATCTTGATGAGGTACTTAGCATAATGGAGACTCAGTCTTTGTTTGCTAAGATGTCCAAGTGTGAATTTGGACTTATGGAGATATTGTATCTTGGGCATGTCATTGGGGCTAATGGGGTCAAGGTCCATCAGGAGAAGATACAGGCAATGCAGGATTGGTCACCATCCAGGAATATCTCTGACTTGCGAGGATTCTTAGGGTTATGCAGTTACTACAGGAGGTTTGTGAAGGGTTATTCTCAGCTGGTAGCTCCATTGACAACTCTTACACAGAAAGGTGCATTCAGTTGGTCAGATGAGGCCCAAGTGGTATTTGAGAGGCTATAGCCCAAGTGGTATTTGAGAGGCTATAGGTAATTATGAGTACCTGTCCAGTTCTGGCTCTTCTAGATTTCTCATGGCCCTTCATTTTAAATTGTGATGCTTTGGGATTGGGGATTGGTGCAGTTCTTATGCAGGATCGCCATCCTATTGCCTTTGAGAGCCGGAAGTTGAGGGATAATGAGAGATTGTATTCCACCTATGATAAGGAGATGCTTGCCATTATGCATGCCTTGGTAAAGTTTAGACAGTATTTGGTGGGTGGAAAATTTGTGGTGAGAACCGACCACAACAGTTTGAAATATTTCCTGGAACAAAAGGAACTCAATGAGAGGCAACAAAAATGGGTCAGTAGGATCCAGGCATATGATTTTGACATTGAGTATGTCAAGGGGACGAAGAATGTAGTGGCTGATGCACTTTCCAAGAAACCCCATTTCGCTGCCCTATGTTCTTTGAGCGAGATTTCAGCAGATTGGAAATCTCAACTGTTAGTTGAGGATTCCAAAAACACTTGGGGATGTGACAATATGGATGGAAAAATTTAGGATGGCCGGTATAAGGTAATAGCTGATCTGATTTTGTATAAGGGCAGAATTTACCTAGTTCTTGAATCTGAACTTAAGGAGAAGATTATGCATGCTTTCCATGATGCACCACTTGCAGGACATCCAGGGTATTTTAAAACATACAGGAAAATTAGAGAGAAATTCTCTTGGAAGGGTCTCAAGGATGATGTTTTGCGCCATGTCCGCGAGTGTATGACTTGTCAGCAGAACAAGTTAGAGCATACTTTCCCAGCAGGTTTGCTACAACCATTACCTATTCCGGAGCAGAAGTGGGAAAGTATTTTGATGGATTTCATAACAGGTCTTCCCATGGTGCAAGGGAATGATCGCATTTATGCGGTAGTGGATCAGTTGACAAAATATGCACACTTTTTCGCTATTCCTACCAGCTTCAAGGCACCTCACGTGGCTGATTTGTTCTTTCGTCAGATATTCAGGTTGCATGGGCTTCCGAAGAACATAGTTAGTGACCGGGATAGCAGGTTTATGAGCATATTTTGGCAGGAGCTTTTCTGTTTGTTTCACACTAAGTTGATTCCTAGCACTAGTTATCACCCTTAGACAGATGGGCAGACAAAGATTGTGAACAAATGGATAGAGGGTTATGTTCGTAACTATGTTGCAGGACAACAAAAGGCATGGGTAAAGTTGCTATATTTATGTGAGTTTTGATATAACACCACTTACCATATGTCTATTGGTATGTCTCCATTCCGAGCATTGTATGGATATGATGTGAGATATTTTGTTGATTTGGCGTTTGGGGACAGTAGAGCTCCCAAGGCTCAGGAGAGTTTACAAGATATTCAGGAAATCCTTAAGGTGCTTAAGGAAAACATTCAGCGGGCCCAGAATCAGCAGAAAATGTATGCAGATAGGCATCGAGTGGAGAGATCATTTGAGATAGGGGATATGGTTTTTCTACGACTTCAGCCTTACAGGCAAAGTACTCTCAAGAAGAGTGGGGCTGAAAAGCTCAAACCGCGATTTTATGGGCCATACAGGGTGTTGAAGAGAGTTGGTGAAGTGGCATATGAGCTGGAGTTGCCTTCCGAGAGTAAGATACATAATGTTTTTCATGTGTCTTGCTTGAAAAAGGCTTTGGGGCAGAACATTATTTCCTCTACAGATTTGCCACCCCTGGATGAGGAAGGGAGATTAGACCTAGTGCCAGAGGAAATCTTGGACAGCTGAGAGAGGAGACTGAGGAACAGGGTCATTTGGGAGTTCCTGGTGAGGTGGAAAGAATTACCAGAGGATGCTACATGGGAAGGCGAGGTTATATTACAGCATCCAGCTCTACAGTTGCTTGGGGACAAGCAATCTCGGGAAGGGAGGACTATAATGTCCCTCTTTCTCGATTAGTTCGGTTGAAGACCTTTTGGCCTGTTTTGTCTACCCGACGGCGAAAAGGGTGTTTTCAAGGGTGACTTCGGTTTATTATATTATTATATGGTGCTCGAATTAAAGTAAAATATCATTAAAGCACATATAATGAATTAATAGACTGTTTGAGTGATTTTGACTTAGGAAAGTGCATTTAAATAAATTAATAAATTATTTAAATTGCCTTTCTAGCCAAAAGTGCGACTTGATTAGTGAAGCAAAAATAATTAATTAAATATTAATTATATGGTGTTAGCCAAAAAGTGCGATTTGATCTTTGGAGGGTTTTTGGCTATATGAGGAAAAATGCAGCTTGGGTAAAGCATTCAAAATATTATTATTTTCACTCAGCAGTTAGCACAGAGCTTTTGCAGACAGAATCCAAGGACGGAAACCCTCTGGATTATTCCTCTTGCGGACGGAAACCCCAAGAGCAGTGAGATTGAAGATTCCATCTATTGAATCTTCATTGTCTTACACTAGATATTCAGCATTTCAAGAACAGTTTCAGAGAAGAAGACCTACCAATTGCAGCTGTGGGCTTTTGCACATCTATTTGTGTGGAGCCGGCTTCTCCTAGGGAGAGACTAGGGTTATGGTTGTTGTTTGGTGCCTTCTAGAGGCACATAACATCGTATATTCTAATTTATCGTAATGTTTAAGTAGCTGGAATCCATCAATTTGGCTATGTTTTTGAGGAGTTTATCTATCATTCTCAGCCCTTGGTTTGTGGCTGCCCTAATCGCTGTCATTAAATTTAATTATAGCATGGGTTATCATCTCTGGTTTTGCTCCAATTTTTTGATGCAGAATTGGATGGATATTAAATATGACAGTACTTGAAATAATTATTTAGAATCTGCCATTTTTCAACCCTATTGTGCATGGTTATATGGTGAATTTAATGTCCCTATATAGTCACTGCTAAGGTTTCAAGTTGAATATTAAAGTTATAAAATCTGAATTTACTTTCACTTGGGGTTTGTGCATGATTTCTTTTGATATTATCAGTTCAGATCTGAGCCAGGGCATTATATAAAAAAAATAAAAAAATTATTCAGACAAAAACGGACAAAAAGAAAAATCTCATATGTAAGAGAAATATCATATGAAAATGATTTTATTCCTATTTTCCTCTTCCAAACCCCAGACAGGGTTTTATCAGGCCCGAGAGGGAAATAAATGCTTATTTTTCATAAATCAAACCTTCAAGACTTCAAATTTATTTCCTCACTACCCATGATCTTATTTTCCTTTTCCCTTTTGGATGTTTTTCCTAGAAAGACACCATTCATGCCCAACAACAAATTTTGCATAACTTTTGTATAGGGCACCCTGTTTTTTCTGAGTTTAAATGGTCACATGCCCAATACACCTCTGTAACTCTTTATATATCAGTCACACCACATTCATGTCTAAAGTATCTTGAATGTCTACAGGAAACAATTAGAGTTCTTTCTTTTAGTTATTCACTCCAATATATATACTCTAAAACCCTTGTATTTAAAGACCTTATACAGTCACTATCTTATTCTTGCACAAATTACAGTCACGAGTCTAGGTTTGTCAATTTAATAAAGCATCTTACTCATCCTGATATCACACCAATACAGTCCTATCCCAACGGGCACACAACTTTCAATAAAACTTAACAAATTCTCAAGCACATAACGAACCCATATCTCATATTGTGCATACTACCTCTTCTTCAAATGATCACACCATAATAAACACATGAAGATCTTAATAAGAAAAACAAACCTTCTACACCTTGCTTGTAATGTCCCCTTTTTTGGGACATTACTAATATATGGGTTCATCTCTTTTATTTGCATTGTAACCCCTTGGCATTCCTAGCGCTACAAGTGGGAGTTTCTAGGTTAGTAAAATTTGCACATAGGTTAGTTACTTTTATTTATTTAATTAGAAAATAAATAAAGTGCACATAGTCTTAGTATTAAATATTTTATTATAATGGGAGTTTATGTTTTCCCTCCAAAAGGGAAAAGGTCGGTCATTGGATATTGCACCCCTTAGTTCTATTAAAGGAGGTTGCATTTCCTTAGAGGGGTATGTTGATTGATTATTTGATTTCACTCTATGCTTAAAGTATTAGGATGTATGCCCTAGTTCTTGCATTGCTCTCTCTGTCATTTGGATTCATTGTTGAAGAATATTGAAGACTCCATTGTGCTCTCGTGTTGAGTGTGTTTATGCATGGTTTTTCCATTCTAAGATTGGCGACTTGGCTCATATGTTGATGCATTAATTTGTGAGGTTAAATCTACATGTTGTGGCTCAAACTTAGTGATTTTGGAAGGGTTTATGGTATTTTATTTACTGTTGTTCACTGCTGTATTTATTAGAGCTAAAGTGACTTGCATGGGAGGTTGTTTTGGCATGTTTTAGAGTCTTTTGAGCTAGATCTGCAATCTGATCTGTATTGACATATTTTTCCAAGTGTGGGACAGATATTTTGAGGGTTTTTGAAGCAAAGAAAGAGTTGATAATAATTTGTGCAATTTATTCTAACCCTAGCGACTGGTTTTCTGATTTTGGGAGCTGTTTTGAAGGGGTTTCAGTGATCTAAACATTCAGAATCATATTTCATTGGAAAGACCTTGAATTATAGAATAATCTGCATTTTATTTGGTGGAAAAATATTGAGTATTGAGCATGATATAAATTTTTGAAGTTTTCCGCTGTTCTGAGTGTTTATTTAATTAATTAAGTGCTGTTAAAAATCAGATCTGAATGATGTTAGCATTCTAATTAGTTTTCCCATCTAACCCACCACTTTGGCATACTCCAACCCCATTTTGGGTTGTATTATTGCCGACATTGGGTTATTTGAGGTCAAACTAAGAAGATCTAATCTTCCTAGGATTGATTTGGTTAATTAATTGGGAGAAATAAGGAGGAAGTAATTTTAATATTTTTGGGGTTGATTTGATGCCCTAAATGTGTTGGGCGACCTACTTTTTAGGGCAAAACTAGGGTTTCGTGTTGACTGCGCGAAATCTGATTTTTGCATATTATTCTTCATATTTTTGTGGCCGAATATCTAACATCTTAGCTCATTTGGACTTCTTTAGTGAAAGATATGAATTTTGAAAAATTGCAGCAGTTGGGGTTTGAAAATTAATTATTTTCTAGCAGGGTGTGATTAGATTTATGTTATTTCCGAAACTTGTCCTAGAAGGGGACATTACATTCCCACAACTTCAAGAATACTGGAAACCACATTTCTTTCATTCCTCTTTTTCTTTGCCTTCATATTTACAAAATTTTCGAAGAAAATTCTTGTTTTATTAGAAATCGATGAGCCCATACAGGTTTTTCAGAGCCTTCTAAGGCTTTCTACACCTGTATTCTCCCTCTTTCAACCTTCCAAAACTAACTCCTCTTCCCATTCAAATTCATCCCTTATTATCAAGAATAGAGGTAGTTAGCGTGAGTTCTAACACCCAATCCATGGTAAGAGATGACCACTAGTTATGAAACCCTAACACAAAGGGTGAAGACATCTTATTTTCATCCCATAAGGTCTTAGATGACCTTTTACTTCATTATTGGTTCTCACACTTTACATTAGACCTCCCCATTTTATTTCAGAAATTCAAATTTTGAAAAGATGCATTTTGGAGGGAAACCCACAAGGATCCCTTAACACCCATGGAGGGACTCGAGAAGGTTAGAAAACACCCTAAAACACTAAAGAGGCCTAATAAAACCCAAAGCAAACTAAAATTTGACGAAAATCAAAATTTCGTCTTTGTACATGATGATGCTCCGGCATCAGATTCCCTTGTAACTTTTGGATCCATTTGGGGTCAAATATGGGATAAAGAAATAGGATCGACCAAGATTTTGCAGCCAGTAATTTGAAAGAAAAGAAAATATC
Source organism: Taxus chinensis (assembly GCA_019776745.2). Taxonomy (NCBI): domain Eukaryota; kingdom Viridiplantae; phylum Streptophyta; class Pinopsida; order Cupressales; family Taxaceae; genus Taxus; species Taxus chinensis. Next base: position 326,070,578 of record CM034156.1, on the reverse strand, counting down.
CCCAACTAGGAGATATTATTCCAAACTTGCAAAAATTCTTGACTTTTAACTTGTAGGCATTTTGTCAAACAGTTTGCATGCAATGTTTAGAACATCTATGACAATGATCATAAATCCATCACATAATTATGAAAATATTCAAAGATTGCATAGTGTCATTCCGTCAAACAATTGGCAATCATTCTATTGAACTTGAAATGTCATTGACACTCTCATAAGCAGTTAGAAAAACAATGAATAAGGCAAAGACATTTTAACAAACATTTATCATATATCCAACTGAAGCAAACATTCCAATATATAGTGTTCAGATTAATAATTTCAGACCTCTTAAATGATACATCTGTTGGTAATATATTTTCTGAGTGTAGTGATCCATGGTGCTAGGTTGCATTCAATATTAAACTCAGAAATTATTATTCCTTTAAACAACTGAGTATGGCTGAGTTGTACAACATAAAAATCAGTCCTTTGTGATGGATTATTAAATATAAAACTGAATATGGATTCTTAGAACAATTCCATATGACATATTTAAAATTTAGAAAATATCATACTTGCAACAACCGAGAATGATTGTTTGTACAACAATAATAATAGTCTGATTTTCTGTTTAAAATTGCATTAATACTTCTAAAGTAGCAACACCCAACAATAGATGAATATTAGACAACCACGATTTTGCTTGAAATGCCCACACTGCCTTCACAAATAAACTCCAGTATGAAGGAAATGGTCTTCAACACCTGTAAATACAACTACTAAGGATTGAGAATGAATCCTCTCACCGAAATAGCCCTTCCTACTAGGGTTCAAAGTCTCCTCTGCACCGAAACCAGGGATCCCAAGGGATTTCACTCCTTGAGCAAAAGAAATGAAAATGCAAGCTCACCAAACTTTTTCCAGAGGTAATATCAAATGAACATAATTTTTATTTTAATCCTCAAGTCATCCTTATAATTTCTTTGAAATCCTAATCCTCCACTTTTTCCAATGCCACTTTATAAAATAATAATTAATATTTCATTTAGTCATAAGCCATGACTTAAAACACCTCAAAGTGAAATTAGAATAGAAAGTGCATTAAAAAAACATCTCAACGTAAAATTATAACGTTAATGCATATAAGGGTCCAAATATTCCCTTTACATCTCCCACGCCCAAGTTCCCAAGGGAATAAACAAGGAAAAAGAGCAGAATAGGTCAAATAGGCCTTCGAGCGTTTGGAAAGGGACGTTACAGTTTCCCCTTCCCAAGATTACTTCTCACCAAGCAATTGTAGATTAGGGTGCTGCAAAATCTGTTCACCTTCCCATGTGGCATCTTCTAATGGAAAATCCTTCCACCGTATCAGATATTTTGTGATGACTCGGTTCTTGTGTTTCTTCTCTCACACCTCAATAATCGGTTTCAGAACTAGAATCAACTTGCCCTCCTCATCCAATGGTGGCAACTTAGTAGACGAATCAATATGTTGTTTAAGTGCCCTTTTTAGGCAAGACACATGGAAAAAATTGTGGATCGTGCTATGCTCAAGTAACTCCTCATATGCAATCTTCCCAATTCGTCTCATAATCCTATAAGGCCCATATAATCGTGGCTTCATTTTCTCTGTACCAGTCTTCTTCAAGGAGGCTTGCCTATACGGTTGTAGGCGAAGGAACACCAAATCTCCCACATCAAATGATCTCTCCACCCTGTGTCTATCAACATACATCTCCCAATTTTGTGCCCGCTACATATTCTCCTTGAGAGTTTTCATGATGTTCCGATTTTCCCGAATCTATTCATGAGCTGTAGGAGCTCGATTATTTGATATCACCAAATCTACAAATGATGAAGCATCATACCCATAAAGTGCTCAGAATGGTGTCATGCCAATGCTCATATGATAGGTCGTATTGTAGCAACGCTCGCCCAAGTACAACCACTTAACACATGCCTTTTGATGCCTTGCCACATAACTCCACAAATAACCCTCTATCCATTTATTCACAATCTCGCTCTGACTAGTGGTCTGCAGATGATAACTGGTATTCAGTGTCAACTCTGTACTGGCTAACCTTAACAACTCCTGCCAAAATGTACTCATGAATTTGTTGTCCTGATCACGATGTTCTTAGGCAATACATATAGCCTAAACATCTCCTCAAAGAATAATGCTGCTACCTGTGGTGCCTTGTACTCAAACGACATCGCAAAGAAGTGAGCATACTTTGTCTATCTGTTGACCACCACATAAATGCAATTCTTACGTTGAACCTTGGGTAAGCGCTTAGTGAAATCCATGGATATACTCTCCCATTTCTGATCCGGAATAAGTAATGGCTGAAGCAATCCTATAGGGAATGAGTGTTCATATTTTCTTTGTTGACAAACCACACACTCTCTAATATGGTTAAGGACATCGTCCTTTAACCCTATCCATGCAAATCTCTCTCGTATATATTTGTAAGACTTGAAGTACCCTGGATGACTTGTCAATGGGGTGTCATGTACGACACTCAAGATCTTCTTCTTTATCCTTGACTCAGGCACAATGTATACCCTACCCTTTTAGTATATCACATCGTCCACAACCTTATACCTGTCATCCTGTATCAATCCATCCATAATCTCACAAGTAAAATGGTTCTTGGAATATTCAACCAATAAACGAGCCTTCCAATGAGCTGAAATCTCTAACAGAGCAAAGGGATGGCTGCCTGGATAATGCATCAGCGATTACATTGTTCTTTCCCTTTACATACTTTATATAAAAATTGTAAGCATGTCTCTTGCTTACCCATTTGTGCTGATGATCATTGAGGTCTTTCTGTGCCATGAAATACCTCAAGCTATTGTGATCCGTTCGAACCACAAACTTGTTGCCCACCAAATACTGTCGAAATTAGACCAAGGTATGCAAAATAGCCAACATTTCCTTGTCACAAGTAGAGTACCTTGGCTCTACCATACTCAACTTCCAACACTCATAAGCAATGCGATGTTTATTCTGCATCAGTAGTGCACCGATACCCACACACGAAGCATCACATTCAATAATAAATAGCTGCAAAAAATCCGGTAATGCTAACACCGGGCATGTGCTCATCACCTTCTTAAGGTGATGAAATACTTGCTCTAGAGATTCTGACCAAGCAAATGCCCCCTTGGTTAAATTTGTCAATGGTGTTGTCAACTAAGAGTACCCCTTCATGAACCTCCTATAATAGCAACAAAGTCTTAGGAAGCCTCTCAAATGAGTCAAAGTCTTCGACGGCGGCCAATCAATGATCACCTGTATCTTTGTCTGATCCACTTTGACTCCTGCTCCAATCACATATCCCAAATAGAGGAGCTTCCTCATCCCAAACTCACACTTGGAAGCCTTTGCATAAAGTGACCGTGCTCCCATAATAGACAAGATGTCATCAAGGTGTCTAAGATGATCGTCCCATGTTTTTTTGTGTATCAAAATGTCATCAAAGAATACTAGGACAAATTACCGCAAGTGGTGGTTGAACACATGATTCATAGAAAATTGGAATGTAGCTGGAGCGTTAGTCAACCCGAACGACATCACCAAGAACTCAGTGTCCATAATGGCACCTGAAGGCTGTCTTGTGTATGTCCAGCTCCCACACTCTAATATGATGGTATCCTGAACGTAGATCGATTTTGGAGAAGTACTCCACTGCATGTAGCTTATCAAGTAACTTATCGATCCTAGGAATGGGATACCGGCTCTTGATAGTCTTCTTGTTGAGTGCACGTAATCAATACACATCCTTTGAAATGTTCTTTTCTCTAAAATAACAAGTCGAAGACCCTTAGCCCAATTATGTTTCCCAATAGCTAAGGGGTGGATAAAAGGGAAACTCAGTCTTAATAAATTAATTATAAAGTGCAAAAAAAAGGAACTTTATACAAAGCACTTATATTAATTTATTTATGACTAAATAAAAATAAAAGGGAAAAGTCACTTTATATTTTTTATTTTTGACTAGGAGAAAATGCGACCTATATCGAAGAGGAGTAAAGGCCAAAAAAAATAACTGAATGCAGGAAAAGGTAAATGATTGGTGGTTGTGGGTGGCTAATAAGCCAAGATTGCTTATAAAAGCAAGTCAAATTGCTTAGAGGAGTATCTCTTTTATTTCATTAAAGTTCTGAATTTTGTCTAAGCTTTGTAAGCTTTGCAAATCAACTTCAAAGGACGAAAACCCCTTGAAGTCATCTCTAGAGGACGAAAATCCTCTTGAGAACTAGAAGAAGAACGAAAAATCTTCTTTTATTGTGTGAGGAGGTTCTATTCAGGAGCCTTCATTGATTTTTAGAGGTTTACTTCGGTTTTCCAGCAATGTTTGAGGGCTGTAATTTGTAGATCTGGGCAAGGGTTTGAAGAAGAATAATGGTTGCTGTGATTCCTCTTCATCTTCAGCTCATTCAGGGTGGAGTGACCCATATAGGAAGCTGATTTGTGTTGTTTTAGAGTTGTTTTGGAGCATATCTGTATTGCTGTTCCAAGGTCAGATTGTTAGACATTAAATCAGCCATTTTGTGTGATTTTCGGCCCAAGGAATTGGTGTTTCCCGCTGTGTGTATGAAGGAGCGAACTGCAGATTTTTAATAAATATTCAGCCCTCATTTGAGGTTCAATTTGGTATTTTTTTATACATTTGTCATAATAAATTCAGCTGATCTTTTTTGATGATAAAAAGAGTGATTTGGTTTCAGTTTTGAATGATTTGAATACCCTAGGCAAGTCACATTTTTTGGTATAATATTCAGATCTGCACTTTAAAATTTTTGTATATCTTCTATTTTGCTTGGGATTTGTCGCTATCCTGTTTGAGGGTAAAATATGTCCATTTGGGGACATTACATACTCAAAGTCCCATCTTTCTTCTTCACCAACACAACTGAAGAAGCAAATGGACTAGAACTAGGCCTAATATGTCCCATGTTGACCAACTCTCTGATAGTCTTCTCGATCTCTTCCTTAAAATGTCGAGGATGACGATAAGGAGTGATAACTGGCCTAGACCCCTCAAGCTCTATCACATGCTCAAACCCTCTATCAGGTGGTCTCCCTTGAGGCATCTCACCAAAAACCCCACTATGCTTATCCAACAAGGACTATTTGTCAATGTGGTAATCCTGCTTACCACTACCTGTGTTTTTTGTCGAAACGAAGCACTGAACTGCCCAGTCTATATCATAATGCCTAAATGTCCTCTCCATCCTCTTGGTCGTAACCACTCTCGGAGCTCCATTGGGCATTCCCCGCAACACCACATGCTTCCCATTCGCTTTGAATTTCAACTCAGTAGTTTGGAAATTCTAAGTGAATTCCCCAAGTGAATGTAGCCATTGAACACCCAATACAATGTTGGTATTCCCAATACCAACCACATAGAAATCATGAGTCACCGTATGATCGCCCAATGCAATACTAAGCTGCGGTACACGCTTGATGCATGTCATAATAAAGCCATTTGCTACAACTACGTCGAAGTCCTCAAAGTCTTCAATCTGTAGCCCTTGCTGCATGACTAATACCTTGTTAATGAAGTTGTGTGTTGCCTTACTATCAATCAACACTGACACCTGCTGCCCCTGAAGCACACCACGAACCTTGAATGCATTGTACCTGGTAGTACCAGACAATGTAGCAATAATACGTCCTGATGTGGGCTCTTGTGTTTGTGTAGGCTCCAACTCCTCATGCTCACTATGCTCACTATGATTATACGGTACACTATTTGAAGCCTCATTGTCCTCTTCTGGAAACACCTCAGTGTAGTGCTTTTTTCCCTTTCCCTTTCCCTTGCACATGTGTCCCGGTTCCCATGTGTATTTGCATGTGAAACACTTCTTCCTCTACAACTCATCTCTAGCCTCATTCGTCATGTAAGGCTTCTTCAACATTTCAGGGCCCTTGTCCTGCTTCTGTGGAAAAGGCTTAGTAGGAAACTTCGATGGAAATCTTGTCTTGGGAGTAGAGAGCTCCAAATCCCGTGCTCTTCTGATAGCATCTTGTAGTGAAAGTGGACCAAATGTCTTCACCCAACCCCGCAAAGGCTCTATCAATCCCTTGAAAAATCAGGAGGTCAATCGTCTTTTGGAAACATTCGAAACCATGACTGACAACATCTTAAATTCCGCAATGTAGGCATCAAGTGTGTCAACCTGTCTTAAATGTGTCAGTTTTCTAAAAAATATCTCAGGATCCTTCTTATCAAACTTGACTATCAGCCTCTGTGTGAACTCTCCATACGCATTAATGGACCTGTGTTCTTGGGTTAGCAACCCATGGTGTCACCAATCATCTACCTCTCCTTCCAAATGAAGGGTAGTGAACTTAATTGCCTCTATCTAATGTATGGGATTCAACTCTAAATATGTGTCTAGCTTCTGGACCCATGCCCTCGCAGTTCACTTCCGTGAACCATCAAAGTTTGGGAGTGGTGTCCCTAAGACTTCACCCTGAAATCTGGGACTACCCCTTTTAAATTTTTTTTTCGTTCTTTTCAAATAACAGGTCGTTTTGTGTTTTTATTGCCATCTGTTGTTTCCATTGCCTTAAGGTATTCCCGGAGAATCATATGAGCCAATTTCGACGAATACCCAGATTCTAAAACTCATTTTATCCCTCCACCAGTTTTTGTCCGCGAGAATTTTATTTCATTATTTATTAAATAAATAAAGTTATGTTTAAAATAAAGCGTGCCGTAATTGAACCATGTTGAAGATTTGCACGCCAGTATTCCTGCTTCTCAGTAGGGTATTCACCAGGGATGATTTTTACTAACCAATTATTCGGCAAAGCAATTGTCTGCAACTTTTGGCAACGTTTTTGGTTTTTATTTATTTCTTTTGTGTTTGTTTTCGGTTTTCTTCGCAGTTTTTCTGTTAAATTCCTCTTGATCCGTTTGTTCGTTCTGTATAGCTTGTTTAATTGCTTGGGAGTTCTGGAAGTCATTTATGGCCTCAGACAATGGAAAAAATTGATCATGAAGTGCTAACTTCTGACAAAAAGGAAGAATTTAGACACAATAAGCATCTCCCATGCAAGTCGCACTTTTTGGGATAATAGATCTAAGTTGCCAGTGAGAATTTTGACAGTGGCAGGCAGGTGGGATTTTTATGCTTGCCTAGCAGGTTACTTTTTCCCATCAAGTCAAATCACTTAAGCTGCCAATGGGAATTTTAGAGGTGGTAGGCAAACGGAAATTTCTTGCCTGCCTAACAGGTTACTTTTTCCTATTATGAAAGAAAAATCACTTAAAGTACCAATGAGATTTTTGGAGCTGCCTAGCAAGTTGAATTTTGCCATCAAAAAAGTTTATTCACCCATGCAAGTCGCATTTCTAAGGAGGCTATTTTTCATGCAAGTCGCACTTTTTGGAAGGATTTAAGTTGCCGGTGGGAATTTTGTCAGTGGCAGGCAGGCGGGAATTTCTTGCCTGCCTGATAGGGTGAAAATTCCCATTATGAAAGTCAAGTCACTTAAGTGAAAGATGGGATTTTTGGTGCTGCCTTGTAGGGTGAAAATTCCCATTGCTTTGACTTCCTATTTTTAGCAATTCCTCTTGTTAAAAAGTGCGACCCACCCTGGTATTTATACATGCATTAATTGATATTCATTAATATTATTTCTAGTTAATTTTGGCGCCATAAATAGAAGGAAATTCAAGGCAAGTGGATGAGCTAAAGAGAAGTCAAGGATGCATGCTAAAAATAAATAAAATAAATGCATAAAAAAAGCAGAAGCATGCAGACTTGGGCGCCAAAATTGAGTGAAGGAACATGGCTTTAATTAATTAATTGCCAAAAATAGGAGAAAACAATTATTAAAAATAGCATGCAGTTGGCTACATAAGCATGGGATGCCATAAGAAAGAGATAATTAATTCTTTTTGATGGAGCTTGCTGTCCTGGAGGATTTTGGCGCCAAAAGGAGTATTTTGCATTAAAGAGTATTTTCCATTGCCGGGAAGCTTCTAGTTTTGGCGCCTAGGGTTGGAGAAGCTTTATTTTTTTAATTCCAAATATCTGCATGTTGGTATAAGTGCCCAAATGAATTAAGCAGTTAGAAAAACAAGAAATAAGGCAAAGACATTTTAACAAACATTTATCATACATCCAGCCGAACCAAACATTCCAACATATAGTGTTCAGATTAATAATTTTAGACCTCTTAAATGATACAGTTGCTGCTGGTAATATATTTCTGAGTGTAGTGATCCATGGTGCTAGCATGCATTCGATATTAAACTCAGAAATTATTATTCCTTTGAACAATTGAGTATGGCTAAGTTGTACAACAGAAAAATCAGTCCTTTGCAATGGATTATTGAATATAAAACTGAATATGAATACTTAGAACAGCGCCATACGACATATATAAAATTCAGAAAAATATTATACTTGCAACAACAGAGAATGACTGTTTGTACAACAATAATAATAGCCTAATTTTCTGTTTAAAACTGCATTAATACTTCTGAAGTAGCAGCACCCAATATTAGATGGATACTAGACAACCACGATTTTGCTTGAAATGCCCATGCTGCCTTCACAAATAAACTTCAGTATGCAACAAATGGTCTACAACCCCTGTAAATACAACTATTAGGGATTGAGGATGAATCCTCTCATTGAAATAGCCCTTCTAGCTAGGGTCGAAAGTCTCCTCTGCACCGAAACCAAGGATCCCAAGTGATTTCACTCCTTAAGCAAGAGAAATGAACACGTAGGTTCACCAAGCTTTTTCTAGAGAAAATAACAAATGAACATAACCTTTATTTTAATCCTCAAGTCATCCTTATAACTCCTTTGAAACCTTAAACCTCGACTTTTTCCAATGCCAATTTATAAAATAATAATTTATATTTCACTTTAGTCATAAGCCATGACTTAAAACACCTCGAAGTGAAATTATAATATAAAGTGCATTAAAAACACATCTCAATGTAAAATTGTAACTTTAATGCATAAAAGGGTCCAAATATTCCCTTTACATCTCCCACGCCCCTGTTCCCAAGGGAATAACCAAGGTAAAAGGGCAGAATATGCTAACTAGGCCTCTGAGCATTTGGAAAGGGACATTACAGAAACCTCTAGGAAATTAGATATGAAAATTTCCTTCTGAAGGAAAAAGAAAACAATGCTTAATTTGCTTACCCAAATTGCAAGCTATGAAAAGCTTTCATCTTATATTTTGTCCAAGTTGTAATTGGAAAGGGGAAAGTACAACAGTTGCAAAAGGCCAAGTTCTGCAGGTTGTAGATCCCTTAATACTGCTCGAAAACTTTAATGTGAAAACTTTCCAGAAAGCACTTGCCGAGTACCTTTTGATGGTGGAAGAATCATTCTGAGTGGACGTTTCTTTCAAGAGAAATATGAACTGCATTTTGAGGTGCTTTTTCAACAAAATCAGTAGAACACTAATGCTAAATTAACTCCCCAAATTTGAAGGTTGTTGGAGAGAATAGATCTAGTGAAGTGCAAGAGCTAAAAACTCTCAAGAAGACTAGATCTAGTGCACTAAATTGAGAGAGGAATAAGGGTGTTAGACCTAGTAAGGATAGAAGATGGAAACCTTTAAAAGGGCTAGATCTAAAGGCCATGATTAACATGCGTGAATACCAAATGATATGATCTAGTGGAGGGTGAGATGTAGAGATGTTCAAGGAGACTAGTTTGAAAACCTTGTGGGAGTGGCCTAAGGATGTTAGATCTAAATAATGATACAACGTGAAACCCTGGAAGTGACTAGATCTAGAGGCCACAATTGTTAAATTTTGATATCAATTAACATGAGCACAATTGCAATAATAAAGAGAGAACACATGAAATTGCTGCAAGTGTATATGTGTTTTACACTCTATTGTATTATGCATTTATAGATTATGAGGAAGCTTCTTGTAATGTCCCTTTCTAGGGCTCAACCACACAAACAAGGAAAATCACATAAATCCCAAATGAATACAATCTGATTTTTATAACAGTAGACTAAAAATTAGAACAACAATGTACAACAGTCTGATTTTCTAGGACAACAGCTTGCAAAGTACAGTAATTCACCCAATTATCGCTATGAAACTCATCCACAACATATATAAGCCTTCTAGGAACAATGTAGGTCAATTTACACTATGAAATTCAATCACATGCACAACTAAAAATCAATTTAGCAACAATAGAAGTACAACCAATATAAGTGACTGAAAATGAGCTTACCAAACCCCAATAAATAACAAATATGCAATATTTCAGCCTTATAAAATATGAGAAGTCCAAAAATCAACTTGGAATGTAAATTTGTGCCTTAGAAAGGACCCAATCACACTCCTATGCAAGTGGCTCCCTAGGATAGGGGCATAAAATAATACCAAAACCCTTGGTATTCCTTCTCCTCCAAGATCTAATTGCAAACTAGCAAGATAGTCTTCAAAGATTGTCTTCAACACCACCAAATTGGAGGGTTTCCGTCATCCAATCTTTATCAAAGAAGGTTTCTGCCTCCCTAGCTTGCCACACTAATGGATTACCGCCCTTTAGTGGAATATGATTAGAGCACCTCTCTAGAACCAAAGAAGATAAAATTAGATATGCCAAAAAGATGCTGTAAATGAGCCTATGTGACTCCTCTTATACCCCTTTGAAGGCGCCAAACCCCATGAGGGAGTTTCCCCCCTGACCGATCTCATAAAGAAGCTTGCTTTATCTTTTAATTTGCTTTTTAATTCCTTCAACCTAGCCGATTTGCCTCATAAAGGAAAACACTAAAAGAAAATGTAAATGCTCACGAAAAATGACTAAAATATAAGCAAATACTTCCCTTTTTCACCTTCTTCCAGCCCATGGGAAGTGGAATGGGGTAGATGTCTTCAAAATGAATTAGTTTGAAAAAGGGGACATTATAGTCCTCCTTGAAATTGCTTGCCCTCAAGCAATTGCAAGCTCTCATGCCCAAATCCATCATACCAAGGTGAAGGAACATGTTGTAGCATCCCCATAGTCTAGATCCTGTGCCTGTCACATGAAGGATTCTTTGCCCAAACAAACTTTGACACCTATTGCCCCTTCCTTCATTGCAGTGCCCTTCATCTTTAACTTCTAAAACAACAATAACGATTTCTTCGTTTGCATACTCAACAGTACAAAAATCCTTCCAAATTACTATAATCTCAGTCACAAAGCAAGAAATTAATAAATAATCAGCAGCTTGACAAGCTAATCCATGTCCCAATGTGGCATCATCATTCTTCGTTCCATCCTTATCAACTAAGGTGTAAGAACACTCCATATTCTCAAATACAAATGCAAGTGAAATTTGGTGGGGGTTGCTATAGATGATGACAACAATATCGATGATGTTAGTTTGGCTCATGACAGCCATAGAAATGCTCCCCTTCTCACTTGGGGTAGACAACACCTCATTCCCCAACTCTTGATTACATTCTTCACTAAACAACAAACTTGGAAAGGTAAGCTTGAGCATCATGCAAAAGTGATCCAAACACCCAGAGTTACGTTGCTGTAGTGGGCTCTGTGGCTGCCCCAAAGATTGTCTAGGTTTCCCTCTTCCCATTGTCTTAAGTTGGGTTGTACCTTCCTCAAAGCCTTTATGTGTCACTCCCAATCCAAGTATTGGAGGGACTCTATTTCTATGCATATTGAGACCCTTTGCACTCACAAACTTGCCATCCTCCATTATGGCATCTTCATCTTCAGCTGCAGTCCCATATTCTTCATCACATGCTCTGATGGATAACAAATTCAGCTGCTCTTTCTTCTTTATTCCTATGCCTACACAAAGAACAAACACATTAAACGAAACAAGAGCTCTCAATATCATTTCTTCATGCCCGCAGGTATGGAAGCTAAGCTCCATTTCATGGCCTGTAATCATCTCATTTTTTCCACTCAAGTGATAGATAACATGACTGCTGTTTTGAAAATAAAATTGTAGGTTTTACCTCATTATGTCTTGCCCATATGTTTTTCCTTCTTCTACAAGTTCTTCCCCTTCTCTTGGCTATAAACTTGAGGAATCACGTGTCATGCTTGGAAACACAACCTCTTGGCCATCAAGATTGAGCCTCAACTCCATGAGTCGGTAGTCTTGGGTAAATCTACCCAAAGAGTGCAGCCATGACACTCCAAGTGCCAAATTCATAACTTCGTTATAATTCGCATAGAAATCACCCCTTAGAGTGTTCTTCACTTTATCACCGTGTCCACTATGGTGTCAATAATGACCGCCCATTATACTATGAAGCATCAAACTCAACATAGGCTCATCCTTTGTAACAAGCTGCCCATGGTGACACGAGTATGGCAGTGACATAGTAAGAGACCAAAAAACTGAAATGTAATTTTCAATATTATACCTTGGGCTATCCTCCACTTTTTCATTTTCTTTTGCCGAGTGAAGCATGGTTGAGATCTCTTCATATTCAACTAGTGAAGCTCTTTCCACCTTGACTTCATCCATATTTGGTTGGCACGTGCATGGAGCCTCTTCGTGATCCTTGCCAAAGTCATGAGCACCCTCAACTTGTCTCTTATTAGCTGCTATTTTGAAAATTCCAGCATGCTGATCATTATCATAACTATGCAAATTGAATTCTTCCTTCTTTGGTTCAATCTTCGGAATGCTTGGAAGATGGTGAGGGGCCTCTTGGAAAATATCCTTTTTCCCTTTAGTACCCTTCATCCTCACATCTTTGCTAGAATAATTCTCATGACGATCAAAACCTTGCAAATACATAGAGTGAGGGTGATGCAATAAATTAGTTTGCTTACCATTTGTTACTGATATGTAAATTCCAGCAAACTGAAAACCAACATGAGTATAAAGGGAGGCCTCCTTTTGAAAGGCATGCCGCTCAACTAGGTCATCCCGAAGCTTAGCCTCAAGAACCTCTTGTAGATCCGATTTTCCTTCACCATCTTGCCGCCACATGCAATCATTGGAAATCAATAAAACATCATTTATTGTCAAAAAATCTTTACCTTCACGCTGCATATTGATCTTCTTTTGTCCATGGGCTGTTCTCTCTCCATTATTTGCAGCCTGAAATTTACTCTTTGCTCCGTGTTGGTCGTCAAATAGGACTTCACGAAGAGCAACAGTCAGGGGACAAGAAGTCCCTCCTCTTTAATGGGAGAGGTTCCCTTATTAAGAAACGAACCTATTTACAAATATACAAAACATGATTTTCTTTGTTGAACTTGGGTATTATGAAAGTGTTTTCTATAAGGATCATCAATTACAAAAAGAATGAGGAATGATAATACGAGAATGAGCAGAAAGGCAACACTCAGAATTATAGATGACAAAGTAATTCTTTATGTATGCGAAGTTACAGTGAATTGAAACAAGATCATTTGTATCATACTTAGTAGGATGAAATTTGAAAGACACAAAGTTCTATAAATAACATCTGCAAGAATACAAATCTTCTTATCATGACACGGACAAATGATCTTAACAAGATTAAATGAAAAGCTTAGGGATAAAAGAGATCAGATATACGAAGAATGAAAAGCCCTTTTGTATTGATTTCTTTATGATTTATTTACACTTTCATAAAATAAGCCAAGTTCTTCCTTTTTTGCAAAATGGCGAGAAAAGGCCATTATATAGTTTATAAATCAGTTACTCTTGGTAACTACTTCTTTTAACTAAAGATTAGTTAAGGATTGCCAATAGCAATACCTCAACTTATTACAATAAATCCGAGAGAAAGAATTGGAAGAGAAGAGAAGAATAAGGAGAAGAAGATAGGTGCTTATGACTGGGAGGGACCCACTGACTTCAAAATCCGCTGTCTGAATCTCTTCAATGCCTCGGCTATGTCGCTGCCACGTGGGACTGACGTGTTGGCTGTAGAGTGTGTCCAAAATCTGAGGCACTTCTCCATTTCCTTATCAAACTCGACATGAGTATGATAGTCTTTATTTGCTTCTTCAATAGCAGATTGAAGAGAGCATATTTCCTTCATTTTCTCTTTGGAAATGGAGCTTTCCTTGAATAGATTTCCTTTGACAAAAGCTCTGAATTGAGCTTTGATTTCTTGTAGGGAGAGAGACACACCAGAAGTTTCATCCTGAAGATGATAATGTATATCTTTGAAAGCAGATACAACTAGTGTTTTGAAAGCCTTTCCCTTCTGCCAACTATTCTTCAATTCTCCTGAAGCCTCCTCCAGGACCTTGATCTTCCACTCCACGTTGTAGACCCAGGATTTTGATAGATTATCCTTTGCATCATCAAAAACCTTACTCGCCAAAAGAATGTTTTCATCGGTCTGTCCCATGAGGCGGAGGTCCACTATACAACTGCTCCAAAGTTTAAGCTCTTTATCTATGATCCCAATAGTGGAAGAGAGCTTTTGTTGCAAGTTGTTCACTTTTCCATGGAGTTTGAAAGCTTCATCGATGAAGTTTAATCCAGCAACAAGCATATCTTCCACCATGGCCTCCATAGCTCTGCCATAGACGGAATACTTGTGCATGTCTTTGATACTCTGTACTTCATCTTGGCTCAAAATTACAGGTGGCGGAAGGGTAGTCAATGGGGTAGGGTCCAAACTTTGCCCTTAGACAAAAGGATTTGATAAAACCTGTGAGAATCTGGGCTTGTTCCTCCAACTGTTCAATAGTTTGCTGCCCTTTTTCTACCCTCCCAATGACTCTTGTGACCGTTTCCTGGAGGTTGTGGATCTCACATTCAGGGGTAGACTCTCCCATAGGAATCCTTGAGAGTTCTAGGTCAGATGCTTGTGCTTGATTCTGGGAGACAACTATGGCATTATCCCATTTCTGGAATCCTCAGTGCAGTGCCAATGGCGGCAGCGTCAAGTTTGGCAATGAGCTCCCCGTGTATATTGGTCAATTCGCTCGAATCAGGGTTGAAATGAGCTCCGCATGAAAGCACTGCATCTGCACATTGCACAGAGATTGGGAAACCACCAGCAAAACCCAAACCGCTGTCATGAATCATTTGTGCCATTGGCGTAGGGTTTGCGTTTGTCATCCTCGATCAAAAATCACTAAAGTCAAGATGGTGAACTTCATTGTCCCCGATATCGGGAATGACAGACTCTAGTGGTGAGATTTGTTCTTGCCCCTGAAATTTGATCTAGACTTGGGAAGGAATTGCAGAGGAAAATGGATACGCGCGCAGAAATTTAGATTGCAAAGGTTCGAGCAAAAGATAGCAGGAAAGTAGTGTGCAAAACACATAGGGGGTTTGCTCGTTATATAGCCGTTTAGGAGAGAGAAAGGCAATGAATGCGCATTTAATACATACCTACCAAATTGAATAGGCAAGATATTCGGGTAGAGCGGGAAAAATTAGCACGAATGGCACTTGGTTCATTTGGGACATGTGGGATGCGAAAGCGCGAAGTACGCGGCTCGGCCGATTCGGGGAAGCAGGGAAAAGACGCACAAATGTTCTTGGAACACGCGGGACAAAAGTACGCGAAGTACGCGGCTTGGCCGATTTGGGCGAAGCGGGGAAAAGACGCACAAATGCTCTTGGAACACGCGGGACAAAAATACGCGAAGTACGCGGCTCGGCCGAATCGGACGAAAATGGAACAATTGTTCCGGGCGAACTTGGGACATTTGGGACAAAAAGTTCCGACGGGCCCGAAAAGAACAGACTTCGGGTGAACCGGCCGATTAGGGAACAGAGGGCCCAATTGAACTTGGGACACGTGGGACAAAATTGTCTAACAGGCCCGAAAAACACACACCCAAAAACGCAGATTTCTCAATTTCTTTGGCATTTCACATTATCAGTACAACAGAGAAAACACTTAAACTCAAAATTTTAAATTTTTTCTTTCTTAAGAGCAGGGGAATTTTGAGTGGACAACACTCCGCCATTGTAACTTGCAAGTTATTCTCCTCTTCCTTTCTCCATGCACGCTGAAGATCCTTTTGTGGTGCCTGATACCTAAGTCCTTGCCTTTCTCTTCCTTTGTTCCCTCCTATGAATTTTGCAAGGGATAGGGCATCATGAATCTCAGTTGGAAGGGCCTATACTCCTCATAGCTGGCCACAATGTTATGACCCACTGAATGTTGTGTTTCAACCACTGGAATGACTTCTTTTCTTGGGAGGAAGGTAGGCCGGAACAACCTAGATGAAGAATTGCTCGCAATTCTTGGTGGCTGAATATTATTGCATGCCTTTGGAGAGTTTCCTTCACCATTTAGGTTTTGCATGACATGGATCAACTGTGTCATCTTATTCACCAATCTTTCTTTCCCCAGGGCAAGCCTTTCAAATCTAACATTACCAAAAAATTTATTTGCCATTTTATCTTCTTGCTTGAAAACCCTCAGGTTGGAAAGACCAAAGCGTTGATACCACTGTAATGTCCCTTTCTAGAGCTCAACCACACAAACACGGAAAATCACATAAACCCCAAATGAATACAACCTGATTTTTATAATAGCAGACTAAAAATTAGAACAACAATGCACAACCGTCTGATTTTCTAGGACAACAGCTTGCAAAGTACAATACTTCAACCAATTATCGCTATGAAACTCATCCACAACATATATAAGTCTTCTTAGAACAATATAGGTCAATTTATACCATGAAATTCAATCACATGCACAACTGGAAATGAATTTAGCAACAACAGAAGTACAATCAATAGAAGTGACTGAAAATGAGGTCACCAAACCCCAATAAATAACAAATATGCAATATTTCAGCTTTATAAAATATGAGAAGTCGAAATATCAACTCGGAATGTAAATTTGTGCCCTAGAGAGGACCCAGTCACACTCCTATGCTAGTCGCTCCCTAGGAGATGGGCATAAAATAATACCAAAACCCTTGGTATTCCTTCTTCTCCAAGCCCTAGTTGCAAACTAACAAGTTAGTCTTCAAAGATTGTCTTCAACACCACCAAATTGGAGGGTTTCCGTCCTCCAATCTTCAACAAGGAAGGTTTTTGGCTCTCTTGCTTACCACACTAATGGATTGTCGCCCTTTAGTGGAATTGGATTAGAGCACCACTCTAGAACTTAAATAGATAAAAGTATATATATCAAAAAGTTGTGGCAAATGAGTCTATGTGACTCCTCTTATACCCTTTTGGTGGCACCAAACCCCATGAGGAAGTTTCCCCCATGACTGATCTCATAAAGAAGCTTTCTTTATCTTTTAATTTGCTTTTTAATTCCTCTGACCCAGCCGACCTGCCTCGTAAAGGAAAACACTAAAAGAAAATGTAAATGCTCACGAAAAAGGACTAAAATATAAACAAATGCCCCTTGTTCACCTTCCGGTCCACAGGAAGTGGAATGGGCTAGAAGTCTTCGAAATGAATCAGTTCGAAAAAGGGGACATTACACTTTTAGAAAAAACTAAGCTTCGTAAAGAAGAAAGGAAGCTTCTAAGAGAATAAAAATATACATACACATATATACAACATTTAAGAATGTAATATAAGACCACATCACTATGTAAAACATTTGACAAAATTCACTAGTGCATGTGACTATATTTTAGAAAATTCACTATCCCATGTGACTGTCTCATCATTAAATCATCAATGTATAAGACCATAATCAAAGTATGTCCGTCTACATTCTTCAATAAACATTGTGATCCATCTCGCATATGTTGAAGCCACATGAAAGAAAAGAACTTGTCAATCTTCTCAAACCAAACTCAAGGATCTTGCTTCAACCCATAGAGTGAATTCAGATGTTTGCACACTAGCTTGGAATCACATGTTGACTAGCTCAATGTATTTTTCAGGAATTTTGGAATTTAGGATTTTTTTGGAAATTTCACGTTGTTTGCAGAATTGTACAAAACCAATCATAGAGCGCCATGTGGTAATACTAAATTTGAAGTCCGAAGTCAAAATCCAAGTCACATTGTTTGCCATGCACGTGCCAAATTACTTGCCACATCACTTGTTGTGCATGCATAACACAACATAGCCCTTGTGTCCTAGTTGCGTCAATAAAAAGGGAAGGAAGGAGGTTGATGGCATTTGAGCTCCCAACCTATGTAATGTCCCTTTCTAGGGCTGAAACTGAAAAACAAGGAAATAACAAAAACCCTAAGTGAAGTAGATTATGATTTTTATAACAACAAACTGAAATTTGGAACAACAATGAACAATAGCTTGCAAAGAGTGAAAATTCAACCAAATATCACCATACAAATTATCCACAACATAGATAAACACTTTAAGAATATTTTGGGACACTTCTCACCATAAAATCCAATGAAATACTCAGCTGAAAATTTAATTATAAACAGAAGTACAGCCAAGAGAGATGACCAAAAATGGAGTCTCCAAACCCCAACAATGGCGAAATGTGATAAAAACCAACCTTATAAATTATGCCAAATCTGAATATCAAAGAATGATGAAGTTTTGTGCCGTAGAAGGCACCCAAATGACCGTCTATGCAAGTCGCTCCCTAGGAGAGGGGCTCCAAATAATATTAAAACCCTTGAAATCACTCCTCCTTGATGCCCAAGATGCAAACCAACAAGATGGTCTTCAATGAAAGTCTTCAACACCACCAAATCGAAGGGTTTTCGTTCTCCAATCTCCCACAAGGAAGGGTTTTGTCCTCCTTGGATGGCACACTAATGGATTGTCGCCCAATAGTGAAATGGACTTAGAGCAATCAGCCCTAGAGACCAAGTATAAAGTGTATATGCCAAAAGATGATGCACAAATGAGCCCCGAAGACTCCTCTTATACCCTTTGGTTGGCGCCAAGAGCCATAAGGTTTAAACCGACCTCTTAAGTTTGCTTTATCTTCTAATTCCATGTTTGAAACTTCCCAACCTTGTCGGCCTCTTCAGTTTTCTTTATCTTCTAATTCCATGTTGGAAACTTCCTAACCTTGCCGACTTCTTAATGAACTTTACTGTATTTTTTAATTTCATGTTGGGAGCATTATAATCCCATCCAATCTGCCTTAGGGAGTAAAACACCAAAGAAAAAATATTAATAACAATAAAAGAATATAAAAACGAAACCCAAGGACTTCCCTTGTGCAATACCTTCTTGGCCACTAGAAGAGAAATGACAAGAAGTCTTGAATTGGTGCTAGTATGAAAAAGGGGACATTACAACCTACCATCTTGTCCAAGCCACTAAGCAGGCAAAGCCTGCGAGCTTATCCCTATACCATTGTATGGCGGTAATATGATATCAATGCGCAAATTCCTTCTCGTATCTCGGGGTCCTATGCTGCTCTGATTTTGTGACCAATCACTCCACGACAATATGCCTATGGTCATGTGCTTGGCCCCCACATAGCAAACCGATGCTGCTAACAGCCCTTCATTGAGACTCACGAACTTTTTGGACTCAATTTAGAGGCACAAAAGGGCAAATTTGAAGATGAGTGAAACATGAACCCCTGCTAATGTTTGCGAGGAATAAAAAATGCTATCATATTTGGAAAAGGCTGGACCTGAAGGACTCTTCCTTTGGAAACCCTCTTTCTGTTATACAAACAAAGTCTTATGCTAGGAGAGCTCCGTGGCCCCCCAAATCTCTTCGATTGAATTTCTATTGCATTCAAATTTTGCAAGGAGTGCAAATTTGAAATGAGAAAATGTATTTTCCCCACAAAATCGTTGGATATCCCTCTGTTTTAAAAAACTCCAGCCTTTATGATGAAATGCAACTAAACACCTTGAGAGTTATTGCCACTCCTTTGTGCACCTACATAAGAGGAAAGGACAAGAACATAGGGAGTTTTCTACAATTGTATTAGTTTTCCTTTGCACACTCTATAACCCATAGCTTGCCACCAAGTATAGGGTTGTCCCTCATTTCGACATCCTAGGCCCCGTGTTGCAGATTATTGGTATCAGAGCAAGAGCTCTCATATGCTTGTAAACATGCGTGCACATTAGTAGAAAGCAAGATACCCGCTCAAATCCATCTCAGAGTATCCAAAAGAATGTCATAGCAAGATTAAGATGGTTGATGCCCAAAAGAATTTCTCTAAGGCATCCGTAAAAGTCCAAAAGCACTTTCATGATGATCTTGAGGAACAAAGCACCAAAATCTCTGGCCAATTCAGAGAATTCATGATACAACTTGGTTTAATGCCCTCCCATTCTTCTGTGCATCTTGCACATCAATGGTTTCAGCAGCAAAGCACTTTCAAGGTTCAAGTCGATCTTGATATCCCACTGTTCAAAGGCAAAATCAACACCGCAACATTGGATAAATGAATTTGCCAACTTGAAGATTACTTTTCAGTCAATTGCTTCAATGATGGAGAGAAGATCACCTTTGCAACGTTGAAGATATCCATTTATGTGTTCCACTTGTGGGAATCCTATAGCGCGGAGTGTGAGAAATGCGACCAGACAATTGAGACTTGGGATGTATTTTTGTGTAATGTCCCTCTTTCTCGAATAGTTCGGTCAAAGACCTTTGGCCTGTTTTGCCTACCCGACGGCCAAAGGGTGTTTTCAAGGGTGACTTCGGTTTATTATTTTTATTATATGGTGCTCAAAATAAAGTAAAATATCATTAAAGCACATAATGAATTAATAGACTGTTTAAGTGACTTTGACTTAGGAAAGTGCATTTAAATAAATTAATAAATTATTTAAAGTGCCTTCCCAGCCAAAATTGTGACTTGCTTGGGTAAGGGTCAAATAAACCCAAAAATGCGACTTGCTTAGTGAAGGAAATAATTAATTAAATATTAATTATATTGATTTGGGGAAAAAGTGCGACTTGCATCTTTGGAGGGTTTTTTGGCTATAAGGAAAAATGCGACTTGGGGAAAAGTCATTCAGAATATTATTTTTACCCGGTAGTGAGCCTTGAGCTTTGGTAGACAAAATCCAAGGACGGTGTTGGCTAGATTTTCTGCATAACATAAAACCTAGGCAGTCATGAGATAAATCTCCCTCATATACTGGTGAGGCTCTTGTGTCAGATTTGTCAATTAAAGTATGCTAGTATCTATATGGGAGCTTCACTGGTAAATGAGGGAGATTTATCTCATGACTGCCTAGGTTTTATGCTATGCAAAAAATCTACCCAACAGGTTTTGGCGACTCCGCTGGGGAACAACTATCTTTGCAGATCAAAGTTTATCTTTTGAAGATCAGAGTGTTTTCCATACAAATATCAACCTGGCTGAGCGTCCATTCACCCGATCTGTAAAGGCGCAAGGAAGGACTGATCATTTCTTCCAACTACAGGAGCATTTCAATTTCAATCATCCTCCTCAAGTTAGAAGCCATAGATCTAGTCTCTCACCAGGAAGGAGAGTACACACCCATCCAGATCCGGATCGTTTTCAGCATAATCCGGTAGTTGGAATTATTCACCAAGTCTACACAAGGAGAAAACGTGCTCCGTTCGTCATGGCGAATCAGAACCAGATTGTACCTGTTCCATGGGGTGCAGCCTTTGGGCCTTTGAATCTGACTCCTCCTATGCATGATCTACCTAAAGGGATGAGAAATAATTTTATGAGATTCTTTGGAGATGGCAAGCAGAATCCAAATGACCACTTGGCTACATTTTTTCATATCTTGTGGAGTGTTTGCAGTCGAACATGAAGATGTATCTGTCATACTCTTCATAGAGACTTTGCATGACTTGGCTAGAGAATGGTTCTACTGGCTAGCTCATGGTACCATAACCAATTGGGCTACTATGCGGGATGCATTCTTGAAAAGATTCAAGGTAACCAAAGATTCCAGTACGTTGATTACTCAGCTCACTCAGTTGAAGAAGGAGCCACATGAGCACATGTGGAATTTTATTGCAAAATTTCAAAGATTACTATACAAAATTCCTGGCTTTTGCTTCTCTTAATGATGAGAATCAAAAAGTATTCTTTCATCAATGCTTTACTTCTTGAAGTAAGCTATCAACTGCGAAGAGCACGTCTTGCTGACTTGTTAGCAACTCAAAAACATGGCAGTTGAAATTGAAGACAACCTCGTCATGGCTGGAAAGATAAAGAGCAACACTTGTAGAGCTGAAAGTTCATCTTCTGCCTCTATTGCCTCTACATCCGATTCACTATTGCAAAAGTTATAAAATGAGATGTTGTAGATGAAGAAACAAATGGCTCAAATGGCTCAAGACAACAACACTGCCCTTGCTCGGAATTTCAACAACAACAACTGGAACCACATTGCTCGACTCCTAAAGATTAGCAATTGAAGTTGCTCCCAGAAACAACATGGAGATGGATGAAGAAGACCTGGAAGCTGACGTTGATCAGCTCGAGAATGATGATTTTATAGGTCTTGCTGGCGACTCCAACATTAATTACCTAAACTACAAATCTTAACATGAGTATGAGGAGCTTCTTGAAGACGATCATAGTCATGCATATGCAGTACTTACAAAATCACAAACTCGCCAAGATGAGGCATTAGCTGACGAACAAAGAAGGGGCAACCCTTTACCTTCTTCCTTAGCTCCCGGAAGTAAGCATGCGAGTTCTTCATCTCAACCACAGAAAGCGGCTCAGGTACCTGAATCTATTTCTTCTTTTGACATTATTGATCATGTTAAGAAAACCAGAGTTCAAATGTCAGAAGCTGAATACTTGAGATCCTTTCCTGAGCAGTTAAATAGGCTAGTCAAATATGTACAATCACCAAGACAATCCAATACATCAAAAGGCCTTTTGCCTAAGCCCAAAGTTACTCCTCCCCAGAACAACACTGTAGTTGTTAAATCCTCACCTTCTGAAAGAGTAGAACCTTTCTATGTCTCCTTATTGCTTAATGGTTTCAAGTTAAGCAATTGCATTCTAGATTCGGGTGCTTCTGACAATGTCATGTCAGCTAAAGTTGCAGATGCTCTTGGGCTTACCTTGACAAAGACCATAAAAAGGTGCTACTCCATGGAGAGACAAGTCCCTTTAATCGGACAAATCAAAGATGCACAAGTTGTTCTGGCAGCTTTTCCTGACAAAAGATTAAAGATGACAATTCTAGTTGCAGATATTCCTGTCTCCTACGGGATGTTGCTGAGCAGAAACTTCTGCAAAGAGCTAGGAGGAGAAGTAAAGATGGATTGGTCCTGTGCGCATATTCCTATCAAAGGGCTTAACCATAAGATGGAGCCGGAAAAGAAGTCCAGGTACACGGTTACAAAATCTGAGGATCCTAGATCTCAGATTCTTTTTCAGGAATCTGACCGTGGGGTCTATTTCTTGGAAACGGATAAAGACGTTCCAGAGCCAGAACTTCGACCAGAGCTAGAGCCAGCAAAAGAAGAAGAAAAAGTTTGGACTCTGGAGTTTAAAGGCACATGTTGTTCTTTTGGATCAGGAGTCGGTGTTCTACTAATATCTCCAGATCATGAGATATTCTCATACTCCCACAAGCTGATGTTCAAGAACACCAATCATACGGCGGAGTATGAAGCATCGCTTCTAGGAATGGAGCAAGCTAAAAAGAAAGGAGTAAAACTCCTCAAAGCCCAAGGAGATGCTAAACTTATAGTAAGGTAAGTTCGAGGGAAAAGTCAAGTCAAAAGAGATAATCTGGAGCATTACAAAGATAGAGTACTTTTTTCCACATCCTATTTTACAGCCTTCTCTATTGACTTCACAATAAATTAGAACTCCAAGGTAGATTCTTTGGCAGTCATGGCTGCACTATTGAATCCGGATAGACCACCGTCCATATTCAGACAAGGAAACTATAAAGTGGAGATGGTCTACTACCCCAAAGTCCCTAATAATGTTGAACAGTGGTAGAATTTCAACGATGACAAACATACATCTGCATTTCTGGAACAAGGCAACTTTGACAAGTTGTATGTTGAAGGGAGTAAATCACCACCATGACAAACAGTCACAAGAAAAGCTGATCCAGGTTATGATGACAGTAGTAGAGTAATTGAACCAAAAGGTAGCAAAATCCCCGAAGGTTTGGTTTCCTTAGTGGAGACTTTAAACAAGCATGATTAGTACTTGAAGAAGAACAAAGAATATGGTGATAGTTCTTCCTCAGAAATGCAGCAAATAAATCTGGGAATGGAGCAAGTTGATGCAGACTTACCTGTCATGGAGAGAAGAAAGGATGAGCCACCACTAGATGAAGTTGATAAGGACTTGCCTAAAGTATTTGACAAGAAGTCCAAAGAAAGGAAGTTCAAGATCGGAGATTGGGTACTTTGGGGGACATGAGATATGAACTGAAGGGCATGCACGACAAATTTGATTCACTCTGGAAAGGGCCCTTCGTGATCAAAACAACTACAGGAATGGACTCTTTCTTCCTTTCCTACCGGGATGGAATTGAGTTACTACTGCTTTTCAACGGGCAACATCTGAAGCTTTTCTGGACATAAACAAGTACGGTAAAACCTGTATGTATATAAATAAAAATTTGTTTGTATTTCCTTGTTTTGTTTTTGTGTTGTGTTGTTTTTGTTTGCCTGACCCCGTACCTAAAAGACAAGATACAAAACCAGAGATGCTAGGATCTCATCTTTTCCCTTGTCATTCTGATAGAGAAAAAGATGTCCACAGATGGAGTCGACTGAGTGTTCCCAGATTTCATCCTGAAATTTGTGACTACCCTATCCGATTTTTTTTCATATTTTTAAAATAATGGGTCGTTTTTGTGTTTTTATTGCCAGAAAATTCTTGTATTGCATCAAGATATTCCCAAAGAGCCATATTAGCCATTTTCGCCAAATACCCAGATGCCCAAAATTGTTATATTTTGTCGTCAAGATTTGTCTGCGGGAAATTTGTATTTAATTATTTTGAGCCACGTTTGAGGCAATTAACACTCCATTTTAACTCTGTTGTGATCGTACATATCGTTATTCCCATATACCAGCAGGGTTTTAACCGAGGAATGAATCATAAGCTTTATTTGTAACTTCCAACAACATTTTGTGTTTTCCCGTTTCATTTTCTGTGAAATTTCTTTGGATCAATTCCTTTGCAGGTTTTCCCTGATTCTTGGCCTGGAGTATCTAGAGATCACATACACACGTTGTGCCAGAAGGAATTCACCATCGAAGGTCTGGTTCTCTGGGAAAAGACGAAGTCATGTACCAAAAAGCCTCTTCTGGGTTGGCTGCATTTTTGGAAAAAGAGGGTTTGAAGTGGATCATGGGATTTTTGGAAGCAACAGGCAGGTGGGAATTTTGTACCTGCCTAGCAGGGTACTTTTTCCCATGGAAGTAATGCCACTTAAGTCACAATGGGAAAATTAGAGGTAGCAGGCAGGCGGGAATTTCTTACCTACCTTGTAGGGTAAAAATTCCCATTGTGAAATAAAAGAAAAATCACTTAAGGCATTGATGGGATTTTTTTACCTGCGTTACAGGGTAAATAATCCCATTATGAAAGTCAAACAACTTAAGTGGATAATGGGATTTTTGGTCGCAGTAGGTAGGTGGGATATTTGTACCTGCCTTGCAGGGTACTTTTTCCCATGAAGGCAATTTTTGTATCTGTCACTTAAGTTACTTAATGGGAAAATTAGAGGCAACAGGCAAGTGGGAATTTCTTACCTGCCTTGCAGGGTAAAAATTCCCATTGTGGAATAAAAGAAAAACAACTTAAGTGAATCATGGGATTTTATTCCCTGCCTGACAAGGTAAATAATCCCATTATGAAAGTCAAACGACTTAAGTGAATCATGAGATTTTCAGGGTTGCCTTGTAGGGTAAATAATCCCATTGTCATGTGACTTATAAAAATAGAAATTCCTTATTCCAAAAATGTGCGACCCACCTTGGGTGAATAATAATACATTAAATGAATATTTGTTAATATTTATTCATCCAATTTTGACGCCCAGACTTGTGGAAAAGTCAACAAAGGGAAGTGGACAAAAAGAAATTTAAAAATAGAATTCCAAAATTAAATAAATTTAATTTATTTAATGCAGCCCCATTTGGGAGAGAAATAATACTTTTTAAAGTATTAAATGATTAAATTAATTCCTATTTTCAGTGGCTAAGGTCAAAGCATACTGTGAGGCTTGAGTTAACTGGAAGCAGAAGTCTAAAATTAAATAAATTTAATTTATTTAATGGCAGCCATGAGCATGCACAAAATAGGCGCCCCATTTGAAGAGTGAAGCTTATTAATTAATTAATTAATTGCCAGGAATATGAAAGACATTAATTAATTATAGAATGGTGAAGATTATATAAGCAGGGGCTGCCATATGGATGAATTAATTAATTCACAGGCAGAGAAGTGCAGCCCAGAGGAAAAGTGTGCCCCATTTAGAGAGGATTTTTTTCTCAGAGGAAGGTGAAATTAATTCTGAAAGCTTCCAATTTTGGCACACAGGTTGAAGGAGGTTGATTTGTGTCTGGATAATTGTTTGCATAAGTGATACA
Organism: Taxus chinensis; assembly: GCA_019776745.2. Lineage (NCBI taxonomy): Eukaryota > Viridiplantae > Streptophyta > Pinopsida > Cupressales > Taxaceae > Taxus > Taxus chinensis. The sequence goes on along the minus strand of CM034156.1, from coordinate 326,044,195 downwards.
GGTGCTAAGGTGAAGTTGGTAAAATTCATGCTTGCTTTGCATGTAAATAAAACATCAAATTTGGGGCAGCAGGCTTGAATTATGCAGATTTTTATGATTAAAATCCACTGTTCATGTCCCGGTTGCCATCTTTATCTGAATTAATTACAGGAATTCATTACAGGTGCTTTTATAAGAGAAAGGGAGCTTAAATCAATGTCCAATACATTGAATATATTCTCAGAATCACAAGAATTATCCAGATCTACACCAGTTTTGAAGAATTCCGACCGAATAAAGAGAAGAATTGGTCAGAAAAAGATAGATACGGTCATGGCAAAGCAGGATGAAAAAGAAAGCACAACGACATCATGCATTACGTCCAAATTTTTTGACACCGGAGACACAGATCCAGATCCATAATCTCATAATTGCAAAAGCTTCTAGCAAAAATTCATCCTCTTGTTTCAAATGTAGCCCGTGAAGAAGCCAGTGCGTGGAAATATTTCTTCTAGGATCTTGTGCATGTGCTTCCAATCTTCCAGTTCAAGCCTTCATTGAAGTTGCATTCACCCGGAGTGCTTTCCAGAATTTTTAATTGCTCATATGCAATTAAAAATAAAAATAACGAGTTATTTACGGTGAACATTACATTGATGCATCTACTGGAGAAGAACTGAAAAAGCTTTAAGGATAAGAAGGAAGACATGTCAAAGGCAATACCCGCAAGCTGCTTCCAGTCACTTTCTAGATCCAGCCGCTTCCAGATCTAGTTTGAATCAGCTGCATGAAAAATATGAAAAAGGACAAGACTGCAACTTTCCTCTTTCTTCTTCTTTCTCTTATTTCCTCTGACAAAATAATTGAGCGATCAATTAAATTATACAACTTAAGTGATTGGTTTAAAAGCCATTACTTGAAGAAGTCAACTACTTGGAGATAGGTGGCAGACGTGTAAAATAGAAGGTTCTATTTTTAGTTGTAAATCATGCATGTCATGCAAAGAGGAATTCTAGGAGGGGGATTGCCAATTGTTCAGGAGGGAGATTGCCAGTTGTTCCTTTCCGACTTCCACATGTGCCAGCTCAACTAAAAGATTCCAACTTGTAATTGCCCCTCTGCATTCTATAAGTAGAGAAAGAACCTTCGGGTTAATTAGAATTTGTAAGCAGCATTCTTGTGTTCCAGACTTTGTGCTGAAACCCCTAAGAGCCACTTGAAGCAAAGGAATATACAGGAGCAAATTTTTGGAGAACTTTGTGTCACGGTGTATTTTGTTTCTAGCTTTCTATCTTAGATCTTTTAATAAACTTTGTGTTATTTCAGATCTAGATCTAGAGCTGCCTTTGCTTATAATTCTGTGTTTATATCTATTGGTTTCTTCTATGTGCATGCAATCAACTCTGCTATCTATTGATTGGGATGCACATCTTCCACATTTCTTCTCCATGTTTATATAATTCCCCTTCCATTCTTCTATAAATATTTTTTTTCTTTAAACAACTGCTTACTTGTTGCAGAACTGTACAGCTATGGTTCATGAGCTGAACAGTTAAAGTAAAACCCCATATAGATACTAGCATACTTTAATTGACAAATGTGACACGGGAGCCTCACCGGTAAATGAGGGAGATTTATCTCATGACTGCCTAGGTTTTGTGCTATGCAGAAAATCTAGCCAACAGACGTAAACAAGGAGGGTTATTCCTCTTGACGGATGGAAACTACAGGTAGCATGTCCTAGACAAATGTTTCCATCTGGGGCATCTTCAATGAATACACAAGTGTGATGGGTCATCACAGCCCCAACAAATTCAGAGAAACGAATGAAATTGCAGCAGTGTGAAATTCGTACAACTTGATAGAGTGTGTTGATGCGACTTATCAAATGCGGATTAAGAGTTTATTGCAGTGTGAGGCCATACTTCACGCACATTTTATTAGTGTATCATGTAAGCCACATGATCTAAGGTGTTATGGATGCCAAATCTACATGGGGTCTCAGTATCATGTACATCGGCATATAAATGAAAGGGCAATACTTGTTATCACCTTTCAACTGCAGATTTCTATCATGTGTTCAACTTAATCATTTATCAACATGGAGAATCAATATGTGTCATATACCTTACTGCTTTCCATTTAGGAGTGGACATGGTAAAATATATAGTTCTAATTCTAGAAAGGTTTCTAAGCGCCTTTATATCAATTCAACCCTAAGTTTGCAAGGTGCTTGCATTATTTGAAGGTGAAACTCTACTACATTACAGGGTCAATGTTGTCTCCATGTATGCATGCTGTTAAAGAAATTAGTTCAGAATCTAAAGATGAGGATGGCTTCTTATATGTTGGAGTATGAAGCCAAATTTGGGTATGTCAATCTTTGAGTGGTATCAGTAGCTTTGTATTAATATCTGTCCTGTAGTGGGATGGAGTTGGACAGTAACTACTCTCAAGCAAAAATCAGCTTGGTCTATATTTTCAACAAAACAAGATTCGGCATATTTTCAGTCAGATACTAGACCCGCAGGACAAGCTTTATTTTCGGAATCGATAGCTATTAAATTTCTATTTTTTTGGCATAAACGTAGATAGTATGGGTGAGATATCTTTTGAGAGTACTCTGAGTTTAGGAACTTTCCAAACCCAATTTGGGATTTCAATACTACGCAGTAATATAAGCAGTCCATATGCTGACTGCAGTTGTGAAAGAGGAAAAGAAGAATGAAATGCAGACATTACCTATGGACATGTTGGCGACCAAAATAGATCCATGGGACAGTAACGGCAAGAGGGATACAGCCTATACTAAGTAGCCAGAAGGCTACAGGGATGCTTAAAGCAGATCTCCTTCAAAGCTTGAAAGAAACAAAATGACAATACAAACAGGTTGGCTTATTTATGAAAAAAATGAGATGTAGAAGGAGGAACCAATGGATCGGTAGTACAGAACAGATACAAATTGTATGTGTCCAAAAAAATCCAAAAAAATAAATTTGACACTTGTTCATCATCAACTACAGGTCAAGGTGTAATGCCCACTTCTGTTCTTACACTTCCCATTGCTTTTATTGATTCTTGTCGACCATGTCTATGTGTTGATCTAGTTAGAGATTCTAATTTGGTATGTTTTAGCACCCGATGGATGTAGCAGACATACTTCTATGATGCATGTGAGATAGTTTATATCTAGACTATCCTGCTCACATGTTGTTCGCACATTGGTGTCCTGATTATGTTTGAAAGTAAAATGAAATGCTATCAGTTTACTGTTGCTCATGAAATTAATTTAATCCTAGTGATGCTCCTAGATCATTAATGAATATTTAGCATAATAATTATGGACACTATGTGGTTAGCTACACAGGGTCATGAGCTTTTACGGTCATACAGGGATTTCAACAAGAGGTTGATTGCGAGGTTTGATCGCAAGGATGTGGAGTTGTATTACAGGATCTTGGCACAACTCCGACAGAGTGGACACGTTGATTCATACATCAACGAATTTCAACGGATAGCAATTATGGTTCCAGAGATGCCTGCGAAGAGGGTGGTGATGTTATTTATAGAGGGCCTTCATGACAGGATGAGAGGATTGGTTAAGGCTCTTAAGCCTAGGACATTGCATGATGCCATCCAGACGGCATTAGATTTGGACACATCCCCCACTTCCTATCAACCCACTTCTTATTAGCCCAATAAGAAGTTTCCCACGAGCTCCAGGCCATTTCAGCTCTTTACCACTCCGCAGAAGAGTGCACCACCTCCTAAGGTGGATCAAGAGACTCGTAACGAGTTAAGGAGGAAGAAACTTTGCTTTCATTGCAAAGATCATTGGGAGCCTGGACATCGTTGCCTTGGTAAAGGCAAGGTGCATCTCATTGAGGTGATCTTAGACGGGGAGGATGATCACTCACCAGATACAGATGCTGAGGATGAGGGCGGAGACCATGATGCACAGGGGGAGCAGCCCCAGATAGAGCTTGGCGAGAGTGAGGCATTGGATGCATCCGATGTTACTATTGCTACAGTCTCAGGCGTTCCTAGGTACCATCCCTTTCGGTTGAAGGGAGTGCTTAAGGGACATTGGATTGTTTGTCTGGTTGACAATGGAGCTACGCACAACTTCATTGATGAGGGGTTGGCTGTAAAGCGAGGATTATAGGTTGAGGAATTTGAGGGGTTTAGTGTGCGGGTAGCAGATGGATTTGCTATTAGCTGCACTAAGAGGATTCCACGTCTTAGTATTCAGATGGGGGATTACACATTGACCGATGACCTCTATGTTATTGGACTTAGTGAGATTTATATAGTATTGGGTATTCTGTGGTTACAGTCCCTTGGCAGATATGTGCAGGATTTCCGGAGGATGGAGTTGGAGTTTATGGTGGATAAGAAGAAGACTGTGCTTCGGGCTCTTTCTGACGGTGGGCCTAGAGTTGTTTCAGCACGCAGAATGAAGTCTATAGCCAGACATGGAGAGGTTGCATGGGCAGCCCAATGTTTCATTTTATCCTAATCTTTTTCAGACAGTGAGCAGCCTTTTCACATTGACATCCAGTCCATACTGGATAAGCACGGCCTAGTGTTTGGTGACATTCCTCCAGGTAGATCCACTAAATAGAGGGTTTGAGCATGTTATAGAGCTTGAGGAGGGTGCTAAACCCGTGATGACTACGCCTTATCGCCATCCTAAGACATATAAGGATGAGATAGAGAAGGCCATTAGAGAGCTCTTGGCGATGGGACACATCCGTCTTAGTTCTAGTCCCTTTGCTTCTTCTGTTGTTTTCGTGAAGGAGTGGACCATGAGGATGTGCATTGATTATCGGGCACTGAACAAGAAAACCATCAAGAATGGGTATCCCATTCCTCGCATTGATGAGCTGTTCGATGAGTTGCATGGATCTATTTACTTTTTGAAGATTGATCTTCGATCAGGCTACCACCAGATTTGAGTTCGGGATGAGTATCTTCACAAGACAACCTTCAGGGGTCACTACGGGCACTATGAGTTCTTGGTGATGCCATTTGGACTCACTAATGCCCCTGCTACATTTCAGTCATGTATGAACCATCTCTTCAACAGGCAATTGAGGCAGTTTGTGTCGATATTTTTTGATGATATTCTGATTTGTAACAGGACATGGGATGATCATTTGAGGCATTTTGATGAGGTACTTAGCATAATGGAGACTTAGTCTTTATTTGCTAAGATGTTCAAGTGTGAATTTGGACTTACAGAGATATTGTATCTTGGGCATGTAATTGGGGCCAATGGGGTCAAGGTCCATCAGGAGAAGATACAGGCAATGCAGGATTGGCCACCACCTAGGAATATCTCTGACTTGTGAGGATTCCTGGGGTTATGTGGTTACTACAAGAGGTTTGTGAAGGGTTATTCTCAATTGGTAGCTCCATTGACAGATTTTACACGGAAGGGTGCATTCAGTTGGTCAGATGAGGCACAGGTGGTATTTGAGAGGCTCAAGGTAATTATGAGCACCTGTCGAGTTTTGGCTCTTCCAGATTTCTCACGGCCCTTCATTCTAGAGTGTGATGCTTCGGGATTGGGGATTGGTGCAGTTCTTATGCAGGATCGCCATCCTATTGCCTTTGAGAGCCTGAAGTTGAGAGATAATGAGAGATTGTATTCCACCTATGATAAGGAGATGCTTGCCATTATGCATGCTTTGGCAAAGTTCAGACAGTATTTGGTGGGTGGAAAATTTGTGGTGAGAACTGACCACAACAGCTTGAAATATTTTCTGGAACAAAAGGAACTCAATGAGAGGCAACAAAAATGAGTCAGCAGAATCCAGGCATATGATTTTGACATTGAGTATGTCAAGGGGACGAAGAAAGTAGTGGCTGATGCACTTTCCAGGAAACACCATCTCGTTGCCCTATGTTCTTTGAGCGAGATTTCAGTAGATTGGAAATCTCAACTGTTAGTTGAGTATTCGAAAAGCACTTGGGCATGTGACATTATGGATGGGAAAATTCAGGATGGCCGGTATAAGGTGATAGCTGATTTGATTTTGTATAAGGGTAGAATTTACCTAGTTCCTGAATCCGAGCTTAAGGAGAAGATTATGCATGCTTTCCATGATGTACCACTTGCTGGACATCTAGGGTATTTTAAGACATATAGGCAGATTAGAGAGAGATTCTCCTGGAAGGGTCTCAAGGATGATGTCTTGCGCCATGTCAGCGAGTGTATGACTTGTTAGCATAACAAGTTAGAGCATACTTTCCTAGCAGGTTTAGTACAGCCATTGCCAATTCTGGAGCAGAAGTGGGAAAGTATTTCGATGGATTTCATTATAGGTCTTCTCGTGGTGCAAGGGAATGATCGCATTTATGCAGTAGTTGATCGGTTGAAAAAATATGCACACTTTCTCGCTGTCCCTACCACCTTTAAGGTACCTCATGTGGCTGATTTGTTCTTCCATCAGATATTCAGGTTGCATGGACTTTCGAAGAACATAGTTAGTGACCGGGATAGCAGGTTTAAGAGCATATTTTGGCAGGAGCTTTTCCGTTTGGTTCACACTGAGTTGATTCCTAGCACTAGTTATCACCCTCAAACAGATGGGCAGACAGAGATTGTGAACAAATGGATAGAGGGTTATGTTCGTAACTATGTTGCAGGACAACAGAAGGCATGGGTAAAGTAGCTATATTTATGTGAGTTTTGCTATAACACCACTTACCATATCTCTATTGGTATGAGTCCATTCCGAGCACTGTATGGATATGATGCGAGATATTTTGTTGATTTGGTGTTTGGGGACAGTAGAGCTCCCAAGGCTTAGGAGAGTTTATAGGATAGTCAAGAAATCCTTAAGGTACTTAACGACAATATTCAACATGCCCGAAATCAGCAGAAGGTGTGTGTAGATAGGCACAAAGTGGAGAGATCATTTGAGGTAGGAGACATGGTTTTTCTACGTCTTCAACCTTACAGGCAGAGTACTCTCAAGAAGAGTGGGGCTGAAAAGCTCAAGCCGCGATTCTATGGGTCATACGGGGTGTTGAGGAGAGTTGGTGAAGTGGCATATGAGCTAGAGTTGCCTTTTGAGAGTAAGATACACAATGTCTTTCATGTATCTTGCTTGAAAAAGGCCTTGGGACAACACATTATTTCTTCTACAGAGTTACCACCCCTGGATGATGAAGGGAGTTTGGACTTGGTTCTAGAGGAGATCTTGAACAGCCGAGAAAGGAGACTAAGGAATAGAGTTATTCGGGAGTTCCTAGTGAGGTGGAAAGAGTTACCAGAGGAGGATGCTACATGGGAGGGCGAGACTATATTATAGCATCCAACTCTACAGTTGCTTGGGGACAAGCAATCTCGGGAAGGAAGGTCTGTAATGTCCCTCTTTCTCGAATATTTCGGTCGAAGACCTTTGGCTTGTTTTGCCTACCCGACGGCCAAAGGGTGTTTTCAAGGGTGACTTCGGTTTATTATTTTTATTATATGGTGCTCAAAATAAAGTAAAATATCATTAAAGCACATATAATGAATTAATAGACTGTTTAAGTGACTTTGACTTATGAAAGTGCATTTAAATAAATTAATAAATTATTTAAAGTGCCTTCTTAGCCAAAAATGTGACTTGCTTGGGTAAGGGTCAAATAAACCCAAAAATGCGACTTGCTTAGTGAAGGAAATAATTAATTAAATATTAATTATATCGATTTGGGGAAAAAGTGCGACTTGCATCTTTGGAAGGTTTTTTGGCTATAAGGAAAAATGCGACTTGGGGAAAAGGCATTCAGAAGAAGATTATTATTTACCCGGCAGTTAGCACTGAGCTTTGGCAGACAAAATCCAAGGACGGAAACCCTCTGGATTATTCCTCTTGCGGATAGAAACCCTAGGAGCAGTGAGAGAAGCTTCCATCCAGGGATCTTCATTGTTTACACAGGTTATTCATCATTCCAGCAGTTTCAGTGAAAAGAATAAATTGCAGCATTGGGCATTTGTACAACTTCCAGAGTGGGGCGACTTATTCTATAGTTGGTTTATGCAGTGTGAGGGATTTTTAATGCCAGTTCATTATTGTATATTTCAGCCACAAATATATATCAAATCGACTGGGGTTGGATCATTTATAGAGGATTTTAGACAATACTTGTTATCATTTGATCTGCAGATTTCTATGTGTTTGCCCTAATCATTTATCATCAGAAATCAATATTGAATATATGGCTGCATTATTTATGAAGAGATCTGCCATTAAAACCCTAGGCGCCTTTATATAAATTCACCCGGTTTGTGGGGTTTTGCATTATTTAATTTGTTTATGTAGTATGAGAATGTTGTTCCATGAATTTGCTTGATGATATTAGTTCAGTTCTACACCTGAGTGTTATTTTTTAAAAAAAAGTATTGAGCCAAAAAGGGGTTTGGGATCTGTCATTTTTGGCGCTTTGTAGAAGGGTTTCAACCCCTGCAAACACTCTGAGGATGAGAATACGAAGTTCCAACAGTTGTGGTAGCATAAGGAGCAGTTGATTGAAGACCACACGAATGAGTTCCATCAGTACACTGTGCATCTGTGCAAGGACTTGACAGAGAAACATTAGGTGCTGAATTAAATCTACAGACTCACCTTATATTTGCAAAAAGATGGAGTTCTTGACTTCCGACATATTGGGGAAAGCATACCGCAAAGCTACCAAGATTGAAGCCAAGTGTTTGTGTGAGGGCCAGCCCATGCAAAATGCACTATCTCACCCTGTGTGCAAAAGTAGAACATGGTGTGCAAAGGAGAGCAACCTAAGAAGGTTGTGGAACACTAGAAGGCTCCTGCACCTTCAACATTAGACCCAAGCAAGAGAAACCAAGATGACAAGTGGTGCCACCTCTTTGTGTAATCGTTGATAAGAGTTAGAAGAATATCATAGTCCAAGATGAAATCTAGCACCTAGGTCTTACCACTAAAGAATATCCTCAACCATACTTTCTTGGATGGTTCCATTAGGGGAAATATATACAGGTCTGACGACAATGCACTTTCTATTACAAAGTTAAGCCCATGTAGGGCACACTTACCCGTCACATCACACCACTAAAGGTTTGTGACAATATTCTTAGAAGTCTGTATGTGTATGACAAAGATGCTACATATCACGCAGAACTGTAGTGGTGGACCATTCATGTCAAGGATCACATCTTCAACATGGTGAAGTCAGCTCCAAACTCCAAATTTGCTTTGGTATCTGTCAAACAATGTTGCAAGATCGTCTCATACACACAAAAATTCGTGCTACTCATGGTCCGTCTCGAGGCACATGCACAAATGAGCAAATGTCTATTGGCAATGCACCAAGCCACACAATCATTGTTGCAGCAACAACTCGACAAGTTACTATAGCAATATGGATATGTCTTCGAAGAACTGAAAGGCCTCCCAACACATTGTGTAGTAAGACATCCAATTGATTTGGTTCTTGTATCCCCTCTTCCAAATAGTCCACTGTATTGCAGGTCCATTTGGGAGAATGATAAAGTCCGACACCAAACACAAGTGCATCTTGATCAAGGCAAGATGAGGCCTAACTCTTGCCCTCGTGGAAATTCGATAGTCCTGTGCCAAAAAAAGATGGCACTTGGCGCTTGTGCATCAGTCATCATGCAATCAACAAGATAATGGTGAAGAATCTATATCCACTGCCACATATTGACAACCTCTTGGGCCAACTCCGAGATGCACAATAATTTATCAAGATCGACTTGATTTTAGGTTACCATCAAGTACGAGTCCATCTTGAAGACATTTGAAAGAAAAATTTTAATGCAAAGGAATTATTGTATGAGTGGTTGATTATGCCCTTCGATTTGACCAACATGTGAACAACATTCACGCCCTTGATGCAGGCTTGGTGTCCCCAAATTTCACCCTGAAATCTGAGACTACCCCATGTAAATTTTTTTGTACTTTTAAAATAATGGGCTTTTTTGTGTGTTAATTGCCAGAAAGTATCTGTATTGTGTCAAGATATTCCCAGAGAGTCATGTTAGCCAATTTCGCCAATTTCGCCAAATACCTGGATGCCCAAAATCGTTATATTCTGTTGCTGTGGTTTGCCTGCAGGAAATTTTTATTTAATTATTCTGAGCCCCGTTTGAGGCAAATTGTGCTTCGGTTTAACCCTGTTGTGGTCTTACATGTCAATATTGGCATATACAAGTAGGATTTCCACCAGGAATGAATCTTGGACTTTATCTGTGACTTCTGGCAACGTTTTGCGTTTTTGGTGTTTTCTCGTTTTGTTTTCTGTGAAATTTCTCTTGGTCATTTCCTTTGCCGGTTCAATTTGTTTTTTTGCCTGGAGTATCTGGAGATCATCTATAGACGTTATGCCAAAAGGAATTTTCCATAGGGGGTCTGGTTCTCTCTGAAAAGACGAAGTCGTGCACAAAAAGGCCTCTTCTGGGCAAGTAGCATTTTTGGGAAAATAAGGTTTTAAGTGGATCATGAGATTTTTGGTAGTTGCAGGCAGGTGGGAATTTTGTACCTGCCTGACAGGGTACTTTTTTCCATGGAAGCAAAGTCACTTAAGTCATGATGGGAAAATTAGAGGCAACAGGCAGGTGGGAATTTCTTACCTACCTTGCAGGGTGAAAATTCCCATTGTGAAATAAAAGAAAATCACTTAAGGCATTGATGGAAATTTCTTACCTGCCTTGTAGGGTAAAAGATCCCATTATGAAAGTCAAACAACTTAAGTGGATAATGAGATTTTTGGACCTGCGGTGCAGGGTAAATAATCTCATTACAAATTGACTTTTAAAAATAGAATTCGCCCTTGCCAAAAAGTGCGACCCACCTTGGGTGAATAAGAATGCATTTAATAATATTTATTAATGTTTATTCACCCAATTTTGGTGCCCAAGCATGAGGAAAAGTTAACGCAAGATGAGAGGATAAAGGAAATTGGAAATAAAATTCTAAAATTAAATAAATTTAATTTATTTAATGCAGCCCTCTATCATGCAAAAAAGTGCGACCCACCTAGAGGAGAAATAATACTCTTTAAAGTATTTATTGATGGAATTAATTCCTATTTTAGTGCATGAGGTCAAAGCACACTGTGAAGTCAAAGTGGACTGAAAATAGAAAACTAAAATTAAATAAATTTAATCTATTTAATGGCAGCCATTAGCATGCACAAAATAGGTGCCCAAATTAAAGAGAAAAGCATGATTTTTAATTAATTAATTGCCAGACATAGGAAGGACAATTATTAATTATAAACTGATGAAGGTTATATAAGCATGGGTTGCCATATTAATGGAGTTATTAATTCTTTAGCAAGGGAGTGCAACCCAGACAATTTTGGCGCCTAAAGGAGGAATTTTTCTCAGGTGTTTTCACTACTGGAAAGCTTCAAAGTTTGGCACCTAGGTTTGAAGGAGCTTGATTTAAGTCTGATTAATTGTCTACATAGTATTACAGGTGCCCAGGTATTCATTATAGGTGCTTATATAATTGAAAGGGAGCTTAAATCAATGTCTAATACATTGAATATATCTTCCGAATCTAAAGAAATTCCCAGATCTACACCAATTGCAAAGAATTTCGATATAATTAAAAAAAAAGAGTTTCTCAGACAAAGATTGCTCTAGCCATGGCAAAGCGGGATGAAAGGGAAGGCTTTGCGGAATCATGCATAGCTTCCAGATTTGCTGAAGTCAATAGGCCTAGATCGAGGTCCAGATCTAGATCTCATAATTGCACAAGCTTCCGACAAAAATTCATCCTCTTGTTTCTAATGCAACCCATGTAGAAGTCAGTGCATGGAGAATTCCTTCTAGGATCTTGTGCATGTGCTCCCAATCTTCCAATCGAAGCCTTCATTGAATTTGCATTCACTCAGAGTGCTTTCCAGAATTTTTAATTGCTCATATGCAATTAAAAATAAAAATGACGAGTTGTTTACGGGAAACATTGCACTGATGCATGTACTAGAGAACTGCAAAAGCTTCAAGGATAAGAGGGAAGACAAGGCAAAGGCAACACCCGTAAGAAAAATTCCAAATCTAGCCGCTTCCAGATCCAATTTGGCGAGAATCAAAGACAAAAGAATCAGCCGCATGCAGACTATGAAAAATGACAAGACTGTAGCTTTCCTCTTTCTTCTTCTTTCTCTTATTTTCTCTGACAAAGTAATTGAGCGATCAATTAAATTATAAAACTTAAGTGATCGGTTTAAAAGCCATTACTTGAAGAAGCAACTACTTGGAAATAGGTGGCAGACATGCAAAATGGAAGGTTCTATCTTCAGTTGCAAATCATGTATGTCATGCAAAGAGGAATTCTAGGAGGGAGATTGCCAGTTGTTTCCTTTACAACTTCCACATGTGCTAGTTCACTAAAAGCTTCCGACTTGTAATTGCCCCTCAACATTCTATAAGTAGAGGAAGAACCTTCGGGTTAAAGATGAGAATTTGTAAGCAACATTCTTGTGTTTCAGACTTTGTGCTGAAACCCTTGATAGCTATTTGAAGCAAAGGAATACAAAGGAGCAGATTTCCGGAGAACTTTGAGTCATGGTGCATTTTGTTTCTAGCTTTTTGTCTTATTAGATCTACTTATAAACTGTGTTATTACAGATCTAGATCTGAAAGCAGCCTTTGCTTATAATTTTGTGTGTTAATATCTATTGGTTCCGTCTATGTGCGTGTAATTAACTCTGTAATCTATTGATTGGGTTGCACATCTTCCCTCTTTCTATCTTGTTTTCTGCTATTTTCTTCTTCATCAGATATTTCCTTTCTTTAACAATTGCTTAGTTGCTGCAGAACTATACAACTATGGTTCATGAGCCACATGGTTAAAGTAAAACCCCTAAATAGATACTAGCATATTTAATTGACAAATCTTACACGGGAGCCTCACCGGTAAATGAGGGAGATTTATCTCATGACTGCCTAGGTTTTCAGATATGCAAAAAATCTAGCCAACAATGCCACATGAAGTGGATGACCTTCTTGCAGCAATTTCATTTGCTGATCAACCAATAGAAGGGTAAATACAATAGGGAAGCTAATTGCCTCAATTGCCCTCTAGTGCAAGTGCTCATCAAAGTGCTTGATACATGTGACCACTTCTCTTATTGGGTATCACTCTACTCAGCAGAAAAGGACTTTGCTGAAACCTACACTGCCCTTATACGAGGTAACTATGTTTATGAATTACAAATGTCTTATGAGATTCTCTACAAGCTTGGACATCTCTGTGTTCCTGATGGTGCACCGCGTAAGACTCACCTAGGAGGTGTGCTATGCCAAGACAATAGGACACTTCCGCGCTACCAAGACATTGGCAATGTTACAACAACACTTTTACTGGCCCCACATGCACACAAACATTAAGCGCCACATTAAGTCTTGCTTTCCTTTTTGCATCACAATCCTATGAACAGGAAGTTGGGATTTTCTATAACTTTTTTGATTCCATTCAGGTGATGAGGTACCAATTCCAAGGGGTTACACCCCCTTCTGCGTTGAACTTTGATTGTCTTCTATATTGAACTCAGATTATGTACACATCACCAACGTAAACATTGAGCACGTTAACATGCTCCAATTTGTCAACAGGATTAGGTTCGAAGGAAGAACCACGTTCACGTGGTGGATATATGAGAGTGAATTACATCAAGCGATAACCTTTCCTATCTCAATTAAGTGTCCAAAAGTTGTCATGGCATGCGCAAAACAGTACGATCCTGCGAAGCGGGGAGCATTCAATGTTGATAACAAGTTAGTACTCTTGCTCATGAATTTTTTTTTTTGAAGGCCTGTTGTGGATACCTGATTACAAAGAACACATTCAATAGCTCCAGGACACTGACCTAGGCAAGCATGCTAAGTTCATGAACAAGCAGTAGGTGGTGAACATGTGAACTAATGTGAAGAAGTTTCCAAAGACCATGCTAAGGAGCAATTTTTGTGAAGGTAAGCAACATAATTACTCTTCTTAGCAGAGTATTTAGGATCCCATCTGCTTGTGATTTCTAAGAATGGATGTGTAATGTCCCCAATTCCGAGAAGATGGCCTAGGAGGCTTTTCATTCGTCTATAATATCCCCTTTTAGGACAAGTTAGGGATTAACACAAATCTGATCACACAGCTGAAAACAATTAATATTCAAGCCCTGAACTGCTGCAATTTTCAAAAATCAATTCCTGCTTAACTATCCAAGCAAAATTTTTCACACTTTGAATTTTGGGTCACAAAAATATGAAGAATAATATTCCAAAACCATTTTTTGTACAGCCAACATGAAACCCTAATTTTTCCCTAAAAAGTAGGTCTCCCAACACATTTAGGGCACCAAATATGTTCCAAAAATTATGAAATTGCTTTATCCTTATCTCTCATAATTTCTACAACCAAAACGAATATTAATTTGACCCCAAAACTGTAGATCCGAAATAAATATTAATTTATAACCACCGGATAGCTTGCAGACAACTGAAATCTTGTAAAATTCATAACTCCTTCAATACTTAGAGTTTTTCCGTGAAACAAGATGCAAAATAAACTAGAAATTTAGGGCTTTCCATTGCATTAAGGATCTGAATTTTTTGAGCATTAAAACCTAGCCAAAACAGCCTCAGAAAACTGATTTCTAGTCACTAGGGTTAGATAAAATTATATAAAATAATTCCAGCTCTTTCCTAGCCTTCAAATACACCAAAATATTAGCCCCTTTCTCTGAAATAATCAACACATGACAGATTGTAGATCTACCATTTATGGCATCAAAACATGATCAAATTATCACCAACCCAAGTTGTTATGGTAAAAATATTTGCAACAATAATGGAAGAAATTAAAGGAGCAATATCAAATGATTTTCACACTCTAAACTTGGCGCCAAAACTGAAATAACTCAAGCAATAATGGCAGATCTAAAATTCACTTGAGAGTCTTCAACAATAGATCCAAATGAGAGAGAGCACAATGCAAGAACTAGGGCATACATCCCATGGGTATACATCCCAATACTCCAAGCATGGAGGGAAATCAAATGATCAATTAACATAAGTCTCATAATGAATCCAAGCTCTCCTTTTATAAATAAGGAGGCACAAAATTTGAAATCCCTAGGAGAGGGAAATCATTAAATAAAAATAGTTTATCCTCCCTAGGTGTGGTGTCCCCTTTCTAAGGGCGATTTTAATATTAAAAGCCACCCCACAATTATTTAGTTAATTCTCCTTTTAATTTTGCATTGTGGGAATTAAATAAAATAAATTACATAATTAAATAATTATTTCTTTATAATGTCAAAGATAAAAATACTCTCCAGGCAATAATATTTAATTATTTAATATAATTTTCTCCTTGCAACATCCCAAAGCCCACGAGGAAAAATAGGCTAAGGGTCTTCAAAAATGGGGACATTACATCGTCTTAGCCTTGGTCATACCCGAGGGGCTAATGATGTTGGAGGCTATTGGTTATGGATGTCTGATTACCACCTTGCGTTATGTTATATTTTGTCGTTGACATTAAGTTGGGCTACTTGGTGGGAATAATTGATATATTTTGTCGTGGGGTGACTGTATGACACTTTATTATTCTATTTCTTCGTTAGGGGTCACCTAAGTTACTTTTGGCGCATGGGAGGCAAAAGTAACTCAAATCATATTATATTTATGTGGTTTTCCCAAGGGGGTCGATTGGAGTCTTTTTTTGGGCCTCTTGTTTGTAATGTCCCCTTTTTGAAGACCCTTGGCCTAGCTTTTCCCGTGGGCTTTTGGGATGTTGCAAGGAGATATTATGCTAAGTAATTGAATGATATTACTTGGAGAGTGATTTTAATCATTTGTCATTATAAAACAATATTCATTTAATTATTTAATTATGGATGCTAAGTGGTTTTTCCATCACCTTGTAGTATTGCTCACAAAAAAATATTTATTGAGCAATTAATGTAACTTATTATTTAATTTAAATCCCAAAATGCAAAATAAAAAGGGAATTAATTAAATAATAGTAGAGTGACTTTTAATGTCAAAAATACCCTTAGAAAGGGGATGCCACAGATAGGGAAAATAAAATGTTTTTAAATTGTGTTTTCCCTCCAAAAGGGAATTCGAATTTTGTACTTCTTGTCTATAAAAGGAGGTCTTGGGATCATTGTAAAGGCTATGCTATGGATGAATTCGATTTGATTCCATGCTTGGAATAGGGATGTATGCCCATCATTGATGCTTGCTCTCTTTTGCATTAGAGATATATTGTAACTGGTTTTGTTATCAATTTGAAGAGTTTTTGAGTGCTATTGCAAATCGACTTGGGTTAATAATTCCTCTAAACCCTAGTGACTTCTCTTGGCAACTTGTGGACTGTTTTGCATGCATTTATTAGTGTCGATCGATCATATTTTTGCTTGTTATTGTGCCCTGGTTTTAACGACTTTTCTAAGGCAAGATTGATGCTAATATTTAATGTTGTAATGGTCTGATTTTGGTTTGAAATAAGCTGCTATTTTCTCCTTTGATCAACGACTCCATTGGGGTGAATATTGAGTGTTTTGAACCTCACATGATCAACAAACTGTGTGGTATTATTTATTGGTGATAGAGACTTGTTTGTAGCTGCTATTTTCACGTGTTTTGGGCACTTTAGGGCAGCGATCTTGGTGAAGTTGTTTGGGTATAATATTAATTACTCTTTGATAGCAAAATACACGCTCTTGTCACCTTCTGAAGTCTGCCATACCTCGTGTAAACCAGCAACTTCATTAGGAGACTCAGATTTGTGTGAAAGTATATGTGTGGCAACGACTTCTATGTATTTTAATATCTCCTTGGTGACTGATATACTCTAGCCTGGGTGAGCTATAGTTTGCATAATATCAAAGTGTTTTTGAAGTCTCTTGCTGCAGATATAAGTATGACACATTCATAAGGTGAGATCGATTGGGCTATTACAGGATTTGATGGTGTATTGCAATCTCTATTGGCAGCGAATTGGGTAAGGGAATTTGATATAATTTGGTATGCTTATTTGGTTGATAATCAAGCCTTTGCAGCGATCCAAACATGAAGTTTAGATCAGATTATATATACCTATATTTTAACTTGTATGAGAGCAAATAGGTACAGCAGTTTGGCATTTATTAACTTCATGTTAAGTTCAACGATCAACACTTTTGTAACAATCTGTATCTAGTTTATGGCAGCATGTTTAGTATGGATTTCTGAGTCTATTAGCTTTAGCTGAGAGTTAATTACTTGAGCTATTTGATAGAGGCCATTAAACCCCTCTTCTTGGGTTTGATTCATCTAATTGAATGCACAAGTATGATTGGCTGAGTTTAATCATTTGCAGTGGTGTTTTATTCAGTTTTGAGTGATAAAACTATTCGTTGGTTGCCATTCTCCATATATTCCGTAAGGGGGATATTACAGTGGTATTAGAGCATGTTCTTTTGCACCTGTGAGGTTTTAAATTGCCTATGAATCATAGATTTATCTAGTGCAGGTAACATCAATGAAAAGTTTTGGAAATTGGGTAGAACACTCAAGCACTGTTGGCTAGATTTTCTGCATAGCATCAAACCTAGGCAGTCATGAGATAAATCTCCCTCATTTAACCGGTGAGGCTCCCGTGTCAGATTTGTCAATAAAAATGTGTTATTATCTATCAGGGGTTTTACTTTAACCACTTAGTTCATGAACCATAACTAAGAAGTTCTGCAGCAAGTAAGCAGCTGTTTAAGAAAGGGAAGTTATAGAAGAAAGAAGTAAAGGAAATACAGAGAAGAAATGAGGAAGATGTGCATCCCAATTAGTAGATAGCAGAGCTAATTACATGCACATAAAAGAAATTTAATAGATATGAACACACATAATTATAAAACAAAGGTAGCTCTAGATCTAGATCTAAAATAACACAGTTTATCAAGAGATCTAAGATTCAAAGCAAGAAACACAGTACACCGTGACACAAAGTTCTCCGAAAACCTGCTCCTTTGTATTCCTTTGCTCCAAGTTGCTCTCAGGAGTTCAGCACAAAGTCTAGAACTCAAGATTGCTGCTTACAAATTCTGATTGATCCTTAACCTAGAGGTTCTTCTCCTACTTATAGAATGTAGGAGGGAAAGTACAAATAGAAGACTCAAACTGAACTAAAGCATGAACAAGTAAAGATGACATTTGGCAATCATCCTCAACTAACTTCTTCTTAAGTGACACATGTATCACTTAACTAATAGAATGGTTCCACATGACTTCAAGTAATGGTTGTAAAACCAATAACTTAGAAGTTTTACAATTTCATCCGGGAACATAGAAAATAGAAGAAGTCATGCCAACTGTATCATTTATGTCTTCTTCTTGTTTTGATATCGGATATACTTGTCGAACATGTAATTCAGCATCTTTCCATCTGTTTTAGCCACTGCTTCCTTCTCTGTCCTGAATTGCAGCAACCCTTCATTAAACACTTTGCTGCACGCTTCCACTTCTAAAATTGGCCCAAACCTCGCAATGTCTGCCTGTAGCGCCGTCAATCTACTGATAGAATTCATCGTGAAAGGCTTGGTAGCTTTGTCAATTCTCTTTTGTACCATCAGAAGAGAACCTTCCAGGGAATTAGGCACTTCGTTAGAAACAATCCGCACGTATGAAGTAACACCTCCGTCCACTCTTTCCTCAGTGAAAGAAATGATACTGTTTGGTAATTCTGATGTTCTACTCTCAAGTGCCTGCATCCTTTTCAGCAAAACTCTGCAGATTTCCAAGCGGAAAGATACTGCAAACTCTAGCTGCTTCCCCTTCTCGACTGATCCGTCTGGTACAATCTATTCTGCAATCAATACATCTCTCGGTAGCTTGTTGATCTCGTCCAAAATACTCAATTTACTCTCTGCAACTGTATTCATGCCTTCTATGCTTTCCATCAGTTGCTTTAGTTGATTTGCTGCATCGTTCATAACCTTTAGGTGGGCTGGCACTTCCCCAAGTTGTATAGAAGCTTGACGAATAATCAGATCCTTCCATTCGTCAATAGCCTTTACTTGATTGTTTGCGTCCTCCATTTCCTGCATAAGATGATCACTCACCTGCTCTGAAATGGGCTGAATGGAAGGTTTAGCAACCTTGGCTATGATCTCACATAATTGAGATACTTGCTTCTGCAGCTCTTCTTTCTCCACCTTTTCACTGTCAAGCCTAAGGAATAAAGCGTCTATCAATGTCTGCGTGTCCTGCTTCAATCCTTCAGTGGTGGTTTGACCGAGTGGTACTTTGGTCACTGTCACATCTTCCGCCGTGAGCTCCTCTATCTTTCCTTCTGCCGGAATTGATATCTCAGCAAACTTCTCTCCCGAATTCTCAATGATCAACCTAGAAGTTGCTTTAGCAACTTTAGGCCTTCTGTCTCTTCTGCCCAGATCCTGGAGTAGCTGCAAGTCGTGCTTCTCTAAGTTCATCTCCATTCTCGCTTCTGGAACCAACTGCAAAGCCAACCATTCTGAGAAATTACTTCTCGGAGAGTGAGAAGTCGCTGAGTGCACTACCATCTCCTGCTCTGAATCCTCTCCGTCAGAAAGTGCCACAGTGTTATGGCTGCCATCCTCTGACACATCCAAGGACAAAGCTCTTTCAAACTCTGCCATTTGCAGCTTCAACATCTCCTCTGGAACGGGTGATGAACGAAGTGGCTGAGGAGAGAAGACGAACGTCGCCGGATTCAATGAAGGCATGGAAACGTCCTGCTGCTGCGGTGTAACAGTTGGTGAAGTACTGGGTACTGGAGAAGCCGGAGTCAAAGCAATGGTCGTAGAAGTGATCTTCTCTTTCTCTTGAGATCTTCTGTGTACTTTCAACTTCTCGGACCTTCTGCTGCTTTTTCCTTCATGCTTTCGCTTCAGGGAATCTCCTGCGCCGAAGTTGTCCGTGATTTGATTTATCAATGCTTCATCAAGGCAATATCCCTTCGTTAGCAGCCAGTTTGAAGTATTCACCAACACAGCTCTCGACCTTTCTTCAATTGTGTTGCAGCCTCCCATGTTATTCTGCAGTATGGCTTTATCTCCTCCCATTTGATGGTAAGTGTCAAGTACCACATTCCCATCATCTTTAAGATCCGCAGGTATCCGTGCTAGTCCAAAGTTGAACACTTGCTTTGCTGACAACCTACTGAAATCTCTCTTTTTGACCTCCTACTCACTTCCGCACTTCATCCAGAAATCTTCTAATGAAGGCACATGTGCGTACTGCTGGGAGATTGTCTTCCTGGCTACTCCAAATGGATCGAAGTTCAGCCGTGCAGTGAAGAACTCTTGCTCATACTCGGATAACATTTGCGCTTCCATCCCTCGAGCTCTGTGAATGCTAATGCAGCTGTAATATCCCATAGTGATTGGGAAGAAGCCCGTAGAATTGTGCCGCTTTGACTGAAGGTCGTGTAACTGCACAAGTTGCCTGCTCAGCTCCATGGCGATCAATCTATCATTCGGGTACTTGGACATCTTATTGGTTCTCCAGAAAAGCCCGTAACCCTGAGGTATGTGAAATCTGCAAATTGAATGAATAGACTGCCAATCTTGGACACGACTTCCCACGCTTCTTTGCTTACCCTGTTGGCCTTCAAGTCTTTGTCTAGCCTGCAGATGAAATCATAGAAGAAGTCATTGTTGATCACTTTGAAGTCTTTCTTGCATGCAGGTGCAGTAAGCTGCGGGTAGCACTCGAAAATGGGGTCCTTAGAAAGAACACCACATCTATCCAGCTTGGAAAAGACGCCTTGTTAAGCTGCAACATACACCAAGTATGAAGTCATCTTGAAGCTGAAAGTACGCTTCACGTTCCGAAGTTGCTCACCGATGTTGCTGCTAATAATTTCCGACCAATTGATTATAGAATCAACCTTGTTGATTTCAATGGTCCTGATGAAAGCGTACATTCATGTACGGAAAGTGTAAGCATTCGCTTCGCCATTCATCCTGCATAGCAATTTGACGACATCATCTGCCTTCTGCACCAAATTGGACCGTGGAAGAGTTCTCGGGAACTTTGAAGGAGATCTAGGCTTCTTCATGTATCGGCTATTCATTATGCTCACGCAATCAGCTCTATGCTTCTCCCATCTACTGTCAGCATCCTAAATGCTAATAGAAGTCACCACCTTTCGCACTGGAATCTTCAAACAATAATTGATGAACTTTGCGTCCAAACGAATTATTGTCTTTCCCGAAGCATCACGCACTGATCTGGATGAAGGATGATAAGATCTAGCACACTCCATCACGAACTCTGGCAATTGGGCTGTACATGGGAAAGCTGCAGCTCAGATAATTCTACTGCTTTTGACCGCACGCATGAGTGAAGTCTTTCCCGCTCTAGATCTATCAATCAAATCGGCAAGAGGTTCCGGGCCTACATCTGTGTCTCCTATGTCTACAAGTTTGGAAGCAATGCATGACTCCATCGTGCTTTCTTTTTCATCTCCTTTTGCCATGGCTTTGTCTATCTTCGTCTGAATAATTTTTTTTCTTCTAACTTGGCCGGATTTCTTCAATACTGGTGCAGATCTGGACAATTCTTCAGATTCAGAGGATATTTGCAATGTATTGGACATTGATAAAAACTCTTTTTTTTTTGTAAAACACCTGTAATGAAATCCTGCAATTTATTCAGACAAAAATGGCCACCGGAGCATGAATAGTGAATTTAAATTATAAAAATCTGCACTTTTCAAGCCTGCTGCCCCAAAAATTGGTGTTTAATTTGCACATAAAGAGAGCACAAATCCTTTCAATCAACACCTGAGCTCCTGTAACACCTGTGAAAACAATTATGCAGACAAAGTTCAACCTCCTCTAATGCATGCGCCAAATCTGGAAGCTTTTAGCCTTGTTAGCACTTTGTCTGAACAAAATCCTTCCTTTAATGGGGGCGCACTTTTCCACTTGGTTGCAATTCTTTACCTGTGAATTAAATAATTCACCCATATGGCTGCCCATGCTTATATAACCTTCATAATTCTATAATTAATAATTGCCCTAACAATTAAAGACAATTAATTAATTAAAAATCACGTTTTTCTCTTTTTTAAGAATAGCATGTTTAAGGACAGCCATCCAATAAATTAAATTAATCCAATTTAATCCTTCACACAGCACTTCACTTAAGCTTCACAGTGTGCTTTGACCATAGCCACTGAAAATAGAAATTAATTTAATGTTTTAATGCCTTAAAAAACATTAAACAATTCCCAAATGGGGTGCACTTTTTGAGAGGAAGAGGGCAGCCACTAAATAAATTAAATTTAATGCATTTAATTCTTTTCTTTTATTCCATCTTTGACTTGTTGACCTCCTCCAAGCTTGGGCGCAGTTTTTGAGAGGAAAGATTAATTAAAATAATGAATTTAATCCTTTTATTATATTATGGGAATTTTTACCCTGCAAGGCAGGCAATAAATTCCCACCTGCCTGCAGCCTCTATTTTTCCCACTGCAGCTTAAGTGACTTCTATAACACGAGAAAAAGTACCCTGCCAGGCAGGTATAAAATTCCCACCCTACCTGCGGCTTATATTTTTCCCATCGCAGCTTAAACCCTTTGTTTTCCAGAAATGCGCCCATCCCCGCAAGGGCTTTTCTGTGCACGACTTCGCTTTTTCCCAGTGATCCAGACCTCCGATGACGACTTCCTCCGGGCATAATGTGCGTATATGTTTTCCAGCTGCTCCAGGCTAAAAATCGGGCTTTCCCGACAAAGGAATTGCTCCAGAAAAATTTCACAAAAAACGAAACGGGACACCACAAAAACACGAAAAATTGCCAAAAGTTACAAATAAAGCCCAAAACTTAAAATAAGTTAAAACCCTTCTGGCACATAGGAATAATAACATATTCGCTCATAATAGAGTTAAAACAGAGCGTAAATAGCCTCATACGGGGCTCAAAATAATTAAATACAAATTTCCCGTAGACAAATCCCGACGACAGAATAAAACAATTTTGGGCATCTGGGTATTTGGCGAAAAAGGCTAATATGACTCTTTAGGATTATCTTGACGCAATACAAGAACTTTTAGGCAATAAAAACACAAAACGACCCATTATTTTAAAAGTACGATTTTTTTTTGGATAGGGTAGTCGCAGATTTTAGGGTGAAATCTGAGTGACACCAAGCACCTACCTCAATCAAAAGATGAGTTGCTCAATATTCTTGAAGAAGCAACAAGTTGCTTAACAAAAATGGAACAAGATGATTATGGATTCATGCTTCTTGCAAGGGATTCCTTGGTTGTGCAGTTAGCTAGGCACGAACTTGTTGGATCATGAAGAGGGGGAAGTAAGAATTATGGTCATCATCTGCATTAGTGAGGTTATAAGAATTACAACCCCAAAATTGCCATATTGTGATGCCTTCATGGAAGACATCTTCGAGGTCATGGTGGGAAGTTTCCAAGGCCTTTGGGACCTCACAATCCCTTGCTTTGGTAAGAGGGTTAGTATTTTGAACACCATGGAAAAAGTATGATCTTGTGTGGTGATGATAGATTTAGACTGTAATGATCTTATTTCTCACATGTTTGAAGTGTTCTTTGATGTCCTACATAATGATCATGCTCAAGAGATAATGTTTTCCATGCAAGCCATTATGTCTTTGGTATTAAATGAATATGAGAGTCCCCCGCTACACTTGTTATTCATGCTTGAGGAAGGATTGAGTCAAGAGGCATCATGTGTTGCTCATATACTAGCCCAATGTGTTCTAGAGCAATGTTCAAGCAAGGTGAAGGCACATATAGCAGCCAAGACTATGATTCTTCAAGGTATGAGTTCTTTGGTGTTTGATGATAAAAATTTGGTATCTAATATTTGCATGAGAGTTGGTACTTACACAGAAAAATAAGATTTAGTTCAAAGGGAAGAGAAGAAAGAAGAACCCCTAGATGCAAATAAGCAAGGTAAAGATTCTTTGTTGATTAAAGAGGTTTCTTTGTTTTTGTATTATTGCATGCATGTTGATAAAATAATCATGGGAGATGAGTCCAAGAGGGAAGAGAAATCTGATTTACAAGTTTGCATGGACAAGCAAAATGAGGGCAGCCAAGAGGTAACCAATGATCAATATTTAGTTGTTACTAATGCTACTTGGAATGATAGTGAATGCAAGGAGAAATCAGTTTTGGTTGATAGGCATGAAGAGGACATTGACAACAAGCATATGCATGATGATGAAGAAAAGGTGGCTAAAGAACTCATGAGGGGCAAATCAAATTTGAGGGACATCATTCACTTTCACCATGAGCCATTTGAAGAACAAGAAGGAAGCATGAGTCTCATGGTTGCTCCAAAAACTTTCCCACCTAGCATGAGCATTGGTAAGAAAGAAAAAGGGGCTTTGGATGAAGGAAATGGTGAAAAAAAGAGCGCTGTTCCAAACTCAGAAATTCTGAGTTTTGTAGATCTTGGGAGCAGCCCAAGGTATGGTTCTTCATATTTTATTTCTCCTTATATGCTGAGCTTTGATAGGAATGAGTATGAGCATGATAGAGGGATGGACATGAGGTACATAGATCATACTCTTGTTGGCACTTTTTTCCTTAATACTTGGGTGTATAAGGAATATGATGGTAGGAAAGACAGAGTGATTATTACTCTTCCCAATGAAAAAAGCCACAACAATAAGCTTGCTGGTCCATATGAAGAAATCATCATTAAAAGACAAAGGTATGATGGATTTCTATGTTTTACCCTCTCTCATAAGGGAAGGTCATTGGCACAAAGAAAGGTACAAGGTTCCTTGGTCTCTCCATGATAATATTCATAAATACATGCACTATATTTCAGTTTTCTCCTCTTATTATGAGCATAGAAAAAGAGAAAATTTGGGGTGTTATCTTGCACATATTGCTCCATGTGGAATGGGAATAAAAGGATTTGAGTTTTGCAAGTTTGGTTTGGATACAAGGATATCATTTCACTTCTTTTGTCACATGATGCTAACTCCTATCCCTTTGGAAGCCTTGAAGGATGGATGGATCACATGGACTCCACCTTGCGTGGTAAGAAGTTCATTTTCAGATTTTGAGCAACAGTTATGTCTTCCATTTGGGTGCTTGATTGATATGCTTCCAAGGGTAAAATCAACCAAGGATAGGTATTGGGAATGTTTAGTTGATGTTGCTTATATAGCCACCATCTTTTGGGCTTCAATGAGAAGTATGAAAAGTTTGATTGAACATGGTATGAACTCTTCTCAAGACACTTCATTTTCAGTTGTGTTTATGGATAATTTTCAACTTCTTAAGGTTGAGGATGAAATTTCAGTTCCATGGGAGCCATTTTTGTTCACTAGCTTGATGATCATTCATGTTGAGAATTTTTTTTTGAATTATGCTAGCTGCTGTCTTCTCATTTTAATGGATAATATAATTATGATCAACTCCACTATCACTTCCAAAATTTAGATTTTTTACATACTTTTGGTGACATGGTTGTTGATGCTTGATTTTGGCTCATGGGTGACTATTTGGGGATGGAAACCAGCCACTCTAATTCTGATTTTTGAAGATTACAATAGTATTTGGGGTCACATAACAAAGTTTGGGGGCAGCCCATACATGGAGAAGACTTGCACACCATGGAGACACCTTGAAAAAGTGTTCTTCAACACTTATTTTTCTAACTTGTTTACTTCTTGTGCAGATTTGAAAAAGAAATTGCAGCAGAAGACACTCTTAATTTTTATGAGAAAGAAACATCACAAGATATTACAAATGCTTCACCACATGAGTGGCATGGGAGCCCGGTTTTTGGAGTACTACATATTTGGACTCGAACACATGAGCTTGCTATTGCTTGAGGGCAAACAGTGTTGGGAAGGGAGGATTGTAATGTCCCCTTTTTGAAGACCCTTGGCCTATTTTTTCCCGTGGGATTTTGGGATGTTGCAAGGAGAAATTATGCTAAGTAATTGAATGATATTGCCTAGAGAGTGATTTTAATCATTTGTCATTATAAAACAATATTCATTTAATTATTTAATCATGTATGCTAAGTGGTTTTTCCACCACCTTGTAGTATTGCTCACAAAAGAATATTTATTGAGCAATTAATATAATTTATTATTTAATTTAATTCTCAAAAATGCAAAATAAAAAAGGAATTAATTAAATAATAGTAGAATGGCTTTTAATGTCAAAAATACTGTTAGAAAGGGACGCCACACAGGGAAAATAAAACATTTTTAAATTGTGTTTTCTCTCCAAAAGGGAATTCGAATTTTGTACTCCTTGTCTATAAAAGGATGTCTTGGGATCATTGTAAAGGCTATGCTATGGATGAATTTGATTTGACTCCATGCTTGGAGTAGGGAAGTATGCCCATCATTGATGCTTGCTCTCTTTTGCATTGGAGATATATTGTAGCTGGGTTTGTTATCAACTTGAAGAGTTTTTGAGTGCTATTGCAAATCAACTTAGGTTAATAATTCCTCTAAACCCTAGTGACTTCTCTTGGCAACTTGTGGACTGTTTTGCATGCATTTATTAATGTGGATCAATCAGATTTTTGCTTGTTATTGTGCCTTGGTTGCAGTGAATTTTCTAAGGCAAGATTGATGCTAATATTTGATGTTGTCATGGTCTGAATTTGGTTTGAAATAAACTACTATTTTCTCCTTTGATCAACAAGTCCATTAGGGTGAATATTGAGTGTTTTGAAACTCATATGATCAGCAAACTGTGTGGTATTATTTATTGGTGATAGAGACTTTTTTCAATCCCTATGAAGTTTGATGTGGACAAATGTATTCAATCTGCGGTGACAAAGGAGGATACAACATACATGATACATGAGTATTCCTAACCATCTGTCCATGGTAGAAAATATGAAATGATATATTGGCAAAAACTGAAATATCTTCATACTGTGGGCTGCCCATAATATTCCTAGGACTCAGAATTTCTGAGTTTAAATCAGCACTCTTTCTAGGCATGATTTCCTTGCCAAATGGGGTCTTTTATGTCTTGCATTTGTTCCCAAGTTGTTGGTGCTTGTCTTGGGTAACCTTTGGCTTCTTGTTAAGGATGAGTATTCCCTCAAATGACCTCCCTTTGACTGCTGTTAGGAATAGATCAGCCACCTCCTCAAGAGCCTTATGGAGAGATTACTCCAATCTTCTTGACCATGTAAGACTTGTTGAAATATCATCAACACAACCCCGAATTATTCTTCCAAACATAAGTATATCAAGCGGATTGCCAACCAAACTAAAAGAGGAAATAGTTACCTTTGCATGCATACCGTGGGCCTTGGAAAGAGGGTTACCTTTTGTTACTTCAATCTAAGTCCTCGTGCCTAAAACGACATTTGTCTTGATGCATGTACAACTTGGGGGCTTCCGAAAAGGGTGTAAGTACCCCTTACTACTCAAGGCGCTCCTCATTTTTCCCACCCTTGTATCAAAATGATGATCAACTCCATGTTATGGTGAACCAAGGAACAATAAATCTGAAATATATTGTTCCTAGGGATTTCAATAAGATTTTCATCCCCTTTTTCCTTCGCCTCTTCGATACTTGGAGCTTTTTCCCTTTGCACAACCACCATATCTTGTTCACATGTGCTTGGAATGTCCTTGTGGCTCTTACCCAAGTCTAATTCTTCATCTTTTGGCTCTTTATTGTTTGTTGTCATAAACAGACCAGCAAGATGACTATTATCATGTATCCTTGGGAAATGGGTTCCACCCATCCCTTCCGCTCGCCCTTCTTGCTCACAACCCTTCTTTTCCACCATGGATTCATCACATGTTGAAATGCTATCAATATTAATCAAACAATGATCAATAGTTATTGCATAATGATGACCATTCGGGACAAAAAAGGGAGTAAGGGACGAATCTTCATTCCTCATGGCTCCCGTTCTTCCAAGGTGCAGATCTTGAGTTGCATGCTCACTGTGCTTTTTCTCCTTCCTTGGCTCGTGCTTCACTATGTCATCAAACCCTCATGTCACTAAGGTGTTGTTAGGAAAACCCACCAAGAAATCAATTGTGGCAAGAGGATTGGGGAGTTCTAATTCTCCTAAGGGCTGCTACCTTTCCATAACCAGCTGCGGAAAATATACCTTCCTCTTTCTTAACCTTAAGGGAATGATCACGCCCCTCTTCTCCTAGCGAATTTGGAAATTTGGTTTTCTCTTCAGCCAGCTTCGTAGTTTCTCCTTGCTTTGCCCACAAGATGGGGCTCTTTTCCTCTAGGGTTGGAATGTTCTTCCCATGACCCTTGTGCATGGCTCGAGGCTTGGACCAAGTTCCAATGCCCACTCTATCTCTCTCCACTCTACAAACTCAGAAAATGATAGGGCATCACGAATATCCTTTAGAAGGGTTGGGTACTCCTCAAAGCTAGCTGCCACCTTGTTGAACTTTGAAACCCTTGGCTCTTCCTTGAATGTCCTTCCTCTTTGTAGGTTTTGCATCGTGGAAGAAAGAGGGTCTAAGGTATCTGATAGTCTTTCTTGCACCTTCATCAATCTGTCCATGATTTCTTCCCACAAGAAACCCTAAGGCTGGGAAACCAAAGCTCTGATACCATTGTAATGTCCCTTTCAAGGGTTGAAATTGAAAAGTAGAGAATTAGCACAAACCCAAATATTATCAAATCTGATTTCTAAACCAGCAAACTGAAAATAAAACCCAGATTTGAACAACGATTAGGTTTTTAGGACAACGATGCAAAAATGAGTACAAAACACTTAAAACTCTTCAAACAACTTTGCCAAAATAGATATATGTAATTTAGGCATCAACCAAACCAATATTCAATATGAAATCTGATCCAAAACACTGTAGGAAATTAATTAAAAACCAACGAAGTACAACTGTAATAATAATAAAATGAGGGTTTAGTAACCCCAAATTTCACAAAGAAGTACCGATTCCAGCCTTATAAATAATAAAGAAGCCAAATATGATTTCCGTGCCTTAGAAGACACCAAACTCCACACTAGGGTAAGTAGCTCCACCTAGGAGAGATTCCACAATGCATGTAAAAATTTGAAAATGTCTTTTTTTTCTCCAAATCTGCATTTTTCCTTCAAACCGAACAAGGATGGAGGGTTTTCATCCCCCAACCAACCACAAGAAGGGTTTTTCGTTCTTCTTGGAAGTGCCACACACTTGGATTTCTGCCCAAGAGTGAAAAGAACAATGAGCAACAACCCAAAAGTCCAATTAGAGAAAATGCGCCAATAGTGAATGATGCAAATGATGTCCATGATCTCCTTTTATATCCTTATCTTGGCGCCAAAGGCTAAAAAGGTAAGGCCGACCCCTTCTAAAGCTTATTTAACCTTTAAGTTACTTTTAAAAGCCACCAAACCTAGTTGATCTGCTAAAATGAAGAAAACATTAAAAATTAGAAAACAAAAGTGCAATGAGAGTTCACTTCCTTTTCCTGCTCACTCCATTTCGTTTCCATGGAAAAGGGAATGGTAAGAAGTCCAAAATCATGCTCTCAAGTTTGAAAATGGGACATTACAGTTGTGCATGGTTATTTTGTGAAATTAAGCTCATTAATAGTTCACCCTAGGGTTTTAAAGAATATTCAGCTGCTGTTATAAAAAATCAGATTTCACTTGCTTGGGGTTTGTGCGGTTTCCTACTTTTTCAGTTTCAGTCCCAAAAAGGGACATTACATCAATTGGTCTGATATGTTTTCTATGTCCTGATCTCTTGGGATTGAAGCAATGTAGTGCTTAGGCACTTACATTGTAGTCGTAAACAAATGGTGATATTTTCTTGCTAAAGTTTGTTCTAGTATTGATGATTTTCATGTTTTCTTTGAATTTAGCCACCAAACTTGATCATTTCTCTCGTCTTTGCTCTTTGGATGCACTGCAATCTTAAATAGCAATTTCACTGCCACCAACTCCCCCATCCCCGTGCCAATCCCCCTGTCAATTAGTGGGGGTTCTACTAGGTATTTGCCCTTGAATATTCTGCAGAAAATACAACCTGTGCTAAACCAACAATCAGTAGCAAAAAGGCCATTACCAGCCACATGAAATATAAAGGATTCAAACTGTAGAAAGGACCATTACTAGTCTGAAATGTCTTGAAGGAGAAGAAGCAAGCAACTACAATGCAAACTAGCAATCTAACTAAACATCTGAGCCAAAAGGCCATAGCCAAACACCAACTAAAGCCTAAATGAACATGATTGACTTGTAGGCCCACAACAACCTCCAATTGCAACCAACTCCTTAACCTTTTATTGCAATTCCTCTAACTCTTGTGCATCGATAGGTACCGTATCTGCCTCCTTTGGTCACCCATGGCCCTTTTGGTAGGAAACTGTAATGTCCCTTTTTCCAAGCTAGTCGATATGGAAGAACTTATCCCATCCTTCCTTGTGGGAGTTAGGATTTGGAGCTAGAGGAAAATTGTCTGAAGATATCTAGATTAGTTTTAGGAAATATTGCACTATTTTATGTTGTATTCCTATTGGATGCCTACCACTCCAATAGATGAAATAAATTACTTAAATGATTAGTTGTTTGGTGAGCATATATGCTCAAATTAGAAATAGACTTTAATATTATAAGGTCGGCCATAAGTTATGTAGCAGCCCTTATGTTAGAAAAGGAGGATGGTTGGCCATTATGTGACATGTTGAATTTGATTATTTGTTCTTGGTAAAGGTTGTACCCATAGTTGAAAAAATCGTTATTGGCAGACCAAATTTTGACTCAGAAATTGGGAATCGGATTTTTAACGACATTAATCGGCAACTTTATCGCTACTTTTAATAACATTTAAATTCATAAAATAAATTTAAATTAAATGTAAAAACATTGTTACGACTCTATAGAATGCATATTTTATCGTTATACAGTATACTACTATAAATTTATAGTGTATACTATAACAGGTAACGATAAATTTATATTAGTGTATACTGATTGTATACTATTATAATAAATGTATAATTTATAAATTTATCACTGTTATAAATTATATAAAAAATATCATTGTGTTCTCTGTTAAGAATGGGTATATTATTATTACTGTTACAAATTATTATTATTATTGTTATGTTAAATATCATTGTTAAAAACTTAAATGTTATAAATTATGATTTGTTTATAATAGTAATATATATTATAGTATAAATTATAACAGTCTTATATAATTACTCTAACAGTTTATAACAGTCTTATAAATTTATTACTATTATAAATTATAGTATATAGTTACTAGTATATACAAAACGAATTAATCTATACTTATAGATTTTAATATTTTATACACTGTATAGTATACGAATTAGTGTATACTGTACATTGTATACTATTGAAAATCTTAAAAAAAAAAGAAAACTAAATATACTCTTGCTTGTATACAAATTTATAGAGGGCTCGGGCTACGAAATTGTTGCCACCAACTGGCCACAAAATGGCACGAAACTGCCACGAAATGCCCTTAAACCGCCACGAAATCTGACGAAACCACTACGAAATGCTGGAAACCAAACACGAAACCTAAGACTCGCGATTTTCAACGATTTTCCCCGCAAGTTTTGATGATTTTTTAGGGTTTTAATCGCCGGAAATCACCGATTTATCGGCACTTCACAAATCGCAATTTTCAAAAAGATTAATCGTTTTACTTGCCCTAAACGATTAATCGCGATTATCGGCCGATTAATGGCGATTTTTAATACAGAGATTGTACCTTTCCTATCTCTCTCATCAAGGATGAAACCTTTGTTTGAGATCCCTTCAAGGACGAAAACTCTTGTTGGAACTTTGTAATATCCCCTTTTGGGATATTATCCAAATATACAATTTAATTTATTGAATCGACTCTAGAAGAACCAAACCCTCCTAGTTCAACCTCAAATAATCCAATGTTAGCTTCAATACAACCCAAATATGGTTGGAGTGAGCCAAGGTGGTGGATTAGATGGGAGAACCTGTTAGGAAATTAATCACTTCAAATCTGAAATTAATTACAGCAGTAATTAATTAATAAATGCACTAGACTACTGCAAACTTAAACAATTAATAACTCCTTCACCGTCTAGTATTTTTCTATCAAACCAATGCCAAAAGATTCTTCATATTTTTGGCTTTCCAACAAGCAATAGATCACAATTTTTGGATAAGTAGAAGGCATGCAAACCAATTCACGAAATCTGAAACTGTGTAGATAAAACCTTGGCACAGACAGCTGAAACTTGGAAAATTCATAACTTGTTCAATACCTCGTCTTTTGCCGTGAAATAAAGTGCAGACTAATCTATAATTCAAGAGCTTTCCAAAGATATTAAAATTTGAATTTTTAGACCACCGAAAACCCTCCAAAACAGCCCCCAAAATCCCCAAACCAGTCGCTAGGGTTAGCATAAAACATGTAAATTATTTCCAGCTCTTATAACCCTTCAAAAACATCCCAAAATGGCTACTCACACTCAGAAAAATAAGCCAACTGAGATCAGATTACAAATATAGCTTGTTCACCCTTAAAACATGTCAAAAGATGCTCAATTCAAGTCGCCATAATTAGAATAAAACCAACAATAACCAGCAGATCTAAAGCACCATAAAACCCTTCACAATATTCAATAACATGCAGATTTTACCCTAAATAAAATGCACCAATACTCTAGACAAGTCGCCAAAGCTAGAAAACATAAATCATGCACAAAAACACTTCAACACAATGAAACACAATGAATGGAACAAGAGAGTCTTCAATGTCTACAACAATGGCTTCCAAATGAGAGAGCAAAATGCAAGACTTAGGGCATACATCCCAATACTCCAAGCATAAAGTGAAATCAAATGATCATCCAACATAACCCTCTTAAGGAATTGTGACCTCCCTTTTTATAGAACTAAGGGGTGCAATATCCAATAAAGACCGACCTTTCCCTTTTGGAGGGAAAACATAAACTCTCATTAAAATATTTAATACTAAGACTATGTGCACTTTATTTATTTTTTTAATTAAATAAATAACAGTAACTAACCTATGTGCACATTAAACTAACTAAAGAGACTCCCATTTGTAGTGCTAGGCATGCCAAGGGGTTACAATGCAAATGAAAAATAAATATTAATAATGTCTCAAAAAAGGGGACATTACAAACTTGCCTTGGGGATGAAAACCCTCAAGCAAGGATATTTGGAATCATTGAATATCTTAAGGTATTTGAAGCTGATATCTTTGTACCTAGCCCTAGGCGAATTGCATCATGAGCATTTTGGAGGTGTTTTGATGGATGTATGGTATGATTCTTGCATGGATTGACTTCTACTAATTTAAAAAATTTAAAGCGATCATTTGTTTGCATTTTAAGCCAATAATTCAGCCTTTCCAAGAGGGGCGACTTGCATAGGAGTTGGTTTGCATTGATTTGAAGGGTTTTTCCATGTTTGGTTTGCATCATGCAATTCCTCGTAATTTATAAGGGTGAAATCTACAATTTGGCGATTTTAGGAGTTGTCTAAGAGCTATTTCCAGCCCTTGGTTGTGGCTGCATTATTTCTGTCTTAAAAATAATTGCAGCTGGGTGTCATCACTTGTTTTCTCCATTTCCTTGATTTAAATTGGATTGATAAATGTTGCTGTGATTGGACTAATTATTTAGAAGCATTTTCGGCAGTTATTACATGGTTGTATGATAAGTTGAAGTCCCTATACAGTTCGCTACTAGGGTTTCTGATTTTTATAGGTCTACTGTTATAAAAATCATATTACTCTCAAGTGGGATCGGTGTTGTTTCCTATTTTTCAGTTTCAGTCCTAGAAAGGGACATTATAGAATAGAGCAGACAATGGCGATTATCTACCCAGAAGAGCACCAAGACTTGAAGCTAGAGGCAGATTGAGGTCCAACGGCTCTAGCTACTAGAGGAAATTCACCATATCCGATCCACTTTTCACCAAGCCCCCAATTCAGCTTCAAGCTTGGGAACGGTAGCTTTGAGGAGGTCAATTGTGTCCTCAACTAAAGGGGCAACAAGATTATGATCAGAACCTGACAGAAAGACATGAAGTAAAATACTGATTGCATCAGTATCCTTCACATGACAATGGAAATTGGGGTCAAATAGCTCCTCCAAAGCCTCTTTGGGATGCTATTCATTGAGAACAACCTCCCCAAAATTTGCACAAACTAATCCTAGTGAGTGGGCTTTTCTAATCTTAAAGGCATCCTTCAAATGAGTAATGGACACACTTGATGAATCCTTGGCAACCCAATCCAATATTTCTCGCTCCATAAACCTTTTACTGCAACAACAAAGGAGAAAACCACAAATGAAACAAGCAAACGAGTTGGCCAAACCACAATAAATAGAAAAAGTTTGATATACATAAAGAGCTGTTACTTCAGCCATAATGTGGGTGCATGGGAGAGAGCTAGCAGTATGAGGCATAGGGATATAAACAACTCGGAAGAGAACAAGTGCCTCAAACGGTGAGTAGACAAGGTGGGGGTTGCAACTAAATACTATTAGCATCAATTAGAATTAAAACTTTAAGATTATCGCATGCCAATGGGTCAAGGCTTACTTTCAAGTTTAACAAATCCACTCTACCATTTGCAAGGATATATGCTGCCTTATTTCCTTTTCCATAACGACATTGTTATAAGATAGGGTTGAAGCTTAATGCTAAAATTCTCGCTTCTCAAAGAATGCTATCAAGATGCCAATCACAGAAACTGCATTGAGCATAGAGTATTTAACAACCTCCATACTAAGAAGCAAGTCTAAGACCACCTAGTAAAGCCGCCGACGCTGCCCTGTTGATCATTTCTTGAGCAAGCGGCAGAGAAAACTCATCCCAACACTGATCCAAACAGCATCAAGATGCCATTTGCGTCTGCAGGACCGGGGTTGTCCCTTGAAGCCACCTCGAAGTCGAGTTTCATGAAACCAGTAGGTGGAGGGACCAACTAAACTGAGTCGCTATCGCCGCCTGTTATTTTATGGCTAACTCCTTTATCGGGGAAATGCTATGTTTCTTTGGGTTTTGGTCCATTCTTTTATACGCTACAACCTTCTTTGAATATGTTTTCATCTTTCTAAAAATGTTTGTTTTTCGAACATATGTATTTGTTATGCATCGTTTGATTTCCTATATTTATGTCTCTCTGTATATAGGTTTTCAGGTAATGCATCATATGAGACAAGATACAGATTCTGAGCTACTTGCATTTATTTCATTTAAGGATATGGCATGTGAACAATGCAGGCATGCAACAAACTTAAATTTTGTAGTCTGAATTCATCTTTGTGTGATATATGTGTTATTGCTTGGCTCGGTTATTTATAGGTGGGAGATGTAATACTTATTGAGGATGAAAATGTTTTGGACAATGAGCTCACAATGACTGGGTTGGATACTTTGGTAAGTCTATTTCTCAAGAGAATGGTAGGATTTTACTGGATGTTTTTGTATGAAAGTGGTTAGTTTTCCTTGATAATTGAGTGAAATCTCTTAAAGTGGAGTTCGCTTGAATTTTGATTTTATGCTTTGTGGTTGACTGGAACATCACTGTGTTTTTCAATGGACTGATGGTTTTATTTAAAAACAAATTAGTCTAGATAATCTGTAATCTAGGTTGAATATGCTGCACTAGTTGCTTATTTATACCTGTTCTAACATGCACAGGCTTGTTTCGGTGTTGATCTCTATGTTGAATGAATGATTGCCTTGTTTCTCAAGGATTTGCTTGATACTTGTTTGTTTTGAGTTTAAATTTTAACTTTTAATCTCCAGCTATGGCATCCAAGCCCTTTGTATTTGCATCCAAAATTTGATTTGAATTTTGCAAAGAATTTAATATTCTGAAGAACACAGCCTATCAGTAATATGCTTGAACTCACTAGGCCAGACCTCTCTGAAGGGCATATCATCCCTATTCAGATTAATCCATGAAGCCATCTTTATCGATTCTTGATAAGACAAAAACAGGTAAATGGTGTTGCTCGATGAACCTCCTTCCGGATGGACATAAAAATGACATGGTATTATGATTGCATTTTACCATCATTTTCCCGTGTCATGTACACATAATTCAATGAACATTGTTTTCATTGATAAGCTTTTTCTTTGCAACTTATAGTCAAACCAAAGCAATAACAAAACTTCTATATAAAAGATACAAACAAATAATGCCGCTAAAACAAAGCCTCCATATATGGCGCATGAACCTCTAGAACACCCCTTAAATTTGAATATTCTGTATTTCTCTTTGAAATATCTGAAGTGGTTATCACACCCCTTAAATTCAGATCTGGGTTTTGTGATGCGAACTGGAGCCTGGTTTTTGGCTCATTTCTTTTGATCCAATGGTCTATTTCACCTGCATGTGATCAACAGAAAGTCATGATAAGAGCTTTGTTTTGAGCCCATCTTTGCAGAGAATAGGAGTGTTTTGAGAGAGATCTCAGTGACATAATTTTGCAACTGGTTTTTTCCATCAACTGGCACCCAAAATTTTCTCATATGCTTCCAAATTGATCTCTTTGCTTGCAATGATGGTTTTTGGGTTGGCCTATTCCTTTTTGGCTCACCAAAACGCATAAGGGAGAGTGGGATGAGTTGTTGAACAAGAAATTAGCTGTTACAGCCATCCTAGTTTGTGTTCATGGCCGTTTGGACTAGTGGCAGCTCTATCTTCATTTCCTCTCTATATCTAACAGGATCAGTATTGACCAAGGGCTAGGTAGAGAGTTTAGTTGGAGCCCAAGGCATGAATGATCCTTGGAATATGCTGCAGAAGAGGTTTTGGGCGGTTTTCTTCATTTTGGGCATCATGGAACTTCTAGATCCTTCTCCAAACGAATAAACAAGGGATGACATCTTCTATGGCATCTTCAGATCCCTTCTCCTATAATGCAACTTAGTTTCTAATTGAAAACAACTTCCTAAATGCAAAGTTACGATGCCCAATTGGTGGACGAACATTCTGAGTTGCAGACCTGCGATTTGGGCTGATGTAATGCGTCCAGTGTCTCCCCCCATTAATGTAATAGATCATGCATACTTTCCAAGCAATATTATGATGTTGATTGTGGCTCTTTTCTGCCCTTTGGCTTAGATTATTGTGTTTTTGCCTCTCTGTTCTTTAAGATTATGATGTGTGTGGGCTATACTTGCATGATTTCATTTCTCTGTGTCTCAAATGTGTGGAATGGGATTTAGACTTGATGCACGGGGGACTGTGGCTTGTTTCTTCCCTCGTGGCACTGTATTTTATCCTTCTATTCTTCCCCTCAGGGAGAGAGATCCTTTTTATTTTGGTGCAATCACCACCCCTTTTAGTCTAGTTTATGCTTTCTCCTTCTCCTTTTCCGCTGCAATCAGTAGCTTAGCTTAGGAGTAGTGTTAACCTTAGAGTAGTTAGATGAGGAGCTGGCCTTCTCCAGAGGTCTGTCCCAAGGAGCCAAGGTCCCACGCCTTGGGGACATTTCCATGTTGTTGCTGAGATAACCAAGTTTGCCAGAACATGGTGATCTTTCACGGGTGCACACATTTCAGTGACAAAACTTGAAATATAAAATTATCTAACACAGTTATCCGTTGGAATTGAAATGCGGTGGTGTGTTATTCTCCACGTACCTTTCACTATGTTGTTTCCTCACGAGATCTCATCTTCCTCTCCGGGACTTACGAAAGCACAGAATGCTTCCTCTAGTTACTAGGTATCATCGGGTAGCCTACTTTTTTCGCAACTGCCTCTGGTCTAAGTTTCATTGATGACTTCAGATAAGCACTCTAGATACGTGGTTTTAGGTTTAGAGGGGCATAATGCATGCAAGGAAAACTAACAAGTTGGCCTCACACACAACTTTTTGAAGACCAAGTTGGAAAGACAAGGAAGAATGAAGATTGTTGTGGAATTCAGCAATATGAATTGTTACAATGATCACTCTAGACAAACCTATCAAAGATTGGGTTGGGTAGAATGAAAGTGGCTGGATCAACTAGGAAAGACCCCAACAAAGGATTGGCTGGATAGGATAGCTAGTTGGAAGAATGAGAAAAGTGACAATATTGAGTATCTCAATCCCTTGGATTATCTAATCTCCACGGCAAGAAATAAAGCCTACACTAAGCAACTAAACAAAAACACTTACAAGACACAGCAAACTGAAGCAAGAAAACCCAAATAACAAACAGTAACTAAGAAAGCACTTGTCTTTGAATTCCTATGTGCTAAAATCAACCAAGAAAGAGAACACAAATAAATGTGTGGTAATAAGGTCTTGGTTGGTTCAAACAACAAACAACATATTTACTACTTTGTTGAAATGACGAAGGGATGAGGAAGATACATATTCTTTTAAGTTATTTTTTTTATATTTTATGTAAAAGATACCAAAATTGCATGCAACCAAACCAATTAATCTCACACACACACGCAAAAAGAAACCTGTCTCTAAAACTGATAAACACTGTATGATCAGTTTTGCAAGGTCCCTAGACCTTAATAATAAAAATCAGAGCTATGACAATCCTAAATGAGCTAAAACAACAACTTCTTATCAATGAAATGCCAAATTGATGCTTCCGTTGATGTAAGCTAAGTGTAAGAAAGCAAAGATGAAATGTTCTTTTTACACCCAAAATTTGAATTTCTACGATTATGAACAGGAAGTTTTATTCTTTACTAATTTTTTTCAATAATGAATGTGAACAATATGATAAAGAAATACTCCAATGAGAGACCCAAATCTAATTTGGAAACCGACAAAGGCTGAAATCAGTTCTAATGTGCACCAAAATCAACAAGAAACATGTTTCTTATTTGTCTTATGCAATGGAAGCAAGAAACCAATGACGTGGATGCAATGAGTAGTTTTCAAGAGTGGCAAAAACTGGGTTTTGATGTTTCTAAGAGATGGAATCAGTCTGATTACACAACAGATCAGCCAATTAGGATGTTTCCAAGCTACACAATTCAAAATAAGCATGAAAAGCAATGAAATTCTACTGATATTCTGCACAAAAACTTTTTCAAGACCTAAAACGGCTTGAGTATGACAAGGACAGTACAATATCTCAAAGCTACATGCTCCAATCTTCAAACAATGAAACTTCGATGTCATGCAAGCTTAAGACAATATTTTTCAAATATTTCCAATCGTTTCCAAAGGGCTTTTATGACTGAAACTGTAACAATCAGACCTAGAGCTAGCAAGACATTGTTCTTTGATCAAATAAGCCTTTGAAGAAAGAAACTAATGGTGTGTTATGCAACTACGATGCAAAAATAACCCTCATGACTCATAGATTGTCACAAAATCTGAAAATCAGACCTGAATAGACTTGTGAACAGCAGTTTATATGCAAGGATGTTAATTATTTGACACTTTGTAATGTCCCCAATGGGCCTATAAACACTTACAATGGGTTTTCCACAAATCTGAACTTAGAATGCACAATATAAAATTTATAAAGTTGCAGATCTGAAATTAAACCAGAAAATGCGACTTGCCTAGGCTATGCAAGTCCCTCAAAACTGAAACAAAATAACACTTTTTATCACCAAAATGGATCAGCTGATTTTTTATAATGCAAATACACAAGAAAAATACCAAATGGGGACCCAATTGAAGGCTGAAATATTTATTAATAAATTTGCAGATTGCTCCTTCAGACACAGTTGAAACACCAATTCCTTGACCCAAAAATTACATCAAAAGGCTGATTGGATTTCTGAAAAAAAGATGATGGAACAACAACCCAGATTTGAATTTTAACAGCTCCAAACACCCCCAAATCAATCCTCTATATGGGTCGCTTTACCTAGAACAAGATGGAAATAAAGAAGAATTACAACAACCGGTCTTCCTCCTCAAACCCTTGTTTAGATCTGCAAAATAAATCTTCAAACACTGCTGGAAAACACCAATAAAAGAAGAGTTTTTGTTCTCCTTCTAGACCTCAAGAGGATTTTTTTCCTAAAGAGATAACTTCCAAGGGTTTTCGTCTTTAGAAGTTGCTATGCAAAGCTTCACAAGCTCACACCAAAAATCTGATGTTTTATAAAATAAAAGGGATGCTCTTCTAAGCAATTTGACTTGCTTTTATAAGCAATCTTGGCTTAGTAGGCACTCACAACCACCAATCATCTTCCTTTTCTCTCATTTAATTCTTTTTTGACATTAACCCCTCTTCTATATGGGTTGCATTTTCTCCTAGGGAGAAATAACGAATATAAAGTGAATTTTCCCTTTTATTTTTATTAAGTCATCAATAAGTTAATATAAGTAATTTTTTATGCACTTTATAATAATTCATTAAGTTTATAGTTCCCCTTTTTATCATCCCTTAGCCGTCGGGAAACAAAATTGGGCTAAGAGTCTTTGACTGGTTATTTTAGGAAGAGGGACATTTCACACTTGGAAGACAACTTTGCATGCTTCACAAATCAAAACTGAAATCTGAGCTGTGATCTAGAAGTGATTACCGATTTAACAATGAAAGTTGAAATGTGATATGCAAAGTGAAGCAATTTAAGCCATGAATGAAAGGGGAGACTAAAATACAAGGCAAAATGATACTAACTACACAAGGCGAAATTGATAACTATGCAAAACTAGAAACTTGCTAACGAAGCAATTTTTGTCAAACATTTAAGAAGAATGTGTAAGTGCCTTATCTTTCCTTATCTAGATTGAATATTTAGTAATACTAAACTAGAAAGATTAAAGTACAAACTAAGAAGGCTGACTTGTCAAACCAAGAATGAAGTAATGAAGATGTTGGAGCGTAGTGTCCTCAAAAAATGATCCCTTGGAGGGTGTGTTGCTTGAATGTCATAAGAAGACAAACATGAAGACTAGTACAACTCTCAAACCAATAGTAATATGATATGACAATGAAAATGCACTTAGAACATATGATATAAGTAGTATGCATTAAAGATATTAATTAAATATTGACTACACTACTATTACTTAATATGGTACAGTTATCAACCCCACGTGAATATGTAGCTAGTTTTCTATTAATAAAACACGGCCACACAAGTATGTTAGTTTTCCATCCATTCTCTTCATTCTTCCAATGTTTCTTACTAGCATTGGTATGAGAGCCATTTGTCAAGGAAGCCCTAGGAAAATTGCTAGGGT
The DNA here is from genome assembly GCA_019776745.2 of Taxus chinensis. Classification (NCBI taxonomy): domain Eukaryota; kingdom Viridiplantae; phylum Streptophyta; class Pinopsida; order Cupressales; family Taxaceae; genus Taxus; species Taxus chinensis. The sequence goes on along the minus strand of CM034156.1, from coordinate 326,003,058 downwards.
ATGAATGACAAGGACGAAGAGGCAGATTATAATGTCCCTTTCTAGGGCTGAACTGAAAAACAAAGAAATAACACCAATCCCACTTGAGAGTAATTTGATTTTAATGACAACAGATCTGGAAAATATTAAAAAACCACAACAGCGAACTGAATTTACACTTTTAGGGCATCGAACACCCTCCAAACAAGCTGAAAATAGGTGCACAAATTCTTCTAAATATTATATTCAATTAATGGAGTAAACACCAACCTAAAGCATCCCAAAACATGTGTAAATTATGAAATTATACCCAGCTGCAATTATATAAATGACAATAGAAGTACAGTCCACAAAATGAGCTGAAAGTGAGGTCTCCAAACCCCAATAAATGCCAAATGAGTGATAGATCAATCTTATAAATATAGTGAGACCTGAACATCAACATGGAGGGCCAAATCGTGCCCTAGAAGGCACCAAAATACATTCACACCCAAATCGCCACTCCAGGAGAGGGTGCCAAAGTGAATGAAAACCCTTGATATTCTTCTCCTCAATGCCCTATTTGCCCAACTAGCAAGATAGTCTTCATAAAAGTCCTCAACACCATCAAATTGGAGAGTTTTCGTTCTCCAACCTTCAACAACGAAGGGTTTCATCCTCCTTGCTTACCACACTAATGGATTTTCACCCCTTAGTGGATTGGAATAAAGCAACCAACTATAGAACCAAGTAGATATAAGTATATAAGCCAAAAACATGCCCAAATGTGAGCCTATATGACCCTTTATATATCCTTTCGGTGGAGCCAAGTCTCATTAGGGAGGAATTCCAAAAGACCGACCTCTTTTAGAAGCTTACTTTATCTTTATGATTGAATTAAAAGCTTTCCAATCCATGTAATGCCCCCTTTTTCAAGCATTAATTAATTAATGCAAGTCGAAATTAAATTGGGCTAAAATTGATTTGCACATGTGGATTTTAAAAAATAAAATAATATTTAATTTGTGCAAGTCAAATTGGTTAGGAGAAAATTGATTTTTTATTTGGAGAAAAAAGGGATTAAATAAAGGCAAGTTGAGTTCCTTAGAATTAATTAAGTATTTTTTATTTGAACAAATTGACTTTATTAGGCATAGGTCGATTCCTCTGGGCATCATTTATTAATATTTAGTTCTCCCATGCATTCTAAATTTTAAATAGTAGTTGAGAAAATTAACATTTGCAATGTAGTTGACTTCAGGCTATTTTTAAATTAAAAGACTCTCTTCTCTAGGAGATGGTGCCAAAAAATGAGAAAGCTTTGGAGATTGAGCAAAAAAATTCTATAAAAGAAGATGCTGGACACCCATTTTCGCATGTTGACGGTTATTGTAATTTATTTTCAGGCTTAAAAATGGATGAATGCCCACTAGTGATCAAAAAATAAAAGGTGTTCATTAACACCACCCATTGTGAAGTGTGTGTTCCTTCTTGAGCTATGAATTGATGAGTTTGCTTAAATTTACTTACCTATGTGAAGTCACCATTATTAAGAGTTTTCTAAGCTTGAGTTGTGAGACTTGGAGAGTGATTTATAGTGTATGTAACTCCATTATATGTTGTTGGTTATTCCTTGAAGAAATCGACTTGTTGGGAGCTTGTTTGGGCACATTAAGTGATGATTTGGGTGCTCTTTAGGAAAGATTTAAATCTAAACTGTTCTTGCTAATTTTTCTAATGCAAATGCTCTTTATTTGATGATATTTTATGCTGCTAATATTGCTAGAATTTCCTGTTAAGGAAATTGACCTGTTTTGGGCAATTTTATCTCACTATTTGAAGGGTTTTGTAGAGGTTTTCAAGCTGTTGTCATAAAAGAATTATTGCAGATCTGAAATCAGCTTATTTGAGTGTGGAAAGTCAAGTATAAAATCTGGAATTTATTTTATAAGCCATTCTAACCTTGGGCGACTTGATTTCAATATTTGTGGGTTGTTTTGAGGGGCTTAAAGTGCTAAATTTTTTTTGATTTAAATCTGGTTGAGAAGTGTATAATTTTATCTTTTCTTTACAATTCATTTCACTGAAAAATTCCAAGTATTGCATGAGATATCAATTTTTGAAGTTTTCAGCTGATTTCAGGGTATTTTTATGTAGTTACTACGTCTGTAAATTAATTGGTTAAAAAGTTTTTTCTCCAACTAGCTAGCCCATCTAAACCCTTATTCTGGCTCACTCCAACCCCATTTGGGTTGTATTGAAGCTGACACAGGGTTAGTTGAGGTGAACCTAGAAGGGTTTCTGTTCTAAGTTTGCTTCTTTGCAAGTAGTTTAACAAATTTTAATTAATATCTCAAAAGGGGATATTATAATGGTATCAGAATTTCTTTTCTCTACTCTTGTGGGGATTGTGTTGGCAAAAATTAGGAGGAACAAGCGGAAGTTAATTTCATAAATTTTGGAGTTAAGTTGATGCCCTAAATGTGTTGGGCGATCTATGTTTTAGGGAAAAATTAGGGTTTTGTATTGGGTATGCAAAAAATGATTTTGGGATATTGTTTCTCATATTTTTGTGGCCCAAAATCCAAAGTTTCATCTCTTTTGGCTTCTCTAGTCAAAGATATGGATTTTTGAAGTTGCTATATTTTTCTACAGTATTTCGGGTTTTAAAAATTAGATTTCAATTATTTTTAGAAAATTCCTTTTGTAAAAGTTGCTCTATAATATTATCTATCATTCCCCAAAATTTCATGCAATTCTGGGGTGTTTTGAGGAAGTTATGAAATTTTTCTAAATTCAGCTAGGGATAATGACAAACTTACTATTTATAGCAAGTCTCCCATTTTTAGATCTAGAAAAATTTATGTTTTTGCATATTCAGATTGGGAAAATTATTTCAGACTTATTGCAATTTGTTTGAGGGGTATCACAGGAGAGAAGATGGGAATGGAAAGTGGAGGTTTCATTCCAAGGCAAGCAAAGTTCCTGCAAGGGTTGTTCAAAGAATGGCACACGGATTTGTAGCATAATTTGGCGGCCATGATGAAGGATACCTTGGATCCAAACAAAAACCACTGCCAAAGATAGTCCAAGAAGGGTAAGCCAATTCATCACAATGATTCTTTTGAGACTTTGCAACAAGAGTATGCATCTCTAAGTACGGCCACAAAGGAACTCTTGTCTTTTCAAGGGTATTGTAAGCTCTGTGGTGTCAAGCAAGACTTCCGCCATATGCAGCCCCAAGAAGACACCACCTTGAGGGAACACGATAAGCAATGTAAAGAAACTTTGTTAAAAAAGGTGTTGAAAGGAAAATGATGTCAAAGAAAGAAGCAAAGGCGGAGTTCAAAAAGGGTTTGCAATGTAAGGTAATGATTTCTAATTCTAAGGTTGTTTTTGATGATGCTAATCATATGTCAAGTGGGAATAAGGTTGAAGAAGAAGAAGAAATTTTAGATCCTCCAATTAGGAGTTAAAGTTTAGTGGTTGAAGCCACCATTCCGGATGATAGCGTTGACAATCATTTTGAGCATGAAGAGGGTATATCAAAACTTCCTCTGTCAGCAAAAAGGGACAGCTCACATGATAATATTTCAAGGTATGAAGAGGTTGATTTATGGTTGCACACTTTTTTATTTCAGACTTGTATTCCTCATGAAAAACATGTAAGAGAAGGATAAAATGAGAATTATGGGCTGCAAAATGGAGCAAGAAGACTCCTTAGGTCAAGGTCACTTATATGGGCGCTCTAACATATGGAAACCAAGTGAATTCCCACTTTTTACAAAGGTTATCAATTCTGATTTTGTGATTTTTTCAGCTGATTTAATGGGAATAAGTGAAAGTTCAGAATTGACTATGGCAAACATAAGTGTTGGAAAACATGATTGGGCTTTAGGAGATCCAAAAGTAAGAGGGACAAGTATTTTTCAAAGAGTTGATGATGACTTTATGATTGAAAGATCAGTTATGGCAACTATTAAGGGTGAGCACTTTGATTTGTATCATTATCATACTTTGTCCTTACCTTGCTTTGTTTATTATGAAGATGGTGCTAACAAGGAAGACACGATGAAAGGTGCTAAATGGATAAAGAATCTTCGTAAGATAGTCCCAAATCATTGGCAAAAAGGCCAACACCTTCAAAAAATCAGTCCAAGTGAAAGTAAGGGCAGCAAAGGGGTGGTTCCAAAATGTGGTAAGACACTTAGTTTTATTTCCATACAATTCAGTTTTGACTACATTACTTGGGCTAATGCATGTAAGGAAAAGATTGTGGTTTGCATCTTGAAGAGAAATGACAAAGAACATGGTGGGAGGTTCCAAATACTTATGGTCTCACAAGGTAACATTGCTGTAGTGTCTTCTTTTTGTGTGTTGTTTTTCATATTGGTTGGCCCAAAAAATTGTACTATTGATTTCAACATCTTTTGTTGGCCCTACTCTTGGTTTACCACCATACATATAAAGAATGTCATAGTCGGGTTGAATTTTCAAATGGTTAAAGTTTGGTGGAACAATTATGAGTTGATTTTAGTGACCACATCATTGACATTTTGGAGCCACAAGAAGAATTATGGATATTATAACAGCTGCACCATCATTCCACTTGCTATCCACATCATGCTCGTTGTCACTAGCAAGAAGGCAACCATAAGAAGTGGTAATTTTCAGATTTTTAAACTTATTCTAATCACTCATGATGAATGTTTGGTTGTTACCTTGATGGATAGTGGGACACACATTTCCCATCATGAGTTGGACAAATTTTTGGGGTTATAGACAACGGTAAGTATGTGTTGGCTAGATTTTCTGCATGGCTGAAAACCTAGGCAATCATGAGATAAATCTCCCTCATTTACCGGTGAGGCTCTCATGTAAGATTTGTCAATTAAATATGCTAGTATCTATTTGTGGGTATTACTTTAACCATGCAGCTCATGAACCATAGCTGTATAGTTTTGCAGCTGTTAAAAAAAACAAATATCTAATGAAGAGAAAAATAGCAAAAAACAAGAAAGAAAGAGGGAAGATGTGCAACCCAATCAATAGATTACAGAATTGATTGCATGCACATAGATAAAACAGATAGATATTAACATACAAAATTATAAGCAAAGGGAATGTTTAGATCTAGATCTAAAATAACGCAAAGTTTATGAATAGATCTAAAATAGAAAGTTAGAAACAAAATGCACCGTTGACACAAAGTTCTCCAGAAATATGCTCTTTTCTATTCCTCTGCTTCAAATAGTTATCGGGGGTTTCAACACAAAGTCTGGAACACAAGAATGCTGCTTACAAATTCAGATCCTTAACCCGAAGGTTCTTCCGCTACTTATAAAATGTAGAAGGGAAATTACAAATGGGAAACTTAACTGAACTAGAACATAAACAAGAAATAAAACTAACATCTGGCAATCATCTTCCTTTAATTCCTCTCTAAGTGACATGCATCGGGAGTTCTAGTCAAAATTATGCACATTTGTCATTTAGCTTATAGAATCATTCCACACAATTTAAAGTAATGGTTTTCAAACCAATAACTTTAAAGTTTTACAATTACATCCGAGAACGTAGAAATAGAAGAAAGAGAAGAAGAAGAAAGATTTGCCAGCTATAACCCCTACATCTTCTTTTTGCTGTGATACTGAATATACTTGTCAAACATGTAATTCAACAACTTCCCGTCTGTTTAAGCCACAACTTCTTTTTCTGTCTTTGTTGACTAGATTTTCTGCATAGCACAACACCTAGGCAGTCATGAGATAAATCTCCCTCATTTACTGGTGAGGCTCCCGTGTCAGATTTGTCAATTATAGTATGCTAATATCTAAATGGGGTTTTGCTTTAACTACTCAGTTCATGAACCATAATTGAACAGTTCTGCAGCAAGTAAGCAACTGTTTTTAAAGAAAGGAAATACTTAGAGAAGAAGGGAAATGGAATTATATCAACACAGACAAGAAATGGGGAAGATGTGCATCCCAATCAATAGATAGCAGAGTTGATTGTATGCATATAGAAGAAACCAATAGATATGAGCACAAAATTATAAGCAAAGGTAGCTCTAGATCTAGATCTGAAATAACACAGTTTATTAAAAGATCTAAAGATATAAAAGCAAGAAACACAATACACCCTGACACAAAGTTCTCCGGAAATCTGCTTCTGTATATTCCTTTGCTTCAAGTGGCTCTCAAGGGTTTTAGCACAAAGTCTGGAACACAAGGTTGCTGCTTACAAATTCTGATCATTAACCTGAAGGTTCTTCCTTTACTTATAGAATGTAGAGGGCCAATTACAAGTCGGAAGCTTTTAGTTGAACTGGCACATGTGGAAGTCGGAAAAGAAACAACTGAGAATCTCCCTCCTGGAATTCCTCTTTGCATGACATGCATGATTTACAACTGAAAATAGAACCTTCTATTTTGCACGTCTGCCACCTATCTCCAAGTAGTTGACTTCTTCAAGTAATGGCTTTTAAACCAATCACTTTAAGTTGTATAATTTAATTGATCGCTCAATTACTTTGTCGGAGGAAAGAAGGAAGAGAAAAGCTGCAGTCTTGTCTTTTTTCATGTCTGCATGCAGCTGATTCTTTTGCCTTTGATTCTCACCAAACTGGATCTGGGAGTAGCTGGATCTGGAAGCAAGTTGGATCTGGAAACAAGCCTAGTCTTCTCTTTTATCCTTGAAGATTTTGAAGTTCTTCTCCAACGACATGCATCAGTGAAACAATGTTTGCTGGATAACTGGAAGCAGCTGAATTTTTCCTTCGCATTGAGTCTTAAAAATTTGGATCCTTGAAGAAAATTTGCAGTTCTTCTTGTACATGCATCATTGCAATGTTTGCCGTAAATAACTCCATCATTTTTATTTTTAATTGCATATGAGCAATTTAAAATTCTGGAAAGCACTTTGGGTGAATGCAACTTCAATCTGAAGGCTTCAACTGGAAAGATTGGAAGCACATGCACAAGATCTGGAAGAAATTTTCCACCTGCACTGACTTCTACAACTGGGCTGCATCAAAAACAAGAGGATAAAGCCTTTGTGCCGGAAGCTTTTGCAATTATGAGATCTGTCTATCAATTGGATTCCGAGCCAATTGACTTCAAATTCTAGAAGCTACGCATGATTCCGCTGAGCTTTCTCTTTGATCCTGCTTTGCCATGGCTGGAGCAATCTTTGTCTGAACAATTCTTTTTCTTCTTACTCAGCCGGAATTCTTCAAAACTGATGCAAATCTGAATAATCCTTCAGATTCGGAGGAAATATTCAATGTATTGGACATTAATATAAGTTCATTTTTTTTATAAAAGCTCCTTTGATGAATCCCTGCAAGTAATTCAGACAAAGATGGCAACCAGAACAAAAAATCTACACTATTCAAGCCTGCTTCCCCAAAAATTGATGTTTTATTTGCCTGTAAAGTGAGCATGAATTTTTCCAACTTCACCTAAGCACCTGTATCACTTATGCAAACACAAGTCAACCTCCTTCAATGCTGTGCGCCAATTTTAGAAGCTTTTAGCATTAATTTCACCTTCTTTTGAGAAAAAATCCTCTTCAAATGGGGCGCAGTTTTCCTCTGGGCTGCACTTCTCTGCCTGTGAATTAATTAATTTTGCGTTATGGCAGCCTCTGCTTATATAATCCTTATGATTCTATAATTAATTAATGTCTTTCCTATTACTGGCAATTAATTAATTAGATAATAAGCTTCACTCTTCAAATGGGTGCCTATTTTGTGGATGCTTATGTACTGCCATTAAATAAAATAAATTTATTTAATTTTAGACTTCTGCTTCCACTTCACTGAAGCTTCACAGTATGCTTTGACCTTAGCCACTGAAAATAGGAATTAATTTAATCATTTAATACTTAAAAAATTATTATTTATCTCCTAAAAGTGGCGCACTTTTTGACATATAGGGGCTGCATTAAATAAATATTATTTATTTAATTTTAGAACAGTCTATTTTCAACCTCCTTTTGTCTATTTACCTTTGTTGACTTTTCCACAAGCCTGGGCGCCAAAATTGGGTGAATAAATATTAACAAATATTTATTTAATGCATTTATTATTCACCCAAAGTGGGTCGCACTTTTTGGAATAAATAATTTATATTTTTAAAATTCAGATGTCAATGGGATTATTTACCCTGCAAGGCAGCCCTGAAAATCCCATGATTCACTTAAGTCGTTTGACTTTCATAATGGGATTATTTACCCTGCAAGGCAGGCAATAAAATCCCATGATTTCACTTAAGTCATTTTTCTTTAATATTCCACAATGAGAATTTTTACCTTGCAAGGCAGCCCCGAAATCCCAATTTCCGTCTGTCTGCTGCCTCTAATTTTCCCATTTAAGTGATTTTTCTTGAGAAGTGCAAGGCAGGTAATAAATTCCCGCTTGCCTGCTGCCTCTACCCACTGCTTCCAAAAATCCCATGATCCACTTCAAACCCTCTTTTTCCAAAAATGCGGCCAACCCAGAAGAGGCTTTTTGGTGCACGACTTTGTCTTTTCCCAGAGAACCAGACCTCCGATGGCGAATTCCTTCTGGCACAACGTGCGTATGTGATCTCCAAATACTCCAGGCCAAGAATCAGGCTAAACCTGGCAAAGGAATTGATCTAGAGAAATTTCATAGAAAATGAAACGGGAAAAAACACAAAAACACAAAAAATTGCCAAAAGTCACAAATAAAGCCCAAAACTTCATTTTTGGTTAAAACCCTTCTGGTATATAGGAATAATGATATGTTTGATCACAACAGGGTTAAAACGGAGCGCAAATTGCCTCAAACGGGGCTCAAAATAATTAAATACAAATTTCCCGCAGACAAATCCCAACGATAGAATATAACAATTTTGGGCATTTGGGTATTTGGCGAAAATAGCTAGTATGGCTCTTTTGGGAATATCTTGATGCAATACAAGGACTTTTAGGCAATAAAAACACAAAACGACCCATTATTTTAAAAGTACGAATTTTTTTCGGATAGGGTAGTCGAAGATTTCAGGATGAAATCTGGGGACACTAGTAAGCTCCGTTTGTGGACATCTTTTTCTCTGTCAGAATGACAAGGGAAAAGATGAGATCCTAGCATCTCTGGTTTCGTATCTTGTCTTTTGGGCACGGGGTCAGGCAAACAAAAACAACACAACACAAAAACAAAACAAGGAAAAACAAACAAAGTTTTATTTATATACATACAAGTTTTAACCTGCTTTTTCAGTTCCTGAACAACTTCAGATGCTGCCCGTTGAAAGGCAGTGGTAACTCAATTCCATCCCGTAGGCAAAGAAGAAAGTGTCCATTCCGACATCTCTTTTGATCATGCAAGGCCTTTTCTAGAGTGAATCAAATTTGTCGTGCATGCCCTTCGGTTCATATCTTTTGTCCCACCAGAGTACCTAGTCTCTAATCTCGAATTTCCTTTCTCTGGCCTTCTTGTCAAATACCTTGGGCAAGTCTTTATCAACTTCATCTGGTGGTGGCTCATCCTTTCTTCTCTCCGTGGCGGATAAGTTTGCATCAACTTGCTCCGTTCCCAGATTTATTTGCTGCATTTATGAGGAAGAACTATCACCATATTCTTTGTTTTTCTTTAGGTACTGATCATGCTTGTTGAAAGTCTCCAATAAGGAAACTAAACCCTTGGGAATTTTGTTACCTTTTGGTTGGATTGCTCCACTATTGTCATCATAACATGGATCAGCTTTTCCTATGATTGTTTGTCATGGTGGTGATTTACTCCCTTCAACATGCAGACATGCAGATGTTTGTTCAGGGACTTTGGGGCGGTAGACCATCTCCACTTTATAGTTTCCTTGTCTGAATATGGACGGTGGTCTATCTGGATTCAATAGTGCAGCTGTGACTGCCAAAGAATCTGCCTTGGAGTTCTGATTGGTTGGAATGAAGTCAATAGAGAAGGCTGCAAAATCGAACGTAGCAGATAGTACTATATCTCTGTAATGCTCCAGCTTATCTCTTTTGACTTGATTTTGCCCTCGAATTTGCTTTACTAGAAGTTCAATATCTCCTTGGGCTTTGAGGAGTTTTACTCCTTTCTTTTTGGCTTGCTCCATTCCTAGCAGCAAGGCTTCACACTCCGCCGTATGATTGGTGTTCTCGAACATCAGCTTGTGGGAGTATGGAAATATCTCATAATCTGGAGATATTAGTAGAGCGCCAGCTCCTGATCCAAAAGAACATGTGCCTTTAAACTCCAGAGTCCAAACTCTTTCTTCTTCTTTTGCTGGCTCTGGCTTTGGTCGAAGTTCTGGCTCTGGAACACCTTTATCCATTTCCAAGAAGTAGACCCCCCAGTCAGATTCCTGAAAAAGAATCTGAGATCTAGGATCCTCAGATTTTGTCACCGTGTACTTGGACTTCTTTTCCGGCTCCAGCTTATGGTTAATCCCCTTGATAGGAATATGAGCACAGGACCAATCCAACTTTACTTCTCCTCCTAGCTCTTTGCAGAAGTTTCTACTCAGCAACATCCCGTAAGAGACAGGAATATCTGCAACTAGAATGGTCATCTTTAATCTTTTGTCAGGAAAAGCTGCCATAATAGCTTGTGCATCTTTGATTTGTTCGATTAAAGGGACTTGTCTCTCCATGGAATAACACCTTTTTATGGTCTTCGTCAAGGTAAGCCCAAGAGCATTTGCAACTTTAGCTGGCATGACATTGTCAGAAGCACCAAAATCTAGAATGCAATTGCTTAACTTGAAACCATTAAGTAATAAGGAGACATAGAAAGTTCTACTCTTTCAGAAGGTGAGGATTTAACAACTGCAGTGTTGTTTTGTGGAGGCGTATTTTTGGGCTTAGGCAAAAGGCCTTTTGATGTATTGGATTGTCCTGGTGATTGTACATATTTGACTAGCCTATTTAACTGCTCAGGAAAAGCTCTCAGGTATTTAGCTTCTGACATTTGAACTTTAGTTTTCTTGGCATGATCAATAATGTCAAAAGAAGAAATACATTCAGATACCTGAGCCGCTTTCTATGGTTAAGATGAAAAACTTGCATTCTTATCTTTAGGAGCTAAAGAAGAAGGTAAAGGGTTGCCCTTTCTTTGTTCGTCAGCTAATGCCTCAGCTTGGCGAGTTTGTGATCTTGTAAGTACTGCATATGTATGACCATGATCATCTTCATGAAGTTTCTCATTGTCATGTTCAAATTTGTAGTTCAGGTAATTAATGTTGGAGTCGCCAGCAGGTCCTATAAAATCATCATCCTCGAGCTGATCAGCGTCAACTTCCTGGTCTTCTTCATTCATCTCCACATTGTTTCTGGGAGCAACTTCAATTGCTAATCTTTGGGAACCAGCAATGCGGTTCCGGTTGTTGTTGAAATTCCGAGCAGGGGCAGTATTGTTGCCTTGAGCCATTTGAGCCATTTGTTTCTTCATCTGCATCATCTCATTTGCTAACTTTTGCAGTAGTGAATCGGAAGTAGTAGCAGAGGATGAACTTTCAGCTCTAGAAGTGTTGCTCTTTATCTTTCCAGCCATGATGAGGTCGTCTTCAATTTCAACTGCCATGTTTTGAGCTGCTAACAAATCAGCAGGACGTGCTCTTCGCAGTTGGTAGCTTACTTCAGGAAGTAAAGCATTGATGAAGAATACCTTTTGATTCTCGTCATTCAGAGAAGCAGAAGCCGGAATTTTGTACAGTAATCTTTGGAATTTTGCAATAAAATCCCGCATGTGCTCATGTGGTTCCTTCTTCAGCTGAGTCAGTTGGGTTATCAAGGTGCTGGAATCTTCAGCTGCCTTAAATCTTTTTAGGAACGCATCCTGCATAGTAGTCCAGTTGGTTATGGTGCCAGGAGCTAGCCGGTAGAACCATTCTCCAGCCAAGTCATGTAGAGCTTTTATGAAGAGCTAGATAGATACATCTTCATGTTCGACTGCAAGCACTCCACAGGATATGAAAAACTCAACCAACTGGTCATCTAGATTCTGCTAACCATCTCCAAAGAATTTTGGAAAATTATTTCTCGTCCCTTTAGGTAGATCATGCATAGGAGTCAGATTCAGAGGTCCAAAGGCTGCACCCCATGGAACATGTACTATCTGGTTCTGCATGATGAGCGGGGCATGTCTTCTTCTTGTGTAGACTTGGTGAATAATTCCAGCCGCCGGATTATACTGAAGACGATCTGGATCTGGATGAGCGTGCACTCTCCTTCATGGTGAGAGACTAGCTCTGCAGCTTCTAACTTGAGGAGGATGATTGAAATTGAATTGCTCCTGCAATCTGTAGAAATGATTAGTCTTTCCTTGCGCCTTCACAGATCGGGTGAATGGACGTTCAGCCATGTTGAGATTTGTATGGAAAACACTCTGATCTTCAATAGATAAGCTTTGATCTGCAAAGATAGTTGTTCCCCAACGGAGTCGCCAAAAACTGTTGGCTAGATTTTTTGCATAGCACAAAACCTAGGCAGTCATGAGATAAATCTCCCTCATTTACCGGTGAGGCTCCCGTGTCAGATTTGTCAATTTAAGTATGCTAATATCTAAATGGGGTTTTACTTTAACTACTCAGTTCATGAACCATAATTGAACAGTTCTGCAGCAAGTAAGCAGCTGTTTAAAGAAATGAAGTATTTATAGAAGAAGGGAAATGAAATTATATCAACACAGACAAGAAATGGGGAAGATGTGCATCCCAATCAATAGATAGCAGAGTTGATTGTATGCATATAGAAGAAACCAATAGATATGAGCACAAAATTATAAGCAAAGGTAGCTCTAGATCTAGATCTGAAATAACACAGTTTATTAAAAGATCTAAGATAAAAAGCAAGAAACACAATACACCCTGACACAAAGTTCTCCGGAAATCTGCTTCTGTATATTCCTTTGCTTCAAGTGGCTCTCAAGGGTTTCAGCACAAAGTCTGGAACACAAGGTTGCTGCTTACAAATTCTGATCATTAACCTGAAGGTTCTTCCTCTACTTATAGAATGTAGAGGGCCAATTACAAGTCGGAAGCTTTTAGTTGAACTGGCACATGTGGAAGTCGGAAAAGAAACAACTAGCAATCTTCCTCCTGGAATTCCTCTTTGCATGACATGTATGATTTGCAACTGAAAATAGAACCTTCTATTTTGCACGTCTGCCACCTATCTCCAAGTAGTTGACTTCTTCAAGTAATGGCTTTTAAACCAATCACTTTAAGTTGTATAATTTAATTGATCGCTCAATTACTTTGTCGGAGGAAAGAAGAAGGAAGAGGAAAGCTGCAGTCTTGTCCTTTTTCATGTCTGCATGCAGCTGATTCTTTGCCTTCGATTCTCACCAAACTGGATCTGGGAGTAGCTGGATCTAGAAGCGAGCTGGAATTTTGCAAGCTGGAATCGCCTTTGTGGATTTTTTCCTTCTTGTCTTCTCTTTTATCCTTGAAGCTTTTGCAGTTCTTCTCCAGCACATGCATTAGTGCAATGTTTGCTGTAGATAATTCATCATCCGTATTTTTAATTGCATAGGAGCAATTAAAAATTCTGGAAAGCACTCCGGATGAATGAAAATTCAATGAAGGCTTCAACTGGAAGATGGGAGCATTTGCACAAGATCTTGGAAGGAATTTTCCACGCACTGACTTCTTCACAGGGTGCATTCAAAACAAGAGGATGAAGCCTTTGTGCCGAAAGCTTTTGCAACTATGAGATTTCTGCATTTGCATGCATCTGGATATGGATCTGCACCTGCATAACAAACTCTGGCAACTGGGCTGTGGATGGAAAAATTGTAGCTCGAATAATTCCACTGCTTTTAATCTGGACGCATGAGTGAAGTTTTTCTTGCTCTGGATCTGTCTATCAATTCAGCAAGAGGTTTCGAGCCTAGATCCGTGTCTTCAATATTTGCAAATTTAGAAGTGATGCGTGACTTCGTTGTGCTTTATTTTTCATCTTTCTTCGCCATAACTTTGTCTATTTTTGTCTGAACAATTCTTTTTCTTCTTATTTGACTGGAATTCTTCAAAACTGGTGCAGATCTGGATAATTCTTCAGATTCGGAGGAAATATTCAATGTATTGGACATTGATATAAGTTCCTTTTCTTTATAAAAGCACCTGTAATGAATTCCTGCAAGTAATTCAGACAAAGATGGCAACCGGAACATGAACAAATTTTAATCATGCACTATTCAAGCCTGCTGCCCCAAAAATTGATGTTTTATTTGCCTGCAAAGTGAACATGAATTTTTCCAACTTCACCTGAGCACCTGTATCACTTATGCAAACAATTATGCAAACACAAATCAACCTCCTTCAATGTATGCGCCAAATTTCGAAGTTTTTAGCCTTGAATCCACCTTCTGAGCAAAATCCTCTTCAATATGGGGCGCACTTTTCCTCTGGGTTGCACTTCTTTACCTGTGAGTTAATTAATTAATCTTTATGGCAGCCCATGCTTATATAACCCTCATAATTCTATAATTAATAATTGCCCTTCTTATTCCTGACAATTAATTAATTAAAAATCATGTTTTTCTCTTTAATTAGTGTGCTAAAATTGCATGTTTAAGGACAACCATCCAATAAATTAAATTTAATCATCCACTCTTCACTTCACTTAAGCTTCACAGTGTGCTTTAACCTTAGCCACTGAAAATATGAATTAATATAATCATTTAATACTTTAAAAAGTATTAAATTCTTCTCAAAAGGGGCTGCATTAAATAAATTAAATTTATTTAATTTTGGAATTCTATTTTTAAATTCCTTTATTCCCCTTTGCTTTGTTGACTTTTTCACAAGCCTGGGTGCCAAAATTGGGTGAATAAATATTAACAAATATTTATTTAATGCATTATTATTCACCCAAAGTGGGTCGCACTTTTTAGCATAATAGAATTCTATTTTTAAAAATTTATGACAATGGGATTTTTACCCTGCAAGGCAGCCTCCCATGATCCACTTAAGTGATTTGACTTTGACAATGGGATTCTTTACCCTGCAAGGTAGGCACTAAAATCCCATGATTTCACTTAAGTCACTTTTCTTTTATTTCACCATGGGAATTTTTACCCTGCAAGGCAGGTAATAAATTCCCGCCTGCCTGCTGCCTCTAATTTTCCCACTGCAACTTAAGTGACTTTTCCATCATGGGAAAAAGTACCCTGCAAGGCAATCAATAAAATCCCACCTGCCTGCTGCTTCTATTTTTCCCATGATCCACTTAAATCCTTTGTTTTCCAAAAATGCGCCCAACCCCGCAGGGGCTTTTTAGTGCACGACTTCGCCTTTTCCCAGTGAACCAGACCTCCGATGGCGACTTCCTTCTGGCACAATGTGCGTATGTGATCTCCCCAATACTCCAGGCCAAGAATCGAGCTAACCCGGCAAAGGAATTGATCTAGAGAAATTTCACAGAAAACGAAACGGGAAAACACAAAAACACGAAAAATTGCCAAAAGTCACAAATAAAGCCCAAAACTTATTTTTAGTTAAAACCCTTCTGGTATATAGGAATAATGATATGTTCGATCACAACAGGGTTAAAACGGAGCACAAATTGCCTCAAACGGGGCTCAAAATAATTAAATACAAATTTCCCGCAGACAAATTCCGACGACAGAATATAACAATTTTGGGCATCTGGGTATTTGGCGAAAATGGCTAATATGGCTCTTTGGAGAATATCTTGATGCAATACAAGGACTTTTAGGTAATAAAAACACAAAACGACCCATTATTTTAAAAGTACGAAATTTTTTCTGATAGGGTAGTCGCAGATTTCAGGATGAAATCTGGGGACACCATTCATATATCTGCTATTCATTATGCCCACACAGTTTGCTTTGTGCTTCCCTCATCTGTTGTCGGCATCCAACATGCTGATTGTAGTCACCACCGGTCGTGTTGGAATCTTCAAACAATGATTGATAATTGTGCGTTCATCCGGATTATTATCTTTCTCGCAGCATCCCAGATTGATCTGGATAGTGGATGGTACGACCTTGCACACTCTATGACGAATTCAGGCAACTGAGCTGTGACTGGGAATGCTAAAACTCGAATGATTTCACTGCTCTTTATTGCCCGCATGAGAGATGTCTTTCCAGCCCTGGATTTTTCAATCAATTCAGAGAGGGGTTTGGGGCCTAGATCTGTATCACCGATATCAGCAAATCTTGAAGCAATGCATAATTCCGCTGATCCTTCTCTTTCATCCTGCTTTATCATGGTCGGAGCAATCTTTGTCTGGGCAACTCATTTTCTTTTTATTCTGTCGGAATTCTTTTTAATTGGTGCAGATCTAGTAATTTCTTCAGATTCAGAAGATATATTCAATGTTCCTAACATTGATTTGAACTTCCTTTCACTTATATAAGCACTTGTAATGAATACCTACAATTAATTCAGACAAAGATGGAATCCAGAGCATGAACACTTGATTTTTATCACAAAAATCTGCATATAAAGCCCGCTGCCCTAAAATTTGAGGCTTTGCTTGCATGCAAAACAAACTAAATATTTTTAACTTCACTTGGGCACTTATACCAACATGCAGATAATTAACAATGCTTAAATCAAGCTCCTCCAACCCTAGGCGCCAAACTTTGAAGCTTTCCGGCAATGAAAAACACTTTTTGATGTAAAAATCCTCCTTCCTTGGGCGCCAAAACTGTCTGAGCTGCAATCTTTTGCAAAAAGAATTAATTACATCTTCACTATGGTAGCCCATGCTTATATAACCCTCAGCATTCTATTTCTAATAATTGTCTACTCTATTTCTGGTAATTAATTAATAAACAAACATGTTTATTCACTCAAATTGAGCGCCTATTTGTGCATGCTGCTGGTTGCCATTAAATAAATTTAATTTATTTATTTTTAGCATGCTATCTTCAGTTCTTTTTGACTTAACATCATGCATTGACCTTCTATTTATCCATGGTGCCAAAATTAGGAATAAAATCAATTAATAAATGCCATTAAAAGCATTATTTAATGCCCAAAGGGGTCGCATTTTTTAACATGGGTGATTTCTAATTTTAAGAAGTCAACTTTGATGGGATTATTCACCCTGCACTACAGCTCTAAAAATCCCTTCATTCACTTAAGTTGTTTGACTTCTATAATGAGAATTTTTACCCTACAAGGCAAGTAATAAATTCCGGAATACTTGCCACTTGTAATTTTCCCACTGCAGCTTAAGTGAATCTTTCCTTGAAAAAGTGCGACTTGCATTAAAATTAGCCTCCTTTGAAAAAGTGCGACTTATTTGGGTGAATAAAACCTTCTAATGGGAAAAGTTAGCCTGCTAGGCAGGCGGAAAATTCCCATCGGTGCTTTGAGTGATTTTTTCTTTATTTTATAATGGGAATTTTTACCCTGCAAGGTAGGAAAAATTCCTGCCTGCCCGCCGCCTCTAATTTTCCCATTGCAAGCTTAAGTGACTTTGACTTCATGGGAATTTTGCAACCTGTAAGGTAGGTAATAAATTCTCACCTGCCTGCTGGTACCAAAAATATTTATGCAATTTAAACCTATTCATTCTCAAAAAGTGCGACTTGCCTGGGAGAGACTGGTTTGTGCATGACTATCTCTTTTTAAAATAGAAGCTTGCATTTTGAAAGGCTTTCCTTCTAGCTGTGTTGGTGATGATCTCCAGATACTTCAGTGCAATTAAACAGATTATACTGGCGAAGGAATTGACCTAGGGGAATTTCAAAAGAAACCGAGGATCAAAACCGTCAAAAACGCAAATTTGAAAAAAACACAAACAAAATCATGATCTACAGTGCATAGACAAACTCAGGATTCATATCAAATGAACTTGTCGAACCCTTTTTTATATATACTTTATTTGTAGCCCAATTTCGATAATCCATGGGTTCAACAGGAACTATAACTTAGCATTGGTGTACCTCATTTATTTAATCTCGAATACCATGTTAATGAACAATGAACATAGTCTCTTGATTGGTCTACTTAGGGAAAAAAAGTTCTAAGCATCATGGGTTTTGTTGGACATTAAGCTTATATGGAAATACAATGGTGGAAACATAGGTGGAATAAAAACACAAAAAGACCCGCTATTTTAAAAGAACCAAAAAAAAATTTAAATGGGTTGTCCCAGATTTTAGGGTGAAATATGGGGACACCACATTACAAACAAGGGGCTAGAGGGAAACCTTGTTTGATATACCTTTGGAGGACAAATGGTTTCGTAAGATCCCCATTGATTTCAACTTGAGTAGTAGCATCTTGAAAGAGGATGGAGACCATTTTTCTAAATTTATCACCAATTTCTAATGTAACCGTCATAAGATCAGTAAAGGGCCATGTAGTGAAAGGAATTCCGATATCGGAGATTGGGTTTTTGTCTATCTCCAGCCAAATTAAAAAAGGTCCTTGAAACAGAAAAAGAAGGATACCAATCTTTCACCTCGGTATCATGGCCCTTATCAAGTTTTGAAGAAAATTGGTAGTGTAGCATACAAACTAGAGATGCCTAACTTAGAAAAAGTGTATTCGATCTTCCATGTTTTGCTTCACAAAGATTGTTGGAGAAAAAGTTTCAGCATAGACAAAGTCATCTCAACTAGATGAGGAGGGAATACACATTTTGGAACCTGAGGGAATACTTCAGACACACACTAAAAGGTTGCATACAATGGATATCACAACGTATCTGATCAATTGGCAGTCTTCCCAGTATGTATGTGACATGGGAGGTTGAAGCGTTCATGCATAAGCATCTGGGGATAGTCAATATCGAGGACAACATTAGTTTGAAGGGGAGGAACACGTTATGTCCTTAACCTATATCATATATAGAGATATGTGTGTCCTAACATATGGCTTACATAACATTTATCTTTACATTCATTATTTTGTTGTTCCTCAAGGATGACCTAACTAGGATGAAGGGATGTGATCCTACGCAATTGTGTCTATATATTCAGATGGGTAAAACTCTCCCATAACATGATATTGTGAATTATAGTCTTATTGTAAGGTTGTGGAGGTTGCCCCCTCAAAGCAGCTTAGTTATATATTCATATTCTGTTATTTTTCCATTTATATTGAAGTAATTCTGTTACACCATATAAAGATCTCTTTAGCTTGCACACCTTGTTTATACCTTCTGATACAACAAATACTTTTATTTTTGTCACAAAAACTCCTTAATCTCTCCATTTAGAAACACATTTTTAGCATCTAGTTCACACTAGAAATAAAAACTCACGCAGAAGTCATTTTCAATATAAATGAGAATGTTTCAAAATAGTCATTTACCTTCAATTCAAAAAAATTTGTGCTATAAGACGAGATTTAAACTTGTCAACGCTTCCATGTGATTTGAGATTTTTCTTTGGTGTCACTCAGATTTCACCTTGAAATCTGTGACTACCCAATCCGAAAAAATTTCGTACTTTTAAAATAGTGGGTCGTTTGTTGTTTTTATTGCCTGAAAGTTCCTGTATTGCGTCAAAATAATCCTAAAGTGCCATATTAGCCTTTTTCGCCAAATACCTAGATGCCCAAAATTGTTTTATTCTGTCGTCGGGATTTGTCTGCGGGAAATTTGTATTTAATTATTTTGAGCCCCGTATGAGGCTATTTGCGCTTTGTTTTAACTCTATTATGATCGAATATGTCATTTTATTCCTATGTACCAGAAGGGTTTTAACTTGGATTTTAAGTTTTGGGCTTTATTTGTAACTTTTGGCAATTTTTCGTGTTTTTGTGGTGTCCCGTTTCGTTTTCTGTGAAATTTCTCTGGAATAATTCCTTTGCCGGATAAGCCCGATTTTTGGCCTGGAGCAGCTAGAAAACATATACGCACATTGTGCCCGGAGGAAGTCGCCATCGGAGGTCTGGATCACTGGGAAAAAGCGAAGTCGTGCACAGAAAAGCCCCTGCGGGGATGGGCGCATTTTTGGAAAACAAAGGATTTAAGCTGCGATGGGAAAAATATAAGCCGCAGGCAGGGTGGGAATTTTATACCTGCCTGGCAGGGTACTTTTTCCCGTGTTATAAAATTCACTTAAGTTGCAGTGGAAAAGTTAGGGGCCGCAGGCAGGCCGGAATTTATTATCTGCCTTGCAGGGTGAAAATTCCCATGATGAAATAAAAGGAAAGTGACTTAAGTGAAATCATGGGATTTTAGTGCCTGCCTTGCAGGGTAAATAATCCCATTATCAAAGTCAAATCACTTAAGTGGATCATAGGATTTTGGTGCCTGCTTTGCAGGGTAAAGAATCGCATTGTGAAAAAATTCTTAAAAATAGAATTACATGTGCAAAAAAGTGCGCCCCCTTTGGTGAGAGATGGCAAAAGAATTAAAATTGATTATTTTTATTAATCTTTCTTCTCAAAAAGTGCGCCCAAGCTTGGAGGAGGTCAACAAGTCAAAGATGGAATAAAAGAAAAGAGTCAAATGCATTAAATTTAATTTATTTAATGGCTGCCCTCTTCCTCTCAAAAAGTGCGCCCCATTTGGGTATTATTTAATGTTTTTTAAGGCATTAAAACATTAAATTAATTTCTATTTTCAGTGGCTATGGTCAAAGCACACTGTGGGGCTTGAGTGAAGTGCTGTGTGAAGGATTAAATTGGATTAATTTAATTTATTGGATGGCTGTCCTTAAACATGCTATTTTTAAAAGAGAAAAAACATGATTTTTAATTAATTAATTGCCTTTAATTGTTAGGGCAATTATTAATTATAGAATTGTGAAGGTTATATAAGCATGGGCAGCCATATGGGTGAATAATTTAATTCACAGGTAAAGAATTGCAGCCAGGAGGAAAAGTGCGCCCCCATTAGAGGAAGGATTTTGTTCAGACAAAGTGCTAACAAGGCTAAAAGCTTCCAGATTTGGCGCATGCTTTGGAGGAGGTTGATCTTTGTCTGCATAGTTGTTTTCACAGGTGTTACAGGAGCTCAGGTGTTGATTGAAAGGATTCATGCTCTCTTTATGTGCAAATTAAACACCAATTTTTGGGGCAGCAGGCTTGAAAAGTGCAGATTTTTATAATTTAAATTCACTATTCATGCTCCGGTGGCCATTTTTGTCTGAATAAATTGCAGGAATTCATTACAGGTGCTTTACAAAAGAAAAGGATTTTTTATCAATGTCCAATACATTGCAAATATCCTCCGAATCTGAAGAATTGTCCAGATCTGCACCAGTATTGAAGAAATCCGGCCAAGTTAGAAGAAAAAGAATTATTCAGACAAAGATAGACAAAGCCATGGCAAAAGGAGATGAAAAAGAGAGCACGATGGATTCATGCATTGCTTCCAAACTCGCAGACATATGAGACACAGATCTAGGCCCGGAACCTCTTTCTGATTTGATTGATAGATCCAGAGCGGGAAAGACTTCACTCATGCGTGCGGTCAAAAGCAGTGGAATTATCTGAGCTGCAGCTTTCCCATGTACAGCCCAATTGCCAGAGTTCGTGATGGAGTGTGCTAGATCTTATCATCCTTCATCCAGATCAGTGCGTGATGTTGCGGGAAAGACAATAATTCGTTTGGACGCAAAGTTCATCAATTATTGTTTGAAGATTCCAGTGCGAAAGGTGGTGACTTCTATTAGCATTCAGGATGCTGACAGTAGATGGGAGAAGCATAGAGCTGATTGCGTGAGCATAATGAACAGCCGGTTCATGAAGAAGCCTAGATCCCCTTCAAAGTTCCCGAGAACTCTTCCACGGTCCAATTTGGTGCAGGAGGCAGATGATGTCGTCAAATTGCTATGCAGGATGAATGGCGAAGCGAATGCCTACACTTTCCGTACATGGATGTATGCTTTCATCAGGACCATTGAAATCAACAAGGTTGATTCTATAATCAATTGGTCGGAAATTATTAGCAGCAACATCGGTGAGCAACTTCGGAACGTGAAGCGTACTTTCAGCTTCAAGATGACTTCGTACTTGGTATATGCTGCAGCTTCACAAGGTGTCTTTTCCAAGCTGGATAGATGTGGTGTTCTTTCCAAGGACCCCATTTTCGAGTGCTACCCACAGCTTACTGTACCTGCGTGCGAGAAGGACTTCAAAGTGATCAACGATGACTTCTATGATTTCATCTGCAGGCTAGACAAAGACTTGAAGACTCAACAGGGTAAGCAAGGAAGCGTGGGAAGCAGTGTCCAAGATTGGCAGTTTATTCATCCAGTTTGCAGATTTCACATACCTCAGGGTTACGGGCTTTTCTGGAGAACCTATAAAGATGCCCAGGTATCCGAAGTGATAGAGTGATCGCCATGGAGCTGAGCAGGCAACTTGTAGAGTTACACGACCTTCAGTCAAACGGCACAAGTCTACGGGCTTCTTCCCAATCACTGTGGGATATTACAGTTGCATCAGCATTCACAGAGCTCGAGGGATGGAAGCGCAAATGTTATCCGAGTATGAGCAAGAGTTCTTCCCTGCACGGCTTAACTTCGATCCATTTGGAGTAGCCAGGAAGACAATCTCCCAGGAGTACGCACATGTGCCTTCGTTAGAAGATTTCTGGATGAAGTGCAGAAGTGAGTACGAGGTTAGAAAGAAAGATTTCAGCAGGCTATCAGCAAAGCAAGTGTTTGACTTTGGACTAGCGCGGATACCTGCGGATCTTAAAGATGATGGGAACGTGGTACTTGACACTTACCATCAGATGGGAGGAGATAAAGCTATACTGCAGGATAACATTGGAGGCTGCAACACAATTGAAGAAAGATCTGGAGCTGTGTTGGTGAATACATCAAACTGGCTGCTGACAAAGGGATATTGCCTTGATGAAGTATTGATGAATCAAATCACGGGCAACTTCGGCGCAGGAGATTCCCTCAAGTGGAAGCATGAAGGTGAAAGCAACAGAAGGTCCGAGAAGTTGAAAGTACACAGAAGATCTCAAGAAAGAGAAGATCACTTCTACGACCATAGCTTTGACTCCGACTTCTCCAGTACCTAGAGGACTTCACCAACTATTGCACCGCAGCAGCAGGATGCTTCCATGCCTTCATTGAAACCGGCGACATTCGTCTTCTCTCCGCAGCCACTTCGTTCAGCACCTGTTCCAGAGGAGATGTTGAAGCTGCAGATGGCGGAGTTCGAAAGAGCTTTGTCCTTGGATGTTTCAGAAGATGGCAGCCATGACACTGTGGCACTTTCTGACGGAGAGGATGCAGAGCGGGAGATGGTAGTGCACTCAGTGACTTCTTACTCCCCGAGAAATAACTTCTCGGAATGGTTGGCTTTGCAGTTGGTTCCAGAAGCGAGAGTAGAGATGAACTTAGAGGAGCATGACTTGCAGCTACTCCAGGATCTGAGCAGAAGAGACAGAAGGCCTAAAGTTGCTAAAGCAACTTCTAGGTTGATCATCAAAGATTCGGGAGAGAAGTTTGCTGAGATATCAATTCCGGCAGAAGGAAAGATAGAAGAGGAGCTCACGGCAGAAGATGTGACAGTGACCAAAGTACCACTCGGTCAAGCCACCACTGAAGGATTGAAGCAGGACACGCAGACATTGATAGATGCTTTATTCCTTAGGCTTGACAGTGAAAAGGCGGAGAAAGAAGAGCTGCAGAAGCAAGTATCTCAATTATGTGAGATCATAGCCAAGGTTGCTAAACCTTCCATTCAGCCCATTTCAGAGCAGGTGAGTGATCATCTTATGCAGGAAATGGAGGATGCAAGCAATCAAGTAAAGGCTATTGACGAATGGAAGGATTTGATTATTCGTCAAGCTTCTGTACAACTTGGGGAAGTGCCAGCCCGCCTAAAGGTTATGAAAGATGCAGCAAATCAACTAAAGCAACTGATGGAAAGCATAGAAGGCATGAATACAGTTGCAGAGAGTAACCTGAGTATTTTGGCCGAGATCAACAAGCTGCCGGGAGATGTATTGGTTGCAGAACAAATTGTACCGGATGGATCAGTCGAGAAGGGGAAGCAGCTAGAGTTTGCAGTATCTTTCCGTTTGGAGATCTGCAGAGTTTTGCTGAAGAGGATGCAGGCACTTGAGAGTAGGACATCAGATTTACTAGACAGTATCATTTCTTTCACTGAGGAAAGAGTGGACGGAGGTGTTACTTCATACGTGCGGATTGTTTCTAACGAAGGTGCCTGATTCCCTGGAAGGTTCTCTTCTGATGGTACAAAAGAGAATTGATAAAGCTACCAAGCCTTTCACGATGAATTCTATCAGTAGACTAGTGGCTCTGCAGGCAGACATTGCGAGGTTTGGGCCGAGTTTGGAAGATGTGGAAGCGTGCATCAAAGTGTTGAATGAAGGGTTGCTGCAGTTCAGGACAGAGAAGGAAGCAGTGGCTAAAACAGATGGAAGGATGCTGAATTACATGTTCGACAAGTATATCCGATATCAGAACAAGAAGAAGACATAAATGTTACAGCTGGCATGACTTCTTCTTCTTTCTTCTTCTATTTTCTATGTTCCCGGATGAAATTGTAATACTTTCTAAGTTATTGGTTTTGCAACCATTACTTGAAGTCATGTGGAACCATTCTATTAGTTAAGTGATACATGTGTCACTTAAGAAGAAGTTAGTTGAGGATGATTGCCAAATGTCATCTTTACTTGTTGTTCATACTTTAGTTCAGTTTGAGTCTTCTATTTGTACTTTCCCTCCTACATTCTATAAGTAGGAGAAGAACCTCCGGGTCAATGGATCGATCAAAATTTGTAAGTAGCAATCTTGTGTTCTAGACTTTGTGCTGAACCCCTGAGAGCAACTTGAAGCAAAGGAATAGAAAGGAGTAGGTTTCCGGAGAACTTTGTGTCACGGTGTACTGTGTTTCTTGCTTTTAAATCTTAGATCTCTTAAGTAAACTTTGTGTTATTATAGATCTAGATCTAGAGCTGCCTTTGCTTTATAATTCTGTGTGTTCATATCTATTAAGTTTCTTCTATGTGCATGCAATTAGCTCTGCTATCTACTAATTGGAATGCACATCTTCCCCATTTCTTCTCTGTATTTCCTTTACTTCTTCTTCTATAACTTTCCTTTCTTAAACAGCTGCTTACTTGCTGCAGAACTTCTTAGTTATGGTTCATGAACTAAGTAGTTAAAGTAAAACCCCCTGATAGATAATAACACATTTTTATTGACAAATCTGACACGGGAGCCTCACCGGTTAAATGAGGGAGATTTATCTCATGACTGCCTAGGTTTGATGTTATGCAGAAAATCTAGCCAACACTACTACCTACTAACCTCTATATATACTATTCCTATGCTATGGCCAACACCAAGGCCGACCCACTAATGAAAATATAACATATATGAAAGAGATACATAATGATAAGAAGTTATGATAGCCACAAGTCGGCTATATACATCCAATATAAGATATATGATTAAGGGCGTAGCATGCCCCTCCTCTTCGAAGCATCATTGTCCCCAATGTTGAGAAGATCTGGATGCTGCTGCAGGAAATTTGCATCCTCCCAAGTTTCGTCTTCATTGTCTAGATTTTTCCACTTGATCAAATACTCAGTGATGACCCTTGTCCTCAACCACTTAGTGCGTGTCTGAAGGATGCATTCTGGTTCCAGGATGATTTTGCCTTCTTCATCAAGCTCGGGTAACATTGTCTAGGTTGATATTGTCCGTCCAATTACCTTCTTTAGGCAAGATACATGGAAGACTGGATGAATTTGAGTAGCTTATTCAGGAAGTTCCAGTTTGTATGCTACATTGCCAATCTTCTGTAACACTTGATAAGGACCATAATACTTAGGTGAAAGCTTGTTATTATTTTTGTGTTGTTTTAAGGACATTTGCTTATATGGTTGTAAACGCACAAAAACCCAATCATCGACTTCAAAATGTCTTTCACTGCGATGTTGGTCTGCCTGCTGCTTCATGCGGTTTTGTGACATGGCCAAATTCTCCCTGAGACTAGAAAGCACCTCTTGTTGGTGTTGAATATGTTCTTCAACTACTCGAACCTTTGGCTGGACTCTCAAAGATGAAGTGATAGATGGTGGATGGTACCCATATAATGCGAAGAAAGGAGACATTTTAGATGAAGTATGAAAGGAGGTGTTATACCACCATTTTGCCAGCGGCCCTGAACCATTGGACCCATCTCGCTTGCTTATCTGATGTAAAACAACGAAGATATCCCTCCAAGCACTTGTTTACCAACCTTTGTTTGCCCATCAGACTATTTTGGATGATAAGAGGAACTATTGAGCTAGTTGTGTGCCCAAGCATGAGAACAAGTCAGTCCAAAAATTACTAGTAAAGATAGGGTCTCGATCACTTACTATAATCTTTGGTGTCCCATGTAGCTTCTGAATTGTATCCCTGAAGGCTGTTGCTACTGTACTCGCAACAAATGGATGTGATAAAGCACAAAAATGGGCATATTTGGTGAGTCTATCCACCACCACCATGATTACATTTTTACCTTCTGATTTAGGCAATCCTGTGATGAAGTCCATAGACACCTCTTCCCACCTCTGGCTAGGAATAGATAGAGGTTGTAAAAGACCTGGGGACTTAATTGTTTTGCCCTTATTTTTGACAAACCATGCATTCTGCCACAAAGGGTTTTGGACATCTCCTTTTAGCCCTTCATAGAAAAAATCATGCTTGATTGGATGATAAGTCTTTAAGAAGCCAGAATGACCCCCTACTGGAGAAGCATGGAGCTCAGATAGAACCCTATTTTTAAGGATTGAATTCTTACATAGATATAATCTATCTTTATACCATAAAACATCTCCTTTCCATAGGAAAATTTTCTGACATGTTTGGATCTTGTTGGATGATTTCTGAATGAGATTTTGTGTACCTGGGTCATTTTTCCATTTAAACCTTGCATCCTCTATCCAATCCTCTGTAATACAGATATGGCACACAACAATGCCTGGGCAGATTCATCCTTCCGAGATAAAGCATCAACAACTACATTCTCTTTCCCTTTCTTGTATATTATCTCAAAATCATACCCCAACATTTTTGAGACCCATTTCTGTTGTTCTGATGATAAACGTTGCTCTAAGAAGTATTTCAAACTATCATGATAAGTCTTTACTTTGAAATGTCGTCCCATTAGATATGGTCTCCATTGTTTCACTGCATGAAGTATTGCTAACATTTCTTTCTCATAAACTGGTTTAGAGATATTCTTACCTTTGAATTGACGGCTCTCGAAGGCAATGGGTCGAACCTTCTTGCATGAGTACTGCCCCCATACCATACCCTGAAGCATCACATTCAACAATGAATGTTTTTGAAAAATCTGGGGTGGCTAGAACTGGAGTGGTGCACATGGCCTCCTTCAACTTCTCAAAGGCCATAGTAGCTTGCTCATTCCAATGGAAAGAGTCCTTCAATAAAGCTGTGAGTGGTGCTGCGATGCTGCCATAATTCCTTACAAATCTACGATAATAACCTGTAAGCCCCAAAAATCCTTTAGAGATTTTTTAGGGTTTTGGGAACCTTCCATTCAAGCATGGGCTTTTATCTTGTTAGGATCCACTTTAACACCTTCATAAGAGACAATATGACCCAGATATTCAACCTCCTTGACACCAAAAGAACACTTAGAAGGCTTTGCATAAAATTGATGTTGTTCAAGAGTTTCCAACACCTTATTTACATGATGCAGGTGTTCCTCCCATGTTTTACTATAGATTAATATATCATCAAAGAACACTAAAACAAACTTTCAAGAAATGGCTTAAAGATGGAATTCATCAAGCTTTGAAATGCAGAGGGTGCATTTGTTAGTCCAAAAGGCATTACCAAGAACTCACTTTCTTTTGTCCTTCATGTCCTGAAGGCTGTTTTATGAATATCTTTATCCTTGATTCTAATCTGATGATATCCAGAACGAAGATCAAGTTTTGTAAAGTAAACATCACCATATAACTCATCTAGTAAATCATCAATTACAGGAATAGGAAACTTATCTTTAACTGTGTACTTATTGAGTTCCCTGTAATCTGGACACATGCGCCAATTGTCATCTTTTTCCGTACCATCACTACAGGAGAAGAGTAAGCACTTTGACTATGACGAATAAGTCATGCTTCTAACATCTCTTGAACTATCTTCTCAATCTCACTCTTTTGCATATAGGGGTACCTATAAGGTCTGATGTTGGGTGGTTGACTCCCTGGTACTAGCTAGATGAAACATGGTCATGGTCTCTTTTCGGAGGCAAACCCTTGGGCATTTCTCAAAAAACCCCTGAGTGCTCATCTATAACTGCTTGCATATCTGCGGGTATAAATGTATTGGAATGATGTGCTTCCAATGAAAATAGTTGTGCTACAAACCCTTCTGCACCCTTTCTAAGCAATTTTTGCATCTGATGAGAACTTACCATATGTGGGGACTTTGCTCTTAGTCCTTTTAGTTTAAAATTCCTCCCTTCTGACTGAAATTGCATGAACAACTCTTGGAAATTCATTTCAATGGTTCCCAAGGTGGTAAGCTACTGAATTCCTAACACAATGTCTGCTCCTCCCATGGCAATGGCATACATATTGCTAGTTAGCAAGTAATCTCCCATGGCGAGATTAATGTTATGGCATTTTCCTGGACAACTAATAGCATTTCCAATCAGAGATCATGACTTGACATTCTCAGCTGGATAAACAAAAGCAGTTCAAGCGTACCGCTAACTTATGATTGATGAAATTGTGAGTACTTTCCAAATCAATCAACACTGTTACCCTTTGTTTTTTTAAGAATCCAACTACTTTGAGAGTTTGGGGAGTGCTAATACCAGAAATTGCATGGCATGATATTGTTGGTATCCCAATCCTAATTCCTCCTCTGGCTCTACCTCTTCGTCTTCTTCATGTAAGACTTCTTTTCAAGGTTCCTCAATTTTGAACAACTTCTTTTCCGCACACTTTATGTTCACTGGTCCAAATTTGTTGTCACAATTAAAACATAACCCTTTGGCTTCTTTAATATCTTTAATTTGTTGAGGTGTCAGTCTCATGGCCGAGGGAATGATGGTTGGAAGGGTGCTTGTGTTCTTCTGATAGCTGTCAAGTTTGTAATCAGACTTGAAAGAATATGCTTTGGGCAAGGGTCTGCAACTGGGAAGAGGATCATAGAGTTTTAAGGCGCTTATGGGTTTTTGCATATGCATCAGATCTCAATTTGTTCTTTAAGACTTTTCCAAGTAATAAGTCATCCAAATGAGACTTCAGGAATATATTTCCATACATAAGGAAATTTTTGGCAATTATTTATGGATGTAATCTTTGACTGTAATCATGGGCTTGTCTCCAGCTCCTATGTAGTTGGCTGAAATGTCCACGATTCTGGGGTTTGTACACTAGCAACTAAAGGCAATTATCTCGTTCTTTGAATCACGGTAAATTGTGGCCACTCTTTTTCCCCCTTGAGCACATAACCACCTCGATTGCATGTTTTTGATAGCTAGAGAGAGCCTATCTGTTGGCTAGATTTTCTGCATAGCTGAAAACCTAGGTAGTCATGAGATAAATCTCACTCATTTAACCGGTGAGGCTCCCGTGTCAGATTTGTTAATAAAAGTATGCTAATATCTATATGGGGGTTTTACTTTAACCACTGCAGCTCATGAACCCTAACTGTATAGTTTTGTAGCAAGTAAGCAGCTGTTTAAAGAAAAGAAAATATTATAGAAGAAGGGAATTATAAAACACAAGAAAAAAATAGGGAAGATGTGCATCCCAATCAATAGATAACAGAGTTGATTGCATGCACATAGAAGAAACCAATAGATATCAATGCACAGAATTATAAGCAAAGGCAGCTTAGATCCTAGATCTAAAATAACACAAAGTTTATTAAAGATCTAAGATAAAAAGCAAGAAACACAATACACCGTAACATAAAGTTCTCTAGGAAATCTGCTCTTGTATATCCTTTGCTTCAAGTGAAGCTCTCAAAAGTAGATGTGGCATGCACAAAGTCTGGAACACAAGGCTTGCTGCTTACATGTAAATTCTGATTATTAACCCGAAGGTTCTTCCTCTACTTATAGAATGTAGAAGGGAGTATTAGAAGTCGGAAGCTTTTAGTTGAACTAGCACATGTGGAAGTCGGAAAAGAAACAACTGGCAATCTATGGTCAAATCCTGGAATTCCTCAATTGCATGACATGTATGATTTGCAACTGAAAATAGAACTGTTCTACTGTTGCACGGATCCTGCCACCTATCTCCAAGTAGTTGACTTCTTCAAGTAATGGCTGATTAAACGTGCAATGCATAGTTACCAGTTGTATAATTTAATTGATTGCTCAATTACTTTGTCGGAGGAAACAAAAATAACCAAGAGGAAAGGACTGCAGTCTTGTCCTTTTCACATGTTTGCAATGCAAGTGTGATTCTTTTGCCTTTGATTCTGACCAAATTGCAGGAATTCAAGCTACACACCCTGCCATACTATGAATGCGGCTGGAAAGTGGACTGGAAATCAATGTCAAAACAAGCTGACATTGAACATGGATCTGACAAACTAACAAGCTGGAATCTGATAGAAATCCTTCGCCTTGATCTTCTCTTTTATCCTTGAAACTTTTGCAATTCTGGCTCCAATAAATACAGCATATAATGCAATGTTTGCCGTCAGAAAAAGAGAGATCACTCATCCTTATTTTTAATTGCATATGAACAATTAAAAATTCTAGAAAGCACTCCAGGTATGAATGAAACTTCAATGAAGGCTTCAACTGGAAGATGGGAGCCACGCTTGCACAAGATCTTGGAAGGAATTTTCCATGCACTGACTTCTTCACATGCTGCATTCGAAACAAGAGGATGGAGCATTTGTGCCGAAAGCTTTTGCAACTATGAGATCTGGATCTGCATATGGATTTGCATCTGCATCTGCACCTGCATAACAAACTTTGGCAACTGGGCTGTGGATGGAAACGTTGCAGCTCGAATAATTGCCACTGCAAGTTAATCTATACGCATGAGTGAAGTTTTTTACGCACGAGTGCACGCATGAGTGAAGTCTAGAACTCATGCTCTGGATTTGTCTATCAATTCAAGCAAAGAGGTTCCAAGCCTAGAGGCGTGTCTCCAATATCTGCAAATTTAGAAGTGATGCATGACTCCGTTAGTGCTTTCAAGATTTCATCTTGGTGAGAATTCGCCAAAGCTTTGTGCTATCTTTGTCTGAATAATTCTTTTTCTTCTTATTTGACTGGAATTCTTCAATCTAAATGCAGATCTGGATATTCCTTCAGATTCAAAGGAAATGCATGCAATGAATTGGACATTGATATAAGCTCCTTTTGGTTTTGTAAAGACATCACTTGGAAGAATGCAGTCCTGCAATTAATTCATCAACAAAGGTGGCAGACCGTGAGCATGGCATAGTGAATTTGAATCCAGTAAAAATCATGCACTTGTCAAGCCTGAATGCCCCAAAAATTGGTTGTTTAATTTCCGACATAAAGAGAGCATGAATTTTGTTCAACAAGGAGCTTAGCACTTGTAATTTCACTTCTACAAACAATTATGCAGACACAAGATCAACCTTCTTCAAAGCATGCGCCAAATTTGTAAGCAATATTCTTAGCATCAAATCCACCTTTGTCTGAGCAAAATATCTATCTTGAAGCAAATGGATAGGCGCAAATTCCTCCGGGCTGCACTTCTTGTACACGGTGCCATTAAATAATTCATCCCATATGGCAGCCCATGCTTATATAACTTTCACAATTCTATAGATTAATAATTGCCCTTCTTTATTTCTGGCAATGAATTAATTAAAAATCATGCTTCTCTCTTTAAAAAATGCATGTTTAAAGACAACCATCCAATAAATTAAATTTAATTTTTATTTAATCATCCATTCTTCACTTCACTTAAGCTTCACAGTGTGCTTTGACCATAGCCACTGAAAATTAGAATTTAATTTAATCAATTAATACTTTAAAAAGTATTATTTCCTATGGTTCATGAGGGGCTGCATTTAAATAAAACCTCCTAAATTTATTTAATTTTGGAATTCTATTTTTAAATGCCTTTTGTCCACTTCCCTTTGTTGACTCTTTCACAAGCCTGGGTGCCAAAATTGGGTGAGCATAAATATTAACAAATATTTATTTAATGCATTATTATTCACCCAAGGTGGGTCTCACTTTTTGGAATGTCATAGAATTCTAGTTTTTAAAAACACATGGCAATGAGAATTTTTACCCTGCAAGGCAGCCCCGGAAATCACCATGATCCAATTAAGTGATTTCACCATTAACGATGACATTATTTACCCTGCATGTAGCAAGCAATAAAATCAATATGATTTCATTTAAGTCAACTTAATCTTTGATTTCACCATGGGAATTTTTACCCTGCAAGGCAATGCAACAAATTCCCGCCTGTCTACTGCCTCTAATTTTCCCACTAAGCTTAAGTGAATTTTCTATCATGGGAAAAACTATACCATTGCTAGGCAGGATACTAGAATTCCCGCCTGCCTGCTCCTATTTTTCCCACTGCAGCTTAAATCCTTTATTTTCCAAAAATGCGCCCAACCCCGCAGGGTCTTTTTAGTGCACGACTTCGCTTTTTCCCAGTGAACCAAACCTTCGATGGTGACTTCCTCCAGGCAAAACGTGCGTATATGTTCTCCAGCTGCTGAGGGCCAAGAATCGGACTAACTCGGCAAAGGAATTGATGGTAGAGAAATTTCACAGAAAATGAAACGGGACAACACACACGAAAAATTGAGTCAAAAGTCACAAATAAAGCCCAAAACTTATTCCTTGTTAAAATCCTTCTGCGTACAAGGGAATAATGATATGTTCGAAACATAACAGAATTAAAACAGAGTAAAGACAAATAGCCTCATATGGGGCTCAAAATAAATCATAAATACAAATTTCCCGCAGACAAATCCCGACTGCTCGACAAAATATAACAATTGATGGGCATCTGGGTATTTGTTCCAGAAAAAGGCTAATATGGCTCTTTGGAGAATATCTCTGACACAATACAAGAACTTTCAGTGTAATAAAAACACAAAATGACCCATTATTTTAAAAGTACAAATTTTTTGCCTTTGAATAGGGTAGTCACAGATTTCAGGATGAAATCTGGGTACAGCAAGTTCAAGGTACAAAATGCCATGGTAACCTTTTGTCCCAATGGAATAGCGATGAAGATCAAAGAATGTTCTCCATCTGGTTAATCCAATTGAGTGGATCCTTTCCATCAAACTTACGCATTTCCACTTTTGGAATGTCATGTTACGGGCACTGCAAAGTGTTTGTATTTGGATTGGTCATAACAAATTGCAGATCCACCCTGGCTAGTTTGTTAATATTACTTTGACTAAAGATCCACCATGGTTAATATGAGTATGATTGAGTTGTGGCTGATTACGAATGATATGATGACCCATGATATTGTAACTAAATTGTTGAATGAAATCCTCCAATCGTTGTCCAATCTTTTCTACATCTTCTTTGCTGGCCACTCTACCCTCGAGGTTTCACAACTCTAACTCAAGATAGCTGACCTTATGGTCCGTTGAAGTAAACCCTAACCCTGAGGACTCTGTAGATATCCCTTCTAACTCTAACTCCTCAACTATTATCTCATCCTTGTCAGGGGTTTTACCCAGAGTGATGGGATTCTTTTTGCCTCTTGTTGAAGGCCAAACCATGATGCCCCAAAATGGTAAAGATTTAGGGATCAAGGTCAAAATTTAGGGTTTTGGATTTCAATAGGAATTCGGCCAAATTTTATAAAACTCAAAGAACGAACTCAAACTAATTTTTAATCTTTTTTCTGGAAATGTAAATAACTTTGAAAAATTCCACAAATTGTATCCTATGTAGCCGAATTTTGAAAAAACATAAAACCGCTATAACTTTTGCAAAACAAGTAAAAAATTATTATATTTTTGAGGGAAGCTTACTTGATTGATTTCGCCACACCACAGAAAAATTTGTAGAAAAATTCGCTACCAATGTTGAGATATGGACGAACCTTGAAAATTAGGGTTTGGCACAGTGTTGGCCGAGTTCAAGCTTTGATACCACTTGTAATGAAATTACTTGTATAATTCAGATCATGAGCAGAAACATAACACCAAATAACACAATATTCTAGAATAATGATCTCAATATGCAATTAGAATAGCTTTGCCACTTCGAGGGGGCAACCTCCAAACCATACAATAATACTCAAATGCTCCAATGATAATAAAATACTACCTACTAACCTCTATATATACTATTCCTATGCTATGGCCAACACCAAGGCTGACCCACTAATGAAAATATAACATATATGAAAGAGATACATAATGATAAGAATTTATGATAGCCACAAGTCGGCTATATACATCCAATATAAGATATATGATTAAGGGTGTAGCAACGTCTGCCACCTATCTCAAAGTAGTTGACTTCTTCAAGTAATGGCTTTTAAACCAATCACTTAAGTTGTATAATTTAATTGATCGCTCAATTACTTTGTCGGAGGAAAGAAAAAGGAAGAGGAAAGT
Source organism: Taxus chinensis (assembly GCA_019776745.2). Classification (NCBI taxonomy): domain Eukaryota; kingdom Viridiplantae; phylum Streptophyta; class Pinopsida; order Cupressales; family Taxaceae; genus Taxus; species Taxus chinensis. The sequence goes on along the minus strand of CM034156.1, from coordinate 325,968,599 downwards.
TGCAGTCTTGTCCTTTTTCATGTCTGCATGCAGCTGATTCTTTTGCTTTTGATTCTCACCAAATTGAATCTGGGAGTAGTTGGATTTGTAAGCAAGCTGGATCTGGAAACAAGCTGGAATTGGAAACAAGCTGAAATTGGAAACAACAAGCTGGAATAGGAAACGACTGGATTTGGAAACAACAAGATGGATCTAGAAGCGGCTGGAATTTTACCTTCGCCTTGTCTTCTCTTTTATCCTTGAAGCTTTTGCAGTTCTTCTTCCTATACATGCATCAGTGCAATGTCTGCTGTAAATAACTCATCATTTTTATTTTTAATTGCATATGAGCAAGTAAAAATTCTGGAAAGCACTTTGGGTGAATGCAACTTCAACGAAGGCTTCAACTGGAAGATTGGAAGCACATGCACAAGATCCTAGAAGAAATTTTCCACGCATTGACTTTTACATGAGCTACATCAGAAACAAGAGGATGAAGCCTTTGTGTCGGAAGCTTTTGCAATTATGAGATCTGGATCTGGATCTGGGCCTATTGACTTCAGCAAATCTAGAAGCTATGCATGATTCCGCTGAGCTTTCTCTTTCATCCCGCTTTGCCATGGCTGGAGCAATCTTTGTCTGAACAATTCTCTTTCTTCTTACTTGGCCGGAATTCTTCAAAACTGGTGCAGATCTGGATAATTCTTCAGATTCAGAGGATATATTCAATGTATTGGACATTGATTTAAGCTCCTTTTCTTTTGTAAAGCACCTGTAACGAATTCCTGAGCACCTGTATCACTTATGTAAACAATTATCCAGACACAAATCAACCTCCTTCAACCTGTGCGCCAATTCTAGAAGCTTTCAGCATTAATTTCACCTTCTTTTGAGCAAAAATTCTCTTCAAATGGGGTGCACTTTTCCTCTGGGCTGCACTTCTCTGCCTGTGAATTAATTAATTCATTCTTATGGCAGCCCCTGCTTATATAATCCTTATGATTCTATAATTAATTAATGTCTTTCCTATTACTGGCAATTAATTAATTAGATAATAAGCTTCACTTTTCAAATGGGGCGCCTATTTTGTGGATGCTTATGGCTGCCATTAAATAAAATAAATTTATTTAATTTTAGACTTCTGCTTCCACTTAACTAAAGCCTCACAATATGCTTTGACCTTAGCCACTGAAAATAGAAATTAATTTAATCATTTAATACTTAAAAATGTATTATTTATCTCTCAAAAGTGGCGCACTTTTTGACATATAGGGGCTGCATTAAATAAATATTATTTATTTAATTTTAGAACAGTCTATTTTCAACCTTCTTTTGTCCATTTACTTCTGTTGACTTTTCCACAAGCCTGGGCGCCAAAATTGGGTGAATAAATATTAACAAATATTTATTTAATGCATTTATTATTCACCTAAAGTGGGTCGCACTTTTTGGAATAAATAATTTATATTTTTAAAATTCAGATGTCAATGGGATTATTTACTCTGCAAGACAGCCCTGAAAATCCCATGATTCACTTAAGTTGTTTGACTTTCATAATGGGATTATTTACCCTGCAAGGCAGGCAATAAAATCCCATGATTCACTTAAGTGATATTTCTTTTATTCCACAATGAGAATTTTTACCTTGCAAGACAAGAAAGAAATTTTCGTCTGCCTGCTGCCTCTAATTTTCCCATTGTGACTTAAGTGATGTTGCTTCCAAAAATCCCATGATCCACTTCAAACCCTCTTTTTCCAAAAATGCGGCCAGCCCAGAAGAGGCTTTTTGGTGCACGACTTTGTCTTTTCCCAGAGAACCAGACCTCCGATGGCGAATTCCTTCTGGCACAACGTGCGTATGTGATCTCCAGATACTCTAGGCCAAGAATCAAGCCAAACCGGCAAAGGAGTTGATTCAGAGAAATTTCACAGAAAACGAAACGGGAAAAACACAAACACAAAACGTTGCTAGGAGTTACAAATAAAGCCCAAGATTCATTCTTGGTTAAAACCCTACTGATATACTGGAGTAACGATATATACGATCACAACAGGGTTAAACCAGGGCACAAATTGCCTCAAACGGGGCTCAAAATAATTAAATACAAATTTCCCGCAGGCAAATCCCGACGACAGAATATAAAAATTTTAGGCATTTGGGTATTTGGCGAAAATGGATAATATGGCTCCCTAGGAATATCTCGACACATTACAGGACCTTTTGGCAATAATAACACAAATAGACCCATTATTTTAAAAGTACGAAATTTTTTCGGATAGGGTAGTCTCAGATTTCAGAATGAAATCTGGGGACACCAGTCTTGAATTACAACAAGCATTTGTTGAAAACCTCGATGCACGCTTCCACATCCTTTAAGATAGGCCCAAACTTCTAAATGTCTGATTGCAGCATTACCGGCTTGCTAATGGAATCCATCATGAAAAGCCTAACAACTCCATCAATCCTCTCTTACACCATCAGAAGAGATCCTTCCAGGGAATCAAAAACTTTGTTAGGAATGGTCCTTTTGTATGAAGAAACGTTCCCGACCATTTCCTCATTGGTGAAAGCAATGACATTGTCCGATAGTGATGATGCCATACTCTCGAGCGCCCGCATTCTTTTCAGCATGATTCTGAAGATCTCCAAGCAGAAATAAAACTGCAAACTCAAGCTGCTTCCCCTTTTCAATGGATCCATTGGGCACAATTCGTTCTGGAGTCAAAACCTCTCTCGGCAGTTTATTTATCTCGACCAAAGTACTCAGGTTAGTTTTAGCTACTGTGTTCATGTCCATCGTGCTCGTCACTAGTTATTTCAATTGAATCAATGCATCCTTCATAACCTTTAGACGGGTCGGAACCTCTCTAAGTTATATAGAAGCTTGGCAAATGATTAGATTTTTCCTTTCGTTGATAGGTTTAACTTGGTTACCTGCATCTTCCACTTCCTGCATCAGATAATCGCTCACCTGCTTATGTGTTGAACTTGGCCGAGTGGAAGATTTGGCAACTTTGGCAATAATCTCTCACAAATGAGACACCTGATTTTGAAGTTCAACTTTTTCCGCCTTTTCTTTGTCAAGCCTAAAGAATAAAGTATTTATCAATGTCTGCATGTCTTGCTTCAATCCTTCAGTACTGGTTTGACCTATTGGTACTTTGGTCAGTGTTATATTTGCTGCCGTGAGCTCGCCCTTCTTTCCTTCTGCTGGAACCGATACCTCAATGAATTTCTGCCCTGACTCCTCAATAATCAACCTCGAAGTCACCTTAGCAACTTTAGGTCTTCTATCTTTTCTGCCCAAACTCAGGAGCAGCCGCAAGTCATGTTCCTCCAAGTTGATCTCCTCTCTAGCTTCCGAGATTGACTGTTAGGCCAACCACTTTGAGAAATTGCTTCTCGGAGAATGAGAAGTCGTTGAATGCACCACCATCTCGTTCTCTGGTTCCTCTCCATCCGAAATCGCTACAGTGTTGTGACTGTTGTCTTTTGAATTGTCCAAAGACAATGCTCTTTCAAATTCTGCCATCTGCAACCTTAGCGTTTCTTCAGGAAGAGGTGAAGATTGGAGTGGCTAAAGAGAGAACACAAATGTTGCCGGATTCAACAGAGAAATGACAATATCTTGCTGAGGAGAGAACACAAATGTTGCCAGATTCAATGGAGGAACGACAATATCTCGCTGAGGTTTAAAGGCAGGTGAAGTGTTGTGAGTTGACGTTGGAGAAGTCGGAACTAGCACCATAGCCGTAGAAGTGACCTTTTCCTATGTATGAGACTTTTTTTGCACTTTAAGCTTTTCAGGCCTTCTGCTGCTTTCCCCCTCGTGCTTCCTTTTGATGGAATCTACTGTGCTGAGGTTGCCTGGTATCTGATTCATCAAAGCTTCATCAAGGCAATACCCCTTTGTCAGCAACCAGTTCAAAGTATTGACTAGAACAGCGGCATACCTCTCCTCAACCGAGTGGCAGCCACCAATGTTCTCCTGAAGTGCAGTTCTATCCCCTCCCATCTGATGGTATGTGTCAAGTAATACAGGCCCATCGTCTGTAAGATCTGCAGGTATCCATGCTAATTCATAATCAAATACTTGTCGCACTGATAACCTGTTGAAGTCTTTCTTCCTAACTTCGTACTCGCTTCTGCATTAAATCCAAAAATCTTCTAACGAAGGCACATGCACGTATTCTTGAGAAATTGTCTTTCTTGCTACCCCATATGGATCAAAGTTCAGCCGTACTGGGAAGAACTCATGCTCATACTCAGAGAACATCTCCGCTTCAATTCCTCTGGCTCTATGAATGCTCTAGTAGCTGTAATAGGCCACTGTGATCGGAAAGAAGCCTATAGACTTGTGCCGTTTTGACTGTAGGTCATGCATCTCCAAAAGTTGTCTGCATAATTCCATGACGACCAATCTGTTGCTTGGATATCTGGGCAGTTTGACTGGTTCCCCTAAAAAGCCGGTTGCCCTGATGTATGTGAAGTCAACTAATTGGATGAAGATACAACCATGTTGGGATACAACTTCCCAAGCTTCCTTGCTTACCCTGTTGGTGTTCAGATCACCGTTCAGCCTGCAAATGAATGTGTAGAAGAATCCATCGTTGACCACCTTGTAATCTTTATTGCATTTAGGTACAGTAAGCTGCGGATAACACTCAAAAATAGGATCCTTCGAGAGTACGCCCCGTCTATCAAGCTTGGAGAAGATACCCTGCGAGGCTGCTGCATATACCAAATATGAAGTCATCTTGAAGCTGGAAGTCCGCCTCACACTTCGGAGCTGCTCACCGATGTTGTCACTGATGATCTCTGACCAATTGATTATAGAATCTGCTTTGTTGATCTCAATGGTCCTGATGAAGGCATACATCCATGAGCGGAAGTTGTGAGCGTTAGCTTTGCCATTTATCCTGCATAATAATTTGGTAATGTCATCCACCTCTTGCACCAGATTGGATCGTGGAAGAGTCCTCGGTAACTTTAATGGAGATCTAGGATTCTTCATATACATGCTGTTCATTATACTCACACAGTCGACTTTATGCTTCTCCCATCTGTTGCCAACGTCCAACATGCTGATGGTAGTCACCACCTGTCATGTTGGAATTTTCAGACGATAATTGATTAACTGTACTTCTAGCTTGATTATTGTCTTCTCTGCAGCATCTCAGATTGATCTGGATAGTGGATGGTACGACCTCGCACACTCCATGATGAATTTTGGCAACTGAACTGTGAATGGGAATATTGAAGCTTGAATGATTCCACTGCTCTTGACTGCCTGTATGAGAGATGTCTTTCTAGCTCTGGATCTGTCAATCAACTCGGAAAGAGGTTCTGAGCCTAGATCCGTATCACCGATATCGGCAAATCTAGAAGTAATGCATGATTCCGCTGAGCCTTCTCGTTCATCCTGCTTTGCCATAGTTGAAGCAATCTTTGTCTGAGCAATTCTTTTTCTTTTTATTCGGCCGAAATTCTTTACGACTGGTGCAGATATGAGAATTTCTTCAAATTCGGAGGATATATTTAATGTATCTGACATTGATTTAAGCTCCCTTTCAATTATATAAGCACCTGTAATGAATACTTGCAATTAATTCAGACAAAGACGGCAACCGAAACATGAACACTTGATTTTTATCCTAAAAATCTTCATATAAAGCTCGCTGCCCTAAAATTTGACGCTTTCCTTGCATGCAAAGCAAGCATAAATATTTTCAACTTCACCTGGGCACCTGTACCAATATGCAGATAATTACACCAGAGCTTAAAATCAAGCTCCTCCAATCCTAAGCGCCAAACTTTGAATCTTTCGGGCAATGAAAAACAATTTTTAAAGCAAAAATCCTTCTCCTTTGGCCGCCAAAACTGTCCGGGCTGCAATCCTTTGCTAAAAGAATTAATTCCTTCTTTACTATGGCAGTCCATGCTTATATAACTCTTAGCATTCTATAATTAATAATTACCTCTGCTATTCTTGGCAATTAATTAATAAATAAACATGCTTATTCCTTCAACTTGGGCGCCTAAATTTGCATGCTCATGACTGCCATTAAATAAATAAATTTAATTTATTTTTAGCCTCCTTCCTTCTTATTTTTAACTTCACATCATGCATTGACCTTCTATTTCTCCATGGCGCCAATATTAGGAATAAAAACCATTAATAAATGTTTCAAAAAGCATTATTTATTCACCAAATGGGTCGCACTTTTTAAAATGCTTCAAGGCTGCATAAAATAAATTAATTTAATTTATTTTTAGCCTTCTTCCTTCAGTCTTCTTTGACCTCTTATCATGCATTGACTTTCCATCATCCCTGGGTGCCAAAATTAGGAAGGAAGACTATTAATAAATGCAATTAAAGTTATTATTTAATTCCAAAAGGGGTCGCACTTTTTGAATAAGGCTGATTTCTATATTTAAAAGTCATACTTTGATGGGATTATTCACCCTGCATGGCAGCTCCAAAAATCCCTTCATCCACTTAAGTTGTTTGACTTCCATAATGGGAATTTTTACCCTGCAAGGCAGTAAGAAATTCCCATCAATGCCTTAAGTGATTTTTCTTTATTTTATAATGGGAATTTTCACCCTGCAAGGCATGTAAGAAATTCCAGCTTGCCTGTTGCCTCTAATTTTCCCATCGTAACTTAAGTGACTTTGCCTTCATGGGAAAAAGTACCCTGTAAGGCATAGGTACAAATTTCCCACCTGCCTGCTGCTTCGAAAAATCCCACTGCAGCTTAAATCCATCCATTCCCAAAAATGTGACTTGCCCAGAAGAGGATTTTTTTGTGCATGACTTCATCTTTTTAAAGAGAAGTTGACTTCCTGACTTCCTAAAGTTGATTCCTTTTGGTATGGCGGCCGTAGATGATCTCTAGATACTCCAGACAAGAAAACAGACTGTACTGGTGAAGGAATTGACCTAGGGGAATTTCACAGAGAAACAGAGGAGAAAACCGCAGAGAAATGAAAAAGAAATAAATAAAAACAAAAACGTTGCCAGAAGTCACAGACAAAGCCCAATTTTCATTCCTGATGAAAACCCTACTGATATATGTGAATATTGACATGCAAAACTTCAACAAGGCTAAACCAGAGCACAATTTACTTCAAACAGGGCTCTAAATAATTAAATAAAATTTTCCCGTAGACAACTTGATGAACGGATAAAACGATTTTTGGCATTTGGGTGTTTGCTGAAATTGGCTCATATGATTCACTGGGAATATCTTAACACAATACAAGCATCTTTTGGCAATAAAAACACAAAACGACCCGTTATTTTAAAAGTACAAAATTTTTTAACATGGGGGTAGTCTCAGATTTCAGGGTGAAATCTGGGGACACCAGTCAGCTCCGTTTGTGGACATCTTTGCCTCTGTCAAAAAGACAGGAGTAAAGATGAGATCCCAGCATCTCTGGTTTCGTATCTTGTCCATTGGGCTTGGGGTCAGGCAAACAAAAACAACACAACACCGAAAAACAAAGAAAAACAAAGTTTATTTATATACATATAGGTTTTACCCTGCACTCTTAGATCCGGAAAAGCTTTAAATGTTGCCCGTTGAAAGGAAATGACAGTTCAATTCCATCCTGATGAGCAAGGATGAAGCTATTTGTTCCGGCAGTCTTTTTGATCACAAAAGGCCCTTTCCAAAGTGAATCAAACTTCCCGTGCATGCCTTTTGTTTCTCTTATTTTGTCCCATAAAAGGACCCAATCACCGATCTCAAAATTTCTTTCTCTGGCCTTTTTGTCGAAGATCACCTTCACCTTCCTTTGATGCTCTGACAATCTGTCTGCTACTTGAACCTGTACTTCTCGCAATTCAGTCAGATACATTATCCTCTTTTCAATGGCATCAATGAATGTAGCATCCTCTAGAGCTTTAGAAAGTTGTAAAGCAAGAAATTCCAAGGTAAGAGGCAATTCTGCGTCTCTTCCATATAACAGCTGAAAAGGGGACATGCCTATAGACTTCTTTGGTGTAATCATATATGCCCACTATGCATCAAACAACTTTTTGTGCCAAGTTCTTTGATTTTCAGTTACTAACTTTCTGCACGATAGTCACCAGATTCTTATTACTTGATTCAGCCTGGCCATTCCTTTGTGGATAGTAATTGGAGGAATGTACCAACTAGATTGCATGAGTGTAGAAAAAATCAACCAGCTCCTCAGAAAGACAGATTAGGAGCGTTGTCTACTACTATTTTACTGGGCACGCCAAACCTAATAACAATATTTTCTTTTATAAAATTACACACCTCCATGAAAGTGGCATTCTTAATAGGAATGGCTTCTACCCACTTACTGAGATAATTAGTAGTTGTTAGGATGTAATGATGACCGACACTGGAGGTTGGGTTGAGCATATCAATAAAATCCATGCCCCATTACTATAAGGGTTCTTCAACAACAACTAGTTTTAAAGGTAATGTGGGAAATTTTACATGCCCAACAAAGTGTAGGCACACTTGGCATTTAGACATCCACTCTACAGTATCTTGAAAAAGTGTGGGCCAGTAATACCTTGCTTGAAGGATCTTGTGAACAGTGACTCCGGCTGAGAAATGACAACCACAAGTCATATTATGAAATTGTTTTAAAAGTTGATCCTTCTAAGCTTTATTTAGACATCGGAGAAACACACTATCAATTCCTTTTTTATATAAACCATTGTCCCAAAGGACAAATTCCTTGGAATTTAGTTTAATAGTACTCTTTTCCTTTCGAGAAAGTTGATCCGGGCATTCTCCATAAGTTAGAAAATAGGCAATATTACTGTACCATTCTTCCACCAGATCTATAAAAATAACCATAGGCAAATCTTGACTTTCTTTTGATTCTGTTACTTTCATCTCAGTCATAAATTTACACAGACCTCTTCCTCGAACCAGCTTCGTGGGCTTTATATCTAGGTCATATTCCTGCACCTTCATCACCCATGTGCCTCTTAATAGCCCTAGCTCTTGTTGGGTGAGGATAGACTTTACTGCAGTATCCGGAACCAAGACCACAGTATGTGAGGCAAGAATATAATACATGAATGCCTTACATGCCTTTACCACTACATATGCATGTTTTTCCATAGGAGTATATTTCAACTCATAAGCTTTTAGAGGCATGCTCATGAAAGCAATCGAAGCTTCTACATCCTCCTGATTTTTCTGCATCAAGATTGCTGACATTATGTGTTCAGAGGAATAACAGTAAAGAATAAATTCTTTACTAAAGTCAGGTGAAACCAAGACTGGGGATTTTGACAGGGCCTCTTTAATTTTCTCAAATGCTTCCTTCCCTTCGCTACTCCATTTGAAGTCCTGTGTCTTCTTCATCATATTCGAGATATGACGTGTTAATTCAACAAAGTCAAGGATGAATCTTCTGAGAAAATTTACTTTACCAAAGAAAGAATGAACCTCCCTTTTTGGATGTTGGCAAGGGCAAATGTCTGAATAGATTTGACATGCTCATGGATCTATCTTGGTTCCCTCCTTTGAGAAAATATGCCGTAGTAGCTTCCCTTTGGTTATAGCAAAAATAGATTTCTTAGGGTTCAAAGAAATACCATGTTTGTGGCATTGGATGAAAACCTCTTCCAGATTTGAAATGTGTGTGCTTATGTCCTTGGGAAAGACTATCAGATCATTAAGGTATACCACTATGCTTACATCCTTGAGATGCGCAAATGCCAAATCCATAGCTCTTTGAAACGTAGCTCCAACATTGATCAAACCGAAAGGCATTTTCTGATAAGCAAAAGTTCCCCAAGGTGTAATGAATGTCGTTTTATATTGATCTTCCTCAGCCACCTTGACCTAATTGTAGCCTGAAAAACCATCAAGCATGGATAACATTTCAAATCCAGTAACAACCTGCAGAGTGTGGTCCATGATGGGAATGGGGTAGTTGTCTTTCAAGGAGGCTTGATTGAGGTTGCAAAAATCAACGCACAACCTAATCTCACCACTCTTCTTTCTCACAGGAACTATATTGGCTAACCATTCAGAGTGATGTATGGGATAAATTATCTTTGCATCTAACAGCTTCTAGATTTCTGCAAAGATAGTCCCTGAAATAGTAGGGTTATGCCGCTGCAGCTTCTGCTTGAAAGGCTTTTGTTCTTGCTTTAATGGGATATAGTGTTGAACTTCTGCAGGCTGATATGTCTTTAGATCCTGGTAAGACCAAGCAAAAACATCCATATATTTCTTAAGAAGCTTTGTAAAAGCTTCTCTTTCTTCCTCTGAACAACACTTACCCAGATTTACTAATTTGGGATCATTGCTTGCTCCCAAATTTAATAATTGTGTATCGGAGGAAGAACCTTCCCCACTTTCTTCATTCTTTTTAAGCATCTGATCATGCTTGTCAAACATTTCCTCAAGAGATACTAAGCCTTTAGGAATTTTATTTCCCTTCAGCTGAATAATCTCTTGACTTCCTGAGACCTTTGCATCTGTTTCTCCCACAGTAGTTTATCTTAGAGGTGAATTACTTCCCTCATAGTAGATCTCTTCAAAGTTGTCCTTTTGTTGGAGAAATGCAGCAATCTGCTTGTCATCCTTAAAAACCTGCCATTGTTGGATGTTATCAGGAACCTTTGGGCAGAAGACCATCTCAAATTTGTAATCCCCCTATCTAAAGAATGTGGGTGGCTGATCTGGATTTAATAAAGCTACGGTTACTGCAAGTGAATCAGCTCTATAATTTTACTCTCTCGGAATATAGGATACTGAGAAAGTTGAAAAATCTAGGATAACAGAGTAGACCCGGTCTCTATAATGCCGAAGTTTTTCCTTTTTGACTTGGTAGAGACCTCGTATCTATTTAACAATCAACTCGGCATCTCCCTTTGCATGTAAGAGCTTGATTCCCATTGTTCTTGCCTGCTCCATACCTAACAACAGTGCTTCATATTCCGTCATGTTGTTAGTATTTTCGAACATTAACTTGAAGGAATGTGCATGCACCTTTCCCTCATGAGAAATAAGAACAACGCCTGCACTGGATCCAAATGAACAATAGCTGCCATCAAATTCCAGAGACCAAACCTTATTATCCAGTTGATGTGGCTCTTGGATCACAGGTTGAATTTCTTCTTTATCCATTTCTAGATAATAGACTCCGTGATCGGATTCTTGAAACAAGATCTGAGATCTAGGATCTTCATATTTCAATACTGTGTACTTGGATTTCTTCTCAGGTTCTAACTTTTGATTAACTCCCTTGATTGGTATGTGCGCACAAGACCAATCCATCTTAACTTCTCTGCCCAGTTCTTTACAGAAATTCCTACTCAAAAGCATGCCATAAGAAACTGGGATGTCTGCTACAAGGATAGTCATCTTTAATCTTTTGTCTGGGAATGAAGCAAGTATTGATTGTGCATCTTTGATTTGCCCAACCAGAGGTACTTGTCTTTCCATTGAATAACATCTTCTGATGGTTTTTGTCAATGTGAGACCCAGGGCATCAACAACTTTGGCAGGCATCACATTGTCGGAAGCTCCAGAATCTAGAATGCAATTACTTAATTTATAACCGTTAATAAGTAATGACACATAGAATGGCTCGATCCTTTCTGATGTAGCAGGAGAAGAAGTAGAAGGAGAAGAGCTTGCAGCCACATTGTTTGAAGGAGTAATCTTCGGACTAGACAAGATACCCCGTGAAACACTATTTGTTGGAGTATTGGGACCATTACTTTGCACATACTTAACCAACCTATTTAGCTGATCAGGAAATGCCCTCAAATACTCAGCTTCTGACATCTGAACCTTGGTCTTTTTAATGTGATCAATAATGTCAAAAGCTTGACTTACTTCAGTTAGGATGCACATTAGCCCTTTGCTGCGAATTGAAAGAATTTGAATGCTTATCTTTGGGAGCTAATGAAGAAGGTAGCATACTGCCTCTTTTTAGGATAGTAACATCTAGCCCAGGATCTTCTCTTTCTCTTCTTTGGCCGCTTGTGGATGCTTCAGCATTTTGGCGTGTTTGGGACCTTGTGAACACCGCAAATGTGTGACCATCAGAATCTTCAAAAGATTCATAATAGCCCTCGTCAGATTCATAGTCCAGGTAACCAATGTTGGAGTCGCCAGTGGGATCTACAAAGTCTTCATCATCAAATGATTCATCAATGCCAAGATCTTCTTCATTAGTTTCCAAGTTGTTCCTTGGAGCAACTTCAATTGCCAACCATTGTGGTGCAGCAGTAAGTCTATTTCGATTTTGATTTTGACCGTTAAAGGTCCGAGTAGGAGCTATTCTTGAAGGAGTCACATTTCCTCCTTGAGATATCTACTTCTTGATTTGCAGCATGTCGTTAGCCAATCTTTGCAGCAAAGGGTCGGAAGTACTTGAAGAAGCTCCATCGCCTTTGTGGGGTGATTGTCTGATTTTTCCAGCCATGATCAAGTCATCTTCAACCTCCACAACAACATTTTGTGCTTCTAGTAGATTCACAGGTCTTGCCCTTCGCAGCTGATATCCAACTTCAGGCAACAAAGCATTTATAAAAAACGTCTTTTGATTCTCATCACTTAGCGTAGCAGAAGTGGGGATTTTATATAAAATCCTTTGGAACCTTGCAATAAAGTCCCACATGTTCTCATTTGGTTCCTTCTTTAATTGTGTAAGTTGAGTGATCAATGTGCTAGCATCTTCTGCAGGCTTGAATCTTTTCAGAAATTGCTCTCGCATGGACGCCCAATTTGTTATAGTTCCAGGGGCTAACCGATAGAACCATTCTCTGGCCAAATCATGTAGAGTCTCAATGAAAATTCTAACCGAGACATCTTCATGCTCCACTGCAAGCACACCACAAGATATGAAGAATGTTGCCAAGTGATCATCTGGATTTTGCTTGCCGTCTCCAAAGAATTTCGAGAAATTCTTTCTGGATCCTTTAGGCAGATCGTGCATAGGCGGAGTCAAGTTCAGTGGCCCAAAAGCTGCTCCCCATGGAACAGGTACTATTTGGTTCTGATTCTGATTCTGCATGATGAATGGGGCACGTCTTCTACGAGAGTAGACTTGATGGATAATTCCAGCTGCCGGATTATGCTGAAGATGATCCGGATCTGGATGAGTGTGTACTCTTCTTCCTGGTGAGAGACTAGATCTGCGGCTTCTAACTTGAGGAGGATGATTGAAATTGAATTGCTCCTACAATCTGAAGAAATGATCAGTCCTTCCTTGTGCCTTCACAGATCGGGTGAATGGACGTTCAACCAGGTTGAAAGTTGAATGGGAAACACTCTGATCTGCAAGAGATAAGCTTTGATCTACAAAGATAGTTGTTCCCCAGCGGAGTCGCCAAAAACTATTGGCTAGATTTTTTGCATAGCTGAAAACCTAGGCAGTCATGAGATAAATCTCCCTCATTTACCGGTGAGGCTCCCGTGTAAGATTTGTCAGTTAAATATGCTAGTATCTATTTGTGGGTATTACTTTAACCATGTAGCTCATGAACCATAGCTGTATAGTTTTGCAGCAAGTAAGCAACTGTTAAAGAAAGGAAATATCTGATGAAGAAGAAAATAATAGAAACACAAGAAAGAAAGAGGGAAGATGTGCAACCCAATCAATAGATTACAGAGTTGATTGCATGCACATAGATAGAATAGATAGATATTAACATACATAATTATAAGCAAAGGGAACTTTCAGATCTAGATCTAGAATAACACAAAGTTTATGAATAGATCTAAGACATAAAGTTAGAAACAAAATGCACCGTTGACACAAAGTTCTCCGGAAATATGCTCCTTTCTATTCCTCTGCTTCAAATAGCTATCAGGGGTTTCAGCACAAAGTCTGGAACACAAGAATGCTGCTTACAAATTCCGATCCTTAACCCGAAGGTTCTTCCTCTACTTATAGAATGTAGAAGGAAATTACAAATGGAAAACTTAACTGAACTAGAACATAAACAAGAAGTAAAGATAACATCTGACAATCATCTTCCTTTAATTCCTCTCTAAGTGACATGCATCGGGAGTTCTAGTCAAAATTATGCACATCTGTCATTTAACTTATAGAATCGTTCCACACAACTTAAAGTAATGGTTTTCAAACCAATAACTTTTAAGTTTTACAATTACATCCGGGAACATAGAAATAGAAGAAGAAAAAGTAGAAGAAGAAAGATCTGCCAGTTGTAACCCCTACATCTTCTTTTTGCTTTGATACTGAATATACTTGTCGAACATGTAATTCAACAACTTCCCATCTGTTTTAGCCACAACTTCTTTTTCTATCCTGAATTGCAGCAAGCCTTCATTCAAAACCTCGATGCACACTTCCACATCCTTCAAGCTAGGCCCGAACTTCTTAATGTCTGACTGCAGCGTTACCAGCTTACTGATGGAATCCATCGTGAAAGGCCTAACAGCTCCATCAATCCTCTCTTGCACCATCAGAAGAGATCCTTCCAGGGAATCAGGCACTTTGTTAGGAATGGTCCTTTTGTATGAAGAAACATTCCCGACCACTTCCTCATTGGTGAAAGCAATGACATTGTCTGATAGTGATGATGCCATACTCTCGAGCGCCCGCATTCTTTTCAGCATGATTCTGAAGATCTCCAAGCGGAAAGAAACTGCAAACTCAAGTTGCTTCCCCTTTTCAACCGATCCATCGGGCACAATTCGTTCTGTAGTCAAAACCTCCCTCGACAGCTTATTTATCTCGACCAAAGTACTCAGGTTACTTTCAGTTACTGTATTCATGTCCATCGTGCTCGTCACTAGTTGTTTTAGTTGAACCAATGCATCCTTCATAACCTTTAGACGAGCCGGCACCTCCCTGAGTTGTACAGAAGCTTGGCGAATGATTAGATTCTTCCATTCGTCGATAGCTTTAACTTGGTTACCTGCATCTTCCACTTCCTGCATCAAATGATCACTCACCTGCTTATGTGCTGAAATTGGCTGAGTGGAAGATTTGGCAACTTTGGCAATAATCTCGCACAACTGAGACACCTGCTTTTGAAGTTCAACTTTTTCCGCCTTTTCTTTGTCAAGCCTAAGGAATAAAGCATTTATCAATGTCTGCATGTCTTGCTTCAATCCTTCAGTAGTGGTTTGACCTATCGGTACTTTGGTCACTGTTATATCCACTGCCGTGAGCTCGCCCTTCTTCTTTCCTTCTATTGGAACTGATACCTCAACGAACTTCTGCCCTGACTCCTCAATAATCAACCTCGAAGTCACCTTAGCAACTTTAGGTCTTCTATCTTTTCCAACCAAACTCAGGAGCAGCTGCAAGTCATGTTCCTCCAAGTTGATCTCCTCTCTAGCTTCTGAGACTGACTATGAAGCCAACCACTTTGAGAAATTACTTCTCAGAGAATGAGAAGTTTTCAAGTGTACCACCATCTCGTGCTCTGGTTCCTCTCCATCCAAAATTGCTACAGTGTTGTGGCTACCGTCCTCTGTATTGTCCAAAGACAAAGCTCTTTCAAATTCTGCCATCTGCAACTTTAGCGTTTCTTCAAGAAGAGGTGCAGATCAGAGTGGCTAAGGAGAAAACACAAATGTTGTTGCTATTCAACAAGGAACATAGTATCCTGCTGAGGTGTAAAGTTGGTGAAGTACTTGACGCTGGAGAAGTCGGAACTAGCACCATAGCCGTAGAAGTGACCTTTTCCCTCGAATGAGACTTCTTGTGCACTTTAAGCTTTTCAGGTCTTCTGTTGCTTTCTCCCTCGTGCTTCCTTTTGATGGAATCTCCTGTGCTGAGGTTGCCTGTGATCTGATTCATCAAAGCTTCATCAAGGCAATACCCCTTTGTCAGCAACCAGTTCGAAGTGTTGACTAGAACAGCGACAGACCTCTCCTCAATCATGTGGCAGCCACCAATGTTCTCCTGAAGTGCAACTCTATCCCCTCCCATCTGATGGTATGTGTCAAGTAACACAGGCCCATCGTCTGTAAGATCTGCAGGTATCCATGCTAATCCATAATCAAACACTTGTCGCGCTGATAACCTGTTGAAGTCTTTCTTCCTAACTTCGTACTCGCTTCTGCACTTCATCCAGAAATCTTCTAACGAAGGCACATGCACGTATTCCTGGGAGATTGTCTTTCTTGCTACCCCATATGGATCAAAGTTCAGCCGTGCTGGGAAGAACTCATGCTCATACTCAGAGAACATCTCAGCTTCAATTCCTCTGGCTCTGTGAATGCTCTGGCAGCTGTAATAGCCCACTGTGATCGGAAAGAAGCCTGTAGACTTGTGTTGTTTCGGCTGTAGGTCATCCATCTCCACGAGTTGTCTACATAATTCCATGACGACCAATCTATCACTTGGATATCTGGGCAGTTTGACTGGTTCCCCTGAAAAGCCGGTTGCCCTGATGTATGTGAAGTCAGCGAACTGGATGAAGATACAACCATGTTGGGATACAACTTCCCAAGCTTCCTTGCTTACCCTGTTGGTCTTCAGATCACCGTTCAGCCTGCAAATGAATCCGTAGAAGAATCCATCGTTGACCACCTTGTAATCTTTATTGCATTCAGGCACAGTAAGCTGCGGATAGCACTCAAAAATAGGATCCTTCGAGAGTACGCCCCATCTATCCAGCTTGGAGAAGATACCCTGCGAGGCTGCTGCATATACCAAATATGAAGTCATCTTGAAGCTGTAAGTCCACCTCACACTTCGGAGCTGCTCACCGATGTTGTCACTGATGATCTCTGACCAATTGATTATAGAATCTACTTTGTTGATCTCAATGGTCCTGATGAAGGCATACATCCATGAGCGGAAGTTGTGAGCGTTAGCTTCGCCATTTATCCTGCATAGCAATTTGGTAATGTCATCCACCTCCTGCACCAGATTGGATCATGGAAGAGTCCTCGGGAACTTTGATGGAGATCTGGGCTTCTTCATATACCTGTTGTTCATTATGCCCACACAGTCAACTTTATGCTTCTCCCATCTGTTGCCAGCGTCCAACATGCTGATAGTAGTCACCACCTGTCGTGTTGGAATCTTCAGACAATAATTGATAAACTGTGCATCCAACCGGATTATTGTCTTCCCTGCAGCATCCCGAATTGATCTGGATAGTGGATGGTATGACCTTGCACACTCCATGATGAATTCTGGCAACTGAGCTGTGAATGGGAATGTTGAAGCTCGAATGATTCCGCTGCTCTTGACTGCCCGCATGAGAGATGTCTTTCCAGCTCTGGATCTGTCAATCAACTCGGAAAGAGGTTCTGGGCCTAGATCCGTATCACCGATATCGGCAAATCTAGAAGTAATGCATGATTCCGCTGAGCCTTCTCGTTCATCCCGCTTTGCCATAGTTGGAGCAATCTTTGTCTGAGCAATTCTTTTTCTTTTTATTCGGCCAAAATTCTTTACCACTGATGCAGATCTGCGAATTTCTTCGGATTCAGAGGATATATTCAATGTATCTGACATTGATTTAAGCTCCCTTTCAATTATATAAGCACCTGTAATGAATACCTGCAATTAATTCAGACAAAGACGGCAACCGGAACATGAACACTTGATTTTCATCATAAAAATCTGCATATAAAGCCCGCTGCCCTAAAATTTGAGGCTTTGCTTGCATGCAAAGCAAGCATAAATATTTTCAACTTCACCTAGGCACCTGTACCAATATGCAGATAATTACACCGAAGCTTAAAACAAGCTCCTCCAATCCTAGGCGCCAAACTTTGAAGCTTTCTTGGCAATGAAAAACACTTCTTTATGCAAAAATCCTCCTCCTTTTGGGCGCCAAAACTGTCCGGCTGCACTCCTTTGCTAAAAGAATTAATTACTTCTTTACTATGGCAGCCCATGCTTATATAACTCTTAGCATTCTATATTTAATAATTGCCTCTCCTATTCCTGGCAATTAATTAAATAAATAACATGCTTATTCCTTCAATTTGGGCACCTAAATTTGCATGCTCATGGCTGCCATTAAATAAATTAATTTAATTTATTTTTAGCCCTCTACTTTCACTTCACATCATGCATGGACCTTCTATTTCTCCATGGCGCCAAAATTAGGAATAAAAACTATTAATAAATGCTTCAAAAAACATTATTTATTCACCAAATGGGGCGCACTTTTTAGCATGCTTCAAGGCTGCATTAAATAAATTAATTTAATTTATTTTTAGCCTTCTACCTTCAGTCTTCTTTGACCTCTTATCATGCATTGACTTTCCATCATCCCTGGGCGCCAAAATTAGGAAGGAAGACTATTAATAAATGCAATTAAAGTTATTCTTTAATTCCAAAAGGGGTCGCACTTTTTGAATAAGGCTGATTTCTATATTTAAAAGTCATCTTTGATGGGATTATTCACCCTGCATGGCAGCTCCAAAAATCCCTTCATCCACTTAAGTTGTTTGACTTCCATAATGGGAATTTTTACCTTGCAAGGCAGGTAAGAAATTCCCATCAATGCCTAAGTGATTTTTCTTTATTTTATAATGAGAATTTTCACCCTGCAATGCTCCTGCAAGGCAGGTAAGAAATTTCCCCCTGCCTACGGCCTCTAATTTTCCCATCGTAACTTAAGTGACTTTTCCTTCATGGGAAAAAAGTACCCTACAAGGCAAGTACAAAATCTCCACCTGCCTGCTGCTACCAAAAATCCCACTGCAGTTTAAATCCATCCATTCCCAAAAATGTGACTTGCCCAAAAGAGGCTCTTTTGTGCATGACTTCGTCTTTTTAAAGAGAAGTTGACTTCCTGAAGCTGATTCCTTCTGGCATGGCAGCCGTAGATGATCTCCAGATACTCTCAGGCAAGAAAACAGACTGTACTGGCGAAGGAATTGACCTAGGGGAATTTCACAGAGAAAAAAAATGAGAAAAATGAAAAAGAAACCAAAAAAAAAACGTTGCCAGAAGTCACACAAAGCCCAGGATCCATTCCTGGTGAAAACCCTACTGGTATATGTGAATATTGACATGCAAAACTTCAACAGGGCTAAACCGGAGCACAATTTACTTCAAACGGGGCTCTAAATAATTAAATAAAATTTTCCCACAGACAAAACTTGACGAAGGGATAAAACGATTTTCGACATCTGGGTATTTGTCGAAATTGGCTCCTATGATTCACTGGGAATATCTTGACGCAATACAAGCATCTTCTGGAAATAAAAAACACAAAATGACCCGTTATTTTAAAAGTGCAAATTTTTTTACATGGGGTAATCTCAAATTTCAAGGTGAAATCTGGGGACACCAATATTCAGAAAATGCATGTTCATGTGGTTCATACTTTGAAGATTCATGCCCAAGAGCCTAAAAATCAATTGAAGAAAAAAGAGAGGAATGTTTTATTCTTTTCTAAGATTGAAGAGCTTTGTGAATTCAAGGAAGAATGGGGCAATCGTTGCAAGGTGTTGTTTTTTCATCAGCTCTCTCATTTGACAGGCACAAGAGTTCGTTTGTGGAAGTTTAATGGTAGGAATACATTGGCTCATGGATTGAGAACTTGCATATTGCTTGAGGACAAACAATCTTGGGAAGGGAGGATTGTAATGTCCCATTTTTCAAGCATTAATTAATTAATGCAAGTCGAAATTAAATTGGGGTAAAATCAATTTGCACATGTGGATTTAAAAAAAATAAATAAAATAATATTTAATTTGTGCAAGTCGAATTGGCTAGGAGAAAATCGATTTTTTATTTGGAGAAAAAAGGGATTAAATAAAGGCAAGTCGAGTTCCTTGGAATTAATTAAGTATTTTTTATTTGAACAAATCGACTTTATTAGGCATAGGTCGATTCTTTTGGGCATCATTTATTAATATTTAATTTTCCCATGCATTCTAATTTTTAAATATTATTTGAAAAAATTAACATTTGCAATGTAGCTGATTTTCAGACTATTTTTAAATTAAAAGACTCTCTTCTCTAGGAGATGGTGCCAAAAAATGAGAAAGCTTTGGAGATTGAGTAAAGAAATTCTATAAAAGGAGATGTTAAGCACCCTTTTTCGCATGTTGATGGTTATTGTAACTTATTTTTAGGGTTGAAGAGGGATGACTGCCCACTAGTGATAAAAAAATAAAAGGTGTTCATTAACACCATCCATTGTGAAGTGTGTTCCTTCTTGAGCTATGAATTGATAAGTTTGCTTAAATTTATTTACTTATGTGAAGTCGCTATTATTGAGAGTTATCTAAGCTTGAGTTGTGAGACTTGGAGAGTGATTTATAGTGTATGTAACTCCATTATATGTTAGTTATTCCTTGAAGAAATCGACTTGTTTGGAGCTTGTTTGGGCACATTAGGTGATGATTTGGGTGCTCTTCAGGAAAGATTTAAATCTGAACTGTTTTTGCTAATTTTTCTCATGCAAATGCTCTTTATTTGATGATATTTTGGGCTGCTAATATTGTTGGAATTTACTCTAACGAAATCGATTGGTTTTGGGCAATTTTATATCACTGTTTGAAGGGTTTTGTAGAGGCTTTCAAGCTGTTGTCATAAAAGAATTATTGCAGATCTGAAATCAACTTATTTGAGTGTGGAAAGTCAAGTATTAAATCTGGAATTTATTTTATAAGTCATTCTAACCTTGGGTGACTTGATTTCAATATTTGTGGGTTGTTTTGAGGGGCTTAAACTGCTCAAAAAATTTTGATTTGAATTTGGTTGAGAAATGTATAATTTTATCTTTTATCTACAATCAATTTCATTGAAAAATTCTAAGTATTGCATGAGATATCAATTTTTGAAGTTTTCCGCTGATTTCAGGTTATTTTTATTTATTTACTAGGGCTGTAAATTAATTGGTTAAAGAAGTGTTTTCTCCGACTAGCTAGCCCATCTAAACCCTTACTTTGGCTCACTCCAACTCCATTTAGGTTGTATTGAAGCCGACACTGGGTTAGTTGAGGTGAACCTAGAAGGGTTTTTGTTCTAAGTTTGCTTCTTTGCAAGTAGTTTAGTAAATTTTAATTAATATCCCAAAAGGAGATATTACAACCCAACAAACTTGCTTAATAGGAAAATACGAAAGAAAAATATACTTATTAATTGAAGAAAGACTAAATATAATCTTAAGGTCTTCCCTTATTCATCTTCTTCTTGCTCACGAGAAGAATCGGTAAGGAGCCTTCAATTGGATCAATTCGAAAAAGGGGACATTACACAGATCATGTTTGTGTATTCACGTGTTGTGCAATGTAGAGTTAATAGTGAACATGTTGATCGTGCTGTAGAGGAAAAGGAATGAGTTGACCATGCTAGGGCACAGGATTTGTAGGGAGATCATTGTCTCCAAGGGTAGAAGGAAGACACAAACCAAAAACTAGGAGGACGATGGTGCATAAGATTAGACATGTGAAAACACATCCCACTTAGCTTTGAAAGCTTATTCAAATCACAATTTTCATTTTTCCATGAGCTAACTAGGCCAGGAGAACATAAGGAAAGATGTGAAAGGAATTTGTGTAGACCAAACTAGAAGAAAAAGTGTCATTTCTAGTTTTGTGAGTTGTAGATATCGATTTCAAGTTTGGTGAGTTTAAAGTTGTGATTTGTACAAACCATAGAGTAGAAAGATTAGAATGAATGTTGCAAGTAGTTGGGAAGGATTCATGAGCATAGAAACCTAAACAGACAAATCCGTAGACAATTTTAAGGAAGATTCATGTTGTGATTAGCAAAAGGAAGTATTTTCATTTAATCATTTTTTTAGTTGTTATTTGTAGTAGGCATTTTTGTTGTGATTTTCCTTGCAACACAACATTTTTTGTGAGTAGCTAGACCTAAAGGTCAAAAATCGTGGGGCCAATATCAACAAATTGGTTATTTTGGAAGCACATAAACTAATTGACTCGAACTATGATGTTTGGAGTCAAAAAATACTCATGAGTGTGGAGTATCGTGATAGCAATAAAATTATCCTCAAAACTAAATTGAGTCATGACACAGATCCTGCTAATTATGGCAAATGTCATATAGAGGCTCTTTAGCTCATTTTTTTTATTTTAAATGATTTAATCTCTGAGCTCTAGAATGCCACTATTGCAAGTGTGTTGGCTAGATGTTCTGCATAGTTGAAAACCTAGGTAGTCATGAGATAAATCTCCCTCATTTACCGGTGAGGCTCCCGTGTCAAATTTGTCAATAAAATATGCTAGTATCCATATGGGGGTTTTACTTTAACTATTCAGCTCATGAACCATAGTTGTATAGCTCTGCAGCAAGTAAGAAACTATTTAAGAAAGAAAATATTTATAAAATAAGGAAATAATAACACAGGGAAGAAATAGGGAAGATGTGCGATCCAATCAATAGATAATAGAGTTGATTGCATGCACATAGAAGAAACCAATAGATATCAACACACAAAATTATAAGAAAAGACAATTCCAGATCTAGATCTAAAATAACACAGTCTATTAGAAGATCAAAGATAGAAAGCTAGAAATAAAATGCACCGTGACACAAAGTTCTCCGAAAATCTGCTCGTTTATCTTCCTTTGCTTCAAGTGGCTATCAGGGGTTTCAACACAAAGTCTGGAACACAAGAATGTTGCTTACAAATTCTGATCATTTAACCCGAAGGTTCTTCTTCTACTTATAGAATGTAGAGGGGCAATTACAAGTCGGAAGCTTTTAGTTGAATTGACACATGTGGAAGTGGGAAAGGAAACAATTGACAATCTCCCTCCTGGAATGCCTCTTTGCATGACATGCATGATCTGCAACTGAAAATAGAACCTTCTATTTTGCATGTCTGTCACCTATCTCCAAGTAGTTGACTTCTTCAAGTAATGGCTTTTAAACCAATCACTTTAGTTTTATAATTTAATTGATTGCTCAATTACTTTGTTGAAGGAAAGAAGAAGGAAGAGGAAAGTTGCAGTCTTGTTCTTTTTTCACATTCTGCATGTAGTTGATTCTTTTGCCCTTGATTCTCACCATGCTTGATCTAGGAGCAGCTGGATCTAGGAGCAGCTGGATCTGGAAGCGACTGGATCTAGAATTTTGCTTACGGGTGTTGACTTCGCCTTGTCTTCCCTTTTATCCTTAAAGCTTTTGCAGTTCTTCTCCTGTACATGCATCAGTGTAATGTCTGTCGTAAATAACTCATTATTTTTATTTTTAATTGCATATGAGCAAATAAAAATTCTGGAAAGCACTCCGGGTGAATGCAACTTCAACGAAGGCTTCAACTGGAAGATTGGAAGCACATGCACAAGATCCTAGAAGAAATTTTCCACGCATTGACTTTTACACGAGCTACATCAAAAACAATAGGATGAAGCCTTTGTGTCGGAAGCTTTTGCAATTATGAGATCTGGATCGGAATCTGGATCTGGATTTGTGTCTCCAATGTCAGTAAATCTGGAAGTAATACATGATTCCGCTGAGCTTTCTCGTTCATCCCGCTTTTCCATGGCTGGAGCAATCTTTGTCTGAATAATTCTTTTCCTTTTTATTCGGCCGGAATTCTTCACAACCGGTGCATATATGGATAACTCTTCAGATTTGGAGGATATGTTCAATGTATTGGACATTGATTGAAGCTCCCTTTCTCTTATAAAAGCACCTGTGATGAATTCCTGCAATTAATTTAGACAAAGATGGCAACCAAAACATGAACAGAAGATTTTAATCATAAAAGTCTGCATATATCAAGTCTGCTGCCCCAAAATTTGATGCTTTATTTGCATGCAAAGCAAGCATGAATTTTACCAACTTCACCTGAGTACCTGTACCACTATGCAGACAATTATTCAGACACAAATCAAGTTCCTTCAAACCTAGGCGCCAAATTTGGAAGCTTCCAACATTAATTACACCTTCTGAGCAAAAATCCTCTCCAAATCGGGCGCACTTTTTGTGTGGGCTGCACTTCTCTGCTTTTGAATTAATTAATTCATCCTTATGGCAGCCCCTGCTTATATAATCCTCATAATTCTATAATTAATTAATGCCTTTCCTATTCCTGACAATTAATTAATTATTTAATAAGCTTTACTCTTCAAGTGGGGCGCCTATTTTGTGCATGCTCATGGCTGCCGTTAAATAAATTAAATTTATTTAATTTTAGATTTCTGCTTCCAGTTAACTCAAGCCTCACAGTATGCTTTGACCTTAGCCACTGAAAATACGAATTAATTAAATCAATTAATACTTTAAAATGTATTGTTTCTCTCCCAAATGGGGCGCACTTTTTTGGCATGAGCAATTTCTATTTTTAAAAGTCAATTGACAATGAAATTATTTACCCTGCAAGGCAAGTAAGATATTCCCGCCTGCTTGCTGCCTCTGATTTTTCCATTGTGACTTAAGTGGCGTTGCTTCCATGGGAAAAAGTACCCTGCTAGGCAAGTACAAAAATCCCACCTGCCTGCTGCTTCCAAAAATTTCATGATTTACTTTAAACCCTCTTTTTCCAAAAATGTCGCCAGCCCAAAAAAAACTTTTTTGTGTACAACTTCGTCTTTTTCAAGAGAACCAGACCTCCGATGGCGAATTCCTTCTCGCACAACGTGCATAGGTGATCTCCAAATACTTCAGGCCAAGAATCAGGCCAAACCGGCAAAAGAATTGATCCAGAGAAATTTCACATAAAATGAAACGGGAAAATACCAAAAACACAAAACGTTGCCAGAAGTCACAAATAAAGCCCAAGATTCATTCCTGGTTAAAACCCTACTGGTATATGGGAATAATTACATGTACGATCACAACAGGGTTAAACCGGAGCACTAATTGACTCAAACAGGGCTCAAAATAATTAAATACAAATTTCCCGTAGGCAAACCGCAACAACAGAATATAACAATTTTGGGCATCTGGGTATTTGTGAAAAATGACTTATATGACTCCTTGGGAATATCTTGACACAATACAGAAACTTTCTGGCAATAAAAACACAAAACGACCCATGATTTTAAAAGTACGATTTTTTTTTTTACATAGGGTAGTCCCAGATTTCAGGGTGAAATCTAGGGACACCAAAGTTATCTTTGGACCAGTCTTCAAAATAAGCATCAAAGTTCATAGAAAAGACGAGTCTTGTATGTGAAGAATTTGTTGTTTTTTTTGCAAAGATGAATGAAGGTTGGATCCCTATAAGACCATCGCTTTCAGAGTAAAGATCTCTCACACTAGCTCATAACCATAAACAAAAAGGTGGATGATGACGACCTAGTTCATGCTTCGAATAATTTACTGCCCCTCTTATGAATCGTTTGTGGTGGCTTTGTACTTGATAGTAGAAAGAAAGCCTTGATATTTGATGAGGTAATTTCCTATTGGCTATAAAAAGAACTTCAAATAGACACAAACAAGTGAGTATAGCTCTATACAAATAGAGAGTACATTTTATGGTCAATCCAAGGGGAAGTGGAAATGTAACCCTAATGGACTTAGTTTCAATTTCTAATAGTGTTTGCTTCTTTGCATGTCCAAAAGGATTGCCAAAAGTGACATTATTCTCTCTCACAACAAGAATTTGCAAGGTCGAGAAAATGTGTTAGTAGTTGAAGTTAAATGGGATTTTCAGGAAGAGTTTTCCCTCACGACATCGTGCACAAACAATAGTGCTACTAGTTGTTGGTTGTTTGTTTCGGGTGTATCCAAACATTTCATGTATCGTAAGGACTGGAATGTAAAATATAATGCAAATGTAAGTATTTTTGATTCAGTTTCATTAGGTGATGGAAGAACACATGTTGTAGAAGGGATAGGATATATTTGCATAGTGTTGAGTAATGTTACAAAATTTATAGTGGGGAATGTTATATATGTTCCTAGAATGACTAAAAATCTCATCTATTAGTCAGTTAACTCGATATCCCAACATTATTTTGAATTTCTTTGGGAAGTGTAATGTGTTTGATGTAGAATTGGGTGGGGTAGTAGCTCTAAGCATTGGGCAAGGTGGCTTGTATAGACTTGTTGACCTTGCCACTGTCAAGTTACATGCATTAGCTGAGGGTAATACCAACGTTTTGTGGCTTGAGAGATTTGGATGTCTTAACCTTTAGTACCTTCAGTGCTTAGACAAACTTACCAAAACCAACATGGTTCTTGGTTTTCCAACCATTCAAGAAACTCAGGATATGTGTGCAACATGTTTGGATGGAAAGCATAAGTGAAAACCATTTCTGATTGAAGGTGCTTGGCGTGCAAAGGGGCTCTTAGATCTTGTTCATGTAGATCTTTGTGAGCCATCATAGAAATAACCAACAATCCGAGCATGAGTTTTTTTTTGTTTATGGTTGATGATTTCTCTAAGAAGATGTGGGTCTACTTCTAAAAAAAACGTCTGATTGTTTTGCATCATTTGAAAAATTCAATGCACTGGTGGAAAGCCAGACAAGTGAGAAAATCCAAACACAGGTCTGACAATTGGGGTGAATTCATTTCCAAGCAGTTTAAGGACTACTACTGCAAAGAAAGTATTCAACGACAATTGATATCCCTATACAGTCCACTATAAAATGAGGTTGTTGAGAGGCATAACAAAACTATCATGGAGAAGGCTTGATGCGTGATGCACACTAGAGGCATGTTGTACAAATACTAGGAAGTAGTGAACACGATTGTGTCTATCCTAAATAAGATTCCTTGCAAAGTTTTGGAGGATGTCACACTTGAGGAAGCTTGGTCCAAAATCAAATTGAGGTAACAAATTTTCGTGGTTTTGGTTCCACTACATATACTTTGATTCCTGAAAGACAAATCAAAAGTAAAGGATATTTCTTTGTTGGCTATAGTTACTAATCTAAGGCCTGTAGACTTATTGGTATTTCCACTAACAAGATAATTGTTAGTCGAGATGTAAATGTGAAGGAGACAAAATCCTTCTTTGTTTGTAATAGTATTGTGCAGAGACTCGTCTCCTACCACCAAATACGCATCTTGGAGACTGGTACTCGCCTTCGAGAGTGGTACTCATTGATACTCATCCTAGAGAGTAGGAGTCGGTACTCTTCTCAAAGATTTGTATTTCAGTGTTTTAAATATTTTGTATTCTTAACACTAGATATGATGAGATATTAAATATAAATAACAATATAATTACTCTCGTCTTTTTTCGATGTCTAATATCTTTACTTTAAAAAGTTATTGTCAACATTTGATATCTTTACTTTAAAGTGTTGTTGTCAACATTTGATATGTTTAGTATAAAATGTTATTTAATGTTTTTTCTTAGGTTATATTAGACTGCATAATATTATTTTCTCTAGAATTTACTTGTCTATTTATATATAAATATACACACATTTTTTTCTGTCTTAGAGTACCTACTTATAAGTACCAGTGTCCTATTATTTTTGAAAAGTAGTGTACCCGTACCCGTCCGTAGTCTCGTAGTTCCCATAGCTGAACTTGTCTCCTCATACAAGTCCCTGTCTCCTAGGCACTATGGTTGCCAACAAGCAATCATTGAGGTATGAATCTAGTGTTATGGTTCCTTTGAAAGATGAGGAATTTAGTTCATTTAGTACTCCCTCACAAATGCCAGTGCATCAGCCCATGGCTGATATTTCTAATACTCATTGGCTTATTAGCGATGTCAACCTATGGTGGTAAAAAATGCTGTTGAGATTCAGCCATCAGAACTTTCTTAGGTGCAACGGAGGCCTAAATGGTTTAACTCCACTATATACGGCATGCTAGAGGATGAAATTCATCAATTGGATGCATGAGCCTGTAGGATTGGGAAAAGGGTTGTGGGTTCAGCTGAGCATGTTCGTTTTTCTCTCTTTTGATTGTTTACAGTACCTAAACCACAACAATATTTTGAAACAAAAAACAAACTTGAATGGGAGACTGCCATGCAAGCTGAATATGATGTCTTGATGAAGAATCATTCTTGGGGCTTGGTGAAATTTCTCCCACGTAAACAACCCATCGGATGCAAATGGATGTTCAAGATCAAATGCAAATTCGATGGTACTTTAGACAAGTATAAGGCACTTCTTATTGCAAAGGTTTCTCACAATAGGAGGGAATAGACTATGAGGATACAATTGCTCCTACAACAAAGGTGGTTTCATTACGGTTGCTTCACTCCATTGCAACTGAGTATGGTTGGAAGGTGTTTCAGATGGATGTAAAGAGTGCCTTCTTAAACGAAGATTTGGACAAGGAGGTTTAGATGGTACAACTTGAAGGTTTTCGGGTACTTGGTTGTGATCATCTACTTTGTATGTTGATCAATAGTTGGAAAACTCGGCGAGTACTCACCAATTGTTTGGCTAAATGAATAACCGCCCATAAAACTCGCCAAAGGGACTCGCCGGGTTGTGGCGAGTACTTGCTGTGAGTACTCGCCACAACTCGGCGAGTCTGTGAATATAACTTGCCATATGCTCTTGAAACGCGGAACACGACTTTTACACTAAAAAAACTCTGCAAATACACGTTTTTTTCTCTTTTTAAGGCCCTCCACTCCCTCATTTTCACTCACACAACCATTTGAGCTTGCATTGCTTGTGTTGAGTGGATTTTGGAGCGAATTCAAAGAGAGAATTTGGAGAATTGCATTTGGAGGTAGGTTTTTTTTTTTTAAATTCTTTCAAGTTTTTTCGAATTTTGTGTATATTATTTATGTTTTATAGATTCATATTGTAATTCTAAATACATGTAATGTAAAATCGAATGTTTGTAATTTTTTTATACTCATTTGCAGCAAAAGGTATGTATTTTTTTTTACGCAAATTCATTCTAAACTAGTTAAATTTTATGTATGTGTATTGTAATTGATTTGTTTTGTAATTCTAAATACATGTAATGCAAAATCGAATGCTTGTAATTTTTTATAGTCATTTGTAGCCAGAAGTATGTATTTTTTTTTTATGCAAATTTGTTATTCAAGCACGTTTTTTTTAATTAAGCTTACGTTTTTCTAATTTTTTAAATGTGCATTGTGTTGCAGATTAGAGCTTAACAATGACATCAGACTCAACATCAGGTTCGGCATTTGGGTCAGCATCACTAGTAAGGACCGTTCTTGTGAATGCCCGTAACGAAGCATGGAAGTATGGTGTACGTGGAGCTAGTGAAAATGAAGTTATTTGCAATTTCTGTGGCAGAAAAATGTCTAGAGGCATCAATCATTTGAAATTTCAGCTTTCATCTATTATTTGCCGAGATGTTGCGGTTTGGCCCAATGTGACGGAAGAGGCAAAGCGAGAGATGAGTGCAAAGCTGACAGAGCTAAAGGAGACGAAACTAGAGAGGGCAAAGGTGCAGGAAGCCATAGCACAAGCTATTAGACCTAGGCCTGCAATGACAGAGGATTTAGAGGATGATGCAGCAACAATTGTGGGCTCTACTCGTGGTCCACGCGTACGAAGTGGAAGAGCCGGAAGAGGTGCATCTTCATTGAGTTTGAGCAAAGCCATACAAAGCTTTTTTGGTGGCAGGAACACACCTGAAGCACAACCTTCATTGGAAGGTACAACCTGGAACAATGATATGCACGAGGAAGTGGATAAAGCTTGTGCAAATTTCTTGTACTACAACAACTTGCTATTCAATGTGGCAAAGAGCCCATACTGGGAGTACTTGGTGACAGATTTGATAGTTGCAGGGAAAGGGCACAAGGCACCATCTCCAAAATATTTGAGTGGGAAATTGCTTGAGGGTGCAATTGCAGATGCCACTACCATTCTAGAAGAGAAAAAGAAGCAATGGAAAAAATTCGGATGAACCATTCTTTCAGATGGGTGGACGGATGGAATGAACCGCACCCTCGTTAATTTTTTAGCGGCTTCAAACGGTGAGATGGTGTTTTTGAGGTCTATTGATACCTCTAACATAGTAAAAAATGCAGAGA
This sequence comes from Taxus chinensis, assembly GCA_019776745.2. Classification (NCBI taxonomy): domain Eukaryota; kingdom Viridiplantae; phylum Streptophyta; class Pinopsida; order Cupressales; family Taxaceae; genus Taxus; species Taxus chinensis. The sequence goes on along the minus strand of CM034156.1, from coordinate 325,938,783 downwards.
ATTTGAGTGTTATGATAGAGACAGTTGTATTAGAGGTTGGTGTACAGAATTTTGTGCAAGTTGTCACAAACAATGCAACAACATATGTGGCAGCTGGGAGACTACTGCAGGAGAGATATCCATCACTCTTTTGGACTCCTTGTGTAGCTCATTGCCTTGACCTTCTTTTGGAGGACAGACAAAATTGATTGGGTGAGGCTGGTTGTAGAAGGTGCAAAAAACATAACAAACTACATATACAATCACCCTTGGGTTTTGAGCTTGATAAGAGAATACACAAAGGGGAAAGAACTTGTTCGAGCCGGTGTCAAAAGGTTTGCAACTAACTTCTTGACGTTGCAAAGTATTTCTAGTTTGTTAACAACTTTGAAACAAATGTTTGTGAGTCAAGCATGGCTAGACTCACAATATCAAAGAAAACTGACGAAGAGAGGGTTACAAAGATAGTTTTTGATGATATCTTTGCAAAGAGAGCTATAGAGATCATCAAGGTAATTTCAAACTTCGATTTATATTTCATTCCTTTATTTTAATTTGTTAAATTATAAATATATTGTTTTCACTTTTTTACTTTTTTTGTATTGTAAGTTTGTAACCTTACATTTTAATTTATGTAGGTGCTAGAGCCGTTGGTGAGGGTTTTGTGTTTGGTTGATGGGGAGCAAAACCCCATGGAGTTTATTTATGAGGCCATGGATAGGGTCAAAGAGTTTATCCAAAACTATTACAAGGGGGATATCGTCCGATGTAATCCCTTTTGGGAGATTATTGATCGGAGGTGGAACAATCAACTCCACCAACCTATTCATGCAGCGGGGTACTACCTCAACCCCAAGAATTTCTTCTTCGACAGCTTCACAGATGTGAATGAAGAGCTTATGGAGGGCCTTTCAACATTTATTGAGAGGATGATACCAGATGTTGAGATGAGGGACCTCATCATTTTAGAGCTGCAGAGTTACAAACATGCTAGGGGGAGGCTCTTTTCTTCGGTGTTAACTATTTGAGGGAGAGCCACGTTGTCACCAGGGAATAAAAATTCGAATGTTTACCAAGTTACTTATTAGTTACAGATTTGATTTTATTAATTACTTATAAATTTTTGATGAGCTTGTTTATAGGTTCTTGGTGGGAGCATTGGAGAGGGAATACCCCGCATCTTCAAAAGCTAGCCCTCAGAATTCTATCTCAACCTTGTAGCGCTTTTGGATGTGAACGCAACTGCAGTTTGTTTGAGGCCATTCTGTTGGCTAGATTTTCTGCATAGCTGAAAACCTAGGCAGTCATGAGATAAATCTCCCTCATTTACCGGGGAGGCTCCTGTTTCAGATTTGTCAATTAAAATATGCTAGTATCTATATGGGGTTTTACTTTAACTATTCAACTCATGAACCATAATTGTATAGTTCTGCAGCAAGTAAACAGTGGTTTAAGAAAGAAAATATTTAAAAAAGAGAATTATATAAGCACAAAGAAGAAATGGAGAAGATGTGCATCCCAATCAATAGATAACAGAGTTGATTGCATACACATAGAAGAAACCAATAGATATCAACGCACAAAATTATAAACAAAGGCAACTTCAGATCTATATTTAAAATAACACAGTCTATTAGAAGATCTAAGATAGAAAGCTAGAAACAAATTGTACCATGACACAAAGTTCTCCAGAAACCTGCTTCTTTATATTCCTTTGCTTCAAGTGGCTATCAGGGGTTTCAGCACAAAGTCTGGAACACAAGAATGCTGCTTACGAATTCTGATATTTAACCCGAAGGTTCTTCCTCTACTTATAGAATGTAGAGGGGTAATTACAAGTCGGAAGCTTTTAGTTGAACTGACACGTGTAAGTGGGAAATGAAACAACTGGCAATCTCCCTCCTGGAATTCCTCTTTGCATGACATGCATGATTTGCAACTGAAAATAGAACCTTCTATTTTGCACGTCTGCCACCTATCTCCAAGTAGTTGACTTCTTCAAGTAATGGCTTTTTAAACCAATCACTTAAGTTGTATAATTTAATTGATCGCTCAATTACTTTGTCGGAGAAAATAAGAGAGAAGAAAAAAGAGGAAAGTTGCAATCTTGCTCTTTTTTCACATCCTGCATGCAACTGATTCTCTTGCCTTTAATTCTCACCAAACTGGATCTGGGAGCAGTTGGACTTGGAAGCGTTTGGAAGCGGCTGGATCTAGAAGCAAGTTGGATCTTGAAGCAAGTGACTGTGATTTGCTTGCGGGTGTTGCTGCTAACATGTCTTCTCTCTTATCCTTGAAGCTTTTGTAGTTCTTCTCCTGTACATGCATCAGTGCAATGTTCGCCGTAAATAACTCATCATTTTTATTTTTAATTGCATATGAGTAATTAAAAATTCTGGAAAGCACTCTGGGTGAATGCAACTTCAATGAAGGCTTCAACTGGAAGATTGGGAGCACATGCACAAGATCTTGGAAGAAATTTTTCACGCACTGACTTCTACAAGGGCTGCATCAGAAACAAGAGGATGAATTTTAGTCGGAAGTTTTTGCAATTATGAGATCTGGATCTGAATCTGGATCTGGATCAGTGTCTCCGATGTTAGCAAATCTAGAAGTAATGCATTATTCCACCGAGCTTTCTTTTTCATCCCTCTTTGCCATGGCTGTGTCTATCTTTGTCTGAACAATTCTTTTTCTCCTCATTCGACCAGAATTCTTCAAAACTGGTGCAGATCTGGATAATTCTTCAGATTCGGAGGATATGTTCAATGTATTGGACATTGATTTAAGCTCCCTTTCTCTTATAAAAGCACCTGTGATGAATTCCTGCAATTAATTCAGACAAAGATGGCAACCGGAACATGAACAGTGGATTTTAATCATAAAAATCTGCATATATCAAGCCTGCTGCCCCAAAATTTGATGCTTTATTTGCATGCAAAGCAAGCATGAATTTTACCAACTTCACCTGAGCACTTGTATCACTTATGCAAACAATTATCCAGACACAAATCAACCTCGTTCAATCTGTGCGCCAAAATTGGAAACTTCCAGCATTAATTACACCTTCTGAGCAAAAATCCTCTTCAAATGGGACACACTTTTTGTCTGGGCTGCACTTCTCTGCTTTTGAATGAATTAATTCATCCATATGGCAGCCCCTGCTTATATAATCCTCATAATTCTATAATTAATTAATGCCTTTCCTATTCCTGACAATTAATTAATTATTAAATAAGCTTTACTCTTCAAATGGGGCGCCTATTTTGTGCATGCTTATGGCTGCCATTAAATAAATTAAATTTATTTAATTTTAGACTTCTGCTTCCAGTTAACTCAAGCCTCACAGTATGCTTTGACCTTAGCCACTGAAAATAGGAATTAATTAAATCATTTAATACTTAAAAAAGTATTATTTCTCTCTCAAATGGGGTGCACTTTTTGACATGAGGGATTTCTATTTTTAAAAGTCAACTGACAATGGGATTATTTACCCTGCAAGGCAACCTGCAAGGCAGCTCCGAAAATCCCATGATTCACTTAAGCTATTTGACTTTCATAATGGGATTATTTACCTTGCAAGGCAGGTAATAAAATCCCATTAATGCCTTAAGTGATTTTTCTTTTATTTTACAATAGGAATTTTTACCCTGCAAGGCGGTAAGAAATTCCCGCCTGCCTACTACCTCTGATTTCCCCGTTGTGACTTAAGTGGTGTTGCTTTCATGGGAAAAAATACCTTGTTAGGAAGGTACAAAAATCCTACCTTCCTTCTGCTTCCAAAAATCCCATGATTCACTTCAAACCCTCTTTTTTCAAAAATGCGGCTAGCCCAGAAGAAGCTTTTTGGTGCACGACTTTGTCTTTTCCGAGAGAACCAGACCTCCGATGGCGAATTCCTTCTGGCACAACGTGCATAGGTGATCTCCAGATATTCTAGGCCAAGAATCATGCCAAATAAACAAAGGAATTGATCCAGAGAAATTTCATAGAGAATGAAACGGGAAAACACAAAAAACGCAAAACATTGCCAGAAGTCACAAATAAAGCCCAGGATCCATTCCTGGTTAAAAACCCTACTGGTATATGGGAATAATGATATGTACGATCACAACAGAGTTAAACCGGAGCACAAATTGCCTCAAACGGGGTGGGCCCAAAATAATTAAATACAAATTTGCCGCAGGCAAATCCTAGCGACAAAATAAAACAATTTTGGGCGTCTCGGTATTTGGCGAAATTAGCTAATATGACTCTCTGTGAATATCTTGACACAATACACAAACTTTCTGACAATAAAAACACAAAACGACCCATTATTTTAAAAGTACGATTTTTTTTTTTTGAATAGGGTAGTCTCAAATTTCATGACGAAATCTGGGGACACCACATTCACATGAAGAAGCGCAACAGGTTGAGTCAAAAACGGCCCAACGACTTGGTTTTTGTGCAATGCAGTCTCTGGCTTTGCACAAGAAAAGTGGAGGCTACATCAAAGGAGGTCATTGATTTGGATGAGTTTGATCCATACAACGAGTGGACTGGGCAAGAAGAGGAAAACACTGCGTTCACAAAGGACGAGATTGCTTCTTTTGAGAGGGAAGCTATGGAGGGAGAAGCACGAACAGGACTCCGAGGAGATATTGGATTGGATGACATCTTTGGAGGTGATCTCTAACATGCAGCAAAGGAGCCACTAGCACCACTATTTACTTCCAGGTTCGAGCCAGAGTCACAACCTTCTAGGAGGAGCGAGGACACGCAGCTGAGTGTGGGAACTAGTAGAGGCACTAAACCCTTTCCCCAATATTTCTCTAGATTGGGGAAGAGGAAAATGTAACTTATTGTATATTGTAACTTGCATAGATATGAAATTTATGATGATATTTTTCAATGTCAATCAACATAAATTCATATTACTTGTCAGTCGGTTGTTGTATTCACATGATGATGCGATTTTGTATTGTATTTGTATTCAAATCTAATAGAAAACAATTCTCCAACATTTTATGTGCTCATTTGATACATTTTGTAGCTGTGTTGCTTAATATTTATGTTTTTTAAAGAAATTTGAGTATTTTTTAAGTTGTCGAGTATTCCCGAGTATTGGCCGAATAGTTCCGAGTCAATTGTTTTTGGTCTGTCGAGTATTTGCCAAGTACGAGTATGTGAATTATCGGTTGATCAAGTCTCTTATGGGCTCAAGCACACTTCAAGAGCATGGTATATTAATTTTGACCAGCATCTTCAAGATTTTGGATTCAGAAGGAGTTTTTTTTTATTTGAATATTTTTTGTTAAAAGAGATGATGTTGATATTTTGATTCTTATTGTATATGTTGACATCTTCTTAATATAGGTAGTGGTGCCACTACAATTCAGCAAGTGAAATCAGATTTATGTGTTTCTTTTGACATTATTGATCTAGGCCTCCTACACCATTGCTTAGAGTAGACTTTTTTGGCAACATGACCATCTCATTTTCATAGCTCAGTTCAAGTATGCCATGAGTCTCTTTACGAAGTTTAGGATGAAAGGTTGCAATCCCTCTTCTACAACTATAGAATTCAGGCTGAAGTTGTTAGCCAATGATGATTACCCTAGTCAATGAATCACTCTACAGAGAATGAGGGGACAACCTAATATATCTTATGTCCACACAATCGGAATTATGTTTTGTTTTTAACTATCTTTCCTAGTTTATTTTCCAACTGAAGCTCATACATTAGACGACAACAAAATGAGTTTGTGATATGTCAAAGGAACTCATGAGTTTGGCATCCTATATCAGCGGACAACAAATTTTAGATTGACACGTTACATAGATCGTGATCGGGAAGGATCAATGGATACTTGAAGGCCCACTACTGGGTACATTTTTTCCTTTGATTCAAGAGTTGGTTTGTGGGAGAGAGCTTCAACACACTATGGTTTTATCTTCCACCAAAGTAGATTACAAGGCAATAGTCAGTGCTAGTTGTGAAGCAGTTTGGATACATCGGATTTTAATTAATCAACTTCCTCAAACTACACCTACTCCACTTTCCATTTTCTGTGACAATTAGGGTGTATTGAAGTTGGTGAAGGTTTTGGTATATCATGCTCACTCTAAACACATTGAGAGTTTTCATCTCTACATACCACGGTTCATTTTGGTGACATATTTCTTCACTATTGTGCCTCTCAGGGGCAGCCTATAGATCTAATGACTAGACCCCTTGCCTCCTTTTGTTTGTAAAATCTCAAGACATACATGCAGTAGTCTATGGTTTAGTCATTAAGGGGGTATTAAAGATATTAATTAAATATTAACTGCATTAACTCTTAACTAATATGTTTTAATTATCAATATCCTCACCTGAGTATGTTTTAGTAAAAACGGCCACACAAGTATGTCATTGTGCCTTCCATTCTGTTCATACTTTCAATGTTTCTTAATAACAGTTTAACTATAGAACATGGTCGTCTCAAAGTCTTACTTAGCAGGGAATAGGCTACAAGCAAAGTTTCAATCCTCCATTACCTCTAACACATACTTATTCATAGATCCAAGGTGGAATAGGACTAGTTGTTTTCACCGAAACTCGCCAAAACTAGGACTAGTTGTATTCACCAAAACTTTGAGTTTTCCCCTCGTACTCATCTAACGATGTCATTCAGGACCGAATCTAATCTAAAAAGGAAAAAGGATGATAATGTGTTACTCGCATAATTTATTAAAAATAAATCTAAATTTTATGCATAGATTAGAGAGAGAGATGTACAGGTAATTGATAATGTATGGGTGATTTAAGACCTAAATTCTATTTTGAAAATAAAGTGAAGCGAGACTATAGTTGTGGTCGAAGTCACAAGGTTTGAGTTCGAGTTTAACGAGGATAAAATTCGGTTGAAGTTTGTCATTAGATAAAGTTTGAAAAAAAATTCGCCATTAAGTTCGACTAAGATATAAAATAAAAAATTAAAATAATTAAAGATATTTAAATAAATTTAAAATATAAATATAAATAAAATAAAAATTAAAAACAAATAAATAAAATAATAAAATATTAATACATATTAAATACGTATCAGTAAAGATATATAAAACAAATCAAATAAAAACTTAACTTTAAAAATCTTTAAAAATGTTGGAATTAACATCTAAAATAAAATTGGAATAACAGATGAATAAAAAACAAAATAAAAAGCAAATTACAATAAACTGAAAGCGATGAAGAGCTCTTCCACGACGTTGAAGTTCAAATGATGAACTCGAGATTTGCGCAGTTCTACAATGGACTCCTGATTTGCGATGACCTCCTGAGCTCGGCCCAGTCCTGTGGGCTGTGGGATGATGATGGTTGCAGTCTCCTGTGGTCTGTGTCATGATGAGACGTGAATAAAAAGAAACCCTTCCTTGGAATAAGAAGTGTGAACGAAGACATTCACGCAGCTCCTTAAGTCGGGCTACATGCTGTCACAGTGTCACCCATGACTGCCTCCATGGCATACGACCTGCACACCTGTACACCTGTAGAAACCCTCACAAAGTGCAATGAATTTGGCTGAACTTATTGCTTCCGGATTTTAATCGCCGAATTTCGAATAATTAGGTAAAAATTCGATGGACTTTGTGAAATAGGTTGTGGTTATAATGATTTTTGGCCTAAACATTAAATGAAATAAGATGAATTTATAGTGGAAAACACGTCCCTTTAGCTGCTATGCATACGTAGGGATAGTCATAAGTCTGTCATGTAGTGGTTATGGAAGGATAGATGTGTTGCCTCTGAACTATTAAGTGAGAGTTGGCAAGAGAGATAAAGATTTCCAGGTGTATTAAGAAATGCTTTGTGATTCTTCAAGCATAAGAACGGATAGATATGTGTGAAATAATCTGTTCATAGCATAGAACAACAAAAGAATCTTACTATCTGAACTCGCATGACAAATTAGTCAATTATGCTTATTAGGTAGACATTATAATCAGGACAGAATCTGTTCGGACTTTAGGGAAAATACTTGAAACTTGGATTTGGTTGATTGTGTAGTAAAATTAAGAAGCATGTTACATAATGGTCATGGCTTGAATTATTTCAATACACCAATGATTTTAAGGTTTAGGATTATTTTCATAAATTCATAAGACTTCTCAGCTGGCTGTTGTATTTGCACAATGATTTTCATAAATTCATAAGACTTATCAGCTGGCTGTTGCATTTGCATGATGATGTGATTTTGTACTTTATTTGTATTAAAATCTAATAGAATACACTTCGCCAATGTTTTATAGACTCATTTGATACATTTATAACTACATTTGGCATAAAATTTATGTTTTTTTATAGAAATTTGTGTATCTTTTTAAGTTGTCGAGCATTGCCGAATATTCAACAAGTCTATTTTTTTGGGTTTGCTGAGTATTTGCCAAATACTAGTATACGAGATATGCTCTAAAGAGACCTGAAACCACACGTAGTTCTCCACCTAGCATGTGATATCTATATGGATGCAACTAGCTTCGGCAATTTGATCACTTTATAATGCAACAATGGCTTGTGTGCTTAGCTTGATTTGGCTTGGATGATCTCTAGCTTGGGAAGTGTGACTTTATCATTGGTTGAGTGTGCTTCAGTCGTACATAAGGTCTGCTCCTATAGTGTCCTGTTGCTTTTTAGGAATTTAAGAGAGCTTAAAGTGCATTAGGATTGATATTTGCAATGTGTGCTCTTGAAAGTGCCAGGTGAGTAAATGACTACATTTGACTTGCTTACATAGGGGTTCGTAGGTATAATTTCACATTAAAGTTTGTTGGCTAGATTTTCTGCATAGCACAAAATCTAGGTAGTCATGAGATAAATCTCCCTCATTTAACCGGTGAGGCTCCCGTGTCAGATTTGTCAATAAAAATGTGTTATTATCTATCAGGGTTTTACTTTAACCACTTAGTTCATGAACCATAACTAAGAAGCTCTGCAGCAAGTAAGCAACTGTTCAAGAAAGGAAATATTTTATAGGAGGAAGTAAAGGAAATACAAAGAAGAAATGGGGAAGATGTGCATATCAATTAGTAGATAACAGAGCTAATTGCATGCACATAGAAGAAACTTAATAGATATGAACACAGAATTATAAAACAAAGGCAGCTCTACATCCAGATCTAAAATAACACAAAGTCTATTAAGAGATCCAAGATTAAAAGTAAGAAACACAGTACACCGTGACGCAAAGTTCTCGGGAAACCTGCTCCTTTGTATTCCTTTGCTCCAAGTTGCTCTCAGGGGTTCAGCACAAATTCTAGAACACAAGATTGCTTTTCACAAATTCTGATCCTTAACCCGAAGGTTCTTCCTCTACTTATAGAATGTAGAAGGGCAATTACAAGTTGGAAGCTTTAGTTGAACTGGCACATGTGGAAGTTGGAAAAAAAACAACTGGCAATCTCCCTCCTAGAATTCCTCTTTGCATGACATGTATAATTTGCAACTAAAAATAAAACCTTCCACTTTGCACGTGCCACCTATCTCCAAGTAGTTGACTTCTTCAAGTAATGGCTTTTAAACCAATCACTTAAGTTGTATAATTTAATTGATTGCTCAATTACTTTGCCGGAGGAAAGAAGAAGGAAGAGGAAAGCTGACTTTGTCAGAGGAAAGAAGAAGGAAGAGGAAAGTTGACTTTGTCCTTTTTCATGTCTGTATGCAGCTGATTCAAACTGGATCTGGATCTGGAAACAAGCTGGAATTGCAAGCAGTTGGAACTGGAAACGGCTGGAATTGGAAGCGAGCTGGATTTTGCCTTCAAACAGGATCTGGAAGCAGCTAGATCTGGAAGCGGCTGGAATTGGAAACAATAAGCAAGATGGATCTGGAAACGGCTGGAATTTTGCCTTCGCCTTGTCTTCTCTTTTATCCTTGAAGCTTTTGCAGTTCTTCTTCTGTACATGCATCAATGCAATGTTTTCCATAGATAACTCATCATCCTTATTTTTAATTGCATATGAGCAATTAAAAATTCTGGAAAGCACTCAGGGTGAATGCAAATTCAATGAAGGCTTCAACTGGAAGATGGGAGCATTTGCACAAGATCTTGGAAGGAATTTTCCACACACTGACTTCTTTAGAGGCTGCATTCGAAACAAGAGGATGAAGTCTTTGTGCCGGAAGCTTTTGCAACTATGAGATCTGGATCTGGATCTACATATGGATTTGCATCTGGATATGGATCAGCACCTGCATAACAAACTCTGGCAGGGGTTGTGGATGGAAAAACTACAACTCGAATAATTCCACTGCTTTTAATCTGCACACATGAGAGAAGTTTTTCCTGCACGCATGAGTGAAGTCTTTCCTACTCTGGAGTTGTCTATCAATTTAGCAAGAGGTTTCAAGCCTAGATCTGTGTCTCCAGTATTTGCAAATTTAAAAGTGATGCATGACTCCGTTGTGCTTTCTTTTTCATCTTTCTTTGCCATAGCTTTGTCTATCTTTGTCTGAACAATTCTTTTTCTTCTTATTTGATTGGAATTCTTCAATACTGGTGCAGATTTGGACAATTCTTCAGATTCAGAGGATATATGCAATGTATTGGACATTGATAAAAGCTCCTTTTCCTTTGTAAAGCACCTGTAATGAATTCCTGAGCTCCTATAACACCTGTGCAAACAATTATGTAGACAAAGATCAACCTCCTTCAAAGCATGCGCCAAATCTGGAAGCTTTTAGCCTTGTTGCCACCTTGCCTGAGCAAAATCCTTCTTCAAATGGGGGCGCACTTTTCCTCTTGGCTGCAATTCTTTACCTGTGAATCAAATAATTCACCCATATGGCTGCCCATCCTTATATAACCTTCACAATTCTATAATTAATAATTACCCTAACAGTTAAAGACAATTAATTGATTAAAAATCATGCTCTTCTCTTTTAAAAATAGCATGTTTAAGGACAGCCATCCAATAAATTAAATTAATCCAATTTAATCCTTCACACATCACTTCATTTAAGCTTCACAGTGTGCCTTGACCATAGCCATTGAAAATAGAAATTAATTTAATGTTTTAATGCCTTTAAAATTATTAAATAACTTTGAAATGGGGTGCACTTTTTGAGAGAAAGGGGGCAACCACTAAATAAATTAAATTTAATGCATTTAATCCATTTCTTTTATTCCAATTTTGACTTGTTGACTTCCTCCAAGCTTGGGCACACTTTTTGAAAGGATAGATTAATTAAAATAATCACTTAAAGGATGCCAACATCTCACCAAAGGGGGCGCACTTTTTTGCACATATAATTCTATTTTTAAGAATTTTCCACAATGGGATTCTTTACCTTGCAAGGCAGGCACCAAAATCCCATGATCCATTTAAGTGATTTGACTGACAATGAGATTATTTACCCTGCAAGGCAGGCACTAAAATCCCATGATTTCACTTAAGTCACTTTCCTTTTATTTTATCATGGGAATTTTCACCTTGCAAGGCAGGTAATAAATTTCTGCTTGCCGACGGCCTCTAACTTTCCCACTGCAGCTTAAGTGAATTTTATAACACGGGAAAAAGTACCTTGCTAGGCAGGTATAAAATTCCCACCTTGCCTACTGCTTGTATTTTTCCCATTGCAGCTTAAATCCTTTGTTTTCCAAAAATGCGCCCATCCCCGCAAGGGCTTTTCTGTGCACGACTTCACTTTTTCCCAGTGATCCAAACCTCTGATGGCGACTTCCTCCAGGCATAATGTGCGTATATGTTTTCCAGCTGCTCCAGACCAAAAATCGGGCTTACCCGACAAAGGAATTGTTCTAGAGAAATTTTACAGAAAACGAAACGAGACAACACAAAAACACAAAAAATTGCCAAAAGTTACAAATAAAGCCCAAAACTTATTTCAAGTTAAAACCCTTATGGTACATAAGAGTAATGACATAGTAAATCATAATAGAGTTAAAACGGGGCGCAAATAGCCTCATACGGGGCTCAAAATAATTAAATACAAATTTCCCGTAGACAAATCCCGACGATAGAATATAACAACTCTGGGCATCTGAGTATTTGGCGAAAAAGGCTAATATGGCTATTTGGGATTATCTTAACGCAATACAAGAACTTTCAGGAAATAAAAACACAAAACGACCCATTATTTTAAAAGTACGAAATTTTTTCAGATAGGGTAGTCAGATTTCAGGATGAAATCTGGGTACACCAAAGTTGTCCGATGAGGAAAGTACCGACCCATAGAAACATATCGTATTGAGAAAATGGCCATTGGGTGGTTGGGGACAAAACCGTTAATTTTGGACAAAACTGCCAGTTTCAGACCAAACAGTTTGGCAGTTTGGTACCTGTTTTGCGGGCTAATTGTGAATTAAACCTACCTACAATGTAAACAAAATTGTAGATAGAACAGAGACTTAAGGAATCAAATCAAGGTCCTCTTAAAATGAAAATGAAGCACAAAGAACCCTGACAGCGGTCTTGTAAAAGTGAGGAGTAGAGTGAATAAAATTGTGAATAACATCCACCGGTAATGATGCCAATTTGTTGGCTCTCAAATCTGTTCCGTTTCTTTGGATGAGGTAAGAGAAGGTGAAGAATGAGTTAGTTGTAGTAAAAGTGGTTCTCTCCACCAAGAAGGGTTGGGTCAACAAATGAGAAGGTGGTTAACTTCTTACTCGTCGCGACCTATGAAACCTAGGGGAGAGACCCTACAGTGACCCAACATGTGTCCAATGACAAAGGCTATGCAAATACAAAGCAACAAACTCAAATAAGCAACCCAACCACTATAATTTCTCACCCAATTGGCTGTCACTAGTAAGAGAATCATAAAACTACTTAAAATTGGGAAGGTTGCACTCAAATAGATGATAACAACAAAAATGAATCCAAAGTTATATTAAAGAGGCCTCTAAAAATGTGCAGGATAAACAAAGGTCTCAAGGAGGTAGTACAACAAGGTTTAATTAAAAAAAAGCAAGAGTTATAATATTTTCACAAATTTCTTACTGAAAGCTTTAGAAGACAAGGGCAGGCATTCCTTGTCACATATTACCTGATTGATCAAAGTGTTTGGTAAATGTAGCTGATGGTTTGGGACGTCACGTTTAGCCCATCTGATTGGATATTCTTGCTAAAATATTAAAAATACTTTAATGCTTCAACATAGAGGCAATACCTGTTTACTAAAATGTAAACTGAATTTTGGTTTCTCTTTTGGGTTTAGAAACGAGTAGAGTTTCATATAGACAGTGGTTGGAAATAAGTAGGGGTTCATCTGGATGGTGGTATTAGTGCAGACAAGCTTTATAGCTTTACCATCCCAATCTGTTATCTATGTCACTATCGAAGAAAAATTTGACCAATTCTTTTTCCATCTTAATAGCAATTAAAGTTGTATGTTTGCCTTTCACATTATCTTGTTTCAGTAGTAAAACAAAGCTAAAAAAATAATAAGAACATAGCCTGCTGCAAAATGTAACTTCGAAAATTCAAGCTACTTTTTTTGTGCTGCAATAATGAACAATTAGTTTCTCATGTTTGGATTGTTTCTAAGACATGTACATTGAAAATCGAGTTTGCCAAATTCAATATGGCAGCTTCAGTAGATATATGCTCATGAATAAGTATCTGATCGATGTGGAAAGGCTGATGTAAATTCATGTTTTGTCAGCAGGTCAGGTAAGTCAAGCATCCAGAGCATTACTGGCATCTAGCTTTGTCATATCCACATGGTGATGTACCTGAAAAATAATGCTTTGACTCACCAACTTATTTTTGATCAGCCATTTGAAGATGAACAAAGTGTACTTGCCAACTTGGAAGTAAGAGCCAAAAACTCTAATCAAAGTATTGGGAAGAACCATGGGAACAAAGTAACAGCGTGAGTTTATTTGTTTAGAAAATTATGTCTCCTGGTAGCAGGTGAGCCGTCTGATTTTTCTTTTTTTTAAGAATCTGCTTCTGCATGATGGGTTATTTTCTGTATGGAATTTATTCCTGGTACAAGTTTTAATTGTCACTCAGCATAAAATTCTGTCAGGGTTATTCTTCTGTAATTCATCTGGTTTTATGGAGTTTGTATTTATGGTACAATGATTTTAATTATCACTCAGTTTATAATAAAATGGTAGTAGCATGCTTGTTACAGAATGCGATGAACCACTCAATAGGCAGCGGAAGCTTCGGTACCATAAGAAAAAAAGATAAAGCAATGTACCATTACATCATGGAAAAGGTCTTCTTTTACTGATTCCCCAAATGGCAGCTTTTAAAGCTTTTTGAAGGGTCCTTTTCATCAATCCTTAAAGAAAAGTTCTTTTGACTATATCTCAATGATCTAGTCAAATTCTCTGATTCTTCTGTCTCACGCAAAATACCTCTGCAGATTTCTGTACATATTTTTAATTGATAAATGTTAAAACATGAAGAAGCTCCAGAAGATACACCTCTGTGGTGGACAATGGTAGAAACTACAAAGCTGAAGGAGTACCCTTGACCTTTGACCATCATCTGTAGGATCCTTACCAATGTTGAAGGTTGGATTTTTCCAAGCAGTCTTTCCTTTCTGGAAAAGGAACATTCAGCAGTTATTAATGTGGATTGATCTATAGACGAGTTTTAAGAGAGAGAGCCAGAGGTTTTCACTTTAAAATTAAAAAATCGTGCAAGTCAAAAAAAAAAATTGTAAAAAGGGGAAAATCGATTTATCATGGGCCAATTAATGGATTTTTGGAGAGAGATGGACTAATGGAAGCAAGTCGCATTTTTTAGGAAAATTATTTATTCATTATGAGCAATTTATTAATAATTTGGCATGGATCAATTCATTTGGGCATCATTTTTGTATTTAATTTTCCCATGCATTTAATATGATTTTTGGGCAATTACATATTTGTTTTTGAATGTGACTTCTAGGCTATTTTTAAATAAAATATTCATTTCTAGAAGGTAGCACCAAAAGGAAGGAAGCTTTGGAGAATAAGAAAAACCTATAAAAGAAGAGGATGGGCACCCCTTTTCGCATGTTGATGGTTATTATAACTTATCTTCATGCTTGAAGAGGGATGTATGTCCACTAGTGATAAAAAAATAAAAGGTGTTCATCAACACCACCCATTGTGAAGTGTGTGTGCCCTTGAGAGTTTGAATTGATAAGTTATTTGCCTTTTATTCTAGCTATATGTGAGTCACCATTTTTGTGAAGTGTATGAGCTTGTTTGAGGAGGGTTTTTGAGAGCTTTGTGTGAAGATTTCAATCTGATTTTCAGCAGCTGATTATTGTGCATCAACAGTCGACTTGTTTGGGTGGTATTGTGTGGTATTTGAAGCAAGTTTAAATCTGATAATTTCCAGAATGTTTATTTAATTGATATGGTCATGATTTGACCATTTTTATGCTTATTTATGTGGCTGGTAATTACCTTTGCTATAATACCCTACACTTGCGTAGAGGGTTTTAGCAATCATTGAAAGGGGTTTTCTAATATTTTGAGTTGTTGTCATAAACCATTTATTGCATATCTGAAAGATAGCATTTATTGGGTTGGAAAGTGAAGACGGAAGTGCAAGAATTAATTTAAATATTTTTCCCTAACCCTAGCGATGCATTGATTTGTAGATTCTACATGGTTAGTCCTTGAAATTCTGATTGTTGATTCATTTGAAAGCTCATAATTTTATCTTCCATCTGCAATTTATTTCATGCAAAAAGAGTCAATATTGAGGGAGATTAATTTTCGAAGTTTGCAGCTATTTTCTAGCATTTTTAATTTATTTTACTACTTCTGTAATCTAATTGGTTAAAAAAATGTTAATTCTGACTAGATAACTCATCTAAACCCTTGTCTTAGCTCACTCCAACCCCATTCTGGGTGTGTCATCCTGAAGCCGACACTGGGTTAGTTGAGGTGAACCTAGAAGGGTTTCACTTCTAAGTTTAATTTCATTGCAAGTAGTTTAATAAAATTTAACTAACATCCCAAAAGCGGATATTACAGAGTAAGGAAAGAATGGATTAACAAACACATAACATGAAAGTTTTTGACCTGGAAAATACCATGATGGGTAAAGCCCAGTTGGATACACATCTTGTTAATTTAATTCAATTAAATGGGTTCAACACAAAGAGCTCCAAGAGCATACACTCACCCTCTCATATTTCTCTTATCTTCATGTTAATTGTGATCGAAGTTGCATACAAGTACATTGGAATGGTACAATCAAGACAACTACACAACTTTGCTACTCTACTCATACATTCACCAATTCATTCCTTATTTCTTGTAGATCAGCTAACAATCTCTTATTACAAAGTTCCCGTCTATCACCTTATAGCAAGAATGGAGATATCATCCTTAGAAGAACCATCCTTAGAAACACTCTGAATGAGAATTCCAATCAATGCATGTCCTTGAAGTGTCTCTTTAGTTGGCAACAACAAAAACCGCTATTTATTCAGACCGGCATCATGTAACTACTCCCACTATTTATAGGCTAGCACCCATTCAACTTGAATCCATCACAACCACCACAAATGACTTGTAAAACATGCCCTAGCAATTTTGCAACAATGTACAAGTATCTCAACTTCCGGAGTCCATAACTTTTACATACGAATTTGGAATCAAGTGTTGTTTTTCTAAAGTCGCCATAACTTTTCAAGAGGAATCCAAATATGTAAATCACATTTAGATCTTGATAAGGAATACTATCTATGATACACCATGGATGAAGTAGTTATCCAATGTTAGGTGATGCAATGCCAACCTTGTCACTCAACATTCCATGTTTCATTTACCCTGTACATGTCCCTGGATTTTTTGGAGTTATCGGGAATGAATTTCATGGATCCTTATGAATCATGACAAATCATTTTTTGGATGACATGTTGATCCCACAAAATCTTAAAAGCAATTTAGAAACACCTCCCCCTCTGCCTCTTTGAGGTTCTGTGTAAACCCCTCAAAGGTGTTCGTCCTTGACCCCAACCAACCAATTTCTTAGCCTTTGCTGGTTTCTTTGCATTTTACCTCTCACGCATCTATACACATTAGCTGTTAGTTCACCCAAGAAGATGTGTGCATGAGAACATAATTGAACCTGTAACTTAACCCAGTTCTCCTTCTATGGAAAAGATGGTTTCTAAAAATCTCCTCTTCCAATAAAACAAATTCACTGATTTCAAGATCAGTTGCTCGCCTATAATCCATCTGGCAGCAAAATGGTTACAGCAATCTGATTAATTATTCACACATATGAACTTAATCAATAGTGGGTCACTACAGTGTCCAAACAAATTTTCTTTGGAATTCTTCAATGATGCTCCTGCAATGGAGTTGATCATGCTCTCTTATTGATGTTGGGGTTGCTCGTACATCTTATGATGCTTGTACCAGTAGAATACCTCGATATTCTTCCATGATATTTTCTCCTTTTGGACAGAAGTGATACCCAATTCAAGGGATTTTGTCCTTGAACCAATAGAAGAGAGAATTAGAACCTGTCTCTCATAATTGGTTGTAACCTCTTGCTATTCTGCAATGTGTTCTGTTTAAACCAAAAAACAGATCCTTAAATGGACACAATATGAGATAGGCTTACAAATACAATAACGGAATAAACAAGCGACTGCTTGCTCTTAAGTAAGTTCTCCTCTTATCTATTCCTTGCCCTGCATTCAACAATATTGAAGAAAACAAACTGAAATCATGCTTTATTGGCTGCCCATAGTTGTTATTCCTCAAGTGGTTTTGCTGAAACATCTTAAGATACATGAATCGTTTGCCCATTTGCAATTATAACAACTATCAAATGTAATTCATATTCCCCATTCAAATTACAATAGAGGAATTACTCAAATCATCGTATCATCCATCACTTCATGATTTTACTCCTAGAGGTTGCTTCCCAACCTCGAGCTTGGATGTTTACTCTCATGGGGTGCCTCGTTTCACTTCTTTTCACTCCTTCCCCATATGCAATACAACAAGTAGTGAGTGAATCCAAACTGCCCTACTACTTTTTTTCTGTCCACGACTCAGTATTATCCTCCAATGGTCTTGTTGCTCCTTGCTCATCGTATGAAAATTGCTTCCATACTTGCTATAAAATACAAGTGATAAAAACTGAATAACCTAAATTTGTTGTCCATTCAAGCTTACTCTTATCATCAAGTGGATCTGTTGTAGCCTTAGCTCGCCTATGATAAGTCCATGTTGGCTAGATTTTCTGCATGGCTTGAAAACCTAGGCAGTCATGAGATAAATCTCCCTCATTTACCGGTGAGGCTCCCATGTATGATTTGTCATAAAATTATCACTAGTATCTATTTGTTCGGTTTTACTTTAACCATGCAGCTTATGAACCATAGCTAGTACGAATTTTGCAGCAAGTAAGCAGCTCATAACCAGGTACCTTTTCTTAAGAGGCAACTACTTTCATGCGAGCAAAAAAGAAAGCAAGATGTGTAGCCTCGCCAATAGTTGACATACACTTGCTCTCAACATCTTCCTAAAAATGACTTGTTCTTACAACCTCACTTTCCCCACATTCCCTCACATAAAATATATCCTTCACCTCAAGCCTCTTTTACGCACTTTCACCTTCTCCCAATGATCTTCTTCACAAATTCACAACACTCCTTATGCTACAATCTAACATCAGCTTGTTCTCAACACCTCGTCCACCAAACATCATCGCTTTCATACCACTTTATCACACTTTCTCTCCAGACCAGAGTTTTAAAAACCAGTCAAACTGGAACCGGCCAGTTTGACTAGTTTAACATTTTAAAGCACGAACCGTTTAGTAAACCGGACCGGTTCAGGATGAAACCGGACCGGTCAAACCGATCCGGTTTGATCCTGAACCGGCCGAGTCAGCATTTCTTTCCTTTTTTGGATTTTTGGTGAAAAAAACACAAGGATAGAATAAAATTTGCCATTTTTGGAAAGGGTCCGGGAAGATGTAGCAACAAAAACTTGCATGTGCCATAACTTTCATTCTGTGGCTCCGTTTCAGGTGTCGTTTTCTCTAAAAGTGCATATTTTCTCGAGCTCTACGCATTGATGGCAATTTTTTTCTTATTTTAATAAAATCTATTTTTGCACCTTTTTGGACCAAGCAACTTCTTGCAATCTTCTGAAAGAATCATAATCTTTGATTGCTTGTAGACAGATTAGTAATTAAAAATACTGGATAGCTTTCCAAAACTTGGCGAGTATTCTCCCGTGCTCGAACTAATCGTCCCACCTACCAACTTGGTCGCGACCTGCTTATTCAAATGTTGACTTCACATATCAAGTTATCAACAGATGCATAGGTTTTTTTTTTGCTATTTTAAGAGTTTTTTTTGTTCAATGATAATCACACGAAGAAGCGCAACAAGTTGACTCAAAAAAGGCTTAACGACTTGGTTTTTTTGCAATACAATCTCCGGCTTTGCACAAAAAAAGTTGAGGCCACATCAGAGGCGCTCATTGATTTGGATGAGATAGATCCATATAGTGAGTGGAATGGGAAAGAAGAGGAAAACCCTACGTTCACAGTGGACGAGATTGTTTCTTTTGAGAGGAAGGCTATGAAGGGAGAAGCACTAACAGGACTCCGAGGATATATTGGATTGGATGACATCTTTGGAGGTGATCTCCAACATGTAGCAGAAGAGCCACCAGCACCACCATCTAGTTCCAAGATAGAGCCAGATTCACAGCCTTTTAGGAGCATGGAGACGCAGCCGAGTGTGGGGACTAGTAGAGGCACTAGACCCTCTCCCCAATATTTCTCTAGATTGGGGAAGAGGAAAATGTAATTTATTGTATATTGTAACTTGCATAGATATGAAATTTATGATGATATTTTTTAATGTCAATCATCATAAATTCATATTACTTATCAGTTGGTTGTATTCGCATGATGATGCGATATTGTATAGTATTTGTATTCAAATCTAATAGAAAACACTTCAACATTTTATGGGCTCATTTGATACATTTTATAGCTATGTTGCTTAAAATTTATGTTTTTTTAAAGAAATTTGAGTACTTTTTAAGTTGCCGAGTATTGGCCGAATATTGCTGAGTTTTTGCTGAGGTTTTTTTTTTGGGTTTGCCGAGTATTTGGATTTGGCGAGTATTCCTACTATGCTTCAACCCGTAGGTTCTTCCTCTATTTATAGTGTATAAAGGGCAATTACAAATAGGAAGCTTTAAATGAATTCCCGCATGTGGAAGCTATGAAAAGGGAAACAACTGGAAATCTTCCTCCTGAAATTCCTCTTTGCATGACATGCATGATTTATAACTGAAAAATAGAACCCTTCTATTTTGCATGTTTG
Organism: Taxus chinensis; assembly: GCA_019776745.2. NCBI lineage: Eukaryota > Viridiplantae > Streptophyta > Pinopsida > Cupressales > Taxaceae > Taxus > Taxus chinensis. The sequence continues at coordinate 325,918,493 of CM034156.1, read as the reverse complement.
CTACCTATTTTCAAGTAATTGACTTCTTCAAGTAACAGCTTTTAAACCAATCACTTAAAGTTTTATAATTTAATTGATTGTTCGATTACTTTGTCAGAGAAAATAAAAGAAAGAGTAAAAAAAATAAGAAGAAAGATGCAACCCTCCCAGTCTTTTTCTTCTTCCATATACTGCATGCGGTTGACTCTTTTGCCTTTGATTCTCACCAAAATGGATCTGGAAGCTATGCATGACTGTGATTTGCTTGCAGGTATATCCTTTGACCTGTCTTCCCTTCTATCCTTGAAGCTTTTGCAATTCTTCTTCAGTACATGCACCAGTGCAATGTTTGCCGTAAATAATTCAGACAAAACTTATCATTTTTATTTTTTAATTGTATATGAGCAATTTTAAATTCTAGAAAGCACTCTGGGTGAATGCAAATACAAGTAAATTGAATGAAGGCTTCAACTGGAAGATTGAGAGCACATGTGCAAGATCCTAGAAGGAATTCTTCATGCGTTGACTTCTACACGGGCTGCGTTAGAAAAAAGAGGATGAATTTTTACCGGAAGCCTTTGCAATTATGAGATCTGGATCTGTCAAATAAATCAGTGATAAGTTCAAGGTCTATGTCCGTATCATTGACTTCAGCAAATCTGGAAGCTATGCATGATTCTGCTAATCTTTCTCTTTTATCATGCTTCAACATGGCTGGAACAATTTTTTTCTGAGTTCTTTTTCTTTTAATTCTGCCGTAATCCATTTGTGTAGATCTGACAACTTCTTCAGATTCAGAAGTGGTGTCCCTAGATTTCAACCTGAAATCTGTGACTACCCTGTTTTTATTGCCAGAAAGTTCCTTGTATTGTGTCAAGATATTCCCAAGGAGCCATATTAGCCATTTTTGCCAAATACCCAGATGCCTAAAATTGTTATATTTTGTCATCAGAATTTACCTGTGGGAAATTTGTATTTAATTATTTTGAGCCCCATTTGAGGCAATTTGTGCTCCGATTTAACCCTGTTGTGATCGTACATATCATTATTCCCATATACCAGTAGGGTTTTAACCAGGAATGCATTTTGTACTTTATTTGTGACTTTTGGCAACGTTTGGTGTTTTTGTGTTTTTCCCGTTTCATTTTTTGTGAAATTTCTCTGGATCAATTCCTTTGCCAGTTTGGCTTGATTCTTGGCCTGGAGTAGTTGGAGATCACATACGCACGTTGTGCCAGAAGGAAGTCGCCATCGGAGGTCTGGTTCACTTGGAAAAGACGAAGTGGTGCACCAAAAAGCCTCTTTTAGGCTGGCCGCATTTTTGGAAAAAGAAGAATTGAAGTGGATCATGGGAAAATTAGAAGCAGCAGGCAGGTGGGAATTTTGTACCTGGCTAGCAGGGTACTTTTTCCCATGGAAGCAACGCCACTTAAGTGACAATGGGAAAATTAGAGGCAGCAGGTAGGCGGGAATTTCTTACCTGCCTTGCAAGGTAAAAATTCTCATTGTGGAATAAAAGAAATATCACTTAAGTGAATCATGAGATTTTATTGCCTGCCTTGCAGGGTAAATAATCCCATTATGAAAGTCAAACGACTTAAGTGAATCATGGGATTTTCAGGGCTGCCTTGCAGGGTAAATAATCCCATTGTCATGTGACTTCTAAAAATAGAATTCTATATGTCAAAAAGTGCGCCCCCTTTGGAGAAGTAAAGGCAACCTTTAAATTAATTAATTTAATTAATTATTCACCCAATTTTGGCGCCCAGGCTTGTGGAAAAGTCAACAGAGGTTAAAGGACAAAAGGTGGTTGAAAATAGACAGTTCTAAAATTAAATAAATTTATTTATTTAATGGCAGCCCCTTCATGTCAAAAAGTGCGCCCCTTTTGGGAGAGAAATAATACTTTTTAAAGTATTAAATGATTAAATTAATTCCTATTTTCAGTGGCTAAGGTCAAAGCATACTGTGAGGCTTGAGTTAAGTGGAAGCAGAAGTCTAAAATTAAATAAATTTAATTTATTTAATGGCAGCCATAAGCATGCACAAAATAGGCGCCCCATTTGAAGAGTGAAGCTTATTAATTAATTAATTAATTGCCAGTAATAGCAAAGACATTAATTAATTATAGAATCATAAGGGTTATATAAGTAGGGGCTGCCATAAGGATGAATTAATTAATTCACAAGCAGAGAAGTGCAACCCAGAGGAAAAGTGCACCCCATTTGAAGAGGATTTATGCTCAAAAGAAGGTGAAATTAATGCTAAAAGCTTCCAATTTTGGTGCACAGGTTGAAGGAGGTTGATTTGTGTCTAGATAATTGTTTGCATAAGTGATACAGGTGCTCAGGTGAAGTTGGTAAAATTCATGCTTTGCTTTGCATGCAAAAAAAACATCAATTTTTGGGGCAGTAGGCTTGAATTATGCAGATTTTTATGATTAAAATTCACTGTTCATGTTCCGGTTGCCATCTTTGTCTAAATTAATTGCAGGAATTCATTACAGGTGCTTTACAAAAGAAAAGGAGCTTAAATCAATGTCCAATACATTGAATATATCCTCCGAATCTGAAGAATTATCCAGATTTGCACCAGTTTTGAAGAATTCCGGCTGAATAAGAAGAAAAAGAATTGTTCAGACAAAGATTGCTCCAGCCATGGCAAAGCGGGATGAAAAAGCGGAATCATGCGTAACTTCTAGATTTGCTGAAGTCAGACATCACTTCCAAATTTGCAGACATTGGAGACAGTGTAGATAGTGCCTCCGAAAAGAACCTCTTTCCGAATTGATTGACAGATCCAGAGTTGGCAAAGACAGGATGTGTGCAGTCAAAAGCTCAGTGGAATCATTCGAGCTTCCATTCATAGCCCAGTTGAGAAAACTCAGAATCATTAGTCACAGAAGTCAATAGGCCTAGATCTAGATCTTCATAATTGCAAAAATTTCAACAAAGGCTTCATCCTCTTGTTTCAAATGCAGCCCGTGAAGAAGTCAGTGCGTGGAAAATTCCTTCCAGGATCTTGTGCATGTGCTCCCAATCTTCCAGTTGAAGCCTTCATTGAAGTTGCATTCACCCGGAGTGCTTTCCAGAATTTTTAATTGCTCATATGCAATTAAAAATAAAAATGATGAGTTATTTACGGCAGACATTGCACTGATGCATGTACAGGAGAACTACAAAAGCTTCAAGGATAAAAGAGAAGACAAGGCTAAGGCAAAATTCCAGCCGCCGTCCAAGAGCTTGTTGTTTCCAGATCCAGCTTGTTTCCAGATCCAGCTTGCTTTCCAGACAGCTTGCTTCCAGATCCAGCTACTCCCAGATCCAGTTTGGTGAGAATCAAAGGCAAAAGAATCAGCTGCATGCAGACATGAAAAAGGACAAGACTGCAACTTTCCTCTTTCTTCTTCTTTCTCTTATTTCCTCCGACAAAATAATTGAGCAATCAATTAAATTATACAACTTAAGTGATTGGTTTAAAAGCCATTACTTGAAGAAGTCAGCTACTTGGAGATAGGTGGCAGACATGCAAAATAGAAGGTTCTATTTTTCAGTTGCAAATCATGCATGTCATGCAAAGAGGAATTCCAGGAGGGAGATTGCCAGTTGTTTCCTTTCCCACTTCCACATGTGCCAGTTCAACTAAAAGCTTCCGACTTGTAATTGCCCCTCTACATTCTATAAGTAGAGGAAGAACCTTCGGGTTAAAGATCAGAATTTGTAAGCAGCATCCTTGTGTTCCAGACTTTGTGCTGAAACCCTTGAGAGCCACTTGAAGCAAAGGAATATACAGGAGCAGATTTCCGGAGAACTTTGTGTCACGGTGTATTTTGTTTCTAGCTTTTATATCTTAGATCTTTGAATAAACTGTTATTTTAGATCTAGATCTAGAGCTGCCTTTGCTTATAATTCTTGTGTTGATATCTATTGGTTTCTTCTATGTGCATGCAATCAACTCTGTTATCTATTGATTGGGATGCACATCTTCCCCATTTCTTCTCTGTGTTTATATAATTCCCTTCTTCTATAAATATTTCCTTTCTTAAACAGCTGCTTACTTGCTGCAGAACTGTACAGCTATGGTTCATGAGTTGAACAGTTAAAGTAAAACCCCATATAGATACTAGCATATTTTAATTGACAAATCTGACACGGGAGCCTCACCGGTAAATGAGGGAGATTTATCTCATGACTGCCTAGGTTTTGTGCTATGCAGAAAATCTAGCCAATAGTTTTTTGGCGACTCTGCTGGGGAACAACTATCTTTGCAGATCAAAGCTTATCTTTTGAAGATCAGAGTGTTTTCCATACAAATCTCAACCTGGCTGAACGTCCATTCACCCGATCCGTGAAGGCGCAAGGAAGGACTGATCATTTCTTCAGACTGCAGGAGCAATTCAATTTCAATCATCCTCCTCAAGTTAGAAGCCGCAGATCTAGTCTCTCACCAGGAAGGAGAGTGCACACCATCCAGATCCGGATCATCTTCAGCATAATCCGGTAGCTGGAATTATTCACCAAGTCTACACAAGGAGAAGACATGCTCCATTCGTCATGGCGAATCAGAACCAGATTGTACCTGTCCCATGGTGAGCAACTTTTGGGCCACTGAACTTGGCTCCACCTATGCACGATCTGCCAAAAGGATCTAGAAAGAATTTTCCAAAATTCTTTGGAGATGGAAAGCAAAACCCAGATGATCATTTGGCGGCTTTCTTCATATCTTGTGGTGTGCTTGCAGTGGAGCATGAAGATGTATCTGTCAGGCTCTTCATAGAGACTCTGCATGACTTGGCTGGAGAATGGTTCTATCGGCTAGCTCCTGCCACCATAACCAACTGGGCTACTATGCGGGATGCAATTCCTGAAAAGATTCAAGCCTGCAGAGGACGCTGGCACATTGATCACTCAACTGACTCAGTTGAAGAAAGAACCAAGTGAGAACATGTGGGATTTTATTGCAAAATTCCAAAGATTATTGTACAAAATTCCAGCCTCTTCTTCTCTGAATGATGAGAATCAAAAGGTATTCTTCATCAATGCTTTACTTCCTGAAGTAAGCTATCAACTGCGAAGAGCACGTCCTGCTGACTTGTTAATAGCTCAAAACATGGCGGTTGAAATTGAAGACGACCTCATCATGGCTGGAAAGATAAAGAGCAACACTTCTAGAGCTGAAAGTTCATCCTCTGCTACTACCTCCGATTCACTATTGCAAAGGTTAGCAAATGAGATGATGCAGATGAAGAAACAAATGGCTCAAATGGCTGAAGGCAACAACACTGCCCCTACTTGGAATTTCAACAACAACCGGAACCGCATTGCTGGTTCCCAAAGATTAGCAATTGAAGCTGCTCCCAGAAACAACGTGGAGATGAATGAAGAAGACCAGGAAGCTAACACTGATCAGCTCGAGGATGATGATTTTATAGGACCTGCTGGCGACTCCAACATTAATTACCTAAACTACAAATTTGAACATGACGATGAGAAACTTCATGAAGATGATCATGGTCATACATATGCAGTACTTACAAGATCACAAACTCGCCAAGCTGAAGCATTAGCAGACGAGCAAAGAAGGGGCATCCCTTTGCCTTCTTCCTTAGCTCCTGGAAGTAAGCATGCGAGTTCTTCATCTCAACCACAGAAAGCGGCTCAGGTATCTGAATCTATTTCTTCTTTTGACATTATTGATCATGCTAAGAAAACTAAAGTTCAAATGTCAGAAGTTGGATACCTGAGAGATTTTCCTGAGAAGTTAAATAGGCTAGTCAAATATGTACAATCACCAGGACAATCCAATACATCAAAAGGCCTTTTGCCTAAGCCCAAAGATACTCCTCCACAAAACAACACTGCAGTTGTTAAACCCTCACCATCTTCTGAAAGGGTGGAACCTTTCTATGTCTCTTTATTGCTTAATGGTTTCAAGTTAAGCAATTGCATTCTAGATTCGGGTGCTTCTGACAATGTCATGCCAGCTAAAGTTGCAGATGCTCTTGGGCTTACCCTGACAAAGACCATAAAAAGGTGCTACTCCATGGAGAGACAAGTCCCTTTAATCGGACAAATCAAAGATGCACAAGCTATTCTGGCAGCTTTTCCTGACAAAAGATTAAAGATGACAATTCTAGTTGCAGATATTCCTGTCTCCTACGGGATGTTGTTGAGCAGAAACTTCTGCAAAGAACTGGGAGGAGAAGTAAAGATGGATTGGTCCTGTGCGCATATTCCTATCAAAGGGCTTAACCATAAGCTGGAGCCAGAAAAAAAGTCCAGGTACACGGTTACAAAATCTGAGGATCCTAGATCTCAGATTCTTTTTCAGGAATCTGACCATGGGGTCTATTTCTTGGAAACGGATAAAGACATTCCAGAGCCAGAACTTCGACCAGAGCCAGAGCTAACAAAAGAAGAAGAAAAAGTTTGGACTTTGGAGTTTAAAGGCACATGTTGTTCTTTTGGATCAGGAGCCGGTGTTCTACTAATATCTCCAGATCATGAGATATTTCCATACTCCCACAAGCTGATGTTCGAGAACACCAATAATACGGCGGAGTATGAGACATTACTGTTAGGAATGGAGCAAGCCAAAAAGAAAGGAGTAAGACTCCTCAAAGCCCAAGGAGATGCTGAACTTCTAGTAAAGCAAGTTCGAGGGCAAAGTCAAGTCAAGAGAGATAAGCTGGAGCATTACAGAGATAGAGTACTTTCCGCCACATTCGATTTTGCAGCCTTTTCTATTGACTTCATTCCAATAAATCAAAACTCCAAGGCAAATTCTTTGGCATTCACGGCTGCACTATTGAATCCGGATAGACCACCATCCATATTCAGACAACAAAACTATAAAGTGGAGATGGTCTACCGCCCCAAAGTCCCTGAACAAACATCTACATGTCTGCATGTTGAAGGGAGTGAATCACCACCACGACAAACAGTCACAGGAAAAGCTGATCCAGGTTATGATGACAGTAGTGGAGTAGTCCAACCAAAAGGTAACAAAATCCCCAAGGGTTTAATTTCCTTAGTGGAGACTTTCAACAAGCATGATCAGTACCTAAAGAAGAACAAAGAATATGGTGATAGTTTTTCCTCAAAAATGGCAAATAAATCGATGGGGAACGGAGAAAATTGATGCAGACTTACCCACTGCAGAAAGAAAAAAGAATGAGCCACCACCGGATGAAGTTGATAAGGACTTGCCCAAGATATTTGACAAGAAGGCCAGAGAAAGGAAATTCGAGATCGGAGACTGGGTACTCTAGCAGGACAAGAGACATGAACTGAAGGGCATGCAAGTCAAATCTGATTCACTCTAGAAAGATCCCTTCATGATCAAAAGAACTGTAGGAATGGATACTTTCTTCCTTGCCTAATGGGATGGAATTGAGTTACCATTTCCTTTCAACGGGTAGCATCTAAAACTTTTTCGAACATAACAAAATTAGGGTAAAACTTATATGTATATAAATAAAACATTTGTTTGTATTTCCCTTGTTTTGTTTGTCGTTGTGTTGTTTTTGTTTGCCTGACCTTGAGCCCAATGGACAAGATATGAAACAAGAGATGCAGGGATCTCATCTTTCACTCCTTGTCATTCTGACAAAGGCAAAGATGTCCATAAACGGAGCCAACTGGTGTCCCTAGCTTTTATCCTGAAATCTGAGACTACCCTATCCAAAAAAAATCGTACTTTTAAAATAATGGGTCGTTTTGTGTTTTTATTGCCAGAAAGTTCTTGTATTGTGTCAAGATATTCCCAAAGAGCCATATTAGTCATTTTCGCCAAATACCCAGATGCCCAAAATTGTTATATTTTGTCGTCGGGATTTGTCTGCGGGAAATTTGTATTTAATTATTTTGAGCCTCGTTTGAGGCAATTTGCGCTCCGGTTTAACTCTATTGTGATCGTACATATCATTATTCCTATATACCAGTAGGGTTTTAACCAAGAATGAGTTCTGGACTTTATTTGTGACTTTTGGCAACGTTTTGTGTTTTTGTGTTTTCCCGTTTCGTTTTCTGTGAAATTTCTCTGGATCAATTCCTTTGCCAGTTTGGCCTGATTCTTGGCCTGAAGTAACTAGAGATCATATACGCACGTTATGCCAGAAGGAAGTCACCATCGGAGGTCTGGTTCACTGGGAAAAGACGAAGTCGTGCACCAAAAAGCCTCTTCTAGGCTGGCCGCATTTTTGGAAAAAGAAGAATTAAAGTGGAATCATGGGAAAAATTAGAAGCAACAGGCAGGTGGGAATTTTGTACCTTGTGAAATAAAAGAAAAATCCTAGTAGGGTACTTTTTCCCATGGAAGCAATTTTTGGCCACTTAAGTCACAATGAAGAAAATTAGAGGCAACAGGCAAGCGGGAATTTCTTACCTGCCTTACAGGATAAAAATTCCCATTGTGGAATAAAAGAAAAATCACTTAAGTGAATCATGGGATTTTATTGTCTGCCTTGCAGGGTAAATAATCTCATTATGAAAGTCAAATGACTTAAGTGAATCATGGGATTTTCAGGGCTGCCTTGCAGGGTAAATAATCCCATTGTCATGTGTTTCTTAAAAATAGAATTCTTTATGCCAAAAAGTGCGCCCCCTTTGGAGAAGTAAAGGCAGCCTTTAAATTGATTAATTTAATTAATTATTCACCCAATTTTGGCGCCCAGGCTTGTGGAAAAGTCAACAAAGGGTAAAGGACAAAAGGTGGTTGAAAATAGACTATTCTAAAATTAAATAAATAATATTTATTTAATGCAGCCCCTTTATGTCAAAAAGTGCGCCCCTTTTGGGAGAGAAATAATACTTTTTAAAGTATTAAATGATTAAATTAATTCCTATTTTCAGTGGCTAAGGTCAAAGCATATTGTGAGGCTTGAGTTAAGTGGAAGCAAAAGTCTAAAATTAAATAAATTTAGTTTATTTAATGGCAGCCATAAACATGCACAAAATAGGCGCCCCATTTGAAGAGTGAAGCTTATTAATTAATTAATTAATTGCCAGTAATAGGAAAGACATTAATTAATTATAGAATCATAAGGATTATATAAGCAGGGGCTGTCATAAGGATGAATTAATTAATTCACAGGCAGAGAAGTGCAGCCCAGAGGAAAAGTGCGCCCCATTTGAAGAGGATTTTTGCTCAAAAGAAGGTGAAATTAATGCTAAAAGCTTCCAATTTTGGCGCACAGGTTGAAGGAGGTTGATTTGTGTCTGGATAATTGTTTGCATAAGTGATACAGGTGCTCAGGTGAAGTTGGTAAAATTCATGCTTACTTTGCATGCAAATAAAACATCAATTTTTGGGGCAGCAGGCTTGAATTATGCAGATTTTTATGATTAAAATTCATTGTTCATGTTCCGGTTGCCATCTTTGTCTGAATTAATTGCAGGAATTCATTACAGGTGCTTTACAAAAGAAAAGGAGCTTTAATCAATGTCCAATACATTGAATATATCCTCCGAATCTGAAGAATTATCCAGATCTGCACCAGTTTTGAAGAATTCCGGCCGAATAAGAAGAAAAAGAATTGTTCAGACAAAGATTGCAAAGCCATGGCAAAGCGGGATGAAAAAGAAAGCTCAGTCATGCATCACTTCCAAATTTGCAGACATTCACAGATTAGGTTCCGGAACCTCTTTCCGAATTGATTGAAAATTTCAGATCCAGAGCTAGGACAGACTTCCCTCATGATGCAGTCAAAAGCAGTGAGAATCATTCGAGAATCTAAAATCTGCACAGCCCAGTTGCCAGAGTTCGTTATGCAAGTGTGCTAGGTCTCCATCCTCCATAATTTCAAATGTTTCAAATGCAGCCCGTGAAGAAGTCAGTGCGTGGAAAATTCCTTCCAGGATCTTGTGCATGTGCTCCCAATCTTCAGTTGAAGCCTTCATTGGAGTTGCATTCACCTAGAGTGCTTTCCAGAATTTTTAATTGTTCATATGCAATTAAAAATAAAATGATGAGTTATTTACGGCAGACATTGCACAGATGCATGTACAGGAGAAGAACTACAAAAGCTTCAAGGGTAAAAGAGAAGACAAGGCGAAGGAGAAATTCTAAGGCCAAATTCCAGCTCGCTTCCAGATCCAGCTTGTTTCCAGCTCCAGTCGTTTCCAATTCCAGCTTGTTTCCAGACCCAGCTTGCTTCCAGATCCAGCTACTCCCAGATCCAGTTTGGTGAGAATCAAAGGCAAAAGAATCAGCTGCATACAGACATGAAAAAGGACAAGACTGCAGCTTTCCTCTTTCTTCTTCTTTCTCTTATTTCCTCCGACAAAGTAATTGAGCGATCAATTAAATTATACAACTTAAGTGATTGGTTTAAAAGCCATTAGTTGAAGAAGTCAACTACTTGGGGATAGGTGGCAGACGTGCAAAATAGAAGGTTCTATTTTCAGTTGCAAATCATGCATGTCATGCAAAGAGGAATTCCAGGAGGGAGATTGCCAATTGTTTCCTTTTCCACTTCCACATGTGCCAGTTCAACTAAAAGCTTCCGACTTGTAACTGCCCCTCTACATTCTATAAGTAGAGGAAGAACCTTCGAGTTAAGGATCAGAATTTGTAAGTAGCATTCTTGTGTCTCAGACTTTGTGCTGAAACCCTTGAGAGCCACTTGAAGCAAAGGAATATACAGGAGCAGATTTCCAGAGAACTTTGTGTCACGGTGTATTGTGTTTCTAGCTTTTATATCTTAGATCTTTGAATAAACTGTGTTATTTTAGATCTAGATCTAGAGCTGCCTTTGCTTATAATTCTATGTTTATATCTATTGGTTTCTTCTATGTGCATGCAATCAACTCTGTTTTCTATTGATTGGGATGCACATCTTCCCCATTTCTTCTCTGTGTTTATATAATTCCCTTCTTCTATAAATTTTTCCTTTCTTAAACAGTGCTTACTTGCTTGCAGAACTGTACAACTATGGTTGATGAGCTGAACAGTTAAAGTAAAACCCCATATAGATACTAACATATTTTAACTAACAAATCTGACACGGGAGCCTCACCAGTAAATGAGGGAGATTTATCTCATGACTGCCTAGGTTTTGTGCTATGCAGAAAATTTAGCCAACAAGAAGATATATTCAATGTACCTAACATTAATTTGAGCACCTGTGATGACTACCTGCAATTTTATTCAGACAAAGATGGAGTCCATTTGTGCACGGGATACTTAATTTTTATCACCAAAATCTGCATATAAATCCTTCTGCCCTAAAATTTGAGGGTTTGTTTGCATGCAAAGCAAGCAAAAATATTATTTAATTCACCCGGGCACATATACCAACATGTAGATGCTCGGAATGACCAAAATTAGGCTATTCCAACCCTAGGAGGCAAAACTGGAAGCTTCTCGGCAGTGGAAAATAAACTTTAATGCAAATTCCTCCTTATTTTTGTGCCAAAACATGTTTGGGTTGCAATCCTCATCAAAAAGAATTAACTGTCTCTCCCTTATGGCATCTCATGCTTATATAACCTCCAACATACTATTTTTAATAATTGCCTCTTCCTATTTCTGGCAATTTAATTAATTAATAACCATGTTTACTCATTCAATTTGGGTGCCCAAGTCTGCATGTTGCTGGTTGCTTTTTAAATAATTTGTTTTATTTATTTTTAGCATGCAGATCCTTGACCAAATCTTTTTAGCTCTTCCACTTGCATTGAATTTTCTTTTATTTATGGCGTCGAAATTGGGTGGATAAACCATTAATAAATATAATTAAATGCATTGTTATTCACTCAAGGTGGGTCGCACTTTTTGGCAAGAGGAATTGCAAAAAATAAGAAGTCAACTTGATGGAAATTTCCACCCTGCACCTGCACTGCAGCTCCAAAAATCCTCTCTTCTACTCAAGCTATTTGACTTTCATAATGAGAAATTTTACCGTGCAAGGCAGGTAAGAAATTCCCGCCTGCCTTCCACTGCCAAAATTCCCACTGCTAAATTAAAACATCTCCCAAAAAGTGTGACTTGTATTAAAAATAGCTTCCTTTGATAAAGTGCGACTTGCATGGGTGAATAAACCTCTTTGGTGGGAAAAATTAGCCTGCTAGGCCGGCAGAAAATTCGCATCGGTGCTTGAAGTGATTTTTCTTTATTTTATAATGGGAATTTTTACCCTATAAGGCAGGTAAGAAATTATTGTCTGCCTGCCGTCTCTAATATTCCCATTGCAACTTAAGTGACTTTGACTTCATGGGAAAAAGTACCCTGCAAGGTAGGTAAGAAATTCCCGCCTGTTTGCCACTACCAATATTCCCATTGCAACTTAAATCCATTCATTCCAAAAAGTGCGACTTGCCTAGGAGAGGCTTTTTGTGCTCGACTTCATCTTTTTTGGTCAGAAGTTTGCTTTTTGAGGTTGATTCCTTCTAGTACAGCGGTTGTAAATGATCTCTAGATGCTCCAGGCAATTGAACAGACTATACAGGACAAAGAATGGACTCAAGGGAATTAAACAAAAAGACAACGGGGAAAACCATATAAAAACACAAAAGAAATAAATAAAAACAAAAATCGTTACCAGAAGTCACAGACAAAGCTCTGAATTCATTCCTAGTGAAAACCCTATTGAGATGTGTGAATACTGGCATGTAAAGCTTCAATAGGATTCAACCAGAACACAATTTACTTCAAACAGGGCATTATTTATTTAATAAATAATTAAATAAAAATTTCCCGCAGACAAAACTTGGTGGAGGGATAAAATGAGTTTCGGCATATGGGTATTTGTCGAAATTGGCTCATATGATTCAGTAGGAATATCTTAACATAATACAGACATCTTCTGACAATAAAAACACAAAAAGGACCTTTATTTTAAAAAAACTAAAAATCTTAAACATGGGGTAGTCTCAGATTTCAGGGTAAAATTTGGAGACACCAAGCCACCAATGTAACAAGTGAGGGCTTTTGTCCCCAAGTGTTGTGACTAATGAGGGTTTTTGTCCCCAAATGTTGTGACTAACGAGGGTTTTAGTCCCATGCCTGTTAGATGAAGGAGCTTCAATGCAAACAAACTCATACCTCTATTGCCCCCTTCTTTGCTTGTCATCATCTCATAATTTCCACCCAAAAGATGGATTCCCAATACTTGAGTAATGTTGTCTCAAAAAGAGCTATAACCTTGCGTTTTTCTCTCAAAAATCAGAATGTAGGTGGTTGGAAACAAGGAATGATAGTCATCAATCCCCTAATTTTTCCTCCAATTTGGAGCTATGTTGGCTGAAGTAGTTGTCTTCTTCAGCTAGAACCATCTACCACCATTTTTTAATGATTTTATGACCTCAAAATGACCACTCTTGCATCTGATCAAGTCTGAAACCAACTCATAATCCAATTTTATTAAAATCAATAGCTTAAAAAAGGAACAACTGCAAAACTGAAATCTCCTTGCAAAATTCTTAATTGTGAGTATGGCAATGACTAAAAAACATCTCCCTAAAGGCTGAAAAATTTCCCCCGACATTCATCAATCGAAAAATGGTCCATCTCTTGACTGAAAATACTTGCTTACCTGCTTGTATGCATGCAAATGAAATCATGTGGTGGCTGATATAAATAATGATAGTAGTACCAAGTCTGAAATTCTAAGCTATGGTTCTTCAAGGTACACTCCTTTTGTCATCACTAACCACCCACATACTTTGTTGGTGTTCCCTTGCATGAATACTCAACCATGAAGTAACTCGACCATGTTTATGATGCGTTACTTTGATATTATACTTGGTTGGAAATGTACAAAATTGAGAATATTATGCGAGTCTATCAATCACAACATATAAACAACCCTTACATTGAACCATGGGCAGCTCGATGATGAAGACTATGGAAATGCTTTCCCATTTTTGAGTGGGAATAGGAAGGGGCTGCAAGAGTCCAGCTAGAAATTCATGCTCTGTCTTGTTTTGTTGGCAAACCAAACATTCCCATATGTATTGAAGCACTTTCTCTTTAAGACCTTTATGAAAAAACCTTCCTCTCACCTTTTCATGTGTCTTGAGATAGCCTGATTGACCAACCAATGGGGCATCGCGAACAACCCTCAATATATTGTTCTTCACCCTTGATTCAGAAACCAAATAGACTCCATTCTTGTAGAGGATGACCCCATATATTATTTTGTACCTTTCTTCCATAATTTCTTCCTCAAAAACAACATTGGCAATCTTATACTCAGCTGTAATTAAAGACTTCCAATCAGCTGTTATCTTCGATAAATAGCGAAGATATGATTCTTTGGACAAAACATCTTCTACCAAATACTTGATTTGGCTGGTTTCCGGAATCATACCTTGAAATTTCACCTTCTTGCCTTTATCCATGAAGCTCAACCCCAAACTTTGGTAGTTGAGAGTGAACTTTCCCAATGAATATAACCATTGGACCCCAAACACAAGATTTGTACTAGCTATGCCAATTATATAAAGATCATCACATGCCTCGTGCTCTCCCAACGTGAAAAGGAGTTGGGGACACCTTGTGCATGGCATGGAGTAGCCATCCGCTACCTTGATCGTGAAGCCTTTGAAGTCTTTCACCTTCAAATCTACCTTTGCCCTCAAGCTCTCATCAATGAAACTCTAAGTAGCTCCATTATGAATCAAAATTGTGACTCCTTGTCTATGGAGGGTAGAATCCTTCACAACTTTGTTAGAATACATAATAAATACAAAACAATCCTCCATCAAATTTCTTTCTAACCTTATGCATGGAGTAGCAATATTAAGGACTTTCTCTTTCTTACAATTCAAGGGATCAACCATAACCCAAACTTTTATACTCACATAACCTTGCAAGAAAAGATATATGTTACTCCACAAGTTCTTCACATCATCACCAATTATGTTACAAGCCATCAAACATGACATGTGATCTTTCTTACCAACAAGCTGCCTATAATGACAAAAGTATGGCAACGACATAAGGGGAGATAAAATGTGATTTTTTCCGCTATACCTTGGGCTGCCAACAAGGATCCCACCTTTTTTTGTTGGTACTTGTTTGGAACATCTCCGGAACTCACTCCAAGGTGATAAACTTCCTCAATTAGCCCATCATTGACTGTTTAGAAATTTCCACTGAATTGAAAATAATCACGAGGAACTGGAAGTGCCTTTCCTCCATGAACATAGCTTTCTGTAATGTCATCTTCTTTGCCCTTATGCAAATCTGACCTCTTTTCAACAATTTTCCACAAGCACCCATTAGAAACCAATGAAATATCATTAAATATTGAATAACTTTTACCTTGTGACACATGCTTCATGATTTCCTTAGGTTCATGCTATTACCCTTCATCAAATGGTGATGTCTTCATGCTGCTGTTTTGAAAATCAGTCGAGAGCTTTGCCTTGGCAATGGTGATGGGGGCTTCTAGGGCTTCAACGGGTTGTTCCCTCTCAATGCCAAACAACTTTGGTTGTTCTTCTTCCTTTTTTGACTCGAGCTCCATGATTTTCCCTTTTTCAACTTGCGTTGTGGGTTCCTCTATGGGCTGTTTCTTCTCCATTACTTGCAGCCCTAGTTTTTCTTCGTGTGTAGCTTGTGACCTAGGTTTGGGCCTTGATCTTCCCTTGCTTACTCCCACGAACTCAGAAAAAGACATGGCATCACGAATCTTCTCTGTAAGAGCTTTGTACTCTTCAAACCATGTAGCAATATTGTTCACTTTGGATGTATGAGAACTATTGACTTCCTTTGAAGAGCTCCTTCCACCATGGTGTCACTCAGATTTCACCCTGAAATCTGTGACTACCCAATTCGAAAAAATTTCGTACTTTTAAAATAGTGGGTCATTTGTTGTTTTTATTGCCTGAAAGTTCCTGTATTGCATCAAGATAATCCCAAAGAGCCATATTAGCCCTTTTCGCCAAATACCCAGATGCCCAAAATTGTTTTATCCTGTCGTCGGGATTTGTCTGCGGGAAATTTGTATTTAATTATTTTGAGCCCCGTATGAGGCTATTTGCGCTCCGTTTCAACTCTGTTATAAGCGAATATGTTATTATTCCTATATACCAGAAGGATTTTAACTTATTTTAAGTTTTGGGCTTTATTTGTAACTTTTGGCAATTTTTCGTGTTTTTGTGGTGTCCCGTTCTGTTTTCTGTAAAATTTCTCTGGAACAACTCCTTCGCCGGGTAAGCCCGATTTTTGGCCTGGAGCAGCTGGAAAACATACACGCACATTTTGCCCGGAGGAAGTCATCATCGGAGGTTTGGATCACTGGGAAAAAGCGAAGTCGTGCACAGAGAAGCCCCTGCGGGGATGGGCGCCTTTTTGGAAAACAAAGGATTTAAGCTGCGATGGGAAAAATATAAGCCGCAGGCAGGATGGGAATTATATGCCTGCCTGGCAGGGTACTTTTTCCCGTGTTATAAAAGTCACTTAAGCTGCAGTGGGAAAAATAGAGGCCGCAGGCAGGTGGGAATTTATTGCCTGCCTTGCAGGGTAAAAATTCCCATGATATAATAAAAGGAAAGTGACTCAAGTGAAATCATGGGATTTTAGTGCCTGCCTTGCAGGGTAAAGAATCCCATTGCAAAAGTCAAATCACTTAAGTGGATCATGGGATTTTGGTGCCTGCCTGGCAGGGTAAAGAATCCCATTATGAAAAAATTCTTAAAAATAGAATTACATGTGCAAAAAAGTGCGCCCCCTTTGGTGATGGATTAAAGTGATTAAATTGATTATTTTTAATAATCTTTCTCCTTGGAAAAAGTGCGCCCAAGCTTGAGGAGGTCAAAAAGTCAAAGGAAGAATAAAAGAAAGGAATTAAATTAATTAAATTTAATTTATTTAGTGGCTGCCCCTCTCCTTGGAAAAAGTGCGCCCAATTTAGGAGTTATTTAATGATTTTAAATGCATTAAATCATTAAATTAATTTCTATTTTCAGTGGCTATGGTCAAAGCACACTGTGAGGCTAAAGTTAAGTGTTGTGTGAAGGATTAAATTGGATTAATTTAATTTATTGGATGGCTGTCCTTAAACATGCAATTTTTAAAAGAGAAAAGCATGATTTTTAATTAATTAATTGCCTTTAATTGTTAGGGCAATTATTAATTATAGAATTGTGAAGGTTATATAAGCATGGGCAGCCATATGGATGAATTATTCAACACACAGGTAAAGAATTGCAGCTAGGAGAAAAAGTGCGCCCCCATTAGAGGAAGGATTTTGCACAGACAAAGTGCTAACAAAGGCTAAAAGCTTCTAGATTTGGCGCATGCTTTGGAGAAGGTTGATCTTCGTCGGCATAGTTGTTTTCACAGGTGTAACAGGAGCTCAGGTGTTGATTGAAAGGATTCATGCTCTCTTTATGTGCAAATTAAACACCAATTTTTGGGGCAGCAGGCTTGAAAAGTACAGATTTTTATAATTTAAATTCACTATTCATGCTCCGGTGGCCATTTTTGTCTGAATAAATTGCAGGAACTCATTACAGGTGCTTTATAAAAGAAAAAGAGTATTTATCAATGTCCAATACATTGCAAATATCCTCCGAATCTGAAGAATTGTTCAGATCTGCACCAGTATTGAAGAAATCCGGCCAAATTAGAAGAAAAAGAATTATTCAGACAAAGATTGATAAAGCCATGGCAAAAGGAGATGAAAAAGAGAGCACGATGGATTCATGCATTGCTTCTAAACTTTCAGACATAGGAGACACGAATCTAGGCCCAGAACCTCTTTCTGATTTGATTTACAGATCCAGAGCTGGAAAGACTTCACTCATGCGTGCGGTCAAAAGTAGTGGAATTATTCGAGCTGCAGCTTTCCCATGTACAGCCCAATTGCCAGAGTTTGTGATGGAGTGTGCTAGATCTTATCATCCTTCATCCAGATCAGTGCGTGATGTTGCGGGAAAGACAATAATTCGTTTGGATGCAGAATTCTTCGATTATTGTTTGAAGATTCCAGTACGAAAGGTGGTGACTTCTATTAGCATTCAGGATGCTGACAGTAGGTGGGAAAAGCATAGAGCTGACTGTGTGAGCATCATGAATAGCCGGTTCATAAAGAAGCCTAGATCCCCTTCCAAGTTCCCAAGAACTCTTCCACGATCCAATTTGGTGCAGGAGGCGGATGATATTGTCAAATTGCTATGCAGGTTGAATGGTGAAGCGAATGCCTACATTTTCCGGACATGGATGTATGCTTTCATCAGGACCATTGAAATCAACAAGGTTGATTCTATAATCAGTTGGTTAGAAATTATTAGCAGCAACATCGGTGAGCAACTGCGGAACGTAAAGCGTACCTTCAGCTTCAAGATGACTTCATACTTGGTATATGCTGCAGCTTCACAGGGTGTCTTTTCCAAGCTGGATAGATGTGGTATTCTTTCCAAGGATCCCATTTTCGAGTGTTACCCGCAGCTTACTGCACCTGCGTGCGAGAAGGACTTCAAAGTGATCAACGATGGTTTCTTCTACGATTTCATCTGCAGGTTAGACAAAGACTTGAAGACTCACAGGGTAAGCAAGGAAGCATGGGAAGCAGTGTCCAAGATTGGCAGTGTATTCATCCAGTTTGCATATTTCACATACATCAGGGTTTCGAGCTTTTCAGGTGAACCAACAAAGATGCCAAGGTACCCGAGTGACAGATTGATTGCCATGGAGCTGAGCAGGCAACTTGTCGAGTTACACGACCTTCAGTCGAAGCGGCACAAGTCTACGGGCTTCTTCCCACTCACTGTGGGATATTACAGTTGCATCAGCATTCACAGAGCTCAAGGAATGGAAGCACAGATGTTGTCCGAGTATGAGCAAGAGTTCTTCCCTGCACGGCTTAATTTCGATCCATTTGGAATAGCCAGGAAGACAATCTCCCAGGAGTACGCACATGTGCATTCGCTAGAAGATTTCTGGATGAAGTGCAGAAGTGAGTACGAGGTCAGAAAGAAAGATTTCAGCAGGTTGTCGGCAAAGCAAGTATTTGACTTTGGACTAGCGCGGATACCTGCGGATCTTAAAGATGATGGGAACGTGGTACTTGACACTTACCATCAAATGGGAGGAGATAAGGCTCTACTGCAGGATAGCAATGGCGGCTGCAGCACAATAGAAGAAAGATCTGGAGCTGTGTTGGTGAGTACTTCGAGCTGGTTGTTAACGAAGGGATACTGCCTTGATGAAGTATTGATGAACCAAATCACAGGCAACTTCGGCACAGGAGATTCCCTCAAGCGAAAGCATGAAGGA
Organism: Taxus chinensis; assembly: GCA_019776745.2. NCBI lineage: Eukaryota > Viridiplantae > Streptophyta > Pinopsida > Cupressales > Taxaceae > Taxus > Taxus chinensis. Next base: position 325,899,287 of record CM034156.1, on the reverse strand, counting down.
GAGTGCAGCAGAAGGTCCGAGAAGTTGAAAGTACGCAGAAGATCTCAAGAGAAAGAGAAGACCACTTCTACGACCATAGCTTTGACTCCGACTTCTCCAGTACCTAGTGGATCACCAACTATTGCACCACAGCAGCAGGATGTTTCCATGCCTTCATTAAAACCAGCAACGTTCATCTTCTCTCCGCAGCCACTTCGTTCAGCACCCGTTCCAGAGGAGATGTTGAAGCTGCAGATGACGGAGTTCGAAAGAGCTTTGTCCTTGGATGTTTCAGAGGATGGCAGCTATGATACTGTGACACTTTCTGATGGAGAGGATGCAGAGCGGGAAATGGTAGTGCACTCAGTGACTTCTCACTCTCCGAGAAGTAATTTCTCGGAATGGTTAGCTTTGCAGTTGGTTCCAGAAGCAAGAGTAGAGATGAACTTAGAGGAACATGACTTGCAGCTACTTCAGGATCTGAGCAGAAGAGACAGAAGGCCTAAAGTTGCTAAACAACTTCTAGGTTGATCATCGAGGATTCGGGAGAGAAGTTTGCTGAGATATTAATCCCGGCGGAAAGAAAGGTAGAAGAGGACCTCACGGCAGAAGATGTGACGGTGACCAAAATACCACTCGGTCAAGCTACCACTGAAGGATTGAAGCAGGACACGCAAACGCTGCTGGATGCTTTGTTCCTTAGGCTTGACAGTGAAAAGGCGGAGAAAGAAGAGCTGCAGAAGCAAATATCTCAATTATGTGAGATCATAGCCAAGGTTGCTAAACCTTCCGTTCAGCCCATTTCAACGCAGGTGAGTGATCATCTTATGCAGGAAATGGAAGATGCAAGCAATCAAGTAAAGGCTATTGACGAATGGAAGGATCTGATTATTCGTCAAGCTTCTGTACAACTTGGGGAAGTGCCAGCCCGCCTAAAGGTTATGAACGATGCAGCAAATCAACTAAAGCAACTGATAGAAAGCATAGAAGGAATAAATACAGTTGCAGAGAGTAACCTGAGTATTTTGGCTGAGATCAACAAGCTGCCGGGAGATGTATTGGTTGCAGAACAAATTGTGCCGGATGGATCAGTCGAGAAGGGGAAGCAGCTAGAGTTTGCAGTATCTTTCCGTTTGGAGATCTGAAGAGTTTTGCTAAAGAGGATACAGGCGCTTGAGAGTAGAACATCAGATTTGCCGGACAGTATTATTTCTTTCACTAAGGAAAGAGTGGATGGAGGTATTACTTCATACGTGCGGATTGTTTCTAACGAGGTGCATGATTCCCTGGAGGGTTCTCTTCTGATGGTGCAAAAGAGGATTGACAAAGCCACCAAGCCTTTCACGATGAACTCTATCAGTAAGCTGGTGACACTGCAGGCAGACATTGCGAGATTTGGGCCAAGTTTGGAAGAAGTGGAAGCATGCAACAAAGTGTTGAATGAAGGATTGTTGCAATTCAGGACAGAAAAGGAAGCAGTAGCTAAAACAGATGGAAAGATGCTGAACTATATGTTCGACAAGTATTTCAGATATCAGAACAAGAAGAAGATGTAGATGTTACAGCTGGCATGACTTCTTCTATTTCTTTCTTCTTCTACTTTCTATGTTCCCGGATGAAATTGTAAACTTCTAAGTTATTGGTTTTGCAACCATTACTTGAAGTCATGTGGAACCTTTCTATTAGTTAAGTGATACATGTGTCACTTAAGAAGAAGTTAGTTGAGGATGATTGCCAAATGTCATCTTTACTTGTTGTTCATACTTTAGTTTAGTTTGAGTCTTCTATTTGTACTTTCCCTCCTACATTCTATAAGTAGGAGAAGAACCTACGGGTTAATCATCGATCAGAATTTGTGAGAAGCAATCTTGTGTTCTAGACTTTGTGCTGAACCCCTGAGAGCCACTTGTTGCAGAGGAATACAAAGAAGCAGGTTTCCGGAGAACTTTGTGTCACGGCGTACTGTGTTTCTTGCTTTTAAATCTTAGATCTTTAAAGTGAACTTTGTGTTATTTTAGATCTGGATCTAGAACTGCCTTTGCTTTAGAATTCTGTGTGTTCAAATCTATTAAGTTTCTTCTATGTGCATGCGATTAGCTCTGATATCTACTGATTGGGATGCACATCTTCCTTACTTCTTCTCTGTAATTCCTCTACTTCCTTCTTCTATAATTTTTCTTTCTTAAACAGCTGCTTACTTGCTGCAGAACTCCTTAGTTATGGTTCATGAACTAAGTTGTTAAAGTAAAACCCCTGATAGATAAAAACACATTTATATTGACAAATCTGACACGGGAGTCTCACCGGTTAAATGAGGGAGATTTATCTCATGACTGCCTAGGTTTGATGCTATGCAGAAAATCTAGCCAACACACCATTTGGACCTTGAATAGTATGGATCAACCGAGCCATTATGTTGGTCAATCTTTCTTTCTCTAGGGTAAGCTTTTTGAGACTAGCATCACCGAAAATACTATCCGCCATTTTGATCTTCTTGCAAGGAAACCCTTAGGTTGGGAAAACCGAAGCTCTGATACCACTGTAATGTCCCTTTCTAGGGCTTAAACTAAAAATAATGGTTTGGCCACAAACCCAAAAAAATTAGAAATGAAAATACACCAACTCCAAACTGAAAATAATTTGATTTTATATCAGTAGATCCAACAATATTAGAAACCCTAGCAGCGAACTGAAAATTACACCTTTAGGGTATCAAAATCACCTCAGAACATTACTTAATATTCCTCTAGGGCAGCAAACTGTACCATCACTTAGGAACAATCATTCACATGGACTGGAAATTATCATAGAAACATCCCAAATACTCAATAAAACCAACAAGATGAAATCTGGAGGAAATATGTATTTTATAATTTATTTTAAGTACAAACGCAATTGAAACTTCTAAAATTCATAACTCCATCAAGACTTGGAGTTTCAATACAAACCAATGCTCAAAACGATCTTCAAGAGACCAACTATCTAATGAAAGTGAAATCAGATTTTTCCAACCATGGAAACCCCCTCAAAATTGATTCTGAATTACCCAGGTGGATCGCTCCAAAGAAGGAAGGGTGCTAACACCCTAGAAAATGCCCTAGTTGAAGTCGAAGTGCCATATGCACAGATGAATACCTCGCTGTTCTGAAATCTGCCAATTTAGTCCTCTTGTGACTCTAGTATGAATCTACCAATACAACAAATGAGGGTTTTCATCCCCAAGTGTTGTGACTATTGAGGGTTTTTGTCCCCAATAGGATCCAATGAGGGTTTTGTCCTCAAAGTAGAGCCACACCAAAGGTTTTCGTCTTCAGTGGAGAGTAGGGCATACCGTGCACAAACCCCCAAGATATCAATTTTTTGAAATGAACATGCATGCTTTCCTTAGGCCATTCGATCCACCTTGATATCCTCCCTTTTTGGCGCCAAGCGTCATAAGGGTGACTTTTACCCCATGACTGATAAGTTTAAGTGCATGCTTCTATTTTTAATTTGTCTTCATGAGCTTTCCAGCCCAGCCAACCTGTCCTTAAGAGGGAAAATACAAAAAGAAGCATGAATAGAAATGAAAGAAAACATAAATGAAACCCACAGACTTCCCTTCCTCAAATTCTTCTTGACCAATAGAAGAAAAATGGCAAGAAGTCTTCATTTGGAACTAGTTCGAAAAAGGGGACATTACATAATGTTTTGGTTTAATTTTATGATTGTAAAAGTGCCACATTAATACTTACAACGCTATGTGTTGAATGCAAGTGCCATGCACTATACAGTGAACATTATGAAGAATATTGCTGCGCCCGGATTTCAGTTCTCTATTCTTCTTTCACTATCTCAATTGCATGCCCAGTCTGCAATCTTCAATACGCATTTTTTCTGAGTAAGGCTGCAGCTAGGTGGATGAGCCTTTTAAAACGGTAAAAAATAATGACAAACAGAAAAAAAAAACAGCATTATTCCCTTCCAATGTATACTCTCCAGATCAATGATAATCAGTAATGAAACCATTCAGCATGCTAAGAAATGCTGTGTCCTGATGAAAAATCTCTCCAGATCACCGAAGAAGGCACACAGGTGGAGAAACTAAAACGCTTTTGGATCTATATGAATCCTTCCAAGCAGATTTTTGCCAAATCTCAAGCAAAATTAACTATTTAAACAAATTTTCAGACCTCTTTTAGGCGAAAAACTAGAGATTAAAAATGCAGAAACTAAACCATCTATGGAGAATATATGGAAAATTATTGCTTACTCCTCCCAACTTCTTCATTTTATCTCCTTCATGGTTCAGCCTTTCCATGGACTCTTGCTCACGGGCCTTCCATTGTTTCTTCTCAGGCCATTACTGTGTCTTTGATACCACTGTTAGGGCAAAATACAAATGATAATATGGAAGTGCTACATTGACATTTGAAGAGGTCATACAAATTTTAGATCCTTGTAATTGGAATAATTGGACTATATGTAAATTCATGTATTTAATAAATGGTTTCAGGTTACATACATACATACATACATATCTATATCTATATCTATATCTATATGTATGTATGTATATATATATATATATATATATATATATATATATATATATATATATATATGTATGTATGTATGTATGTATGTATAAGCACATGGTGAGGTATAACTCTGTTGTACGGGACTCAACTATCAAATTCCCGTAAACCCATTACCCACTGACCAATTAATGCCAAACATTAAGTAATCAAAACATGTCAATAAGGGGGTGTCTCGAGAGGAGAAACATGCTCCATAGAAACACAATAAAAAAGCAACACATAATAACAACTTTGGATCACATGTACTAACACTTGATTTTGTCAAATTTCTTTCAATTTAGTAGGGCAGAGTGTAGGGTGGGTGCCACATTGAAATCTGGCAGATTTAGATGTTTAGTAGTTCCTTTGATTCTAATAGATGTTTTTGTGGATTTGTTCAAATTTAGAAGTTGATATCTGTTTGGTAACACCCTCGGACTAATATCTGGACATCATTGTTGTCAATGTTTAGATTTTGACATTGTAATTTTCTAGCGTTTTTGAAAATTATTTTTTTGACTTTTATCCAAAAACTGTGATGCTATTTTGAAGTGTTTGTGTAGGTGGAACTTATTTTGTTGTAACAAATGGGTTCCTTCCAGCTCTTCCTTGGAAGGATTATGTAGGCTTGAAATGGTTCCTACTCAGATTTCTAAGCCATAAGTGAGATTGTAAAAAAATTAATTCTTCATTCATTTTTCAGGTTGGTTACGATATTATAACAGAAGATAGATTTTCCCTTGGAAAGGTAAGTGGCTTCATTTTATTGGGTACATTCTTCTTTGTCATGACACAAGTAATTTATTTGTCTGCTGCTGATAGATAGTTTTTTTTGTCAAGGTTCGCGATTACAAATTTAATATCAACGCGGGGGATGTAGCATATCTTGAGTTTGATTGTTTTGGAGTTTCGTTCATTCCCCCAAGTGTGGTATGGTGTGCATGCATACTTTTGTGTTCTTTTATACCTTTCAACATTTTTGAGGGAAGAAATTTAGAGAATTTTTTAGTGCTCTGTCTTGATATTTCAGGTAAGCACATATTGTTTACTTGTTGAAGATGTGATTGACATTACATCGGATACAATAGTAGTGCGCTCTGGTGCAGATGTTCGAGTGCAAAGACTGACAAAGGTATGTCGAATATTATTTTAAAAACATGGGCGTATGGTTTAGGCTGTCTTAACATAACACCAATGCTGGCAAGGTGGTTATTCATGTATATGTCTGTGTCTATAGTTGTGATATTTAGATGAGCACGAATAATCATCCATGCAATCCTGCTCCATTCTTGAGCTGATGCTTGACTTGTGAAATGAAATCTACTCTCATGAATCCTTATAGCGTGATTCAAACAATCCAGATGAAAAAATCTAATGGCTCTTTAGGATATCATGGATCTGGGTTCCGATAATGTAATGCAGATTTTTTCCAACTTCAATTACTCAAGGACAGGCATTGACAACATGCCTTTTTTCTTTTATGGTAGAAGGCTGAAGTTGGAGCTGTAGATAGACCCTGATAAATAAGCTGCTAGTATTTTCTGCTTGATATCTAATACACATCTGTTCAGATTTCTTTAGTCATGACAAGGAAGATTTGCTTTCTGGATCCAACTAAGTTCATGTAATATGAATAGCGACCTCATTGTGTGTGCCAGTTGAGACTTCCATAGATGCTTAGAAATGTGCTTCAAAACGATCAACCTCTTTGTGTGTATCCTATCAATGTAAATTACTGACTCTTTCAATGATTGGGTGTAAGAATGGTCCCAATACATATTGATAAGGCAACAAGGCTTGGTTAACTAGAGTGTTTGAGAGAATTCTAAGCCACCCGCCAGGGTCTCATTACAGCCCCACTCAATGACATGAAAACAAACAGAGAAGAGGTTGGTTACAACTCTTGGGTGTTTTTGGCAGTAAGAAACTGATTGGAATTGTCATCTAAAGCTAAGAAGGTCTTTATTTACTGTTTTGTGGTGCAGAACATCTGGTTGTGTTTCTTGAAGCTTCAGCAAGAAAACTCCTATTGGTCCAATGGTAAAAGTAGTCATAAACCACAATTCTCCTTCAGTGAAACATTGACCTTGTTATTACAAAGTTGTGAACCTTTTTGTCAAACCTTTCTAGGCATATACCATGTTCAACTTTTGCATAGTATCATCCTAAGATTAAGTAATTTGTGGTATTGGCTATTGAGGGCTACCCAAGTCTTTCACATTCTCTTTTAATTTCATGCATGCTCAACCTTGCTGGCAAATATGCAAAAAAAATTCTCCACCTTGTGCATGTGAGCTTGTGATCCTCTAGTGACTTCCATGCCCCTTGGTAGTAAACATGAGCAAAAACCCATGCCAAGTAACATTGGTAACCCATGGATGATTATAGAAAAATAAATTTGCTTTACTTAAAAATGAAGATATTACTTCCTTGTGGTACTTAAAATGGGAATTTTCTTAATGCTGAAAATTTTAAAATATTTCTGTAGAAGTTCAATCAATTTTGATTTTTCCCTCTTTGATCTGTAAACTCTTCAACTTTGGAATTATTCACAAATCACAATATTATTCGCTGCTGTTTACTTTCTATTAGAAAATAATAGAGATAGCTAGTGAATGAATTACTATTGTGCTCAGGAACAACAATTGTAGTAAAGGAAAGAATATAAGCTCATAATACCAACAATTTTATCCTGGAAAACCTCCAATGGAGGAAAAACCAGTCGGGAAGGGCAATTGCTCTTTCTTCCCACTTCTATTGGCCAATTTAAAACAACAGGTACAGAATTTACAATAAGTAAGAAAGAGAAGTAGATAATATCTCAACACTTCCTTCCAATTACTTGCTTTCTCTGTCTCAACGCTCCTTTCTTCTACAAAATACAATTTCCAACACTAAGATTTCTTGCTCACTTGCTCCCATGCTTCGATGATCTTCTACACTTCTACAATCATGTGTTTATAGCCTTTCTCATGTCCTCTCGTGCATTGGAGAATGGGAAAGGTCATGAAGGAGAAGAGAAATGAACATCCTTTCAAATTTAGGGGCTGTTCGTTTCGAATTTTGTTTTCTGTCCGTAATGGCTAAGACCGCCACCCTGTGCAGACCAGTGGTTTTGGGACCGCTGCCCTGGCGGGGTGGCGGTTCTGTAACCGCCGCCCTGCACAGGGCGGCGGTCCTATTACTTAAAAGACAGAACCTCCGTTTCATTATTTTTCTTCTCTGTGCTGACTGTTTCTGATGAAGTAGAGTTATTTCGGATCCCTATGGATCACACCTCCTCTTCTTAGGAGGCTTTTGGTGCCACAAAAGCTTAGTGGGGGAGTAGATGAGGGAACAATTCCCTCGCTTGCTCCTTCGAATACCACCGGGCCTGCCTTAGTGTCTTTCCTTTCAGTCCAATCTACTAAGACTCCTGTGGACCTCTTCTAGTCTCTCTGACTTTCTGATGTAGCACTACATCCTCCTCCAATTTGCCTCGTGAGTCCAAGACGCAATCCTCAATGGAAGGTAGCAACTGTAGTTCTTCATCTTCATCTAGCATGGATGGCTCATATAGGTGCAAGTTCTCGCAGTTTACTATAGAGTACATCCTCATGAATGATGGCAAATCAAGTCGAAAAACATTTTCCCCAACCTGCTCCAATATGGTGAAGGGTCCATATCGTAGTGGCTTGAGCTTCTGTGCTTGACCTTGTAGTCTCTCCTTGCTCAAGTAAAGTCAAACTTTGTCTCCAACATGAAGCTTGTGTTCCCTCCTATGCTGATCATGCCTAGCTTTGTACTTTGCTTGAGATTTCTCTAGCTGTTCTTTGACCTTGAGATGGATTTTCCATATCCTCTCAATGAACTTGTTGGCTCTAGTCACCTCCGTGTCTCGTGTATCCTCCTCATCCTGCTGTCCAACTGCTATGTCCAACGGATTTGTAGGTAGATATCCCAAGCATGCTTCAAATGGTGACTTCATAGTGGATGTGTGTACTACCCGGTTATAGGAATGTTGAATGTAGGCTAAGGACTCATCCCAAGTCCTTGGGTACTTACTGTTATACCCTCTGATCAACTGTACCAAAGTCCTGTTTACCACCTCTGTTTGTCCATCTGTCTGTGGATGGAAAGTTGTGCTCCTCTATAACCTGGTATCCATCTTGTCCCACAAAGTAGTCCAAAACTTCCCCAAGAACCTGAAATCCCTATCAGAGACAATAGACTTTGGCAAACCAAAATGCACCCATACATTAGCAAAGAAAAGATCTATTGCCTCATGTGCTTTTACTGTCTTTTTACATGCCATAAGAATACACATTTTACTAAATCTATCAACAACAACATAGAGATAGTCATGGCCATGTTTAGACATAGGTAATCCTCCTACAAAATCCATAGAAATGTCCTCCCACGGACAAGTAGGTACCAGGTAAAGGCATATACAAACCTTCCTTCCTAGTTTTAGGCTTGCTAGTACAACAAAGTTTACATCCATGAATAAATTTTGATACTTTTTCTTGCATGTTGGGCCAATATACATACCTTTGAAAGTGGGCTAGGGTCTTACCAACACCGAAATGTCCCACTACTTTCGAGGTATGTGCTTCCCTCATCAATAGAAGTCTTTCTTCTTTAGGCACACAAAGTTTCCCCCATCGGTAGAGCAGCCCATCCTTGAGATAACAGTCTTCAATCCCCGTCTTTTTAGCCCCTTGGGACTGCAACTTCTGAAATGTTACCCCAAAGTCTTTGTCTTGGGCATATGCTTCTCTGTAAGCTTCATTCGTAAAGGGCTCGACTTGAGAGATAGTGGCCAAACAGGAAAACTTTTCCTATGTGGGTGGCCTAGACAACATGTCTGCCACCAAATTTGTACTACCCTTCTTGTATTTGATCACCAGATGGAACTGCTGAAGAAACCCCATCCATTTGTAGTGCCTTGCCTGCTGCAATTTAGACTATGCTTGCAAATACTGGAGAGGTTTGTGGTCAGTGTGCACAATAGTTTCTTTACCCAACAAATAATGTTTCCATTTTTTAATTGCTTGAACTAGTGCATACATTTCTTTATCATATACTGAATATCCTTTAACTGCTGAAGTGAAGGTTTCAGAATGATAACATACGGGTTTACCTCCTTGAAGCAACACTGCGCCCATAGCATAATCACTGGCATCTGTCTCTACTTCAAAAGGCTGCTGCAAACTAGGAAGAGCAAGTATTGGAGCATGACTAATCTTGTATTTCAATAACTCAAAGGATTTGTCTTGTTCCTTACCCCAGTCAAAACCCTTACTCTTTGCGGCCACTGTGTGTAGAGGTGCTGCAATTGCCGAGAAACTCGGAATGAACTTCTGCATGTACTATACTGCTCCCACAAAACTTCTAGTCTTTGTGGCTCCTATTGGTGTTGGCCAATTTGTGATGGCTTCCACCTTCTTTGGATCCACTCGTAGCTCTCCTCCTCCAACCACGTGCCCAAGATAGACAAGTGACTGTTTGGAAAATTCACATTTCTTCATATTACAAAGTAGTTGTTTCTCCCTGAGAACTTGCAAGACTTGCTGCAAATGCGTTAGATGTTCTTCCCATGTGGCACTAAAAATCAGGATATCATCTAGATATACAATGACACATGAATCTATGAAATCTTGTGATACATCTTTCATCAATCTCATAAATGTAGCGGGTACATTGCATAATCCAAAAGGAAGTACTAACCATTCATACAAACCCTGTTTTGTTTTGAAGGCAGTCTTCCATATATCCTCCTCCTTCATCCTGACTTGGTGATAACCTGACTTGAGATCCAACTTCGTGAAAAATTTGGCATGCTGAAGCTGGTCCAAGAGATCATCTATGCAGGGAAGTGGATATCTGTTCTTTATGGTGATCTTGTTCAAAGCACGGTAGTCGATGCACATTCTCCAAGAACCATCCTTCTTTGGCACCATCACAATAGGCAAACCACACGGTGAGGTGCTCGGACGTATTACCCCTTGGTCTATTAGTTCCTGGAGTTGTTTCTTTACTTCAGTACTCTCAAGCAAGGATTGCCTATACAACTCGATGTTCGGTAGAGGTGACTCTGGCAATAGTTGAATCTCATGCTCTACTTCCCGTTTTGGTGGTAATCCACTAGGAGCCTGAAATATTTCCTGAAAAGACTGAATGATACTATCCAAATCTTGTTTTCCCTGGTTAGAAATTTCTGAAACTTCTACCCCATCTTGTTTATCCTTTAGTAAAAGTAAACAAAACTGATTATGATTTGCCTGAATAAGCCATTTTACTTGGTTAGCACTTACCATAGTAACTTGTGTCTTACGCTGGTGTGCCCAGATGTTGTAGCTGATCCCATCCTTGACCCATCTGTACCAGTTTTCCCTTCTCATAAAGATAGCATCCCTAACATACAAGTAAGGACTCCCGAATACAACATCAAAAGCATCAAGTGGAATAACGTCAGCTTCAAAAACATCTATATATTGGGAATTTATCCCAAACTTGACCTTACATCTTCTTGTTACCTGAATTTCAACACCCTTCTTCACCCAACCCAAAGGATATGGGTGCGGATGCTCGTAAGTCTCAAGACCAAGCTTCTTTACAACTACCTCAGAAATCAAATTAGATTGAGAACCGGTATCAACCAAAGCATTTACCTTAGTCCTCTTGATCTGGATTTTAATCTGGAATAGTCTACTCATCTCCTCTTTGTTGTCCATGTTGGTGGTTGTGCATCCAAGCCTTTCATCTACATCAGATTCATCTTCGATTTCCACCTCCCCTTCTATCTTTACAGCTGTCATGGACTTCTTGGAGTCCTTGGTTCGGTTCTTTGGATGTAACTCTGGATGTAACTTCCAACATGTAGCGTCAGTATGACCATTAATATCACAATTCTTGCAAAAATTCTTGGGATCTTTACAAGTATTTAAAGTAGTGGTAGCTTGTTTACCTTTCCCTTTCCACTTACTCTTGTTACTTGTTTGCCCATAATCCTTTTTCTGCTGATTTGTTGACTGTTTTACCCTCGGCTCTGCTTCTCCTTGCTTTTTCTCATCATCTATGTAGTATGCCTGTACACATGCTTCATTGAGATCCTTGGGCTTTGTGGAGATGACTTTTCTTCGAAGGTGAGTGTGAAGTCCTCCCAAGTATTTGGTCATAATATCCTCATCCTCCAAATCCATGTTCAGTAACATGGCTTGCCTCCAAAACTCCGTAGTATAGTCCTACACACTTTGACCACTGCCTTGTCTAAAATACTGCCATTTAATCATTTGGTCAGTTTTATGGCCAATAGGATAGAAGTTAGCTCTAAGTAATTCCTTAAATTCTTGCCAAGATTTCACAATAGGACGCTTCTTCTTTTCACAAGTAGTTAGATGAGTTTCCCACCAAACTAGAGCATGTCCCTCCATTTTGAGACGTGCAAAGGTGATCCTTTGTGCCTCAGTGACATTATGGACGCTAAAATAGACTTCTAACTGTTTCAACCATTTATCAAGTAACTTTGCATCTACTTGTCCTTCAAAGCTTTTGATTTCGACTTTAGTCTCAACTTTAAAAGGAGTATGTTCAGATTTTACCTTTTCTCTTGTGTTAGAAGTCTCTTCTTCATGCTCTTCCCCATAATCTTCCTCATGGTGACTCTTGCCTATACCAAACTTTTCGGCTAAGCCTTGAACCACCGAGTCCATGGAGTCTTGCTTGACGGAAGCTGTCTTCTGCAAATCTGCAAGTTCCTCTTGCCTTCTAAACATCCTATCCATCATGGTCTCCAGCATCTCGATTCTATGGACCAAGTTCTCTTCCTCCATTTCTCCCCGAATTCTCTGTTTCCACTTCTTTGTAGAAATCTCCGGATCGCAAGGTAAAGCTTCTTCACCTTTAGATCTTGTCATTGTCATACAAATTCAAGAATGAAATACCAGTCCTGGATACTTGATAGCTATGATACCAAAATGATCTGTAAACTCTTCAACTTTGGAATTATTCACAAATCACAATATTAATCGTTGTTGTTTACTTTCTATTAGAAAATAACAGAGATAGCTAGTGAATGAATTACTATTGTGCTTAGAATCAACAATTGTAGTAAATGAAAGAATATAAGCTCATAACACCAACAATTTTATCCTGGAAAACCTCCCAATGGAGGAAAAACCAGTCGAGGAAGGGAAATTACTCTTTCTTCCCACTTCTATTGGCCAATTTAAATCAACAGGTATAAAATTTACAATAAGTAAGAAAGAGAAGTAGATAATATCTCAACACTTCCTTCCAGTTACTTGTTTGCTCTATCTCAACACTCCTTTCTTCTACAAAAATACAATTTCCAGCACTAAGATTTCTTGCTCACTTGCTCCCATGCTTTGATGATCTTCTACACTTCTACAATCATGTATTTATAGCCTTTCTCATGTCCTCCCATGCACTGGAGAATGGGAAAGGTCATGAAGGAGAAGAGAAATGAACATCATTTCAAATTTAGAGGCTATTTCGTTTCAAATTTTATTTTTTGTCCGTAATGGCCAGGAATGCCACCCTTATGTAGACCAATGGTCTTAGGACTGCCGCCCTGCACCGGGCAGCGGTCCTATTACTTACAAGACAAAAATTCTGTTTCATTGTTTTTTTTCTTCTCTGTGCTGACTATTTCTGATGAAGTAGAGTTATTTCAGATCCCTATGGATCACTCTTACCACTCTAGTTCATAATCCCAAATTGTTAAAATAAAGAATATTCCCTTCCTTACTATTTTCAAAATAAAAGGACCCACCTATTAGTACAAATGGGATAATCCATAACCAACATTTTTTTGTTTTAAAGTCCCTAGAATTAGGGTATGTGGTGAAAGATCTTGGCCCTTAGGTTAATGTGATAGCATCTTCCTTCTCTTTGGGATTAATCTCCCTTAGAGATGCTTTTGTGCTTTGTGTGTTTTCCTACGTGGTGATTATTACCAATTTGTTTCCAATGTACTTAGAGAAAGATCATAGAATATATGGTTACTTATGGGAAACAGGTGTTTTAAACTTCCATATTTAAACTTAAATAAGTGTTAGGAGTGATTGTTCCATGGTTATAATAATTATGTGAAGTAAGTCATTACACACACCAAAGGATTCAGCAATTTAGAATGAGGCTTTGGGGTGAAAGTTCCCAAGTTGATGGGTTAGCATCCTTCTCTTCGGTACTAATGTTGCTTAAAGGTGTTTGTATGCTTTGTGGCCCCCCTTTCCCAATCTTTTTACCACTTTTATGCAGGGACATTAGGGAATATGCCACTAAATATCAGAGGACGCCCCCATTATTTTGGAGAGGTCGGAGATGTTTGTACGTCCTCGGCACTTTTTGTTTCACATTTACTTTTCTTTTCTTTTTGCAAAAAGCAAATTTATGGAAACTTTAAAAAACGTAAAAGAAATACAACACAACCATAACCCTAAAAGTGACACTCTAAGTTATAAAATGACTCTATGGTCTCATTCCATACCACACATCTTATTAACACTTGAGCAAAATGAGAAAACAAAAGAAGAGGAGAGCAATTGTAAGAGCAAGAGGAAGAGGAGGAGCAACTGTAAGAGGAAGAGCAAGAGCAAACAAGAGGTATTTATAATTTTATTTTTTTACATACTTGATACTACTTTTGAGTTCTTAAAATTTTGTTTGTATTTGTATTATTTAATTGCTGTTTTTAAGTTTTTGTATGTGCATTCACATTGTGAACTTGTTTATGGTTTTTGGGATTTTACAAAATGCACACTACATAGGGTTTGGCTGTTAGGGTTTTAAGAATTTTAAAATTTAAAAGTATTGATTATTGAATGATTCATTATGGTTTTATAACTTTTGCATATAGTTATTGCTGTTTTTTCAATCATTGTAGCCCCAACAATGAGTTCTTCTGAACATCATTATTAATCAGAGGAGGAAAGGATTGAGATAGGTCTAAGTGTTGGTGTTGACATTATTGGGGCTAGCGGTGGCGAAGAGGGGAAAATGTAGTGGCAACACCTATTGGTTGTTTAGTTGCAACTGCTACCAATTGCCCCTCTCAAATGTTTTCTGCATTCGCCATTTGACAATTTGATAAAAGGAAGCCATTGCAACATTTTCTTACATAGTTCTGAACCCCAAGTGTGGAAGGGGGAGTAAGCTATGGAAGTGTAATTTATGTTTAGAGAGTTGGCATGGCAACATCACCAAGATCAATGCACACTTGTTGCACCTTATAGGAAGGGGGGTTGGTGTTTGTAAGGCTCTTTCACTTGATCAAAGAGCAAAGATGGTAAGGCTTTATAATGGAAATACCACGAATAACATTCCATGAGTTTATAGTGTTATCACTGATGCTAGCACCCCTTTTAGCTTTCATAGGACCGGTAAGAATATTTTTGTTAGTTATAGTTTTTGGGGTGGTAAATGTAATGTCCCTTCTAGGGTAGTGAATGGGGAAAAAGTGTTTCTGCACAACCCTAATGGATCAGATCTGAAATTGCACCTTCAAACACACAAACATCAATTTGAAAACAATTGAGAATGTTCTTCAAACAAATTTGAACAGGTTCCAATTTTCTGTCCTCTACGGTTCAGCAAACTGTATAGTTATCCCTTTTAAATTTTTAGATAATCTAGGGTTTCTAATCCTAGGTTGTACAACATACTTACAGCAGGTTACAATTGGTTCAAGCTGCAACAATGTCATTATCGATCCCATATTTTCTGCAAAATAATATCCTAAAATGCAAATAATCACACTTAATTGTAATGAATTATATGTGAACCAATAGTTAAACCATGACATGACCATATGGGTACAAGAAATAGACAATTTTCATGGTACCCCTCCTGGAGACAATAACCAACACATGATACATTCCAGCCTTACAAAATGTATATAAGAACATAAATCAGCAGCACACAGAGCACCAGATAGTGACCCTAGATACAGTTCACAACCCTTGACATGTCAGGCACAAACGCGTAGGGTCCAGATATGGCAGTTCCATATATGAGATGCATCATGGCTTATAGAGGCGTCACTATGTGACTTCCGGACAAAGCCATCAATGCATACACGATATGACACCCTGTCCCCACAGTGTATTCATAATTGAAGGGTTATACATGTCCATAACACAAAGGTGACCTAAGGAAGGCTTTTCATCCTTTAACTGGAGAATTACATCAATGCTAGTCGTTTGACCTCCAAGTGTAATCAATCAAGTCAGAAATTGCATAATCCTCCTTGTCTCATATGTCGAACTAAGGTTTTCTATTTCTTGAACATGTTAGTGGGCAAATTAAGATAACCATCGTATAGATATCCCCCTGTGTGATGAAGGAAAGCTAACATTAAAGTCTACCAGTCAGGCTTCCCACAAGTAGGGTGAATTCCACAATCTACAGAAACATGAATCTCCTGCCTCGCATTGTTTGACAAGGCCATCTAACACCTAATCGAACCAGTCCACTGCCATTGATTAGCAAATTTCAGCAATTAATTATCCAAAGTACAACAGTCTATGTGCAACCATGTTGAGTTATGCATCCCTTGACTCCTTTGGTATGCCCACGGGAAGATAAATGGGCACACAGGTCATTCCAGTAGCGCACTATCATTGTAAAAGGGGACATTACAGGAATCCCTTCCCAAAATTGCTGTACCATGTTTTGCATTTTCTAACAAGCATGCAATAAAAATTTAGTGTCCTGTACCTAACAAATGGAATGTAATTCCGTGACTAAAATCAAGGTGAAATGGCCAAATACCATTATGATCAGGCAGATGCTTCGACTAAACTGTCAATACAGCAATTAATCGGCAGGCTTAACAGTTTGTACTCGCTAATCGATGACCTCACCCGATGTAATGTCTAAAATAAATGGCAAGTTTATTGGATCACTTTAAGAAGCCCACCCAAATTCAAAAGAATAAACTTACCAGATTTCAATGTAACGATCAACATCGTGAAATTCATCCAACTTGGAAGGTAGAAGTATAACTTGCTTATTCAAGTTTGACCATAAATTAGCATAAATGCACATATAAATCACCTGAATATATGACCAAACCATTAAAGTTTCGTACCTGAAATCATATACCTGAAATGTTATAAATTTTATCTGAATTCTTGAAATCATATAATTGAATATTATATAGAATTTTTTAATGCTATAGAGAAAGACTTGCAAGATTAGAACACATTTATGAATTTTTAAATGGTGGAAAGATTCATTTAATTTTAAACATCATTGTCATTCTAGGCACCTTATTTATGTAGTAACTATAGGGCAGCTACCAGTCATAAAATTGCATTTACTCTCTGCTCTCATCTCTGGTCTCTCTCTACTCAACGACATAAGGTAGTCTGGTAATGACTGCAAGTCTCTGACATATTCAAACTATTTGTAGAAACCTGGGTTTTCCCATAAAGCAAAAAAATTCGAACAATTAATGAAAATCGAAACACGAAACCCCTGGTCAAAACATGATCTTGGTAGGGTCAGAAAGCTAGCTGTACGGATATGGCCACATGTGTTCTTCGGTGTGGGTCCGTTTTTAACTGGGTAACCTAACGTGTACGAATGGTCCCATCTTGTTGTTGTTTCCCGATGTTATATGTTGGTTTTATGTCGCCAATAGGGTCCTAGTTTGGCACATCACAAGATCACGTTTGTCCAAACGGTACACCATATGCATTAGTGCATTTACAACATGATAAATTGCGATTTGAGAGGCGAGAAATCGCAGAGGGAGCCGGAATAGGGAGACCAAGACAACTAGAGCCCATAGATTGTGAAAGTGGAACAACTTCTGCGCACAATGGTCATGGTGTCTTCTCCTTCCATTGCCTATATCTATGTGCTCTTCCTCAATGAAGCCTTCTACCCAAAGCATGAGAACATCTTTATCAATCATTCATTCTTGCACGAAAAGTCATAATAGAGTCAGAACAACCATAAATCACGCTGGGACTACCTAGCTAAAGCATTACATTAGGATGACTGGGGGGAGTATCTTCACTAGTGGAGCCTCTCTATTAATATTGTCATACAAGGAAACCCTCTTAAATTGCATGTCTATGGTTGTTCATGATTGAAAATATTGTGACCAACAATATAAAAAGGACAAATAATCTCATTATGCTTACTCATTTTGCATACCTACTTCGCCTATTAGGGTTTGGATGAAGGAGATCAATTTCCCATAGACCAGCAAAGAATCTCTTACCATGTCCGAAAGACCAAAGTTTTTGGAGCCCTATGGGTACAATGACAGCTCATCGCAGTCATATTTCTCTATGTGAGAAGGAGATGCGAGCTAGAAACCGGGGAGGTACACTAACGGTCCCAAAAGAGTCACTAACAACTCTGGCTTGTACACGGCTGTTCAATGCGATTTTTTTCGGGAGATGCTTTGTCATCAGCCAGAAACGACACCGTCGACTTTGTTGAACCCATTCAACTGACAATTGTTTCCAGATTTGCGTGAAATCAGATATTCTTTTGCAGACCCCGTCTTGTCAAGGACTTACAGGTGGGGCAAACAATTTAAGTAATTAAATTTGATTTACTATTTTAAGGTGCTGCGTTAGATTTAATTGCGATGTTTATGGGTAAATGATCAAGTTCCGCATGGAAAGTTGCAATACTGAAAGCACTTTCTCATAAAAGGCATTGATGGTGAATGGGGCCATCACATTGTCTTGGCCATTCTTTATAGCATTCTAGGGTTAGATCTTGCTATCAAATTGTGATAAGATTTGATTCATTTGTCCCAACGCAGGTGGGAAAGTTTTATTTGTTGGGGCCCAAATATATTTTCCCAGCTATTGTAGCGTCCATCGATTGCACAGTATCTTGTTCATAACCCTAAAATCTTTACATGTTACTATATGTTTTATGGGGGATCCAAAGTAATTATCTGCCAAAACCCCAACGAGAGATTTGGTCTTGGGATAAATTCGTAACATGTTGGTAACGTCCTAGAGCTTTGCTTACAAAAGACCTCTAGATGTTACAAATGATCTTAGTATTGCTTTTGGCAGTCCAGTTTCATCTTGCCAATGATGTGCCTTTGAAGAAAATGTTGAAGAATGGTTCTCAAATTGCTCGAGGTATGGTGTACCCAGATTTCATCCTGAAATCTGTGACTACCTTATTCGAAAAAATTTCGTACTTTTAAAATAATGGGTCATTTTGTGTTTTTCTTTCCTGAAAGCTCTTGTATTGTGTCAGGATATTCCCAAAGAGCCATATTAGTTTTTTTCGCCAAATACCCAGATGCCCAAAATTGATATATTTTGTCGTCGGGATTTGTCTGCGGGAAATTTGTATTTAATTATTTTGAGCCCCGTATGAGGCTATTTGCGCTCCATTTTAACTCTGTTATGATCGAACATATCATTATTCCCTTGTACCAGAAGGATTTTAATAAAGAATAAGTTCCGGGCTTTATTTGTGACTTTTGGCAACGTTTTCGTGTTTTTGTGTTTTCCCGTTTCATTTTCTGTGAAATTTTTCTAGATCAATTCCTTTGCCGGGTTAGCCCGATTCTT
This sequence comes from Taxus chinensis, assembly GCA_019776745.2. Lineage (NCBI taxonomy): Eukaryota > Viridiplantae > Streptophyta > Pinopsida > Cupressales > Taxaceae > Taxus > Taxus chinensis. The sequence goes on along the minus strand of CM034156.1, from coordinate 325,880,185 downwards.
GGTCTGGAGTAGCTAGAGAACATATACGCACGTTATGTCCGGAGGAAGTCACCATCGGAGGTATGGTTCACTGAGAAAAAGCGAAGTCGTGCACTAAAAAGCCCTTGCAGGGTTGGGTGCATTTTTGGAAAACAAAGGATTTAAGTTGCAGTGATAAATAGAAGCACCAGGCAGGCGGGAATTTTGTACCTGCCTAGCAGGGTACTTTTTCGCATGCTAGAAAATTCACTTAAGCTGCAATGGGAAAATTAGAGGCGGTAGGCAAGCGGGAATTTATTGCCTACCTTGCATGGTAAAAATTCCCATGGTGAAATAAAAGAAAAAGTGACTTAAGTGAAATCTGGGATTTTATTACCTGCCTTGCAGGGTAAATAATCCCATTATGAAAGTCAAACAGCTTAAGTGGATCATGGGATTTTCGGAGCTACCTAACAGGGTAAATAATCCCATTGTGAATTGACTTTTAAAAATAGAAATTGCTCATACCAAAAGGTGCGACCCCTTTAGGGAAAGAAGGGCAGCTTTAAATACATTAAATTAATTAATTTCTTCTCCAATTTTGGCACCCAGGCTTGTGGAAAAGTCAACAAAGGGAAAGTGGACAAAGGAAGTCAGAATTAGAAATTCTAAAATTAAATAAATATTATTTATTTAATGCAGCCCCTTCATGTCAAAAAGTGCGCCCCATTATGGGAGAGGAATAATACTTTTTAAAGTATTAATTGATTTAATTAATTCTTATTTTCAGTGGCTAAGGTCAAAGCATACTGTGAGGCTTAAGTTAACTGGAAGTAGAAAGATCTAAAATTAAATAAATTTAATTTATTTAATGGCAGTCATGAGCATGCACAAAATAGGCGCCCCATTTGAAGAGTAAAGCTTATTAAAATAATTAATTAATTGTCAGGAATAGGAAAGACATTAATTAATTATAGAATTATGAGGATTATATAAGCAGGGGCTGCCATAAGGATGAATTAATTAATTCAAAAGCAGAGAAGTGCAGCCCAGACAAAAAGTGCGCCCCATTTGGAGAGGATTTTTGCTCAGAAGTTGTAATTAATGCTGGAAGCTTCCAAATTTGGCGCCTAGGTTTGAAGGAGCTTGATTTGTGTCTGAATAATTGTCTGCATAGTGGTACAGGTGCTCAGGTGAAGTTGGTAAAATTCATGTTTGCTTTGCATGCAAATAAAACATCAAATTTTGGGGCAGCAGGCTTGAAATATGCAGATTTTTGTGATTAAAATCCACTGTTCATGTTCCGGTTGACATCTTTGTCTGAATTAATTGCAGGAATTCATCACAGGTGCTTTTATAAGAGAAAGGGAGCTTAAATCAATGTCCAATACATTGAACATATCCTCCGAATCTGAAGAATTATCCAGATCTGCACCGGTTGTGAAGAATTCCGGTCGAATAAAGAGGAAAAGAATTGTTTAGACAAAGATTGTTCTAGCCATAACAAAACGGGATGAACGAGAAAGCAGGAAAAACTTCACTCATGCGGAATCATGCATTATTTCCAGATTTGCTCCACACATTTGCCAGAGTTTGACACAAATCCAGGCCCAGATCCAGATCCAGATCCAGATCTCATAATTGCAAAAGCTTCCGACAAAAATTCATCCTCTTGTTTCTGATGCAGCCCGTGTAGAAGTCAGTGCGTGGAAAATTTCTTCCAGGATCTTGTGCATGTGCTCCCAATCTTCCAATTGAAGCCTTCATTGAAGTTGCATTCACCCGGAGTGCTTTCCAAAAATTTTAATTGCTCATATGCAATTAAAAATAAAAATGATGAGTTATTTACGGCAGACATTACATTGATGCATGTACAGGAGAAGAACTGCAAAAGCTTAAAGGATAAAAGGGAAGACAAGGCGAAGGCAACACCCGTAAGAAAAACTCCAAATTCAGCCGCTTCCAGATCCAGCTTGGTGAGAATCAAAGGCAAAAGAATCAGCTGCATGTAGAATATGAAAAAGGACAAGACTGCAGCTTTCCTCTTTCTTCTTCTTTCTCTTATTTCCTTTGACAAAGTAATTGAGCGATCAATTAAATTATACAACTTAAGTGATTGGTTTAAAAGCCATTACTTGAAGAAGTCAACTACTTGGAGATAGGTGGCAGACGTGCAAAATAGAAAGTTCTATTTTCAGTTGCAAATCATGCATGTCATGCAAAGAGGAATTCCAGGAGGAAGATTGCCAGTTGTTTCCTTTCCCGACTTCCACATGTTCCAGTTCAACTCAAAGCTTCCTGACTTGTAATTGCCCCTCTAAATGCTATAAGTAGAGGAGGAACCTATGGGTTAAAGGAGGATCAAAGTTTGTAAGCAACTTTCTCGTGTTCCAGACTTAGTGCTGAAACCCCTGATAGCTATTTGAAGCAAAGGAATACAAAAGAAACAGATTTTCCAGAGAACTTTGTGTCACTGTGCATTTTGCTTCTAGCTTTTTATCTCAAATCTACTTATAAACTTTGTGTTATTTTAGATGTAGATCTGAAAGCTTCGTTTGCTTATAATTCTATGTGTGTTAATATCTATTGGTCCTGTCTATTTGCATGCAATCAAATCTAGAATCTATTGATTGGGTTTCACATCTTCCCTATTTCTTCGTTGTGTTTTTTATTTACTTTCTTCTATTAGATATTTCCTTTCTTTAACATACTTGCTTACTTGCTGCAAAACTATACAACTATGGTTCATGAGCTGCATGGTTAAAGTAAAACCTCAAAATAGATACTAGCATATTTTAATTGACAAATCTGACATGGGAACCTCTCCGGTAAATGAGGGAGATTTATCTCATGACTACCTAGGTTTTCAGCTATGCAGGAAATCTAGCCAACTAAATTTGAACTCGACCCCTCGACCAGGTAGCCAAGACCCCATAAGAGATAGTAGCCGAGTAACCCGAAATTCTTTCCAAGAAATTCGTGATTCCATTATCCTTCAAAATATTCCAAACTTCTTCATCATCCTGCAATTCAGCACAAGAGACTGGTTCAATTCTTTTGAGCTAACCACCCATGCTAAAAATTCCGTGGCAAATTACAGAGGTGAGATGCCTTGAATTGAATTTAAATAACTCGTTTGATTTGTGTGAGGCTTCCATGTCAAGTGTCCACCTGTCCTTATCATGATTACGATGTAAAAAGGTGCATTTGAAATCAAGATCCGCCTGAGTGGTATAACTCTTGCCGTACGTGCCAAGGTCCTTGGAGTGTCGCATCATCATAATGGGTTAGTTAAGTCTGCCGCCATCATAAGGAATGGAATTCTTATTGTTGATTCTGCTGATATCAAAAGTAGCATAAATCCACCATAGGAAATTAACTAGAAAAGGAATAGTCGTTATGAGTTATTTGAAGAAGGTCTTCAGGAAAATTTCCTACCCAATTTTGTTGATTGTCAAGGAGGACACCAATATTAGCCATGCAATCTACAACCCTATTTCCCTCCCTGTAAACATGTTCGAACTGGATTTTTTGTAAATTACTTTGAAGGATGTGAATGTCAGCAATAATATTCTTAATAGTCCATTGGCTTGGGTCTTCCAAGTTTAGGATATTTATAATATTGAGAGAGTCACTTTCAACAATTAATGGGCCATTTCCAATTAACAGAGTAAGTTCAAGCCCCTTAAGAATCACTAAAGCTTCATCTCGGTGATTTTTTCCCATGCAGAAATTAGCTATCGTAGCTACCAAAGGGGCCCCCTTGTCATTACGGAGAATCACACCCCCACCATACTTCCAAGGATTTCCTTTAGATGCCCCATCTCGTGTTTAGCTTAATCCATCCACGGGGGAGGGAACCAATGAGCTTCAGAGCAAGCCAAGGTTGAGGGTTTAGCCTTAAGATGAATTGCAATCTGTTGACACCTCTCCTTGTTGTCATAAAACTAGAATTTTTGCTGATATTTCTTCTAGAGGAAACTGTTAAGATTATCTTGGAAGAGAATAGCAATACAATTTGTAACTTGCGAAAGGTCCATGCTTTGCTCTTTGAAGATTCTCCTGTTTCTTTCCTTCCATACACCCCAGAGGCCATACGGAGGAGAAGTTTCCAAGTGAAGGAGAGGGTAGGGTGCAAGAAGGGGGAACACCATTGATTGAGGGCATCTTGAAGGGATTCGGGGAAAATCCAAGCAACTCCCAAATGAGTCAGGAACCAATTCTAGATATCTTAGGAGAAAGGACAGTGAAGGAGGAGATGAGATGAGGAATCTAAAGCTTTACAGCAAAGAACACAACGAGTAGGAAGAGAGAAGCCTCTCCTTTTTAGGTTTTCCCCTGATAGGAAAGAATTCTTGAATGAGAGCCAGGCAAAAAAACCGGTTTTAGGAATGATTTCTTTGGGCCAAATGTTGTTGAGAGGAGGGCTAGAGCTAGTTCGACACTTGGAATCATAGGCGGCTTCAACAGTAAATGAACCCAAAGAGGAGAGGGGCTAGATACGATCATCAGTAGGTAAAGAGAAAGGAATATAATAAGACAAGAGGGCAACTCTAAATTGTTTCAGACAGAGACTCTGAGCTTCACAGATAGTTGTCCAGTCTGAGATATACCAAGAGGGAATTGAATTCGTCAATCTCTAGTAACCGTTAACTTTCTTGCCATGACGATTAATGAGGGGTCTTTTGATAACATTCCAAACAGGGTCAAGGAAAAGACGTTTTTCTCCAATCCATCAATCCGACCAGAATTCAATTTTTCTGCCATTTCCCAACCTCCATTTAGTGTCAGCACGTAAAAGAGGGAGAGAGCTAATGACCAAGCTCTAGATGGTAGAACCATGAGGAGGAGAGGAGAGAAGGAAATCTCCTGAGTGAGACAAATATTTGGCTCTTAAAAGTTACACCCAGTATGAGTTTCCATAAGCCACTTCCCAACCTATCTTAGCTAGTAGGGATTCATTCATATCATCTAAGAGTCTAATCCTAAGACCTCCCAGATTGGTCAGCTTACAAACTTCATTCCAAGAGACAAGATGGATCCTCTTTTTATCTTCCGCCCCCACCATAGAGGAATCTTTTTTGTAATCCTCTCAATAGAATTGATCACTGAAGAGGGGATTTTGAGTAAAGACATGAAATAAATTGGAAAGCTTCGTAATGTAGTTTTAACTAGTTGAAGTTTTCCTGCCTGACTTACAAGAGCTCCCTTCCAAGAAGTCAACTTTTTATGGTATCTTTCAATGACCGGGTTCTATAGACTCTTAATTTTCTTGCCCTTGAAAAGAGGAATGCCTAGATAAGAGGAAGGTAAGTCCATAATTTTGCAACCAAAGATATCAGCAATCCTTCTTTGAGTTTGAGGAGAGGTGTTTAAAAAGGATATGCTGATTTTATTAAAATTGATCATTTGTTGAGAGGCAGATTGATAATTTTTTAATATTTCTTTAAGAGCTCTTGCCTCGATCACAGAAGCAACACTCAAGATAAGGGTGTTGTCCGCAAACTGAGTTATGAGTGGTAGCAGGGGAGCGAGTGGTGATTTTGATACCAGATATAACAGCCTATCTCTTAGCTTCCTCTAAAGCTCTACTGAGGGTGTCCGTCATTAACATAAAGAGGAAGAGGGGACAAGAGGGTCTCCTTTCCTTATACCTCTACTATTTTTTAAGAAGCCATTCGGAATGCCATTTATGAGGATAGAAAAACAAGGGGTAGCAATGCAAGATAAAATCCAACTACACCATTTGTTATCAAAACCATAACTTATCAACACCCGAATGAGAAAATTCCAGTTGCTTCTATCAATTGTTTTTTGCTTATCTAATTTAAGAATCATTCTTGTTGACTTTGCTTGCTATGCTGAGTGAATGGCTTCATGAACAACAATAATACCACTCTAGATAAGCTGACGGCTAGTGAAACCATTTTTTTGCAGTAGAGATAAGGTCATTCATAAGAGGTTTAAGTCTAGTAACCAACATCTTGGAGATGATCTTATAAGAGGAATTGTAGAGACTGATCAGACGTGAAGTTAGCAACAGACTTAGAGCCAAGACATTTGAGGGCCAGAGCAATGAAAGTTGTGTTCCATTCTTTTAGAAGAGAATTACTAATCTAAAATTCATTCACTGCATTAAAAAGGTCTTGCTTGATGACTTCTATTAAAACTTGGAAAAAGGCAGTAGGGAATCCATTAGGGCCAGGGGATTTATCACCTTTCATAGTGAAGGCAACTTTGTGAATTTCATCCATAGAGAAGGGCTTCATTAATTTGCCATTCATTTCATTAGAGACCAATTTTGGAATGTGTTGTATCATCTTTGACATAACATCTTTATTGGGGGGTTCCTAAACCTACAAGAGATTAGAATAAAAAGACACCAATTCATTAGACATATCAAGAGCAGAGGATAAAATATTACCTTCTGGGGTTAGTAGCTCTCTGATTTTGTCTCTACTTTTGTGCTTGGATGTTGTTATGTGGAAAAACTTCATATTTTGATCCCCCTAATCAAGCCAAAGAGCTCTTAATCTTTGTCTCCAATATGCCTCCTCTTCCTTTAAGGTGTTATGGTATTCACTAAGAAGAGTGATTTCTTGTTTGTGAAGTTGCTCAGTTCTACCTTCTGCCTCAACAAGTCTTAAGATGTTGGTAATTTCCTAAGTCATCTTTTGTTTACACAGCTTGATGTTACCGAACACTTTGACCTTCCATATCTTAAGTTGTTTTTTTATTTCCTTATGGCTACTAGAGAACTTAAACATATCAGAGCCCTGAACTTTGATATCTCACCAACTCTTAATCAAAGGATCTAACTGGGTATTTTCAAGCTAAGCCAATTCAAATATGAAGGGAGGATATTTTGTATTTATCTTGTTATTAGCACAAAGCATTAGGGGGCTATGGTCTGAGGTAGCTCTAGGTAAAGTACTTAGAAAAAAATCAGGATATAGTGAGATCTAGTCCAAATATCCCAATGCCCTGTCAAGCATGCTTTGTATATGATTTCTTCCAATTCTATGGTTGGACCAAGTGAATGAGGCTCCCTGAAGTTCCATGTCTAAGAGTTCCTCACAGCATAAGAATTCAGCAAGAGCTTCCATGCTAGAGGGATTAGCAGGGGCTCCTCCTTGTTTCTCAGAGCAGTAGAGAGTACAGTTGAAATCCCCCATGATAAGCACCGGGATATTACAGAAGCTTCTTATGAAAATAGAAATATCCTGCCAAATTATTTTCACAATGGGTCTCCAAATTTGGAGCATAGACATTGATGGCGATCCAAGTAGAGTTTGAGCCTAATTATTGGAAGAGAAAGCATAATAAATTAGGATGTTGTAAAAGACAATCACCCTTAAGAATTTTAGGATCCCAGATAGTGTATAAGCCGAAAGAGTTACCTGTCGAGTGTTGGGTCGCAAAGGATGCAGCAGGACAAATTTACGAGAGACTGTCATCTTTTTTAGGCTTAGTTTCTTGTAGCATAATAATATCTGGAGAGTGGTTAAATTTCATATCCTTGAGGACTCTTCTTTTTTGCAGAGAGTTGAGACCTCTTATATTCCAAGAGATTATTTTCATTTTTTGGATTTGGATTTGGACTACCCATAACCATGGGGATGGTACTCTGGGTTCCTTGAGCTACGTTCAGAGGTGATTCTTGTTGAAGCTTAATATTGCTCGGAGTTCATCCATGCATTTTCGTAGTGCCTATATCAGGTTTATTGTTGCTGCTACGGGTCAAACGAAGGTTATTACTGTCATCAAAGGTTTGAGTGGAAGGGGAGAGTGGATAGTCAAAAAGAGGAAGGGAAGGACCGGGGGAGAGGGAACCAACAAGAGGAAGCTCCGAGGAGAGAGCCAGAAGAGGGGGGAGGGTGAGCAAACCTCTGGCTGAGAGGGAAGGGGAGGAGAGAGGTATAAAAAATGGGAACACATAAGTGGCTCACAGAGAGGGGAGCCAAAGAAGAGACAAAAGGGGAAACAGTCGAAGACAAGGGGAGGTGGGGGTAAGAGGAACCTTCATGGAGATAACAACCAAAGAAGAAGGAAGTTGGGGGGTGAGAGGAGCCTCCATGTGAGAATAAAGAGATATTTCACCTTCCTCAAGGATAGAAAAGGAGTTTGAAGTAAGGATGACAAGAGCCTCTTCAGATATCACTTTGGAACATATTTCCCTTTTTTCTTGGGGGAAGCTTCATGGAATTTTGGTTTGGGTTGTGGCTTGGAGGGGGTAGTCCAGTTGCTTGATGGCCAATACTTTTATAGATGGAAAAATATTGAGGGATATATTCATATTCAATGGGTTGTGTCCATATTCCAAAGTCTGAGAGAAGATCAATCGATACTGGGAATGGACCACTAACATTAGCATTGACACGGAAGCAAGCATCAATGAATCTAGTTTTAGCTTTTGTGGCCTGATCAATTGCAATAAGAGGGCCCATAGAAAGAGCAATACCTTTGATAACCGTTGGATCCCAAAACTCCAGAGGGAGGCCTGGGAGATGAACCCAGAGTGGTGCCTGTGTCATGGTTTCAGTAAGCGGATTAAAACCCGGGGTCCTTTTTCGTATGTAGAAACCTCTTCTGCCAAAAAACCACAAACCACCCAGAAGTGCACGAGCGAAGTCTTCTTTAAAGCTGAAGGAAAAGAGAATGAAGCCGTTTGCCATGACAGCAATTTCTATGGCACCACAAGGGTTCCATTTCATGCGCACCCATTTTTTGATATCTTCGAGAGGAGGCCTAGGACCCATCAACTTACCTACCAGAGACAGGTCTCTAGAGGTAGCAACCACCTCTGTGATGTGAGAGGGTATGTGAAGAGAGAAGGACCCTGCTGAAAGGACAGGTGACAACTTCTTCAAATGGGGTGAAGAAGTGGACCCTTCCACAACTTTTTCCATGCCTCGGGAGGAGGCCGAGGAGACAAGCCCCCAGAGGATGTGGGGCGGGACTCCCGATCCGGACCAGAAGGGTCTGGCATCAAAACAAGCACCAGAGGACGCAGGGATTTCAAAGTAGCAAGCAGGAGCGACATTTTTTTTTTACTTATTTAATCAAAGAGGTTGGGTCCCTGCCAAGGATGAATTAGAAGCCCAATGCACTTTTTAATCTTCTCTTTAGAAGACAGACCTCATAAGAGTATTTAAAAATACTTTTTAATTTTATAATAATAATATGATGTTGTCCCAAAATAAGAATTGGCTAGAACCAACTTAAAATATTATTAATTATTTTTAATTTAGAAAAGGGGACATTACAAAACCACATGGAAAGGATGCTGGAAATATTGTGGACAACAAAAGGACAAACGGTACAACAGCTATCATAAGAAGCGTCCTCCGTAAAATACATCCATGATAACAATCTAAAGGCAGGTAATACCTGCACATTAACTGAAAATGCTCCTAAAATTTGAAATTTACCCCTTTTCATGATTGTTGCTGCTTGTGTGGCAGCAAACAAAGTATGGGGCAAACTGAAAATGTGGATAACGACAACATGTTTGAAATCCCACAAGTCAATACACCTACTTACCACCATACTTCCAATATTCGGCTGGGTGACGATGCTTTGGGCAGCAAGATAGCATCCATCTTGCTCTTCTTTATACACAACAATAACTAATTCAACATTTACTTGAGCATGTTTATCACTTGGGCACTCAAACCCTTATGTTTTGACTGCTGTTTTGAAAATAGAATTGTAGATTTTACCTCGTCATCTGTTGCCCATATACCTTACCTTCTTTAGGAAGTTCTTCCATTCTTCTTGGCTGTGGCATCTCTGATTATTTTGATATCCTTGCCTTGGAGTGTAGAACTTGGCTTCAAGGTACACTCTAGTTGAAAATCCTTCACAACTTTGTTAGGATACATAACAAGTTCAAAACAATCCTTCATAAAATTTCTTTCTAATCATATGCATGGAGTAGCAATATTGAATTCAAGAAGGACTTCTTCTTTCTTATAACTCAAAGGGTCAGCCGAAACCCAAACTTTTATTTTCACATAATCTTGAACTTGCACGGAAAGATCTATGTGTCCTATGTTACTCAACATGTTCTTCACATTATCACCAATTATATTATGTGGCATCAAACAATACATATGATCATTCTTTTCAACAAGCTACCTATAATGACACAAGTAAGGCAGCAACATAGGAGGAGACAAAATGTGATCGTTTCTCTGATACCTTGGGTTGCCAACAAGGAGCTCACCCTTATATTTTTGGTACTTGTTTGGAACATCTTTGGAGCTCTCCTCAAGGTTATGAACTCTCTCAATCTGCCCATCATTGATTGTTGTTCGAGAAATTCCAGCGAATTGAAAGAAATCATGAAGAACTGGAAGTGCCCTTCCATCATGGACATGCCCTTCCATAATGTCATCCTCATATACATCATGCAAACCTGATTTTTCTTCTCCATTTTTTCAGGCACATGCCATCATTAGAAATCAATGAATCGTTATTGAATATCAAAGGATTTTTACCATCCAAATCGTGCTTCATGATTTCCTTCTCTTTCCTAAGCTCGTGCTTCAAGATTTTATCAAACCCTTGGCACTTCATATCGTTATGAAAATCAGTCAATGGCTCATCATTGGAAAGAGTGATGGGTACTTCTAGGGCTTCAATGGGCTGCTCCCTCTCAGTGCCCATCCACTTTGGTGGTTCTTCTTCCTCCTTGAGCATGATGGAGGGATTCTTTCCCCCTATGGTTGGAACATCTTCTGCATTTTTCTTGTGCATAGCTCGGGGTTTAGACCTTGGTCCAATTCCCATTTCACCTTTCTTCAACCCTATAAACTTACCAAGTGACATGACATCACGAATCTCATTTGAAGGAGCCCTGTACCCCTCATAGATGGTAGCAATACTCTGCCCTATTGAATGTCTTGTTCCCACATCCGGAATGGATTTTTCCCTCGAAAGGAAAGTAGGCCTAGTGGCTGATCCATAAGTTGATCCTTGGGGCTTCCGTGAAGTGTTAATACCAGATGAGCTGCCCTCACTATTATGAGTCCTTGGTTCATGGAATTTTTTGTAGGGTTAGGGCCAACAAGTCCATGGTGTTCACCAATTTAACTTGCCCTTCAATGAGCTTATCGATTTTGGCTTCCTGTGAATCTTGGTGGGCCATGCTAAGCTCTTCAACCTGCTGATCTGAATTCTTCTTCCACAATGAAACCCTCCAGGCTGGGAGGATTGATGCTTTGATACTACTGTGATGTCTCTTCTAGGGCAGTGAATGGGGAAAAAAGGATTTCTCCACAACCCTAATGGATCAGATCTGAAATTGCACCTTCAAATACACAAACATCAATAAGAAAATGACTGAAAATATGCTTTCACCCTATTCGAACAATCAATGATCGGTCCTCTGGGGCAGCGAACTGTATAGGGACTTCACATCAACATATAACCATACAAATAGAGATGAAAATGCTTCCAAATAATTAATTCAACCACGGAAATATTTATCAATCCAAATTATATCAAAATAATAGAGAAAATGAGTGATCACACCCAACTGTAATTAATTTTATGACAACAGCAATACAACCAAAACCAAGGGTTGGAATTAGCTCATAAACCACTCCAAAAATCACCAAAATATAGATTCCAGCTTTATAAAATATGATGAACAAGAATACATCTCAAAATGTTCAAAAGTGCCCTAGATGATATCAAACCCTTCACCCAAGCAAGTTGTCTAGGGTTAGATGGGAAGAAACAAACATGAAATCCTCCTCAAAGCTCACTTGTGACTTCCGAGTGAAGCCACCAATGCACACAAGAGGGTTTTCTTCCCCAAGTGTGTTCCTATTGAAGGGTTTCGTCCTCAATAGGTGACTAAGAAAGATTTTTTGTCCTTCAATAGTAAGAAGAGAAGCTACTCTCTCCACCTCCAAGAGAAATCAATATCAAGAATAGCATAACCCTCCTTTAGCAAGTTGAACCACCTTATATAAGCCTTGAAGATGTCAATAGGAAAATAGAATCCTCTAGGGAGTCTGACCACCCTCTTAATGTAGGAAATGATCATTAAAGTCACCATGTAGGCCTCCCATAAGACCGACCTCCATAATGAAGAAATAGAAATCCTCCTTGCGTTGTTTGACAAGTCTTCCACCACCTTGTTGTACCACTACAATGCCATGATTAGTAAGATAAAATAATTAATTACGAAAGTACAACACTTACAACCATGGTGATTTCCCCTCCCTTGCTCCTTCCTTGATGCCCACTAGAAGAGGAATGGGCATAAGGTCTTCCATAGCGAACTATATTGAAAAAGGGGATATTACATTGTAATGTCCCCCTTTTTTATAAAAAATTAAAAAGAGCATAAAATCGATTTGCACATATAATTTCAAAATGAAATTTAATAAATTGTGCAAATCAAAATAAAAGGGGAAGTTTGACTTCACCTTGAGATAATAAAAGCATGTTTTTAAAGGTAAATCAAGTGACTAGGCAAGTCGCATTTTCCTAGAAGCATTTAATAATTAATATTGGAGATAAAGTGATTATTCTTAAGCATTGAGTTGACCCATATCAGCATCATTTTAATATCCCTATGCATTTAATATTTGTTGTTGGTGACTTTCAGGCACATTTTTAAATGAGATTTCCTCCTAGATGATGGTGCTAAATATGGATAAGAACTTTGGAGGATGTGCAAGCAAAAGCTATAAAAGAAGACATGGTTACTCCTTTTTTGGCATGGTGACGGTTTATAAAATCTTATTTTCATGCTTGAAGAAGGGATGTATGCCCACTTATGATCAAAATAAAAGGTGTTTATTAACACTGCTATTTGTGAAGTGTATGTGCCCATAAAAGCTTGAAGTAAAAAGTTTTACAATCATTTATCTTTATATATAAAAGGCGCCATTTTTGGGAGAAAATATAAGCTTGCTTTGAGAGTTTGAAGTGTGATTTTTTTATGAATATCTCTATTTACATGCTGTTGGTTTTCACCTAGTGAAGTCGACTTGTTTGGGCATGTGCTAGGAGTGTTTTAGAGTGATTTTGAAGTATTTATAAATCTGTTGTTTGGATTTATTATTTACAGATCTGGAACTGCATTTATTGCCTCTTAGAGTGAAAGAAAAGTGTTGGAATTGTGTTCCAGATTTTACCCTAACCCTAATGACTAGGTTTAGGATTTTGGGAGTTGTTTTGAGGGGTTTCTAGTGTGTGAACAGATCTAGTTTTTATTTTGGATTGAATCTCATAATTTTCCCTTTCGCTGCACTTGGTTTCATTTCAAAAGAGTTAATATTTTCGAAGACATGGATTTTCAAAGTTTTCATTGATTTTCAGCGGTTTTATTTATTATTTTACTTCTGCAAAAATATATTGGAAGGAGTATAAATACCGACTGGATTGCCCATCTAAACCCTCACCTTGGCTCACTCCAACCCCATTTGGGTTGTATTGTAGCTGACACTAGGGTTAGTTGAGGTAACCCTAGAAGAGTTTATCTTCTAAGTTTGTTTTTGCAGGTAAATAATAATATATTACTAATATCCCATAAGGGGATATTACAGTGGTATCAGATCTTCTTTCCTCTTTTTCGTGTGGGTGTTTTGTGTATGCAGGGTGATAAGCAGTTGTTTTATAAGAGGAGAAATAAGGGAAATATGGACAAAGGGCCTTTCACATCGGATCAAGTCAAATTTCTACAAGAGCTAATGCAAGGATGTGGTTTGGAACTTCAAAAAACCATGAGTGATCAAATGATCAAACTGATCACAGAAGTGGTGGGCAATGGCAAGACGCCAAACTCCAATGGCGAAAGGAGTTCACATAGTGGGGAGAAAAATTCAACACAACCCACTCATAAGTTCTTTAAAGGCACTTTCCTTCCTAAGGAGAATCATAGAGCTTTCGAGGAACCTTCAATAGTGGAAATCATTGAGACATGCAACAAGGAATACGACACTTTGCATCCGGCCACAAGGGCCATACTTACTTTTGATGACTTTTGTGCCTTAAAGATGGGAAGCAAGACCAAAAGAGGCCATAGGCAACCCCATGCGGATATCCAACAAAGGTTGGGAAAAGTCTCTTTACCAAGCTTCGATGGAACCAACAAAATCACGATAAGAGCTTGGCTACAAAAGATGGAGACCTATTTCTCCCTCAACCCCATGCAAGAAGAAGAAACCCTCAAGTTTGTTACCCTTCACTTAGAAGGCATGGCATATGAGTGGTGGTTTCATGGTATGCACACCCAAAGACACGACTTGATCCACACAATGGAAGGATTTAGTCCCAGGATCATGGAGAGATTTGATAGAAAAGATCTGAAGCTTCATTTTAGGGAGTTAGCCCAATTGAAAAAAATAATTAGTGTTGAAGAATATGTAGTGGATTTTCAAAAGGTTGCAATGATGGTACCCGGATGTCAGTGAGAGAAGGTTGATAGTCCTCTTTACAGAAGGCTTGATAGAGCCATTGAAATGTTTGGTAAGAGATTTTAACCCATTTACCTTGCAAGAATGTATTACTAAATCTCTAGATTTATAATGTGCAGCTTATAGAGGGGATTATGGGCCAAAGGGACATCATTAAAATAACTCTCAAATGCTGCACAAAGGTGGATTTAAAGGACAACCAAGGTCTGATCTACAGCAGCCCCTTTAAGTGCAAGGAGGATAGCCCTTTGGATCATCAAAAGAGACCCCAAGAAGGCCCAACTAGCCCTATGTTCCACCACATAGAAACCAATCCCAAACTGGTATTCAAAAAGATGAGAGAGATGAGCCAAGAATGAAAGGATTGTGTTTTGATTGTAAGGCTCCATGGGTAAGAGGTCATAATTGCAAAGGTAAAGGACAAATTTATTTCATTGATGTAATTGATTCATATTTTGATTTGATTTCATGATTCTAATGATACTAATGAAGTGGTGAATGAGGGGGATGATGGAGCATGTACAAGAAGAAGACGAGGAAGAAATTGAAGGAGCATTGGCAGCCCTTTCAAGTACTTCTAAGTATCTCTCTTTTCGAGTGGAAGGTATGTTATGAAAACAAAAGGTAATCATTCTCATTGATAGTGGGGCTACTCATAATTTTATTAGTAAGAGATTAGTAACAAGGCTTGGCCTATGTAATGAAGTTTTCAAGGTTTCAATGTTACATAGCTAATGGATATATTTTAACATGCTCTAGATGGATTTCCAAACTTTCTATCACCATAGAAGATTATGAACTTATTGATGATTTTTACATTATTAATATGGATGACATGGATCTTGTGTTAGGAGTACAAAAGGTTGCATTCTTTGGGGCATTTCACCCTCAATTATAAGGACCTATTTCTCAAATTCATGATTAGGGGAAAAGAATATCATTTTTGAAGGTATGACAAGACACTTTTCTCTTTGCAAATATCCACCAAGGGAAGTAGAAATATGTTTTGTATCTTTTATATCAGCTGATTAGAAAGACTTAATCACCCTTGAGTATGTAAAAAAAACAGTTTTCTAATGATATGGTTGAAGGGTTGATTATGCATGAAAGATACAAGGTGATAGATGAACTTATTCTTTACAAGGGAAGGGTGTATTTAACACCAAAATAAGAAGTTAAAAATCTGATTTTAAAATCAACACATGATGCCCCTACAAGTGGACATCAAGGATACTTCAAGACCTACAAGTTGGTAAGGGAAATATTTACTTGGAAAGGTATGAAAGGAGATGTTCTTAAGTATGTTAGAGAATGTGTGGTATGCCAAAGAAATAAGAATGAACATACTTTTCCAGCTGGTCTTTTGTAGCCCCTACCTATTCCCTCTCAAAAGTGGTAAAGTGTGTCCATGGATTTTGTTACGGGACTACCCAATGTTAATGGTAAGACTTGCATGTATGTAGTAGTGGATAGACTCACTAAGTATGCTCACTTTTTTCCACTCCCTACTAAATTTGATGGTCCTATGATTGTTGATTTGTATTTCAGAGAAGTTTTTAAATTGCATGGTGTGCCTAAGAACATTGTGAGTGATAGGGACAACAGATTTATGAGTCTTTTTGGCAAGAATTATTCCAGTTAGTTGGGACGGAACTCACTGCATGCACTAGTTATCACCCACAAACGGATGGACAAACGGAAATAGTAAATAAATGGGCAGAAGGGTACTTAAGATATTATGTTTTAGGGCAGCAGTTAGCTTGGATAAAATGGTTGCATCTAGCTGAATTTTGCTATAATACTACACATCACATGTCCATTGGAATGTCCCCTTTTAAGGCTTTATATGGATATGATGCTAACTCTTTCATGGATGTAATGATGATAGATAGTAGAGTGCCTAGTGCACAAGAGTTAATGCAACAGAGTATGGACATCATAAAATCTCTCAAAGAAAATCTGCACCATGCCCAAAAGAGGCAAAAATTGTATGCAGATAAGCACCGGAGTGAGAGGACTTTCGACGTGGATGATTGGGTATTTCTTATATTGCAGCCTTATAGGCAATCTACTCTCAAGCAAAGTGGCAAGGAAAAACTAAAGCTACGTTGCTATGGGCCCTACAAGGTTACTAAAAGAATCGGTGAGGTGGCTTATGAATTGGAGCTACCTGGGGATGGTAAGATTCATAATGTTTTTCATGTTTCTCGCATAAAAAAGGCACTTGGGCAAAATGTTGCTCCTTCTTTGGAGTTACCCCCTTTAGATGAAGAAGGTAAATTGATCTTAATTCCGAAAACTATTATGGAAACAAGAGAAAGGAATTTAAGAAAACGTGTCATCAAAGAATATTTGGTCAAATGGAAGGACCTTCCATTAGAGGATGCTACATGGGAAAATGCTTCAATCTTAGAGCATCCAAGTTTACAATTGCTTGAGGGCAAGCAATTTTGGGAAGGGAGGACTGTAATGTCCCCCTTTTTTATAAAAAATTAAAAAGAGGGTAAAATTGATTTGCACATGTAATTTCAAAATGAAATTTTATAAATTGTGCAAATTGAAATAAAAGGGGAAGTTCGACTTCACCTTGAGATAATAAAAGCATGTTTTTAAAGCTAAATCAAGTGACTAGGCAAGTCGCATTTTCTTCGAAGCATTTAATAATTAATACGACTGGATTGCCCATCTAAACCCTCACCTTGGTTCACTCCAACCCTATTTGAGTTGTATTGTAGCTAACACTAGGGTTAGTTGAGGTAACCCTAGAAGGGTTTATCTTCTAAGTTTGTTTTTGCAAGTAAATAATAATATATTACTAATATCCCACAAGGGGATATTACATACATCAAAAGTGGAAAGTAGGGGATATTACATATAACAATTATAATTTGCACATTCTTATTAAAACATGAACTCATACCATTGAAAATGTTCCCAGACACACCTGAGGACCCAATTGAAACACAAAATTCATGCATTCCTAAATTTTGATCTTCTTCCCCATGACTTTACAAAGTCTGCAGTCTTACATATGTCATCCTTTCAACACTCTATCCTCCTATTCTATCAGCTCCATCACTCCCTGCATGCTAACTCTTTCTCTCTCCTCCTATGGAGATATTCAACCTATATCCTCAGATAAAACTTCTTTTAATTGTCATAATCTCCTATTCTAAGATAAGACTTATCCTATCCTCTTGTTGAGATATTCTCTCAACTTACAAGTTAGAATAGGTAGAGCTGTTTTACCAATTTATATGGTTATGACAGCTTACACATGATTCCCTCAATATCTTAATACAATCCAATTCCTCGTCCTATGTAGCATAGTGATGAAAACAACTACTTTTCTACCTTTACTCTTATATCAAGAGTTCTTACATAGTAATTCAAATTCAAACACAACTTATGGAGGAAAAACTATTTAAACTACAATGTATGGTGTCAATGCCTTGAGAAGGCTTATTGTCCTAGACTCTTCTTGTTTATTCAATTTCAAGCATCTAGGAGATGCTCCTGCATCATGGAGCCATGAAGGATGAAGATTCAACCCTTAATCCCATTATTGTTCCGGATAGTCATCATTATGAGATAATTATCAATCAGTGTTTGATTAATACTGATAGTATTTCATCGTGTGATGAATCCAAGATTAAAAAGAAGGGTGATGAGCAAGAAGAGGAAGTGAAAGGGATGGTGGGAACCCATTTCTGAAAGAAACATGATAACAGCCAGCTTGCTGGTCTGTTTATGACAGCAGCTCCTAAGAGTCAAGTTGAGGGTATCCGTGGCTTGGGTAAGAACCACAAAGAGGCTCCATGCATATGCCAACAAAGTATAGATGAAGTCAAGGTGGAAAAAGAAAAGGGACAAGCTGAGGACAGCTGAAGGTATGATATTGAAAATCACATTTCAGTTTTTTGGTCTCCTCCTATGTTGCTGCCATATTTGTGTCATCATGGACAGCATAGTGGAAATGATGATAAAGTGAAGAACACCCAATGTGGGCAAAGAGTTCATAGATCCTTCGAGTTACAAAGAAGGGTAAGACGTCAATGGGTTTCATGTTACTATGGCTAGTGAGTGCTTCATTTCGTGCGTATGGTCAGAAAGAAATTCTATGAGAAATCACATGGAGTTATGCATTCGAACTTCCTAGTGAAGGATGTAATTCTACATGATGGCTTCATCATCCCTTGCACCACAAGGTTCCCGCCACTCACGCTTACCTTTGAAAAGCACATGGTAAGTCATGATTTCTATATTGTTGGTATTGAAAGTACAGATTTGTCACTTGAGATTGAATGGTAGTATCCTTTGGGTGAATTTACCCAAAACTATCAAGCTTGGGAATTGAGATTCGAGCTTGGTGATCAAAAGGTTGTGCTTCAAGGCATGACAAGTGGATATCCTCAAGTTGCTGCATCGAAAAGGATGGAATGAATTACCAGAAGAAGGCAAGATCTATGGGCTACACATGGTAAGATAATCACCTCACTTTTAGAGTTAAAACAATAGTGGTATCATAGAGATTTTCAACTCTTAACTCATGTACCTACTCTTAGAAGAAGTCTTCCAAGGAAAGTGGATGTTGATTTCATAAATATTACATTTGGAAGTGAACAAGATAGATGTTATCTTGCTTCCATATCCATTATAACTCAGTTGGAAATTGATGGAACCAATGTAAGTAGTTTAAATCATATTTTATGGGATTCAAGGCACACTGTCATAAAAATTCATATCACTGTTATCAACATTTTCAGTTTGCTCAACATTGCATTTGTAGCCATACAAAAGAGTGATTTTCCGTTCTTGTATGCTGTAAAGCATTTTCAGTCCCCATATGGTTGATTTTTATGAAGAGTTTGAGGTATGACAGTTGTTATCTTATTATTTTTGCTGCTGTCCACATCAAAACCAACTGGTTAACCCCTTTTAAGACAGTCACCAAAAGTGTTTTTGATCTCGAGGAGCAAGATTTTTTCACCTACCATCAAAGAAGGGATTGTTGGTCATTGTTTTAAAAGAGTTTCTGGTCACCATAATGTTAAGTTTAGAGCAAAGAAACTGCAATGGTAAAGCTATATCCATATTTGGGGCTAGCATGAATGGAACTTTAGTAGCTCATTATGTGAATAGTTACATAGATTTTTAACATCCTTGGAATCTAGGTCAACACTTGAAGTTCAAAGACAGATGAAGGTAAGGATTTCATGTTTTGATTTTTCCTCTATTTTCTTATGAAAGGGCAGGATTTTGATGATTTTGTATGAGGCGGGGGAGAATTCTATCATGTCATGTTTAAGGCATCATAATATTGATAAGAAGTTATGATTTTCTTTTCTATGTATTGCTAACCCAATGGTTCTATGAAAGAACTAAAGGAAACATTAGAAAGGGGAAACAATTATGAGGAATGTGTAGTTGTACAGATGACAGTCAAAGTGGAAAATGATGATTCTACTTTTTAGTTGCAGATATGGTTAACTCAACGCCCCATGAGGAGGTATGATTTTTTTTTTTGACTTCCTTATTTTAAGTTCAGTTGAGACACCCATTGTTTGTTGTGGTCAATAAGCTCTAAATTTTAGAGGAATTTAACCTCACAGATTCACAATAAGGAGTTTGGATTCCACTTTCAAGATTGATGAAATCAGAATTAATATGAAGTGTTAAGTAAGGGAAGGATGATTTTCTTGAGTTAATGGCTGAGATGTATGTTTATTTCAATTGTAGACATGTTATTCTTAGTTTTTCAGCCTACGTAACATAATTTTTGGTTATTGCATTACTCATAAATTCATCTTTCTTCATAAGATTTCAGATTGACAGTTATTGTGCCATGATTATAGGGATGAATTTGCGAAAAATCATTTTGGGGGATTTCCATTAGCAATCATGAAAAGCATGGTGAATTTTCATTTTTGAAGAGCACTCCATCACAGGTTAATATAGGCAGAAAAAGTTTCAGTTGAAAGTAGGTAATAAAAAATGATTTGATAGCCTCAATTTAGATAATATTCCATGTGAATTATGACTGTGGTAAAGTGAATTTCAGCCCCTCCACAATTTCATTTATATTTGGTGATAAGAGAGATATATCATCGAGATGATTATGCATCCATTCCTTTCTCTACAATGGAAACTACATTAGTTTGCAGGGATTTTTATACAAGCATACAAATAAAGGTGATATGCATTACTGATTTTTAAGTTGAAGATGATGAAGACTTCCATGAAGAAAGGATGTATGAAAAGGTATGAGTTTCTATTTGGGTTGAAGCTAATCCATTTAAGAAGCACAAGATCCACATTATGAGCGAACTACAACATGTTCCATTTAGTTTGATATGCTGATACTTGGTGCATTTGAATTGGCACATTGGTCCAGGACAAGTAAACTCGGGAAGGGAGAATTGTAATGTCCCCTTTTTCTACTTAAGATCCTAGATTATGGAATTCTTGCCATTCCCTTTCTTGTGGCAATAAAGTTGAATGAGCTAAGGAAAGAATTGAATTCCAATTTCGTTTTACTTTTTCTAACTTTTATTATTTTCTTTATTGTTTTCTATATTTAGACAATTCGGCTGAATTGTAAGAGATTTAAAAGAAAATTAAAATCCCCAAAGAATATTTATGAGGTCGATCCTTCAATTTTGTTTTTTTGGTGCTAAATGAGGGATATAAAATAAGGCTCAATGACTTCATTTTCAGCATCAATCTTGGTGTAATTACTTTACACTTGATCTTTTGGGTTCATTTCTCATTAGTTCATTCCACTATTGGGTGAAACAATACAATTAGTGTCGCTTTTTTTAAGGAGGATGAAAAACCTCCCTTTGTGGCTTGTCGGAGAACAAAAAACCCTCCAATCTTGGGGTGAAGTGAAGACATACTTTGAATGACCTTTTAGAGATTTGGGACATTAGAAAGATCAAAGAAGATATCTCCAAGTGTTTGGATGCATTTATAGATCCCTCCATTAGTTAGAGAGTGACTTGGGTTTGAGTAGCATTGTTGGGTGCCGTCTAGGGAACAAAGTTGTAAATTTGATTTCACATTCTGGATTCCTGGCATAATTTCTAAAGCCATAATCTATCATTTCTTTTTGGAATGTTGAGGTTTGGAAACCCTTCATTTCATAATTTCTTTGAGCTGTAATTATGCTGCATTTAATTAATTTTTTAGTTGTGTTTTCAATCAAGTTCCATATTGGAAAGTGGCTTAAATACTTCCTAAAATACTTATCTATATTTTGGTTGGATTATTTGATGAGTTTCAAGTGATTTTCCTTCATTTTTGGACTGTTATAAAAATTAGACTGCTGATTTTCAGCTGTCATAAAATTCAGTTTGCTGGTCTAAAATCAGAATTTAATAATATTGGGGTTTGTGTGATTTCCTTCTTTTTCAATTGAAATCGCAATAAGGGACATTACAATCTAGGACACTACAACTGCACCTTCAAGTCCAGATTGAAATAGGCCCTAAAAATGAAATAGAAGGTAGAATTGGCTCCTGATAATGGGTAGAATTATCACAACAGGTGTTTTGGAGTCAAAATTATATAAGGTTTGACCCTAAAACACTTTCTCATGCTCCCGGGGCGGAAACAACACTTTTAGGGTCCTCAAATGCACTCAATGGGTGACATCAGCACTCCAAAATCCCTTTGTCACAATTTTTCACCTGGCACAAGGGGGGCACAAAAGTGCGACCCCCCATCATTCTTGAGTTTTCGTCACTTAAAAACTCAACCTTGACTGTTAGAGTGAGCAAAAGGGTATTTTGGTTGACCTGGCCCACTTTTCATGATCATCAAGCAAGCCCAGGTCGTACATTTTCACTCCTGTTGTCCCCATTGTCCCCAATGTGCAAAGTGGACAAAAGGACACAAAAATGTGACCCCCATCACGCCAAATATTCCCAACATACCGCTCATCACTTCTGCACCTAGGTTGCACCAATTTGCTCTCCACCTTGTCCCCCTCTCATAAACTCAACCCTCAGGTCATACGTTTTCACTCTTGTTTTCCCCATTGTCCCCAAGGTGCAAAGGGGACAAGGGGGGACACAAAATTGTGACCCCCTTCCTCCATGTAGCCCTTGGTCACTAAGAAACTTTATTCAAGAAATCACGATTTGTCACACAAAAATCGCAATTTATCGTTTCCTGCCTTGCAAACGATTTACCGTTGGGAAAATCGCTATTTGTGACCTGCCGATAAATTGGCAATCTATGGCGGGTAAAACCCACAATAATCGTGGAAATTCAGTGGGAAAATCGTGGAAAATCGCGTGGATTAGTTTAACAAGTTATAAACGACCAAACCGAAGAAAAACGTGGCCATTTGGAAGCATTTCATGACCATTTGGAATCATTTTTTCCTATGCGAGTTCATGTTTCGACCAGGGGTTTCATGTTTCGATTTTCATTGATTATTCGAAAAAAAATTATTTACAGTTTTTTGTAGGTTTCTGTGTTTGTTTGAATTTGTCACAGACTCGCAGTCATTACTAGACTACCTTATGCCGTTGTGTATAGCTATACCATATATGTTTGCAATATAAATAATATTTGAGTTTCAATATAGTTATACATACATAATTACATTCATGTTAATATTTTAAAATTAAATGAATATTTAACATTTAAAAATTCATAAATGTGTTGTAACTTGTAAGTATTTTTATAGATTAAAAAAATTCAAGAATATTCAATTATATATATAAGAAATAGATAAGATCTAAAATTCATTTATATATTTCAGGTAAGAAACTCTATGGTATGGTTATATATTGTGATTTATATGTGTATTTTTAATGTTGTTCGAAGTTTTTAACAATATAGTCACTTCTCGCATCATTTAACAATGGTTTTACATTTAATTTAAGTTTTTATTTTATGAATTTAAATGTTTTTTAAAGTACCGATAAAGTTGTCAATTAATACTGATAAACTGCCGATTCCCGATTTCCGAGTCAAAATTTGGCCTGCCAATAACGATTTTTTGAACTATGTTAAGAAACGACTTTTCAGCCCCCTGATGCTCATTCCTAGCCCCTGCATCTCACACATAAGGCACCACAAGATGTTATTTGTCACCATTTGGTGTAAGTTGCACTTTGGTGTTCCTTGTGTCCCCATTGTCCCCCTTGCATAGGTGCAATTCCACTTCAACCACACCCCAACTCTGGTTAAGCTACTAGGTAAAAGGTGAGTTAAGAATTGTGAAGGAAATTTGAATTAACTCCCCATCTCTCTAAAACACTTAACCATTTTTGATTATTCAAAGTGTTGCTGTTTTCCCTCCACAACCTCCATGGTTGCACATGAGTGCTGCTGTAGTTTTCACAGGACATCAAGCTCCCAAAATTGAGAATTGCTCATAACTCACAAATCGTGCACCCGATCTCCATCAAACTTTGCCAGTGCACTCCTCCCAAAAATTCCTTGAAGCTGGTTATAAGAGCATTGCCGTGGATTCTCTGTACAATTTACAACAAGTTGAAATTTTCAGCCCGAGAGGTTGGCTTTTTGGTTCTATGGAGTTCCATTGAAATAAAAACCTCAAAAACCGGAGCAGGTCTTGAAGTAAAACATGAACTTTTGAGACCAATTTCATTGCAATCCGACATTCAGAAGACCTGCGTCTAAAAATAGTGTGCAAGGCTTCACATGTGCAAATATAGTAAGTTCCCAAAAATGATTAACTCCCAACATCTCTACACTTCAAACAAGCAAAAACCACCAGAAAGTGAAAATTGGAAAAACTTATTAAAAATGGCCATCCTAGTCAAGACCTGCTAAAAACAAAAAGTTTTGCAATCGGGCTCGGATCACTTGTATCAACTCACATTCCACTTATCTCATTGTTTTTTCCCACAATTTCAAGGATGGGATGTCTCATGGTTCAAACATGAGAGAATGCCCTTGCATGCTCCCAAAACATCAATCTCGAGGCGAATTCTATATGGCACACTTTGATGCAAGAAGTAGGATGATCCAACTCATTCTAATTGGCACAAAAGGGGATCATCATGGTTAAACCATTCGAGCAATTGTCATAAAGGTGAATGTGAGGTTCGAAGGGGTCACGAGAAGGCATTTGATAATCTCTACATCTCAGCTCTAACCTTGTGCTCACATCTCTTTGCAGGAGAAAGACATCATGACAAGGAACAGGTCGAAATGATCCGGTATGTGTAAGAGATTTTCACTTGAAGCACAGGCTACTGAGGTACCTAAGACCATTATGTTTGTAGGATCAGGAAGTTATCGCAAGTCCATACAGTGCAAGGTCTCGCAACAGTATTTCTAAACACTCATTCTGTACTTTGGAGTGTGCTTACTTCTCACCTAAGAAGGAGATTACACCACAATGTTTTTATGCAACAAGAGGTCAAAGGCACATGGTTTCATTCAAAGAGTAATTCTTGTATCTTGAGAAGGACCTATTTCCAGGAGGTATATATGAGCAAGAAGGTGTCCAAGCATCCTAAAGTTGATTCCATTCAAGGAGATTTTTGGAGCCAGGAAGGGTAAGGGGATGATCTGCATGTGGAGTATCATGTTGGTAATAATGGGAAATCATCTCAATTTCACATTTTGCAATTCAATTAGTAACTTTCGTAAACACTCATTCAACACCTTGAAGTGTGTCCACACCTCACAGGAGGAAGCATATGCAATCACAGTAATTCAATTCAATAGGTGGTCATAGGAAAAGAATTTCATTTAGGGAGCAATCCTTCTATCTGCAAGATGAAGACCTATTTCAGTGAGTAACAGACAAACATGAAAGGGTTTGAATATCTTGGAGTTGATTTTTGGTCACGAAGGTGAATTATGAAGGCCAAGAGGAGTAAGGTAATGATCTCTATATCCTAACTCCTACCTTGTGATCAGAGAAGATCATCACGTTCCCATCTTAATAAAAATCTCATAACAATGTTTTTGAACACTTTTTGATGCCCTAGAATGTTTCCATATCTTACAGAAGGAGATTGTAATCACAGTGCTTCAAGTCAGCAAGTTCTTCATCGACAAAGGCTTTGTCTTCATTAGACTAATCAACTCTTCTCTCTCTCTCTCTTCTTTCTTCTTTCTTCTCTCTCCATATTCTAATTCTTCATTAAGAATTTACTTTTTTCACTATTTTGTCTTATTCACTTAAGTGACCTTTAATTTGATATTGTAAGAGTTTTTTTTCATTCATAAGAAAAAGGCTCACTTTTATTCACTAGGAATATGAAAGGTCACAAGTGATGAGGAAAGGTGAAAAGTCGTGTGGGGGGGGGAGATCAAAAGACATTTTGTATTGCTATAAATTGGAATGGCTTCTGCATTCCAAAGGGTTGACAATTGTTGATTGTTGTAAGTTAATGGGATTTGTATCACTACTACATCAAGCAATAAAAGATACATTTCCTCTATCTCCTTGTCTATGTTTCTCTATCCTCTCTAGTCTCCAACTTTGTAAGCATTGCGATCTTGTACAACCAAGAAGGAACTTTGTGTCCTTGATTAATGGATCTATAGAATTTTGTCTCTGGTTTATTAATCTCATTGATTGCTTACATTGTTGTGTTCTTCTAATTGAATGTGGACCTACTCTGGTTAATGTATGTGAATTCTGTAAGTCTATTCACAACATTAACCCTCTCCCTATTTCTCCTACTTCTCTTTACGTCCCCTTCACAACAAATTCCTCCTTTGTACACGTATAAGTATTTTGCCACAGGTTTAGTGGAGTATTCTTGTGTGATCCCCGGCCGAAAGACCACCCCACAATTTTAGGAAGTTTGCATTCATTAATGGGAGCCTCCCCATACCCAAGGAGGAGCTTAGCCCCGTGACCGTTGGTGAAAACCAATAATTTGCACTGCGACAAATTATTTCACCAACAAAGAAAAAGGAACTCATATGTCCCCAAGAAGGTCGGTCTTCTTTAGAAGGTTATAATTGGTTTTTGGCGCCACCTCTAGCTATTTAAAGGGGTTGCTTGGCTTAGAAGAGGTTATGCTTGCTTTTGGAATTTATTCTCTTGGAATAGGAGCATGTTTGTTTTCTCTCTCATCCATTGAGGACAAAAACCCTCTTAGAAGACCTATTAAGAATAGAACTGCTTAATAGTGGGCATAAAATGACCTTTGTCTTGATGTATGCATAACTTGGGGGCTTCCTGAAAAGGTGTAAGTACCCCTTCCTACTCAATGTACTCATTTTGTCCAGATTTGTATCAAACTAATCATGATGATTAGCTCCATGTGATGGCAAACTAGGGAGTAATAAATCTGAGATATATTTGTTCCTTGAACTTTCAATCTTCGATAATTAGTGCTTTCCCCTTTTGCAAAATCTTCATACCTTGTTCATATGTGCTTGGGATGTCTTTGTGGTTCTTACCCAAGTCTAATTCTTCATCTTTTGACTATGTATTGACTGCTGTTATAAACAGACCAACAAGCTGAATGTTATCATGTTTCTTTGAGGAAGTGGTTCCAGCCATCCCTTTCACTTTCCCTTCTTGCTCATCACCCTTCCTTTCAACATTGGATTCATCACATGCTGAAATATGATCAAGATTAACCAAAAAATGATCAATAATTACCTCATAATGTTGACTCTGCGGAACAATAATGGGAGTAAGGGCTGAATCTTCATCCTTCATTGCTCCCTTTCCTCCAAAGTGCAGACCTTGATTTGTATGCTCATTGATCTCCTCCTTTCTTGTCTCGTGCTCCACTACTTCATCAAACCCTTGTGTCACTATGGTGTTGTTTGAAAAGTCACCCAAGAGATCCACTTTGGCAAGAGGGTTGGGGGTCCTAAGACTCCAAAGGACTGCTCCCTCATAGTTACTTGCTGCTACGATATATCTTCCTCCTTAAAGGGATAGGCATGTCCATCCTTGCCTAGCAAACTTGAGAATTTGGCTCCGTCTTCCTCAAGCTCCATAGCCTCTTCTTGCTTTGCCAACAAGATGGGGCTCTTCTACACCAGGGTTGGGATATCCTTCCCATGACCCTTGTGCATGGTTCAAGGTTTTGACCAAGTTCCAATGCCTACTCTATCCTCTCTCCATCCTACAAATTCATAAAATGATAGGGCATCACGAATAACTTCCGAAAGGGCTTGATACTCCTCAAAGCTAGCTGCAACCTTGTTAACCTTTGAAACCCTAGGCTCTTCCTTGAATGTCCTTCCCCATTGTAGGTTTTGCATGGTGGAGGGAAAAGAGTCCAAAGTGTACGCTAGTCTTTTTTGCATCTTCATCAATCTGTCCATCTTTTCTTCTCCACAAAAACCCCTCAGGCTAGGAAGACCGAAGCTCTAATACCACTGTAATATCCCTTTCAAGGGTTGAAACTGAAAAAAGAGGAAACCACACAAACCCAAGTGAAGTGAAATCTGATTTTTTATAACAGCAGCTGTAATATTCTTTAAAACCCTAGGGCGAACTATATAAGAGCTTAGAATTCACCGAATAACCATGCACAACAGCTGAAAAATACTTCTAAATAATTATTTCAACTACGGCAATCAATATCCATCTAATTGGCAACAAATAAATGGAGAAAATCAGCAAAGATACACTGCTGTAATTAAATTTGTAACAGCAACAAAACAACCGCAAACAAAGGCTGAAAATAATAGATAAACCCGTCCAAAAATCACCAAAATGTAGATTCCAGCCTTATAAATTATGAAGATTTTGTAATGTCCCCAAATCGACATATTTTGCCCTCAATGGATTTAAGGAAAATCCCACAATCAAATCTAACTCACAAAATTAAAATCGGATTTTTACTATGCAGATCTGAATTTCTAATGAGAAGTGTGACTAAGGTTAAGTGAAAAAACCACACAAATCAGCCCTTATATTTAAATCTTTCGACTCAAATTTGGTACCACTAATTTATAAAGCCCAAATACGTATAAAAATGCAGATTTCTGATGTAAAAAATGAAGCAATGAATTATTTAAAAATCCTGTCTGCAACATAACTTCAAAAATTCATATCTTTTGCTAGAGATGTCCAAATGAGCTGAAATTTTGGATCTTGGGCCACAAAATATGAAGAATAATATTCCAAAATTAGTTTCGGCACAAAAACTCGAAACCCTAATTTTTCCCTAAAAATTAGGTCTCCCAACACATTTAGGGCACCAAATCATCTCCAAAAATTATGAAATTAATTTATTTCAATTCCCAAAATTAAGTACAATAAGCAACAATAAATTTCAGACCTAGAATGTCTCAACTACACTACAAACTATCCAAAAGATGGGTCACTCCAGCTGGTACAAAGAACATACAACTGCTGTAATTTTATTCTTCAACACTGCTAGAAATAGTAGAAATCTATGCAAACTCTATGGAAAATCTTGTGTAGAAATTCCTCCTAAGCTCTAAGAGGGTTTTTTGTCCTCTTGAGGAAAATACTAAGGGTTTTCGTCCTTGATATTTTGGCAAAAGCTTAAAGGCTTGAAACACAATTTAGAAAATAAAAGATGATCATAGAATATCTCTAAAGCAAGTCTACTTCTCCTTTTAAGGAAAGAAGAGACCCAAAGTGACCTTCCTTACAACCAATAAGCTTGTTTCCCTCCATTTCTCTTGTCTAGGCTTAGTCGCATTTTTCTAGAGGGAACACCCATGACTCATGAGCTTTTTACATTTTACTCGATTTTTTAATCCCCGTTGGGCAAGTCACACTTTTCCTTTAGAAAATACAATTTGCTAAGTGTTTTATCATGTATTTACTTTTTCTATACTTTATTTTATTATTAAGTTTATTAAATTACTATAAATGGTTTTTATAATGTTTATTTTATTTTTTTAGCACTTTATAATAAAATAATAACTTAAGTCACCCTTATGTTTTTCCTTTGGTCGTCGGGTAGACAAAATAGACCAAAGGTCTTCGATTGGGAAGGGGATATTACGGTCCTCCCTTCTCAACATTGTTTTCCCTCAAGAAATTTCAAATTTGTTTTATCCAAGTGCCATGCACAAGAGAAAAAACATGTTGAAGTGATCTGCAAGCCTGACACCTGTACTTGTCAAGTGGGCTAAACCTGGCCACCATATATCGTCCACAAGATGCTTATATATCTAGACTAGGAACAATGGTTCAACAAACTCCATAATGTAAACTTTGTCATGCATCTCATTATGAAAATAAATAGGCAACAATAAATAAGACACATTAGTATGTTCTTTATACCTTGGAATATCACCAACATCCTCGTCGATCTTGGTTTTCAAAATGTCCTTACTTTGCTGCCCCAAAATCCGAGTAGTCGTGTCTACAATGGGCTGAAATTCTTCATAAATCATCTGCTGCGATAAATGAGATGGCATGCTTTTTCTTCCACACCATCTTTAATCCGTGCAATCAGCCCTCCTCAGAAGGGTATTTCTATGCTCCCGGCTGCCCTCTCTTGAGAAATGTCATTCCTCATACCCTGTTGTCTTGCTTGAGTGGCTATCAACCTAGCAGTTGTAGCTCTGCTAATCCATTCCTCACAAGTTTTAAGAGTTTCCATTACATCATCCTTGCTTGCATATATAAATTTATTTTCATGTTTATTTTCAATTTCTCTAGCAAGCAAACTTTCACTAACACTAATGGGAATCATACCTTTCTCTCTACGCTCTTCTTCTTCTTCTTCCCTTGGTTGCAAATCTAATTTGTTCTCCTTCGTGGGTATGGACTCCATGGTTTCATCCTGCACATCAAATCTCTCTAGAAATTTTTGCGAGAAACCTGTAAGTGAATCAACCGATTCAATCCCTTGGGTCTTCAAAAATTGACGCCACCATGTATGTGCTTCTCCAGCCATGTACATAGAGATGAGCTCAAGAGCATCCTCTTGACACAAAGGATTAGCACGCAAAAATGTTTTAAATTCCTGGAACCAACACCTAGCAGAGATCTCCTCCGTCTCAGCAAAGAAAGGGACTTGGTACCACTTCATCATTGCCTTCAACTGCATTCAAATCTGATTTTTCTTTCCTCTCACACAGACTGGGAGGATTTCAGGCTCAGATACCACTGTAATGTCCCCAAATGGACATATTTTTCCTTCAATGGATTTTAGAAAAATCCCACAACCAAATGCAAGCTCACAAAATAAAAATTAGATTATTACTATACAAATCTGAATTTATAATGAGAAGTGTGACTAAGGTTAAGTGAAAAACCCACACAAATCAGCCCTTATATTTAAATCTTTCCCCTCAAATATGGTACAACTAATTTATAAATCCCAAATATGTATAAAAATGCAGATTTTCTGATTTAAATAAGGATGCAATAAATTATTTAAAAACCCTGTCTGCAACATAACTTCAAAAATTCATATCTTTTTCTAGAGATGTCCAAATGCGCTGAAATTTTGGATCTTGGGCCACAAAAATATGAAGAATAATATTCCAAAATTAGTTTCCGCACAGCAAACTCGAAACCCTAATTTTTCCTTAAAAATTAGGTCGCCCAGCACATTTAGGGCACTAAATCATCTCTAAAAATTTTGAAATTAATTTATTTCGATTCCCAAAATTCAGTACAATAAGCAACAATAAATTTCAGACCTAGAATGTCTCAACTACACTGCAAGCCATCCAAAAGATGGGTCGCTCCAGCTGGTACAAAGAACATACAACTGCTACAATTTTATTCTTCAACATTGCTGTAAATAGTACAAATCTTTGCAAACTCTATGGATAATCTTGTGCATAAATTCCTCCTAAGCTCTAAGAGGGTTTTTCGTCCTCTAGAGGAAAATACTAAGGGTTTTCGTCCTTAGATAATTTGGCAAAATCTCAAAGGCTTGAAACACAATTTAAAAAATAAAAGATGATCATAAAATATCTCTCAAGCAAGTCTACTTCTCCTTTTAAGGAAAGAAGAGACCCAAAGTGACCTTCCTTACAACCAATCAACTTCTTTCCTTCCATTTCTCTTCTCTAGGCTTAGTCGCATTTTTCTAGAGGGAACACCTATGACTCATGAGTTTTTTACATTTTATTCTATTTTTTAATCCCCCTTGGGCAAGTCGCACTTTTCCTTTAGAAAATACAATTTGCTAAGTGCTTTATCATGTATTTACTTTTTCTATACTTTATTTTATTATTAAGTTTATTAAATTACTATAAGTGGTTTTTATAATGTTTATTTTATTTTTTTAGCACTTTATAATAAAATAATATAACTTAAGTCACCCTTATGTTTTTCCTTTGGTCGTTGGGTAGGCAAAATAGGCCAAAGGTCTTCGATTGGGAAGGGGATATTACAGATTCAAAATATAAAATTAGATATAAATTGTGTCCTAGAAATCACCAAAGCAATATCAAACGTTAGTTTCTCCCCTAGGGAAGAGCTACAAAATTTATGTAAAGCTTTTGAAATCCTTCTTCTTGATGTCTCTAACCCAAATCAACAAACAAATCTTCAATAGATGTCTTTAATTCACCCACATGGAGAGTTTCCATTCTCTACCAAGCCACAAGGAAGGTTTTCGTCTTGCTCGGATGCCACATAAGAGGGTATTCATCCTCAAGTGGAAAGGTATTGAACAACTTGTCCAAAAAACCAATTATAGATGTAAAATGCGCCAAAGATGGATTGCAAATGGAGTCCTTCAATTCCTTTTATACTCCTTGCTTAGCTTTAAAGATCAATTAGAAGAGGACCGACCTCTTAAGCTTCACTTTATCTTTTAATTGCCTCTTTATTTCCTCCAAACCCAACTGATCTACCTCCTGAAAGAAAACATTAAATCTAATAAAAAAAAACTGAAATGAAGTGCAACTCCTTCCTTTGTTCGCTTATTCTTCTTTGCCACGGAAAGGGAATGGCAAAAAGTCTTCATTAGGCCCCAATTCGAAAAAGGGGACAAGCTGATTTGAAAGGAAATAACATATCTTTCTCTTACATGTGTTGTCTCTTTGGCTTAAATTATATTTTGTTTAGAGTGGAGAAACCTATCTTGGCAAGGGAAATTTGTATGTGTGATGCAATTGTGGCAAACCTGAAATTAATCTCTTATTCTTTATATTTCTTAGGGTCAAGATTCTGAGTTTGATGAATTTTGGTGGTGTTCTACTGTTTTTTACAAGCTTGAGGATGTTTGCTGGTTAGGGTTTCGCAATTAATTAATTCCACATACAATTCTGATTTCTAACAGCTACAATTGATTGCTAAGGGTTTTCTATTAATTTTGGCATAAGTTTGGAAGGAGTTTTGCAAGGCTTAACCCCTCTTTGAAGGGTTGTTTTCACCTAGGTAAATCGCTGCCCTAGGAAGGGTTTGAAATTCAATTTTTGCAAAGTTATAACAGCAGTGATATAAATCCGATTTGTGAGCTTTTTGCCATTTCCAGAGTCCTCCCAAAAAGGGACATTATAGTGGCTCAAACATGTAAGAATATGATTGTTTTCACCTTTAATAATTAGTATAAATCCATCCATGCAAGAAATCATACCATACACCATCAAAACATGTCTAATGTGCTCATGATACAAGTCGCCTAGGGTTAGATAGAAAGATAGCAGCTCCAAATTGCTTGAGATATTAAATAATTCCAAATATCCTTGCTTGAGGGTTTTCATCCCCAAGACAAGTTCCACAGTCAAGGGTTTTTGTCCTTGATGAGAGAGAGGAGAGGTACTACTATTAGGGTTTGGACTAATTTTTCAGTTTGCTGGTTGAGTTTGATAATTTTTCAGGTTGTCATAAATATCAGCATTGTTCCATTAGGGTCTTGGGGAAAATCCACATTCCTCAAATTTGAGCCCGAAAGGGACATTATAGTAGCACATTCCTATGCCGGTTTCCCCTTTCAATGAACATGTTGTCGTCCACTCCTGTAATATCCCCTGCCCATTCGAAGACCTTTGGCCTATTTTGTCAACCCGACAAGCAAAGGAAAAATATAAGGGCGACTTAACTCACAATAAATTATTATGAAATGCTATAAAAATAAAATAAAAAAATTATTAAAGCACTTATATTAATTTATTTGGCTTGATAGAAATAAATTATAATCCCTATGGTAAATACGATTTGCCTTAAGGGGAAAATATCATTGTAAAGGGATTTATTATATTTTATTCTTCCTAGATAGGATAATGGCAACTTGGGCCAAAGAGGAGTAATGAAGCTTAGAAAGGATAAAAATATAATTAATTTATGTATTCTCCCTAGAGAAATGCGACTTGCACTAAGAGGGAAATGTTGTTGGGAAAAACATTTAATATGGGAAAATATTAAATGAATGCATAGAGAGAATCATGAATGCTGATTGGAGGAGAAAAAAGTTGTTTTAGGTCTCTTCTTCCTTTATAAGGAGAAGTCGACTTGAGGGGAGGACATTATATGATCATTCTACAATTTCTAATTTGTGTCTTATGCTTATAGCTTTTGCATATGAAATTCTAAGAACGAAAATCCTTAGTATTTTCCCTCTAGATGATGAAAACCCTCTTAGAGATTGTGAGGGATTTCCACACAGGGAATTCTATTGTGCTTCACTGGTTTCTAGTTATTTCCAGCAGTGTTGTTTGAAGAATAAATTGCAGCAGTGATTTCCAGATTTTTCTAGAATTGGGCGACTTACTTTTTGGTCAGTTTAGGCCATTTCAGAGCCATTCCAGGTCTGATTTTGTATGCTGCTTATTGTACTGTATTTTTGGAATCAAAGGCAATTAAAATCAGAATTTTTGGAAGGGTTTAAAAAGGTGTTTCTGTCTGATTTTTTATGCAGATTTCTGAGTTATTTTGCAGCCATTGTTTACCTTTAAAAATCAGGATTATTGCATATTTGGGCTTCTAAAATTATTGTGATCAATTTGTGATATTTTTGGAATTATTAGAGAACTATTTGTACTGGGTTTTCACTCAAACCCTAGTCACACTTCTCCTAATAAATTCAGATCTGCCATAATATTAATTGCCATAACCTTTATAGATTTGTTTTTATGTTTGGGAGTGAGAGATAATAAATTATGGGTTGTTTGATGTGAGGTTTTTGCAAATACCCAAGTCGCATTTTGCAGTTTTATTTCAGGTTTGCAGAGTTTCATTTGTTCTGGCGTTGGGATTTGCTAAGAATCCGAATGAAAGTCATAATATCCATTTGGGGATATTTCACCTTCTCAGCCCTAAGAAATCCTTGAAGCCTTCTCTTTACCTCCTAAGAGGCCTAGCAAGTGCTTGCTCTTTTCTCTCGTTTGCTCAAATATCAAATCTATAATGAATTTGGGATGCATCCTAAAACTCCAACGATTTCATGCTTGATAGATCTTCAAACTACTAATTTCAAATATTGGCTTGCAAAACTACCACCTCTTTTCAAGGCTTTTTATGCCATTAGTGATGTGGATCTTCTATTGCTATTCACTCCCCAAGACTTCTACTATCGCGTCTTTATTGAAGTCTTGGGCATCGATCGCCATACCCCCTTCTTTGTTAGCCACTCTATGAATAGCAATCATTGTATCTTTGTTGTTCCCCTTGGTGAAGTTTATCGTTATGCCTATGAAAGATTTGTGCTCTGTTGTTCTCTTTTCTTTGCTTAGCATGCAGATTTTCCTAGATTAGATAATGGTTGGCTAAGGATAATTTTCTAATTAGTCTGTCGGTTGATATAGTGGGTCGTCAGTAGAGGTAAGGGAAAACTCACGGGCCAAGGAATGCTAGTCCTTCCAAGAGAAGAAGTTGGTATCCCAAAAGTCCCCCAAAAAGAAAATCCTCTTCTTATTTAGCCTTGGAGCCAAAAAGTGAGGGAGATCAGCAATACAAGTGTCTCGAAGCTTCCAAATCCAAATAGGCCTTCTAGCCAAATCCCATTCTCAACGACTGCTTGACATCCTCCACATGATCAAGCTAGAAATTTTTCTCTAGTCTATCTAGATATTCTTAAGAATTAATGAGGCTGTTATGTGAAAATTCTTAGGACTAGAATAACGGCGCATAACCCAAAAGAACCTTTGACCTTTTCTAAATGTTGTGTCGTGCCCTCGAATAATTTTATTGAAAACCTTTGGCCCAATTTTGTCTACCCAACGGCAAAAGGGTGAGTTTAAGGGTGACTTAAGTTTTATTAATTTTATTATATTGTGCAAAAATTAAAATATAACATTATAAAAGCACATATAATAAATTAATAAACTTAACATTAAAATAGAACTTAGGAAAGTGCATTTAAATAAAAGCACTTAATTAAATTGTAATTCCTAAGGGAAAATGTGACTTGCTCCATAAAGTCAAAAAATTATAAAAAATGTGTCTAAAGCCCCTTTAAAAAATGCGACTTGGCCTAGGGGAGTGCAACGAAGAGAAAGAAGCTCATTCAATGTGATGGAGGTCCACCTTGGGTCCCATTTCCTATATAAAGAAGAATTCGACCTGCTTAGAGGGCATTCCAGATTCATTTGATATTTCTCTCTTGCCTTGGAAGCTTAGAGCTTTTTGCAAATAAATCCAAGGACGAAAACTCTTAAGATTCAGCACTCTTGTGGACGAAAACCCCAAGAACATTGGGAGGGATTTCTATTCAGGGAATTCCATTGATCTTCATAGATTTTTATTATTCCAGCAGTGTGTGTTGAAGAATAAATTTGCAGCAGCAATTATCAGTTGTTCTAGAGTTGGGCGACTCGCTTTTTGGATATTCTATGCTATTTCAGAGGTATTTTCAGACCTGATTTGTATGTCATCTATTGTAGTGTTGTTTTTGAATCCAGAGGAATAAATTTCTGAATTTTCTGGAGGGTTTTAAGAGGTATTTTCAGTCAGCTTTTTATGCAAATTTCTGAACTATTTGTAGTCATTATTTGCTTCAAAAAAATCAGATTTAATACATATTTGGGCTGCTAAAATTTTAGTAATCAGTTTTTGATAGAAATAAATTTATTTGAGTAATGTTTGTGGATGCTTTTCCAGTAAATCCTAGTCGCCATTTCCAGTAAATTATTGCAGCAGTCTCGGCTGGGTATTGCATGGTTTATTTTAGCATTTTTTCTATGGAAAAATTCAGGTTTAGTGGTAGGGATCTTTCGTCGTGAGTAGTCTACATGCCATCAAAATCTGTCGAGGAGAAGATCCCTCTAGACAACGGATCACCCATTTGGAAGCAAGAGTACACCCCTGAGTGGCCACATCAATCAACCCAAGGCCACCCTTATCCTTGGGCGCAATGCAAACTTCCCATGGAACCATAGGAAGGCCCCGTGCTCCGTCGTACTTCGCACATAAATAGGACCTCAATAACTGCTCAAGCTGGAAAAACTGAGTCTTTGAGGGAAGCCAACAAGAAACATAATAAATATGAGAGGATTCTACTCAACACAATCAACTTTCCCACAAGAGGGAGATCCTTATTTTACCAGATGAGAAGCCTATGTTGTAAATGTTGTAGGACCCAATCCCACATCACCACTGGTGAGAGATCTTGTAATGTCCCTTTTAGGACCGATGTGGAAAATCTTGGATTTCCCTTGATACCCTTATGCTTCAAATACTGAAATTACCTCAAATTCAACTAGCAAACTGACAAATTATCTTTAAACCCTAACAACAATCTGATTTTTTATATTTTTATGGCATTATGCATGCAAGAACAGTTGGAAATAAATATAAAAAACCTTCAAATTATTTTATTCAAGATCCGGAACAAACATAACACAAGTGAACACACCCGAAAAATATGATTTTTGTATTTTTCAGACCAGCTGGAAATAAAATATGACAGCAGCAAATATCGTGCACCAACACAGATGAAAATAATGAATCCAAGCCCAGACATAACCACAAAAGAGTGCAAACAACTCCAAAAGTTATGAGAAGCCAAATACATCTGAAATTTGGGTTGCCGTACCCTAGAAGCCACAAACTCCCCTAAGCTGCAAGCCGCCACACTAGGAGAGGGTCTGAAAACTTCTGCCAATGCTCTAGTAGCCCTTCTATTGTGCCAACCAATGATGGAACTTTTACCCCTTTTTGCCAACCAATGATGATGCCCTAGCCCTTTTTCGGGTTGTCCTTATTCCCAAATATGAATTCTGAGTGAAACCACCAACAGAAATTGAGGGTTTTCGTCCTCAAGTGATGAAAGCTAAGAGGGTTTCCGTCCTCAATAGTTGAAAGTAGAAGCACAAGTGCTCAACTCCTAAAATCAAGATTATAGATCCCCAAATGAACCCTGTCATCCTCCTATAACTTCTCTTTCCTCTTTCTTTCAATTTTGGTGGTTGACTTGTAATATAACATGGTGTCCCCAGATTTCACCCTGAAATCTGAGACTACCCCATGTAAAAAAATTCGTACTTTTAAAATAATGGGTCGTTTTGTGTTTTTATTGCCAGAAAGTGTCTGTATTGTGTCAAGATATTCCCATAGAGTCATAGTAGCCAATTTCGCCAAATACCCAGATGCCCAAAATCGTTGTATTTTGTCGTTGGGGTTTGCTTGTGGGAAATTTGTATTTAATTATTCTAAGCCCCGTTTGAGGCAAATTGTGCTCCGATTTAACCCTATTGTGGTCTTACATGTCAATATTCCCATATTCCAGTAGGGTTTTAACCAGGAATGAATCCTGGGCTCTATCTGTGACTTTTGGCAACGTTTTGCATTTTTGGTGTTTTCCCGTTTTGTTTTTTGTGAAATTTCTCTAGGTCAATTCCTTTGCCGGTTTAATCTGATTTCTTGCCTGGAGTATCTAGAGATCACCTATGGACGTTATGCCAGAGGGAATTTGTCATAGGAGGTCTGGTTCTCTCTAAAAAGACGAAGTCATGCACGGAAAAGCTTCTTCTGGGTAGGTCGCATTTTTGGGAAAAGAAGGTTTTAAGCTACAATGGGATTTTTGGTAGCAGCAGGCAGACAGGAATTTCTTACCTGCCTTGCAAGTTGAAAATTCCCATTGTGAAATAAAAGAAAATCTCTTGAGGCATTGATGGGAATTTTTTATCTGCTTTGCAGGGTAAAAATTCTCATTATGAAAGTCAAATAGCTTAAGTGGATCGTGGGATTTTTGGAGCTACGGTGCAGGGTAAATAATCCCATTGAAAATTGGCTTTTAAAAATAGAAATGGGCTATGTCAAAAAGTGTGACCCCTTTTGGAATAGAGGGGCAGCTTTAATTGCATTCATTAATTAAATTCTTTTCCAAATTTGGCGCCCAAGCATGGGAAAAAGTCAACAAAGAAGAAGAGGATAAGGGAATTTAGAAATAGAATTCTAAAATTAAATAAATATAATTTATTTAATGCAGCCCCCTTCATGTCAAAAAGTGCGACCCATATTGAGGAAGAATAATACTTTTTAAAGTATTAATTGATGTAATTAGTTCCTATTTTTAGTGGATGAGGTCAAAGCACACTGTGAAGTCAAAGTGGACTAGAAGTAGAAAGCTAAAATTAAATAAATTTAATTTATTTAATAGCAACCATGAGCATGCACAAAATAGGAGCTCAAATTGAAGAGAAAAGCATGTTAATTAATTAATTAATTGTCAGGAATAGGAGGGACAATAATTAATTATAGAATGATGAAGGTTATATAAGCATGGGCTACCATAAGGATGAATTAATTAATTTTTTAGCAAGGAAGTGCAGCCCAGACAATTTTGGCGCCCAATTAAGGAGGAATTTTGCTCAGAAGAAGGTGTTTTCACTGCCAGAAAGCTTCAAAGTTTGGCACCTATGTTTGAAGGAGCTTGATTTGTGTCTGATTAATTGTCTGCATAGTGGTACAGGTGCTCAGGTGAAGTTGACAAAATTCATGCTTGCTTTGCATGCAAATAAAACATCAAATTTTGGGGCAGCAGGGTTGATATATGCAGATTTTTATAGTTAAAATCAAGTGTTCATGTTCCGGTTGTCATCTTTGTCTGAATTAATTGCAGGAATTCATTACAGGTGCTTTTATAAGAGAAAGGGGGCCTAAATCAATGTCCAATACATTGAACATATCCTCCGAATCTGAAAAAATCTCCAGATCTACACAAGTTGTAAAGAATTCCGGCCGAATAAAGAGAAAAAGAATTGCTCAGACAAAGACAGATTCGGCCATGGCAAAGCGGGATGAAAAAGAAAGCTCAGCAGATTCATGCATCACTTCTAAGTTTGCTAACATTGGAGATACAGATCTAGGTCTAGAACCTCTTTCCGAATTGATTTACAGATCCAGAGCTGTAAAGACTTCTCTCATGCATGCAGTCAAAAGCAGTGGAATTATTCGAGCTGCAGCATTTCCATTCACAGCCCAGTTGTCAGAATTCGTCATGGAGTGCGCT
The DNA here is from genome assembly GCA_019776745.2 of Taxus chinensis. Taxonomy (NCBI): domain Eukaryota; kingdom Viridiplantae; phylum Streptophyta; class Pinopsida; order Cupressales; family Taxaceae; genus Taxus; species Taxus chinensis. The sequence goes on along the minus strand of CM034156.1, from coordinate 325,840,479 downwards.
AGGTCTTACCACCCATTATCTAGATCAGTCTGAGATGCTACGGGGAAGACAATAATCCGGCTGGACGCACAGTTCATCAATTATTGTCTGAAGATTCCAACACAAGTAGTGACTACTATTAGCATACAGGATGCTGACAACAAATGGGAAAAGCATAAAGTTGACTGTTTGGGCATAATGAATAGCAAATACATGAAGAAGCCCAGATCTCCATCAAGGTTCCCGAGAACTCTTCCACAGTCCAATCTGGTACAATAGGTGGATGGTATTGCCAAATTGTTATGCAGGGTAAATGGCGAAGGTAACGCTCACAACTTCCGCACATAGATGTATGCTTTCATCAGAACCATTGAAATCAACAAAGCAGATTCAATAATCAATTTGTCGAAAATCATTAGTGACACCATTGGTGAGCAGCTCCGGAATGTGAGGCGTACTTACAGCTTCAAAATGACTTCGTATTTGGTATATGTAGCAACTTCACAGGGTGTCTTCTCCAAGCTGGATAAACGTGGTGTTCTTTCTAAGGATCCTATTTTCAAGTGCTATCCATAGTTTACTGTACCCGCATGCAATAAAGATTACAAGGTGGTCAACGATGGATTCTTCTATGGATTCATTTACAGGCTGGACGGCGATCTAAAGGCCAACAAGGTGAGCAAGGAAGCATGGGAAGTTGTGTCCAGAATTGGCAGTGTCTTCATCCAATTTGCGGATTTTACATACCTCTTTTCAGGAGAACCAGTTAAGTTGCCCAAATACCCGAGTGATAGATTGGTCATCATGGAGTTGAGCAGACAACTTGTGGAGATGCATGACCTACAGTCGCAACGGCACAAGTCTACAGGCTTCTTCCCGATCACTATGGGCTATTACAGCTGCCAGAGTATTCATAAAGCCCGAGGAATTGAAGCGGAAATGTTCTCTAAGTACGAGCAGAAGTTTTTCCCAGCACGACTGAACTTTGATCCATTTGGAGTGGCAAGGAAGACAATCTCCCAAGAATACACGCATGTGCCTTCATTGGAAGATTTCCGGATGAAGTGCAGAAGCGAGTACGAGGTTAGAAAGAAAGATTTCAGCAGGTTATCAGCGCGGCAAGTGTTTGACTTTGGATTAGCACGGATACCTACGGATCTTAAAGATGATGGGCCTGTGTTACTTGGCACATACCATCGGATAGGAGGAGATAGAGTTGTACTTTAGGAGAGCGTAGGTGGCTACCATACGATCAAGGAAAGGTCTGCCGCCGTTCTGGTCAATACTTCAAACTGGTTGCTGACGAAGAGATATTGCCTTGATGAAGCATTAATGAATCAAATCACGGGAAATTTTGGCACAGGAAGCACGAAGGAGAAAGCAGCAGAAGGCCTGAAAAGATTAAAGTGCACAGAAAGTCTCATTCGAAGGAGAAGATCACTTTTACTGCTATGGTGTTAGTTCCGACTTCTCCAGCATCAAGTACTTCACCGACTGTCGCACCTCAGCAGGATACTGCCATTCCTCCGTTGAATCCAGCAACATTCATCTTTTCTCCTCAGCCACTCCGTTCAGTACCTCTTCCTGAAGAAACGTTGAAGCTGTAAATGGCAGAATTTGAAAGAGCTTTGTCTTTGGATAATTCAGAGGATGACAGCCACAACACTATAGCAGTTTCAAATGGAGAGGAATCAGAGCGTGAGATAGTGGTACACTTGGCAACTTCTCATTCTCCGAGAAGCAATTTCTCAGAATGGTTGGCTTCGCAGTTGGTTCTAAAGGCTAGAGAGGAAATCAACTTGGAGGAACACGACTTGCAGCTGCTCCTGAATCTAGGCGGAAAAGACAGAAAACCTAAAGTTGCTAAGGTAACTTCAAGGTTGATCATTGAAGAGTTGGGGCAGAAGTTCGCTGAGGTGTCAGTTCCAGCAGAAGGAAAGAAGAAGGATGAGCTCACGGCAGAAGATATAACAGTGACCAGAGTACCCATAGGTCAAGCCACCACAGAAGAATTGAAGCAAGACACGCAAACATTGATAGATGCTCTATTCATTAGGCTTGACAAAGAAAAGACAGAGAAATTTGAACTTCAAAAGCAAGTATCTCAGTTGTACGAAATTATTGCCAAGGTTGTCAAATCTTCCATTCAGCAAATTTTAGCACAAAAGCAGATGAGTGATCATCTGATGCAGGAAGTGGAAGATGCAAGTAACCAGGTTAAAGCTATTGACGAATGGAAGAATCTAATCATTCGCCAAGCTTTTGTACAACTCGGAGAGGTGGCAGCCCGTCTATAGGTTATGAAAGATGCATCAGATCAGCTAAAGCAACTGGTGACAAGCACGATAGATATGAACACAATTGCTGAGAGTAATCTGAGTACTTTGGTCGAAATAAATAAGCTGCCGAGAGAGGTGTTGATTGCGGAACGAATTGTACCCGATGGATCAGTTGAGAATGGGAAGCAGCTTGAGTTTGCAGTATCTTTCTGTTTGGAGATCTGTAGAATTATGCTGAAAAGGATGCAGACACTCGAGAGTATAGCATCATCTTTACTAGACAATGTCATTGCTTTCACCAATGAGGAAGTGGTCGGAAACGTTTCTTCGTACACAAGGATCATTCCTAGCAAAGTACCTGATTCCCTAGAGGGATCTCTTCTGATGGTGTAAAGGAGAATTGATGGAGCTGTTAGGCCTTTCACTATAGATTCCATCAGTAAGTTGGTGATGCTGCAGTCAGATATTGAGAAGTTCGGGCCTAGCTTGGAGGATGTAGAAGCATGCATCAGGGTATTGAATGAAGGCTTGCTGCAATTCAGGACAGAAAAGGAAGTTGTGGCTAAGATAGATGGGAAGTGCTGAATTACATGTTCGACAAGTATATTCAGTATTGAAACAAAAAGATGTAGATGTCACAGCTGGTGAATCTTTCTTCTTCTACTCTTTCTTCTATTTTTCACATTCCCGGATATAATTGTAAAACTTTAGAGTTATTGGTTTTGAAACCATTAATTTAAGTTATGTGGAACGATTCTATTAATTAAGTGACAGATGTGTATAAGTTTGACTATGGATCCGGATGCATGTCACTTGAAGAGGAATTAGAGGAAGATGATTGCCAGATGTTATCTTTACTTCTTGTTTATGTTCTAGTTCAGTTGAGTTTCCCATTTGTATTTTTTCCCTTCTACATTCTATAAGTAGAGGAAGAACCTTTGGGTTAATGATCAAAATTTGTAAGCAGCATTATTGTGTTCCAGACTTTATGCTGAAATCCCTAATAGCTATTTGAAGCAAAGGAATACAAAGGAGCAGATTTCCGGATAACTTTGTGTCACGGTGCATTTTGTTTCAAACTTTTTATCTCAAATCTACTTATAAACTTTGGGTTATTTTAGATCTAGATCTGAAGTTGACTTTGCTTATAATTTTGTGTGTTAATATCTATTGGTCCTGTCTATGTGCATGCAATCAACTCTGTAATCTATTGATTGGGTTGCACATCTTCCCTATTTCTTTCCTATTTTTATTATTTTCCTTCTTCAGTAGATATTTCCTTTATTTAACAGCTGCAAAACTATACAGCTATGGTTCATGAGCTGTATGGTTAAAGTAAAACCCCAAAATAAATACTAGCATGCTAATTGCAATCACCACCATTCGTGTCGGAATCTTCAAACAATAATTAATAAAATGTGCATTCAGCCTGATTATTGTCTTTCCCGCAGCATCCCGGATTGTTCTGGAAAGAGGATGATATGACCTTGCACACTCCATAACAAATTCGGGCAACTGAGTTGTGACTGGGAATACTGATGCTTGAATAATTCCATTGCTTTTTATTGCCCGCATGAGAAATGTCTTTCCAGCCCTGGATCTGTCAATTATTTCGGAGATGGGTTCAGGGCCTATTTCCGTGTCATTGATATCAGCGAATTTGGAAGCTATGCATGATTCTGCTGATCATTCTCTTTCATCATGGCTGGAGAAATCTTTGTCTGAGCAATCTTTGTCTATGTTTTTTTCTTTTAATCCTGCCAAAATTCCTTGCAACTGGATCAATTTGTGCAGATCTAGCAATTTCTTCAGATTCGGAAGATATACTCAATGCACCGGACATTGATTTGAACTCCCTTTCACCTGTATCAACACCTGTAATGAATACCTGCAATTATTTCAGACAAAGATGAAGTCCAAAGCATGAATACTTGATTTCTGTCACCAAAAATCTGCATATGAAGCCTGCTACCCTAAAATTTGAAGCTTCGCTTGCAAAAATATTTTTAAATTCACATGGGCACTTATAGTAACATGCAGATAATTATCATAGCATAAATCAAGCTATTCCAACCCTAGGCGCCAAACCTTGAAGCTTCCTGACAATGAAAAACACCTTCTGATGCACAAATCCTCCTTTCCTTGGCACCAAAACTGTCTGGGCTGCAATCCTTAGCAAAAAGAATTAATTGCTTCTTTATTATGGCAGTCCATGCTTATATAACACTCAGCATTCTATTATTAATAATTGTCCTTATTCCTGGAAATTTAATTAATAAACAATCATGTTTATTCACCCAAATTGGGCGCCCAATTATGCATGTTGTTGGCTGCCTTTAAATAAATTTATTTTATTTATTTTTAACATGCATACATGATCTATTTTCAGCTCACCCCCTTGCATTGACTTTCATCCCATTCTTGGTGCCAAAATTAGGCAGAGAAGCTATTAATAAATACCATTAAAAGCATTATTTAATGCCTAAATGGGTCCCACTTTTTGGCAAGGGTGAATGCTAAAAATAAGAAGTCAACTTTGATGGGATTTTATACCCTACATTGCAGCTCCAAAAATCCCTTCTTTCACTTAAGTTGTTTGACTTCTATAATGGGAATTTTTACCCTGCAAGGCAGGTAAGAAATTCCCGCCTTCCTGCCACTGCCAAAATTCCCATTATCAAATTAAAACATCTCCCAAAAAGTGCGACCTGCATTAAAATTAGCCTCCGTTGATAAAGTCACATTGATAAAGTGTGACTTGCATGGGCGAATAAACCTCTTTGGTGGGAAAAGTTAGCCTACCAAGCAGGTAGAAAATTCTCATCGGTGCTTTAAGTGATTTTTCTTTATTTTATAATGGGAATTTTTACCCTGCAAGGCAAGTAAGAAATTCCCGCCTGCCTGCCGCCTCTAATTTTTCCATCGCACCTTAAGTGACTTTGACTTCATGGGAAAAAGTACCCTGCAATGCAAGGCAGGTAAGAAATTTTTGTCTTCCTGCCACTACCAAAAATCTCATTGCAGCTTAAACTCATTCATTCCAAAAAGTGCGACTTGCCTAGGAGAGGCTTTTTGTGCACGACTTCATCCTTTTTGGTCAGAAGTTTGCATTTTGAGGCTGATTCCTTCTGGTGTTGAGGTCGTAGATGATCTCCAGATGCTTCAAGTAATTAAACAAGCTATACTGGACAAGGAACAGACCTAGGGAAATTTCACAGAGAAACTGCGGAGAAACTGGAGAAAAACGCAAAAGAAATAAATAAAAGCGAAAAACATTGCCAAAAAGTTGCAGACAATGCTCTGAATTCATTCCCGGTGAGAATCCTATCAGGATGTGTGAATACTGGCATGCAAAACTTCAACAGGGTTCAACCGGAGCACAATTTACTTCAAACGGGGCTTTATTTATTTAATAAATAAGTAAATAAAAATTTCCCGCAGACAAAACTTGGCGAAGGGATAAAATAAGTTTCAACATCTGGGTATTTGTCGAAATTGGTTCATATGATTCACTGGGAATATCTTAACATAATACAGACATATCCTGGCAATAAAAACATGAAAAGACCCGTTATTTTAAAAAAGAACGAAATTTTTTCACATGGGTAGTCCCAGATTTCAGGGTGAAATCTAGGGACACCACAATGGTATGCTAGAGAACTAATGCTCACCATTTATGGAGCACTCTTTGAAGCCAAGTCATACCCTTGAGAACAAGATTATAAGGGCAAACATCATTGTTGGGGCAACAAGGTGTTTATTGTATAAAGTGGGTAAGCCATATGAGTTCTTTGTTGGCTTTCGTATGTTTCCTATACAACATTGCTTGGCACCCAATGAATTTATTCAAGGATCACTAGTGCATAGAAGTTTACATATTTCCACGAAGTTGATTCATGGTCATCATTCACCAAGAATGGATTGGGGATTGAACTACATACAAAGTTTTGTGGTTGTGCACTTGAGTTATTTTCAATTTGCTGAAGTTGGGGGTAAAGTTACAGTCATTATATGGTCATTTTCAGCCTCTAGATTGCTATTATTTCTTGATTTGGTAAGAATTTTGAAGTATGACAGTTGCTGCCATGTTATTTTCATTGCTGTCATAAACTTTTTCAGCCCCCTTATCACTTCCACAGATGGATTTCCAGCCATACATTGGAAGGGATTGTTGTTGACACTTGATGTTGATTTACGCAAGGTTATTTTGAGATGGATTCCAGCCACTTTAATTCTGAATTTTGAGTGGAAAAGGCATGACTAAAACACTCTTTGGGGCAACATGATGATATTTTGGGATGACCAATATATGGATGAGAGTTGTGCAAGTACAAAGAAGAATGAGCAGTTGAGATTCCTTTGGGATCCGGGTACTTGCAATTGCTTGAGGACAAGCAATTTTTGGGAAGGGAGGACTGTAATGTCCCTTTTTTTCCACTTGAGAGCTAATATTTGATCTTCTTGTCATTCCTTCTCCATGGAAAAGAAGTAAAGAAGATGGAGGAGAACCTTGAGCTTCCTCGTGCATTGTTTTTCTAATATTTTTATATTTTCTTTTAGTGTTTTCTTTCTTATAACAGGTCGGCTGGGTTTTAATTAATTAATGGAAGCTAATGAAGGAAAAGAACATCTTTAAGAGGTCGGTCTTGCTATTCCAAGCCATGGCACCAAAAGGAGGATATAAAAGAAGATTAGAGGGTTCATTTGAGATATTTTTTTAAAAATCGGAACCGGACTGATTCAAACTTTATGAATCTGTTTACTAAAAAACACATAAAAATTACATTTTTAATGAAAACAATATATTTGAAAGATTAGAAACCATGATTCCGACAATTACACACAAAATATGCAAAGTTTGTTCATGTATATACTATATAACATGTAAGAAAGGTGTTTATAGCAAAATTGTGGTTTAGGTCAGCTAAAAAGCTAAACTTTTAATTAAAAATTAGTTTTTTTGTAAAATTAGCTTCGTATTGCAGTGCATTTTCCATCTCGGCCAGTTCAGAGCAAAACTGGACCGGTTTGGTACCGAAACGGCCGGTTCCTTACAGAACCGGCCAATTCGGTAACAAACCGCGTCTATCATAGAAGTCCAGTTTGTAGACCGGTTTGAATAAGAAGGGTTTTGAACCGGTCAGTTGGGCCGGATCACAAGTAAGTTTGACAAGAGTTTAAGTAGACAGGTGACTTGAGACAACTAGTATAAGCATTGCCACGATTTTATCTTAGGTGAGCATAGCAAGCTAGGAGCTCCATGTTCATGCACTAGTGGACGACACCCATTGGCATAGTGATTGAGTCATGGACGAGAAGTCCTGTAGCATATTGACTAGTGAGAAGTTGAAATGACACGGTTGATTTGGAGAGTATAGTGTGTCATGATCATGAGTTCTATGCAATTGTAGGAGAACTTAAGACATGCGGAGGCAACCTACCTTGAGTAGGCCGTTTAGAGGGTTTGGTGAATTGTACACTAACCATTTTTACGCTTTGATAATCTCAATTATCATACAGTTCTAAGGAAGGTTGAATCTCAAGGTATATAATGAAGTTTGGTGGAGTACCTACAAGGCTAAATCTACGTTTTCTTGTTGCCGCACATGATTGGTAAATCTAATTAAGGTTGCCAATCCAGTCGATGATGCAGTCGCGGTCAAGGTTCCCAAGTGAAGTTGAATCTTACGGATGTGTACAGATATCGAGAGGCATAAATTGTGGCAAGATTACCATCAAGTATAGTATTTCCATTGCCACGCATGGTATTGTCTTAGTGGCACAAAGTATTTTAGCAAATTGATTTAAAGCAGTGGTTACAATCAAATTGCATACTAGAGATCAGAAATGAACAGAAGATGGTGTTTGGTTAAGATGCACGAAGGATTGGTATGAGTGGCTAGTTATGGTCATTACAGTTTAAGCAACTCACCAAATACCTATATATGAGCTTCGCTTGAAATGCAATGCTTTCAAATTCCTGCTATCATGCAAGGCCTTTTCCTTGTCACTTGTTGGAACAGTCCGATTTTGATCTTTCACCACAGACCACCATTCTGTTGCATATAAGACAAGTGTTGCAGTGGTTGCATGAGAAGAAATATCTGGGATCTTGTGATTTCCAATTGAAGAGTTTGTTAGCCAATTCGATCCATAGAAAGTGACATAAAATTGTGACACTTTGGATCATCGTCGACGGAGTGCATAATTGACTTGCACGCTAGTTTATCATGGGACTATAAATGTCTAGCTTTTACTCTAATAGCTTCATCAAGGACAATTCAGCAAAACTGTGTGTTCCTAATCATAGAGATTCAATTTGCAAGGCGAAATTTCAGGAGGAAATATATTGAAAATGGATCCAGTGTGCAGAGCACGCAGTTATTCATGGGTTGATCTAGCTTTTACCTACTCGCTTCATCAAGGTCTTCAGCGGAGTCAGTGTAGTCCCTTATCATAGAGACCACCTAATGTCCCCAATGGACATTATTTTACCCCTAAACGGATTTTAGGCAATCCCAACTTTAAATATGCAAAATACAGACAAATTGCAGCCAAACAGAAATCTGATTTTTGCAGAAAATTAAATCTAGGGCAGCGAACAGAAAATAATGGATAACTCCAAAAATACTTGCTCAAATCTCTTGAAATTTTAAATAGAGCTTGCTAATACAATAACAGATATTATAGAACTGTTTTTGGAATTTTTCGAATAACAGAATGCTGCCAGAAATTTACAGCGTGCCCTAAACAACTGAAAACTTCTAAAATTAATATCTTTTGCTAGAGAAGTCCAAATGAGCTGAAACTTTGGATCTTGGGCCACAAAAATATGAAGAATAATATTCCAAAAATAGTTTTCGCACAGCAAACACGAAACCCTAATTTTGCCCTAAAAAGTAGGTCGCCCAACACATTTAGGGCATCAATTCAGCTCCAAACTTGACAAGCTAGGGTAGATCTCTCACTACCGAAGAATGCCCTGCTAGCTAGGGATGGATCTCTCACCACCGAAGCTAGGGTTCCTGTGGGATCTTACTCCACAAGCTGGATATTTGCAAACAGCAGTTGCACATGAAAGAATATGCATAAGCTACAAGCTTAAGACACAAATTAGAAAATATCAAATGGTATGGAATATCTTTCCCTTCAAGTCGACTTCTCCTTATAAAGGAAGAAGAGACCCAAAACAACCTCTACAATATCCAATTAGTTCCCAAGGATTTTCCCTATGCAAGCATTTAATATTTTCCCATATTAAATGTTTTTTCCAACAACTTTTTCCCTCCTAATGCAAGTCGCATTTTTCTAGGGGAAATACATAGTAAAATGGGCATTTATCCTTTCTATGTTCCCATTCCCCCTTCTAAGGCAAGTCGCCTTTTCACCTAGGATGGATAACAATTTATATTTGGGCCTTTTCCATCCTTGATTTAATAATTATTAAGTCATATAAATTATTATAAGTGCTCTATATATTTTTTTCTTTTATTAATGGCACTTTATAATAATTAAATATAACTTAAGCCACCCTTATATTTTTCCTTTGGCCGTCGGGTTGACAAAATAGGCCAAAGGTCTTCGAATGGGAAGGGGATATTACAATCCTCCCTTCCCAAAATTGCTTGCCCTCAAGCAATTCTGATCTTGTTTTGTCCAAGTGTCATGCACAAGAGACAAAACATGCTGAAGTGATCCGCAAGCCTGGCACCTGTTCCTGTCAAGTGAACTAAAACTTGCCACCATATATCATCCACAAGATGCTCACATACATATACTTGGAGCAATGGTTCATCAAACTCCATAATGTAAACTTTGGCATGCATCTCATGATGAAAATAAATAGGCAACAATAAATAAGACACATTAGTATGCTCTTTATACCTTGGAATATCACCAACATCCTCGCCAATCTTGGTCTTCAAAATGTCTTGACTTTGCTGCCCCAAAATCTGAGTATTCGTGTCTACAATGGGCTGAAATTCTTCATAAATCAGCTGCTGCAATAAATGAGATGGCATACTTTCTTCCACACCATCTTTAATCTGTGCAATCAGCCCTCCTTTGAAAGGTATTTCCATGCTCCCGGCTGCCCTCTCTTGAGAAATGACATTCCTCATACCCTGCTGCCCACTAAGTGAAGACATCTTTTCCTTGAACTCTTGTAAGTGTTGTCTTGCTTGAGCGGCTATCAATTTAGCAGCTCTAGCTCTGCTATTCCACTCCTCACACCTTTTTAGAGTTTCCATTACATCCTCCTTACTTGCATATACAAATTTCTTCTCTTGAGCTGGAATAATTTCTCTAACAAGTAAAGTTTCATTAATGCAATTATTTTTCTCAATGGAAATCATACATTTTTCTCTATAAGCTTCTTCTTCTTCAAATGAGTTCTTTTGTAATTCAGGTACCGGCATATGATGACCTCGCTTGGGCTTGCTACCAATCTTCATCATGCAATAATCTGGAAATGGCATATTATCTCTGAAACCCTTACTCAAAGATTGGTATTTCCTCCAACAAGAATCCTCATCAATCACCTCTATTGGATGCCCTTTATTATTGTTCTCACCTTTTTCCTGATTGTCCCAAGACCTGCTTTGATTTAAATTCTGAGTGAGCTGGCTCAAATAAAGGTTAGTGGTTTCCTGTTGTTTCACCATGTTGGTGAACATTTCCTTCATAAAACCCATATTGAAATCTTTCCAATTTGCCATATTTAACCCACACAGGCTGGAGGAACAACAGCTCTGATACCATTTGTAATGTCCCCAATGGACATTATTTTACCCCTAAACGGATTTTAGGCAATCCCAACTTTAAATATGCAAAATACAGACAAATTGCAGCCAAACAAAAATCTGATTTTTGCAGAAAATTAAATCTAGGGCAGCGAACAGAAAATAATGGATAACTCCAAAAATACTTGCTCAAATCTCTTGAAATTTTAAATGGAGCTTGCTAATACAATAACAGATATTATAGAACTGTTTTTGGAATTTTTCGAATAACAGAATGCTGCCAGAAATTTACAGCGTGCCCTAAACAACTGAAAACTTCTAAAATTAATATCTTTTGCTAGAGAAGTCCAAATGAGCTGAAACTTTGGATCTTGGGCCACAAAAATATGAAGAATAATATTCCAAAAATAGTTTTCGCACAGCAAACACGAAACCCTAATTTTGCCCTAAAAAGTAGGTCGCCCAACACATTTAGGGCATCAATTCAGCTCCAAACTTGACAAGCTAGGGTAGATCTCTCACTACCGAAGAATGCCCTGCTAGCTAGGGATGGATCTCTCACCACCGAAGCTAGGGTTCCTGTGGGATCTTACTCCACAAGCTGGATATTTGCAAACAACAGTTGCACATGAAAGAATATGCATAAGCTACAAGCTTAAGACACAAATTAGAAAATATCAAATGGTATGGAATATCTTTCCCTTCAAGTCGACTTCTCCTTATAAAGGAAGAAGAGACCCAAAACAACCTCTACAATATCCAATTAGTTCCCAAGGATTTTCCCTATGCAAGCATTTAATATTTTCCCATATTAAATGTTTTTTTTTCCAACAACTTTTTCCCTCCTAATGCAAGTCACATTTTTCTAGGGGAAATACATAGTAAAATGGGCATTTATCCTTTCTATGTTCCCATTCCCCCTTTTAAGGCAAGTCGCCTTTTCACCTAGGATGGATAACAATTTATATTTGGGCCTTTTCCATCCTTGATTTAATAATTATTAAGTCATATAAATTATTATAAGTGCTCTATATATTTTTTTCTTTTATTAATGGCACTTTATAATAATTAAATATAACTTAAGCCACCCTTATATTTTTCCTTTGGCCGTCGGGTTGACAAAATAGGCCAAAGGTCTTCGAATGGGAAGGGGATATTACAATCCTCCCTTCCCAAAATTGCTTGCCCTCAAGCAATTCTGATCTTGTTTTGTCCAAGTGTCATGCACAAGAGACAAAACATGTTGAAGTGATCCGCAAGCCTGGGCACCTGTTCCTGTCAAGTGAACTAAAACTTGCCACCATATATCATCCACAAGATGCTCACATACATATACTTGGAGCAATGGTTCATCAAACTCCATAATGTAAACTTTGGCATGTATCTCATGATGAAAATAAATAGGCAACAATAAATAAGACACGTTAGTATGCTCTTTATAGCTTGGAATATCACCAACATCCTCGCCAATCTTGGTCTTCAAAATGTCTTGACTTTGCTGCCCCAAAATCTGAGTATTCGTGTCTACAATGGGCTGAAATTCTTCATAAATCAGCTGCTGCAATAAATGAGATGGCATACTTTCTTCCACACCATCTTTAATCTGTGCAATCAGCCCTCCTTTGAAAGGTATTTCCATGCTCCCGGCTGCCCTCTCTTGAGAAATGACATTCCTCATACCCTGCTGCCCACTAAGTGAAGACATCTTTTCCTTGAACTCTTGTAGGTGTTGTCTTGCTTGAGCGGCTATCAATTTAGCAGCTCTAGCTCTGCTATTCCACTCCTCACACCTTTTTAGAGTTTCCATTACATCCTCCTTACTTGCATATACAAATTTCTTCTCTTGAGCTGGAATAATTTCTCTAACAAGCAAAGTTTCATTAATGCAATTATTTTTCTCAATGGAAATCATACCTTTTTCTCTAGAAGCTTCTTCTTCTTCAAATGAGTTCTTTTGTAATTCAGGTACCGGCATATGATGACCTCGCTTGGGCTTGCTACCAATCTTCATCATGCAATAATCTGGAAATGACATATTATCTCTGAAACCCTTACTCAAAGATTGATATTTCCTCCAACAAGAATCCTCATCAATCACCTCTATTGGATGCCCTTTATTATTGTTCTCACCTTTTTCCTTATTGTCCCAAGACCTGCTTTGATTTAAATTCTGAGTGAGCTGGCTCAAATAAAGGTTAGTGGTTTCCTGTTGTTTCACCATGTTGGTGAACATTTCCTTCATAAAACCCATATTGAAATCTTTCCAATTTGCCATATTTAACCCACACAGGCTGGAGGAACAACAGCTCTGATACCATTTGTAATGTCCCCAATGGACATTATTTTACCCCTAAACGGATTTTAGGCAATCCCAACTTTAAATATGCAAAATACAGACAAATTGCAGCCAAACAGAAATCTGATTTTTGCAGAAAATTAAATCTAGGGCAGCGAACAGAAAATAATGGATAACTCCAAAAATACTTGCTCAAATCTCTTGAAATTTTAAATGGAGCTTGCTAATACAATAACAGATATTATAGAACTATTTTTGGAATTTTTCGAATAACAGAATGCTGCCAGAAATTTACAGCGTGCCCTAAACAGCTGAAAACTTCTAAAATTAATATCTTTTGCTAGAGAAGTCCAAATGAGCTGAAACTTTGGATCTTGGGCCACAAAAATATGAAGAATAATATTCCAAAAATAGTTTTCACACAGCAAACACGAAACCCTAATTTTTCCCTAAAAAGTAGGTCGCCCAACACATTTAGGGCATCAATTCAGCTCCAAACTTGACAAGCTAGGGTAGATCTCTCACTACCGAAGAATGCCCTGCTAGCTAGGGATGGACCTCTCACCACCGAAGCTAGGGTTCCTGTGGGATCTTACTCCACAAGCTGGATATTTGCAAACAGCAGTTGCACATGAAAGAATATGCATAAGCTACAAGCTTAAGACACAAATTAGAAAATATCAAATGGTATGGAATATCTTTCCCTTCAAGTCGACTTCTCCTTATAAAGGAAGAAGAGACCCAAAACAACCTCTACAATATCCAATTAGTTCCCAAGGATTTTCCCTATGCAAGCATTTAATATTTTCCCATATTAAATGTTTTTTCCAACAACTTTTTCCCTCCTAATGCAAGTCACATTTTTCTAGGGGAAATACATAGTAAAATGGGCATTTATCCTTTCTATGTTCCCATTCCCCCTTCTAAGGCAAGTCACCTTTTCACCTAGGATGGATAACAATTTATATTTGGGCCTTTTCCATCCTTGATTTAATAATTATTAAGTCATATAAATTATTATAAGTGCTCTATATATTTTTTTCTTTTATTAATGGCACTTTATAATAATTAAATATAACTTAAGCCACCCTTATATTTTTCCTTTGGCCGTCGGGTTGACAAAATAGGCCAAAGGTCTTCGAATGGGAAGGGGATATTACAAACTAACATTTTGTAAAGTTGTAGAACTTTACATTGAATTTTTTTCTCTTAAACAATACAGATCTTCCTATGCTTGGGTTTCTTCTCACTTTGTATTCACTGCTCGCTCCAGGTTGGCCCATATTATTTTAGAGAATCTCCATAACACATGAAAGAAGGAATAATGCACATAACACTAACAGCAAATGATATTCATTGAGGCACCAATTATCTTACATTCAGGTCTCAAACTATGTACTTATACCATTTGAAAATTGAAATGCAATAAAGCTACTAAGATTAGATTTTATCAGACTAATCAGAAACAGACTATTAGACTCAAGAATCTGATCACCACTTAACTATTTTTAACATCTACCTCAAATGGAGATGAGCTAAGTCCAACTCAGGTGGCATGCTCCATAATACAATTTTTTAATTATAATTTGTTGTACCTGACTTTGTATTACTCTATAGAATTTTAACTGCATAAAATGAATGTTGACATGAAATTGAAAAGATAGAATCCCGGCCTTTCACCAAGTGCACTATTTCTTGAATACTTGACAGAGATTCTGCAGTTTTAAAGCAGGTGGCCTTCTCTTGGACTTGATTTATTTTGAAGTGCTTCTTTTCACGAACTTGTTTCACTATGGACTCAACTTCTCTATGATGTTCCTAAAGACAAACTCGTTTTTGTTCTTACACCAGATTGAAAAAGAAGATGAAAACCTGGGTTTTATATACTTTACCAACTTCTCTGCTTCTCAATACAGGATAGAAATGGCTTATTGAAATACAGGTAAAAAGTTTCACAATGGACCACCATTGATCTTCAATGTTGTGGACTTTCATGTGTGTGAATGACTTTCACATACAAGTTTCATCTGGGCCGCCTTGAGACTTGAATTTTATGTGCACATACAATCTAACAATTGAATGCTGGCCTCAACACGTCTCAACAAGAGCATTTAATTTTGATTGTGGCACGGCCATCTTCAATTCCTGGCAATCAACATGGATATTCAAAATCCAACATGCCATAAATAAATTTCTTCTATCTACTACATCAAAAAATTTCTCTCCATATTACATGTCTTTCATAATCTCATTTAGAAGTCTTCATTAATGTAGAAAACAAAATGTGTGAGAAGAGTATGACAGTTAGAAGGCAGTTACAGGGCCATTTTATGTGTGTGTATGTGTGTGTATGTGTATGTATATACACACATATGTAATGTCCCCTTTTCTAAATTAAAATTAAGTTAATAATATTTAAAGTTGGGCCCGGCCAATTCTTCATTTTGGGACAACTTAATAATATTATTTTTAAAATAAAATGTATTTTTAAATATTAAAGTACAAAAAAGACCCTTAGCCTATTTTCATTATTTTTGAATCAGCAAAGAGGGAGAGGTCGTCCCTCTTTAGGAGGGAAAAACAAATGTTAAAAAAGAAATAAAGAGGCCTACATGGAGCAGTCCACAAAGAAAGGAGAGAAAAGACTATAAAAGCAAATGTTGGGGCTCATTGTGATTATCATCTTATAAATTATATATTTCTTTTTTGGAAATTGGAGCATTGAGTTCTCATTTTCAGTCTTTGAGTACGAAAACCCTCATTGGATCCTATTGGGGACAAAAACCCTCAATAGTCACAACACTTGGGGATGAAACCCTCATTTGTTGCATTGGTGGCTTCATCCAAGAGTCACATTTGGGCTTCAAAATTCAGAATTTTAGAACGGCAAGGGTTTCCATCAATGGTAGGACACACCTTTTTGGGGCTGCCACATTCATTTCCATCTCGATCTACCCATTTAGAGATTTCGGGATCAATTTCAGTGGGTTTTCGTGGTTAGAGAAATCTGAATCTAATTTTATTGGATAATGCATATTTTTGTGGTCAATTTGAGCTATCATTTGCATTTTATCTCCAAGTATTTATAATATATGGAAATTTGAAGTTTCAGTTGTTTTTGAGCAATAATTAATTCCAGAAGTCTGTAATTTATTGTTGAAGCATTTATTTTGCATGAATTCATCAAGTGTTTCATGTTGTTGATGTATTATTGAAGATTTGTGTGTGGGAAAGGCTAAAATTTGAATTCTAACCAGGTCGCTTAGGGTTTGGTGGACCTAAAATAGGTCGTTGCCTTAGTTCTTGCATAAAATTCAGTTTACTATCAATTGGGGCTTGTGCTATTTCCTTGTTTTTCAGTTTCTACCCAAAAAGCGACATTATAGTGGTATCAAAGCTTTGGTCTTCCCAGCCCGAGGGTTTTCAAGCAAGAAGATAAAATGGCAGATAGAATTTTTGGTGATGTTAGATTTGAAAGGCTTTCCCTAGGGCAAGAAAGATTGGCTAATAAAATGGCTCAGCTAATCCATACTCGTCAAGATCCAAATGGTGAAATGAGTTCTTTAAAGGAAGTCCATAATACTCTACCATCCAAAGTGGACAACATTGTTACATGGTATAAGGAGTATAGGGTTCTTTTGGAGAAGATTCGTGATGCCATGTCATTTTTTGAGTTTATGGAAGTAAGCAAGGGAAGATCAAGGCCCAAACCTAGGCCACGAGCTACACAAGAATAAAAAGAAAAATTAGATCTGCAAGAGGGCTTTGAGGTGGAGTCCCAAGAAGACCATATTGAAGGACATGGAGAGGTGTTGCTAAATGAAGAACCAAAAAAGGTTTTTGATGCAGCAGTTTCTCCAAAGAAAGAGGCAAAAGTACCTATCATTTTCCCTAGGGATGAGCCCTAGACTGATTTTCAAAACAGGAGTATGGAGGGCCAAGGATTTGATCAAATCTCAAAAGCAGCCTAGGGAAGAGAAGGAAGCCATAAAGCATGAGTTGGAAGGTAAAAATCCTTTTATATTTAATGATGATTCATTTATTTCTAATGATGGCGTGTTGCAGAAAAATGTAGAAGAAAAATCAAATTTGCATGAAGTATATGAGGATGACATTATGGAAGGGTATGTCCTTAGGAAGGGCACTTTCGGTTCTTCATAATTACTTTCAATTCGCTGGAATTTCCCAAACAACAGTCAATGAGGGGCAAATTGAGGGAATTTATAACATTGAAGAGAGTTATGAAGATGTTCCAAACAAGTACCAACAAAATAAGGGTGAGCTCCTTGTTGGCATCCCAAGGAATGATAGAAATGATCACATTTTATCTCCTGTTATGTCACTGCCATACTTGTGCCATTATGGGCAGCTTGTTGAAAAGAATGATCATATGTCATGTTTGATGCCTCATAATATAATTGGTAATAATGTGAAGAACTCATATAGTAACATAGGGCACATAGATCTTTTCTTGCAAGTTCAAGATTATGTGAACATAAAAGTTTGGGTTTTGATTGATCCTTTGAATTTTAAGAAAAAGGAAGTCCTTGTTGAATTTAATATTGCTACTTCATGCATATGGTTAGAAAGAAATATTATGAAGGATTGTTGGTGTCCCCAGATTTCACCCTGAAATTTGGGACTACCCATTTGAAAACAAATTGTACTTTTAAAAAAGCGGGTCGTTTTGTGTTTTTATTGCCATAAGATGTTTGTATTACGTTAAGGTATTCCTAATGAATCATATGTGCCAATTTCGACAAATACCCAGATGCCAAAAATCATTTTATCCCTTAGTCAAGTTTTGTCTGTGGAAAATTTTTATTTAATTATTTAGAGCCCCCTTTGAAGTAAATTGTGCTCCGGTTTAGCCCTGTTGAAGTTTTGCATGTCAATATTCACATATATCAGTAGGGTTTTCATCAAGAATGAATCCTGGGCTTTGTCTGTGACTTCTGGCAACGTTTTTTGTTTTATTTGTTTCTTTTTCGTTTTTCTCCGGTTTTCTCCTCTGTTTCTCTGTGAAATTCCCCTAGGTCAATTCCTTCGCCAGTACAGTCTGTTTTCTTGCCTGGAGTATCTGGAGATCATCTACGGCCGCCATGCCAGAAGGAATCAGCTTCAAGAAGTCAGCTTCTCTTTAAAAAGACGAAGTCATGCACAAAAAAGCCTCTTCTGGGCAAGTCGCATTTTTGGGAATGGATGGATTTAAGCTGCAGTGGCATTTTTGGTCAGCAGCAGGCAGGTGGGATTTTTGTACTTGCCTTGCAGGGTACTTTTTCCCATGAAGGCAAAGTCACTTAAGTTACGATGGGAAAATTAGAGACCGCAGGCAAGCGGGAATTACTTACCTGCCTTGCAGGGTGAAAATTCTCATTATAAAATAAAGAAAAATCACCGCAGGCAGGCGGGAATTTCTTATCTGCCTTGCAGGGTAAAAATTCCCATTATGGAAGTCAAACAGCTTAAGTGGATGAAGGGATTTTTAGAGCTATCATGCAGGGTGAATAATCCCATCAAAGATGACTTTTAAATATAGAAATTAGCCTTATTCAAAAAGTGTGACCCCTTTGGGAATTAAATAATAACTTTAATTGCATTTATTAATAGTTTTCCTTCCTAATTTTGGCACCCAGGGATGATGGAAAGTCAATGCATGATAAGAGGTCAAAGAAAATTGAAGGAAGAAGGCTAAAAATAAATTAAATTAATTTATTTTATGCAACCTTGAAACATGCTAAAAAGTGCGACCCATTTGATGAATAAATAATGGTTTTTGAAGCATTTATTAATAGTTTTTATTCCTAATTTTAGCGCCATGGAGAAATAGAAGGTCCATGCATGATGTGAAGTGAAAGTAGAAGGCTAAAAATAAATTAAATTTATTTATTTAATGGCAGCCATGAGCATGCAAATTTAGGCGCCCAAATTGAAGGAATAAGCATGTTATTTATTTAATTAATTGCCAGGAATAGGTGAGGCAATTATTAAATATAGAATGCTAAGAGTTATATAAGCATGGGCTGCCATACTAAATTAATTATTTTAGCAGAGGAGTGCAGCCCGGACAGTTTTGGCGCCCAAAAGGAGGAGGATTTTTGCATAAAGAAGTGTTTTTCATTACCAGGAAGCTTCAAAGTTTGGCGCCTAGGATTGGAGGAGCTTGTTTTATGCCTGTGTAAGTATCTGCATATCGGTACAAGTGCCCAGGTGAAGTTGAAAATATTTATGCTTGCTTTGCATGCAAGCAAAGTCTCAAATTTTAGGGCAGCGGGCTTTATATGCAGATTTTTATGATAAAAATCAAGTGTTCATGTTCCGGTTGCCGTCTTTGTCTGAATTAATTGCAGGTATTCATTACAGGTGCTTATATAATTGAAAGGGAGCTTAAATCAATGTCAGATACATTGAATATATCCTCCGAATCTGAAGAAATTCTCAGATCTGCACCAATTGCAAAGAATTCTGGCCGAATAAAAAAAAAAAGAATTGCTCAGACAAAGATTGCTCCAACTATGGCAAAGCGGGATGAACAAGAAGGCTAAGTAGAATCATGCATTAATTCTAGATTTGCCGATATCAATGATACGGATCTAGGCTCAGAACCTCTTTCCGAGTTGATTGACAAATCCAGAGTTGGAAAGACATCTCTCATGCGGGCAGTCAAGAGCAGCAGAATCATTCGAGCTTCAGTTTTCCCATTCACAGCTCAGTTGCCAGAATTTGTCATGGAGTGTGCGAAGTCGTACCATCCACTATCCAGATCAATTTGGGATGCTGCGGGGAAGACAAAAATCCAGCTAGACGCACAATTTATCAATTATTGTCTGAAGATTCCAACACGACAGGTGGTGACTACCATCAGCATGCTAGACGCTGGCAACAGATGGGAGAAGCATAAAGTCGACTGTGTGGGCATAATGAACACTAGGTATATGAAGAAGCCCAGATCTCCATCAAAGTTCCCGAGGACTCTTCCACAATCCAATCTGGTGCAGGAGGTGGATGACATTACCAAACTGCTATGCAAGATAAATGGCAAAGTTAATGCTCACAACTTCTGCTCATGGATGTATGCCTTCATTAGGACCATTGAGATCAACAAAGCAGATTCTATAAGCAATTGGTCGGAGATCATCAGTGACAACATCAGTGAGCAGCTCCGGAGTGTGAGGCAGACTTACAGCTTCAAGATGACTTCATATTTGGTATATGCAGCAGCCTCGCAGGGTATCTTCTCTAAGCTCGATAGACGGGGCGTACTCTCAAAGGATCCTATTTTTTAGTGTTATCTGCAGCTTACTGTACCTGAATGCAATAAAGATTACAAGGTGGTCAACGATGGATTCTTCTACGGATTCATTTGCAGGATGAACGGTGATCTGAAGACCAACAGGGTAAGCAAGCAAGCTTGGGAAGCTGTATCCCAGCATGGTTGTATCTTCATCCAGTTTTCTGGATAAAGTGCAGAAGCGAGTACGAAATTAGGAAGAAAGACTTCAGTAGGTTATCAGTGCGACAAGTGTTTGATTATGGATTAGCACGGATACCTACGGATCTTACAGATGATGGGCCTATGTTACTTGACACATACCATCAAATGCGAGGGGATAGAGCTACACTTCAGGAGAACATTGGTGGCTGCCACACAATCGAGGAGAGGTTTGCCGATGTTCTGGTCAACACTTCAAATTGGTTGTTGACAAAGGGGTATTGCCTTAATGAAGTTTTGATGAATCAGATCACAGGCAACCTCAGCACAGGAGATTCCATCAAAAGGAAGCACGAGGGGGAAAGCAGCAGAAGGCCTAAAAAGCTTAAAGTGCAAAAGAAGTCTCATACACAGGAAAAGGTCACTTCTACAGCTATGGTGCTAGTTCCGACTTCTCCAACGTCAACTCACAGCACTTCACCTGCCTTTAAACCTCAGCAGGATATTGTCATTTCTCCGTTGAATCCGGCAACATTTGTGTTCTCTCCTCAGCAAGATATTGTCGTTCCTCCGTTGAATCCGGCAACATTTGTGTTCTCTCCTCAGCCACTCCAATCTTCACCTCTTCCTGAAGAAACGCTAAAGTTGCAGATGGTAGAATTTGAAAGACCATTGTCTTTAGACAATTCAGAAGATGACAGTCACAACACTGTAGCAATTTCGGATGGAGAGGAACCAGAGCACGAGATGGTGGTGCATTCAACGACTTCTCATTCTCCGAGAAGCAATTTCTCAAAGTGGTTGGCCTCACAGTCAGTCCCGGAAGCTAGAGAGGAGATCAACTTAGAGGAACATGACTTGCAGTTTCTCCTAAGTTTGGGCAGAAAAGACAGAAGACCTAAAGTTGCTAAGGTGACTTCGAGGTTGATTATTAAGGATTCAGGGCAGAAGTTCGTTGAGGTATCAGTTCCAGCACAAGGAAAGAAGAAGGGCGAGCTCACGGTAGCAAATATAACACTGACCAAAGTACCGATAGGTCAAACCACTACTGAAGGATTGAAGCAAGACATGCAGACATTGATAAATGTTTTATTCCTTAAGCTTGACAAAGAAAAGGAGGAAAAAGTTGAACTTCAAAAGTAGGTGTCTCAGTTGTGCGAGATTATTGCCAAAGTTGCCAAATCTTCCACTCAGCCAATTTCAGCACATAAGCAGGTGAGTGATCATCTGATGCAGGAAGTGGCAGATGCAGGTAACCAAGTTAAAGCTATCGACGAATGGAAGAATCTAATCATTCGCAAAGCTTCTGTACAACTCAGGGAGGTGCCGACCCGTCTAAAGGTTATGAAGGATGCATTGGTTCAACTGAAACAACTAGTGACGAACACGAGGGACATGAACATAGTAGCTGAAAGGAACCTGAGTATTTTGGTCGAGATAAATAAACTGTCGAGGGGGGTTTTGACTGCAGAACGAATTGTGCTCGATGGATCTGTTGAAAAGAGGAAGCAGCTTGAGTTTGTAGTTTCTTTCTGCTTGGAGATCTTCAGAATCATGCTGAAAAGAATGTGGGCACTTGAGAGTATGGCATCATCACTATCAGACAATGTCATTGCTTTCACCAATGAAGTGGTCGGGAACGTTTCTTCATACAAAAGGACCATTCCTAACAAAGTGTCTGATTCCTTGAAAGGATCTCTTCTGATGGTGCAAGAAAGTATTGATGGAGTTATTAGGCCTTTCACGATGGATTCCATCAGCAAGCTGGTAACGCTGCAGTCAGACATTAAGAAGTTCGGGCCTAGCTTGAAGGATGTGGAAGCATGCATCGAGCTTTTGAACGAAGGTTTGCTACAATTCAGGACAAAAAAAGTTGTGGCTAAAACAGATGGGAAGTTGTTGAATTACATGTTCGACAAGCATATTCAGTATAAAAGCAAAAAGAAGATTTAGAGGTTACAGCTGGCAGATCTTTTTTCTTCTTCTCTTTCTTCTTCTATTTCTACGTTCCCCGATGTAATTGTAAAACTTTAAAATTATTGGTTTGAAAACCATTACTTTAAGTTGTGTGGAATGATTCTATAAGCTAAATGACAAATGTGCATAATTTTGACTAGAACTCCCGATGCATGTCACTTAGAGAGGAATTAAAAAAAGATGATTGTCAGATGTTATTTTTATTTTTTGTTTATGTTCTATTTCAGTTAAGTTTCCCATTTGTAATTTTCCTTCTACATTCTATAAATAGAGGAAGAACCTTCGGGTTAAGGATCAAAATTTGTAAGCAACATTCTTGTGTTCCAGGCTTTGTGCTGAAACCCCTGATAGTTATTTGAAGCAGAGGAATAGAAAGGAGCATATTTCTGAAGAACTTTGTGTCAACAATGCATTTTGTTTCTAACTTTTTGTCTTAGACCTATTCATAAACTTTGCGTTATTCTACATCTAGATCTGAACGTTCCCTTTGCTTATAATTTTGTATGTTAATATCTATATGTTCTATCTATGTGCATGCAATCAACTCTATAATCTATTGATTGGGTTGCACATCTTTCCTCTTTTTTTCATGTTTTCTGCTATTTTCCTCTTCATCAGATATTTCTTTTCTTTAACAGCTGCTTACTTGCTGCAAAACTATACAACTATGGTTCATGAGCTGCCTGGTTAAAGTAATACCCACAAATAGATACTAGCATATTTAACTGACAAATCTTACACGGGAGCGTCACCGGTAAATGAGGGAGATTTATCTCATGATTGCCTAGGTTTTCAGCTATGCAGAAAATCTAGCCAACAATTGTTTTGAACTTGTTATAGTTGTGAAGGATTTACTCCTAGAGTGTTCCTTGAAGCCAAGTTCTACACTCCAAGGCAAGGATATCAAGATAATCATAGTTGCTACAACCAAGAAGGGGGGAACTTACAAAAGAAGGCAAGGTATATGGGCAACACATGATGAGGTAAAATCTACAATTTTATTTTCAAAACAATAGTCAAGACAGAAGGGTTTTGAGTTCCCAATTGATAAGCATGCTCAAGTAAATGTTGAATTAGTAATTGTTGTGTATGAAGATGAACAAGATAAATACTAGATTACTACCCAAAACATCACCACCCAACCGGACATGAAAGGTATGGTTGTGACTTGTAAACATGTTGATTTTCAGATTTTAGAGCATAATGTCTTAAGATTTTGTATTGCAGTCAAAGACATTTCCAGCTTGTCTATAATCTTATTTGTTGTCATACAAAAGAGGACAGCCACGAGAGGGGATAGTTTCCACACTTTTGAGGTATTTTCAGTCATCAACAAAGTGTTTCCAGCCCCCACTATGTTGTTTTTCCAAGATTTCACGAGGGATATTCAATATGACAAATATACTTTTTTCACTTATTGTCTATGCAATTTCTAGTCCCTTTCCATTGTTAATAGCTGTAGAAGAACTTCCAACCATTTGGGTGAAGGGTGCTAACAATAGCAACATGCTTACATCTATCATAGGAGGTTTTCCATCTACTTTCATTATGATTTTTGAGGGAAAATTGCATGATTATAGTTGTGTTTGGGGCAACATGACCAATTTTTTGGACAACCATCACTTATATGAAGTTTGTGAGAAGATTGTAAGCAAAAATGAGCTTTCCATCATATCTACAAGTCATGAAATAAAGAAGAAGAGGCCTCTTGTTTTCTCTAATAAGTTTGTTCCATGTGTAGGTACATGTGTGATGAAAGAAGAGCAACTAAGTTTGTTCTTTTCTCATGCAAATGAAAGAGCAAATAAGATTGCAGCTGTAGCAGAAGATGACATCATGAAGAATCTCAAATTTATGGTCACATGTGATCACCCCTTGCAAGAGGATGAAGTCTCTTCCATGCTTGGGTTGAAGCGGAAAATATTGGAGACATTGAAGAGGCAAATGGAAGCAGCGAGTATGCAGCGTGAAATTCCTTATTGGCAGCCACAAATCATCATTTTCGGACAGCAAAAAAGAGTTCTCTACAGTAAGGTGACTTTCTTGTGTGGTACACATTAGGACATCCTTGCATAATGCTTCCTAGTTTGTTGTGGAAAGTAGAGCACCATTGGAGATTGGAGAATGGTGAGTTTCAAAGGGCAACCTACTTGAAAATCAGAGCAGCACCATAAAGCAAAGGGCAAAGGTATGCTTACTCATAATTTGGTTATTTTTGCAAAAAGGCTCCAACCAAGCATAGGAGAAATAAGGGATGATGTTTGGTTACTCTTAACTGTCAGCATGCCTGGATCACTTATGCATGGTTCTGTTGGATTGCCCATTTGTATTCAATCACCTTGCTAACATTCATTTTTGGAAGCTCTGAATATCTTTCTGTTGCACTTCCCATTTCCACCTTTGCCTGAAGGGTTTCTGCCACCATAGTTGACAAGGGTGGATCTCTTTGAACGCAGAAGATGCAACTTCTTCCTTGAGAATCTGAAGATATATGGTCAATGTACCTGACATTGACTTTGTCAATTCTTTTGCACTCAATATGAGCTTGCAACTGAAGTATTCCTGCCAAAGTAATTTAGACGAACTATGTGAATCCACGGCATGAATGCCCAATTTCTATCAGCAAAATCTGATTATAAAGCTTGCTGCCCAGATATTTTTAGAACTGGTTGCTTGCCTGCCAAGCAAGTCATAAAAATATTATTTTATTGCCTTTTTGCACTTCATATCAACATAGGGGCAGTCATAGCCATAAATTTGTTTTTGCAGAAAGCCTTCTCTCAACCCTAGGCAGGCAAAGGAGCTAGAAGCTATCCCGAGTATGTTAGCATATGGATTTGCACGCATGCAAATGACATGCAACAGTGTGGGAACGAAGTCCCTCCTCAATGAAGGTGAGGCTGCCTTTATTGAAAACCAAAACTGTATTTACATCTGTACATTCAAAATTGTATGTGGGGGGTGTTTTGGAACATCAATGGAAGAAAAGTGAATGAAGGAGATAGAATGAAATGAAGGAAAGGAGTGGAATGGAATGAACTGAAAGAACATGCAAGAGTTAGGTAAAAACAGAGCCTAATATTGCATGAAGAGGAAAGCTGAATAACCAACACAAATAAAACGGAGTTTGAGTTAGTTAAACAAGAATGTGTAAAAGGGAACACACATGAGCAAGTAGATAATCAGAGCTTGATCACTGTGAACTAGAATAACTAATTACTAATGTTGACAATAAGATCAAAGATAATATTTGCATGCAAGATTCAAACACCTAACATCTAATGAACATAAGAACACCAAATGTTACAAGAGATAATGAATGAGACACAAAGTTCGTATTTCATTAACTCCAAAATGTTTTTCACAAAAGAACACAAAGTTTCTTCCTGAAACAAAGCTTGCACAAAAGTATTTTCTTCTCCTCTCTCAAAGTCACCCTTACAAATGAGCCCTTCACTTCCTTTTATAACCCGAAAATTGGTTACAAAGTAGTTAGAGTTTTAAATGCACATTAAATAGGGCACTTAAGTGACTTTGACTTTTTCAACCAACTTTTAAAAAGTGACTAAAAATAGAAACCACTTAAGTTAAAAAGTCATTTAAGGAAAAATACATAAATAAAAGAAATGGGTACATGTGGACCCACTTAAATGACTTGGACACACACGTAGACATCCTAGTCAGCAATGCGCCACCCAGATCAAGACACCTAGGATCAGTGCCTTATCCATTGGGCCAAGAGTCCGCCTATCCCGATCGTACGGGAATGAACTCATTGACTGTGCTCTGCAATCCTCCAAATGACAAGAGTGCTGAGCTTGAAACTTGAGCAATTCATCCACCCCTCTGTCTGAGCAATATTCTTGTGAGAAAATTTGTCTTCATTTCGTATTCACATTCACAATTCTCCACATGCTCCGAGTACCTTTCCATGGTGAATTATTCATTTGTCGCGAGACCGTAGTCGTTACGCCACCTTGGTTTATCAGAATCTAGCTTCTGGTCTTTCGCCATTGAGAAGATCTCCAAGAGCCAAAATTGCAGTTCACCTTCATCTCAAAACATGGGTAATTGTTAGTGCGATCTATCTCCTCCAGCGTCATCTTCCTGAACTTGGCCGAATTGAGCCACTCTATATGGACCCTGTGATGTGCGAACTCAAGTATTCCCTCATGAACATTTTCCTCGTGACACGAAGACGATCTTGGCAAGTTCACGAATGTCTGGGAGTTTGTTTGTCAAGAGTGACCAATTCGACATCAAGAGCCTCTCCAAAATAGAAAATCGAATCCAGATGGGTTTGCACCCGATCATAGATTCATGCTGCCTCATCAACGACCCTCAGACCTTGGCACAAAATTTGATCTATCCAACCCCTTATCATATGGCCAATGATGTCATTTTCTTTTGATGCAGCAAGCGCCTCCTGATTAGGAATAGCCACCGGGACTAGAAGTTGGACATCGGAGGTGATCAAGTTGATCAAATGTTGTATGTATGCCACGAGCTACCGATTCTTCACTTTGAGCTGAGATGACTGCGCCTTATACCTTTCCATCTGTTCAAGTACGACATCAAGTGACTCTCGAGCATGTTCCATGTTAATTTATAGTGTTGATTTCCCGAGAAGCATCCGTGAGACTTCATCGTCTTGGACAACCATCTCCATAGACAATTAAAGGTTCCCTGCACAAACCCTGAGCAACCAAGTTGCTTACAACCCGTCCATCATCAATACACATCCGTGGACCATATGTATTGAAGATTCTAGCGATTCGAACCTCAACATTTGCTCCCCTGTGGTAATCCATTGCCAAAGTCTCCCCGGTACACATGTCCTCATCGTAGCAACTGTGGACTCCAATCGGATTGACATTGCCCCAGTATGTTTTGTAACCTAAGGATGTTGAAGAGGATCTCCATATACCTCACTAGTGCTTGTGAGGCAAAAACTTTGCCGCAACTCGCTTGGCCAGGCCAAGTATGTTCAAGGTTCCCACCACATTGGTTTTGATAGTCTTGACAGGATTAAACTTGTAATAAACAGGCGAAGCAGGACAGGCCAAATGGTAGATCAGATCGACCTCCAACAACAGCGGCTCGACAACATCATGCCTTATCATCTCAAACCTCGGATTGCCGAAATGATGCATGCTGGCATGTCCAATATCAACAAAAACGACATTCAATGGATCCGTTTCAGACAAATCCGTTTTATAAATAACATAAGCCAGGGTCGTGGCTGTGGTCTCATGTAACAAACAAAGTGGGTTTAGGTTAACAATAGCGGCCGCATCCAGAACTGCCCTACGCTCAAGATCCGTGAAATATACGGGTATTCCAATACAGCAATCCACAATCTCCGTTTTTAAATTATTCTTGGCAATTTGCTTAATATTCGACAAAATCATCGCAAGAATCTGAGTGGGAGTAAACGAGTGGTACTCACCCAAATACCGCGCTTTAATCAGCGGGGGCCCATCGGGACCCTCCTAACAGAAAAAGGAAGACTCTGCAGATTCGTTGAAACCGACTCCTTCTTCCCTGTAGCTGCTGCATATAGTCAACTACTTCCTCACGGCACCTTCCTAGGAGAATTTCAGTTCTACGCTTCACTGATACTGCCTGTGCAGCACGATTTTGAGAATCCACACCCACCCTCGCAACATCAGGGTGACAGACCTTCATTTCACCATCAATGAATCCATGATCCAGAACACGCTGTATCGATTCATCTATTGCAGCATTTAATGGAGCACAAACAAGCAATCGTGGTTTAGGTCAAATTTTAGGAAGCATACGGAACAGTGTGCGATCCATACTCTGAAGAACATCATCGATTGATCCTGTGCCAATACTGTCAATACTGTTTGCATTATTATAGGATTGCCTGTAGCTTTCAGGAGCAAGTTTCTTAAGCAGTGCACCATAATAGTGCTGATATTGAACAAGATGAATAACATTCAACATTCCTCAGACTGTGTGTGTCTTTCCTATCCCTGGTGGACCTTGCACCAAAGTGAAGGGCCAGGGTTCTTGCCATCTAGCAGACCCAACTCCATTTGTACCAGGTGTTGTATGCATAGCAGCCCACTGAATTGCAGCTAGCTGTGGATCATTGAAACTCCTATGAAGATGGTCGATAAAATTTGGTGTGAAACATTCAGGCATTGCTGGAGGCTGCTCCTCATTATTTGGAAAGTGCTCTAGCCTGGGATTTAAAATTGCTTTCTGCATTCTCATCCTTTGCATGCATGGAAAGCTTCTGGTGTTCTTCTCCTTCAGATGCGTGGACAGATGCTGGATCTTCCTCCTATCCTGTGGCCTTCTCTTCCTGGCGCGTGGAAAGTTCTTTCCTCTAGTGAGAGTGCGTGGTGATGGAGTTGGGCTGTTTGTCTCTGCTGCAGGCGGCTGAAAACCTGGTATGACTGTTCTTTCCCTAGTGTAGTGGCCTTAAGGAAAAAGGCATGGAACTAGTGAAGGTGTGATTATTCTGCAGGCTGCGTTAAAAACTGTTCCTTTCTCCTTCTGCCAGGAACGTGGCCATTTCTCCCCTCCTGAAAACTACAATTTTGTTTTGTTTTAAAATTCTACTCTTTCCTTGCAAGCGGTGTGGGAAAGGATTCTATTGAATAGACTCCAGTTTGTTTGGAAAAATCCTTCATGCAATGTCCTCCTTGTCAACAGTTGCGTATTCTTACTTTTTTTGTATTGATAAAACCTGATGGATGGATGTCACAACCTGATATTTATTCGCTCACAATGGCGTGAATTTCTCTTGCATAATGCTATAACAAAATATTTATTTAATGTCTTCACTGAAGAAAGAAAGAAGCTAGGAGAATTGTTAGTGACCAATTCCTTCTGCTCCCTTGAAGTTACGAGGATTAATTCAAACTCCTCTGAATCATGGGTAGTGGCATTAATGTGCCAGGGGGAAATGGGAAAAGTAATGGACGCAATTTTGCCAACGGGAATGTCATAAGAATGGGTTGGCAATCCCCATCCAATTTCCCCATGTGGGGAATTGGGGAATTTTATGCCCATTTGCCAATCCATTAAATTGGCAATTGGCAGAGGAAACTTTCCACAGTGGAGGAAATTTGAAGGAAATCTGACAAGAAAGTGGAAATCCGGGTTCGGGAAGCCGAATGATCAGTTTGGGAAATTTAAAGCTTACTTTGCCGGGCACTAAAACTTGTCGAATGATTACTTATAATTTATATTTATTTAAAAATACTCCTTAAGTGATTTTTTAAAAATTAATTTAATCAAACAAGGAGCAATTAATTAATTAAATATTAATTAAATAATATTTTAACGCGTTTTAATAGCCTAGCAAGAAGGAGTTTATTCCGAAAATCAGTGAAACGAAGACTCGAAATAATCGGGACAGAAAATAAGAACGATCGTGATGAAGTCCAATGAACTTCATGCAAACCTAATACTTTTCACAAAAATTTTTAATTTTTTAATTGTTTTTTAACAATTTTGCGCAGTCAAAATTGGCTGATAACAGAGTACTACATCATGTTCTTTCACTCTGGCACATTGGCACTTAGGTATGAGAGCTTGCATTTGCTTGAGGGAAAGCGAATTTGGAGAGGGAGGACTATAATGTCCCCTTTTCTAAATTAAAAATAATTAATAATATTTTAAGTTGGGCCCGACCAATTCTTCATTTTAGGACAACTTAATAATATTATTATTAAAATAAAAGGTATTTTTAAATACTAAAGTAGAAAAAAAAAACCCTTAGCCTATTTTCATTATTTTCAGTTGGCTAAAAGGGAGAGGTCGTCCCTCTTTACGAGGGAAAAGAAACTGTTAAAAAGAAATAAAGAGGCCTACATGGAGCGCTCCACAAATAAAGGGAAGAAAAGGCTATAAAAGCAAATGTTGGGGCTCATTGTGATCATCATCTTGTAAATTATATACTTCTCTTTTGGAAATTGGAGCATTGAGCTCTCATTTTCAACCTTCGAGAACGAAAACCCTCATTGGATCCTATTGGGGACGAAACCCTCAATAGTCACAACACTTAGGAACGAAAAACCTCAATTGTCGCATTGGTGGCTTCATCTAGGAGTCACATTTGGGCTTCAAAATTCCAAATTTCAAAACGCCAAGGGTTTCCATCAGTGTTAGGGTACACCTTTTTGGGGCTGCCACATTCATTTCGTGCTTGAAAAAATTTGATTCTAATTTTATTGGATAGATGATATTTTTGTTGTCAATTTGAGCTATATCATTTGCGTTTTATCTTCACGTATTTATAAAAATATGGAATTATGAAGTTTCAGTTGTTTTTGAGAAATAATTAATTCCAACAATTCGTAATTTATTGTTGAAGCATTTATTTTGCATGAATTCATCAAGTGTTTCATGTTGTTGATGTATTTTTGAAAATTTGTGTGGGAAAGGCTTAAATATGAATTCTACCTAGGTCGCTTAGGGTTTGGTGGACCTAAAACAAGTTGCTGCCCTAGTTCTTGCATAAAATTCAGTT
Source organism: Taxus chinensis (assembly GCA_019776745.2). Lineage (NCBI taxonomy): Eukaryota > Viridiplantae > Streptophyta > Pinopsida > Cupressales > Taxaceae > Taxus > Taxus chinensis. The sequence continues at coordinate 325,809,266 of CM034156.1, read as the reverse complement.
GACTATCAATTAGGGTTTGTGCTATTTCCTTGTTTTTCAGTTTCAGCTCAAAAGGGACATTACAATCAATATATATATATATATGTATATATATATATATATATTTAAGTTTGTATGTATGTATATGTGTGTGTGTCTCTCTCTATATACATACATATATACATGTATATATCTGTGTGTGTGTGTAATTTCCCCTCTTCTAAATTAAAAATAGTTAATGATATTGTAAGTTGGTCCCGGCTAATTCTTATGTCGAGACAACTTCATATTATTATTGCTAAAATAAAAGTATTTTTTAAATACTACTTAAAAATGCACAAAATATGGGAAAATTGCAGCAAAGTAAAATTTCTGATTTTTACTGAAAATGTCCAGCTAGGACAACGAATGGTATTAAATTGATATCACACAAAATATTTGCCCACAGTGCATGAAATTTTGAGGGAAGCTTGCAACAGTAATAATAAACACTATGAAAACATTTTTTTGGAATAATATATTGCTGCCAGAAAAATTACAGAATGCCCTAGGCGGCTGGAAAACTTCAGAGGTTCGTAACCCTCTAAATACAAGAGCAATAATAAGGGTCTTTGGAAATAACATTAACAGATATAGGCAGTAATAGTTCCACCTTCAGATCTGAAAACGGCCGACTGGAAAACCCCCAAATAAAGGCTGCAAGTTGCCTCGCTTGGAATGGGGTCAGAAAATGATGGAGGCACCTTCAACGTGCTGCCACGCCCAGCCCAAATGGCTGTCATGAATCTGATCTAGAGCCCCTCTGATTATCTTCCCCAAATGCCCCCAAAACCCTTGAAATCCTTCCTCTGAAACCTCTGATAATGTCTCTGCCACACAGCCCTAGAAAGTGATCCAAAATGACAGACTAGGGTAGATCTCTCACTACCGAAGAATGCCCTGCTAGCTAGGGACAGGTCTCTCACCACCAAAGCTAGGGTCCCTGTGGGATTTGACTCCACAAGTTGTAGATGCGCAACAGCAACAGCTGCACGTGAAGGAGGCTAAAATGTAAGCGAAAAAAGTGTCTTTTCTTCCTCCCCCGGCTCCTTATATACTTCTCGGCAAACGAGCCCCCATAACCCTAGGCGCATTTCATTCCATGGAGGGGCCAATAAAATAAGAGTAACTATAGTTACTTTTTTTCCTTTTTGAGTCGTCATGTCCAAAAGTGACCCCCAAACGCAAAACTGGGATATTAAAACCACGGGGCCCCTTCCCAAAAGCTTCCAGCATCCACAGCCCCCTAGGTCTGACCACGGTTTGGACTCGACTTGGCCCTTGGGCCATTTGGCGTAGGAAAAGGGGACATTATAGAAAGGGGACATTACAGTCCTCCCTTCCCAAATTTTGCTTGTCCTCAAGCAAATGCAAATTAGGATGCTACAAAATCTGCTGTCCCTCCCAAGTAGCATCCTCAAGTGGCAGTCCCTTCCATCGCACCAAATACTCAGTGATTACTCTGCTCCTGAGCCCCCTCTGTCTCGTTTCAATAATGGATTCTGGTTCCAGCACCAACTTCCCTTCCTCATCTAGTGGCGGTAACTCTGTAGATGGTACAATATGTGGTCTGAGCGCCTTCTTAAGGCATGAAACATGGAAGACATTATGTATCTTACTGTGCTCCAATAGCTCTAGCTCATATGCCACTGCCCCAACTCGACGAACTACTCGGTACGGACCATAAAATCATGGTTTCAATTTCTCTGCACCCTTCTGCTTCAGTGAGGACTACCTATATGGCTGTAAACATAGGAACACTAGATCCCCAACCTCAAAAGACCTCTCTATCCTGTGTTGATCTACATATACCTTCTGTTGATTTTGTGCCTTCTGAAGATTCTCTTTGAGAGCCTTCAGAATATCCTGGTTCTCTTGTAACCAATCTCGAGCTTTGGGAGCTCGGCTATCTGGTAATACCAAATCTACAAATGTCCTGGCGTCGTACCCATACAAGGCTCGGAAAGGGGTCATACCTATGCTCATCTGGTAGGTGGTATTGTAGCAATACTCACCCATGTGTAACCATTTAATCCATGCCCGTTGGTGTCCTGTTACATAACTCCACAAGTAGCCTTCTATCCACTTATTGACTATCTCCATGTCTGCCCATCTGTCTGTGGGTGGTAGCTAGTGCTAGGAGTCAACTCTGTACCTGCTAGTCTGAAGATCTCCTACCAAAAGGTGCTCATGAAGATCTTGTCCCTGTCACTGACAATGTTTTTAGGCAACCCATGTAGCCTAAAAATACCGGTATAGAAGATCCGGGCCACATCCACTGCCTCGTGCCCCTTGGGTAGGGAAAAGAAATGAGCATACTTAGTTAACCGATCAACTACAACATAAATGCAGCTATGCCCATGCACCAAGGGAAGCCCAGTGATAAAGTCCATAGATATGCTTTCCCATTTCTGTTCAGGAATGGGGAGAGGCTGAAGTAATCCTGCTGGGAAAGAATGCTCGGATTTGGTTTGCTGGCAAACCATACACTCTCTGACATGATTAAGGACATTGTCCTTCATTCCCTTCCATGCAAATCTTTCCCTGATGAACCTGTATGTTTTGAAATACCCAGGATGTCCAGCTAGTGGTGTATCATGTACTGCATGAAGGATCTTCTCCTTCATTTTGGATCCTGGTACAAGGAAAATCCTATCCTTGTAGAAAATGAGATCATCCACTACTCTGTATCGGTCGTCCTGTATAATACCATCCATGATCTCATAGGAAAACTGGTTTTTGGAGTACTCAACAAGTATATGAGCCTTCCAATCCGCTAAAATCTCAGACATAGAACTAAGCATAGCAGTGAGGTAAGGCCTCCTAGATAAAGTGTCAGCAACAATATTATTCTTACCTCTAGTGTACTCTATGTCAAAGTCATAGGTTTGCACCTTGTTCACCCATCTTTGTTGGCGATCGTTGAGCTCTTTCTGTCCCAGGAAGAACCTCAAACTGTTGTGATCCGTACGAACCACAAATTTGTTGCCCACAAGGTACTGTCTGAACTTGGCCAAGGCATGCATGATGGCCAACATCTCCTTGTCGTAAATTGAATACCCTCTCTCCACGAGTTTCAATTTCTAACTCTCATAGGCGATGGGATGCCTATCCTGCATGAGAACTGCCCCAACACCCTCTCCTGATGCATCACACTCTAGAATGAATGGGTGGGAGAAGTCTGGTAATGCGAGGATGGGACATGAACTCATCACCTCCTTGAGGTGATCAAAAACCTGTTGTGCTGCGTCTGACCAAGCAAAAGCCCCCTTCTTGGTCAAATCGGTCAATGGAGCAGTCAACCGAGAGAAATTCTTCACAAACCTCAGGTAGTATGTGCACAACCCCACGAATCCTCTCAATTGTGTCAATGTCCTAGGTGGCGGCCAATCCAAAATTACCCATATCTTCCCTCTATCCACCTTCATTGTACCCCCACCAATTACATATCCCAAGTATAGAAGTTTGGTCATGCCAAACTCGCACTTAGAGGCTTTCGCATATAACGAATTAGCTTCTAATATCCCCAATATCTCACCCAGGTGCCTGATATGGTCCTCCCAAGTCCTGTTGTAGACTAAAATATCATCAAAGAAAACCAATACAAACTTCCGCAAGTGGCGGTTGAACACATGATTCATGCAAGACTGGAATGTAGCTGGAGCATTAGACAATCCGAAAGGCATCACCAAGAATTCAAAGTGACCGTAATGGCATCTGAACGTTGTCTTATGCACATCCTGCTCCCTGACTTTGATCTGATGATATCCAGAACGCAAATCTATTTTCAAAAAATAGATTACACCATGTAGCTCATCCAACAACTCATCAATGCGTGGTACGGGATACTTGTTCTTTATTGTCTTCTTATTCAAGGCCCGGTAGTCCATACACATCCGCAGGGTCCCATCCTTCTTCTTCACCAAAACCACCAAAGAAGCAAAAGGGCTGGAACTCGGTCTAATATGCCCCATATCCATGAGCTCCTGTATAGTCTTCTCGATCTCATCCTTAAACCGTTTGGGGTGACGGTAAGGAGAAGTGACCACCAGTCTAGCATCCTCGAGCTCAATCACATGCTCAAATCCCCTATCTGGAGGTATGCCTGGAGGTATGTCACCAAACACGGCACTGTGTCTGTCCAATAGGCCCTGTATATCCACATGGTACTGTTGTTGTCCATCCTCTGATTTCTTGGTCGAAACCAAATAGTGTACTACCCAATCTACCTCGTCGTGCCTATAGATCCTCTCGATCCTCTTGGCCGTAACAACTCGGGGTGCCCCTGAAGATAAGCCCCTCAAGATCACATTCCTCCCTTCGGACTTAAACTTCAGCTCCATCGTCTAGAAGTTAGTTTGAAACTCACCAAGGGAATGGAGCCACTGTACCCCAAGCACTATGTTGGTCTCTCCAATACCAACAATATAGAAATCATTGGTAACTGTATAGTTACCCATCGTGATGCTCAATTGGGGAACCCGTCGTGTGCATCTCATAGAATCTCCATTGGCTACAACCACGTTGAAGCCCTCAAATTCCTTTGTCTGTAACCCCCACCTCTCAACCAATGAGGCATCAATAAAGTTGTGGGTTGCCCCACTATCAATGAGTACCACCACTCATTGTCCCTGCAAAACTCCCCTAACTCTGAATGCCTTGTACCTCGGGGTACTAGACAAGGTGGCGATAGTCTCCTGGGGGAAAGTCTCACTATCCTGCTCCACACCCGCACTATCTAATGCCTCATCATCATCATCCTCTAATGGTTGTGTGTCCAACTCCTCATCACCATCACTCTCCTCGAAGACCTCTATGTATTGGGCCCTCCCTCTACCCTTGCAATCGTGTCCTAGGACCCAAGGTGCGTGGAAATCGAAACATAGTTTCTTTCACCTCAATTCCTCCTTGTCCTCTCTAGATCCGAATGGTCTCCAGGTTGTATCTTTCCTAGGTGGAGGTACCTTCGGCTGCAAACCCTCGGTTCTATAAGGGAAACCCTTAGGCTGCACTCGAGGTGGAAACCTCGACTTAGGAGTGGATAACTCCAGGTCACGAGCTCTCCTAATAGCCTCATGCAACGAAGAAGGCTCAAATGCCCTCACAAATCCAGCGAGAGCGTCTGTCAAACCTGTTGTGAATAGGGAAATCAACCTCATCTCTGTAACATCAAGTACCATGACCGATAGTCTCTGAAAATCGGTGATATACTGATCCACAGAACCGGTCTGCCTCAAATGAGTCAACTCTCTAAAATACCTGTCGGGGTCCCTCTTATCAAATCTGCTCACTAGCCTCTTTGTGAACTCTGCATAAGTCGTGATGTATATGTGTCCCTGTGTAATCAACCCATGATGCCACCAATCATGAGCGTCTCCCTCTAGATGTAAGATTGCAAACTTAATTGCATCTTCCTCTCGCATAGGATTCAAGTCGAAGTATGTCTTCAACTTCTGCACCCAAGACTGTGCAGTACACTTCTTAGAACCGTCGAAATGTGGAACAAAAATCTGTCCCAACCTCCTTTGCATCTCTGGTACCTGTGCCTGGTAATCTCTCCTAGGCCTGCTGCCAATCTTCATTTTGCAATATTCCTGGAATGGCATGTTGTCACGAAAGCCATCACTTAAGGTCTGGTACCTTTCCCAACAAGACTCCTCATCTACAATATCCCATGGCTGTCGTACCTGTGAAACTTCCGGATCCTTCAAGAAAGAAGGTTCGTGAAACCCCAGAGGCCTGGTAGAAGAATGGGGGGACCGTTGTCCTGAATGTCCACCCTCACCTCTTTGACCATATTGTCCCCTATTGCTATTTTCTCCTCTTTCCACATGAGTATCAAACCTGTCCTGTGCTAATCTCTCAGTGAGCTGGCTCAAATAGAGATTGGTAGTCTCCTGTTGCTTTACCATGTTGGTGAACAATTGTTTCATCAGATCTACCCCTATATCCTCACTGTCTCTGTCCCCCATCTTTCAATCCCAACAAGCTAGAGAAACAACTGCTCTGATACCACTGAAATATCCCTTATGGGATACTACTTAAAAATGCACAAAATATGGGAAAATTGCAGCAGAGTAAAATTTCTTATTTTTATTGAAAATGTCTAGCTAGGACAGCGAATGGTATTAAATTGATATCACACAAAATATTTGCCCACAGTGCATGAAATTTTGAGGGAAGCTTGCAACAATAATAATAAACACTATGAAAACATTTTTTTGGAATAATATATTGCTGCCAGAAAAATTACAGAATGCCCTAGGCGGCTGGAAAACTTCAGAGGTTCGTAACCCTCTAAATACAAGAGCAATAATAAGGGTCTTTGGAAATAACATTAACAGATATAGGCAGTAATAGTTCCACCTTCAGATCTGAAAACGGCCGACTGGAAAACCCCCAAATAAAGGTTGCAAGTCACCTCACTTGGAATGGGGTCGGAAAATGATGGAGGCACCTTCAACGTGCTGCCACGCCCAGCCCAAATGGCTGTCGTGAATCTGATCTGGAGCCCCTCTGATTGTCTTCCCCAAATGCCCCCAAAACCCTCAAAATCCTTCCTCTTAAACCTCTGATAATGTCTCTGCCACACAGCCCTGAAAGCGGCTCCAAAATGACAGACTAGGGTAGATCTCTCACTACCGAAGAATGCCCTGCTAGCTAGGGACGGGTCTCTCACCACCGAAGCTAGGGTCCCTATGGGATTTGACTCCACAAGTTGTAGATGCGCAACAGCAGCAGCTGCACGTGAAGGAGGCTAAAATGTATGCAACAAAAGTCTCTTTTCTTCCTCCCCCGGCTCCTTATATACTTCTCCTCGGCAAACGAGCCCCCATAACCCTAGGCGCATTTCATTCCATGGAGGGGCCAATAAAATAAGAGTAACTATAGTTACTTTTTTCCTTTTTGAGTCGCCATGTCCAAAAGTGACCCCCAAACGCAAAACTGGGATATTAAAACCACGGGGCCCCTTCCCAAAAGCTTCCAGCGTCCACAGCCCCCTGGGTCTGACCACGGTTTGGACTCGACTTGGCCCTTGGGCCATTTGGCGTAGGAAAACATTACGGGGACATTACAGAAAGGGGACATGATTGAAGTGCCTATACAGTTCGCTGCCCTAGAGAACTGATTATTGATTGCTTGAATAGTGTTAAGTGTATTTTTAGTCATTTTCAAATTGATGCTTGTTGGTTGATAGTGTATTTTCAGTTATTTTCAGATTGATGCTTGTTAGTTGACAATGTATTTTCAAATTTGATTCATTTGGGTTTCTGGCCAAACCCTTATTTTCAGTTTTAGCCCTAGAAAGGGACATTACAATATGTGTGTGTGTGTGTGTCTATTATATCATAGTTCAAAAAATCGTTATCGGCAATTAATCGACAAGCCAAATTTTGACTCAGAAATGGGGAGTCGGCAATTTATCGGCATTAATTGGCAACTTTATCACTATGTAATATCCCTCTTACCAAATAAGAGAGAAATGGCCACCAACAATTAACTTGTTACTCAAAATTGATTAGACACTACTGCAAATAGTTAAACCCATCTTGTGCATTTAATTAGATGGATCAATAAACCCAAGGAAGGGGTTTAATGGCCTCAAACGAATAGCACAGATTGGTAAGCAAATCAGATTCAAACTATGTAAAATCAAACCCCCAAATTATCAATACAACCCACTGTTATAGAGCATCAAACGAACATGACCCAGCTGCAATGAACACTTAGAATCACTCTCAAATACTTTTATGCAAATCTCAGCCAGACATGATCATTTAGAGCATACAAACCCAGATATAATCTTCTAATACAAGTCGCTGAAACATATATAAAAATCTGATCTAATATTTCGTATATAGAACAATATGAGTCAATCAAATAATCATGGGAATCACAGCAGACTTCCTTAGCCTAGATCGCTGATATAAGAGCATCAAACCCAATTGATTCCACTTAACAGAAATAGCATCAGAATGTAGGATGTATTCACTGCCTTAGAGGGACATAGAACATGGTTTTTGCCGCCCAGCTGGTATCAAACTGTCCTCACAGGGTTCACTGCAATTAGAAGCTACAAACACCCTTACACCATGCACTAACCCAGTTGCTTTTATGGGAGTAATATTATAAGAATGTTATAACATTAGATCTGCCATGAACAGACCTCAAAACACCCCAAAGACATGCAACTACCAGTCGCCAATGTTAGAGTACACAAGAGATATGCAATCAAGCTATAAATCACTGCTAAATGGAGGATATATTATGCATATAATTCAGATTATAACCCTTATATAGTTCATTGTCACGAATTCCTTCGAAACATCAACCAATCATGCAAAAACCAGGTCGCCAAGCATAGGAATGAAAAGCCAACACAGAGAGAACACTTACTATGGGAAATCGCTGCCAGTTGATATATTTTTGCACCCAGTTTATCCTTTAAACCAGTCACCAACAATGCATGCAATTCGCTAGGGCAAGAAGCATTTAACATCCACGAAGCATCCACAAGCAATTCGCCAGAGATAGATATTTGCAATAAACACGAAATGGCTATTTCTTTCAATAGGTGGTGTTGATAAACACCTATAAGAACATCACGGGCATGCATCCCATTCTTCAGGGATGAAGAATTAATTCATCAAATAATAATAATCAGCATGTCCTCCTTGGTTGCTCCTCCGTTGGCTTTATATCCTTCCTTTTAATGTGGTGACTTGCATTGGGGAAGTGATCTTCCTTTATTTCTTCTTAGCCGACCTTAGAGCATTGCTTTATGTTATTATTAGAATATTAGATGCCTTAGTGTGGAAGAGTAATAATAATTACTCTAAGACAAATAATAAAATAACAATATTAATTAACTAATTAATTCCTCAAATGTGTCATAGTAATAATAATTACTTTTGAGGGATTAATTAATCAATTCCATTAAGCCATATTATTTCACTAATTAAATAGCCTTGCCACAATGATAATAACCACTCTACAAGCAAGAACACTTAATTAATAAAATAAACCCCATGCTAAACCTTAAGTCCTTGAGGAAAGGGACAAAAAGGCCTTCAACTCCCAGCGCTAAAAATGTCCCAAGAAAGGGGACATGACACGCTACTTTTAAAAACATTTAAATTCATAAAACATACTTAAATTAAATGTAAAAACATTGTTAAATGATGTGAGAAGTGACTCTATAGAATGTCATAGGCCCATATGTATATTTTTTATTAAGTCTTGACCAAAAAAGAGTACAAAGTTTTCAAACTACAATGCTCATCAAGTCATGTGACTTTTGAAGTATCAATAATATTCCATTTCATCAAGCACGCCTAAAATAAGTCTGTTGCGGTTGCCTCGTGGAAGTGGAAGGTAAATATTCCTCCTCTTCAACACCAACATTGTCATCTACAAACATATCATCTGGATCATCACCAACTCCTAATGTCCTTGATGTTATTGTTTCTTCAATCTCCCTCTTTAAAGTTGTTTTCTCCTCCGTAGTAAACATAGGCTCCACATCATGAGCAATTCAGTCATCATATGGATCAATGTCAGCCAAGTCAATTGCATCATAACTTTGTGCCCCCTCCACTTATCTCACACGAAAACAAATATTGTATCACACGAAGGCAAGGTCATTGAGGCGTTGTGTTGTTAATTTGTTGCACTTCTTTGTGTGAACAACTTCGAACATGCTCCAATTATGTTCGCATCCAAAAGCACTGCATGGCTGACACAAAATGCGGATGGCTAGCTTCTAAAGATTTGGTGTTTTTGCACCATAATCTTCTCACCACAAATCTGCAAATAAAACATTTATAATTTTGTAAGTTAACTAAGATTGAATAAATAAAAGAATTCTAGACTTTTAGTATCTAGTTCTACGTGTAAGGAGACTAAACACAAATGACTCAATTTGTTTTTACCCGGCTGAGAAGTGTTTCTTCTTTTCACACATAGAGCTGAAGAAAAGAGCTTCCCCTCTACAGTCTTGTAAATCTGCAACTCGTCAACAATTGTATCTCTAATATTTACGTCAGATACCATCCTCTCTATGCATGTATTATGGCCATCCATAACCTCATCATTAGCCTTAAATGATGGGGAATAGAAAAACTTTGGGTTTAAGTAGTACGTCGTTGCATGTATGTGTCAATGGAGTGTCTTGTTCCATCTCTGATCAATTATGCGCCAAATGGGTTCATATTTTCGCAAATTGTGCCCATAATATTTAGCTATGGCCTCCTTGGCCACATCCATAGCCTCATACAAATAACCCATTAGGTTTTTTTTCCCCATCCACCATCCGTAGAACTCGAACCAAAGGCTCTAACACCTAAAACAAAATAACATATAAATTTAAAATCAAAATTAATAAAAAATTAGATAACAAATAAATGATAAATAAACAAATATTCAAGTTTAGGTTACCTTCATGATTTCTTACATTTTCTTTGCAAACATATCATCAAAAATGGTCTTCACGACCCTTTTTCCTTCGGTCTTTCTAGCATAGGGAGACTCCAACCATCATGTGCTCACAAACATCTGCTTAAGGGATGTTAATGAGGCTGTAATGCTCTGTAATGTAATGAATTTTGTGGCAAATCGTGTGACCCCTGAACGCACAAACTCATTTCCATTAGTGTGCTCTCTCATCAAGTTTAGCACCCAAGTGTGATTGTAGATGAACTTCGTAATATTTCTTGTGTCTTCAATCACATTTTTCACTCATGAGAGTTTTCCTATGTTTTCCAAGCAATGGGTTGCACAAGGGGTCCAAAAAAGTGTAGGGTGCATCTCCTCAAGAAGTCTTCCTATTGCTACATATGTTGTCGCATTGTCTGTCACAACTTGGACGACTGTCTCCGCGCCCACCTCATCTAACATATCACACAAAGTGCTTGCAGTTTTCACTTGGTGGGAGGCATCAATTGATTTCAAGAAGACGAACTGCCCACTTGATGCCACTAGGAAGTTAATCAATGTGTGGTTTTTCCCATCTGTCCATCCATCAGACAAAATGGTGCATCATTTTTTTTCCATACCTTTTTTTGCTCTTCTACAAAAGTTTTGGTATGTATGACGAAATCCTCCAACAATGGGCCACTCAAATCATGGGGAGTAGGAGCCTTGAACCCCTTCCTAGCAATAGTCAATGCAGTGACCAAATTCTCCCAATATGGACTTTTTGCCACATTGAAAGGAATGTTCTTGCAGTACCAAAAGTTTGCCGCAGTTATTCTTGCTTCATTGTGCATTTCTTTATTCCAAGAGGTACCTTCGAGTGAAGGTTGTGAACTAGGACTATTTCAAGGAACAAAAAATGTTGCTGAACTACTTCCAGTGGATGATCCTCGTCCCAATGTCTGACCTCGTGGAGTTGGGGCAATTAGAAAATGCCCCAATGTCTCCCTGGCTGCCTTCATATTTACTAGGGCTGCAGGTGCATCATCTTTCCTCTTCTTTTCATCTTTTTTCTCTACATAAGCTACAATGAAAGCAAACAACTCTCTTTGAGCCTCAAATTGTACTTGATTGCACAATGTCACTTCATTCCCTGGTTGTAATGTCCCCATTTTTGAAGACCCTTACTCTATCATTCCCCGTGGGCTTTAGGGATGTTGCAAGGGGAAACTTATATTAAATAATTTTATAATATTGCCTAGAGAGTGATTTTTATCATTTGACATTATAAAGCAATATTTATTTAATTATTTAATATTTATGGAGCAAGTAATTATTTAATTAAATTCCCAAAATGCAAATTAAAAAGGGGAATTAATTAAATAATATTTAGGTGGCTTTTAAATATTAAAATCACCCTTTTAAAAGGGGGACGCCACACCTAGGGATAATAAACTGCTTTTGTTTAATAATTTCCCTCTCCTAAGGATTTCGAAGTTTGTGCCTTCTTGCTTATAAAAGAAGTGCTAGGATCATTGTTAGACTTATGTTATGATGATATTTATTTTATGCTCCATACTTGGAGTTGGGATGTATGCCCATTGATGCTTTCTCTCTCTCTCTCTCTTGCGTGGGAAGTTAGTGAGCTGGTTTTGATATTCAATTGAAGTATTTTCATTAGATTTGCAAATCTATTGGTTGGTGATTCTCTTTCTAGCTTTGGTGTCTTTTATTGAGAGTAAAATCTGCATGCTATTGAATATGATGAAGGGTTTTATGGTGTTTTAGATCTGCTGGTTATTGTTGGTTTTATTCTAACTATGGCGACTTGAATAGGGCATCTTTTAGCATGTTTTAAGGGTGAACAAGCTTTATTCAAAATCTGATCTGTGTTGGCTTATTTTTGCTGAGTTTGGGCAGCTGTTTTAAGTGTATTGAAGGGCTATTGAGTGCTGGAAATCATTTATGCCATTTACTCAAACCCTAGCAACTGGTTTGGGGACTTTGGGGGTTGTTTTGGAGGGATTTCAGTTATAAAATTCAGATCTGTATTTCTGCGGAAAGATCTTAATTTATAAAACTATTTGCATTTTATTTGAAGAGAAAACATGGAATATTGAAGGAGTTATCAATTTTAGAAGATTTCAGCTGTTTGCATGCTTCCCGGTTGTTATAAATTAGTATTTATTTCAGATCTGTAGTTTTGGGGTTGATTTAATATTGAATGTGACTGTAGAAATTAGAAGGAATAAGGAGATGGTGATTTCATTAATTTTGGAGTAGTTTTTGTGCCCTAAAAGTGCTAGGCGACCTACTTTTTAGGTCAAAATTAGGGTTTCGGGTTGGCTGTGCAAAATCTGATTTTTGCATATTGTTCCTCATATTTTTATGGTCCATTATCCAAAATTTCAGCTTTTTTGGACTTCCCTAGCCAAAGATATGAATTTATGAAGTTTGCAGCAATTAAAGTTTGAAAATTAATTATTTTCAGTTGTGTGTGATCAAATTTGTATTAATTCCTAACTTATTCTAGAAGAGGATATTACACTGGTATCCATGCAATATGGAACTTAAGGTGATAGACACCTCCACTCATCTTCATTCCACAATAATTGCATACAACATACTTGCCTTCTGCTCATTCACAATGCTTCCAAGAGGAGTATTTTGAGTTAGGCTTACTAAGAGTAATTGAAGCTGAACCGGATGTCGATGCCATTCTAAAAAACAAAAAAAACAATTGTCTTAGATTTGCAAGCCTTAGAGAAATAAAATTGTATGACAAAATTAAGAATAATATTGCTATTGCATGAAGAAAAAATTACAACAACGCTATATTGAAAACGTATGATTCTAAATAAGATAGGGTATTGTAATTTATGCATCATCCTAAAATTTCTCTCAATTTTTTGATAGCTTGGTCAATGGATAGACCGTTTTTTTAATCAAGTCATCTAATTACTTTGTTGGATCAATCTACCAATGAAAGGGACACTTTGGTGTATGTGTTTATAAAGTTGATGAATCTTTTGAATTTTTGAACAATTAATTGCCAGTATATTGAGTGTTTCTGGATTTATCTACATGAGGATGTTTATAATGAGTCTTTTTGTTGAGCTCCTTCATCCATTATCAGAGAATAATCCAAAAATGCTCAATATAAAATGAATACTTGTTGAAACCTTGGATCTTTATTTTCACTAGTTATTTATCACATTCAATCACTTTTCCTAAAGGTTTAACTCAATTCGCTGTAGTTAACATGCCAAATTATGTAGGCTATTCCTGTCGATGCTTTCATACTTTCACTGGTTAACTTTGCCTGCACACTTTCTTTAATTACAAAAGAATGCAATTGTTTATCAACTTATTCCTAAAGCCCGAAAATCCTTATCCAGTGCCTTATCTATCATGGCCATTTGTTTCCTCATTTGTGTATTTGGAACATGAATTTATTCATGGATGTTCATATTATGAAATCTTGAATGTAATTTCTCGAGTTGATGCATTGAACCCCAAAGGTTTGTTTGGTTTCAACAGTATGACTATACACATGCACATAAAAGTATTCTTATTTATTACGGTTTTCAAGAATATCGTCGAATCTCAAGTATTCTAGGTAATATCTAGTAAACCGTAAGATATTATGTTTTTTTTTTTTAAATGTGTCAGTAATAACTTAATAACTATATAGTATACACACAACGACATTATCAGACTCTTAATGTTTTAAAGAAACTTAGAAACCAGCTAAATCTTAAATAAAAAAATATGAATAATCAATGAAAATAAATATAAAAGGAAGTACGACTCCCAGCCCTAGTTGAAGGGAAACAGGAAACCCGGGTCGAAGGTCAAGACTCGAAACATGAATTGCGCAGGAGAAAATAGCCACGAAATGCTTCCAAACAGGCAAATTGTTTTCGCTTTCGTCGTTTTTAGCTTTTATACCTAACCCACGCAATTTCCCACATTTTTTGGGTTTTTCTCGACGTAAATCGCCGATTTATTGGCAGGTCAAAAATCGCAATTTTCTAAAAGATAAATCATTTGCAAGGCACAAAATGATAAACCGTGATTTCTGGGAAATAAATCGCAATTTCTTTTACAGAGATATATACACATACATACATATATATGTACATATCTATATTTGTGTGTGTATACACAAACATATATATATCTTTAGTAGAATATTTTTACTTGTCTTTTTGAATATATTGACATTAGCTATGATACCAATATATTTAAAAAGACAGGCAAGGATATTCTATTGGAGAAAGATAAGAAAATAAAAAATATGGCGATTCTACTCACAAATAGTTCTAAACATAGTGCGATGAAGATATCAACTACCTAGTGGTTCTAACTGCTCAACTATAGTAACTATAATGTTATCTAATAATCAACTTAGGCCTAGAGCCTAGATAATTACCAATTAGGTGGTTCTACAAGACGTGTGATTAATATAACTAACACAAATCCTCAGGTTCACTGCAGAGGCATTCTTGAATATTTGTGTTTATACTCTTTGAAAAGACATTCACCTGAGTATGTGAATAGTTATACACCAATCTATAATTCTCTACCCGTTTCGAGAATATTACGCCCCAAATGGAAACAAAGATGAGGTCTTTAGTTTAGCTACCAAATCCGGCCAAATCTGCACAAAATCTGACTGGATCTGGATTTTTCAGCCGGCCTGGATAACTTATGTCCAGGTTGGCCATATTTTTTTCCCATTTTTTGTTTTAGTTTTTTTGCTATAAAAAGACAACCAACACTTCTATATTTTAATTTATATTAAATAAATTAACATTTTATATTATGTTTTTAATGCTTTTCGTTGTAGTCATTTTTAGCATATTTATACATTATGCTCATTTGTAATATGCAAATATTTCACACCAGATTTTTTGAACTTTTTCAAGAGTTCCAGATTTCCAGATTTTTTCGCCCTCCCAAACAAATCTGGATTTCAGGACTTGGTAACCATGGTAAAATTACTATTTAGTACCATTTTCAACAATGTTGATACTATAGCTACCAGCCTTTACACATTTCATCATGCTTATGATACTATTTGTGAATCCTCTTAAATGGGTCTTCAAACAAGTAATTAATTAGTATTTATGAAGGAAGAAAGCACCAGAAAACTCAGGAATAATGTCATGAAGGGATTGGATATGCATTCTTATTTACTTGATATAAGTTGTAATATATATAACGCTCAAGCCTCAAATAAGGAGATAATCATCTAGGAAATTTATCAATGAAGTTTGAGAAAAATCTATAATGTAGGGTTCTCAGATTGAAATTCATATATTATTCCATCAACTATATGCATTTGATGCCTGAACATTTACTCAAAAAGACTGAAATGCAGTGGATTCGTGCTTGAAGTATGTTTGATGCTAGATATTTCTCCGAATAGAAAATAGAGATTAGCTTTTGTACTTTTACATCATGCATGTTTGTTTTGATGAATTTTATACCTATCAAGTTACAAAAGAGAACGTTGAGGCTTGAAAAAAAGCCATCCATACAATTTGCTAAACTCCAGCTTTGTGAATGCCTTGATGTTTAGTTCCTTTGCAATTATTCCCTCACAGAAAACTGGGGTCTCATTTCTATCCTTTAAGTCTTTGTAAGTAGACCGTTGATATATTCTTTTTGAACATTCAGTGTTCTTTGTCCACATTTTTCTACCTTTAAAATAACTTGACACACCCTGCCCTGGACAGTCTTCATTTGCAAACTTCAGATCATGAGGAGTTTTTGGTGTTTATACTTGCATCATCCTCACAGACATAGTAGCATGCATAGAGTTCTGCAAGCTTCGGTACGTAATGGGATAAACAGTGATATGCTGTACAATTAATTGGTGTTTACAAAGAGGTGCTTTATGATACAATTCATTGATTGCAATGGGATATTGTTTTAGAAGATCTTAGAGATCAATGATATCCTTGTACTGGCAAGCGGATGTAGTCTCGAGTCTCAGGCATATATCTGGAGATGACATTAGTGCTTGTCTAGTTTCACTGTGGAAGTGGCATGTCTCCCTGAAATTGAACCCATGATCTTTTTTTACATAAACCATCATGCAACTACAAGAGAAACCTTGCTTGATTAGAACTTATAACAAATTTTAAGTTCATCACATTCAAAGAACCCAGAAATGGTGATCATTAGTTGTAGTGTTTAGAAGATGGCGAACATTTTCCAAAATGACATTTGTCATTATGTCAAGTCCATGGTGTTTTCTTATTTTTTGTATAATGATAAAGAAGAATAAAAAAGGGATGAGCTTTACCAAATGATAGTAAAACATTGAGACTATTATAATGCTTAACATTTTGTTTGTTGTAGGGTCTTTGGGAGGCTGCAAACCTGCATGCACAGGTATGGAATGATACCAAGGTAAGGAAATCGAATCTCAACAGCAAGGATTATGGAGGACGGATTAGTATGGATGATGAACCTGAAAGACAACTTAACCTTTTATCGAAGAAATGTTACTCAAATAAGGGTAGGGGTAAAAAAACAGCATTCAAGGAATCCAACGTCAAGGATGAATGGGGGCCGCCATTGGATTACTAGTTAATTGAATCCTGGGTGTTTTCCTACGATTGTCATCTCATGCTAAAGATAGCACCCTCCATCATTGATTTTTCAACTGTATATGGTTGTCAGTTCAAATATGTAAAGTAAATTAGAAACAACATCCATAGGTGCTTGTGGAAGACCAATAGGCACAAGTTTATTGGTGTTAAGTGACTAATTCGCCAAAAAATACATGCATTCCTTGATATAAATTATAAATGAATTTACATAATCTTCCCTGATTTAAATTTCAATCTCAGAAAGACCATTTTTATTTATAAACAATGTCTTAATTTTCTTCACAAAAATAAATATTTTAATAAAATAATGAGAGCAAATATTTCTTTTATGTTCTATTGAATTATATGAATTTAGTTAAACATCTCATGTGTCACCCGTATG
Source organism: Taxus chinensis (assembly GCA_019776745.2). NCBI lineage: Eukaryota > Viridiplantae > Streptophyta > Pinopsida > Cupressales > Taxaceae > Taxus > Taxus chinensis. Next base: position 325,791,827 of record CM034156.1, on the reverse strand, counting down.
CTTCCACATTATGCATACATTTCTATTGAGGAGCTTGCATCTACAACATCTAGAAACAATCAAATTTCAATTATTGTTTAATGCTTTTAATGGTAAACTACATCCAAATTTTTGACATCCCCGTTTATTCTAACTTGCATATTTGTTTCATATGACTCTCCATGCATTGAATACCAGCAAGAAAATTAGAGTCTACTAAAAGAGGAGAAATTGACTCTCTCTTTCTATCTGATAATTCCCATCATCGTACACTTCTGTTCCTTCACTTCTCCAGGTTGTTAATCTCCTTGAGTGTGGAAATAAATAAGGAAAAGCATTCCCTCCATTCTGGACATCTGTGAACATTTGGTTGCAAGCATGAACTTCCTCAAAGGCCTTGAAAATGATATTATAGCATCCTGCATATCATCAAAATCAAGCTCGCCAATTTCAATACTGGAACTCAATAGAGAACATCCCAGCATTAATATCTCACTTCTAAATGCAAATGTACACCTTGACTACTTCCAATTTAATTCAACATTTTCCGTCATAAAATCATAATAGGATGGAAGTATGAAGAGATCTATATCTGTTTCCTGAGATGGAATACAATATGCTAGAAATCATATATGAGTAGACGTTTGGGTACCACATGGAAGTGTACAAAGTGAGCGACGTTAGTTCATAATAATTGATTTGTAAATGCAATGATTTTGTATTGAGTAATTGTAATTGAAATAATCAATTTAGAGTAATAAAGTACGTGAAGATGTCTATGATGACCAAGACAATGTTTTTCAAGAAAGTTAACATAGGTTAGACCTATCGACCAACAAGATAAGGGGATTGACATTAACACAGAAACACCATAAACATTTGTTAGTAAGGGAAGAAATGTTAAATGTAGTACACCAATTTAAACTTCTCAGCCTCTAACCTCTTTCTCCCTTCACAAAGATAATATAATTTTTAAACTTTACCTAACTACAATCAAGAATCATCTACATCAAAATCTTTATACTGCTATGTAAAATTTCTTCCCAATAGTAAGAATCTTTTCAACTAAAACCTAATTAAAATGCCTAAAAAAGTTTAAATTTGAAAAATAAAAAATACTCTTAATCAACAAATTCCAAACATGGAGGCCAAATAGAGTAAAATAACTTACGTCAACGTCCACTTCGTATTACCCACTGAAAACTCTGCCATGGGACCAGAGAGTAAAATGATTTATACATTGTATATATATATATATATATATATATATATATATACATATATATATATATATACATATATATATATATATATATATATATATATATATATATATATATAACAAAATGATCTGTATATATTACATTTACCATAATGCATTGATGAGGGTACAGTGTCTTTAAACATTTATCACCGGAGATTGTGTGGAGACTGGTCAAATGATTGGTTTCCCGCTTCATTACAGTTGTATTGGACTACAACTTAGGAGCCACTGGAAACATTGTTTTCCTTGCAGCTAGGAATGTTACAATTCTAAAAAAATGGCATTATTTTGAAGGGGCTGCATTGTAGAATGACATAAGCATTAATCATTGATAAAGGCATTTGCAAAAATAATTTTTGCCCTGAATATCCTGAGTACGAATCTTTCCTCAGTCAGCGGAAAAGCACAGGCATTGTAGGGATCTCTGTAGCGTTTGGACAGGACATAATGTAATTTAGATGGGAGAAGGCCACAGGAGGAAATGAAGCAACAGAAATTCATTCCTTAAACATTAAATGAAACACTTAAAATATATGGACAAGTCTGCGGTTGGTGTTAGAATTTGCGGAGAGAGAGAATAAACCGAAAAAATGTGTAAAGAATGATTGAAGAGAAAACTGGAATACACACTGTACAAATGGGTTGTGTGTCCGGGTATTTATTATGCAAAGACGGTTACAAAATTAGTTAGCGGTTACAACCGCATAACCATACAAAACAATTATAAAAGGGGAAGTCTTATTCATTTATTCCTACACCCCCTCTTAAGACTTACCCTACATAACTCAAAAACAAACAATCTAACAAAACAGAACTACACTATCTTCAAACACTTTCACTTTGAAAGCAATGCTATGATAGGATAGGGCTCCATCAAGCTGCTTCGCGACCTTCGTAAAGGTGTAGCTCCCGAGCTGAATTCCCGAGTTCCCGGATTCCACCTCCCCGAACTCTCGAATCATAGATCTCCCGAATTATTGGACAACCATCCATACTGAGCCATCCACACGCTCCATCAAGTTGTCTCATGACCGTCGTGAGGGTCTAATTCCTAAGATCCACAGTCTCCCGAACTATCTGAGCAACAATCCATACCGAGCTTCATCTACACTATATCCTTTCTTGCCTTCAAAGTTTAGAGCATCTTTATAGTGCGTATTCGTCACTGTCCTCACTACCTTCTGCATCTGGTGGGTCTTCAACCATGGCTATATTGGCTGTGTTTGATATGACTTTACCCTTGAGAACATCATTGGCTCGAACACGACAATCCCATGCTGTGTGACCTCTTTTCTTACAATAATGACATTCAATCTCTGACTTATCTGATCCTCTATGATATTTTTTGGTTCTAGAATAGAATGCACTTTCTTGCTGGGAATGACCTTCTCCATCCTCTGTAGTTCGTTTTTCCTCAGCTAGAAGCGCTGCTATCATATCATCCAAAGATTGAGATTGAATTTGACTGAGGGTAAACACTACATCGCTATATTTTGAAGACAGACTATTTAATAGGATAGCTTTGGCATCTTCGTCCTCAATTGCATCTTTCACTTCTGCTAGTTGTCTGATCAAGGACCTTAAATTATTGATGTGGCTTGACATAGAGACTCCGTCATCCATTTTGAACATATATAATTGAAGTTTCAGGGAAAATTTGGCATTGATTGCTTTCGCTCCAAATAATTTATTTAGAGTATCCCAAATTTCCTTCGATGATTTGTCTAGGTCTACATGATGAAGTTCAGAGTCAGAGAGAGCAAGGCCAATAATAGCTTTCGCTCTATCATCCCTGCTTTGCCATTCTAACAATTTCGATGCATCTGTAGGTGTTGTCTCTTTCTCGTTTACAATGCTCCACAAATTTTTATTCATAAGTTGCATTTGTATTTTCACTCTCCATGTATGAAAATTTAGACCAGAATATTTTTCTATGGGCATTTCCATTTTAATAAAATAGAATAAATACAACTGTGTATTTTGGCAATGAATAAATAAAATTAAATAAAATACCAGTTGCACAATTTCGTGCCCTAGCGCAGGTAGTCTTTTTGCTTCTGCGTCTTTCCAGCCTTATGTCTGTGAAAAATGTTTGTGCCCTAGCAATTCGTGACTATAATAATGCACCATATTAGCGCAAATCGCGACTGTAAAAATGTCTAAAATCACGATTTTTCGTGGCTATTAAAATTTGACTATTTGTGCTCGAAAATGCTGTTATTTTCCTGAAAAACGTGCCATTCGCGACTGTATTTTTGTGCTCAAAAATATTGTTAATTTCCTTAAAAACGTGCCATTCGCAACTGCATTCGCGACTGTATTTTCGTGACTTTCTTTTTTTTTCTGAAAAACGTGAGTGTATTCTTCTGATTCACGACTGTACAATGTGATTTTTCATGCCCTAATGGCGTGCCCTTGATTTCTGACTGTGCAACAAATCTTCACAAACAAGACTGTTTACTTCGACCCTCAAAAATCTTCTCGTGATTTCTTTCAAAAACGAAAATGTTTTCCTTCTTCAGCATGCCCTAATGGGACTCACGAAAATATCTTTCTTCCTCCCTCTCTTTACTTGCCCCACACTCTGATACCACTGTTAGAATTTGAGGAGAGAGAGAATAAACCGAATAAATGTGTAAAGAATGATTGAAGAGAAAACCGGAATACACACTGTACAAATGGGTTGTGTCCGGGTATTTATTATGCAAAGACGGTTACAAAATTAGTTAGCGGTTACAACCGCATAACCATACAAAACAATTATAAAAGGGGAAGTCTTATTCATTTATTCCTACAGTTGGCGAATGCACCGTACTTCATTTATTGTTAAAATGTTTGATATAATCAAACAAATTTTGGAAGAGAAACATATGGAAGAGACAATGACGATCCATAAGACAGTTTTCAAGAAAGTTGACTGTTAAAGGCCTATCCACGAGTGTAGTTTGAGAGTTAAAGGCCTACTATGTCAGATTTTGGGAAACGTTTCTGTGCCAATTAACCAGCCATGTGCTTGAATATATTTTATAGACATATCTGCTGAGCTCTAATCAGCCATCTTTTAATTGTGATTAGCTTTGAAGATGACATTAAAATTTATTCTCTAGTTAATCATATGAGCTTCGCTGTTGAATGATGTTTGCATCGTCCAAGATAGTTTTATGTGATGAACAGGAAATTATGCAACTTTATGTAGGATGTACTGTTGGTTTTGTAGAAATTTGTAACCCTTAAGTTTTGACCTCGTCACTAAGCTCAAGAGCAAACCGAGCCTTGCTGATACACTCACGTCAATGGTAAGAGAGTTAAAAATCAAGGCCTGTATCAGCACCAATAATTGGTCTTGCTACCATTTAAATTGGATCCATAGCTAGGCCGTTTTGAGAACTAGTCAAGAACATAAGTATTCAAGACTGTAATCACTTAAAAATTCACTTAAGAGCTGAGAGGTCCTAGAGAATGTAGAAACTTGCCAGATCTGAGAAAGCCTCTGGGTGTTTCCTGGCATCACATCTTCATTTTCCCACTGCTGTCCAAGTCCTTAGAGAGTCTACAACCTTTCCATATGCTTGAACTACAGCTTCTAAGTCTGATTTAGTACGGAAAAGTCTCTGCTATCCAGGTAAAGAACAAATTGAGAATCCAAAGCTCTCCTGCAAAGTATTGTGTTCTCACAGGGGCTGGTTTGCCCTCCACGTTAACACATGAAAACCATGCTTATCACTTATTTTGGCTTTTGTGGTTATGAGTTTTAAATGGGATGGCTAATCACGAATGTCTAATTTTGACTCTTCAAAGGAAAATTGTCACATGTTCACCAGTTTGCTGAATCTCCCTTCTTAAAAGCATTGAGGAAAGTAAATGGTCAATGAATGACCACCCTTGATCACGAATATCAATGGTCCAACACAAAGAAAATATTGAAAGATTGATTTTATAATAAATGGTTGTCTTTGAGCAGTTAAGAGCACCACCTTCGAGCAAAATCATTTTCATAAATATATACAGAGCTCTGAATGTACACACAATTAAGAAGATAATTCAAATTGATTGCAACTAAGGGTGTGCTTGACAAACTAAGGAGGGGATTCCAAGCAATAAGAGAATTGCAGATGTTGTTCCATAACTTTGATTGCATGATAAGTACCAATTCTCTCTACTGTAAAAGGGATGTGTTTCAGTATTGGCTTCTCATCCAAATCCTAAGATGGACAAGAAAAGGAAACTGGGCCAATTTACTGCACCAAATGAGCTTGAAACACACATCACTGCATAATACCAGCTTGGGAAAGCCCCTGCCAAATATATGAACAATGGGAATTTGATAGAAAGGCCAATGAAAGAGACGCCATTATGAGGTATAATTGCTGTAAGTTGTTTTCCATGCCTGAAATCATATCACCCTTGAGAAATGGAGAGTGTGATTTAGGATGACAAATTGTTCCTAATTGTGTCGAGAATTATAATGTTATCACATGGAATGAGAAATATTATTTTCATGATGAAAGTGAAATAAAAGAACCTTAAAGGGGGAGAAGGTGTAAGGCATCAACTTTAAAGCCATTAGGAAAGTATTTGACATTCATTTTAAGGAAACAAGGCCATTGAATAAGAAGGCATGTATTATGTAGTAAGATCAAGGATGAGGTATTCTTAGGAATGTGGAATTACAAAGACACATTTACAAAATAAGCCCTACAAGCATATGATTATAGATGATTCCATCAAAGAGCCATTTGAGGTCACATGTTTTCTGATTTTTTCAGGGGCTCTATGTCGATTCTATGCCAAGTCCTGGGGGAGGATAATGATATACAAACAGAAAAGGATCATTGTATAATTCCTTGTAGTGTTTTAGATCACCATACACTCATTTTTTTCAGTTATGCGCTAATACTATGAAAGTAATAAGAAGTTTAGGCACTGTTCACACTTGTGCTCTATGTATTTACCTACTCATAATAAGATATGGCCCAAGAAGTTGGAGGTGAGATGTGGGCTTGGAACCATAAGACTGTATCGGATTCCTCACCTTTAATAACACTTTCTTTTTGTTGAATATGCAAGGTTTGAGGATTGTTTCATGACTCCTCTACACAAAACAGTATACGGATAGGATAGACCATGATCAAGCATTGATTCTTGCAAATTACTTAGGATTTTGTAATATTTTCATGAGAGGGGACAATGTCATAACTATGTTGATTGGTGGCTACTACCATGTTGTACGTTTATTAAGGTATATGGCATGAAATGTTTCCCATACGAAAACTCCCATTACAGATTCCATTTAGGGTGTTATGCTAATAACTCATCAACCAACTGATTTCGATAGACAATGAATTTGGTGGTGCAAGGAATGACTCACCAATCAAATGGAGGGTAGTGTTAGGAGTCTTTTCATTTGAGCGTTCTTGTTCCTTACTAATCCATGAACTAATTTTGTTTCTAATTAAGAATCAAAAGGAGATGTGATCCCGAGGTAGTAAAATATAGAAAAGTGAATGCTACAAAGAGAATTGGTGGTTATCAACACATTGTAAGGAATTTCCTGCATAGAAAAAAAAATAGATTGAAGAAGATTTTAAATTGATAAAGAAAAAATAGAAGAAAGACCCATCTTACATTTAAGCCCTTGTTGATATGAACAATTCACTTGAAAGAATGTAAGACATTATGCAAAATGTGGGTCTATATTTTGAACAAACCATATCAAAGAAGAAGTTAGCTTCCCAACATGACAGAGAATCACAAGATACATGATACCCTACTCAGTTGTCTCCCCACATCTTGGTGATGTACCTCGTGAGACAAAACGGGATGCTCAATTAGATGTTAATATTGATTAGCAGGAACTTCCCATCATGTTGATGACAAGGAAATGGTTGCAACTTCTCCAAATGATGGAGAACACATAAAAAGGAGCTGATGAAATTGAATTCATATGTCTTCTCAATTAAGCTAACATTCAAGATCAGAGATTGGAGAATGAGAAGTTACTGCTAATGATGATTTCATCAAATTAGGAGTGTTTCAAGCATTTCATGTTGCTCGCTACCAACAAGTTGGAATTTCTAGACCCTATAGTTGTTGTGAGGGGGAAATTGCAAAAAGTGTGGAAATTGGTTGGAACCCTAGGTGAAATTCCAATTTCTTATAATAAATGTTATGTTTCTCATAATTATGCAAGTTCTAAAGCTTGGAATGGTTTATCAATTGGAATATAGGTGAAAATCATTGTTCATATGAAGATCCATTACCATTTGAACTTGCCCAAAATGTTAAGATACCTTGGAAGGGAAGCATGTTTTTTGTTACGCATGTCCTAAGTCTTAATCAAGAACAACCTATGAACCTGAACATGTTTGAATCCCCTTTGTTTGAAAGGAAACATAGGGCTCAATCTTTACTGTTAATTGGAAATACCCCTCCACAAGAAAACAAGCCTTTAGATATGATATTATTTAAAGAATATGAAAAGACTTCTAGATTAATATTAGAAGCATCCTTGAGGCCCTTGCTACATTTAATGAAGCATCAACACCAATAGAGATTCCATAATGTGCAAAGGCCAAACAATAACCCACCACTTGTGAATCAGGAAAATTATCCTGTAAATACCCCGTTGCACAATCTAGTAAACAAACCCTCTATACAAAACCTTCACAATGTTTGTTTTTCCATAGGAGGTAAAATTTATGAGCATATTTGCTTTTGCTAATATCCCAAATTCCCTAACCCTATACCCCGTGAGATTAAAAAAATGTTGCCAATGTTCTAAGGAAAAAATGCCATATCAGGTCAAGAACACTTAAAAGGATTTTATCAAGGTTACTAATGAATATGATGTAGAGTATGAGGATGTGATGTTAAAACTACTAGTACATACTCTTGGGGAAAGTGTTAGGGATTGGTAGACTAATCTTCTTGATAAAAGTATTGATTCATGAATTCAATTCAGGAGGATGTTTAAATTGCATTTTGGGGATACAAATTATTTTAAGTCCTCATTAGCAGTCCCACAAACATTTAAAATTTTATAGATCAAAGTGTTGAAGGATTCAACATTAGATTTGTTAAAAAATGATTAGAGTTCTTAAGCACTTGAGACCAAACAAATCAATGTGTGTGGTGATATACTATAATATCAATTCTGGTTTCTAACTCAGAGCCAAAAATCTTGTGAATATGGAACTCCTTTGTGATGGCTATGAATATTGAAAATAACATCAAGGGTAGTGGGAAACCACTTAAGAGAGGTGATGTTGGTGTAAATCCTATGGGTTATCTAGCCTTTGTAACAATCCTTTAACTACTCACATTTCGCTTAAGGCTCCCCCTGCCATATTAGGTCAAGAACACTAGAAGGATTTTATCAAGATTACTAATGAATGTGAAGTGGAGCATGAGGATTCGATGTCAAAACTGTTGTACATACTCTTGGGGAAAGTGTTAGGGACTGGCAGACTAATCTTCTTGATAAAAGTATTAACTCATGAATTGAGAACTGTAGGATGTTTAAATTGCATTTTGGGGATAAAACTGATTTTAAGTTCCTCATTAGCAATCTCACAAACATTTAGAATTTTATAGATGAAGTGTCGAAGGGTTCAACATTAGATTTGTTAAAAAATGATTAGAGTCCTTAAACACTTGATACCAAACAAATCAATGTGTGTGGTGATATACTATAATGCCTTTGATGCCAATTATGGTTTCTACCTTGCAGCCAAAAAACTTGTGAATTTGGGACTCTTTTGTGATGGCTATGAATATTGAAAATAACATCAAGGGTAGAGGGAAACCATTTAAGAGAGGTGATGTTGACGTCAATCCTATGGGTTATCTAGCCTTCCTAACAATCCGCTAACTACTCACATTTAACTTAAGTTTCCCCTTAAGTGCACACCCAAAGCAATGCAACATTATCAAGCCACTTACTATTTTGAATTGATGTAACTAACATAAGTCCTAACTCCATTGATGGAGCTCTAATATTCCAAGTACTTTCAAAAAAATATGTATTTAACATAAATCGGAAATCACCTTTCATTCCTTGTTCTAATGAATCTAAACGTTGTTGGTCCGAAAATCTGTCGCGTGGACAGATCTATGGATAGACGAGCCAACAGTGTGCAGGGCTTAGCCCCTCTTTGAGACAGCAAAGCGAAATTGGTTTATTGCTATTTCTACTTAGCAGGAACCTATGCAAGTCTCACAGATTCTGCCTTCGGGGGTTGGGATCTCATCCCAGTAGAGTGTTTCAGGCTGCGAAAAGAAAGGAATGAAAGAGGGAGAAGAGAAAGAACAGATTCGAAGGAAGAAAAGAAATGAATTCCAAAGCAGAAAGGTCAGAAGATTTATGTTTTTAGTTTGGTAGTAAACAGAGCCAAACCTACTTACATAAATAAACAAAGCAATACTGATAAACAAATGACGGAAAAGTAGATATGAATCTAACAGATCAAACACATACAGATCTAACGTAAGAAAGATCTAATGTATAACACAGCTATTGAGCACAAAGTCTGAATAATTGTATTACTATTCTTTTCTGTTACAAGAAAGCTCAAAGTCTTTCTCTCCTCACTTCTATTTCTATCTAAAAAATGTTCACCCTTGAATACAACAAGTATTCTCTATATTTATAGAAGATGAGGGAGAGAGAAGGCAAAATGGAGCCAACCACCTATTTACAAAGATATTTACAAAATATCTAAAAGTCATGTTGACTTTGACAATTTTGATGGATGACATCATCCCATGATGCAACATGGATGATGTCATCATTTGTGTCAACATACTTTAGATATTAAGAAAGTCAGAGAATAGAGAGAAGAGGAAGAGGAAGAAGAAGAAGGAGCAGCTACTCGTCATCATCATCCTGCGGCCGAAAGGGGGTCACCTGTTTCTGATGCTGCTCAGGTGATGATATGTGGAACTGAGTTCCTCTGAGAAATTACTTCGGTGGATAGTCTGAGGCCACCGGGTCACCACCTTCTTGTTCTTTAGGTAGACCTCATTCATCAACTGCATGCACTGGTCTTCGTTGTCTTCCCAAGCCTTGATGCATTCTTGTTGGCTAACAGCCACGAAGTTCCGGTGGTGAGGGATGCCGAGTATCAACTCAAAATGATGGGCAGTGAGGTCTACGACCGCCTCGCCCTTATCGACACATCTTGTGTCTTTGTTGTAACATTGCGCAATCACCATCATGAATTCGTTGTTGACAGTGCTGACGGGGATTCCTCCGGCGAAGTGCAGGGCACTGCCTATTAACTTGTCCATCCATGGACTTCTCGTAACTTTCTGAGTTCTAACCCAGAATTCCTCCATGTCAATGTGACCCAATTCTGAGTCTCTGACGTCCATACTGCACTCAACCTGTGATTCGGGCATCCTGACCCTCTGATATTTGTATTTCATCTCTTCTTCTGTCAGCTTAGCCTTTCCTCTTGGTTTGGTGGGTTTCTTGCTTGACGTAGACATGTGTTCTTTCGAACTCAGTTGCTGATCTGCATGAAGAAGAAGCGAGACCCAATCCACGAAGGTTGAATTAGTCATTTGATCTTCCATTGGAATGCTAGCAGAAGAAAGAGTTAGAGATTTTAAGGCTCAGGGCGCAGGGCGCATGAAAATTGCACATTGGCAGGCCAAATAGATAAGGCGCACACAAAAAGAGTGTTGCAGAGGTTATACTGGCGCCAAAGGCGCATGGCGCATGGATGTAGCAGATTGCATTTTATAGCAGGGCGCACAGAAAATTGTGTGTTACATTGGGATTCGGTGCGCCCTTTGGCGCGTGGGATAGATTGTGTAACATTAACAAATGGTGCGCCAAAGGCTTTTGGCGCGGCACATGGAGGGTCTTACACAACATCATGTTGTTGCAATGGAGGGTGCGCCCGCGCCTTTATAACTTAATACTTGCGCGAATAAGGCTTGTGTTGCATGGAAGCTGGGTGCGCCCTTTGGCGCATGGAAAGCAACATGTAACATGGATAGAATGGTGCGCCAAAGGCTTTTGAGGGGGCGCGGGATTGACACTTGTAGCATGCGAAAAGGGCGTGCTTTGAGGGCGCATGAATTCTAGCTGTAGCAGGACAAAAGGTTGCGCCATTTGGCGCGGGTCTTGAGGTCACGTAACATGGCGGGGTAGGTGCGCCGAAGGGGGGCGCAACTGTTTTTATTGCAACAAAACGCGCCAGTGCGCCATAGAAACTAAACTTAATTACTCAAATCCATTTTCTTACTCTTTCCTCCACTTCAAAAGGCTATTTGGACGAGTACAAGGTTTTAGAGAAGAGGTTTCAGGCAGACCGAGCCATTTCAAAACAGCTCCCTTCCAGCAGATCCGGAAAAAGGGAGGGAGAGGAGGAGGAAAGAAAAGGAAACAGGACAGCACAGGGGGGAGCCAGTTTAAATCATATTCCATTTTAACACTGGCTAGCAAACCAAAATACAGACCAAGCACACCAACAGAACCGAAAATACATGAAAGCACGCAATGAAAAAGAGGGAGAACCTCTTACCTCGAATATATAGCAAAAATTGGAGAGCGGGTCCACAGGGCGATGATAACGACAGAGCAGAAGCTGACAAATCCAGAGTGATCACGTGCTCGACAAAAAGAAATGAAAATGACATTGGGCGCGCACAGATATATATAGAAAAACTTGTCATCAATGCGCCAACCACTTTTGAAATGGCGCATGAAAACTGCTGTCGACAGGGGAAAGTGTGCGCCCTTTGGCGCACCGAAAGACGTGTTAACATGGAAAACCATGCACCAAAGGCTTTTAGGGGGCGCCCCAAAACTTGGTGTTACAACAAGAGCCTCATCAAGAGTTATGACTTGTTCTGGCTCTGAGGGAAGAGGACTTTCAGGGGCTTCCTCCTGAATGGTGCTAGGTTCACCTTCTGCACCTTTGCCTTTCAGCTGCTTCTTTGACCTTGGAGGTGCGTTGCCCAAAGGGGAAGTTGTGAAATCTACCCCGAGGTAGATTAGTCCGTTCATGCGGCACCAATGCTCTGTTCTCCGCATAGTCTCCTTGACCCTCTCCTCAATTGTTTGAGGAGCCTTCCTTCTGTCAATGGCCGGGAAGGGCCAATTGTCCCCATCTGTGTCATTATACACCTTATCTACTTCATCTTCCGTAGTCTGGAAGCCTTCGGGGACAATGGCCACTCCGTATTGGATGATTTCCGCCAATGCTAAGCGAGAGTGATCCTTTCTTCTGAGTTCCCGCCTCATGGAGAACGTCAATGTAAATATCCTCAATTTGAGGGACATGGATCGGATCGAGCTTCGCTTTTGGCAGGCAGCTTCTTGGGTCGAAGGTAGGCCTGGCTGGGAAGTCATGCTTCAAAGTTGAGTAGCTCCAGCTCTGCGAACATTTCCTTCGCCTTATGGTGGGTGGAGCATGTGTATCGGCCCACTTTGAGGGGGAAAGGAGTTCCACCCTTCTTTCTTTTGAGGCACTTCTCATGGTATGTGACCAGCTGCCTTGACAGTTCTAGTAGAATCAGCTTAGGCCCAGCATACCTTGGTAGCCTGGTTGGCTCTCCCAAAAAGTTGGCAGCCCTCAGATAGGTGAACGTGGGAAATTGGGTGAACAGGGCCCCCCCATTTCTCTGTGACTGCCACTATGTGTTTTGGTCGTCCGGCTATGAGTCATGTTTGGCCTCAGTAGGCAGATGACATGATAGAAGAATGCATCGTTAACTTTTGCGAAATGTTGGATGCTATTCTCCAGCCTCAGCTCTGGGTAGTAATCAAATATCTTGGCCTGAGGCCATACTCCACTTCGGTTCAGCCCCGGATAATCCCTTGCCGATGCTGCAGCATAGACTACATAGGAGTTCATATGGAACACTCCTGTTGTGGCGAACTGTTGTAGCTGCTCAGAGATGGTGCTGCTTATTATTTCCCCCCCAGCAAAAGCGCTGATCGGGAAAATTCTTATTCATTGTCTCCAGGTACCGCAGCATCCACTTATGGAAATAGTGGGCATCTGAAAGCCCGAAGACTCTGCTCAGGAAGGTGATAGTATCACTGAGTTCCTCTGAGAAATCACTTCGGTGGATAGTCTGAGGCCACCGGGTCACCACCTTCTTGTTCTTTAGGTAGACCTCATTCATCAACTGCATGCACTGGTCTTCGTTTTCTTCCCAGGCCTTGATGCATTCTCGTTGGCTAACAGCCACGTAGTTCCGGTGGTGAGGGATGCCAAGCATTAACTCAAATGACGGGCAGTGAGGTTTATGACTGCCTCGCCCTTACTGTTTTCGACACATCTTGTGTCTTTGTTGTAACATTGCGCAATCACCATCATGAATTCGTTGTTTACAGCGCTGACGGGGATTCCTCCGGCGAAGTGCAGGGCACTGCCTATTAACTTGTCCATCCATGGACTTCTTGTAACTTTTTGAGTCCTAACCCAGAACTCATCCATGTCAATGTGACCCAATTCAGAGTCTCTGACATCCATACTGCACTCAGCCTGTGATTCGGGCATCCTGACCCTCTGATATTTGTATTTCATCTCTTCTTCTGTCAGCTTAGCTTTTCCTCTTGGTTTGGTGGGCTTTCTTGCTTGACGTAGACATGTGTTCTTTCGAAACTCAGTTGCTGATCTGCACGAAGAAGAAGTGAGACCCAATCCAAAAAGGTTGAATTAGTCATTTGATCTTCCATTGGAAAGCTAGCAGAAGAAAGAGTTAGAGATTTAAAAGGCTCAGGGCGCAGGAAAAATGCAACTGGCAGGCCCAAATAGATAAGGCGCACAGAAAAGGAATGTTGCAGAGGTTTATACTGGCGCCAAAGGCGCATGGCGCATGGATGAAGCAGGTTGCATTTTATAGCAGGGCGCACAGGAAATGCGTGTTACATTGGGGTTCGGTGCGCCTTTTGGCGCATGGGAAGATTGTGTAACATTAACAAATGGTGCGCCAAAGGCTTTGGCGCGGCGCATGAAGGGTTTACACAACATCATGTTACTGCAATGGAGGGTGCGCCCGCGCCTTTCTAACTTTATACTCGCGCGAATAAGGCTTGTGTTGCATGAAAGCTGGGTGCGCCCTTTGGCGCATGAAAGCGGGATGTAACATGGAAAGAAGGTGCGCCAAGGGTTTTAAGGAAGCGCGGGATTTATACTTGTAGCATGCAAAAAAAGGGCGCGCTTTGAGGGGCATGCATTTCAAACTGCAGCAGGATGGAAGGGTGCGCCCTTTGGCGCGGGTTTTTGATCATGTAACATGGCGGGTAGATGCGCCAAAGGGGCGCAACTGTTTTTATTGTACAAGGCGCGCCAGTGTGCGCCATGGAACTACACTTTAACTGCTCAAATATTTCTTATTCTTTCTCCTACTTCAAAAGGCTGCTTGGACATAGTAAGGTTTTTCACAAAAAGTTTCCAGCAGACCAAGCCATGAAAAACAACTCCCTTCCAGCAGATCTGGAAAGAGGGAGGAAGGAGAAAAAAAAAAAAACAGGACAGCACACAGGGGGGGGGGAAAGACTAGCTCAAATATACTCCATTAAAAACACTGGACTAGCAAACCAAAAACAAAGACCAAGCAACCAAAAAACAAAAAATACAAAAAAGAAAGAGAGAGAACCTCTTACCTCGAATAATATCAAAATTGAAGAGCGGGTCCACAGGGCGATGACAACGACAGAGCAGAGCTGACAAATCCAGAGCAATCACGTGCTTGAAAAAAGGAATGAAAATGACATTGGGCGCGCACTGATATTTATAGAAAAACTTGTCATCAATGCGCCAACCACTTTTGAAATGGCGCATGAAAACTGCTGTCGACAGGGGAAAGTGTGCGCCCTTTGGCGCACGGAAGTATTTGACAACAGAAGAATGAGGTGCGCCTTTGGCGCACCAAATGTATTGTCGACATGAAGTTATGTGCGCCCTTTGGCGCACCAAAACTTGGTGTTGCAAGAGATTATGTGCGCCCTTTGGCGCACCAAAAACGTGTTCAAACATGGAAAACGTGTAACATGGAAAACCATGCGCCAAAGGCTTTAAGGGGGCGCACCAAAACTTGGTGTTACAAGGCAAATCCATGCGCCCAGCCAAAAAAAGGCTCAAAAAGACTAAGTTCGAAAACTAGATTTCCCGGGAAGGGATTTTACAACGTTTCGAACGCAAGGGATCCCTAACGAGGGATCGAAACAAAATTTTTCGGTATGGTTATCGGTAAAATTTGCCCTTGTCAATTTTACGGGATAACAGCTGGCTCTTCTGGGGACTATCCTTGAGTAACTCGGGGGTAGAGAATTCCCCAGATCACATGTGCCTATCCATTGGGTACGAGTCAAAAACAAGGGGGACCGGAGGAGAACAAAGGAAACACAAAACAAACCGAAAGCAAAACACACGATGAAAGCAAACACACAACAAAAAGAAAACTGTACAAAGAAGAGAGCAAGCTCTTACTTCCTGAAGATCTTGATGTTGGTAGGGAAAGACAGGAGTCCATCCAATATGAGAGAAAGAACCCTGGATTCTCATCCACGACAAAAAAACAGGGCCCTCTCCTCAAGGGGAATCAAACATGCCCTTAATTACTTTCCACACCACAAAGAACAAATCTACCCATTTGAAAATCATTTCCTTTTGGCCTTTTAAAAAAACTGTTTTTTTTGAGATCTTTATACAAAATCTTTGCTTGGCAAAGCTTTGCTACAGTAGGGATACAATGTTTCAACACTCCCTGTCTATTTTTCACATACAAAAACGCAGCTTTACTGGAAGGAGTTGAGAGGTTCTAGGAAATCAAGTTTTCCAGGGAACTGGGTTCTCTATCCCATTTTTGAATCATGCATAGCAGGATGTTTCAGTTTCTCCAACATAGGAAAATCGCTGGTGTCATGCCAGGATTTTTTTGAATTGACATGACCAAGAAAATAACCCCTCACCATAGGGCAAATGGGCATTGGAAGCTAGGGTATTTTTTTTCTTCAGAATCCTTTTGGCTTCCATAAGCCAGAACCAAAACAAACAATCTCCGACTTATCAACCCACAAACCAAAGTGCACTGTAACAGAAGCTGGTCAAGAAGCTCCCTTCTGAAGATCTCAGATGCTGCCCTTGATCATACCCTCGGCAGTTCAGGCTCCATCCAGATACGCAAGAGATAGAAACTATTCTCTCCATTGAGCTTGAAAATTTTGAAGGGTCCTCTCATAGGGAATCAAATTTTTCCAGGTGCATGCCCTTTGGCTCTCTTCGCTTGTCCCAAAGAGGACGAATCTCCCACTTTGGAAAATTTCTCTGCTTGGCCTTCTTGTCAAAAAGCCTCTTTACTTGATTCTGATGTTCAGTGATCCTGTCGACCACTCTTACTCTCTTTTCTTCAAGTTCCCAGATACAAATTCTCTTTTCTAAGAATTCTGAAAAGTTTCATCTTTAATTACTCGTGCCAACGCTAGAGCAGGAAGTTCAGCAGAAATGGGAAGTTCGGCATCAGTGCCATATAACACTTGAAAAGGTGACATGCCGAGAGATCTCTTGGGGGTAATGCGGTCCGCCCACAAAGCGTTGTACAAAGACTTGTGCCACATCCCGCTGATTCTCATCTACTAATTTCCGTATGATGGTCACCAGTTCTTATTACTGGATTCCGCCTGACCATTTCCCTGAGGGTAATAATCTGAGGCAATGTGCTAAAGTTATCCATATTCATAGCAAAAACTAATAACTTCTCGCGAGGAGAAGTTAGAAGCATTATCAGCAACGATTTTGTTTGGAACGCCGAACCTGACAATGATATTTTCTTTGATAAAACTGCAAAAACCACCTCAGAAGTGGCGTGCTTGACAGGTATGGCTTCCACCCACTTGGTGAAGTAATCCGTTTGCTGTAGGAGGACATAGCTATGTCCAGCACTCGATTGAGGATTGAGTGCGCCAATAAAATCAATTCCCCATTGCCTGAATGGTTCATTGATGATGACCCGGCCTTAGGGGAAGGGCAGCCAACTTGGGCTTGCCGACAATTGCTGACAGGGTTCACACTTTGCCACCCAGGTAGTAGCCGCATCTTGAAAGAGCGTTGGCCAATAGTACCTGGCTCGAATGATCTTGTGTGCTGTCATCACGGAAGAAGAAAAATGGCCTCCACAGGCTGAATTGTGATGAAAAACTTTCCAGCAGTTTTACTTGCTGGGGCTTGTCAACACATCGCAGGAAGACACCGTCTATCCCCGCGCTTATATAAAACCGTCATCCCAGATGACATATTTAGCTGCTCTGAGCTTTATAGTGCGCTTTCTCCTTCGCAGTTAGGTGCATTGGGCATTCGCGTAGGTAAGAAGAAGGAAAAAGCAATGTCGAGAGTACCACTCGTCACTAGTTGCAACAAACAGAACCAGAGGCAGAGAGAATCAGCTTCTTCTAGAGGGCTTTGCTCTTCGTTGGTACAATCTTCTTTTCCTTTAGGACCTTCTAAATTTTCATTTTCAGCATTAGCTGACACAGGCCTTTGCCCCTCACCAGCTTGGTAGGTTTAATATCCAGGTCATATTCCTGGACCTTTGCGATCAATTCCCCTCTCAAGCTTCCTAACTCCTGCTGAGTTAGAATTGATTTTACCGCCGTGTCGGGAACCAGCACCACCGTATGCGAGTTTAGAATGTAGTACCTGAAACTCTTCACTGCTTTGACAACGGCAAAGGCATGCTTTTCCAATTGAGTCATCTTCAACTCGTGAGGCTTGAGGAGAACTCATGAATGCAATCGGGGATTTCAATCCTCCTTCTGAATTCTTTTGCATTAAGATTGCAGACACAGTATGTCTGATGCGTAGCTATACATGATGAAGTCCTTGGAGAAATCGGGACATACCAGGACTGGTGCATGGGCAACAGAAGTTTTTATTTCTTCAAATGACCTTTTTCCCTTCCTCACTCCATCTGAAAAGTTGGTGTGACCCCTTCATCATGTTCAATATGTGGCGAGTCTTTTCGGCAAAGTCAGGAACAAAACGCTAAGAAAGTTCACCTTTCCGAAGAAAGAATGAACACCAGTCTTGCTTGTAGGCAGAGTAAGGCTCTGAATAGCCTTAACCCTTTCAATATCTATCTCGTTCCTTCTTTGCTAACCACATGCCCTAGCAACTTCCCTTCTTAACTCCAAAAAAAAGACTTTTTGGGGATTTAGGGAAATTCCATGTTCTCCTCGGCACCTGGCCAATACTTGCTCCAAGTGATCACAATGATCACTTCACTGTTTAGAGAACACAGTTAAATCATCTAGATAAACTACAATGACTTTTCCCATCATACCTTTAAATGCGAAGTCCATGGCCCGCTGAAAAGTGGCACCAGCATTAGTTAGGCTGAAAGGCATCCTGCTGTAGGCAAATGTACCCCAGGGAGTAGTGAATGCTGTTTTGAATTGATCTTCAGGCGAGACTTCTATCTGATTGTAGCCTGAAAAACCATCAAGCATGGACAGCATTTCCGATCCAGTTACTGCTTGTAGAACTTGATCCATTATCGGAAGAGGGTAGTTGTCTTTTAGTGAAGCTTGGTTCAAGTTTCGAAAGTCCACGCATATGCGTATCTCGCCATTTTTCTTGCGTACTGGCATGATATTTGCTACCCAAGTGCTGTGATGGATAGGAAAAATGATTCTCGCATCCAGCATCTTCTGAATTTCGGCATGGATGGTGCCCGAAATCTTAGGATTATAATGCCTTTGTTTCTGACGGAAGGCCTTGACATCTTCTTTAAGCGGTATGTCATGCTGAACATCCTTCGGCTTGAAGGACTTTAGATCGGCATAGGACCATGCCAATACATCCATATATTTTTTTAGCAACTTGACAAATCTCCGCTTCTCTTCAGGCGTGCAACATTTGCCAATGTTTACAAATTGCGGATGCGCTTCAGAACCTATATTGACTGATTCTGTCTCTGGGGACGAATCAGGACTACCTTGCTTCTTCTTTTTCATAAAACGGTCGTGCCTGTCAAACAAGCGTTCCAGAGAAACTAGGCCTTTTGGAATCTTATTACCCTTGAGCTGACATATGCCATCGTTCTCTCCTGATTCATGGTTTTGACCGTTGATTGATTCGCGGCATGGAGAGGTGGATCCTTCAAAATACAACTCATCAAAAATTTTCTGATTTTTCTAGAAAGGCAATGAGGTGATTATCATCATTGAATACCTGCCAATGCTGAGAGTTGTCTGGCACGCTTGGGCGGAAAAACCACTTCAATGGTGTATTCATTCGTTTTCAAACCCGGGTGCGGGAGCATAAGAGATGCCGAAACGGCCAATGAATCGGCCATGTCATTTTGAGCTCTTGGAATTGCTCCTATTGAAAAGGCATCAAACTCTTCGATGCTGTCCCATACTGCATTGCGGTAGTGCCTGAGCCTTTCATTTTTCACTTGGTAAATCCTTTTGACCTGATTTACGACTAGCTCAGCATCACCTTGTACCTTGAGATTTTTTATTCCTCTTTCCTTTGCAGCTTGCATACCGAGCAATAAAGATTCATACTCAGCGGTATTATTAGTGTTGAAAAACTGCAACTTGAAAGAAAGAGGAATTACCTCCTCTTCGGGAGATATCAGTACAACACCGGCACCACATCCACTGGTCGCGCAACTGCCATCAAACTGCAAGGTCCAGATTTCATTAAGGTCCTTTTCTTGAACAAAAACGCCCTTTGTACCCGTCTCGGTAGATAAAAAGTAGTTCCCCATCCCTGATGATTCAAAAAGGATTTGGGCTTTGGGGTCTTCAGAACTAGTAACCAAATACTTATTTTGCGATTCTGGTTCTAAAGTCTGCATCACACCTTTGACGGGTATTCTAGCTTTAGACCAGTCCATGTGAATTTCTCCACCAACTTCGCTGCAGAAACTCCTTCCCAGCAAAATTCCATAGGCTGCTGGAATGTCAGCAACGAGGACGGTCATCTTTACTCTTTTTCAGGAAAGGCTGCAAACGTAAATTGTGCGTCTTTGATTTGACCAATCAATGGCACTTGCTTGGTTTCCAATGAATAACATCTGCCGAAAGGTTTGGTAAGAGTGAGGCCCAAAGCATGGGCGACTTTCGCCGGCATGACGTTATCGGAAGCTCCGGAATCAATTATACAGTTGCTCAACTTATGGCCATTGATTAGGAGAGAGAGATAGAAAGGTTCTATCTTGCCTGATGCAGATGTTGAAGCAACATTTATGTGGGATTCAGGAGGAGTGGAAAGGATTCCTTTTGGGGAAACCTGTTTAGATGTAACAGCTTGACTCTGAATGTATTTGGTCAATCTTACAAGTTGTTCGAGATTTGACTGAAGATATTCGGCTTCAGACATTTGGATCTTGGTCTTTTTTGCATGATCTATAATATCAAATGCGGCCAAGGGTTGCGTTGGTGAGGGAATGAGTCCTTCACTTCGCGATGGTGGAACAGGGTTACTGATCTTGATAGGAATATGAGGGGACTGATTCGGAGGAGAGATGGGCGGAAAAGACTTCTTTGCAAAAGACTTAACAGGGAGTTGAGTAGGAAGAGGATTACCTCTTCTAGCAATGGTTGGAGGCGCGTTTGACACGACCTTCTCCTGCTGGACATGAGCAGCAACTTCTACTTCCTTTCCTTGTGAGCGAGTAAAAACAGCGTAGGATTGCCCGCTTGCATAGCCCTGAGTACTCTCTTCTTCATCAGATTCATCCTCATCAAATTCCATGTATCCAATAGTAGAGTCGCCAGTCGGTTCACCGACATCTTGATCATCTTCGTCTTGAGGCGAAGATTCTTCATAGTACTGCTCTTCCTCTTCAATTTCGGCCAAAGCATTGACCGGAGGAGCTTCAAGCGCCAACCGTGGAGCAGTTGCAGGTAGACGCGGTCTTTGTGAAACGTTATTGGGAACGAAACTCTTTCGTGGAACATCCCGGTATGAGGAACTAGGAGAGGCCTGAGCCAACTGCTTCTTTAATGCGAGCAGATCATTCGCCATCTTTTGGAATGCCGGATCAGACGAAGTGGTAGGCGAGGGATCCGAAGATTTGGACTTTGATGATTCCTTTTTTAACTCGCCGGATATTATCAAATTGTCTTCTATCCGAATGGCAGCAGCCTGAGCGAGCGGTAAGGTAGCTACTCGCTCTTGAAGGAGCAAGAAGCTGACTTTTGAGCTCATAGCGTTCACGAAGAAACATTTCTGATTCTCCGGCGTTGGAAGCATGGTAGTAGGGACGCGGTTGATTAATGCATTGAACCGGGCGACGAAATCGCGCATGGTCTCATTGGCTTCCTTCTTCAGGTGAGTGATCCGTGATAACAACGCAAATGCATCTTCTGAAGGTTTATATCTGTCTTCAAAAGCTTCCCGCAAGGTTGCCCAACTGGTGATAGATCCGGCCGGCAAATGCTGAAACCATTCGGCTGCGGGCCCTTGTAGAGTTTCCAGAAAAAGGCGAACCGACACATCTTCGTGAGTCACGTCCAAAATACTGCATGACATGATGAAAGCAGATATGTGGGAATCCGTGCTTTGATTTCCGCTCCCGTCAAATTTAGGAAAATTCTTTCGATTTCCGTGAGGGAGGGCGTGAACTGGATGTGGCAGTGCGAGAGGACCCATAGCATTTCCCCATGGTACTGCCATTTGAAAGGCCGGAAAGAGAACACGGGCTGGAAGGGTGGTTCCACTGAGCAGCAAAGCACTACAAAGGGACGTGGAGGCTCCTTGTGAAAACCGGCTCTTCCGTGGGGGCGAGGCGCTTCTAGTTGACCGATCAGCTGAACTTAGTGATAAAAAGTGCGTCGGTGCTACACTGAAATTGTGCCTTTGAAGCCGATCGAAAGTAGGATCGACTTCTCCACGAGCTCGCCTGCCACGCGTAAATGGCTCACCTGCCAGCGTACCTTCCAGATCTGAGACGCTGTGGTGCAGATTTAAAATTTATTTTTGGTTGTACTTGCTGATTTTCTGGTTTTTCTGTCAAAAACCAGCAGCAGGCACTTTTCTGAATATTTAAAAACTATCCTCTTCGAAAAACCGATTGCGGTTAATGACAAATAATAGCGAGGATAAGATAGCAGGGAAGAATAGCAGGCTGATTTTCAGATCTGATTTTTAATTTTTCAGAGGGTTTTGAACTTTTTGGAAAATAGTCAAAAATTCAGATCTACGAAAAAATGTTAATTTTGATAAAAACTCAGCGATCTAAAGATCTGTAACTAGGCCCGATCTACGGATCTCAGAAGAAAATTTTCAGTTTTAGGCACTTTTGCAAATTTTTTGGATTTTCAACAAAAGGTTCAGATTTGCAAACTGGCGGCGATTTGCTTATTTTTCTGATTTTATATTATACCACCACCATAGATCTGACAGATCTATCCATTCCCCAGCGGAGTCGCCAAAAACTGTTGGTCCGAAAATCTGTCGCGTGGACAGATCTATGGATAGACGAGCCAACAGTGTGCAGGGCTTAGCCCCTCTTTGAGACAGCAAAGCGAAACTGGTTTATTGCTATTTCTACTAGCAGGAACCTATGCAAGTCTCACAGATTCTGCCTTCGGGGGTTGGGATCTCATCCCAGTAGAGTGTTCCAGGCTGCGAAAAGAAAGGAATGAAAGAGGGAGAAGAGAAAGAACAGATCCGAAGGGAGAAAAGAAATGAATTCCAAAGCAGAAAGGTCAGAAGATTTATGTTTTTAGTTTGGTAGTAAACAGAGCCAAACCTACTTGCATAAATAAACAAAGCAATACTGATAAACAAATGACGGAAAAGTAGATATGAATCCAACAGATTAAACACATACAGATCTAACGTAAGAAAGATCTAATGTATAACACAGCTATTGAGCACAAAGTCTGAATAATTGTATTACTGTTCTTTTCTGTTACAAGAAAGCTCAAAGTCTTTCTCTCCTCACTTCTATTTCTATCTAAAAAATGTTCACCCTTGAATACAACAAGTATTCTCAGTATTTATAGAAAATGAGGGAGAGAGAAGGCAAAATGGAGCCAACCACTTATCTACAAAGATATTTACAAAATATCTAAAAGTCATGTTGACTTTGACAACTTGGTGGATGACATCATCCCATGATGCAACATGGATGATGTCATCATTTGTGCCAACACATTTTAGACATTTCGAAAAGAAAGTCGGAGAATAGAGAGAAGAAGAAGAAGAAGAAGAAGAAGAAGAAGAAGCTACTCATCATCATCAATTCGTTGTTTACAGTGCTGACGGGGATTCCTCCGGCGAAGTGCAGGGCACTGCCTATTAACTTGTCCATCCATGGACTTCTTGTAACTTTCTGAGTCCTAACCCAGAATTCCTCCATGTCAATGTGACCCAATTCTGAGTCTCTGACATCCATACTGCACTCAGCCTGTGATTCGAGCATCCTGACCCTCTGATATTTGTATTTCATCTCTTCCTCTGTCAGCTTAGCCTTTCCTCTTGGTTTGGTGGGCTTCTTGCTTGACGTAGACATGTGTTCTTTCGAACTCAGTTGCTGATCTGCATGAAGAAGAAGTGAGACCCAATCCAAAAAGGTTGAATTAGTCATTTGATCTTCCATTGGAAAGCTAGCAGAAGGAGTTAGAGATTTTAAGGCTCAGGGCGTAGGGCGCATGAAAAATGCAACTGGCAGGCCAAATAGATAAGGCGCACAGAAAAGGAATGTTGCAGAGGTTATACTGGTGCCAAAGGCGCATGGCGCATGGATGAAGCAGGTTGCATTTTATAGCAGGGCGCACAGGAAATGCGTGTTACATTGGGGTTTGGTGCGCCCTTTGGCGCATGGGAAGGTTGTGTAACATTAACAAATGGTGCGCCAAAGGCTTTGGCGCGACGCATGAAGGTCTTACACAACATCATGTTATTGCAATGGAGGGTGTGCCCGCGCCTTTCTAACTTGATACTCGCGCGAATAAGGCTTGTGTTGCATGAAAGCTGGGTGCGCCCTTTGGCGCATGAAAGCGGGATGTAACATGGAAAGAAGGTGCGCCAAAGGGTTTTAAGGAAGCGCGGGATTTATACTTGTAGCATGCAAAAAGGGCGCACTTTGAGGGCGCATGAATTCAAACTGCAGCAGGATGGAAGGGTGCGCCCTTTGGCGCGGGTTTTGAGGTTGTAACATGGCGGGTAGATTCACCAAAGGGGGCGTAACTGTTTTTATTGCTACAAGGCGCGCCAGTGCGCCACGAAACTACACTTAACTGCTCAAATATTTTCTTACTCTTTTTTCTACTTCAAAAGGCTGCTTGGACGAGTAAGGTTTCACAAAGAGGTTTCAGCAGACCAAGCCATGAAAAACAACTCCCTTCCAGCAGATCTGGAAAGAGGGAGGAAGGAGAAAAAGAAAAGGAAACAGGACAGCACAGGGGGGACTAGCTCAAATATACTCCATTAAAAACCGACTAGCAGCCCAAAACAAAGACCAAGCACACCAACAGAACCGAAAATACAAAACAGCGAAGAGGGAGAACCTCTTACCTCGAATATATATCAAAAATTGGAGAGCGGGTCCACAGGTCGATGACAACGACAGAGCAGAGCTGACAAATCCAGAGCAATCACGTGTTTGACAAAAAGAAATGAAAATGACATTGGGCGCGCACTGATATTTATAGAAAAACTTGTCATTAATGCGCCAACCACTTTTGAAATGGCGCATGAAAATTGCTGTCGACAGGGGAAAGTGTGCGCCCTTTGGCGCACCGAAAGACGTGTTAACATGGAAAACCATGCGCCAAAGGCTTTTAAGGGGGCGCACCAAAACTTGGTGTTACAAGGCAAATCCATGCGCCCAGCCAAAAAAAGGCTCAAAAAGACTAAGTTCGAAAACTAGATTTCCCGGGAAGGGACTTTACGACGTTTCGAACGCGAAGGATCCCTAACGAGGGATCGAAACAAAAGTTTTCGGTATGGTTATCGGTAAAATTGCCCTTGTCAATTTTACGGGATAACAAACGTATAAAACAATTAGATAAAACATCCATCCATAAGTCAATCGAGAAACATAAACTATTGAGCAACACAAAATAATCCAACAATGGCACAAATATCCATTTATTACTTCTACAACTTGGTTATGATGCTTTCTCTGACAAAGTACATGGATACAATCGCTCCACAACTTCACAACTTAACCTTACTTTATTCTTCCACTCATCGAAACTAGACTTATGGTGTGCTTTTATAGTAACTAAGCATTGTCTTGATCCTACAATTTAGATCTTGATTAGTTGTTACTCTTTGTTATTCATGTGATTTGCTCACTGGGATATATAAATGGTCCTAATTACTAGTTTTGTCAATGCGCCAACTATCTTTCACCCTTCTTGATGTGTTTAACATCGATTTCCTATAGATTGCACTCCTTACATGGCGTTAACCTTTTGTTGATTACACCTTTTGAAGGGTATTTTCTGTTGGAGCTCAAATCTTCACCCTAGGGATTTTGGTGAAGAGGCACAAAGCGGGTCAATGAAAATTTTAAGCAACCCACGATAAAAAAAAAAAACATAGAGAAAGGGTGGCGAATCTTGTTGAAGCAAGATTCGCTGGGATGGAAAATCTTGCAAAAATGGATATTATGACTATGTCGAAAATGGAAAAAATCATTAAAAAATGGTTGCATATGTAAAGGCAAATCTCACTTAATTTTCTAGTTTAAAAAACATTTTGGTATATTTCAATTGTCCTCTCTAGGTTAAATTTCATTTGTCTATTCTTTTGATGGTATGAAGTGCATTATAGACATTTCTTAACCAAAAAACATGATTGAATTATTAAATTTGGACCCATTTTCTCCAATCCTTCCCGATATTTAAACCTTGACTATCAATCCATTGGCCACATGCCATCATTTCATGGAATTTCAAGTGGACCCATGATCTTTCAAACCTCCTCACAAATCCTTCCAAAATTAGATCCCATCCATTAATCTCTTGTCATGTGTCACCATCCTATACTATTTTGGCTCCAGAGCCTCCTTAGTCTTCATTTGCTTTGAAACTTTTCAATGCTTTTCCAAAAGGTTTCCCACAAAACCTTTGCTCCACTACACTAAGAGATATTTTTTCTATATATACACATATGCTCTTAACTCTTTGGGCAATGTCGGATAATTTGCAAAGGCAAAAATACAAAGGCCTCCATTTTCAAGGAGCTCAACCAATTTAAACCAAGATGCAAGCAAGATGTTTTTATGGCTTAATGGTCCCAGTTTTTCCTTAATTACAACATATCACATAGAATATGATCCCTATTCTAATTTTTATCTTAGATAATCCTTTAACTGGATAGGCATTTACTTGAATTGGTGCATTCAATATATTTGATCATATCAAGACACACACACGCACACAATACATACATGCATGAATGCATGCATATAACTGGAAAATTTAATCAAATTTCAAAATTTCTCTAAAATTTCATCGATTGTGATCCAAGGACCCATATAATTTGTGGTTATCCAAACCTGTATTAAAATCTTGGTCCATAGATTTGAAAGTGATCTATCAAAAAAACATATTCAGATTAGAATTCATTTAGCTATGCAAGCAAGAACTAATAACGTTTATGATTATTTTTGGTGGATCTTGGGAGGGCATTAACCAAATAGCCAAATGGGACTTTCGAAATCTCTACTATTCATCTTATTACGAATATTTGCCAATAAAATTTTCCCTGAAGTGGGTTGTTTTAGCAAGTGGACTCTTATCACAAATTGAGATAAATATGAGACCAACACATAAGAGAGGTGGTCTACCTTATACTCTTCTATGTGTGCAATACTAAGGGGAGAGATCTTAAGCAATCTAGGATGCAAATCGATTAAGCATCATACTACTACCATTCTTCTTGGGAAACAAATTTCTATTCACTTTACGGAAAGGAGCATGAAAAGAAGAGAAACACATACATACAAGGGTCCCTTGTTGAGATTAAACTATGACTAGAGGGACCACAACTTTGAAACTTGACATTTACTTAATCTTTTGGAGTCCCAAAAGCTTACCACATGCCAACATTGATAAAATCAAAGATTTTTCAACATGAACTCTTTACTGAGTGCACAAAAAACAACAAGTAGGCCTTGAAATGTTAAGGAACATTTGGGGCACCAATATTGGCTCCTACTGTAAAGGGTACCCCTGCAGGTTCCCAAAGATTGCAGAAAAAACTCTAATTAATGTAGACCAGTGTCTCCATTAACCAAAACTTGCAATGCTTCGTAATTAAAGAAAAGAGCTCCCAAAATTTCCCAAGTCTTCCATGTAGATCACATTTAAATCAAGTTTATGCAAATGTCCAAAACAAATGTATGCCAATGCACTTATTTTGAAACAAAAACAAGCGAAGAGCTATGCACAAAAACATACAATGAACAAAGTAAAGAGTGTCCAATCTCTTTTAATAAACTTGTTCATTGGAATGTAGAAGTATGAGCCCTTTCTTGGAAAAATAGAGTGCCCTACATGCAACTTGTGATGAAAAGGAATTAATATAACACCCCAACTATATTAAACAAGTGATCATTGCATGTGTGGGCCTCAAAATGCAAAATCGGATCCCAAATATAAAGACCAATGAAAACTGGGCTATTACTGAAAGCAATTTTGGTAAATCCTACATCCAAATATTTGAACCAAGTTGAAAGTCAAGGGATAATCAACATCTGAATGCAAATGAAAAATGGAATCAAAGGGAAAATCATCAAAATCATAGCACATAAAAGCATGCTTGAAATTAATATGCAAGAACAGAATAGTGGGTTTATAAAGTTTGAACTTATGAGTCTCATAGTGCCCACAATCCTAATTAAAATTGATCGATGCATCATACACACTCTTATATTGCTTTAGCAATCCACTAGTCTCTAATTTCTCATTTAAAACTTCTTTTTGTTGCTCTAAAACTTCATTCGTATTAAAGTGCAAAGACTCAAATTTAGAATTGGCAAGGTACTCTGCATGCAAACATTCACTCGCATCACAAAGGGACACTTCACCTTCATATAAATTAATGTCTAGATCAAACACAACATGATCCCTGCAAGGAATCTCAATACAATTTACAAAAGGGAACTCACTCAACTGAAAATCAATTGAATAATAATTAACACTTGCACTCTTCGCATCAAAACTTACTAATCCAAACTCAGGCTCAACAATATTTTTATTTTCAAAATTTGCAATATTCTCATTCATATCAAAATAAAATAGCCCACATTCCAACTGAAATAAAGAGCTATCCAAATCCTGAGAGTGTCCATTTACATAATGGTTCAACAAGTGAGAAGAGCTTGCTTTATCGTCACAACTAAAACTCGCATACTCAACATCACTCAATGGAGGAGTAAAAGAAGAATCACACTCAACAAGAGGAGGAGAAACTTCACCAAGAAGTAATGTGTGCTTAGACTTCTCATCTTTCACCTTGAAGAGCTCATTAATTTCAATGCACAAATCCAAAAAACATGCAACTAGACTTTCAACATATGATTTATCGTCTTCTACATTAAAGAGGGCACAAGCAAAATTAGCAAAAACTTACACTTCTTCATTCTCTTCACTTGTGGGCAACAATGAGCTTTCACTTTCAAACACCTCAGTGGAAACCAAATCAATATTCTCATCTTTTTGTAAACAATCACAAACAGAGAAATCCACAACTTCATTTTCATTAGCATAGCTAGTAAAGTTTTGGAGAAACCAATAGATCACATCGTTTTACAAAAATTTATCAAATTGAGAACTTGACAAAAGGGGCATAGCGCCTAATGCTTCCACAACAAGGTAATATATAGACTAAATCTCTTCATTTTCAATACAAACATCATTCTAAACAACAACCTTTTCATCAATATTAATCACAATGGAGTCATTAGGCACTAAATATTCTGAACTATCAAGTGGAAAAAAGCACACAATAAAATACGCAATGTAAACATGTACCATCATACTTAGGAAACAATTTTCTAATAATGTTAGGGTAATGAGCATAGAAATCAAAGAACACACAATATCCACATGTCTGTATCTATGAGAAATGAAAAAAGGTCAAGGAAGAGGCACATTCTTAACACGAGAAGAATTCAATCTACTACACAAGGGTGATTCAAACACATTGAACTCATATATCCCAAATATTAATGAACATCTGAGTAAGGATAAGAGTTTCGTGGATCTCCAATAAAATGAGAGATGGCTGCAATTTTGTGTCACTGTAAATTTGAGTTCTTAACACACTCACCCAATGTAATCAACACTTCTGAATAATATTACTGTGAACCAACACAAGAGTTCTAAGTACAATCAGTTAGAGGGAGTCACCAAGTAAAATAAAAATAAACTCATTTTAAATCATTTTGCTAAAATTCAGAACATAGTCAATAATTAGCAGTCCAATGATCACTACAAATGCAAATACCAATATATTGGTCCACAAAAAGATAGGGAGTTGCCACTTCAGAAAGAAGATAAAAATAAGAGATGTTATGAGGAAGATCCAATCATACAAGTGCAAGTTATGAGCTCTTTGTACACAATACAGTGACTGAAATTAAAAGAGGCTCAAACTAGATAGAAAAGACCAGGGACTAATAACTAATAAATGAAACCAAAATGGGTGCATCCTTGAAAATGATACCAATTTTTAGGACCTCAAATTTTCACCCTATGGATTTTGGTTAAAATACACAGAGTGGTTTATCATATTAAGTGTGCTCTCTTCACAAATAGAGATAAGTATGAGACTAACCAAAAATATAGGCGATCTACTCTCTACTCTTATGGCTATACAAAACTAAGTGAAGAGACCTTAAGAAACAATTATGCAAATAGGTAAAGCATTGGACTCAAGAGCATAAATATGAACGAAAAATGTAACCACAGTGATTACACACCCAAATATTTGTCATTAATGCAATAATCACTCATTTACACACTCTAGATAGATTGCAACAAACTGATGTAAAGATGCGACTCTAGATCCCTCCAACACCTCTACAACAAATATAACACGAGGCACACTCGATGAAGAGGATTAGAGCACCATTTGAGCACAAAATGTGACTTTTTATGATATTTTAATGCTGGTAATTCACCAAAAAGGAAAGAAAACAACCTTGAAATGAAGAGTGATTTGAATTGTAGGAATTAATACCTTGTTCAATGTGCCTATGGAGTCATAACTAATCTACAACAAAATGCAGAGTTTTTGAGGTGGGAGGTGAAATTTACAACATAATTACACATTTTAGAGACAAATTTGCACAAAAATGGTGAATAGTACCTAAACATACACTGCATAATAAATTTTCTAAATAGTTCTAAATTCTAAAGAAATATAACATCTAATACACTTAAGCAAAAAGATATGAATGAGAATATTTAACAAAGAAGTGAAAAGGATTTTACAATTTTGCAAGAAATTGCTTGCACAATAGACTCTTATTCCATTACCAATCCACAACTTTCTATCATTCCATTATTTCTTCACAAATTCCTTACAAATTAAGAACTAGGACCATTATACAAAAGCTCTATTAATGCTGAAAATTAATTATACATATATAAGATACCATCCTGAGACACACATTTTCCTAATTTGTAGAAAGCCTAAAAACACTATAAAGAGAACCCCTGTTGGAGTCTAGTTGCCAACCCTACACAAGGTTATGCGTGATGGCACTTCACCTAGATAAATGCCTAGGCGCTCACCCGAAGCGCACACAACCGTCCGAGTTCCTCCTTTGTATGCTTATCAAGATGTTAGTTATTACAATCAACCACTATAACATGCATGAAGATACAACATAACATAACAGAGGCAACACATATAAAGGAAACTAAACATCATAGATAATTATTAGTAATATTTGGATTCTCATTACACCATACTTAGATCTGATAACCCTCGCAACCCAAATAAAATTGTCCATCATAACATAATTGATTACACAAACATGTTGATTACATCCATAGTTTAGTTGCATCCATGCCTTGAGTATGTGTGCATCCTTACATGCTTCCTCCTTACATAGTAATACTAGCACTCACATACATCAGACCCTCTTCTCAATGAGACATACCACTTATTTATACACGGTGGGGACTTGCCCTTCACCCCTTACATGTGTTTTCCCAATAATAGCTATGTAATTATAGGTTGCATGCCTTTACAACTCTGCTTTATCTTTAGTTCGAGCTATAAATAGCCCAACCCATTTCATGCTTTAATCTTATAAATAAATGTCTCCTTACATGTGATTTTACCTCTTTATTCTCTTATTCCTGGACCTTGCTTGCATATCACCTCATCCACTCTTTTTCCTATTTTTAGCCTTGCTCTGGAAACGGCTACATCCTCAACTGCGTGTGCATATACACGAACCTTCGCACGTTGATGTTCTTCTCTATGTTGCGAGCACCTTCGCGCCTTCACCCATTTTTGCTTATTGTTCCCGCCCTCAAACTTTCCGATTTGTCTTGATCTTTTACTTCTCTCTGTAACATGTGCACACACTCTAGCTTTGGTGCATCGCTAATACTTATCGATATCTTCTGACCTGATAGAATTTGGTTCAAATTATCAAAGCTAAACACAAATATAATTCATACGGGACATGTATTCAATAGAGAGGTTACAATAAATAATAATTTGATCTCCTATAATGATGGAGTCAACTTATATCAAATAGATCTCCCCACAATCTCTCACCTTATCCCTTTATTCCCTCACACCTAGAATCTCTCTAAGGGATATCTAAATGAGTTGTAAATACAACTCATAATATTTTTTAATGTTCACAATAACTAATATTAATTCCTAACATTCACCCCCTTAGTGTGAACATGGGGAAGGCATCATCCTATACTGCATCTAACAATGACTGTGTGATTTTCCAAGGACTCACAAACCTGAGAAATGGTTTTTCCATGGTTACCATAAAACCAATAAAGGTTTGTCCATGGTTTACCTATAACCAATTGGTTTTACTGGTTTACCAAAAACCATGTCATTATATGTTAGTATCTCTTTAACCCCCATCACATCCTGACTAATGCGGGTGATACAATCATGTACTTTTTTTAACAAGTTTTATTTGCAGAATGAAACACACAACTGAGAAAACTTGGCTACCAAATCATTACCACAGCCTCGTCGATGGTGCCTGACGAGAGGTCGCTGATCAACCTCCTACCTCCATTGCCTCTAGCCTCCATCAATGTCCCTGTTAACTCAACATAAAGTATAGTCGAGGATGATACGCGCTCCCTGTCGCGATACAGGACGGGGTCGAGGGGCAGAGCCCCTGAAGCCAAGAATGGTTTTCATTTACATTTTCCCTTAAAAATTGAGTGTCGGATTACACCGAAAACGCAATCATTTGTCCTCTTTTTTTTTCTTTTTCTTTTTTTTAGTAACAGCTTTTCGACTCAATTTTGATGACGACTCTTTATAAAATAGACATGACACTTTGAACACACTATTTGGTCCAGCAAGATGAATTTTACAAACAAATAACATCACTATACACATTGTACATTTAACATTGACCATATTAACAAAAAAATGTCTAAAATGACAAACCATCCAACTTAACTCTAGAGCTAAACGTAAAAAAAAAAAACACTAGACTTATAAAATATTACAACAAACTAAACTACATTAACACTATATATTAAATTCAACATACATAGGGCAAAACAAACAAACTCAAAACTCAAAAAAATTAGTCGAATTGCTAATACCCATTTTTTTTATGGAGAAAGCCGCCAGCTCACTACTATTGTTTCGCTGTGACAGAGGAGAATTTTGCAGAGATAGATTATACATGTCACAACATTCCACGTCACTTAGCTGAGTGTGCTCAGGAAGTCGAATAGGTATAGAATGCATAAATACATTTGACAGGTATAGGGAGGGTCTGACACAGATCACCAATCACATTGACACGTTGACGTCTTGGTTTCGATGAAAGGAAACTCACCATGAGTTAAGTGATTGAAAAACTGGAGGATTAGTGTTTCTCAACAACCGATGTGATGGAGCTACAAACGCCGAGAAGCTCCTGCAACGATGGATTTGTAGCTGTGTGATTCGAAACGATGAGCTATGCCATAATGTCAGAATTTTGATCCCATGCAATGATATGTTCTCGTAAATCAGTTTGATCCACATATCAATTTAACTGTATACTCGGCTCTGCAGATCCGAATGGTGAAAAACTTGTTGCAAAGAGAATTAATGAGATTTGAGTGGACTCGTTTAGAAGTATCAAATATCCAAAACATGCATGGATGTATCAATACAGCTTTACAATGTAATTTCTTCTATGCCGCTCACATTCAACGCCGGAGGAGCTATTCACCGATGCAGGAATAATCCAATTCATTGTCACCATTGAAGAACTAGCACATGACTCACATGGCTAATGGTTGACCTGCTTTGATACTACTGATAGAATTTGGTTCAGATTATCAAAGCTAAACACAAATATAATTCATACAGGACATGTATTCAATAGAGAGGTTACAATAAATAATACTTTGATCTCCTATAATGATGGAGTCAACGTATATCAAATAGATCTCCCCACAATCTCTCACCTTATCCCTTTATTCCCTCACACCTGGAATCTCTCTAAGGGATATCTAAATGAGTTGTAAATACAACTCATAATATTTTTTAATGTTCACAATAACTAATATTAATTCCCAACATGACCAACATTATCCCACACTAGGAGTATTGTCTGTCCTCGACAATATGAATCGATTAATGCTTCTCCAAAGAATAAAGAATGTGCACCCTTACCCAATGAATCAAGTCAAGGATATGCGTACACACACAAAATTTAGGCCTTAGATTGTTAGAGAAGCTCTACAAACTCGTTGATTATTACCTTTTCTAGCTCTTTCCATCCTTTGAGCTCCTTGGCAACCTTATTTGGCATTGCTTCTACAATACCAGGCACTTGCTCAAGGGCCAACTTATCGACCTTCTCCTTCAATTCTTTTACCACCATGTCTAAGTTGGTGGTCACGGCCTTAGTATCCATTTTGTGCATTACATTAGGGTGGATTTATTTGATCCTTTCTGCAAGTGTGTCCTTCATTACTTTAATTAGCTTTCATTTCCCCACCACCTCTGTCATGACCTTCTCATGCTCAACCTTATTGTTATTCATTGTGGCCTAGATATTTTTTAGCTTTGCCTCCTCAATTGTGGTGCTTGCACTAAGAATCGAATCAAAATCTTG
The DNA here is from genome assembly GCA_019776745.2 of Taxus chinensis. Classification (NCBI taxonomy): domain Eukaryota; kingdom Viridiplantae; phylum Streptophyta; class Pinopsida; order Cupressales; family Taxaceae; genus Taxus; species Taxus chinensis. Next base: position 325,757,305 of record CM034156.1, on the reverse strand, counting down.
ACAGTTGTCAAATGCTTTCTCTTCCTTTTTGGCGGCCTCCTTGACCTTTATAATCAATGCCTCATATTTTGTTATCTTCATTTCAACATCTTTCTTCTTCTTCTTCTTTCTTTTGGCTAATTCTTCAGTCGTAGGCTCTTGCCCACTTTCTCTTTCCATCAACATCATCCTCACCAGGTCCTCCAAATAGTGCAATTCATTAGAATATTATGGTTGCGCTTGTTCAACCAACTCTAGGCACGCATGCATGATGCTAGTAACAATATTGGATACATTGTCATATGCATCCGTCATTCTCTTCTTCTCATCCCTTAATTATTTTGTGAGCTTCTGAATTTCTTTATCCCCTTGCATATTTCTAATTGTGACCCTTTTTTGTCTATATTTCTTCTTACAACCTCGTCGGCCATTTTATTGAGTGCATTCCAGGTTTTCTCGTCAGAAAGCTCTATGGGGTGAATGACAAAGAATACTTTACCTGGATCCATCTTCAACTTCATCTTGGAGTACGACTCTTTACTCATTTCATATTTCAGCTCCTCAATGTGCTTATGCATACTCTAGGATAACATATTCCTCGTGCACGAGAGTTTTTTGTCCTTTCTCATCATTTCCCAACCAAATAGGTCCTCTGTTTGCACTGAGCTTTAGAATATGGCCCTTAGTACTTTTGAATGGTCGTCGATATATGATAGTTGGGTAGCTTCAGAGTTTCTTGATGCTTCCTTCCTCTAGCACGCTTCTTCTTCGGCATTTCATGCGCAATTTTAAACTACGTGTCTCTTGTCTCACCTCCTACAAGGCCTAAATTCTCCCCAGTGCTCTTGTCTTCATCTCCTTCTTCTTCCTCCTCGTGCTCCACTTCACATTCTTCATCCCCTTTGGTATCCTCCTTGCACGCATTGCGCATATCATCTTCATGTTCTTACTACACGGGTCCTTCCTTGGGTTCTTCTTCTTCTTGTACAGGCTCCTTATCACACACCGGAACCTCTTCCTAAAGTTGTTTCTCCTCCTGCACCATCTCCTCAACCACCTTTTCTTCCAAGTCTTCTTCTTCCTTGACATTATAAATGACTCAAGGTTTCTTTTTCACCGGGCTTTGCTTCTTCTTCAATGGACTTGATTTGGTCATTGTTACTGATGGAGACTCCTTAGGCACATATGAAGTGCTTACACCCTTGCTTTCTTCTCTTCACTGCATCTACATTTTCTTTCTTCTGGTTTGGTCCAATGCAGTCTCTTCTTCTTCTACATCTTCTTCTCCTTATACCTCAACTTGTTGAGGGGGAGTTTCTTCATGCCTTCTCTTGGAAATTCCTATTGTCCGCTTCTTTTGTGGAGGCTATGGCAGATGAAGGTCTCACACATTGATGTACTTCCCATCCTTGAGCTTGGGCCTCAAATAGATGTATACTATGTAGGCATGCTTACCCACTCTAACAGTTGTGCGGTTCAAGTCCATGTTATCTAACTCCAACGTCTCTACATATGTTGCCCTCATTGGACATAATAATTTTGGCGTAGAGTGTGGTAGTCAACATCTACCTTGTCTATGTTATAATTCAACTTTCACAAATCCTTTATTCTATTTACTGCACTCTGGAAGTACTTGGTGGTGAAAGTGAATGACAACTTACACCACTGAACCATCTCTCCATCACTAAGTAAGAATCAACCAAGGCAGTAATGTTAACGCACCGCAAACTCTACTTGCTTATAACAGTGTCGAGAACTCCCTTGGTATTTTCCATTCATTCTTTAATGCATCACACAACCTCCTGTACCATTTCTCAACACACATCTTATAAGCACATGTTATTGCCCCATCAAAAGTGAGCTCTACAAAAATCTACGCGGGAGACTTGTTCTCTACCGGATAGACCCACATCTTGTCCACTGGGCCATCAGGTACTTTGATCTCTGAAAACACAATCAATAACAAAATGGTGCCCCAAGTTATCTTCTCGTCATTACTCACCTAGGCCTTAGCCTCCTCAATGATGCCTTCAACAATATACAAGGCAATGGTGTATAGTGTCTTCTGTGCCATCGTGTGCGCAATATGCAAGAACTTCTTGTTTACTTTCGTCTATCGCTTGGAAACTCCCAACTTACAACTCACTAGGCACGCGGCCACCCTAGTGCTTGGATAATTAATACTTGCAATGTTAAATGCACGCACCCCTTGTTGATAGTTAAATTTTGTAGTTTTGGCTTTGAGTGTAACGTCATCCTCTAAATCCAACCCGATCTCTGCTCCGCAATCACGCAACCCAGTCAGCTTTCCAATCAATTTCAGAGTTATGTGCATTCTTTTGCCTATGAAGTAGAAGAAGTCCTCATGCACCCTATACATAAGCCATTGACAAAGGCACTCAGGCTTCCCAAGTACAACAACTCATTTAGTTGTAACACCCCTGCACTCTCCAAGTCTTTCCTCACCTTTTCATTGAGGATAATTTGTCCTTCTGTCATTCTCTGGCTCAATTCTCTCAAGAAATCATTTCAGATATTTGTTTCATGGGCTTGTGTTTTGTGATTATAATCACTTATCATGCACTTCGTTTGCTATGAAACATATGGCTTCCCTACTACCACTTCAAGCACATCGTCAACAACATTCTTGTTCTTGTTCTTATTCTTGATCTTAAGATATCTCTTTGGTGCCATCGTTTATGTTCTCAGCTACACAAACCCTGAAATTTGTGAAATTTGTGCCCAAAATGTTGGAAATCACTTACTTGTGAATGTGAGGTTGAATTATCAATCTTATTGTTGTTATAAGCTTCAACTTCATGCCCTAATTCATCTTTCACAATCATGTGCCCTAGCTTTGCAAATTCAAGATTTTTGAACCCTAGCTCATCCCTACTTCCACACCTTTTCTCCAAGCCTCCACTTCCACTGAAGGAGCTCTCCAACTCAAGGTCATGTGCACTTTTCTCTAGTTCTTGGTTCACTTCGGCTCTCTTTTTCGCTCTTACACTTTGCACTCTTCTTTGCACTTAGTCTCACAAGCTCTTTGATTGCGCATGCTCTCAAAAGCAAGGTAAGAATGAATTTACTCACACACTATTTATAGATTTCCCAATTTTATCTGCATTAATTTCTCCTCGCCTATCACCTCTTTTGCTTTAAATGTGATTTTTTCTTTTTCTTGTGCTTTTTCTTCTATGCACGACATTCGTAACCATCTAGAATGCCACTACTTCACAGGCTGCATATCCTTTCACATGCATTCCCTTACACCACATACATTCTTCCTCTGCGCCACTTGCCAAGTAGTTCGTCCTTCAACTTCCTACCTCATGTTACACTGTGTGGCCCTTTACTCACGTGGTTTCCAATATGAGAAATTCTTTCAAGAACCATCATCCTTAAGCACCTTCGCACCATATCCAACCATTAATAACACCATCTTCTATGCACCGAATTATGTTTCCATTGTGTACCATTCTTTCACACTTTCACGCGCACATTTACCAACTTCTAAAGAAGTACCATCATCCCATTTTTCCTTACGCGCTAATGTATATGCTTCACCCCACACTAAAAGCATGTGCGGTCTACACATCAGTCTAACATATAGTAATCAGCTCTTGCGAGTGAATGCGCTTATTACAACAAAAGAAAGAAAAACAAAACATACAAGGAAATCTAATCTAATTGGAAATATTACTGTATTACAAAGACAAAAGAAGCTTATTTATAGTATGGCGTCATCCTACTCTGATTAAAGTAACCGGGAAACATAGTGTCATCCAGTGCCTGCAACTGACATGCGCCTAATTCCAATATCTTAGTTACTACAAAAGGTCCCAACTAATGCACTTTGAAATTTCTAAGGTGATGCACAAACTTGGAGTCATACAAGAGCACCATCTTCCATACTGTAAAATAATTATTCTTAATATTCATGTCATGTCAAGCCTTATGTCAAGTGTTATTTGTCTTCTGAATCCATCACGCAATGATGCACCTCTCATCCAACTGCATCAGTTTATCAATGTGCTCCTATATTGCTTTCTCATCATCTAATCCTCCTGTGCGCGCAATACGTGGGGAGGGTAACATGAACTCCATGGTTAAAACTACCTCTGCACCAAACACCAACTGAAAGGGTCTTGCCTTATTGATGCCAAGGTGCCTCAGAATTCAATAACCTACTTTGACTATACTTAACATTAGCTATTTTTTGTCCACAAGCCATTAGGTCTCCATAAACACTCTTTTAGAATAACTTCTCCTCTACTTATCATAGAAAACTTCCAAGAGAAAGCTTCAACTAGGGTTTTATTGTTCAAAATTGGAGAAAACAGAATTGGGATAGTCCTTTTAGGTCTGATTTTTTCTCTGTTTGGTAACAACGAAGGTATAGTGAATTTAACTCACCTTAAAATCATTGAATTTGCATTCTAAATGTCATCCACATTGACCTCCTAAAATTTGGAAGTTTGACACATCAATTTATCAAAGAAATGGCAAAAAAATACAATTTTGTAACCTTGTTTTGTTCCTTCCCAGATCTGCCAAAAATTTCATCAATAACTTCCTCCACACGTGGGATCAGGGGCTAAAATCTTGCAGGCTTGTTCCTCTATTAAGGGCAGAGATATCTTGAAAAATTGAACGAATTCCACCAGTTAGAATTTTTCTATGTCCTTCCCTAGTTTGGGCCTATGAACACCTATTTTGCTATAAAAACCTCAAAACTGACTGTCAAGACCCCCAAAAAAATTGATGGGCTTGTAATGGTCTCCTCTTGATGTTAGGATTGACAGTGAGTAGATAGGTGTCTTCCTAAATTGATTGTAACTTTTTTGGTTGCTTTGTTGTCACAAGGTTTAATTTTTAGAATTAAAGAAACACTCAAAAAATGCAAAATAACACCCTGAAGTTCTTCTCCAATCCACACTCATGCATATTCATCCTTCAAATCAACATCACAACTAGTTTTCATTCGAAAATCCTCCTCTAAAGATGGATTTAATCAATTTATACCCCCCTAAACTAACTCTTAACATTACTCAACTAGACCTATTTTGACTCAACAACATCCTAAACATGACAACCTGATAAATATCATCACAAGACAATTCGTGAGCTCATGTACAACAACTTCCATCTGCTTACATGGTCTTCATGACCTCATTTGAGCCATAATCACTCTTACTAAGCCAATTTGACTATGGACAACTCACTTACAAGACTCTTCTACCTTTACTATTACTACTTACATACAAATCAGAATTTGGACGACTATGAATGGAGGGAAAACAATTTTTCACCACTCCTAATTGACATGACTACTCAATATACTAACTCTTGCTTGCAAATGATGCTCCTGCATCATACTACAAAGGAGTAAAAATAATTCTTCCTCATTTTTCACCATGCATCAACTTGTCCACACTTGTACCCAGTTTGATGAGTTCATTTTCAGTCATCCATGTTGAGTCTTCAATTGGTTTTTCCTTCCACTTGATGAGGTATTAAAAGTATTCTTTATCCCTTGTCTTCTTGATCACTTTCTTGTCCAAAATGGCCTCAAGTTTCTTTGGTGTCTCCTTGGGCAATTGTTGTTCCCATGTAATGACCTGCTCTTCATCTGGTTCAGACATTTGTACAACTGTTTCTTCACCTATGTATGGATATAGATATGTAACATTAAATATAGGAGAGATTCCAACTCCTTTTAGAAGCTTAATTTCATATGCATGCTTACAAACCTTCTTAGAATCCTACAAGGATCTATCTTCTTAGGCTTGAGCTTGTTATACTCACCCTTTTCTTTCTAAGATGAGCAAGAACAATTTCCCCAACATAGAAATTAACATATCTCCTCTTTTGATCCGCCCTTCTTTTGTACTTGATGGTGTTCTCTTCAAGAGTTTTCTTCACTTGTTCATGTAAATCTAGCATTGCACTAGCATATTCTTCACCATCAGCACTCCTATCCTTCATTTTTCCTGAATTTCTCAATTTATACACACCTCTAGGGTGCATGCCATACAAAATTTGAATGGGACTCAAACCTGTACTTCTATTTGGTGATTCATTATATGCAAACTCAACTTGAGCTAATACCAAATCCCACTATTTTGGATGCATGCTTACCAAGCTTCTCAAGATGTTTCCAAGGCTCCTATTGACTACCTCAGTCTGATTATCTATCTACGGATGATAGACAGAGATGAAGCTTAAATTTGTGCCCAATTTCTTCCATAGAGTTCTCCAAAAGTGACCAACAAACTTGGTGTCCCTTTAAGAAACAATGCTCCTAGGAAGTCCATGCAATTTGACTATCTCCTTAAAGAAGAGATTTGCAATGTTAGTAAAATCACTAGTCTTAGTACATGGAATAAAATGAGCCATCTTATAGAACATATCAACTACAACAAATATTGAATCATTCCCTTTTTCAGTTCTTGGAAAACCAAGTACATAGTCCATACTTACTGAATCCCATGACCTATTGGGAATTGGCAATGGATGATACAAACCTACATTTTGACTGATTCCTTTGGCATGTTGGCACACTTTACACCTTTCTACAAATTTTTTAACATCATTACTCATACTTGGCCAATAATAATGAGCACTTAGTTGGGCTAGTGTCTTGTTTTTTCCACAATGTCCTCCTAAACAACCACTATGCTTTTCCTTTAGCAAATTCTCTCTCATTGAGCTTCTTGGTATGCATAAGTGATATCCCTTGAATAAAAAACCTTATTGTACCGTAAAATCCATTCAAGGACTTATACATCTGCTAAGAGGATCTGTTATCTCAATTTTCACCCCCTAGAAAAATTGGATCAAACACGACCCCGTGCAAGAATAAATCCAATAAACAGTTCCGTCGAATGAACTCGTGCTTCAAATCCAATAGACAAGTAAGGAGGAATTCAGGAAGGCTCTAAAATGGAATAGCATGGTTGGGGAAGGAGGTCGAGCAATGTCAAAGGAACCAGAGACTCAAATGAAAAGAAACAGAGAAATTCCAAAGTCTTCGTGCTTCGCAAATGGTTCAGAACGAGCCCCGAAATTGACTAAGTATGGAGGAGACAGCGGAAGCTGCCAACTGTCCAAACGGTGCACCTCCAAAATTTAAATCCAAAGGGGCGGTCTCAAACAAGCACCAAGCCTCCACGTGTCTAGACCCCCAAAATTTACACCGGTCGTTGAAAAGTCTTCGACTCAGCGGAAGGTGCCAACAGTCAGCTCAGCGCAATTCCAAGATGGGAGCCCAAGGCAGAGACTCAAACTTACGCTAGCCCTCCCCGTAGAAAATGGTCAACAGAGGTAAAAAGGGAGAGCGTGCCCAAAATGACTAAGTATAGAGTGCAGGCATAAGGCACCATGTGTCTTAATGATGCTCCTTTAAGGGTCAAATCCTGATTGAGTTTTCAAATGAGCGCGGGCCTTCCACGTGTCCCAAAATCCAAAAAGGGATAGAGTCAGGGGTAGAATAGTCAAATCATAGACAGGCCAGTGGAGAGTGCCAAGTGTCAGTGCCGCACTATTTCAAAGATAAAATTTGGGGTGGGTTTCCAAACAAATGCCAAGCCACCACGTGTCTAGGGTCAGAATTTTGGCCCCGCCAAGCAAAGAGACTTAGCAAAATACAAAGAAGCCCGAGGAGCCCGCGGAAGCTGCCACATGTCAGTCCATTGTGATTTCAAGAGCATAAGGAAGGGGTTGAATCTCCAAGAAGCGCAAGGCTGCCACGTGGACCCTGTATGGATAGATATTTAAATATTGTGCTCCCGCAACCCTAATATTCAAATGGCCATATCTTTTGACTGGAAACTCAGATTTGGGTAGGAGAAGACTTTTTGGAAACATCTCGACACCCTCCACGCCATGGAAACATAAAATATCATTCTTAACAGGCTTTGGTGGGTGAAAAATGGGGAAAACATCTAGTCATTCCATTAAAGCAGAATCAAATTTCTTTAACCACCAGATCTGGTTCGATTCGATTCGTCATTCTTCCTTCCTTCAACACACCAAATAGACAGGGAACCAGACATGAACAGATTTGGGGTAGATTTGAGAGAGGCATTGATTGATAGTGGTTGAGCTTTCAAATTAGGGTTTAATGTGTCTCGAGGTGGTTAAAGCAAGATTCAAATTCTTCCCTCCTCTCTCTCTTATTCTTCCTATATATTGTAATGAAGGGGGCATATTCAAAGGTTTTTGGTCATTGTTTTCTCTCCTACCCCCCTCTCTCTTTCTTCCTTAGGGTAGAATGTGGAGTTGAAAGCCTCCTCCCATGGCTTTGTAATGGTGTTTCTTTCCTCTTGCCCACTGATGATGTACCGATGTGAACATTTTGGAGCAATAGAATTTGTTTTGTGATGCATCTGGTCCATCCTTGGCTTATTTTGTTGTCTCTTCTTACCTCTCGTCAGTTGCAGGGTATATTGTACATATTCTGATGTTTGTTGCAGGTTATGGGAGTTGTGTTTAATGGGTTTTGAAGTGGTGTTCTGTGTGAAATCTATCTCTGCATCTGTGGTGCATTCTGTCCACCCTCTCCTCTGCTCACCTCTCTCCGCTTCAGGCTGTTAGGATCTGTGACTCATCCACTTCCTTTTCTGGTGTATCACCACTTAGTGTAGGCTCTTTCACCCTCTCTCTCTCTCTCTTTCTCCATGTCCCCTTGGAAAGGTTAGATTAGGTTAGATTAGTTTCTGCTTGCACTGGAGTAGCTTGTGGTAGGTAGATTAGGAGGCAAGAACCGAATTTCTCCAGAGGTCCATCTCAAGTTTTGCAATGTCCCACAGCTTGAGAGATGGTCCCATGTTGTGCAATCACACTTAGATGCCCCACTTCACACTCGGGCCATTCGGAGGGTGTTGTGATTCTGCACTAACAGTTTTGTCACGCCCGGTGGGACATAGGTCTGAAGCACCTTACTACTTCATCTTAGTAGGTTGGTGTGTTCCTATCGAGATCCATCCTTTTGAGGCACATGCAAGCACATCTGGCAACTCTATCTGGTCAAAAACCCTATCTCTGAAGTTGTAAACCTTTTCCATCCATTTCCACCCATTTTCATCCATTTTCTTCTTCCATCTCTTTCATTTTCTCCCATTCCATGAAGTTGTGCAATCATGGCTTCATTTCCTTCTTGGAACTCACACTTATAGTAGTAATGCAATTCACCTCCAATGCATTTCCCAACTCCTCCAAATCAGCATTATAATCAGATCCATGAACCATTATGCTTACCCATATGAGTAGGGTCAAAGTCAGTTTTTCCATAGAGCTTATCAAGAACAAGGGGATGCACATACAATGGTGACAGCTATGTGGAGAACGTTGGTTTGCTAGAGAAGATTCAAAAAATGGAGGTTGGCATGGTTCATTCAAGGGGCATAGCACAAATGAAGGCATTCAAGATTGGTTGCAGAGCACCTTGTCCATGGGGAGGCCCTTTTCCAAGACATTACAGCCCTCAGGAGAAGTTTGACTTCATGGTTGAAGTGATGCCTCAGCTTACACAGTGGATTGAGGACATTGAGGCTTATGAATGCAAAGTATGAGACAACCTTTTAAATGGGTGAGTTAATCACCAGCTCCCTGATCTCTTCATTTTCTCTTTCTCAAACTTTACCATTTCAGTATGATCAAGAATCAAGCCCCTCACTTGCTACCCCCAAGTGTTGATTTCTCTTCCTCCATCTCCTGATCTTCCACCCCATCTTCAATTCTTCTCCCCTTTTCCCTTCCTAATCAGTCATTCCCTCCAAAGAAACAAGAAGTTCCACCTCCCTCCCCACCATAAACAATTGCAAATCTGGTTGAACCCCAACCTGTCACTCCTCTTCCTTTCCCAAGTCCGTGCTGGGAAGAGACTCAAGAATCCAATCAAGGAAAATAGCAAGAAGTAGGAGCCCAACAGAGAAGAAACGAAAGATAATCTAAAGAGTCAGGCTGCTAAATTTGGGTTTACAAAGATCCCCTTGATGGTCAAGCCAATAGAGGAGGTCAGGGTTGAAGAACCAGTGGTGGCTGAGGCTGAGTTTGTAGCAGAAGAAGAACAAAAACAATAAGAAGAAGATCAAAAATATCTGTTTCCTCTGGAATACAGTGTCCATGATGGAACTTTGTCTGAAGAGGATGTTGATCTGATCCAAGTTGTATAACCAGTTAAAGAGGAGGAACAATCAGCTCCAAGTCCCATTGAATAGGAGCAGATTGGGAGAGATCAAATCAGAGTTGAAGCCACTCGATGAATAAAGGCATCATTGAATATTTTTTGCTTTCATTTCAAGGGCATGATTTGATTGATGAACCCATGATGGAGGAGGATCATACAGTTTTAGAGGCACCAAGTGCGGAGTAGGCCACAGAAGAACCTTCAGTTCTTCCTCCCTCTTCATTCCCTTCAAGCTCTGATGTTGAAGAAGAGTTTGAACTTTCAGACTTCATGTTTAAGGAAGAAGGGAAACCATGGTGAGCTAGTTGCAGATCAGGAGGACACCATGGAGGAGTTCAAGCACATGCAACATGACAAAAAGGAGGACATATTATCTATTTGACTTGGAGGACTGATTTGATGGAGAAGAGCCCATGGATATTACATCATTTACTCCTCCATCTTCCACATTCCAAGCATATGAGCCTGTTGCCATGGAGGATAACATTCAAGTTCAACAGCCTGCACTTCACAACATCCCTCTGAAACCAAGGTTGGAAGATATAAGTCTTACATGTTCTTCACAAGAGAAGTAAGAGAAAAGGCATGATACACCCTTAACCTATTTCTTGTATTAGGATATGAGTAGCTGAATTGTGGCTTACCATATCATTTTATTATATCATTTATACTTTCTCATGCTTAATAGGTCGGCCTTGGTGATGGCCATAGCATATGAATAGTATATATAGGGGATTGTAGGTAGTATTTCATTATCATTTGAGCATTCGGGTCTTATTATATGGTTTGAAGGTTGCCCCCTCAAAGTAGCGAAGCTATTCTAATTGCATATTGAGATCATTATTCTGAAATATTGTGTTATTTGGTGTTATATTGTTGATCATAATCTGAATTATACAAGTAATTTCATTACAAGGCAAGAGGATATCATCATCTCTCTCACACCATCCATCTAAGAAGGTCCACAAGAAGACTGCATTCTTGGAGTTAAATTTCAGAGAAAATGGCACATTCAAAGGATCAGACTGTGCCCGAACAGGTACTTGGCTTCATTAGATCTAGGAGAGAAGCCAAAACCAGTCATGCCTACTTCAAGGCATGAGGACGAGCATCAAAGTACCAAGGGTCATCATCAACACCTCCAGGAGTCCAATGCCAATCAGCTTGAGGAGGTATTTTTGGTTGATGTAGATACCCTGATGATTTGGGTGAAAGACGGGCTTAAATTCAATCTTTCATTCATACATGCAGCCATATTCAATGTCAAATTATTTTCATGGCTGCCCCTTTTGAGAAAAGGAAGCTATTTCTCCTTGCCTGTAGCAATATTTTTTTAGCTTTATGTTTCTTTGATTAGTGTAGGGGTAGGAGTAGATTTTGCTTTCAGTAGAAGAAGTGCCCGTGCATACTCTGCATGTCTCATTTGGGGCATGTATGATTTTTTTTTGTACTTACGTTTTTTTCGTATTGCTCCAGAGCTATTGAGGTCAGGCCCTTCACTATTCATAGCAGAAGACCCATAGTTTTCTGTAACAATTCCTAAGTTCAAAATAAAACAAATGCAGAGCAACTAAAAATGTTTTGAAGTAGTCCATTTCTGGGACAGGCTCAGGGTCGGCAAGAGAAATTAGTTGGGCTCGTAGCGGCTCAGGGATCATATTTTCAAAGAAAAAGGATCAGTATCAGACTATCATTCTTGACTCCATGCCCAATGAATGCTTCAAGGCCACTGATCTTTTCATCTAACAGGAAGATGTCCCCTGTGATTTGCCAACTGTTATCTCAATTTTTACCCCCCGGAAAAATTGGATCAAACATGACCCCGTGCAAGAAGAACTCCAAGAAATGGTTTCGTCGAACGAGCCCATGCTTCAAATCCAACAGACAAGGAGGAAATCAGGCAGGCTCTAAAATGGAATAGCAGGGTCGGGGAAGGAGGTCGAGTAATGTCAAAGGAACCAGAGACTCAAATGAAAAGAAACGGAGAAAGTTCAAAGTCTTCGGGCTTCACAAATGGTTCAGAACGAGCCCCGAAATCAACTAAGTATGGAGGAGACATTAAAAGCTGCCAAGTGTCCAAACGGCACACCTCCAAAATTTAAATCCAAAGGGGCAGGCTCAAACAAGCGCCAAACCTCCATGTGTCCAGACCCCCAAAAGTTGCACCAACCGTTGAAAAGTCTTCGACTTAACGAAAGGTGCCAAGTGTCAGCTCGGCGTAATTCCAAGATGGGAGCCCAAGGTAGAGACTCAAACTTACGCCAACCCTCCACGTAGAAAATGGTCAACATAGGTCAAAAGGGAGAGCGGGCCCAAAATTACTAAGTATAGAGTGCAGGAGGAAGGCGCCACGTGTCTTAACGACGCTCCTTCAAGGGTAAAATCTTGAGCAGGTTTTCAAATGAGTGCGAGCCTTTCACGTGTCCCGGAATCTAAAAAGGGACAGATTCAGGGGTATAATAGTCAAAGTAGAGGCGTGCCAGTGGAGAGTGCCAAGTGTTAGTGCAACGCTATTTCAAAGATAAATTTTGGGGTGGGTTTCCAAACAAGCGCCAAGCCGCCACGTGTCCAGGGTCAGACTTTTGACCCCGCTAAGCAAAGAGACTTAGGAAAATACAAAGAAGCCCGAGGAGCCCACAGAAGTTGCCACGTGTCATTTTGGCGTGATTTCAAGAGCATAAGGAAGGGGCTAAATCTCCAAGAAGCGCAAGGCCACCACATGGACCCTGTATCGACAAATCTTTAAATATTGTGCTCCTGTAACCCTAATATTCAAATGGCCATATCTTTTGATTATAAATTTAGATTTGGGTGGGATAAGACTTTTTGGAAATTTCTCGACACCCTCCACGCCATGGAAACATAAAATATCATTCTTAAAAGGATTTGGTGGATGAAAAATGGGAAAACGTCTATCAGGACATTAAAGCAGAATCTAATTTGTTCAACTACCATATCTGATTCGATTCGACCCACCGTTCTTCTTCCTTAACATGCCAAGTAGACAAGGAACCAGACATGACAGATTTGGGGTGGATTTGAGAGAGGCATTTATTGATAGTGGTTGAGCTTTCAAAGCAGTATTCAATACATATCTCTAGGTGGTTGAAGCAGGATTCAAATTCTTCCCTCCTCTCTCTCTTATTTTTCCTATATATTGTAATGAAGGGGGCATATTCAAAGGTTTTTGGTCATTTTTTCTCTCCTTCCCCCCTCTCTCTTTCTTCTTTAGGGTAGAATGTGGAGTAGAAGCCTCCTCCCATGGCTCTGTAATGGTGTTTCTTGCCTCTTGCCTACTAATGATGTACTGTGTGAATTTTTGGAGCAATAAAATCTGTTTTGTGATGCATCTATCCATCATTTTCTTTTTTTATTGTCTCTCCTCGCCTCTCGTCATTATAGGGTATATTGTGCATAATCTGGTGTGAAAACTATCTCTGGTTTGTGGTGCATTTTGTCCACCCTCTCCTCTACTCACCTCTCTCCACTTCAGGCAGTTGGATCTGTGACTCAACCACTTCCTTTTCTGGTGTATCACCACTTAGTGTAGGCTCTTTCACCCTCTCTCTCTCTCTCTCTTTCTTTCTCCATGTCCCCTTGGAAAGGTTAGATTAGGTTAGATTAGTTTCTTCCTGCACTGGAGTAGCTTGTGACAGGTAGATTAGGAGGTAGGAACCAACTTTCTCCGTAGGTCCATCTCAAGTTTTTCAAGTCCCGCAGCTTGAGAGATGGTCCCATGTTGTGCAATCACACCGAATGCCCCAATTCACATTGGGCCATTCAGGGGTGTTGTGATTCTACAATAACAGGATCCATGCATGCTTTATAGGATTCTCTGAAATCAGCATCTTCTTTGTACATCTCTTTTAGATCATCAAATCCCACTTTGTTCAGTTGAGATTCTTGCATGATTAAGCTCCTTCTACTCAAAGCATCTGCAACTTTTTTATACTCACCACTCTTATGCTTGATAACAAAATTAAAACTTTGTAAAAATTAAATCCATTTAACATGCCTTTGACTTAACTTATGTCGACTAGTTACAAATTGCAAAGCATGATTATCAGTAAACAAAACAAACTCTTTAGGCATAAGATAATGTCTCCATTCCTTCAAGGCATGTATGATCACATATAATTCTTGATCATGTGTGAAATACCTCTTCTTTGCATCATTAATTTTTCACTAAAGTAACCAATAGGCTTTCATTCTTGGCTTAAAACATCACCAATTGCATTCCCACTAGCATCACATTCAACTTGAGAAAGCTTATTTAAATCAGGTAAGGACAAGATTGGCTTCTATGTTATCTTCTTCTTAAGAAACTAAAAAATCTTATCAACAGCCTCAATCCATTGAAATGCTCTCTTATCACCTCTAATTGTATCCACTATTGTAGCACAAATCCCACTAAAATTTCTTATAAAATTTCTATATAAGTTAGCCAAACCATGAAATATTCTTACCTCAAATACACTTTTAGGACTAGGTCATTCAATGAATACCTTTATCTTCTCCTTATCCATCTTGAATCCTTCTTGTGAGATCACAAACCCTAATTAGACCAGCTTTGTCTTCAAGAAAGTACACTTTTTAAGATTTTGATTAGCAGATTCTATTTATGTAACTTCTCAAGGACCAATCTTAAATGCTTAAGATGATCTTCTCATGACTAATTATATACCAACATGTCATCTAAATAGACTATGAAAAATTTACTTGTGAAATATTTAAGCACTTCATTCATAAGTCTCATAAAGGTGTTAAAAGCATTGGTCAAGCCAAATGGCATAACTAGCCATTCATAAAAGCCATCATTTGTCTTATAAGTTGTTTTCCATTCATCACTCTCTCTAATCCTAATCCGATGATAGCCACTTTTCAAATCTATCTTAGAAAAATACTTGGCTCCACTCAAACATTCCAACAAATCATTAATACTTGACAATGGGAACCCATACTTGATATTTATCTTGTTGATTTCTCTAGAATATGTGCACATTCTCCATCCTCCATCCTTCTTAGGACTCAAAACTGGAGGAACAACACAAGAACATAAACTCTCCCTTATCAGCCCTTTCTCCAACAATTATTGTACATGTCTCTTAATCTCTTCATTTTCCTTTGGAGTCATCCTATAAGCAACCTTGTTTGGAAGGTTAACACCTAGACTCAAGTCTATGTGATGGTTGATGCTTCTAAATGGAGGTAATTCATCAGGAAGATCATCTACTATAATATCCCCATATTCATTCATTATATCTTGGATTTTTTTAGGCAAATCAGTCAACTTTGTATTGGTAATAACACTTTTAGGCTTACCTACTAAAGCAAAATTTACCTCTTCTTTCTTCATTTGATGTAGGAACTATTTACCACTCATTAGCAACATTATAGATCTTGATTCAACAACAAAATGTTCTCCTTGTAATGGTGTAAGAACCCATCTTCCTCAAAGGTGTAGGTGTTATGCCTTCCATCATGCACTTCCTTCTTGTCATATTTTCATGGTCTCCCAAGTAGAATGTGGCAAGCATCCATGGGAATAACATCACACATTATCTTATACTTGTAAGTGCCTTTTTGAAAATCCACCTTCCATTGTTCATTAACCAAGAGTTGATGTCCTTTTTGTATCCATGACACTTTATAGGGAGTAGGGTACATTACCTTTTCCAAGCCTTGTTTATCCACCATCTCTGTTGAGACAAGATTTTTTTTACTCCCACTATCTATGATGACCATGCAACATTTTCCTTCTCTTGCATGTAGTTTTAAAAAAATCCTTCCTTTGAGGTGGTTCCATGTCTTCATTGTTTGGTTTGAGTAGGATCCTCTTCATCAAGAGTGATTCACCAACATATGGTAAGTCTCCATGAACCTCTTGTTCTTCCATTTCGTCCTCCTCTTCACCTTGAACCACATGAGCACTTATTTCTTGACTGGTTGAGGTATTTCCAGGACACTCATAAGACCTATGACCTGCATATTTTTTGCATCTAAAACACTTACCTAAGAATATTCCTCTTCCTCTTTGGTAAGGTCTTCTTCCTCTTGGTGCATATCCTACTCTTGAGCTCTGTGAGCTGCTAGCTTCTTCTTCGTATGACTACAACTTCCTTCTATTTCTTGGTTTTCCTCTACCTCCGAAATTTTTTCCCCTTCCTCATGTATATGAAGTTTCCTTCCTTGAAAGCTTCTCTTACACCTTGAGTGTCAATTGGTAAGCTTCATCAACTTATTTAGGAGAAAGAATGACAATCTCATCTTGAATAGAAAATTCTAGACCATTTAGGTATCTTTCTACCTTCTTTAGATCATCTTCTATATGCCCTGCTCTTATAGTCATCCTATAGAATTATTTAGTGTCATCTTTCACAAACATATCTTTTTGTCTTATATTTTGAAGTGATCTAAACAAACTAGTTTGATAGTATTTAGGTAAGAACTTACCTTTTAACTTTGCAATCATCCTAATCCAATATTTGATCTTAGTTTTTCATTTTTTTATCATTTCCTTCTGCACTCCATACCACCAAATGGATGCATGACTCTTCAACCTAGTGACAACAAACTTTACCTTCTTATCATCTTCCACTTCTTCATATTCAAAATACTTTTCCATGTCATCAATCCAGTCAATGAGTTCTTCATGCTTGAGGATACCTTTATACATAGGTATTTCCATCTTTGGTTTGGATCTAACTCCCATAATGGCCTTGATCATTATATCTTCCACTCTCTCCTTTGGAACAACTAGAATTCTTTCCACTGTTGTTTCCTATGGATCTTCTTCATTGACATCTCCTTGTTCAATGCCTCTCCTCTAAGACATCTCAACATCTTGAACTCTTGTCATGAGATTCCTAATCTCTTCCATGAGCTGAGCTAGGTGATTAACAAAAATAAGAACTATTTACTAAGAATAGTAACCCTATTTAATCTAATTAGGAGGACTAAAACACTGTAGTAAATAGGCTAAAACAGTATGGAATAAATGTAAGCAAATTATTCTAAGTGAAATGAAACCCTAATATGTAAGAGAAAGGAAAGAAGTGGCTTAATTGATTGGAAGCGACTGTCACAGGTTGTCACAGATTTGGAAATAAAATTGGTAAGTGCAAACGAACACTCAGGGACCCTACGGAGGGTAGATCTAGAAGATCTGAAATGACTAGGGCACCTCGGAGTGTATTAGGGCACCTTAGTCTACAATCTGGGCGCTCTGCTATTTGTAAATGCTCAAAACCTAAATTTGATATGGCTGCAAGGTGTCTTTCAATGCTTCATGTCTGTCGCGTTACCCCCCCTGGGTAATTTTGATAACATGCATCAGAATATTCAAGTCCCAGGAAAATTGATTGATTCGGGGCCAAAAATCATGTTGCTAGAGTCCCCTCAAATATTTTCTAAGTTCCCTGTCTGAGAGGAAAAGAGCAAGCTCTGAGAAAATGCGAAAAAAGGTTGCAGAAGGCAAGTAGGTTGATCCAGGAAAAAATCATAAAAATGACTAAGTCCTAGTCCTAGGGGCAGTCGGGACATTTGGGACAAAAAGGCCCGAACCGGCCGGCTCGGCCGAAGTAAGCACAAACAGCCCGCAAAGCAACAGGGACATCTGGGACAAAAGTACGCGGCGGGCGCGAAATGCCGGTTCGACCGAGAAAAAATTGGCTAACTGCTGAGAGGGACGCAAATGGGACAATCGGGCCAAAAAGGCGCGAACCGGCCGAACCGGGTGAAAAAGGGCCAGACAGTCCAAAATCAAATGGGACAATCGGGCCAAAAAGGCGCGAACCGGCCGAACCGGCCGAAAAGAGTCAAGTCAGTCCGAAGCAAAGTGGGACAAGCGGGACCAAAAATGCCCGAACCGGCCGAATCGGCCGAAATGAGTCCAGAGGGTCCAAAATCAAATGGGACATCTGGGACAAATGGACGCGAAATGCCCGAACCGGCCGAAATGAGCACAAAGGGCCCAAAATCAAATGGGACATCCGGGACAAATGGAGGTGAAGTACGCGAAGGAGCCGAAGGAGCTGAGGACCAATCAGAAACTGCCACGTGTCCTCACAGGAGAAAAAGTCAAAAGGTCAAAGGGGCGAGTTATCGAGCGCTGAACCGAACCAATGAAATGGCGCCACGTGTCCAAGTTTAAGGGGCCCACAAGCAATTTCAAAAGGAAAGCCCGCGAAAGACGGAGGAGAGAGAATTGCTCGTCCAATCAGCACGTGCCACGTGTCGTCCAGATGGCGAAGAGCGGGAAAACATTTTAAAATTCGTTTTGATCTGTTCCGTGCCCTAAATCTTCAGATCGCCATATCTTTTGATCCAGAGCTCGGATTTCCACGTTCTTTATATCAACGGAAAGCTGTTGAGATGCTCTACATGATTCTGGGATCAATCTCGAGTTTTGGTGCAGTCTGAAGAGAGAAAATCGAGAAACGGCTCTGACGTGTGGTAATGGCCAGAAGCGACCTTTCAACAACCCGTTTTAATGCTAATGGGTCGCATTCTTCTTCTGCACGGCCAGAAGTGACATTTTAGCGGCCAAATTAATACAAATGGGTCGCATTCTCCTCCAAAATCACTCAAAGTGACAGGGTATGGGTTGGTAAGATCCTCCATGCTGATTTAATGCATCTGCAGTCAATGAGGAATGGGCTTGCACGTTTTCCCACGTTTTCTGTCCCCTGGGCTCGACCCATGCAATGTAAAAGCCAGATTTGGCTCATTTTTTAAAAAAAAAAAAGAGTTGTTCATTCTTTCTGCTCTGCCCTCCCTTCTTTTCTTCTCTAGGGTTGAAAATGGAGTTCGAACCTCCTCCCTTGCTCTGTAATGGCGTTTTTGCCTTTTACTAATGGAATGATGTTCTGTGCAAACTTCTGGAGCAACAAAACGTGTTTTGTGATGCATCTGTCCATCCTTTCTCGTTTTTGCTTGTTCTCTTCTTGCCTCTCTTCATTGCAGGTATCTGTGCATGTTTGAATGTTCATTGCAGGTTTGGAGCTGTGTTCATGGAGTTTTGGGACATTTTCTGTGTGAAATCTATCCTTGGGCCTGTGATGCATCTGTCCATCCTTCCCATTGCTCACCTCTCTTTGTCCCATGGCAGTTTTGATAGATGTTCAACATCCTCCTTCTCTGGTGTATCACCGTTTTAGTGTAGGCTTTTGCTATGTTTTTCCCTTCTCTCTCTCTCTCTGTCTCCTTGGCATGGTTAGATTAGGATTAGATTAGCTTGCCTGCACTGGAATAGCTTGTGGCAGGTAGTTTAGGAGCAGGAACCAGCCTTCTCTGGAGATTCCTCTCTCGGTTTCACAAGTCCCACGCTTGGAGAGAGGTTTCCATGTTGTGCAATCACACTGGATGCCTGAACATCAACCTAGAAGCCTGATGTGCGTCCAGGGGTGCTGTGATTTTGCACTAACAGTTTTGGCACGCCCGGTGGGACCTTAGAGGTCTTTCACTTCATCTTTTGCAGGTTGATGTGTTCCTGTGAAGATTTCAGCCTTTGGAGGCACTTGCAAACACATCTGGCGACTCCATCTGGTCAACAACCATCTCTGAAGTTGCAGACCTTCCTTTCCATTCATTTTCATTCATTTTCCATTCATCCTTCTTTCCATCTCTTTCATTCTTCCTCATTCTTTGAAGTTGTGCAATCATGACTTCATTTCCATCATGGATTTCATATCAACAACAGCAGTATATTCCACCTCCAACAGGTTTTACAAATCCTCCAGATCAGCATGCATATTCATATGAACAGCAGTGCCAAAGTCAGTTTGGCTATGGAGCTTTCCAAGAGCAAGAGTATGCATATAATGAAGACAATCAGATGCAAGATGCTGGTCTGTTGGAGAAAATCCAAAAGATGGAGGTAAACATAGTGCAGTCCAGGGCTCAGGCACAGATGAAAGCTTTTGGAATCGGTTATGGAGCACCCTGTCCATGGGTGGGACCTTTTCCAAGGCATTACAGCCCTCAGGAGAAGCTTGACTTCATGATTGCAACGCTGCCTTTGCTTGCAAAGTGGATTGAAGAAATAGAGGTGTATGAGAGAAGTATTCAGCAACCTTGTCAACGGGTAAGCACACCATCTCATGCCTTTCCTTTTCCTCTTTCCCAATCTGTTTCATTTCAGCAGTGTCAAGTTTCAAACCCTCCATCTGCTGTCCCAAGTGTTGAATCCATTTCTCCACCCCCCAGTCTTCCACCTCATCTCAATTCTTCTTTCCTTTTCCCTTCCAAACAGTCATTCCCTCCACAAGAGCTAACAGAAATACCCCCTCCTCCAAAGAAACAAGAGGTTTCACTGCCTCCACCACCACAAAAAATTGTAAAATCAGTTGAGTTTCAATCTATCCCTCCTCTTGCATCCCCAATTCCATGTGGGGAAGAAGAAATTGAAAAAATCAGTCATCAAGGACAGCAAGAAGAGGAGCCCAACAGAAAAGAAATAACAGACGACTTGAAGGTTTGGGCTGCCAAATTTGGGATGACAAAGATCCCCTTGATGGTTAAGCCTACAGAAGAGGCTAAGGTTGAACAAATGGTGGTTAGGACTGATTTGGTTGCAGCAGAAGAAGAAGATCTTGCAGTCCCAACTTGTCCTCTAGAGCAGCAAATTGAAGAGTTTGACTTGACAAACTTCATGCTGGAGAAGGAGTTCAATCAAGAGCAAGATTGCCTTCAAACATTAGAGGAAGGAGAAGCTGCTCCAAATCCAAAAGAAGAGGAGCACATTCTAGCTGTGGAGGAGAAAAGTGCAGATCCAAGGGCTTTGAGCACAAAGCAGGCTACAGGAGAACCTTCAGTTCTTCTTTCTACTTCACCTCTCCCGAGTTCTAGTACTGAAGAGGAGTTTGATCTCTCAAACTCAATATTGGAGAGTGAAGGAAACCATGGTGGTCAGGTTGCACATCAAGAGGACACCACGGAGGAAGTTGAATACGAGCAGCAGCACAGCAATGAGGCAGTTTACCTGTCAGATTTGGAGGACTGTTTTGATGGAGAAGAGCCGGTTGAGTTTTCACCATTCTCTCTTTCATCATCCACATTCCAAACACCAGAGCCTGCTGTCATGAAGGAGAGCATTCATTTGCAGTAGCCTGCATCTTATAGCAGCCCTTTGGAATCAAAATTGGAAGATTTTAATCTTCCATGTTCTTCATCGGAGGAAGAGAAAGGACAGAAGGATTTCACCATTTCTTCCACATCATCCATTCAAGTGGGTCTACAAGAAGACTCCATTCTTGGAGTTGAAAATCAGAGCTATGGGCATATCAAATGGATCAGACCTTGCCCAATCAGGTATTTGGCTTCATTGGAGCCAAAGGAGAAGCCACAACCAGTCATGCTTGCTTCTGAGCATGAGGATGAGCTACAAAGTACCAAGGATCAGCTGCCATACCTCTCCAATCCAAATGCAGAGCAACTAAAAGAGGTATTGGATTTTTCAGTTGATACCTTGATGATTTGGATAGAAGACCAGCTTCTTGTTGATTTTCCATCCATCCAAACAGCCATGATCAGTGCCAAATCAATTGCATGGCTGCCAATTTTGAAGAAAGGAAGCTATTTCTCACAACCAGTTGCAGGGTTTGTTTAGCTTGCCTTTGCTTCCAGTTAGAGTAGAGTAGCTAGGTTTGCTTTCAGTAGAAGAAGTGCTTGTGCACACTCTGCATGTTCCATTTGGGGCATGTATGATTTTCAGTTTTGTACATAGTTTTGGTGTTGCTGGTTCTGCTCTTGCACAGTTCATTTCAGTGGCATCTTGGTGAAGACACTCCAGGTTCAATGGGTTTCCAAGTGGCTCAGAGGGAGGTTTTCAAAGTTCAGATCAGTTGCAGGTTGCAACTCATGACTCCATGCCCAATGGATGCTTCAGGCTACTGATCATTCATCTAGCAGGCAGATGACCCCGCTGAGTCGCCAAACTGTTGTCAAAATTTCACCCCCCCTGGGTAATTTTGATAACATGCATCAGAATATTCAAGTCCCAGGAAAATTGATTGATTCGGGGCCAAAAATCATGTTGCTAGAGTCCCCTCAAATATTTTCTAAGTTCCCTGTCTGAGAGGAAAAGAGCAAGCTCTGAGAAAATGCGAAAAAAGGTTGCAGAAGGCAAGTAGGTTGATCCAGGAAAAAATCATAAAAATGACTAAGTCCTAGTCCTAGGGGCAGTCGGGACATTTGGGACAAAAAGGCCCGAACCGGCCGGCTCGGCCGAAGTAAGCACAAACAGCCCGCAAAGCAACAGGGACATCTGGGACAAAAGTACGCGGCGGGCGCGAAATGCCGGTTCGACCGAGAAAAAATTGGCTAACTGCTGAGAGGGACGCAAATGGGACAATCGGGCCAAAAAGGCGCGAACCGGCCGAACCGGCGAAAAAGGGCCAGACAGTCCAAAATCAAATGGGACAATCGGGCCAAAAAACCGGCCGAACCGGCCGAAAAGAGTCAAGTCAAAAAGCAAAGTGGGACAAGCGGGCCAAAAATGCCCGAACCGGCCGAATCGGCCGAAATGAGTCCAGAGGGTCCAAAATCAAATGGGACATCTGGGACAAATGGACGCGAAATGCCCGAACCGGCCGAAATGAGCACAAAGGGCCCAAAATCAAATGGGACATCCGGGACAAATGGAGGTGAAGTACGCGAAGGAGCCGAAGGAGCCGAGGACCAATCAGAAACTGCCACGTGTCCTCACAGGAGAAAAAGTCAAAAGGTCAAAGGGGCGAGTTATCGAGCGCTGAACCGAACCAATGAAATGGCGCCACGTGTCCAAGTTTAAGGGGCCCACAAGCAATTTCAAAAGGAAAGCCCACGAAAGATGGAGGAGAGAGAATTGCTCGTCCAATCAGCACGTGCCACGTGTCGTCCAGATGGCGAAGAGCGGGAAAACATTTTAAAATTCGTTTTGATCTGTTCCGTGCCCTAAATCTTCAGATCGCCATATCTTTTGATCCAGAGCTCGGATTTCCACGTTCTTTATATCAACGGAAAGCTGTTGAGATGCTCTACATGATTCTGGGATCAATCTCGAGTTTTGGTGCAGTCTGAAGAGAGAAAATCGAGAAACGGCTCTGACGTGTGGTAATGGCCAGAAGCGACCTTTCAACAACCCGTTTTAATGCTAATGGGTCGCATTCTTCTTCTGCACGGCCAGAAGTGACATTTTAGCGGCCAAATTAATACAAATGGGTCGCATTCTCCTCCAAAATCGCTCAAAGTGACAGGGTATGGGTTGGTAAGATCCTCCATGCTGATTTAATGCATCTGCAGTCAATGAGGAATGGGCTTGCACGTTTTCCCACGTTTTCTGTCCCCTGGGCTCGACCCATGCAATGTAAAAGCCAGATTTGGCTCATCTTTTTTTTAAAAAAAAGAAAGTTATTCATTCTTTCTGCTCTGCCCTCCCTTCTTTTCTTCTCTAGGGTTGAAAATGGAGTTCGAACCTCCTCCCTTGCTCTTTAATGGCGTTTTTGCCTTTTACTAATGGGATGATGTTCTGTGCAAACTTCTGGAGCAACAAAACGTGTTTTGTGATGCATCTGTCCATCCTTCCTCATTTTTGCTTGTTCTCTTCTTGCCTCTCTTCATTGCAGGTATTTGTGCATGTTTGAATGTTCATTGCAGGTTTGGAGCTGTGTTCATGGAGTTTTGGGACATTTTCTGTGTGAAATCTATCCTTGGGCCTGTGATGCATCTGTCCATCCTTCCCATTGCTCACCTCTCTTTGTCCCATGGCAGTTTTGATAGATGTCCAACATTCTCCTTCTCTGGTGTATCACCGTTTTAGTGTAGGCTTTTGCTGTTTTTCCCTTCTCTCTCTCTCTCTCTCTGTCTCCTTGGCATGGTTAGATTAGGATTAGATTAGCTTGCCTGCACTGGAATAGCTTGTGGCAGGTAGTTTAGGAGTAGGAACCAGCCTTCTCTGGAGATTCCTCTCTCGGTTTCACAAGTCCCACGCTTGGAGAGAGGTTTCCATGTTGTGCAATCACACTGGATGCCTGAACATCAACCTAGAAGCCTGATGTGTGTCCAGGGGTGCTGCTTGAGAACCTTTTAAATAGTAGCATAAGACCGAGCTAAATAATGTCTAAAGTGCATGATTTTGTGTCTACATTTTTCCCCCACTTTATGTTGATGAGCGGAACACTTGGTAACATAAAGTAGATTGAGATGTGTACCTAATATCCATGTAGGGTGTAGAAGAAGACGTGTCGATGGACTAGACTCAAGCGTGGAATGACAAAAAGAAAAATATGGAGGAGTGTGGATTCTAAAGATGAAAAATGCACATAAAAAGTAATGAGAGTGAACCTAGGCAAAATGCGTTGCAGTTGTTGTTGTGGGTAGTGTACATGCATGGTTAGTAAAGGAAAATTCCTGTAGCAGTGTTTTGTTATTGTCATTGTTGTTGTTGTTGTTGTCGTTGTTGTTGTTGTTGCCCCCAATTTGACTGCTTGTCTCTCATACGGTGGACCTACAAGGAGAAAACGATCAAGTATTCAAATATGTATGTAAAAACCATTGTGTAAAATACACATGTGTAAAGTACACAATTATAAAGTACGCTAGAATAAAAGTGTAAATGGAACATGTGCACCTGATCCATGTCAAGAAAAAGGGTGTAGAAGGATATCTTGTACTGTCGTGAGTTTTTTGGGTGATCTCACGCCACCCTGGTTGAACAAGTATAGGGAGGAAATGTGACGTATCCTCCAACTTTAATCGCTTCTGTTGAAATCTGTGAAGATAGCTCTGTACTGTCTTGGTTTTTTGGGCGATCCGATGCCACTAGATGGATAAGTGTAGAGAGACACACCCATTGTAACCCCCACGCCTGTATATGCTCCACATAATTGCCGAAGGACACCATTTCCTGTTAAGGCCACTATGTATGGAGTTCGTAGATTGGTCTGAACTCACTTGTTGTGTCTGAACCGGTGTAAATATTTTGTGTTAGTAGAAAACCTTTAATAATGCCCCCTTCTTTTAGGGTGCATGTGACAACCCTATAAGGAGAATGCAGCCCTAAACGAGTACTAACTGCACTCTGACCTATAGAAATCTGCCCTGTAATGGAAGGGGAAAACGCTTGGTAGATACCAAGGTGCGCACATAAGGGGATGGCTATCCAATACTAGTGTTAGTCCAAAAATACATGCATGCAATAAGTGTAAAATACACAAACAATGTACAAACTACCAAAAAAAGTAGTGTAAACACACAAGAAAACAAATAGACTACATAATGCAGATTTCAAACATGGGACATCACTCACGATGTCGCAATACACACAAGGTCATCATGGCCACAAATAGCAAACAGGTGTGAACACAAGCAAAGGGAAAATCCTGCATACAATGGAAAACAAAGCAGACAAGTAGAAACAAACAAGTATTTATGGAAACATGCAATCCTGCAAAACAAGTGTTGCACATGGAACACCCATTAGCATGTTAGAATGATAACCAATATGTCAAAGCATGTATGAGAAAGTAGTATATGATGCTAAGTACAAAATGAAACAATAGCACCTGGATAAGATGAATGTGGATGCCCCCAGTGATTGGTATAGGAAGGGTAGAAGGCCAGCATCCATGTCACAAGTAGAGTCTTGTATCTACGATCACACTAAAAAAAGGCATGAATGTGCATGTGTGTATGATGATGACATATAAGAAAGCAGTCTAACATGTGTAGTAAAGTGAACATGCAAAACACTAGTAAGCAATATTAGATGCTACCAAGACAATGCAGTCTATTGTGGATGGATAGAATGAAATGCAAGATGGAATGATAGGAGCAACGTGCCCCCTGAGTGGATGGAATGTGTATGCAATGAGGTTCATTTTGTTTTCCCCCGCAGTAGTCAAGAATGAATTGTAAACGAGAGTGCATCATCGGTAAATGGTCTATTAGTGTTGGTTGTATCTAGTGCGCTTGTGATGAGTGTGTATGTGTAGTGGTGATGAAATGCGACATGGGGAGAAGATGTGTGTGAACCCTATAGATGAAGCATATATCACAACTTTGTTCAACGAAGGAGTGATGATTTAGCCCTAATCGTATATCACTATGGGATGAATGTATGGGGTTGAGACATGGAAAGATGTGTGTGGACCCTATAGCCGAAGTGTATACCACAACTATTTTGAATGGCAGAGTGATGATTTATCCTTAAAGCGTATATCACTATGGAATGAACATTTAGGAGTGATATATATGGAAGGATGCACGTGGACCCTATAGCTTAAGCGTATACCACGACTTATTGAATGTGTGAGTGATGATTTATCCCTAAGTGTATATCACTATAGAATTAAAAGGTGAGAATGGGTGACGATTTAGCCTAAAGCATATGTCACTATGGGGTTCATAAGAAAGGAGTGGTGATGTACCCTAAGGTGTAGGCCACTACAGAATGACAAAATGGGGGTGGTGATTTATCCTAAAGTGTATACCACTACAAGATGATAAAATGGGTGACAATTTAACCTAAGGTGTATGTCATTAACGTGGGGGATGTTGAATGAAGAAAATGTCGCATTAGTGAATGTATGGTCCATTTGATTGGTAAACCCTCAACAGTCGAGTATGGGCCGATGAACTAGAGTGTGTCGTAGGGTGATGAGTATAGCGCATAGAAGAAAACATAGTGTAAACAACCAAGTGAGGAATACGGGATGTAAATGCATGGTGTGGACAATGCAATGTAGCATGTATAATGTATATAGGATATGCAATGTATATAGAAATGGAATATGCAATGATGATAAAACTAGACCCATATGCAATGGAATCTAGTGTAGCATGTAAAATGTAGATGATAGACAAATGAACGATGGGAACTATGCAATGTAGGAGATGTATGATGTGTAGGCTATGTAAGATGCAAATGTATGTGTAGATAGAATACGTAGTGATGCCATGTAAATCTAGGCCCATGTATAATGTGACCTAGCGTAAATATAGAATGTAAGAAAGGGATGCAAAACTAGACACAGATGAGATGACGGCTAGTGTAGCATGTATGAGATAGATGATGTATAAATGACTCATAGATGATAGTTTTATAGGATAATGTAGGATGTATACTAAGCATAAAAGGATGGTGTAATATGTGCGATGTATGTAATAGAATATAAATTTTTAGAACCTATAATGCAGTGTGTGGGGTTCAGTGTAATGGTAACCCCTCAACAGTCAAGTGTCAGCCAAAGCACAAGAGTGTGTCATCGGGTAACAAGGGTGTTGTGACGCGTGAAGTGGCTATGAAATGATAATAAGTGATAGAGATGAAGTATAGGATGTAAAATGGTACGATCATGCTAAGCGGGGGGGGAAGTATGTCATGTGATATGCCCCTAGTAGTAGTGTGGGAAGAGGCTATGTGAACTCATCAAGGATATCGTCGTCCTCTGGGTCAAAGTCAAATGGATTGGGATTAGTGACATGGTATGCTATATTACGAGGGTGATCGTGTAATGAGCCGGTAACACATAAACGATACATGCCCATAGCGTATTCTTCGTCAATGAATAGGGGATGTGGGAAACAATGTTCATACCATCAAGTGTAGTTAGGTGAATAGCCAAGAAAGAAACTATTTCAAATGAAAACATGGCCAAAAGGCATACGGAATGAAATATCAGTGTGACTAGGGTCTAAGGTACCTATGATGTAAGTAATCCAATATTCTCCTAATGTGCTTAAATAAGCACAAGGGGTACATGGAAGATAGACTAAAATATCAAAGACACGCAAGCCATAAGCAACAACGATAGTGAAAAAACCATAATATAGGGGAGAAGCATGAGTAGAAGGTTGAAGGTCCTCAAAATTAAAACTAAGATGAGCTAGGTCGTCATGGGAACATACTGTTTCATCATGGGTAGGATCAAAGGGGACGTGTTCCCAATATGGTGTGTGTGTGCATGTCATGCCCTAGGTGTTCTCGTGTTAGTCGCACTTTATGAAGTAGTGAGCAACAGTAACTATAGAAAATGTAAATAGCATGTGTGTATGGAATAGAATAGAATCCCCTCCTATACAAAGTGTTTGATGTAGATCTCCTATCCTTGATTCATGGCACTATGTGGATGCAAGTGATGCAATGGATGCAACTCTATATGGAGTGATAGTAGTATGTGATGTTATGACCTCAAACCCTCATTATGGTCTTTTAACTTTATATTTATAGGGCTCTCAAGCTTAATTTCATAATTAATCATGACAAGGTCGATTGGGCAAAATATAAAGACAATAAATGGCTAAAAGGCCCCAAAAAGAAGCGAGAAAGGATGTGCATAGACCGAGGCACCCAAAGTGGGACCAGGGCACCCCGGGGTACCCCAGTACAGGCTGAGGTGCCCTGATTTTGGGTAGGAATGACGGGGCAGTTGTGAAATGGGTAGATAAGTGCAATAAAATATGCGGGAATGATGAAATAAAATTTAAAATAAAGATGGCCAAAAGGTGGGATTAACTAGTACTTTATCCACTTGAAAACATTCTAAATAGTAGTATAAGACCGAGCTAAATAATGCCTAAAGTGCATGATTTTGTGTCTACACTTGCGTAGCTCATGCTCCACCTACTCTTGTTCGAGATTCTATTGTCTTAATTCTTCTCAAACAACCTATCTTTCCTTTTCTATCAATTATTGTAACTAATTATTGATGTCTTAACTAGGTCTTCTTGGTCTACTCTGATACCCGAATTTGATGCCAAATTACCTCAGAATTCAATAACCTACTTTCACTATGCTTAACATTAGCTCTCTTTTGTCCACAAGCCACTAGGTCTCCATAAACACTCTTTTTAACATAACTTATCTAATAATGATATCAAACTTCCAAGATTTATTCTAGATATCCTTTAAGGGTTTGAATGTCATGAGAAAGCTTCAACTAGGGTTTGTTTTGTTCAAAATTGGAGAAAACAAAATTGGGACAATCCTTTTAGGTATTATTGTTTCTGTTTGGTAACAACAAAGTTATAGTGAATTTAACTCACCTTGAAATCATTGAATTCAAATTATAAATGTCATCCACATTGACCTCCTAAAATTTGTAGGCTTGACACATCAATTTATCAAAGAAATGGAAAAAAATACAACCATGTATCCTTGTTTTGTTCCTTCCCAGATCTGCCAAAAAATTCATTGATAACTTCCTCCACACGTGCGATCAGCGGCTAAAATATTGCGGGTTTGTTCCTCTGTTAGGTGCAGAGATATCTTGAAAAATTAAATGAATTCTACTGGTTAAAAAAAATTATGTCTTGGCATAATTTGGGCCCATGAACACCTATTTTGCTATAAAAACATCAAAATTGATTGTCAAGACCCCAAATAAATTTTGATGGGCTTTTAATGGTATCCTCCATATGTTTGAATTGATAGTGCATAGATAGGTGTCTTTCTAAACTGGCTATAAATTTCTTGGTTGTTGCCCTGTCATAAGGTTTAATTGCTAGAAATAAGGAAACACTAAAAAAATGCAAAATAACACCTTGAAATTCTTCTTCAATCCACACTCGTGCATATTCATCCTTCAAATCAACATTAAAACTAGTTTTCATTTAAGAATCCTCCTTTAAAGATGGATTTTCTCATTTTTAACCCCTTAAACTAACTCCTAAACCATACCTATTTTGAATCAACATCATACTAAACATGACAACCTGATAAATATCATCCCAAGACAACTCATGAGCTCTTGCACAACAACTTCCATCTACTTACATGGTCTTCAAGACCTTATTTGAGCCATAATCACTCTTACTAAGTCAATTTGACTATGAACAACTCACTTACAAGACTATTTTACCTTTACTATTACTACTTACATACAAATTTGAATTCGGACAACTATGAATAGAGGGAAAACAATTCTTCATAACTCCTAATTCACATGAATACTCAATATAATAACTCTTGCTTACAAATGATTCTCTTGCATCACTTATTTTATCTCTTGTAAGTTGTTTTATATGCCCATAACACGGCCAATACCTTGTCATCCCAATCCTTCATACCAACATCACATATCTTCGTCAATGTCTGTCCTAGAATTTTATTGAAGGCCTCAGCAGTTCCATTGTATTGTTGGTGATAGGGTGTAGTCTTATGGTGTGCTACCATAAACTCTACTAGTAGGATTCTAATAGTCTCATTCAAAAAATGAGTTCCCCTATCACTTTTAAGGCTCAATGTACATCCATACCTAATAATGATATTTTCGGATAGAAATCTAACTGTTGTTATTGTAGTACAATCCTTTGTAGGCACATATTTTCCCTCCTTATCAAATAATCAGTGCATGTTATGATGTAGGGTGTGTCATTCCTTCACGTAGGTGGTACAATGGGTCCTACAAAGTCAATGGCCCACTTCTCAAATGGCTCTGCACTTGTTATAGGTCGCAGCGACATCTCATCCTTGTTTCCTGGCTTGCCTATCCTCTTACAATGGTCGCAAGCCTTGAAAAATGCCTTAGTATTCTTATATAGTTTTTCCCACCATAAGCATGCTAATAAGATCTTACGCATCTTGGCTTCTCCTACATAGTTTCCTCCAACTATTCCCCCATGCAATTCCTTCATGATAGCTTCACACTCATGCTCTAGAACACATCTGCGCAAGACTTCATCTCTACCAATTTTGTATAAATCTCCTCCAATAGTTGATATGGCACCGCACGAATAACAAGTTGCTTCTTCTCTAATGTCTGCATACCCCCAGGCACAGCTCTAGTGCACAAGAATACCATAATATATTCTAAGTCTGAAGGCGTGCAGTTTAGTATGAAAAATTGTTCATCCGGCATAATATTTTATATACTTTGCATGTCCTCACCAGAGTTAATCCTTGACAGATGATCAAGTCCCGAATTGCTTTTTTTGGGCTTTACTAAAACTGGGAAATCAAACTCCTAGAAGATAAGGATCCAACAACAGATGTGCCCCTGCAAAACTGACTTATTGACCAAGTACTTCAATTTCATATGATCTGTATAGAATATAAATGGTGTGGCTAAAAAGTACCGCCAGAACTTTTGAAGTGCATATATCATTGACAAAACTTCGTGTTTCGTAGTTTTATAGTTTTTCTTGGTCGGCATCAGCTTCCTGCTCGTAAAACAGATGGGATGATGAACATTACCTTCACCTGGTTATGCCAAAAATTCTCTTATAGATGTACCAAAATCATCTACATGCACATGAAATGACTTGCTCTAAGAAGGGAAATGTAAGATAGGCGTGATGGTAAACTTTTCCTTCAAGGTCTCAAAGGATAACTATTGCACTTCACCCCAATAGAATTTTTTTTCTTTCAATGATTCTTCCAATGACGCAACAATCTTTGCATACCCCTTGATAAACTTCCGGTAATAACCAATGTGCCCCATGAACCCACGCACTTCACTCTGGTTGGTAGGCACCTCCAAACCTTAGATAATTACAATCTTGGTTGGGTCCACTAAGAAGCCTTCTTTTCAAATAATTTTCCCAAGTAAAGTTCAAAAAAGGTGTTGCAAAAATGCACTTCTTGATGTTCAAAGAGATGCTAAGCTTCTTTTATCTTTCAAACATTAGTCTCAAGAAATCACAATGATCTTTCACCAGCCCATACACCATCCAATCATCCAAGTATACCTACAAAAACTTGTGAATGAAATCTTGGAATGCTTGAAAGACTATACGCAAGAATACTTCTAGCGCATTCTTCAGACCAAGGGGCATGACAGTGTAGAAAAAACATCCCCATTCCATTGCAAAAGTGGTCTTCTCTTGATCTTCGTGTGCAATCCTCACCTGATGGTAACTTGAGAATCCATTTGTAAATGAGTAGATCTCGTGCCCCCTTACTCCTTCCAAAATCCCATCGATGAATGGCGTAGGAAAAGGATCTATGACACATGAATCATTAAGAGCCCTGTAGTCAACATAGATCCTTATCCGGCCATCCTTCTTAATGTTAACCACCATGGGGCTTATCCATTTAGACTCTCAATAGGTTTAATGATGCCAAACTTGAGCATTTTATCAATTTCATATTTAGTTTTGATGCACATATTAGGATTCATCTAGGCCTCTTTTGAACCGATTATGCGTCATCCTTAAGATTGATCTTCATTTTCCCCAATGATGGTTGCTTGCCCTTCAATTCATGATAGCCCCTAGGAAATAGATCCTGAAAATCACGCAGTAGCTCATTTATCTTTGAAACCTTAGGTTTAGACCAATAATCACTAATAATTACCTCCTTATGTGCATCCTCAATCCCAATGTTCACTTTCTTAGTCTTCGACAGCACATGGTATATACACGCTTTCTCATCTATGGATTCCAACACCTCACGCACACCTTGTGTGTGCTTGATATCCATATCCTCAACTTCATCATCTATGAGGTAAACAAGTTTTCCCTTATTTTTTCTCTCAACATATGCCCCAACTGTCTCTTTTATTTCTACTAAGTCCTCATGCACTTCAATTTCAGCATCGTCAAACAAATGAATCATAAGATCCTCTACATTCGTGTTATCCTCCAATGTAATGCACCTTATTATCTGTAAGGATTCATGAACCGATGGATTAGTATAAAAATAATAAAAAAGTATGAATAATACCTTCAGTCAGGTCACACCAACTCATTGTTTCATGCTTCAACTCAACATGTACATATCAGGAACACTAATATCCACACAAAGTAGAGTAGAACTTGTGCACTCTTAGAGATAGTAGCAAAACATCTTGCCCATGCATCCAATTCCTTTCACAACTTTGAACATGTAACATGGGAGAAGTCTTCTAATCATAATCATGTACCAATAAAGGGATATTACTCCTGGAAAACCTTGTCAAGAATGCCACTTTGATCTCACACCAACTAAGCAAAATATCAGTGTGTGTAGCCCACCAGCATGTTTTGGTATCATGTAACACGTATACCATCACATTTCTCATATCACCTTCATTGTGCCATTTTTATTCCATGGCACGCAAGAATGACTTAGGATTCTCCTCTTCAGTATACTTTGGCAAGCTAACTTTTCCAGAATGTCTGACTGTGTGCAGTCGAATCATCTTTGTCACCCTTCCTCGTACCTCGCGACCCACCATTACATAAGTTCTATGGGCCTAATTGTCACAAGCCACACTATTAGTATCATTGATGGACTACACGTCCTCCCAATGAAGCATGACCTCCTTTGATGGTTCCAAATTTTCAGGGTTGCGCACCATATGCGCATAGATTTTATTGAGATGTTCCTCATTGATAGACCCTATAAAAGGTGCAATCTTTGAATCATCCAGCGGTATTACAACGCGTTCATCCTTGTTTTTAAAACTGATGTACATTTTATTGAAGCACAAGTTTGCATTATTATCATAACACCAAGGACGTTTAAGCAGCGCATGGAAATTATCTTCTTCCGCAAGCTCTAAGACTTCAAAATCACCCATGAATTTGGATCCCTAAATGGTGATAGAAGCATCCTTTAGTACCCCAATTGGTATAGCCCTTGTTCTGTTGTCCATATACATCACATTTGAGGATGGTTGCAATGGTGTCCCTCTCATTTTATTCCAAACATCAATGGTGAGAACATTTAATTTCGTTCCTCTATCTATAAGGATATTACTTACCAACCATCCACCAATCAGTGCATTCAGTGTGATTTCTTTGTTGTATTCATGTTCTTATGGTGGTAAATTAGAAAGTAGGATCTACTACTCCCGTTCTACACCTATTCGGGACATCTTGTATCACATCCATTCCCCCAAAAATGGTATGATGTTCTCCTTCCTGAGCATTTTGCATATCTCTCTAAGATCATCAACATCCTTTTATGGTAACTCAATACTCTTCGTACGTTCTCTCTGACACACTTGTTCCATTAAACACTTATGTCTCTGTGCAGCTCCCTGATGACGCCCATAGTTTCCTTATAGACTTCATTCTATTGGGCCACATATGGATGATTCACATGCACAACTTCTTCCCTTCTGATGAGTTATCTCACCTTTCCTTTATCACGCACGCACGCTCCCTTTGTGTGCATAGTGACCAATAAAGGTTAAAGTTCAGGATCAACCATCTTCTTCAGTGGCCATTATTCTTGCTTAGCGCATTCCACCTTAATCATAATTGATCCCTTATCCTTTTTATTTATTCTTACACATGTGGGCATACAGATCTATAAAATCTTCAACCTTGTGTGCCTTGCCACAATATGCACATACCTGATTCTTCGGACATTCGCATTGACTGTGATCAGGTGACCAACAAGTAGAACATGTCCCTTGTGAAAACTTGCCTCCACCACCATGGCCTCTGCTTCTATATCCACCTCTAAAATCTCCATTCCTATTGTTGCATTCGTGTTGAGCTATTTTCCACACTGGTTTGGCGTAACCCTATTTCAAAAGTCTCATGAATCTCATCGATCATACAACAATTGGCCATGCCATGAGTGTGCACATCACAAATTTTTCAATACACAGAGACATTTTTCTATGTTGCGAGTTGTAATAGCAGACAATTACAGACATAATTCTTATGAAAAATCTCATAGGCCATTAGTAGCGCGCACACATTCATGCATGGGTAGTTATCCTTTGTATGTCCTACCTCGTAATCAGTACACCAGATTCCACTGCGAGTCTCATGAATTGAATTTGCAGATAATTTCTCTAACTGAGTACCCATTCTTATAATATGGGATTCAAGGAATGGACTTACTCCTGTGTCAACACTTCCAACTGCTTCATTGCACAATGTTGCTTCTAAGGCCTCAAGCAGATCAGTGAATGTCTTATGTGAAATTGCTCTTTGGAAAAGTGTTAACAAGCCTCCTACAAACCACGATTCATGTTGGCTCTTATGGATATCATAAGAAATATTATATATCAAGGTCTTGAAACACGCATCATATTCTCTAAAAATATCATACATGCCCTGCTTAATATCATTTAACGCACTAATGCTTTTTTGCTCAAACCCAAGTATATGGAATTTATCCAAAATGTGGTGCGCAACACATCATAGTCCACTTTCGTCTAATGTGGATCATATTTCTTGTACCAACTATGCACACGACTTTGAAGTGTGGTTACAAATTGAATTTCCTTCTGATCCAGAGCCGTTACTCCCTTGGCTCTCCATAGTAACTCACACTTAAGCACATGTTCGACTACATATTCCACACCTCTATAGTCTTGTAGATGAAGGGACATATCAAAGAAGATATGAGTGGTTAGCTGATGTGGTTGTTGTGGTTATTGTACTAGCTGTTATGGACCTTGTGTTGGAGTGGGGCTAGATCCTGAACTTGATCCTCGACTTGGATTTCCTCCATGTGGTGGAGGTTTTACAGCTCCCAATCCTCTTGTCGTGACATGTGGACCCTTAGAAGTACTATCTTGTTTCCATGTGGTAGTGCTAAATTGCACACCAACTATTTATCCGATAACTCCAACAATAGGTTTACTCCTAACTGGTAGCATACCACTACTTTTTCCTGCCATCGTGCCTACTAAATTGGTTCCAAATAAACACTGTCCAAACACAGGTGCCTATTACATTGTCATATGCATTGCCTTAATCTATTGTGCTTCTTATGTTGATGCCAATATGTGCCTACCTATATCTCCAACCCAACATGGTGATACCTGATTGCCTTCTTTCTCACCTTCACTATGATGATCTTCTACAACTACTTCTAGATTCCAAACACCATGCGCACGGGCTAAGTGGATACTTTGGGTCATATGTGTGCCCATGATTCTCATTTTCTCCTCAGACTCGCTCTCATATGATGCCAAAGGGGTCCTCCTACTGTGCTTCCCCAATAATTGAAGGACATGATGTTGTGGTCCCTCACCTTCTACAGGGTTCTGACCACTACCACTCGTCACCATCTTGCTCAGTCTCAGTGATTCTTCAACTTCCCTCTCTCGTGCATCATTATACCTACACAATATTTCTTCTCTTTCCATTTCTTCCTCTTGGACCAACACCATCCTTCCCAACCCTGCTTCTTGCCCCTGTGCGCGGAGGGGTTTTAGCCTTCCATCGGTAGACTCTCTATTCTCAATTCAATCATCAAGATTTTAATAGCTAAAGGTGTCTCACGTAAATATGATTCCTTTGTCTCGCGTAAAAACCAAAACTCCACTTCTTGAGTGCACGAGTATGTCGAAAACATGTACTCCAAGGTATAACTGCATAGCACACCTTCCCACCAAAGCACATCCAAGTCAGAGAGTGCTTGGTAATCGTCTTAGATCCACAGTTGCTTTCTTCCTAACTAGACACCCCTGTTCTGTGCATAAGCTACTAACCACTGGTACAATTCTATAGGGAAGAAGATGAATAATGTCTCATACAAGAAACCATAGAGATTATCTTCCACCCATTTTTGCGCATTAAAATTTGGTCTGGTGTTGTATCTCTGAGCAAACACAGCATGGTCGTCATGCACCCAAATCTCAATATTCTCCAATTATAGCTGAAACACCATACGCATGCAACATCTTGATGAGCAAAAAGAAAATACATCCCGGAAATGGATCCAAAATTTTGGATTCTAGTAGTCAAACCTACACAAGGTCATACACACTAGTACTTCACCTAGACAAATTCCTAGGCGCTCACCTGAAGCACGTGCAATTATCCGAGTTACTCCTTTGTACGCTTATCAAGATGTTAGTTATTACAATCAACCATTATAACATGCATGAAGATACAACATAAAAATAATAGAGGAAACATATATAATAAGGAAACTAAACATCATAAATAATTATTAGTAATATTTGGATTCTCAGTACACCATACTCAGATCTGCTAACCCTTGCAACCCAAATACAATTGTCCATGACAGCATAATTGATTGCAAAAACATGTTGATTACATCCATGCACTGAACCTATATGTCCATCATTACATGCTCCCTCCTTACACAGTAATACTAGCACTTGTGTACATCAAAATCTCTTCTCAATGAGACATCTTACCTATTTATACATGGTGGGGACTTTCTCTTCACTCGTACATGCATTTTTCCTAACAACAGCTATACTAATTATAGGTTACATGCCTTTACAACTCTGTTCTATCTTAAGTTTGAGCCATAAATATCCAAACCTCTTTCATACTTTAATATTATAAATAGATGTCTCCTTACATGTGTTTTTACCTCTTTGTTCGCATATTCCTAGACCTTTCTTGCATATCATGCCATCCATGTTTTTCTCCTATGTTTATCCTTTCTCTGGAAACGGATAATTCCTCAACTCTATGTGCATATGTGTGAGCCTTCGCATAGTGACCTTCTTCTCTTTGTTGTGCACACCTTCGCACCTTGACTTGTTTTTACTTGTTGTTCCTGCTTTCACACTTTCGCGTGTTGTCCTAATCTTTTACTTAGCCATTTATTATAACCAACAACCCCGCATGATAAAGTTAAATTCGTCCAATTTAGAGAGCACCGCAAAGTTTCACAAAGTTGGAAAGTGGAGGGAAATGCCTAAAAATGAAGGAATGCGAAGCTTCAATAAGATATATGATATGAGGAAAGAGAGTGAACCCATGTGGCAGTCGATTAGAAGCTTAAGAATAAATCCCAATTCATTGTACTCATCCAATTTGATGGGAGGAAGGGAATTCACTGGGAACAAAAATATTACAAATAAAAAGTGAGCCTTAAGAAAACAAAAAAGAATTACAATGCGATGAGCACATGCACCATAATGAAATCAAAAGAATAAAGGAAAATAGAACTGCTAGTTTGTTAGAACTTATTTTTGCATGGAGAGCCAAGAATATATTTATTTTCTCAAGGTAGATTGCTCAACTTCCTGATTGAGTGCTAGAGACAAATTGGACATAGTGGGCAATCAAGAAGCGTCCCAATGTGAAGGGTGAACACCTTACAAACAATTGTAACTGATTTGGGGGCTCCATACTCATTATTTCACCGCAAAATCCAAATAGGCCTTAGTCTCAATCACAAACTAATATCAAAATATTCAATAATTCACCCAAAAAAATAATATCAATGTGTAGTTCCTGGGGAGAAATATCCAATGCCACTAAGAATTCCTCAAACGGAGCTACAACCCAAAAGTAATGGCCCTGTAAAGATTTCTCTAAGTTTCGAAAGTCCATTAATATGATCTCCAAAATATATGTTTTTCCACTATAATCTCTTTGAAAACTTTCTATTGGACCACATGGGATCTCGTGATTAGTCATGGGTCGCTTCCCTGAAGCGGGATCTCTTAGGCCAGAGGGTCATAAAGTCTCTTGGGATCAATATGTACTCATATGAGCTACGTGGTACAATCCCGAGCTCACTCTTCCATTAACTGTATGGAATTTTGAAGAATGCAAGTATCGGGCTCACAATTAATTATGGATTCAAAGGCCTCATAATTTTCACAAATCCTCAAATTCATGCGAGCATCACAAGGGCACAATATCATGTCATTTGGCATGACCATAGACCAATATTCATTTTTAATGTGTGCCCAAGATGATTACATGTGTCCCTTTGATTTCTAGTGCCCAACACTTCAACATTGTATTTTTTTTAACTTTGTGTCATTCATTATTATAATAAAGTGACCCATCTACATGAGATTTCCTTTGTTAGCTTGCTTTCACGTTGTATAAAAGCATTTACTTATATAAATGCCATATATGAGCTAAAATCAATTAATGTGGACTAAAGTCCCAATGACTTTGAAACTTGTTCCTTTACACAAAACAATGCATGACCCTTGTAAACTTCTACCCTTGGGCCCTCAAATTAGAGCAATGTGTGGCCCATCTCAAATTATTGAGTCCTCATACGATAATGCAAGGCCCTTCAAATTTTGTACTTACACTTGAGGCCAAAGCAATATATAGCCTTATAATATTATATAGTATAAGAGTTCCCCTTTGACTATTTGTGAGCACCATGAGGGCATGAGATCATGCCATATAACATATTCATAGACCCCTTTTCAAACATTGCATGCCCAAGATGATTATATGCGACCCTCTACTTCCTCATACCCAACATGTTAACATTTTTACTTTATTAACTCTCTCCAATTTACTAAAATAATATAAAGACCCATCCACATGAACCTTCCTTCTTTATCTTTTCTTCACATTATATAAAAGTTTTTACATTTATAAATGGTATATTTAAGCTCAAATTAATGAATGGGGGATAAAATTCCAGTGACTATGAAACTTTGTGCTTTACACAAGAAAACATGGGGGCCTTGTAAAATGTTACCGTTGAGACCTCAAATTAAAGTAACGTTGGCCCCCCTTCAAACACTTTTAAGCCCTCTCAATATTATTAAGTCATCTTAGTATGATAATGCAAGGCCCTTCAACTTTCTTACTTGGCACTTGAGTACAAAGTATCACTGAGTGCTTTAATCTTACATAGTATATGAGTTCCCCTTTGATATAAAGGATTGCTTGTTGATCTTAAACCATGATTGGTAGGAAAAAAACTTTAAACCTAGAAATTTAATTAGTTTTTGAAAACCCAAGAGCTTACCAAGTGCCCGCATTGATCAATTTAGTCATTTTTTTCAACCTGATCTCCTTATTGACCCTATAACTCTACATGTAAGACTAATTGAGTGCTCAAAAATCAACAACCAGTCTCCAATATGTCAAGTGACCTTTTGGGTGCCAACACTTTCTGTACATATTGTGTGTCATTTGAGTGTGTGACATCTTTTGCTACTTTCCATTACATCATCGAGGCTGTAAAGATATCATATGCCCTATAAAGCATGTGCTTCTATAATTTTCCAAAATCGGGGGCCAACATCTCTCTATACTAAAGGTTTTATATGTTCTTAAATAAGTTCTCTTTTCCTAGCTTGTGCAAAAATTCAAACTTGTCTTAGCAAAGATCTTCTTCAAACACCTTCCACCTAGTAAAGGAAACTTGTATCCCCTCCATCTTGTTATATTGTTCTGTAGACATGTTCTTCATGGTCAGAGTGTCCCCTTAATTCTCTTTCTTCTTTTTCTATGTTGATTGCACATCAAAAGTGAACTTTTCATTTTCCTTGTTCATGGCCTTCCACTCAGAGAAAATTTTAGTGGTGAATATTTGTTAATTCACAAATATTTCAGTTTTTAAAATTTGAAATTGGTGAATTTTTTGGGAAGGGAGTAGGCCTAGGTCACCAAAAATTTCTAGGTACAAGTAAATTTTAGGGGTTATTCGCCATCCCCACGAAAGAGAAATTCCAAATATTCACCTTAATATTGTCGGTCGATAGCATATTTTATGCTACCGATCGACATCATAAATATATGATGTCAGTCAATAGCATAAAATATGTTACTCGCTAGTAGCATAAAATATGCTTCCGACCGTGTTGTCCCCTCAAAATTTCCCTGCTTTTGAGGAGTTCAAAATTGAACTCTTTGAGTTTATCTCCTTTTCTGTTGTTCTGGTAATGTGAAAAGTCAAAAAAAAGGAAAAAGTTTGAAAAAATCTGCGTTTATGGGTCACTTTGTGTGATTTGTAGGTTTGTCGGACATTTCTGTCCCAGATGTCCCAAGTTCATTCGGTCTCCCTGTTCGCCGATCGGCCGCTTTACCCGAAGTCTGTTTCTTTTGGGCCCGTCGAAACTTTTTATCCCAAATAACACAAGTTCACCCGGGCTCAATGTTCACCTTTTACTGCATCATCTGAATCACGCACTTCGCGTACTTTCGTCCCTCATGTCCCAAAAGCATTTGTGCATCTTTTTCCCGTGTCGCCCGCATCGGCAGAATCGCGCTTTCACATCCCGCGTGTCCCAAATGAACCAAAGACCATCCGGGCTAATTTTTCCTGCTCTTCCCAAATATCTTGCTTTTCAAGTTGGTAGATGTGTATTTAATACACATTTATTACCTTTCTCTCTCCTAAACGACTATTTAATAAGCTTCCCCCTTACGCATTTTTACACACTGCTTTCTTGCTATCTATTGCTCATACCCTAGCAATCAAAATTTCCGCGCACGCACCCATTCCCCCTATAATTTCATTGAGAGTCCAGACTGTGACCTTGTTTCTCGAGTTGCTATCAGCATGAAGATCAAATTTCAAGGTCACGAGAAAATTTCACCGCTCGATTCTGCGGTTCCTGATATCAGGGACAGTGAAGTTCGTCACCTGGACTTTGGAGATTTCTGGACTAGGATGACAGACTCGAACCCCTCTCCTATGGCACAAATGATTCATGATAGTGGCTTGGCATTCGCCATTGGTTTCCCAATCTCAGTACAATGTGCAGATACACTACTCGCCTATGGTGCTCATTTCAATCCCGACTCGAGTGAGCTAATGAATGTGCATGGGGAACTCATTGCCAAGCTCGATGCTGCCACTATTGGCACTACCCTAAGGATTCCTGAGATGGACAATTCTATAGTGACCTCTCATAACCAAGCACAGGCCCTCTTTGACTAGGATAATGAGAAATACAAGGCAAGGGTGGCGAAGTCTTGGCTTAAAAACCCTAAAAAGGGGGCGTCCCATCTATCTAAGGTTCTATTTCGTGCCGATTTCAATGAGGAGCTGTCAAATTTTATAATCCTATTGGCTCGGGTCATGGGCTTACCCTCTACCAACGAGTTCCATTTTTGGATGTGCCCACTTATCAACATGGTGTGCGAAGGAACTCAAAATATCAACTGGGCAGAAATCATCAGTATGAACCTAGCATAGCAGTTGTCCAATGTACAACAAACCAAGAGGTTTTACATGACTTCATACCTGATGTATACCCTAGCAGCATCAAGGCAATGGTTTGGATTCACATACATTGATGCTCATAAGGGTGACCCTGTATATGCCTACTGCCCTCAATTCACCCTAGACACTAGCAATCACAACTTCAGGAGGGTGAGTGATGCTTTCACCATGTACATTATAAGGCTTCTTGAGAGCGACACTACAAGGAGGTTCTCAAATGAAGCCATGAGCCTAATAGCAAAGTACGGTGCTTACTTCATCCAATTCAGAAAATTCTCTTATATCAGGCTTACAGGCTATGAGAGCACCCCTCTTAAGCTCCCTATGTTCTGCAATGATAAAATGGCCTTGATTGAGATATGCAGGCAACTGGACAAGTTGCACAGAACCTGGAAGGATATGAAAATTACTGTCCTGCACTTCCCCATATCTTTGGGAAACTACACCTACAAGACGGCTCTAGATGCACAGAACATAGAAAGAGCCCTAGCTCCCATCACTGTCCATTTCTTCAAGCCAAGAACTTGTTTTGACTTGAAGAAATTTATTGAACAGAACATCAAAATCAATTATTATCATAGGGCAGACACAGAAGACTATTGGGTTGACTGTGCTGATGATTTTGAGGCAAGAAGGAGACATTACAGCAGGTTTTCTCTTCAACTAATTCAGGAGCTTAACTTGTCTAAAGTTTCAGAAGGGTTTCAGGATGATAATTCTGATCTGTTTTCATATGAGTATGACACCTTGATCAAACACACTCCCTTGGAGGATTTAGATTGGTTCAAAAAGGAGAAAGATGATCTGGCTGAAATCTTAGCCCCTGTCTTAGTAAGAACCAAGATCTGGTTTGATAGGAAAGTTCGTGAGCTTAGAAGGCATTCAGGTGAGTCCTCCTCCAAGGATACTTCAACACCAAGGAAGGAAGCATTGACACCCACTCCGGAAGCACCTGTGCAGACTCCTCCTACCTCCTCAACTAAAGGTCCTACATCCTCCACTCCTTCCTCATCTACTCAAGTATATTAGAAGAAAATCAAGGAGGTCAAAAAGGATCCTGTTGAAGAAGATCCCATGATGAAGCATTCGGAATTTCCCTCAGGTCCAGAGAACATTATTGTTCATAGTGAAAGCAAAGAGAGTGAAGTGCCAACCTCCGTAAGTGCTCCAGAAGCCCCAATGGATAAAGATAAAGAAGTCCAAAGCACTGAGCTTCCAAGCACCATTGACTCCTCTGTACCAAATCTCTGAGCACTCCACTCATATCTCAATTGGAGGAAACATAAGTGCACACTTTGAGTGCCATGAGTTCCCTTTCTCTCGGCCCTCTTGCCCTACCTTCTTCTTCCTCCTCCTCTTTTACATGGGTGCACCTTT
Organism: Taxus chinensis; assembly: GCA_019776745.2. NCBI lineage: Eukaryota > Viridiplantae > Streptophyta > Pinopsida > Cupressales > Taxaceae > Taxus > Taxus chinensis. Next base: position 325,713,968 of record CM034156.1, on the reverse strand, counting down.
TGTTGATAGTAGGAAGAGAAAGTCTTCCTCCCAAATCTCAAGGACCCAATTTTGATGTTGTGGTGGCCTTATTAGGCACTACTCCTCCTACTCCCGCCAAGAAGGCCAGGACTACCTCTAGAATAGTATCTGATGCTCAGGGCCAGCAATTCCTAGAGATAGCCAAGCCCAAAGTAGACAAGCCAGAGCATGATTTGCAAGCATCTGATCTTGAGCTCTCGAGGATCCTTATGGGAGAGTCCACCCCTGAAGGTGAGATTCACAATCTCCAAGAAACAGTCACCAGGGTCATTGGGAGAGTAGAAAAAGGGCAACAAACTATAGAGCAGCTGGAAGAGCAGGCTCAGGTTCTTGCAGGTTTCATCAAGTCACTGTTGTCCAAGGACAAAGTTTTAGACCCTACCCCACTGACCACTCTTCCACCATATGTAATCCTCAGTCAAGATGAATTCCAGAGTATCAAAGATATACACAGATATTCCCATCTATGGAAGGGCTATGGAGGCCGTGGTGGATGATATGCTCGTTGCAGGATTGAATTTCATTGATGAAGCCTTCAAACTCAATGAGAAGGTAAATAATCTACAACAGAAACTCTCCTCCGCTATGGGAAATATAGATAAAGAACTCAAACTCTAGAGCAGCTGTATAGTAGACCTTCGCCATTTGGGGCAGACTGATGAAAATATTTTAATGGTGAGGAAGGTATTTGATGATGCAAAAGATAATTTGTCAAAATCGTGGGTATATAGTGTGGAATGGAAAATCAAGGTGCTGGAGGAGGATTCGGGAGAATTGAAGAATAGTTGGCAGAAGGGTGAGGCCTTCAAGACTTTGGTGGTATCTGCTTTCAAAGATATACATTGTCACCTCCATGATGAGACCTCTGGTGTACCCCTCTCCTTGCAAGAAATCAAAGCTCAATTCAGAGCTTTTGTCAAAGATAATTTGTTCAAGGAGGATTCTATTCCAAGGAAAATATGAAGGAGATCTGCTCTCTCCAGTCTGCTATTGAAGAAGCAAATAAAGATTATCATACACACGTCGAATTTGATAAAGAGATGGAGAAGTGCCTTGGATTTTGGATCCATTCCACTGCCAACACATTGGTCCCACGTGGCAGAGACATAGCAGATGCGTTGAAAATATTTAGACAACGGATCCTAAAATCAGTGGGCCCCTCTCAATCATGAACACCTGTCTTCTTCTTCTGATTTTTCTCCCTCCTTTCTTTCCTCATCTCAAATTTATTGTAATTAGTCGGGGTTTTGCATTAAGCAACCCTTTAACTAAAAGTAGTTACCAAGGGTAACTGATTCATAAACTATATAATAGCCTCTCCTCGCCATTTTGAGGGGGGAACTTGGCTTATTTATGAAAGTGTAAGAAATAATACGACAATCAATACAAAAGGATATTCTTTCTTTGTTCATCCGATTCCTTTATTTCGCAGCTATCTGTTAAATATTATTAGATCATTTGTCTGCATAATACCAAGAAGCTTTGTATTCTTGTAAATGTTATTTATGGAACTGTGTGTCCCTCCAAATTGCATCTTAGTAATTCAAATACAAATGGTCCAATTCCAATTCATTGTATTCTGGCACACATAAGGAATTATTTTGTTAGCTATAATTCTGGAAAATGCTTTTCTGCTCATTTCCTTGTCTTCATTCTTCTATGCTTTTGTGATTGATAATCTATTTCATTTCACAAAGCTTTCATGATACCCAAGTTCCACATCAAAGTTATGTGTTGTACATTTGTAAATAAGTTTTGCTTTTAAATAAGGGAACCTCTCCCATCAAAGAGGAGGGACTTCTTGTCCCCTGACTGTTGCTCTCATTAGGATCTTCTTTTGACGACCAACAGTTTTTGGCGACTCTGCTAGGGATTTGTTTTCCAGTTCCTTAATCATTTATCGATCATTCTTGATCTGGTGACTCTGCGTTTTACTCGAGGGAGAAGGGCCCTTGGTATTGAAGATTCTCAGTTTCATATTTTGGAATAGCAGGGTTTTCCTTTCCCTTCAGCAGGAAGAAATAGAAAAGATCGTTCAACAAGCACTCCTCCTGTAGAAAATAGAACCCCTACGAGTGGTATTCCTTCAAAACAACTCATTCCTAATCTCTGAGCTCTGATTCTTGCTGGCGTTTCAGTTCCCCTTCAAGCCATTTTTCCAAGAATGGTGATACCATTGCCTTGGGGCCATCGTGTTGGGCCTCTCGCCCTTCCTCAGCCTTTGCATGAGTTACCCAAAGGTAACCAGAAGAACTTTCCCAAGTTCAAAGGTGATGGAAAGGTACATCCTAATGAACATATAGCGGCCTTCATAGTTGCATGTAGAGTTCTGGGAGTTGAACATGAAGACGTCTCCGTAAGGCTTTTTGTTGAGACTCTACAAGATAATGTCGCTGATTGGTTCTATCACCTTCCGGCCGGAGCTATCACTAGCTGGAACACAATGAGAGCTAGGTTTGAGAATCGTTTCAAACCAGAAGAAGACGTGCATGTTTTGTTCGCCCAAATTTCTCAAATAATGAAAGAATCACAAGAGCCCATGAGAGAATTTTTGGCTCGATTCAACAAGTTGATTAATAAAATTCCACCAGACACTCAACCTGTAGATCAAATTCAAAAATGCTTCTTCCTGAATGCCCAATTTCCTGAAGTTAGTTATGCATTGAGAAGAGCTAATCTTGTGACATTGGCCGAGGATCAAACTCTTGTTGTTAGTGTCGAAGATGATTGAATCATGTCGGGAAAGTTGAGGAGAGACCCTTCTAGATCCAAGTCTTCTTCTTCCTCCTCTTCCACTCCTGGACCTAATACTGATCCATTAGTACAAAAACTTGCAAATGATCTCATCGCCATTAAGAAACAATTGGCTCAGCACGCCCCCTATGCAGACATTCCAAGGAGGAATTTTCAGCCCAGAAATCATTTACCTGCTTCTCAGACAAGATTAGCACTTGAAGGACCTCCTATTAAAGTCCCTGTTAATGCAACCTGTGAAGTTGAAGAGCCAGAGGATGAAGAAGTTAGTGAAGATTGTGAAGAATTTGTTGAAGAGGTTGATGAAGAAACAGAAGAACTTGAGGGATCTCGAGTTAATTTCTTCACTACTGAAGGCATTGATGAAGAAGATGATTATGATGAGGTAGTGGTAGACATGAATAGCAAATCATATGTTGTCATGACTCGAGAGCAGACAAACAAAAAGGAGAAAGTGATGCAGCCGGCCAAAAGATCCAAGGAACATCCAACGACTATTCCTGTAATTGCAAAAAGAGGATTTCCTATCCCCATTGCGTCCACACCCAAGGTGAGTCCTGTCAATTCTGCTACTAAAGTTACTTCTTTTTCAACTTCTAAAACTGATAAACCTAAGGTTCCAAGTGAGGATAGCTCGTCCACTTCTGGGTCTTTCGATATCATTGATCACCTGAAAAAGACCAAGGTTCAAATCTCAGAGGTTGAATATTATCAAACCCATCCCAAGGCTTTCGCTAAAATGGTACACTTTGTCAATTCTCATTCCAAAACCACCTCTAAAGGTCTTTTACCCACTCCATCTTCTGCACCACAACCCAATTTGGTAGCCTCTGTCACCTCACCTAATGACAAGATCAAACCATTCTATGTAACCCTCCTTATAGCTGGTCATAGACTTAGTAATTACGTCATAGACTCAGGGGCATCAGACAATGTAATGCCTGCCAAAGTAGCCCATGCCTTAGGCCTAACTCTCACACACACTTATGGGTCTTGTTATTCCATGGAGAGTAAGGAAGTGCCCCTAGTTGGAAGAATTAAAGATGCACAAGTAGCTTTTGCTACCTTGCCTGAGAAGAAGGTTTTAGCTACTATCCTAGTAGCAGACATTCCTCCTTCATATGGGATGCTGCTAAGTAGGAACTTCTGTAAGGATGTGGGTGGAGAAATTCAAATGGATTGGTCACATGCCCTCATACCTGTTAATGGGAAAATGAAGAAGTTGCTACCTGAGAAGCAGTCTGAGTATATTGTACAAAAAACAGATGATCCCAAAGCACAAATACTTTATGAGGATATGGGGCATGAAAACTATATGATTATGTCTCCGGAGGAAATCCAACTCCCCAAAAGATCACTTGAGGATCCTAATGGTGTTTGGATATTAGAGTTTGATGGAAGTTGTTCCTCAGCTGGTTCTGGAGCTGGTGTAATATTGGTGTCTCCTGAGGGAAAGGTCTATCCTTTCTCATTCAAGTTACAATTCGAAAATACTAATAATACAAGTAGAGTATGAGGCTCTCATTCTTGGGCTCCAGGTGGCAAAAGAAAAGGGTGTGAAGAATATTCTAGCTCGTGGAGATGCAGAGCTGATTGTCAAGCAAGTTAGAAACCTTTTCCAGGTAAAAAATAGAAGATTGAAACATTATAGGAATCAGGTTTGGGACTCTATTGAATTTCTTGACACCTTCTCCATCAAAGCAGTGCCTAGGGAGGAGAACACCAGGGCTGATTCACTAGCATTCTCGAGGTCATTGCTGATACCTCATCCTGACTTCTCTCAAGATAAGTTTACCATTGAGATGATCCATAGGCCCAGTGTACCTGATAATGCAAGTAACTGGCAAGTTTTCAATGATGATCAGCATCTGCTTTCTTTCTTAGAACTCAAGGATAACTTTGAATAGTTGTACTTTGAAGGAAGCGACAATTTACCTCGTGAAAGTGTGCCCTTCAACAAAGAAGCCATCAAAGAAGAAGAGACAGATCAAGATGGATGTATCAAACTCAAAGGGAACAAGATTCCAAAGGGATTGGTGAGTTTAGAAGAATTTTTTGACAAACATGACAGGTATGTGAAGTTTAGAGCTTCTACTAGATCACAACAATCAGCTGAATATGATAAAATTAATATTGGGAGTTCTACTGACCCTAAACTCGTGAACATTGGAAAATGTTGCACACCAGAAGAAAAGAGGAAAGTAATTAATCTTTTAAGGAAGTATAAAGATGTTCTTGCTTATTCCTATGAGGATTTAAAATCTTTTTAACCAAAAGAAATGCAGCATTTTATCCCTCTCAAACCTGGGATTAAGCCTTTTAGACAGAAACAGAGGCAATACAATCCTAAGATAGCTGACACCATCTTTCAGGAAATACAAAAGTTATTAAAGGCCAAAATCATTTTTCCTATCCACCATTCAACATGGATTGCCAATATTGTGCCTGTTAGAAAGAAAAATGGTGAGATTCGTATCTGTGTTGACTTCAGGAATCTGAATCAAGCTTCCTTAAAAGATAATTATCCTTTGCCCATGATGGATCAAGTCTTGCAAGCTGTGATGGGATCTGAAATGTTGTCTATGCTTGATGGCTTCTCAGGGTATAATCAGGTAGAAGTTAATACCGCAGATCAACACAAAATGGCCTTCACTACCCCTTGGGGTACCTTTGCCTACAAAAGGATGCCTTTTGGGCTCATTAATGCCGGTGCCACTTTTCAAAGAGCTATGGACTTGGCCTTTGGAATTTTGAAAGGGAAGTGTATTGTCGTATACCTTGATGACTTGACTGTATTTTCTAAAACAAGGGCAGATCATTTTCAACATCTAGAAACAGTTCTTTTGAAATGTAGAGAACATGGGATCTCTTTAAATCCTAAGAAATCTGTCTTTTGTGTCACAGAGGGAAAATTATTGGGGCATGTTGTTTCCAAAGATGGTATAAAAATTGATCCTGAGCGAGTTCAAGCTATCCAGCAAATTCCCCTTCCAACCAGCAAGAAGGGAGTGCACTCTTTCTTTGGTAAGATTAACTTTCTGAGAAGATTCATCCCTGATTTCACAGAGCTAACTTTGAATATCTCCCAAATGATGAAGGGAAAATAGATGTTTGGTTGGTCTCCTGAAGGGAAAGAAGCCTTTGAAGGTATTAAAAGGGCTATTGCTAAAACTCCTGTTTTAGCATGTCCAAATTTCGGCAAAGAATTTATTATCTATTGTTATGCCACAGATAACACCCTGGCTGCTGTTTTGACTCAAGAAGATTCTAATGATCACGAGCTCCCAATTGCATTTATGAGCTACATTCTAAAAAATCATGAGTTAAAATACACCATAATGGAGAAACATGCTTTCGCAGTGGTTAAAGCTGTCAAGCAATTTCATTTTTACATTCTTAACTCTCACTCCACAGTATTTGTACCGGATACACCCATCAAGTCCATTCTCACACAACAGGAGTTTGGATCCAAGAGAGGGAACTGGGTGGCCAAGGTCCAAGAATATGACATTGACATCAGACCAACCAAGCTCGTCCGTGGAAAAGGCCTGTGTGAACTCATCGCTGAGGGAGCTAGACATGAGTTACTAGAGGATAAAGTTGATCTTCCTACCGTTCTATTTCTTGGCTCAATTGATGAATGGTATGCCGATATCGCACACTTTCTCACATATGGAGAATGTCCCTCTCATTTGACTACCAAAGAGAGGAGAGCTGTTAAGCTAAGATCAGCCCAATATGTGTTGTGGGAGAATTCCTTGTTTAAGCACGGGTTGGATGGAAGGTTTCTAAAATGTGTGGATAAGGAACAACAGAGGAAGCTACTTTCAAATTTTCATAACCAAGCATGTGGAGGGCACTACTCATCAACTATCAATACTCATAAGATTCTTTGTGTAGGATATTACTGGCCTACCTTGTTCAGAGATGCATCAAAGTGGGTTGATAAATGTGAAGCTTGTCAGACCTTCGTGGGTAGACCCAAGTTGGCCTCTTTGCCCCTTAAACCAGTTGTGATCGAAGAGCCTTTTCAACAATGGGGTTTAGATTTCATTGGAACACTTAATCCCTCTTCCAGTGCTGGTCATACCCATGTCTTAACTGCCATAGATTATTTTACTAAGTGGGTAGAAGCCATTCCAGTAAAGAGTACCACTTCAGAAGTAGTATGTAAGTTTTATCAAAGAGAACATCTTGGTGAGGTTTGGTGTGCCAAACAAGATAGTGACAGATAATGCTTCAAATTTTTCTTCAACTGAGATAATTGATTTTTGTTATGGATATGGCATCTCCTTGGCTCACTCCTCGGATTATTATCCTTAGGGTAATGGACAAGCAGAATCAACAAACAAAAATCTGGTGGCTATAATAAGGAAATTAGTTAATGAATCCCAGAGGAACTGGCACAAGAAACTCTATGATGCTCTTTGGGTAGATAGGATCACACCTAAGAGAGCCATTGGGATGTCTCCTTTTCAGGTAATATATGGAGTGGAAGCTCAATTGCCATAACAGTGGAACTACCAGCCTTGCATTTAATGAAGGCCGTTGAAGACACTAGTTTTAATGATTCTTTAGATAAAAGGATCATGTACCTTCACCAATTGAATGAGGACAGGTTGAAGGTTTCTGAAAGAATATCTTCTCACCAACAAAAAGTAAAGGTCTTGTTTGATAAAAAGGCCAGGTTCAGGGATTTCAAAGTTGGAGACGTTGTTTTGTTGTGGGATAAAAGGCATGAACCTCGTGGCAGCCATGGCAAGTTTTATTCCCTTTGGCTCGGACCTTTCAAGATCAGGCACTTTGCTGGTGAGAATTATTTTTACCTTGATTATATGGATGGTTCTTCTCTCCCACTTCCTTATAGTGGGCAGTACCTGAAATTGTTTAAGTCATAGGTGATTGGGAAGTCCTTTGTATATTCTGTATAGCGTTTGTCTTTCCCCTTCCTTTTCCTTGTTTTGGTGTGTTGTCTTTTGTATTGATCTGCTTTTGACTCCGTGGCCCAATGGATAGGGTACTGATATGCTTCCCCTAGATTTTCTGGATTCTTGCCTTGTCTCATTCTTTTGGACTTTAGCCAAGTCATCCCCAGAAGGAGCCAGCTGTTGTCCCCTCAAAATTTCCCTACTTTTGAGGAGTTCAAAATTGAAATTTTGAGTTTATCACCTTTTCTGTTGTTCTGGTAATGTGAAAAGTCAAAAAAAGGAAAAAAGTTTGAAAAAATCTACGTTTATGGGTCACTTTGTGTGATTTGCGGGTTTGTCGGACATTTTTGTCCCAGATGTCCCAAGTTCATTCGGGCTCCTTGTTCGCCGATCGGCCGCTTTACCCGAAGTCCGTTTCTTTCGGGCCCGTCAGAACTTTTTGTCCCAAATAACACAAGTTCACCCAGGCTCAATGTTCACCTTTCACCCGCATCATCTGAATCACGCACTTCGCGTACTTTCATCCCTCATGTCCTGAAAGCATTTGTGCATCTTTTTCCCGCGTCACCCGCATCGGCCGAATCGCGCTTTCGCGTCCCGCGTGTCCCAAATGAACCAAAGGCCATCCGGGCTAATTTTTCCCACTCTTCCCAAATATCTTACTTTTCAAGTTGGTAGATGTGTATTTAATGCACATTTATTACCTTTCTCTCTCCTAAACGGCTATTTAATAAGCTTCCCCCTTACGCATTTTTGCACACTGCTTTCTTGCTATCTATTGCTCATACCCTCGCAATCAAAATTTCTACGCACGCACCCATTCCCCCTGCAATTTCATCGAGAGTCCAGACTGTGACCTTGTTTCTCGAGTTGCTATCAGCATGAAGATCAAATTTCAAGGTCAGGAGCAAATTTCACCGCTCGAGTCTGCCGTTCCCGATATCGGGGACAGTGAAGTTCGTCACCTGGACTTTGGAGATTTCTGGACTAGGATGACAGACTCGAACCCCTCTCCTATGGCACAAATGATTCATGATAGTGGCTTGGCATTCGCCATTGGTTTCCCAATCTCAGTACAATGTGTAGATACAGTACTCACCTGCGGTGCTCATTTCAATCCCGACTCGAGTGAGCTAACGAATGTGCATGGGGAACTCATTGCCAAGCTTGATGCTGCCACCATTGGCACTGCCCTAAGGATTCCTGAGATGGAAAATTCTATAGTAATCTCTCATAACCAGGCACAGGCCCTCTTCGACCAGGACAGTGAGAAATACAAGGCAAGGGTGGCGAAGTCTTGGCTTAAAAACCCTAAAAAGGGGGCGTCCCGTCTATCCAAGGTTCTGTTTCATGCCGATTTCAATGAGGAGCTGTCATATTTTATAATCCTACTAGCTCGGGTCATGGGCTTACCCTCTACCAATGAGTTCCATTTCTGGATGTGCCCCCTTATCAACATGGTGTGTGAAGGAACTCAAAATATCAACTGGGCAGAAATCATCAGCATGAACTTAGCAGAGCAGCTGTCCAATGTACAGCAAACCAAGAAGTTCTACATGACTTCATACCTAATGTATACCCTAGCAGCATCAAGGCAATGGTTTGGATTCACATACATTGATGCTCATAAGGGTGACCCTGTATATGCCTACTGCCCTCAATTCACCCTAGACACTAGCAATCACAACTTCAGGAGGGTGAATGATGCTTTCACCATGTACATTATAAGGCTTCTTGAGAGCGACACTACAAGGAGGTTCTCGGATGAAGCCATGAGCCTAATAGCAAAGTACGGTGCTTACTTCATCCAATTCAGAAAATTCTCCTATATCAGGCTTGTAGGCTATGAGAGCACCCCTCTTAAGCTCCCTATGTTCTGCAATGATAAAATGGCCTTGATCGAGATATGCAGGCAACTAGACAAGTTGCACAGAACCTGCAGGGATAAGAAAATTACTGGCCTGCACTTCCCCATATCTTTGGGAAACTACACCTACAAGACGGCTCTAGATGCACAAAACATAGAAAGAGCCCTAGCTCCCATCACTGTCCATTTCTTCAAGCCAAGAACTTGTTTTGACTTGAAGAAATTTATTGAACAGAACATCAAAATCAATTACTATCATAGGGCAGACACAGAAGACTATTGGGCTGACTGTGCTGATGATTTTGAGGCAAGAAGGAGACATTACGGCAGGTTTTCTCTTCAATTGATTCAGGAGCTTAATTTCTATCAAGTCCCGGAAGGGCTTTCAGGATGATAATTCTGATCTGTTTTTCATATGAGTATGACACCTTGATCAAACACACTCCCTTGGAGGATTTGGATTGGTTCAAAAAGGAGAAAGATGATCTGGCTGAAATCTTAGCCCTTGTCTTAGTAAGAACCAAGATCTGGTTTGATAGGAAAGTCCGTGAGCTTAGAAAGCATTCAGGTGAGTCCTCCTCCAAGGATACTTCAACACCAAGGAAGGAAGCATTGACACCCACTCCGGAAGCACCTGCCTCCTCAACTAAAGGTCCTACATCCTCCACTCCTTCATCTACTCAAGTATATCAGAAGAAAATCAAGGAGGTAAAAAAGGAGCCTATTGAAGAATATCCCATGATGAAGCATTCGGAATTGCCCTCAGGTCCAGAGAACATTATTTTTCTGAGTGAAAGCGAAGAGAGTGAAGTGCCAGCCTCTGTAAGTGCTCCAGAATCCCCAATGGATAAAGGAAAAGAAGTCCAAAGCACCAAGCTTCCAAGAACCATTGACTCCTCTGTACCATAAGCTCCGAGCGCTCCACTCATATCTCAACTGGAGGTAACAGCAGTGCACATTTTGAGTGCCATGAGTTCCCTTTCTCTCGGCCCTCTTGCCCCACCTTCTTCTTCCTCCTCCTCTTTTGCATGGGTGCAGCCTTTTGTTGATAGTAGGAAGAGAAAGTCTTCCTCCCGAATCTCAGGACCCAATTTTGATGTTGTGGCGGCCTTATTAGGCACTACTCCTCCTACTCCCGCCAAGAAGGCCAGGACTACCTCTAGAATAGTATCTGATGCTCAGGGCCAGCAATTCTTGGAGATAGCCAAGCCCAAAGTAGAAAAGCCAGAGCATGATTTGCAAGCATCTGATCTTGAGCTCTCGAGGATCCCTATGGGAGAGTCCACCCCTGAAGGTGAGATTCACAATCTCCAAGAAACAGTCACCAGGGTCATTGGGAGAGTAGAAAAAGGGCAACAAACTATAGAGCAGCTGGAAGAGCAGGCTCAGGTTCTTGCAGGTTTCATCAAGTCACTGTTGTCCAAGGACAAATTTTTAGACCCTACCCCACTGACCACTCTTCCACCACCTGTAATCCTCAGTCAAGATGAAGTCCAGAGTATCAAAGATATACACAAATATTCCATCTATGGAAGGGCTATGGAGGCCGTGGTGGATGATATGCTCGTTGCAGGATTGAATTTCATTGATGAAGCCTTCAAACTCAATGAGAAGGTAAATAATCTACAACAGAAACTCTCCTCCACTATGGGAAATATAGATAAAGAACTCAAACTCTGGAGCAACTATATAGTAGACCTTCACCTTTTGGGGAAGACTGATGAAAATCTTTTAATGGCGAGCAAGGTCTTTAATGATGCAAAAGATAATTTGTCGAAATCGTGGGTATATAGTGTGAAATGGAAAATCAAGGTGTTGGAGGAGGCTTCGAGAGAATTGAAGAATAGCAGGCAGAAGGGTGAGGCCTTCAAGACTTTGGTGGTTTCTGCATTCAAAGATATACATTTTCACCTATATGATGAGACCTCTGGTTTACCCCTCTCCTTGCAAGAAATCAAATCTCAATTCAGAGCTTTCGTCAAGGATAATTTGTTCAAGGAGGATTCTATTTCCAAGGAAAAGATGAAGGAGATCTACTCTCTCTAGTCTGCTATTGAAGAAGCAAATAAAGATTATCATACACACGTCAAATTTGACAAAGAGATGGAGAAGTGCCTCGGATTTTAGACCCAGTCCGCTGCCAACACATCGGTCCCACGTGGCAAAGACATAGCAAAGGTGTTGAAAATATTTAGACAATGGATCCTAAAATCAGTGGGCCCCTCTCAATCATGAACGCCTGTCTTCTTCTCCTGATTTTTCTCCCTCCTTTCTTTCCTCATCTCGGATTTATTGTAATTAGTTGGGGTTTTGCGTTAAGCAGCCCTTTAACTAAAAGAAGTAGTTACCAAGGGTAACTGATTTGTAAACTATATAATAGCCTCTCCTCGCCATCTTGGAGGGGGGAACTTGGCTTATTTCTGAAAGTGTAAGAAATAATACGGAAATCAACAAAAAAGGATCTTCTTTCTTTTTTCATCTGATTCCTTTATTTCACAGCTATCTGTTAAATATTATTTAGATAATTTGTCTGCATAATACCAAGAAGCTTTGTATTCTTGTAAATGTTATTTATGGAACTGTGTGTCCCTCCAAATTGCATCTTAGTAATTCAAATACAAATGGTCCAATTCCAATTCATTGTATTCTGGCATGCATAAGGAATTATTTTGTCAGCTATAATTCTGGAAAGTGCTTTTCTGCTCATTTCCTTGTCTTCATTCTTCTATGCTTTTGTGATTGATAATCTATTTCATTTCACAAAGCTTTCATGATACCCAAGTTCCACATCAAAGTTATGCATTGTACATTTGTAAATAAGTTTTGCTTTTAAATAAGGGAACCTCTCCCATCAAAGAGGAGGGACTTCTTGTCCCCTGACTGTTGCTCTCATTAGGATCTTCTTTTGACGACCAATAGACCGACATCATATATTTATGTTGTCAGCCGGTAGCATATTTTATGCTACCAGTCGGTAGCAATAGACAGAAAAATGTGGGATTTTTTTTGCTTGCGCCATATTTTGGGAGGACAAATTTCTCATTGATACGACTATTTTAACTACTAACATCAAAAAAATTCAAAAAAAAAATTCCCATACAATATTAGCGAAATTTGTATTTTTTCACTCAATATCATTTTTTCTATTTTTTTGTTTGTGCCATATTTTGGGAGGACAGATATCACGTTGAGCTAGTCATTTTAACTGTTATTGTCCAAAAATGATTTTTTAAAAAATTACATGTATTTTTGGGCGACATCATATACTATCAGCCGACAAAATATTAGCGCGAAAGTCAATTTTCCTAGATTCGCCATTACTGCAAAAGTCAATTTTCTCAGATTCACCTATGAATTTCTACAAATTGCTTTTTTTTGGGGGGGGGTCTTAAAATTTTCCCTGATAATCCATCATGACGCCTAAATAAAACCAACTTTGTCTTCATTAAGCTTCCATTTTTCATACTTGCATGATATGCATCAAGTGCTCGTCTTTCGTTACTCTAAAGATCAGAATTTCATCCACACATAATGAAAATTTTTTGTAGTATTAGACTTGGCACTTCACCATTAGTCTCATGAGCATACCTGGTGTGTTGGTCAACACGAAAGGCATGACCAACCAGTTATACAGACCATCCTTCATTTTGAATGCAGTCTTCCACTCATCCCCCTTTCTAACTTGATTTGGTGGTATCCACTTTTCAAATCACTCTTTATGAAATACTTACCTCCACTCAAGAAGTGCATCAAGTTGTCCATTCTACACAATGGGAATTGATACTTGATAGTAAATGGCCATGGAATCAATGTACACCCTCCACTCCCCACTTTTCTTAGGTGTTAACATCATATATAGTGCACAAGTGCTCAAAAATTTTCATATTAGCTTTTTTTCTGAAAACCCTTGCACTTACCTTGCACGCCCTCATTCTTTAGGTGTCATCATATATGTTGTGTTGTTCAAAAAACTATATCTTGTGATCAAATCCAGGTGATGACTAATACTCCTCACAAGGGGTAATCCATCAAGTATGTCATTTAAAATGATATCCTTATACTCGCTCAACAAATCTAACACCTCTTCAAGCAAACCATTTACCCCTTCCACTATGATCCCAACTTGTGGTTGTCTAAGAATGAAAGCATAAAATGCCTTCTTTGAAATCAACATAATCTTCAAACTATTCTCCACTCATTTTTCGTTCATCAATGGACTTGGTGTATACTTCCTACCATCCTTCACAAAGGTGTAGGTGTTTTCCCTCCCATAATGTAAGGATTTGTGATGAAACTATTTGGGTCCTCCCAACAATACATGGAAATATTCCACTAGTATGATTTCGGATAAGATAACATACTTATATGCATCGATAAGAAAATTGTCCATGCATTTTTCATTCACTAGAGTCCAATATTCCTTCAACAATAAATATACCTTATATGGATTTGGGTGGGTGATTCTCTTTAAACCCAACTCTTCTACCATTCATTTGAGACAAGATTGTCTACGCTTCCACTATCAATTATCACTTTGTAGCATTTACCTCTTGACTTACATATAGTCATGAACAAATTCTTCCCCTACACTGACTCGTTTTCTAGTTTCACGGGCTTTAGAAACACCTACTTCATTATGAGATATTCTCGATGCTCTGGTTCTTCTATGTGATTCAATGATATAACACTTTCCTCATTGGCTTGCACAATACGATTGTTGGTCTCATTTCTTATTCCATAGATTTTCTCTTCTTGAGGGCACTCAAAGAGGCTTTGTGTTTTATACCTCTAAACCTAAACCAAGTGCATGTGAATCCTCTACCTTCTCTTTTTCCATGATTCCATCTTTCTTTGAAGGGTGATCCTATACCCCTTAGATATTTACTTTGAGAAATGCAGGGTTCTCCATTATGTGAATGTTGGTTTTTGCTAATCTTGGCTCGTACTTTTCTTTCAAATTTTCCTTTTCTCCTGGCATTTCTACGTTTCTTTTCCTTATTCTCCTCTCGTTGCAAAAAAATGAATGCACATGTAAATGTAGAAAATGAAATAATTAACAAGTATGAAAGTGCAAAAAATAACTCAATATGCAACAAAGCCAAGATTTCTCCAATACATTCTTTGAATAGCTCACAAACAAAAAAATGTACATATAGGAGAGTGACTGTGTAACTCCTCCATGATTAGTGAACAAAGATCCTAAAATAGAATTGTCACTCCCACACTTGGCATAGTCAAACAAGGAGCAACTCCCACTTAGAAAACAATGATGGCCATGTATAACTCATGTGATTAACTCTGAGTGTAACTCATACAACTAAGTACACCTAAGAAAGATAACTCCTAAAGTGTAGGAATAATTCATGTGTAGCTATAATCCGTACAAATAAATAAATGAAAAAACAATATCCTACACTAATAGCCCCCTTAAGTATAGCTTAGGTGGGCAGAAATGAATCTGGGTCCCGACAACAAGGCCTAATGAAATACCCACGTATAATACAACTCTCATAAAGTGGAGTAAAAGGAGAAAATTCAGTGGTAAAGAACTCCCCCTAAAAGAGAGACAAGGAAGAGAAGGCAGGACTAGAAATCCCTACTTGAAGCTACAACAACCTGAAGCCACCCTGTATCCAACAAATGATCCTCTCAAAGTAACTGTGGATCAGAAATAGATGCGATGAAGAGTGGATCACCATGGAAAAGTGAATGAATCTGCCTAGTTGTTGAAGGATCTCTAACCAAGGTGTGGTTCCTATACAAGTAACTATGCTCCTCGTGTAAAGAAAAAGAGTTAACTGCTCCATAAAGGGATGGTGTATCCAAAACGACAACAAAGAATGAACGTGGAAGTCCCTGGAACTATGTACAAGACTGCACAATGTTGGATGAGTCTTGAATCAAGGTGTGTGCTCCCTAAAAAGTTTGTGGTGGACCAAAAGTAGGTGGATCAAGAAATAAATTCTCAAAATCTAGAAGGTGACAAGGAGATGATGGAGGTGGGTCCACATCACTATTGTAGTCATTTATGTTAGAAGAGAAAACCTCGTCATCAAAGATGTGGTCAAGATCTTAAATGTCATCAAGTACAGGTGAATTAGATGAAGAATCTAGAGGGACAAAGTGAGAGAAGGAATATATCCAAGTCTGATGATCGAATACACCCACTGCAATGATAGTGTCATTATGCAACTCTCTAACATACACTGAATCTAGAGTGAATGCAACTCGCATGCCCCGACCAAGGTGAGTAATCTAGTAGACTAATAGGAGATTAGTTGATAGTGAGAGAATAATTAGAACATTGTTAAATGTTCCTCCACTCACTTCAATAGAACCTCTCCCAAAAACCTGTGTGGAATTGTCGTCACCCAAACGTACAGTGGACATGTCACATGGCTATAAGGAAGAGAACTCCATGTGTAAAGAGGCCATATAATGTGATACACCAAAATCAATAACCCATGTTTGAGTGGACGGTACAATTGTAACTAGGGATCTCCCCTTTGTTTTCTCCTTTCCTAATTCTTTCTCTTTCCCTTTTCCATCTTGTCATTTTCCTTGGAGGATTCATGCGTTGATGAAGATAGGTTGATAGACTCAGGGGCACCTATGTTGTTCTTCTCAAGAAGACTTGTGAGGTGGTTAATATGTTCCTTCAAACATTTGTTTTCATCATGTTTGTTTGTGCAATACCCACATTTGATCCTCTCCTTCTTGGACTTAACACTAGAAGAAGAAGTTCCAAAGTTTTATTTTGAGGTTGGTTGATTCTTCTTGCTCTCATTATCCTTGTTCTGTTTCTTCTCTTTTGAAGCATTTTGTATGTCATGACCTGTAAGTAGAGTGTGTGGTTTAGTGGACTTTAGTGCACCCATTTCAATCAGTTTATCTCACTCCCGAGTTTAAGTCGACAATAAAATCATCAAAGGAGGGCATGCTCCATTGTGCTCTAAGCGTTCTTTTGGTTGCATGGAAGGTAGAGACGGAAACAGAATAGTCATGACCTAGTTAGACGAGGACTAAAAGAATAAGTTGTGATTCATTTTTGTCAATTCCACAATATTTCAGTTACATTTTCACAGATTTGAACTTGATGAAGAAGTCTTGAAATGTGTCAAAACTACTAGGGTTAAGACCAATCGGCTCATTTTCTAGTTTGTGCCCTCTCATTTCATTTTGTTTATTATAGAGTTGTTCTAAGGTGTCCCATACTTCCTTGGTGTTTTGACAGCAATTAAATGAAAGTGCAAATCCGATGATACAGAAAAAGACAAGAAGCCATAGGTTTCATCACACTTGTCAAACCATTTTGTTAAGAATAATCCTAAGTTTGTGCTCCATGAATTTGTATAATTATGATATTATTACTAAAATGAGATAAACTCATTTAATAATAATATAATATTTAGAATAATGTAATTGTTTGTTTAGTAAAACAACTCGCGTATCACATTTATATTTAGGAGAGTTGTTTTGGAGATAGTTAGATCTCATATTTTATAGGAATAGTATTTCCTATATATTTCTATGTATATGACAGAAGTTAAATAAACACAATTTTTTTTCTACTATGCAAAACTCCGTACCAAATTACATTTGGTATGAGAGCAATTCAGTCATTGGAAATTAAACAAAATGAGGGCAGTGTGAATGCCCCGCTTCACGAGATAGGAGATTAGTTTTGCAGCTTAATTTGCATATTATTATTTTTATTTTTAAGGTATTTGTTCACCTTAGTTTGAACTGTTCATAATCTATCTTTGCGTACCATATTCCAGCGCTTTCCATTTGTGTGCATCTAAAAAAATTGATCACTTGGGAGGGCGTCATTACTTGCAGCAATAAAAGAAAAGGTTATATCTAAAGCATAAGAATTTGTCACGTAGAAAGTACCAAAGAGACCTATGCCGGTTGAGACCTGATAGCATCTTTACATGCTATCTCAGACATTCTGCATTTTTGTGCTATGTTGTACACCTGAAAGCGCATTCAAGGCCATTCTATCAAACAAAATTAGTACTCCAGATGTTGATTTAGCAATTCCTGTGTGGGCGACAAACACCTCCTTAACTTTCCTCTCACAAGTGCGTAGTTGATTATTTTATGTCTACAAAGTCTCTTAAAGGTCACTTCCCTTCAGCGGTGGATTGACTCCTCCAGATCTCAAATTTCGGCGGATTCAAAGCTTTGGCTTCTCGTTAACCTTTTGCAGATTGATGCTCATGCAACAACTTCAGCGCTAAGATTCCATATGCAGACCTGAGAGAATTTCATCTAGTGACATATTTGAAGTCTCAATTCCCGACATCAATTCGACAACACAGTCCACATTAGCATTGCATCTGCCAAACTCGAGCTCGTCAACTCTGTCTTCCTCGTTCTCCAATCGTCCATGCCAAAGAACCGTTAAAAATGGTATTATTTTTAGGTCGTTTTGGGAGTATTTATTTTTGACTCGGTGTTCATTATCTTCTAGTCTTTAGTAATAGGTTGATGAATAATGGAAAATTCACATTGGGGGAAGGGGGGGTGAGGAGGGCGGGGGGCGAACATAACACCAATGCTTCATTTTCATTCTTTTGAAGTCTATTCCCATGTAATTTCCTGATGTAAAAATATAGTGGAAAAATGAAAACACAAGGTAAAAGCACCATCATGATACTTGAAGAGAATGAACACAGGTCCATATTTGATGAACAAGGGTTCATACCGGATGACTAGGGGTTCATACTGAGGTTGTTGGTCAGCCTATTGAAAACCATCAGTGAGCCAAGATCATGAGCACGTAGGGATGACAAGTTGCAGAAGAAGTGCAATTATTTTTCTCGTAAGTTTGTGCTCCATGAATTTATTTAGTTGTGATATTATTATTAAAATGAGTTATAAACTCATTCAATAATAATATAATATTTAGAATAATGTAATTGTGAGTTTGTTTAGTGAAACAACTCACGTATCATATTTAGGAGAGTTGTTTTGGAGATAGTTATATCTCATATTTTATAGGGAAAAATATTTTATATATATTTGTATGTATGACAGAAGTTCAACTAATGGAGATATTTGTTTTTCTATTGTGTAAAACTTTGTACCAAATTACTCATTTATCTATATCTTTATCTTCTGTTGGTTCAGTTTGCAAACACGTAGTTATCCTGTAAAGCTTCTTGTTTCAAAAGTGACTGACATGGAAGTCTTCCATTCGTGATAGTTAAAGGGAATAGGCAAAACAACTGAATTATGATCCATTTGGAAATTGGAATGAGTTTGCAAAAGAAAAGAATGAATGTGGAAAGAATCACAACAATATTACAACCCCTAGATTAATACTTTTAGACCCACCTAGAGTTGGAACTTTATAATTTGAGTGTGTTTTACAAAATAAACTATTCCAATGGAACAAACATGAAAAAACAAGCACTTTTAAAAAAAGGTACTCGATTCTGAGTTGGCTATCAAAAGTTACAAGCCTTTTATTTTTTCAATTATTTTAAGTCTATTTCATTTCGCACTAAAAATAAATAAATGCCTACAAATTTCCTTAGAGGGAGCCAAAATATTATTTCAAAAGAAAATCAAAGAGGGGCTAAGCATAAGTACCCACTAGTAGCAATCCTTGGGTTTAAGCCCCCATGTGACCAAGGGTTAGGGCATGTGATGTAAATTTGTTAGTCGCCCAAACAAAGAATTCAAACTTGCAACTATACTAAAAATGGACGCATTTTTTCCAACCAACTCTGATACCATGTCGGAGTATCCAAAAGAATCAATAGTAAAAAAGCGAATTTACATGTAATTGCATAAACAAAAGTGCAAGATATAACTCAATATGCAGCAAAGCCAAGATTTGTCCAATACACCGCTCAAATAGCTCACAAATGAAGATGTACATATATAAGAGTGAAACAAGGAGTAACTCCCACACTTGGCATAGTCAAACAAGGAGTAACTCCCACTTAGCTAACAATGTTGGCCAAGTGTAACTCATGTGACTAACTTCAGTGTAACACATGACTAATCACACCTAAGCAAACAAACTCTTAAAGTGAAAGAATAATACACAAATAAATAAATGGAATAAATAATATCCTACACTGACATCTAGGTCAGCAATAATGTGAAATTATTTCTCATGGAAAAGTATAAAAGCGAACCAAACACTCTCATTTGCTCACTTGGCAACTATCAAGCTCCTACTTGGAAAGGGCAAGACGTGTTTGATCTTCGTCTCCAAATTTGTAGCAAAACTGCCCTAAACTTCACTGAATCAAGAGAAAACATCAACAACATGCCCTAAGCATGTCTGGAGAACTAGACACTCTTCCAAGAGCATTCTAAGCCAAGTCAAAAGCATTCCAAATTCGTATCAAGTGTTATCAAGCATTTATACACCAAAGAGCACTTAAGGGTTTTTTTATCTATTTACAAGCACCTTATTCAACACTTACAAAGGGTACATTCTATCTACATAGTAAACCCACTATTTGTGTGAGGCATGATAAAAATATATAGGGAGGTATTCTAGATTTGCATGAGCACTAAGAGAACTATACAGATTTTGAGCCCCTCATTTAGGCAGTATATTACAACACTTGATCAAAATCAACAGGGGGGTTTGTCACCAAGGGAAGTCCAACTCTACCACATGTCGCTTTCTTTTGTTATCTAATGTCTAGTTGATTGCCAGTGTAGGAAACTAGGGTTTTGATCACTTAGGTGCATGCGCAAGAGTTTAGGAGGAAGAGAAGTATAAGAAGCATAGATAGACGGTGACAAAGCAACCCAAAAAAGACCTATTGTCTGCATATATAGACACCAGCGCCAGAAGGATAGAAGCATCATGCGCTAGTGTCAAGTTTGGCACTAATGTCCGAAGGGGTTTTAGAGCCCCAATTTTGAGAGGAAACATTTTTGGCATGCACTATTTGATTTTTCCTAATTCCAAATTCAAGACACGCTGCAAAACATCTAAAAAACTAAGGCAATTCATCCTCTTCGGATTTATTGTATTTTAATATGTGACCTCATTGAATATTAATCTTTGTTGCATTTACATATACTATCAGATCTAAATGTTAGAGCCTTTATTTATCAAATCTAATTGTGCATCAATTTCAAGTTACATCCAAATTGAAGATAAACTAAATTATTTTTAATTAGGGTTAAAACGAAAACCCCTTGATGTAATCCTTTACATTCATCTACTTTTGTCTCAGGTTGCACAATTTTTTGAACAAACTTTAACTAGTAGTTGAACAATATGAACTTACCGTTTAACTTTACAACCATTCTATCCCAAGACTTTGAGTCTATCCTTTTCCCTTTTGACTTGTTCTTCTTGCACATGATCCCACCACAAGGACGTGTCCTTTTAACTTTGCACTGACAAACATCACTCTTTTGGGGTCTTTTCATTTGCTCATACTCAATATTCCTTCAACTCAATGATCCAATCAATAATTTCTTCAAGACATAAAACTCCTGAAATAATTAGGGGTGTCCAACCTTAGCGTATCTCCCATCTTGGCAATAGCCATAAGGAGTTTATATTTTGGTTCCTCCATTGTGTCTTCCATCTAAAGCTCAAGTGTTTCTTCTTTTCCATCTTTGTTGAACATCCACAACTCCTAATCGTTGCACAATCTCTATAGCCTCCAATTGGGCTTGCATTCCTTTTATGTCATGACTAGGTCTACAACCCTTGGAGGTCTCCCCACTCTTTGAGCAAGTAGTTTGTGTGTCATCTCTAGTTTACATCACAACATTGTCTTGCACCCAACACACATTAGTTGGAAGTTGCCTTTACCTTTTTCCACCAACACTCACAAATGTGGAAAATATGAGCTTCAACTCACCCACAGGATACAACTTAGCACTACCAAATGATGCAGTCATAGTTAAGATAGTCAAGTTAGAAATAGCTTTAGATTCCACAGCCAAATTGACACCCATGCACATCAAATCTTACACAAGAATGGAACTCCATAGAACTCGACATTGATTTCAAAACAAATCACAATGGTTGCAAACTCTTCTACTTCCTCAATTAAACTAAGATTACAGTGTGTCTAACATGCACACTCCTAGCAAGTTACACCTTCCAAGTTGCACCAATATCCCTCAAGATAATCAACATGAACTAGTTGTGAGCTAACAATGTTCCCTCTCTCCTAGCTTAGGCACCTTCTCCATTGTAAGCTAACCTCTTTTGAAGGAGATCCTTCCTTTTCTATCCGCTAGCCCACTCATGAAAATGCCTCAAGTAAAACGTGGTAGTTTCCCTTCATGAATCTTTACATACCTTGCAATTGGTGATCACGGTGTATCTTCCACCCTTCATAAAATGTGGTTTATGTCTTTGTATGCTCCTCAATTGCATGGAATGATGATTTATGTCATTAGATCAAATGCTAGTGAACTTTGTAAAACTTCACAAAACTTCGTAACTTCTTGTGATAACAATTGTTCAACATAAATTTAGTAGAAATGGGAATTGAAATGCTTGCAGATGCATTGTAGAGTTTTGCAGACAAATAGCGCGTCGTTTTGCACTGAAGGGCCTCTCACAAACTTGTGGCACCTTTTGATGTAGTCAAAATACCAAAATCACAAGATTTTGCAAGTTTTAATTCGCAATACCACGCCTCATGAGACTTCACAAGCAACAACTACAAACACGTACTAAATGTACTTATCTAATTGTTTTTGAGTGATACAAGATTTCGTGTGGATCCAAATGCTCTAACATTAGAGTAACATGTAAAACCCAATAATCTAAATTATGAAAAGAAACTAGTGTTTGAACCTTGGAGAGGCTTACTCCTGAATAAGTACCTAGAAATGTTAATTGAAGGCTTGGGCATCCTCACATCTAGAAATACTCCTATTGTTAGGTTGGCTTACCACTCAAGATACAACCCCTCATCATAATTGTTTTCTTCTGGTATGACATCCTCGTTGATTGTTTCATAATTTCCATCTAGAGTAATGGTGTACAAAGTGAGCTAGAGGGAAGTAACAAGCAAAAATAAACAGCTTTGAAAGATGCCTTCTTGTTAATGATATCCACATAAATTGAGAAAAAATGGTTAGAGAAGTCTTATTAATAAATTGAGTAAACTAGTTAAGAGATGTCTAGCTAGTTAGCGGAAAGATCTTCACCATCATAATAACACTACAAGATCCCTTGGGTACATGTAATTTTCAAGCAAAGAAAAATAAACACCACAATTCTAAACTCACTCGGCTCAAATATGTGTCAATTCATTAGGATGGGTTCCATGTAGGGGGGTGCGGCTCCTATTTTTCATGCGCAAGTGGTCCCATGACGGGTTTAAATTTGCTACAGGAATAAAATGAATCTTTTACCATATAAAGTGGAGCACAATGATGCTTAGGAAAGTTTGCACCGAGAAAATTTAAGGCAGATTTTATGTTGGAGTTTATGTCACAAGGTTCTCCGAATCTTATCGAAAAAGTTCAAATTTTCCCAAACTTTATTTTCGTCAAACATGAACTCGAACTTTATCCAATATTTTTGCATAGGAAAGTTTTGACACGATTTTGCATTATTTTACAATTGTGTGTATATACATATACATACTGAAAGTAGCGGACATTGTGTACGATAAAACTAAATCTAGGGAAAAGTTTCATAGTTCAAAACTACAGCCATCGTATCATCAATTAAAATCTGAGTTTAAAGCTTAGACAATTAGGATTTTCGCAGTAGCGCCTGTCTATGGCAATTTTATTAATTGAAAAATGAGGGAAACGAGGGTTTTGAGCCAAATAACGGACATGTTTCTAAGCCGACCATATGGAACTGCGCAGCTCAAAAACCAAAAGTCTGTACCGCTATGAAACACAACTCGAGACTAATGTTTGGCCAACCCAAAAAGGTCGGAACTCAGACTAATGTTGTAATGACGATCGAGGCTTGAAAGAAATACTCGAGACATAATCTTGCAAATATAAATCACGCTTTGCAGCATAAGATGAATTGGAACAGCCCAATGAAAAATAATTTAAAAACTTTTTAATTTGATTTGTTTACTTACTCTTTACATACGTATCCCAAGTCGTCATCAAATTGCCAAAATGAACAACTTGGTTGAAGGAACGAACTCAGCCTTAAATTGATTGTGTATGCAGCTGAATTTTACGATGAAACAGTGGGGCAAGGATCAACAAGGTATCAAGGATTACATTACTTTTGGATTCATTTCCCTTGCAAACAAGCTTTTGCAAATACAAACATCAGAAACATAAATAATGTAACATGTTGTTCTAGGAACTGGGAGATCATTTTGAAAAGATATCAGCCTAAATAGTATTTATGGAGGGCTCGATCCCCAACTGTTATCGAAAAGAAAATCAGTTTATTTCTTCCTACTTTTGAGTTTCATCCGTCTTTGGAATGATATTTTTGGTTCACATTATGCTAGAAGAGTCCTCTGATAAATGTAATGAGATTATTGCCCACAAAATATTTATAAACATCGTAACATTCTGTACCGTAGTGCCACAGATTAAAGATTAACCATTCATTTACCATCCAATAAAAAAAAAGATAATCATTAGACTACAAGAATTTTATCTCAAGCACCACAAGAACGGGGAAGAAATCATTGGAAAAAATGCAAAAGAACTCAATCAAATGTGAGACAAGATCACCCTAATAATATGCATTTCCAGACAGGGCAAGATCATGTCACTTTGCCTTCATGCATAGTTGTTGCTATTGTTGCAGAGGAAGCAGATCACAGTTTTAATTACAAAGCCATCTCATATTACAACAATTTTTCGTAGAGTACTGCTAATGAGGCAAATCATGTTTGCCCTGATTAAATCGCACCACAACACAAGTGATATTGTCTGCACTCCCTTTAGCATAAGCAGTTTCTGTCAATTTTCTAGCTGCAACCTCTGGATCCTCTATTGATTTAACGAGAGAGATTGCATCCTACACAAAAAATCACAAAAGACAATAGTGAAACAGGATTTCTCCCAGCAAAAGAAAACAGAACTGATGTATAAACAAAGCATGCAAACAAGAAAGGAATATAGGGAAACAAGGAAATGTGATGAAATAGGGAAAACATGCATAGCTCAAAAAGTGCAACATCCCCTTAGTACACATTAGTAACGAATCTTGAGAACAAACCTCATTAGTAACTACGTCCCATAGCCCGTCACTTGCAAGAACTAAAAACTCCATATCATCATCAATCACTGCTTCCTGCAAGATTCAAAAACCTGGAGTGTGTAAATAAATGTCTCCAAAACATGCAACTCTTTTGTTTGTCAACTACAAACATTTATGAAAAGATAACAAATGTTAATCTTCCACAAGAAAAGATAAAAGGTAAAGGTAAAGGTAGTTTGTAAGGACACTGACAAGCGACACACCAATTTAGTGTATAAGACCCCTCCTTACTGAATCCCACGACAGATTGTTTATCATTTACCTCACCTTATTTGAATATGTGACCTCCTCTGGAAGACACTTTCACCATCAAGCCCACTCAGGTTATACACCTAATTTTCATATATTTTTGCAATGTGTTTTGGCTATATTTTCAGAATATGCATCTCATACCCATAGTATTGGTCTAGGAAAGTTAAGGATTCTCTTCTTATTCATCTCATACCATAGGCTATTGCTCTTAAATTCTGCATCCTTTGTCTACGTAGTATGTTTTCAATCCTTTGTATGCACGCTCACTAACATCTAACTGCAACATCTCCAAAGTTTGCCTAGGCATATCATATGAAAAATTTTGATATATAAAAGAGCAAGATTCTATGTACTGCATACCACAAAAATACTGTCCACCTACACACACACACACACACACACACACACACACACCTATGATATTTAATTTGTATACCATAGAGAGCCTTTAGCATATTAGGTTAGTTACTTGAGATGGGTACTAGTAATTAGTAAGTACCAGTACAAAGATAGACGAATGAATTGTTTGCAATCACACTCCCCAACCTATATGAGTAGCTTATGCTGAAGATTTCAAGGACAGCGGATAAAAAGGGTTTCTAACAGCCAAATAGGTTGAGTGATTGATGTCATAAAGAGCATCAATCATCAAGTCACCAAAGAGGTAAAAATCAGTGTTCCACGAGGGCACGTCGCCCCCCACAAAATATATTGCTTCGGAGACTCGGGACGTCTCCGAGACTTGGGGATGCCAAGGGGACATCCCCCCGCCGTCCCGCCACCGCCAAAACATTTCCTCAAAGAGACATTTTGGAGACGTCCCCAAATTTTGGCGACATCTAGGAGTCTCTGAGAGGTCCTGAAGACTTATGGAAGTCTCACGACTCGTTCTAGAGACTCCCAAATGTCCCCGACAGTATAAGTTTCCATAAGGTTTTTTTTTTAAATCAATTTGTTTTAAAAAATATATGCCCCTAACCCTAACCCTAACCCTAATACTTAAGGGATCCCACCCATCCCATAAGCACTACAAAAAAATTATAAATAAGAGTTGCACCCTCACTCCAAATCACAATAAAAAATTCAAAGCAAGGGTGAAAGCATTAGCACGCAAGAGTGAGAGGGTGACAGCATTAGCAAGCAAGAGTGAGAGCAAGCAAGAGCGAGAGCAATATAAAGGGTTTCTAACAGCCAAATAGGTTAAGGAGTCGTTGATGTCATAAAAGAGCATCAATCATCAAGTCACCAAAGAGGTCAAAATCAGTGTTCCACGAGGGCACATCGCCCCCCACAAAATTTGTTGCCTCGGAGACTCGGGATGTCTCCAAGACTTGGGGATGCCACGGGGACATCCCTCCACCGTCCCGCCACCGCCAAAACATTTCCTCAAAGAGACATTCCGGAGACGTCCCCAAATTTTGGCAACGTCCAGGAGTCTCTGAGAGGACCTGAAGACTTTTGGAAGTCTCATGACTCATTCCAGAGACTCCCAAATGTTCCCAACAGCATAAGCTTCCATAAAGCTTTTTTTTTTTAAATCATTTTGTTTTAAAAAAATATGCCCCTAACCCTAACCCTAATACTTAAGGGACCCCACCCATCCCATAAGCACTACAAAAATATTATAAATAAGAGTTAAACCCTCAATCCAGAGTCCAAATCACAATAAAAAATTCAAAGCAAGAGTGAAAGCATTAGCAAGCAATAGCATTAGCAAACAAGTGCGAGAGTAATAGCATTAGCAAGCAAAAGTGTTAGCAAGGAAGAGAGAGCATTAGCAAGGAAGGGGGACAACATTAACAACAAGAGTTAGAGCAAGTGCCTAGTCTTCATTGCTCAACCGTTCAAGTATCAAGTTTTCAACACGTTCATCAAGCCTTCAAGGTAAGCCATGACCCATGACCCTTCATAGTTAGTTTTTTTATGTTTTATTTCAATTTAGAATCATAAATTCTTCAATAAATTTTAATTAAAATGTCGATTTTTAGGGTTGTTGAACTGTTGTTTTTTTGAAACAGCAGTTACACAACCCTAAAATCAACATTTATGTATTTCCAACTTTCCGTTTAATGCATTTATAAGCAGTTTAACACTGTAACTTTACAGTTTTAAAATTTGAACTTTATATTCATCATTTAATATTTTAGTTTTACTATTTTAAATGTTTAAATTTATTTATTAAATTATTTTGAAATATTTTAAACTAATCACACTAGGATTTCATTTTTTGTGTATCCTTTGCTTCGGCGCTTTGTACGACCTGAAGTAAGAAAAACAAAAGTGGAATTCTTTTGTCTTTAACCATTGCAAAATTATTATTATTAAAATAATAAATTTAATTTTTAAACAATAAATTTAATTTCTTGAGTGTCACCATGAGTATTTCTATTAGAAGTGCAACTAGACACTTTAGTTGCCCTTCCAAGTTATTAGAACCTTTTGCCAAGGGTCCCTTCGATAAGAGGTCCCCATTATGTCAATCTGCAATGAAACTACAAGCACTAGGACGTGGAAGTGTCATTTTTGTCAAGTTGAATTTCAAGGCAGCATTAAAAGAGTTAATACACACCTCCTTCATGTCCAAGGTAAAGGTGTGGGGTCATGTGACAAGTAGTCACTAAAAGAAAGGGCTGAAATAAATAAATTGTGGGTTTGCAATAAAAAAGGAAAACATATATCTACTACTTTTCCAATGAGTGGTACTCCTAGTAATGCTAGAACTTTCCATGATGCACAACTTCCTACTTATCAATCTAGTTCAACTTCAAGGGCAGCAGAGCCTAAAGGGCAACATAGAATGACAAGTAGCAATGATACCGCAAACACAGTGGCAGAGTTATTCAATGTGCAAAATAAATATGATGCAGATGATGCCATTGGCAAACTCTTCTTTGCCTGTGGGATTTTGTTCCATGTGGCTTTCTCTCCTTGTTATAAGGATGTCGCAGCAAAGATAACAAGAGCAAGACCATCATATGTGCCACCAAGGGAGACAAAATTGAGGACGACAATCTTGGATAAGAACTATTCCAAGATTAATATTCTAATGGAGAATGAAGGCTACCTGGGCCACTACTGGATGCAACGTAATAATGGATAGGTGGACGAACATTAGGCATCATCTACTCATCAACATCGTGGTCACTTGTACAGAGGGCCCTTAATTCCTCAAGGCTATTAATTGCTCGGGGCACCTCAAGGATGTTGATTTTCAATTCCAAATCTTTAGAGATGCTACTGAGGAGGTTGGTCCAGAGAATGTGGTGCAAATTGTGACAAATGTGGCCCATGTATGTAGAGTTGCATGGAAGATGATTGAGGCGTCCTACAAACATATTTTGTGGACTCCTTGGTGTGTGCATGCCATAAATAA
Source organism: Taxus chinensis (assembly GCA_019776745.2). Taxonomy (NCBI): domain Eukaryota; kingdom Viridiplantae; phylum Streptophyta; class Pinopsida; order Cupressales; family Taxaceae; genus Taxus; species Taxus chinensis. The sequence goes on along the minus strand of CM034156.1, from coordinate 325,685,562 downwards.
TGCACTCAAGGACATGAGAAAGATTGCCTAGATCAAATTGGTCGTTGATGAAGCTCGAGATGTGCAGATGTTTGTCTGCAACCACCACACTTCACATGCACTCTTCACAACCTTCTCTAAGTAGTAGTTTTTGAGATCTGCAGAGACTAGATATGCATCGTATTTTATCCTCTTGGAGAGGATGCTCGAGTTGCAAGAGCCATTACAACTAATGTCATATGACAGTAGAGTGGAATCGGTGATCCAATTCCAAGTCTGAGCAAGGGAAGAGGGTGAAGCAGGTGGTGAAGAGTGACACATTTTTGGGATGATGCAAAATACATTGTCTCCATCATTACTCCATGCCTTCAGAGTCATTAGATATGGGGACTCTAATGCACCTAACATTAGGAGAGGTGTATGAGTGCATTGACGGTATGTTTGGCTAAATGAAGGCCATTATACTAGAGAAAGACCCTATATTGCAATTATACAATGACCATATTCGACCAATCATTCATTAGCGATGGGAGAAGCTCAACACCCCCTTGTACATGGTTGCCTATGCATTAAACCCGAAGTGGTATGTGCAAAGGCCTGACAGAGTTACCCCTATCCAAGATGTTGAGGTAAAGAAGGGGTTCATGAAGGCTTTTCAAAAAATGTACAATTCTACAAATGTCAACACGTTTTGTATGGAATGGACAAAATATGCCTCATAGGGGATATTCAAAAGAGGCCAAGATGGATAGGGAGACTACGGCATAGTAGAACCCAATTCTATGGTGAACTATGCATGGGCATGAGTCTTTGACAACCACACTAACTATTCGCTTGTTGTCCCAAGTTTCCAGTTCTTTTGCTTTTGAGAGGAACTGATCTAATTGTGGCTTCATCCACTCTATGAATAGGAACCAGCTTACATCTAGGAGGGCAGAGAAGCTTGTAGCTGTACATAGTGTCTTGTGTCTCATTGACCACAACACACTTACATACAAAAAGAGTCCAAACAACCGGATGGGATGTAGAACCAGAGGAACCATCTCATATTGATGATGATGTGGCACAAACAGGGTTTGCTGGCATCAATTTGGAGGAGCTTGACCGTGAGGAGTTTAGCAATACAAGTGATGAGGAGTTTGGGGCAGCTGCAAACTTTGGGGATGATTAGACTAATTAGAGGCATTGAGGCACTAGCCAATTGTATTTGAATTTTGAATGTAATCATTATTTTGAATATAAATATTAATATATGATATTTGCCATTTTCACTGTTCAATGCAATGTGTTTAGTATCTACAAAGTTTCATTTGTTATTTCATATACATTATTTTATAACGGAATTTTTCAAGTACTATCTATATTTGCACCATCACTCCATACCATCCCGCTACCATCCCCAAACCTAGGCCCTTGGTCCCCCCATCTCCGAGACCCATCCCCTCCTCCCCCCATTCCAAGACTCCATGGAACACTAATCAAAATGCCGTTCATGAGACACGAGTAACTGAAGAACTTCAAAACAGTTTTGTCACTCCAAATAACTCCCAATTTGGTATGCAACATTCTAAAATGGCAGGACAGTCAGCACGGCAATATATATGAATTATCAAGTATAAACAAGTTTATTTGTATGGACAAAGGTGGTGTTTCAAAACGTCAAAAAAAATTCTAAAGCATTTTCGTCAACTCCATCAATACTCAAAGTCAGTTCGGTCAAAATAAGCTTGTTATTGAATGTGAAAATGCTTTCAGGATTTTAGATCAAAGATACACTTATGCAGGATGGTCAACCGCGATAGCTTTTGAAAGTTATAAACATAAGCCTAAAGAGAAATTGTTTGGTACACATATGAATATTTGAATATGTTCTCCACTGCACAAACTTTGGCTTAAGGCATTGAGGTGAAATTCATCAAGTAGTCAAATTACTTCTTAGTTCTCACTGAAGACCTGACATCATAGATCAGACGCTCAAATATCTGCCATTCAACTGTATCCATGTTTTGGTTAACAAAAGAGGATAGAGAATATGTGCAAAACATCCTGATCCTATTGAAATTTTTCATAAAGATATATGGATGAGACATGATGCGGACCACTGATATTAAGCAATATTTCTTGCTCGCTTTAAAGATATTGATGCTTTAGGCTTCCTGCCTGCACATTCATTTGGTGTAGAAACTTAGACTACCTGAATCTCAGGTTCAGGATACGATCATAGGGTTTTTAATAATCGGTTGCCAAATAATTGACCGAGACACATGTGTCTTGAAGCACATGTCCTACCCTCCATTGTACCTGCATCAATCACAATGTATATACTTGACCCAAACTTCATGAGACGTTCAACAAGGATGTGTTGAAAAACAATACATGGTTTTTGTAGCAACATTGTCTAATATTATTGGTTATAAGGAATGTATTTAATGTAGTTACCATATTACAAATACACATTGTGAAGATGGTAAACAATGGTTGCATCTCATGAGCTGAATGTTATAATATGCACTTACCATGTGTCAACAAAGCATGACTCCATTCACTTCCCTCTACAGGTTATCAACCACGATGACTTAAAGATTTCATAGGTATGCCTATATTAAGGTGTCAAAGGTCTAAAAACATATCTTGTTCCTCAGTAATCACATGCAAATCCATAATATGCATCCTGATAGGAAGATTTTGGAATAAGCTTGCCAATCCCATGAAGCAAGTCCTCCGGATCAACACAAAATGCGCTCGCAAGTTCATTCAAGGTCCTATTAGGCCTCTATGTGATCTTCGGAACATAGAAAAAACTTCATTACCAGCAAGAAGGATAGTCAATCTTCAGATTTGTCACTTAAGTTTTCTGGGAATCATTCCACAATCCAGATACATATCATTTTGATCCAGTTGCTTATGCATTAGAATTACCATTTATCAAGTCATGTCCTCATCAATGGTTCACTCATTGATTTAACTGAATTTCTACAGAAGGAAATGGGAGAGCTCATTCATGTCATAGGATGAATACCCAGTCCCTAATGGGAAGGGACACAAGACAACACGTGTTTGAAATTGGGTCCATGCATGGAGTTTGTACCAGACTCTTACAAGAAATCTTATGTGCCCCACGGATCATGGAATATCTAATCAAATGGAAGACCAACGATAGGAAGCAAATTAGTTGAAAATCAATCTTTTCCATCCTATTATGACATCCAAGTCTATCTCATCTGATTGCCCTTCATGAGATCACAAGCATCTCAAAGGCAAGAACGATACTGGAGCTTTTTAGTAATATCCATCCACCATCATCCCTTGTATAGGATGAGTCTGTATGATTCAACATGAATACAACCTTTAATGTCTATACACTATGACATACATGTACCTATCATAAATCCATCCTTATTAACCAAAAACTCATTTAGGATGATCCCACTCAATTCAGTGTACCAAAGTTTTCTTTGTTATCAACAAGGCCTAGATTTTCCTAGTCTTGGGGTTACATGCATAGACTATATAATAAGGTCAAAACGTCAGATGCAAGAGTAGTCTATATGACATTTACTGTTATATCTACCATTATTTTCATATCACCAAAGTCATAACTGATAGCTTATATTCATTGGGTTTGTAATTTTGATGTTATTAGGGCACAGGTATCCATTATTAAATTATTGCAATGAATTCTAAGATATACCCGATGATGTACAGGTCTATCAAACTCCAAATGGTCTATGCAACCCTTAGGAGGTCCAAGAAAGCCTTCTAAATGCTCTAAATAAATAGCATGATGTGGCCCTCCAAAAATGTGCTTGGACATTGTTACACATCCTCAAACTTGGTCCAAATTTCTAGGAGTGAATTTGATCTGGATATCATGGGTGAGCAAGAACAACACACTAAAACATAGGTTCCCATGTGTTATAAGCAGAAACCGTTTGTATTGCTTTAAAAACAACAATCACATTAACATGACAAAGAGAATGCAGGGAAGGTGTAAACAAAAGAACATTATAGCTTGTAATGCCAGATTATATTATTTCAGAATCTACAAGTGTTATACAATGATCCGAGAAGTCAGATGTAGAATCAACCAAAACTGAAATAACTACAAGCCTATTTGATGAATAGTCATTGTACATTATTATACAACTCTGGAAGATGAAGAGACAACTTGATAGTTACAAGAGAAGCAACCACTTGACTTCCATTTGTTGATATTCCATGCTGTCATTTTTCAGTTGATACCACATAAAAGCTGTGTTAAACACAGTTGATGAATCAGGATATATGGTTTTGACCACGTGTGCTTGAGACTATGACGAAGCCCATGTTTCAAACCGGATTGGGTTTGGTATACCACTGTGATGCTGCGAGATTATCAAAGACCCAAATCCTCCTAGATCAGAATTATGTTGATGATCAATAATGAAACTAGAAATGTTGGTGCTTAAATTAATACAGATTAACATGACAGAATACAGGTACCATAACAACAAATTTTATTACTTCATAATCTACAAGATCTATACAATAATCCAAGAAGCCAGATGTAGAATCAATCAAAAACTGAACTAGCTAGAAGCCTATTCAATAAATAGGTATTGTACATTATAATACAACTCTGGAAGATGAAGATACAACTTGGCAGTCACAAGAAGAGCAGCCGCTCACCTTTCACAGGTTGAGATTCCATGCTCTGCCGTTTTATGGGAATACCACAGAATAAGTGTGTTAACGGAGTTAACTCTACTAATACCGTGTAATATCGCATATGACAATTTAAGCTTTGTAGTTTTTATCATGTGTGCTTGAGACTGGCAAAGCCCGTGGTCCAAAGACTCCAAACCACATTTGGTTTGGAGTACTACCGTGATGCCACAAGATGATCAAAGTCCCGTCATCCTAGATCAGAATAACACTGATGATTAATGATGATAATAAAGGAAATGTTGGTGTTTATATTAATACAAGCCTCTAAGTCGTCATTTGGAAACTTCAAAAAGGTACCTTGCATACCTGGCCACCTCAAGAGAGAACAGAAGGTTATCTACATTACATCACTTTTCTACAAGATGTACTATGGTCCTTGATGATAAAAATATAAGTAATTGTTTCTTGAATTAACCTAGACTCACTTTCCTCTAAGTGGTTACATGACTTAACATTGGATAGGATCTCCTAGTTGTAAACACCCATCTGACTCGTACATTTGTACCAGCATGCCCTTTAGAGTTGACATTGGGTGAGGCCAACGCCATTCGCCATACATGCTCTCTTATCCTATTCTCAATGATGATAGAACCAACCATTACATGTACCAAGTGAAAGCAAAATTGTCACATTCAAGCATCAAATCTATAGGTACAAATGGAAGACATCGATAGAATACAATCCGTTTGGCCTCCTGAAATAGTTCTTTTGTCCTCTTGGATGAAACTTGTATATACACGTACATATGCATTTGAATCATAGAAATTCATAGATTTAGACTCTGGTCACTAGTAGATCGGGGTGAGAACAAGTACTAGGACAGGGGTATTGTTTTTTAAAAAATAGTCAAGGGTATTGGGAGACTACAAATAAAATATATATTTAAACCACATAATTGAGATTAGGGCATGGGAGTTTATCAAGTAGCGTTTGATAGTAATGGCAACAACTTTGGCCGTTTTAATTTTTTAATATTTTTAATAGTGTAGAGCCCACTTCCCCTGGACACTATTTAGATAGATTTTCTCCCTCCATATTATAGTTTGCATAATATAAATCTTTATATACATCGTATTGGCACGGGGTGCTTAGGCTTGCAGTTACATAGACTATGTCCCTTTTGTGGCATCGAGTCGGCATGGGAGCCAACCTTATGATCCAACTAGCATGGGTAAGGTATGACATATTGATATAGTGTTGTTTTGACTGATATACATGATTGATGTTGCAGGATTGTGATGTGCATATATTCTGAATTGGATTGCAAGTATGAATTAGATTGGTTGTTATGTTATGGAAACATGGTAAATCTAGAAGTAATTGATTTTAGACTTGGGCAAACTTATTGACAAAAGTTAATTGTTAGAATTTGGTATGTGTGCATGTTTTTATTAGTTGGAATGATGAATAGCAAACAACGAGTAGATAGGTAATTGATGCAAGTGAATTAGTCTTTACAAGTTCTCGTGTTCTATTAGAAATATATAACCATGGGAATTTTGATGAACTTAATTTATGTTGACAAAATGATCTTGAAAATATATATATATATATATATATATATATGAATTATGTGTAAGTTGTTTGATATGTGTTTGTGTTTGTGCAATAATTAGAATTGATTTTCATATCATTTCGAGCAGATATGATGTGCTTGTTGAGTGTGCAGATGACGAACATGTGTTCGAGAGATTAGAACTGCAAAAAATAAACAAAAAAAAATAGAACAAACAAAAGAGGATGAAGGGGGATTAAGTCACACAGGGCTCATTGGCCAACAATGGGTCACTCAAGCTCGGAATTTGATTTGGGGAATATGTAATTGTGTAAAGCGACCTTAGTTTTAATGTTGTCTTTTATTCTTGGATTTAAATTTATTTTATTTTCATTTTAACCTTTAGATTGACTACTTTGTTTATCTTTAATAACTTAATTTAACTAGATTGTAAGTTGGGTTAGAAAATAAATTCCCTTTCTATTTTTGGGATGTTTGGGCTCATGTTTTGTGCTTGAAAAGTTTTTCATTTATGAAAAACTCGAATTTATCCTTTAAAGGCAATTTTGGAAGGTGTGTGGGACACGTAAAACTTGTCCCACACTCCAAAAACTCCCCATACACCCACCCATAGGGTAGATGTACCTTTTTAAGGCACTCTTGCCACTTGAGAGATATTTTGTACATCATTTATTTATTGTGATCTTGCTCCCTTTCAAAAATGAGATTGTGTAAGGACTTTTATTTTTTGGCTTTTGGCATTTGAGTTTATTTATGATGATTTGATGAATTGACATTTTGGGTTGCTTGAAAATCAAGTTTTGTGGATATGCACCATTTATTTTATTTTTTCAATTTCTTCATTTATTTTTGTGTGAGAATTTTGGGAAAAAGATTGAGTGTGAGTCAAGTCATGTCAAATTTGAAGTGATGGTTTTGTAAGGAAGACCATGTGATGTGTAAGGGTTTTCTTGTCAAGCTTGGGGATTGGAGTTGTTTTTGGGAATGGAGCATGCCACATGGCATGATCCTAAGAGCCCCTCTAATTTGAGTTTTTTCTATAAATTGGAGTTTTTTGCTTTGTTTTGGGGGAGTTCACTTGATCTTAGGGAGGTCCTTGTCGGATTGGATTTTCTTCGTAATGATTGTTAGATTGCTTGGAATGCTTGCTTGAACAATATCTTGGGACATGTATATATTAGGTATGACTTACCCATTTAATTTATTTTTTGTAACGTACAAATTATCATCCCTTGAACTGCTTTCAAAATTGTAATTTCAATTACCCACTTGGGTATGTGCTTATTTTTGGTTAAGTCTCATGTTGAAGATTTGCATGATTCCACTGTGGGCATGTAAGTATTTTTGTGTGTATAGGGGAAAGTGATTTATCACTAGAGGGATAAGTAGTGTTAGAAGTGAGGGATATGTTCCCTCTTTAGGTATTGTTTTGGTGGAACCAAAGGGAGGGTAAACTAGTCCTATTGGAGCTATAATTTGTTGTGGGAATGTGAGGTATAAGTGTGGATCTAAATCTTGTTTTTATTTATTGTGGAGGAACCAAGGGCTAGCTACCCTCTCCTAGTGGAGTGATAAGTGGTATAGGGTGGTACTTCATTCCCCATTTCAAACTATAGTTGGTTTGATCATGTGTATTGATTTCCTTACATGGTTGGCATACCTCGTTGTTTGTCTCCTTTACTTACTTGGTTATTGTGAATGTTTGTTTACATGGTTATGTGTAATTTGGGTGTTGAGTTCATTCTAAAGATTCAGTTGTTGGTTCTTGATCCCTACGCAAGATAGGGAGCTTGTGGGGAAATGAGGATGAGATCATTCCCTCATTACATGGCTGGGAAGTAAGTGTCGTTGCCAGGTTCCTTGTTTTGTTTGACTATGGGAGTATATTAATGGAATATGTTGAAAATGAATGATGTTGTGAATAAAAGTTGATATTGGTTTTCGTGCAACTTACACCCTTGAGTCATTTGGGAATCTTGTTAAGTGTTGTTGCACAAGTTCCGTTTTTGTGAGTACTTGAGAGCATTGTAATGCAAGTGGAAAAGTATGCTTTTATATAGTTGCATTCCAATCTTTATGTGAACAAATTGTGTTGAAAGTTGTACTTGCGTGGCTAATGGAACGAAATGAAATTTCCCTTATTATTGCTCCCTATTTTCTTGTAAGAGTTATTCATACAAGAATATGACATTGCATTGGAAAAGAAATAAACGATATATTGGTTGCATTCATGGTGTTGAGAGTTGTATCATAAATAGAAAATCAAAGACTTATTTGTCGCATTATGGGGCTTGTAGGTTATTGCAAATTTTCATACTTCTTGCAAAGGAGGATACGATTGCTCTATTTTAATTTTATTGGAAAATATTACATTACTTATCCCTACTTAAATGTTAGGGTAGACTATTTGTACAAATGATCGTGGCTATATAAATAGGAAACAATTAGATTTGAACGTGGTTGAATACTCTCTTGTTTACTTAAGATTAAGATAACGTGTTGGATATATAGACAATGGTTGGAGTGGATAAACATGATGGCACCATCTTCTTTTGTGTTGAGTTCAAAAGTTTCTTGTAATAAGTTGTTACTATAATTAGTTGCAAGTCATAAATATTATAAATGTATCGCTTTTAAATGTAATGTATAAGGGTTACAAATGCTTAACTACTATTAAACAAGACCTTTATAATTTGTATATGTAGATGGATTTCAGAAGAAAGAAAGAAAAAAAGAAATCTAGATGTGTTATAAAATGATATATTTATACAAATTTAAGTATAGTCTAGTTGGGAAATTTGTAGACTAGTATATGAATATATATATATCATATGTATTATTATATATATATATATATATATATATATATAATAACTTATATTGTAATGTTGCTATTGTGGAAATATATATAAGAATTCATTTTTAAAGAATTATTATGATATAAGTCCCTTGTTAAAAATATAATATAAAGATGTTATAACTTATATCTATATATTATAAGGGTATTATATAATATATATATATGCTATAAACTAAGTTTATTTTATTATTTAAAAAAAACATGAAATAATATATATATATATATATATATATATATTTCTTATAAAGTATAATATATATAAAAAATAATAAATATATATAAAAAAGGTTTTGGGCCACGACCTGCACAGGTCGTGACCCCGTGTTTTATAGTATGGAGGGGTGGGTGGCCATGGTCGTCCACCCCCAAACCCTCACAATTTTTAAATATATATATATATATATATATATAAAAACTACCAAGTATTGGGCCCTTAAAATAAAATATAAATAAAGATAATGAAATATATATATATATATGATAAACAAATAAATAAAAAGAAATACCTACACTATATATATAAGATCTTCTCCCTCCATTCTATGATTTATTTTGTAGTCCTCCATTAAACCTACAAAAGGAGAGAGAGAGAGAGAGAGTGAAATGAAACAATATGAAGTGAAAATGAGAAAGAAGAGATGGTTAGGAAGTTAATGTGAAAAACTAGGGTTCTCTATTTGACCTAGATCCTAGGGTGGAGATTGCCCAAATCCAAGGGCTTAAATTTTCTCCTCTCCACCTCCACTTGGTCAAGTGGACAAATTGATTTGATAGGTGCCTTTAATTATTATAGGTTTATTATTATAACTTTTTATAACTTAAAATATAATAGTATTATTTGTTTAGCAACTTAATTCATTTGGATAAAAGTATAAAAGTATCTTTTAACTAATGGGTTTTATTATTATAGATATAACTATGGTTCTAGTATTAATATAGGCCTCACCTATAATTTATAGTATAATATTATTATTTGATTTGACAAACTTAATTTAGTTGAGATAAATGACCCTCTTAAGAGTACAAATGTTATCTTTTAAATTATAGGATTTTAATTGTTCTCATAAACTAACGTTCTAAGATGTAATAAACGAATATTATTACGCCATAGTATTTGGGTAAGTCACACTTGAAATCCTATATGGGAAATAACGGTTAAACTAAGACGACATTTAAATGTCACCACTAGTGTATAAATAAATAACCCAATGTTTTAACTTATATGTGGATTAGCTTAACTACTTTTATATCATCTCAGTATGGTAATCTATGAAGGATAGATGGTTCCCTTTTTACCTAAGTATAACCTTTAGGACTCCTCGATTTAATAGATTAATCGGTTAAACATACTTTCGACCATGTAGCGAAATAAACATCAAAGTTGTTTCAAGGTGACTAAAGTATTCTTTGTCAGTGGACCATTGATAGGAGGTCAAATGCCTAAATAAGACCAAAAGTATTATCCGTATGTGAAAACATAACAATGTTAGCACGACTATAACTAGTGCCATTGTGGGATGTTCTAATGACCACTAGTAGCCTTATTGGCTAGATTTTCTGCATCGTATCAAACCTAGGCAGTCATGAGATAAATCTCCCTCATTTAACCGGTGAGGCTCCCGTGTCAGATTTGTCAATATAAATGTGTTTTTATCTATCAGGGGTTTTACTTTAACAACTTAGTTCATGAACCATAACTAAGAAATTCTGCAGCAAGTAAACAGCTCTTTAAGAAAGGAAAATTATAGAAGAAGGAAGTAGAGGAATTACAGAGAAGAAATAAGGAAGATGTGCATCCCAATCAGTAGATAGCAGAGCTAATTGCATGCACATAGAAGAAACTTAATAGATTTGAACACACAAAATTCTAAAGCAAAGGCAGTTCTAGATCCAGATCTAAAATAACACAAAGTTTACTTTAAAGATCTAAGATTTAAAAGCAAGAAACACAGTACGCCGTGACACAAAGTTCTCCGGAAACCTGCTTCTTTGTATTCCTCTGCAACAAGTGGCTCTCAGGGGTTCAACACAAAGTCTAGAACACAAGATTGCTTCTTACAAATTCTGATCCCTCATTAACCCGTAGGTTCTTCTCCTACTTATAGAATGTAGGAGGGAAAGTACAAATAGAAGACTCAAACTGAACTAAAGTATGAACAAGTAAAGATGACATTTGGCAATCATCCTCAACTAACTTCTTAAGTGACACATGTATCACTTAACTAATAGAAAGGTTCCACATGACTTCAAGTAATGGTTGCAAAACCAATAACTTAGAAGTTTACAATTTCATCCGGGAACATAGAAAATAGAAGAAGAAAGAAATAGAAGAAGTCATGCCAGCTGTAACATCTACATCTTCTTCTTGTTCTGATATCTGATATACTTGTCGAACATATAATTCAGCATCTTTCCATCTGTTTTAGCTACTGCTTCCTTTTCTATCCTGAATTGCAGCAATCCTTCATTCAACACTTTGCTGCATGCTTCCACTTCTTCCAAACTTGGCCCAAATCTCGCAATGTCTGCCTGCAGTGTCACCAGCCTACTGATAGAGTTCATCGTGAAAGGCTTGGTGGCTTTATCAATCCTCTTTTGCACCATCAGAAGAGAACCCTCCAGGGAATCATGCACCTCGTTAGAAACAATCCGCACGTATGAAGTAATACCTCCATCCACTCTTTCCTCAGTGAAAGAAATAATACTGTCTGGCAAATCTGATGTTCTACTCTCAAGCGCCTGCATCCTCCTCAGCAAAACTCTGCAGATCTCCAAACGGAAAGATACTGCAAACTCTAGCTGCTTCCCCTTCTCGACTGATCCATCCGGCACAATTTGTTCTGCAACCAATACATCTCCCGGCAGCTTGTTGATCTCAGCCAAAATACTCAGGTTACTCTCTGCAACTGTATTCATTCCTTCTATGCTTTCTATCAGTTGCTTTAGTTGATTTGCTGCATCGTTCATAACCTTTAGGCGGGCTGGCACTTCCCCAAGTTGCACAGAAGCTTGACGAATAATCAGATCCTTCCATTCGTCAATAGCCTTTACTTGATTGCTTGCATCTTCCATTTCCTGCATAAGATGATCACTCACCTGCGCTGAAATGGGCTGAACGGAAGGTTTAGCAACCTTGGCTATGATCTCACATAATTGAGATATTTGCTTCTGCAGCTCTTCTTTCTCCGCCTTTTCACTGTCAAGCCTAAGGAACAAAGCATCCAGCAACGTCTGCGTGTCCTGCTTCAATCCTTCAGTGGTAGCTTGACCGAGTGGTATTTTGGTCACCGTCACATCTTCTGCCGTGAGTTCCTCTTCTACCTTTCCTTCCGCCGGGATTAATATCTCAGCAAACTTCTCTCCCGAATCCTCGATGATCAACCTAGAAGTTGCTAAAGCAACTTTAGGCCTTCTGTCTCTTCTGCTCAGATCCTGAAGTAGCTGCAAGTCATGTTCCTCTAAGTTCATCTCTACTCTTGCTTCCGGAACCAACTGCAAAGCTAACCATTCCGAGAAATTACTTCTCGAAGAGTGAGAAGTCGCTAAGTGCACTACCATTTCCCGCTCTGCATCCTCTCCATCAGAAAGTGTCACAGTATCATGGCTGCCATCCTCTGAAACATCCAAGGACAAAGCTCTTTCGAACTCCGTCATCTGCAGCTTCAACATCTCCTCTGGAACGGGTGCTGAACGAAGTGGCTGCGGAGAGAAGATGAACGTTGCTGGTTTTAATGAAGGCATGGAAGCATCCTGATGCTGTGGTGCAATAGTTGGTGATCCACTACGTACTGGAGAAGTCGGAGTCAAAGCTATGGTCGTAGAAGTGGTCTTCTCTTTCTCTTGAGATCTTCTGCGTACTTTCAACTTCTCGGACCTTCTGCTGCTCTCTCCTTCATGCTTTCGCTTGAGGGAATCTCCTGTGCCGAAGTTGCCTGTGATTTGGTTCATCAATACTTCATCAAGGTAGTATCCCTTCGTTAGCAACCAGCTCAAAGTACTCACCAACACAGCTCCAGATCTTTCTTCTATTGTGCTGCAGCCGCCATTGCTATCCTGCAGTAGAGCTTTATCTCCTCCCATTTGATGGTAAGTGTCAAGTACCGCGTTCCCATCATCTTTAAGATCCGCAGGTATCCGCGCTAGTCCAAAGTCAAATACTTGCTTTGCCGACAGCCTGCTGAAATCTTTCTTTCTGACCTCGTACTCACTTCTGCACTTCATCCAGAAATCTTCTAACGAAGGCACATGTGCGTACTCCTGGGAGATTGTCTTCCTGGCTATTCCAAATGGATCGAAATTAAGCCGTGCAGGGAAGAACTCTTGCTCATACTCGAACAACATTTGCGCTTCCATCCCTCGAGCTCTGTGAATGCTGATGCAACTGTAATATCCCACAGTGAGTGGGAAGAAGCCCGTAGACTTGTGCCGCTTCGACTGAAGGTCGTGTAACTCCACAAGTTGCCTGCTCAGCTCCATGGCAATCAATCTGTCACTCGGGTACCTTGGCATCTTTGTTGGTTCACCTGAAAAGCTCGTAACCCTGAGGTATGTGAAATCTGCAAACTGGATGAATACACTGCCAATCTTGGACACTGCTTCCCATGCTTCCTTGCTTACCCTGTGAGTCTTCAAGTCTTTGTCTAACCTGCAGATGAAATCGTAGAAGAAACCATCGTTGATCACTTTGAAGTCTTTTTCGCACGCAGGTGCAGTAAGCTGTGGGTAGCACTCGAAAATGGGATCCTTGGAAAGAATACCACATCTATCCAGCTTGGAAAAGACACCCTGTGAAGCTGCAGCATACACCAAGTATGAAGTCATCTTGAAGCTGAAGGTACGCTTTACGTTCCGCAGTTGCTCACCGATGTTGCTGCTAATAATTTCTGACCAACTGATTATAGAATCAACCTTGTTGATTTCAATGGTCCTGATGAAAGCATACATCCATGTCCGGAAAGTGTAGGCATTCGCTTCACCATTCAACCTGCATAGCAATTTGACAATATCATCCGCCTCCTGCACCAAATTGGATCGTGGAAGAGTTCTCGGGAACTTGGAAGGGGATCTAGGCTTCTTCATGAACCGGCTATTCATGATGCTCACACAGTCAGCTCTATGTTTTTCCCACCTACTGTCAGCATCCTGAATGCTAATAGAAGTCACCACCTTTCGTACTGGAATCTTCAAACAATAATTGAAGAATTCCGCATCCAAACGAATTATTGTCTTTCCCGCAACATCACGCACTGATCTGGATGAAGGATGATAAGATCTAGCACACTCCATCACAAACTCTGGCAATTGGGCTGTACACAGGAAAGCTGCAACTCGAATAAATCCACTACTTTTGACCGCACGCATGAGTGAAGTCTTTCCAGCTCTGGATCTGTCAATCAAATCAGAAAGAGGTTCTGGGCCTAGATCCGTGTCTCCTATGTCTGAAAGTTTAGAAGCAATGCATGAATCCATCGTGCTCTCTTTTTCATCTCCTTTTGCCATAGCTTTATCAATCTTTGTCTGAATAATTCTTTTTCTTCTAATTTGGCCGGATTTCTTCAATACTGGTGCAGATCTGGACAATTCTTCAGATTCGGAGGATATTTGCAATGTATTGGACATTGATAAATACTCTTTTTCTTTTATAAAGCACCTGTAATGAGTTCCTGCAATTTATTCAGACAAAAATGGCCACCGGAGCATAAATAGTGAATTTAAATTATAAAAATCTGCACTTTTCAAGCCTGCTGCCCCAAAAATTGGTGTTTAATTTGCACATAAAGAGAGCATGAATCCTTTCAATCAACACCTGAGCTCCTGTAACACCTGTGAAAACAACTATCTCGACGAAGATCAACCTTCTCCAAAGCATGCGCCAAATCTGGAAGCTTTTAGCCTTTGTTAGCACTTTGTCTGTGCAAAATCCTTCCTCTAATGGGGGCACACTTTTTCTCCTTGATGTAATTCTTAACCTGTGAATTAAATAATTCATCCATATGGCTGCCCATGCTTATATAACCTTCACAATTCTATAATTAATAATTGCCCTAACAATTAAAGGCAATTAATTAATTAAAAATCATGCTTTTCTCTTTTAAAAATAGCATGTTTAAGGACAGCCATCCAATAAATTAAATTAATCCAATTTAATCCTTCACACAGCACTTCACTCAAGTCTCATAGTGTGCTTTGACCATAGCCACTGTAAATAGAAATTAATTTAATGATTTAATGCTTCAAAAATCATTAAATAATGCCCAAATGGGGCGCACTTTTTGAGAGAAGGGGGCAGCCACTAAATAAATTTAATTTAATTTATTTCTTTTATTCCTCCTTTGACTTTTTTGACCTCCTCAAGCTTGGGCGCACTTTTTGAAGGAAGAAAGATTATTTAAAATAATCAATTTAATCACTTTAATCCATCACCAAAGGGGGCGCACTTTTTTGCACATGTAATTCTTTTTTTAAGAATTTTTCCATAATGGGATTCTTTACCCTGCCAGGCAGGCACCAAAATCCCATGATCCACTTAAGTGATTTGACTTTGACAATGGGATTCTTTACCCTGCAAGGCAAGCACTAAAATCCCATGATTTCACTTAAGTCACTTTCCTTTTATTATATCATGGGAATTTTTACCCTGCAAGGCAGGCAAGAAATTCCCACCTGCCTGCAACCTCTATTTTTCCCACTGCAGCTTAAGTGACTTTTATAACACGGGAAAAAGTACCCTGCCAGGCAGGTATACAATTCCCATCCTGCCTGCGGCTTATGTTTTTCCCATCGCAGCTTAAATCCTTTGTTTTCCAAAAATGCGCCCATCCCCGCAGGGGCTTTTCTGTGCACGACTTCGCTTTTTCCCAGTGATCCAGACCTCCGATGACGACTTCCTCCAGGCAAAATGTGCGTGTATGTTTTCCAGCTGCTCCAGGCCAAAAATCGAGCTTACCTGGCGAAGGAGTCGTTCCAGAGAAATTTTACAGAAAACAGAACGGGACACCACAAAAACACGAAAAATTGCCAAAAGTTACAAATAAAGCCCAAAACTTAAAATAAGTTAAAATCCTTCTGGTACATAGGAATAATAACATATCCGCTCATAACAGAGTTGAAACGGAGCGCAAATAGCCTCATACGGGGCTCAAAATAATTAAATACAAATTTCCCGCAGACAAATCCCGACGACAGAATAAAACAATTTTGGGCATCTGGGTATTTGGCGAAAAGGGCTAGTATGGCTCTTTGGGATTATCTTGACACAATACAAGAACTTTCAGGCAATAAAAACAACAAATGACCCACTATTTTAAAAGTACGAAATTTTTTCGAATTGGGTAGTCACAGATTTCAGGGTGAAATCTGAGTGACACCAAGCCTGCCTTGAGAAATCGGTAATTCTTCACGGTTATTGGCTTTGCCAATTTAATTGTCAATTGCTTGAATACACAATGCGAATAACTCACGAGTGTGTAAAACTTAGTGGAGTCGCCCAATGACACTTAGTTCACAATTACTAACGTAAGCTAAAAACATGTCCCATTAATTCTTTCTAAACCAAACAAAAAAAAATTATTCCATAATTTTTACCTCTAACTTAGTGGTTTCGTGAGTGAAATTTTTTGGGGTGTCACAAATAGGATATTATCGTTCAGATCAAGAGATTATCATTTCACGGTAGTAGTGACCGCACAAGAGACGTGAGGTAGAGTCTCTTGGTACTGGGAGATGCCTCCATAACAATGTGCACTACCAAAGACATATCTCCTACTTAGAGTGGTCTGAGGCCCAAGAGGAAACCCAGGGGACAACACACTCAAACGAATTTAAATGTGTTGTGGATGCTAAAAAAATGTGAGAATGATAGAAGGCTAGAATTTCCACAAACTTCTTATAGACAGAGAAACACAAGAGCCGTAAGACGCCGTGATAGATCTATAAATGCAAAAGATTGTATTATGTAATGTTATGTACAATGATCAGAGAAATCTGGATGTATGCCACAAGATGCATGTCTAACATCATTATTCGAAGAATGAATAGAATACATTATTATATAAGTGTGGTAGATGAGATGATTGAAGCATTACCTGAAACACATCCCGTCATCATGTGACAAAAGATTCTCCATTTTGTCATTTTCTGGAAATGTACAACTGCATAGAATAACACCGACATTGTCGGAGCTATATGGCATGATTGGCGAAAAAGTAGGACATCATAGTATGAACATGTTGTTGCACAACTGCATGGGATTGGGCTAACACCATTGAAGTCAGGTGGCATGATTGGAGAAGAGTTAGGACATCACAATATGAACACGTGCTTGAGAATATTCTGAAGCTAGTAGTGTCATCACAGTATGCCATGGAGTATACTACGAGTCAATCAAGGCATCAGAACAATTTGGATCAATCGGCTTTCCTTCAAAAGAAATGGCCCCCATTGCGTTAAGTTGCAAAAGATGTGAAAATTTGTTCACAACATGAATTTTTGTGAACCAACAATTCCACTAGGACATTACTTGAGCTGCTTTGATGATATGAAAAAGAGGGATCTCTTGATGTCTTGTGCATTTGACCCAATCAGCAACCACTTGATATGTTTAAGCCAGAATGCTGCAATTAGGATTAATATCTTCTTGTTGAAGTGTCTCTTCAACATTAGGTAAACCCAACAACAGTGGAAATTAATGGCACAGATTTTTGCATGTAGGATTGAATTAAGACCAAGATAGGAAGGTGGATTGAGCTCAAGTACATATCTCCAACCATCTCCGTAGTTGTGTATAGGGATATGCCCCAGGTAAGTTCCTCTAAGTCTTTACTTCTACAAATGATGTTGTAATTTATCACCAACCTGAAAAGTGTGTGGCGCTCAATGTTGATCATGGTGTTGTCTATATTTATTATTATCATTCTGGATAATGGTTTGCACTTGCAGCAGAATTCAGTTAATGTTGTCAATGAATTTAGCAGCTTTGTCATCTTCCTTTTGAGCTAAAGGAGATATTGATGATGATGGCAGCATAGGATATGCTACACCAACGGATGTCAATGATTGGAAACCCAAGAAAACTTAAAAGGGTTGTGTGTGGTAGAGTAGTGCAAAGCTCCACTGTAATTATGTTGAAAGAAAGGACGGCTTTCATCCCAAGTGTGATGGTTCCTAGAATTGTACATTCTAAGAAGATGCGTGATCATTTATTCACCACTTGTCTATGCATCATTTTGAGGATGGAACTTAGTAGAGTTGTTTGACTTTGTATCAATCATAGACTAAAGTGATGTCTTGAAGTTACTCTAAGAAATTGATGTCTTTATCAAAGATGGTGGATGGCAATCCAAAATGAATCCATACATTATGAAAATATATTTGAGATGTTTTCAGTGTTCAGAATGATTTCTTACAAGGAGCGGGTAGCCATCTTAGAAAATCTATAAACTCCTGCTTAAACAAAATCATTACAATTTTTGGTAGTAAAAAACTTGAATAGGAAATCCATGGAAAATTGACTGCCTAGGTTTGTTTGGTACCAGTGAAGGTGTGTACAATCCTTCTTTCTTGTTAACTGGTTGGCAACAGAACAAGCTGTATAGGGTATAATATATTTTGTAACATCTGCCTTGAGATTTACCCAAGAAAAATAGTTTCTAAAGACCATGACTGTCTTTACAACTCCAAAGTGGCCTACAACCCTGCTAAAATGAGCCTCCCATATGAGCTTCTAGCATTCTGCCTTGTGCAGTACACACAAATTTCTGAAATGATACAAGAGTCCATCTTGCAACATTAATCTTGAGATGTGTCCAAAACAAATATTTTCTCAAGATTATGTTTGTCCGTTCATCTCCAAATGAGCCTCCCATATAAGCTTCACTTGTGCGGTACACATACATGTACAAAGAAATACAAGAAGTCTGTCTTGGAAGTATCTAGAATTGACTTACCGTTATGCAAATGCTGATATAGATTTTTGCAAATTCTACATCAAATGTGTGCAATTTTGGAATGTTAGTCTCGTATTTACATGCATCAAGCACAGAGAGGAGAGATTGAACCGGGGATGAACACAAACAATCAGCGATTGGATAGGCACTCCTTTTCTTTTGCCTGATATTTAAGAGGAATTGCTAAAGGAATAAAGACTATTTGTTATGCCTCTCTTGCTACAGATTTTGCTCCGAGTGCAAGAACTGCAATGGTTTATGATATGTATGGATGATGATCTCCTTTCCCAATATGTAATGTTTGCATTGCTTATATACTTGGACAATGATATAAATCTCTAATTCATATTTGGGATACTTTCTCACTGCAGTGATAAATGGTTCACAATGCTAAGCAATTGGCTAACCAAATTGAGCAAGGACTACTCCAAGTGCGTATTTAGATGTGCCAGACTCTTAACTCAAATGCTTCTTGAAAATCAAGTAGAACAAGCACTCACACTGAACAGAGAATGCATTTCAAATTCTCAAAAACTTTCTGTTGTTGAGATGACCAAGTGAAATTTGCTTTGGTGCCACCTCTATAAACGTGATTCAATGGCCAAGTGATATGTGAGAAACCAAAGCACAAACTTCCCGTAGAATTTTGCTAACCCTAAGAAGCTATGAACTACATGTGTGTCAGCAACAAATCCAAGATATTGAATTTCCTACATGGCAAAAGAACATTTCTCCATGTTGGCACACAATTTGTGTTGCCACAAAGTATTAAAGCACTTGCTAGAATCACACAGGTAATCCTCGTATGATTTGCTGAAAATCAAGTTGTCATCAAGGTTGACAATAACAAAAAAAACATGAACGACTGCAAAAAGCCATTTGTCACCTACATGAATGTCACAAGTGTGTTAATTAAATCGAAAGATGTTCCCCACCACTCAAACGTACATTTGGTTTTTAAAGTTGTCTTCTAGATGTTTGAAGATTCAACATGAATCTGATGGTACTCTGACTTGAGATCCATCTTTCAAAGAACATGATGACAAGGAAATGGTCCATACAGTCCTCTATCAGGGGAAGAGGGTAGCACGAGGAAAAAACAGTTTACAATGGTAAGAAAATACGTTGTCACGAAGAAGAAGAAGAAGAAGACCGGTGTCATAAAAGAAATAATTGATGCCATTGGCAACGAGACAAGGTAGGAGAAGAAGAAAAAACAGTCTAGGAGTGGACCAAGAAATCATACAGTCTACTCAATTGGAGGAACAAGTGGCGAGATGACAAAGACAATGACAGGTAGCCAATTCTAAAAAACCATCAAGAGATGTACATATGGAAAGTGGAAGCCAAGGGTAAACGTAAGTAGAAGTCAAAATCAAAGCCAAAACCAAGAAAGGATTCAACTGGAACTCATGGAAGCACACAAGTAAGAAGACGGTAGAGACTACAGACAATTATCCCTTCTGGAGGAAATGTAGACCTTGTTGACCATGTTGGGTGATGAGTTGTGTTAATTGCATTTATGAACTCATTTTTTGTATTTTGATCAAGCCATTGTAGTTATGTCCATGTATTTTCCAGGTACATTGCTGAACATTATCATTACAACCTTGAACTTGTGGCATAATTACTAATTAATATAGTTCTATCTACTTATCTTTATTTTGTGGTATTTTGTGTGCATTTATTCTTATTATTCCAATAAGTTGTTTGAATGATGATATGTGTGATGCCACTCTTGGTTGTAAGCAATTTGCCATGTGTAGCTAGAAGGATTTTCAATGTATCCATGATTTGATGGTCCTAATTTATGAGACTTGGGCAGACGAGGTCCAAGTCAAAGGAGTGTATAGAAAGGTTGTTGATAAACCTGTGATTTGATGAGTCTTGATTTACGAGACTTGGGCGAATGAGGTCCAAGCCAACGAAGAGAATACTAGGATTCAATGAGTCCTGTTGTACGAGACTTGGGCGGACAAGGTCCACGTCAAAGGAGTGTATAGAAAGGTTGTTGATAAACCTATGATTTGATAAGTCCTGATTTATGAGACTTGGGCGGACGAGGTCCAAGCCAACGGAGAGAATCCTAAGATTCAATGAGTCCTGTTGTACAAGACTTAGGCGGACAAGGTCCAAATCAACGAAGGGAATCCGAAGATTCGATAACAACTGAAGTACGAGACTTGGGCAGACGAGGTCCAAGTCAAAGGAGAGAACTAAAAGATTTGATGAGTCCTAAAGTACGAGACTTGGGCAAACGAGACCCTAGTCAATGGATGTGTCATTGGATAAGTTTTCAATGAGATAGAAAAACCCATGTGATTTTAAAGGAAATTTTTCAATACGGAGAATACATTGAAATTCATATTCACCTATGAGTGGAAAGATGCGAGGAAATAAGGATTGATCCCTGGATGTGTAGCTGAGGCACCTTATAGGCCGTAAAGAGCAAATATTCAATGTTGTTCCTCTTAAACAGCGGATTAATTTGTTTGACGGTAGATTTGCGATTAAAGCTTGAAATGGTTGTGTGAGAATATTCTTAGGAATACACACCTCGTAGAGTGTATGCATGTAGAAGTTTTGATACATAGGTATCGTCGCTGAAGAGATGCTTGTAAGATTGATCTTTTGAAGTATAGTGGACATGGATGGCTGCGTGGTTGCAAGTGTCCAAACTTGTTGTGTTTCTACAACAAGATTAGAGAATTCAGGCATAGGAGCTAGCATCGAAAGGTTAGACTTGGGCTCAATGGTGCTTGATGATGGACCCTCTTCAGTAGATTCATGTATATCATTGGTTGTATAGGAATCTTGAAGCGATTCCAAGTTCTCACTTGACATTTGAAGATTGTTGTCCAAAACACATTTGAGTTCTGGTTGATCTAGCGGAAGGACATCCAGAGGAGCGGTTGATTGGTTTTGAATTAGAGATACTTGACCTTTATCATCTTGATCTCGTTGAGTTTTATTATGTACAAGATTTGGGACAACGTTCAACTCTTCATTATAAGTTGTGGTAGTTGACGTGTTTTCGTTTTTGATAGCTTCATTGTCGATCTCTATAGAAATGACTTCGTCGTCAATTAAATCTTGGACATAATGTTTAAATCGCACACATCTATCTATTTGATGATCATCAATGTGATGAAAGTCATAGTACGTAATAGGTTTGTACCAATATGGCTTAGGTTCCCCTTCGACAAAGGGTTTTGTAATTGGGTATATTATCATTTTAGCCTTTGCTAATTGATGAAAGACACTAGAGAGACTATCCGATGGGTGTAAACCGACGTTAGATTTTACGCAAAGTAGTGTCTTCACTAAGTTGTATGATTGGCATTTTGGGTGATTGCTCGCTAAGTTAAGAAGCTATGTGAGTGAGTTTCTTCGACATCTCACGAAGTTTGTCGAGCAACTCATCGTTTGATGTCTTGTGTGAATCCGCCATTGTAATGAAAAATGGGGGAGAACGAAGAAAGGTATGACAAAAATACTCGACCCTTAGCAAAGTGAATCCCCAGATGGAAAAGGAGATTGAAAGATTGAATAACTCAACCCTTAGCAAAGTGAATGCTATGATGGTAGAGGGGTTTTGAAAGATTGAAGAGCGCAACCCTTAGCAAAGTGAATTCTAAGATGGAAGCGAGTGACAATGAAGATCAAGATAAACTCAACTCGTAGCAAAGTGAATGCTAAGATGGAAGAGGGGTTTCATTTGATTGACCATACTCGACCTCTAGCAAAGTGAATGCTAGAATGGAGGATATTGAACACGTTTTTAATGTGCTCGACCCTTAACAAAGAAAAAGTTAAGATGGATGAGGCTTAGCAATGAAAAGGTAAGATGGGTGAGTGCTTAAAGTTTAACAATGTCTATGTCATACTAAAAGACGAAAGAGAGATAAAGAGATACCCCTTATGATTTTAATGACAGGTTAAGAGATAAAATCTTCGTGGATGATAAGATCTTGATGACACTTGATCGTGATAAAGTAGATATGACGATGTCAAGACTTAAGTCGTGAATGAAAGTGCTCGAGCAAGGACGTGGATATCCCCAAATCAAGCCTTAATTTCAATGGGAGAGAAAGTGCTTAAACTTTGGAAAAGTGATCCAAAAATTTAAGACTAAGTTAAGATGAGATGAGAAGAATCCAAACGCAGAAATTCGGGAATTTCGAAAAGGAATCAAAGGTGTATGGAAGATTCGAAAAAAAGAGGATGAAAAATCCAAAGAAAGGAGATGTGAAGAGTTTGGAAAGAGATGATGACAAATCCAAATAAGGGTTATTTGGATATGATTTTGAGAAGAGATGAAAGAAAGGTCCAAATAAAGAATTTTTGGAGGGTGGGAAAAGAAATGATGAAAAATCCAAATAAGGGGTATTTGGAAGGTTTGAAAAGAAATGGCGAAAGATACAATTAAGGGAGATTTGGACAGTTTGAAAAGAGGAAATGAAAGATCCAAATGAAAAAGATTTGGAAAGGTTCGAAGAAGAGAGATAATGCAAGATCCAAACGAAAGCGATTTGGAATGATTTGAAAAGAGGTGAAAATTGGGAGTGAATGAAAGAGTGTGGAACACAAACTTTACTAACACGTAAAAAGAAAAAGAAAGGCGAAAAAGATTGTTTTAAGGAAGGTGGACCTCTAACTTAGATTGGCTTGGACAAGGTGTGGCTTCCTCGAATAAAGTTCTCCCTAAATGTCAGCACTCTATCCGAGCAAGCACGGTATATTTACTAGTTGCGAACTATACTTTACTCCCTGATATGATAAGCTAGATTTTACTCCGCTCAAAGGATCAAGCTAGGGTCGCCACTATGGATATACATGACTCTAATATCTCACAAAGGTGTACTAGTCAGTTGGGTAGGGGTACCCATTTTGTCAGCCAATTCACTCAAGGCGCTGACTACCTTGGGGTTCCTGTGGTACTCCTCACAATGAGTTTCTAGCCCCTGACCATGCACTTCCCATAGTTAGTCGGAAGAAGGGAATAATCCCAACTCCGAAAAGGTTAAATTAAAGTTAATTTTATAAAATTTGTAAAAACAAGTGATAAAGTGGTTTTCTTGAATCAACGATCAATGACAACCTGCAGTTAGTAGTTTAATCTTTATAAGAAAGGTCTTGCAAACAAGCTAGAAGTTTTTCCCTGAGGTAGACAAAGAGAAAATAATGAAAAACAACAAAATCATGTTTCTGATTCTCAATATCACTTATAAAAAGTGCGAGAGAAGGGCATACGCATGAAGTTGTTACAATTAAACAAAGATAGAAGCTAATAATGAAAGAAGTACTTAAATTAATTAAATACAACAAACCTGCAAGAAAAGAGTCAAAAATAATCCTAAAACAGAGGTTAGAATTAAGAGAACTTGCTGGAAAATACAGAAAAAAAAACAATATAGGTATGCTAGCGCATGCAGTTGAGTGCGCTAACATTAAAAATTACACTAGTGCGTACACTTGAGTGTGTTAGCGTTAATAGGTAACACCAGCGAGTGCACAAAAATGCAGGCGCTTACAGTAGAACGTAAACACGTGCAAAGTAAAATTGTTTGTAACACTAGTGTGTGGATAAGAACGTTAGCGCATGCTTAGAGACGGAAGCACGTGTACAGAGACGTTAGCTCACGCACATGCACGCTAGCACAAAGCGCATGAAACGCTAGCGCAAGGAATCTGGAAATCATTAAAATTTGTCAAACAAGGCCAAAAACCTGTTTTTTTTGTTTTCCTTCTTCTCTACTACCCTTGTGAACCTGAAATTTGGACAGTAAGGTAAAAGACAAACAAGAAAAAACACAGCAATGATTAGTTTAACAAAACATAAACTAAAAATGATTAAATAAGTGTGGGAGTCCCACTGGGCGTGCCAGAATGTAAGTAATGAAAATCTTAGCAAAACAAAAGATTAAAACTACAAACCTCCTTGTAAGTCTTTCTTTGCAAACCTCAATGAAGATTGTAAAAGCACTTGGACTTGTACAATCTTTGAATTTATTGGATTTTGGGTGCTCTTGATTGTTCTCCAAATGTAGGATGCAAATGCTACGAGCTCACAAAACACAAAGATGCGGGTGGAAAATTTAGCACAAGTTGGCTACAATTTGCGTAAGCTTCCAAGGATCAATTTAAAAAGGAACGGCCTTCATTTTATAGCTGAGGATGAAACCATGAGAAGTGGATAATAGTCTGAATGAGTTCCATGATCTTAATTACAAATTCCTGAAATAGTAAGAGGATTTGGTCTGTGCAGTTGTAGCTTTTGTAGGGGCAAATGATGATCTTGATTTTGCGGGAAGATGGTTGTACGTGAGCTTTGCTGCCCCCACCATTATAGGGTTTTCTAGAAGTAGAGTGGAGTGGAGTTGACTAGGTCGAGGAAGTGAAGTCCAAGCGGGGTCCAAGTGGATATGAAGTGGAGATAATCATTTATTTAATAAATGTTAATTAAACTAACTAAAGGGGGTGTAGGAATTAATTTAATTAATCCAAAAGGGTAATAGTATTAACTTAGTTAACTCTAAGGTTTATGATGCAAAGCATGAATTAATAAATTTAATTAATTAATTCTAAAGGTTATGAAGGATAATTGAGGATAACCTGGAAATAGGTATGTAATTTTGGGGTGACTACAAGTGGAGAAGGGGAACACCGTTCTTGTCCTAGACTCGTTATAGATGACCCAATAGTGCAAGCAAACCAACCAAGAAGAAGAGTGTCCAATCCAATCCAAGCAAAGTACAAGATGTACTAAGAGCTGAGCGAGCACATGCGAAGATGGCACAAAAGAGCAAAGAAGATGGCAGTTTCTAAGGTTCGGGCTTCCTTCCCTTTACATGTCAAAGTGAGGTGTGTATATATAGGATGTCATCGCCCCAATCCAATCCAAGCAAAGTACAAGATGAACCAAGAGTTGAGCGAGTGAATGCAAAGATGGCGCAAAAGAGCAAAGCAGATGGCAGTTCCTAAGGTTCGGGCTTCCTTCCTTTTGCAGGTCAAAATGAGGTGTGTGTGTATATAGGATGCCATCGCCCAAGGGCGATGGCATCTGCCAAGGAAGATAAATGAAGTGATGTGTCATGCAAAATGAAAGTAAGGTATCGTAGATCATGGAAATGGATGAACAAGGTACCAAGTGGTGAGATACAAGCAAGATGTCATGAATGCAATGTGTATGAGATCTAAGGGGACAAGGATAACTAATGCAAGGACAACTAAGGCCAAGACCAAATAGCAACACTCTCTTTGTGCACTATCTCTAACCCATAATAATTACGTGAATAACCATTCCCCATTCCCGACACGCCCCTTAAGGCACCGGCTCAAGAAATAGATGCATCAATGACCCTTATCTGCACAGAGGAAATTTTTAGTAACAGGTATGAAAGATGAAAAGTAAAAAATTAGGTGTATACAATTGGGTTTCTTGTCATTGACAGGATAGTAACCATTGAGACTGGAAATGACGAAGAGTGAGAAAAGGGAAAGGGGAAAGACGTATTGGATGGAGCATTCCCTTTTGTGTTGCAACAGGTTTCAAAATTCAGACCACCAGGCAGGATCCCATCTAGGGTTGTTTAGAATACATCTATTGCGTGTTGATTTGGGATGATGAATAGTGGGCTAGTAAGTCAAGCTGGTGGAAACGCATAGGCAAGAGGAACCAGGACCATTGCACCCACGCAACGAGCAGTGTCAACCAAACCAAGTGGAATGGTCACATGCACATTTACCACAAATATTGTGCTCATTGCTTCTGGAAGTGGCGGAAGTGCAAGAATATTTGGAACTCAGGTGGCTAGCAAAGCAGTACAAGGCAGGGTTGCAACTATCATGCACCCTGTTCTGGCACTTCAAACATTCTACTTGATGTCTTTACATCTCGCGAAGTATCACGTAGTTACAAACGCAATAGAGCATGTTCACAAGTGCGAGCTCATAGAGTCCGCCAAAGGGATCACTTCGCAGAAGTGCAGGAATATTATGAACTTAAGCGGGCAACAAAGCAATACAAGGCAGGGTTGCAACTGTCACGCAACTTGTTCTGGCACTTCAAATATTCTACCAGATGTCTTTACACCTCGCGAAGTATTGTGCAGTTGAAAACACAGCAAAGCATGTTCACAAGTGTGAGCTCATATGGTACGCCAAAGGGATCACTTCCCCAAAGTGCCACGCAAATCAGTTTTCCACAACTTTGTTGGAGCGTGCACATACCAAGTACTATAAGTATGACCCTCAGCAAGGGGTAGTTGACTATGACAAATTGAAGGTAACGTTTCTCAAGGAATTTGATATTCCCGAATTTAAGTAAGATAACATCTCAGCACTAAAGAATATCCATCAGGAATTGAGAGAAAGTGTGATGGCATACAACGTGCGGTTCAAAACTTTGATTTGTAAACTGTCATATGAAATCCATGCTACTCAACATGTATAGTGGTTCATTGCAGGGTTGCTCATGCCATTTCGACATGCCTTGTCGCATAAGACTTTAACGGACCCTAGAGAAGCACTCCAAGAAACATTAAGCGCAAAAGTAATAGGAAGCATTGACATTGGAGTCAGCCCATTCATGGAGGTACAGATAGCATCAATGGCGACACAATTGGAGAAGCTAACTATAAACACAAAAGGAATGCGGGATTTGATGTATAAACTATGAAATTGAAGGCTATAAAAAAACTACCCCCGACACAGTGTGCATGTCATGCTAAAAACATGCGAGATTTGTGGGGAAGGCAATGATGTAAGGAATTGTCCTCTACTTCGACGCACTACCCAAACAAAGGTATCCGTCTACTACAAGGTTTGTGATGCGCATACACACAAGACTAAGGATTTTCACGTAATTGATCAAATCCACTAAGCCCAATCCCTCAAGCTAAGCCATGCAACGGTCAGGAGCAATCAAGAAGACTATGGAGGAAATGCATGAGGACGTAGTTGACGTAGAGGAATATTTCCACCTAGAAATTGTTATAAGTGTGGGTCCCCATATCACTACTAATGAGGTTGCCCTGCATTCCCAATATGTGTGTACTGTCATGGAGAAGACAAAGTGGAGGATTGTCCAGACTTATATGTCAAAATGAAAGAAAAGAGCAAAAAGGGTGTGAGAATGATTTGAATTGCTCGAGATACACCAAATGGGTGTAGGGCAAAGCCAAGCGCACCAAACCCTACTCAAGGACCAAAGGTGAATATCACTACTAGAAGAGCTACTACAAGCACTCAAGCTTACGCGACTCCCTTGGAGGCCATTCGGCGCAAAGAACCTCAAACAGGAAAAAAGCTATCCTGTTGCGTGTCAACAAAAAGAAGTATTGCAAGAAAATATGGGGCTAGTCAAAGAGTTCCAAGGAGAGATTGAGTTTCTCAAAGAGGACACACACGAAAGAAATGAAGCCAGAGACATCCCAAGTGTTAAAGGGTCTGAGAGGGATGAATTTCATGAAGTTTGCTGACTTTTACGCCTTGAAAGGGTCATTTTGTTGCTTGGGCAATGGCTATCGCATCAGATCAAAGACCTCGTGCTTGGCGCAAAGTAGAGACCTAAAAACACACAAATAAAAGAATACGATTGGGAAACATTGGTTGATGCTTATCTAGATGGATGGTTAATAAATAACATTTTGGTAGACACAGGCATAGAAGTCAACATTATTATAGTTGATACATGGAATAAGATGGGGCACTCCACACTCCATCCATCTCCACATGTCATGTTCATGCCAAAAAAGACTCGTGCACTACCCATAGGTGTTTTGAACAATGCCATCATCAACATTATGGGGGTAAGATTCAAAGAGGACTTCGAAGTCATAGAATTGGGTGAGGCAAACAATTTCCTAGCACCCCTTGGCAGACCTTGGTGTTATGTGAATAATGCAGACTTGAGCTTCAAGAAATGCTATATAAGTTTTACGAATGACTCTCAACAAGTGGTCATTCCACCAAACAACAGTCAAGGGCCACCATACGTTGAACCTGTCGAAGATAAGGAAGACTTGAACCATATTTACAATATCAAGGCAGAAGTTTGGGGCATTTCAACCCAATCCAAAGAGTACTTTACTGGGATCACGCACATTTAGTTATAGACATGACAAGTGCAACTTGTGAGAACTAGGTGCACAGTTCTTATGAACTGATTGCGCGAAATTGTAGTGTTGTAAAGTCAAACGAACGACAATGAACAAGTGTAAGACCAAAACCTAAAATGATAGCAAGGCGAAGGAAATATTCAGCACTTCCTACGAGAGATGAAGGCCTATATGTCGTCAGAGAAGGCGCGCATCTATACAATGGTATACACTGTACGAGGAACTGCACCAAGATGGTGGACAACTCACCGTCCATTTTTGGAGTCGTGGGAACAACTTTAAGAGGTCATGCACGCTAGAATTGAACAAACTAACCATGCACACAAGTTACCAAGCTCCAGTGGACTTAATAAACTTGCCTTGTGGGTGCATAAGTTCTACTATTCCCTACGCATTTGGGCACGTGCTTGGTATGTAAACTATGAAGCGCGGAGGGAAATAGCTAAATGGGAAGAGTTGAAAACTGTCCATACCTTCACTTTCACCTCTCGCACACCAAGTCTACACTAGTCCCTACAGTGACTTCGAGGCACAATATTGAGAGATGATGTTGTATGGGAGGAGTGCAAGCTTGAATTGCGCAAAGAAAAATGAACAACATTGCCCAAAACATTTGAAGAGCGCAGTACAAACATCGACTTCAATGAGGAAAATGAGGAAATATCACTGGCAAGAAACTGGAAAATGAGGAAATGGTTCGTTAGATAGAAGAAGCTCAATCAAATCATCTCAACATAGAGACCTCCATTGGCCCACGCGTAGTGGATAAAAAGGAATCAAGCGATGAGAATATAGTGAGCCACTAAAATCAATCAAGGTTGATATAGGCACGGGGGAGGTGCCTAAGATCACGACCTAAGGGGACTATTGGTCAGAGGCAGAAATAGCAAAGATCACAAAACTACTATGCGACTACCGAGACTTATTCCCGGGCAACTACAAAGAGATATCAAATTAATTAATTAATAGATGGAGCCAAGTCGATGTGAAAAAGACCATACAAAATGAATCCAAACCTACACACCAAAGTGAAGGAAGAAATTGACAATATATTGGCCGCGAGAGTAATAGTCCCCATTGAAAAATACGAATGAATAAGCCCTATAATAAAGCATAAAGAAAGATGGGCGCTTTAGAATATGTGGATTATTGACAACTCCACGCAGTGTGTGTTGTATATCCTTTTCCAATGCCTTTTACAAAAGAAATTTCAAGAGTTATAGGTATGAGATACACACATTCATGGATGGGTTCTTCGGCTGCCACCAAGTTCAAATAGTTAAGGATCGCCACAAGACAACTTTGGCAACGGAATGGGGATCCTTTGCTTACAAAGTTATGCCCTTCAGGCTAAAGAATACGCCTGTAGTATTCTCACGCATCATGGTGGCTGCATTTAAAAACTTTATCTTAAAGTTCTTGCAAGCATATTTGGACGATTAGACTATCTACAACCTCGTCAAAGACCATTGTGAATGTTTGTGATTAATGTTTGAGCGTTCCTGACACCTACAAATATCCGTAAATCTTAAGAAGTGTGTCTTCGTGACTCCTTTTAGGATGTTGCTTGGGCACATAATATGCAAAGATGGACTTCAAGTTGACCCGACGAAGATTGCAGTTATTGTCCAACTTGAAAGTCCATAAACACAAAGGGATGTGCGTGTGTTCCTTGGACATTACGAATACTATAGGAAGTTCATAGAGGGGTATGCCTCCAGAGAAGTTATTAAGAAGGAAAAGAATCTTTGAGTGGACTGACAAGCAACAAAAGACCTTTGAAGAATTGAAGGAGAAATTATCAAGTGCACCGATATTACAATTCTTGAACTGAACAACCTCATTTTGTGTGCACATTGGCACATCTGGCTCGATAACCGATGTCATTTTAGCACAACCAGGTAAGGATAACTTGGATCACTCTATTTCCTTTGCTAGTCCAAAGCTAACGCCAACGGAGCAAAACCATACGACCATGGAGCGCAAAGGGCATTCAATGGTATATGCACTATAGAAATTCAAACAAAACCTATTGTATACTCCATTTGTTTTCTATACAAATCAGATGGCGCTGAAGTACTTGGTGAATAAGGCGGTTTTACATGGATGAATAAGGCGGTTTGACATGGGCACATCTACCATTGGATTATTTTTTTTCAGGAATTCCAATTCTCTGTGGTGGTAAAGTAGAGAAAGAACAATACAGGACCAAATCACCTACCGCACGTTAACACTAGCTATAGACACTCAAATTTAGTAATTCTACTCTTTGACAATGTTAGTCTTGACATAGCTCTCTTGCTCAAAGAAGTGCACTTTACCCAGTTTCATCCGATACATCCCTAGGTCTCTTGTTTAGCTTGTTTGGTCATACACACTTATATATCGATAGCTTCTAAGAATTGAATGCATGAAATCCAATAAGAAGCCCTATTGGTCAGCTTCCAAGACTCACACTTCAGATTGCCCCTCTAGGGTCAAAAATGTACAACAGGGTCAGAAACGTCCATACATTGTTGACCCTAGTGTATGGTTTTGACCTTACTCACTTTGATCCCAAACTTTCGGTTGCACATTATTCTTTGGGTCATTTACTCCTCAATCGGCCTTTGTAACTTAAATCACCTTCGGAAGCATTTATAAACTAGTGAAACTCACCTCATTTCGTACCTAGCACTCTTATGGACTCCTATTGCAAAAGCTAGCACAAAAGGCACCCAAAGCTCCCTACACTTCATAAATACCTCTGCACATTCATTGGCGCAGCACCATCTACAAGTCCGAAGCTTCCCGCTAGGTTTAAGGGAATGCTTCCCACATTTTCAAGCACTCAAAGTCACTCAAGTAATTTGCAAGAGAGAAACTCAATTCAAGCTTTATCAAAGAAAGGATGCTAAATCTGATTGCACTATAGCTCAATATCACATGTTAGGTGGAGAATGGCATGCGGTTTGAGGCCTCTTTGGAGTAGTGCCAACATCGGTGATGCACAGGAGTGCCTCAAACCCAACTAATGTTTGTTTTGCAGGAATTCTCATCCATGGTTAGGGTTTGAAAGATTGAGCAGAGTATTTGACTGACAGTGACTGATAGAGAGCGACAAATATATTCGAACAAGCTACAAACCCAGAAAGTTACAAATCATAGTTTTGAACAGGGTCAAAACCGTACGGACGTTCCTGCCCCTATTGTATGGTCTTTCCCAGGAGAATCTTCAAGTCACAGTTTTAATATTGAAGCACTCTCAGGTTCATATCTCCCTGTTCCATCATTCAAATCACCCATATTAGTCCAGAATCATCTGTAATCAGCTAAGTGCACTCAATCCCTTATGTTTGCGAACTTGTATTGTATTGTGTACATTTGTTGCAAGTATTAATGCGTTATTATAATATTGAATGATTGATGTTGGAAGTTAATTAATCATCTGTGGCTTCTATTTCATTCCTTTTTAGTTATAGGTGTAAATCTTAATCAAATTTAAAAAGAGTGAAAACACTAGCGAGGAAGTGCAAGATATTGAAGAAGGAATGTAAGATGCATAATCGCTCAAGATTAAGAGCGTGCCATATGAATTGAATGATATAGTTCCTTGGAATTGTGCCTGAGCATTGGAATGCTCAACGAAGGAAGCAACTACCAGTAAAAGCATCACCATACCAGATCATCAGTGGGATTTTGTACAAAATGGGATGGGATGAAGTATTGCACAGGTGCGTAATGGATCATGAATAGCAAGAAAATCTCATAAAAGCGCATTAAGGCATCACGAGTGGACACCATGCCAAAGATGCGACAAGAAAAATATTGACAGTGGGATTGTGGTGGCAAAATGTTTTCCAAGATGCCAAAGACTACGCTCAATGATATGATCATTGTCAACGCATAGGGAAGCCCAGTAAGCGAGATGAGATGCCTTTGCACCCAAACCTTGTCAATGAACCTTTTGAAAAGTAGGCTATTGATTTCGTCGGCCGAATATACCTACTGCGTGGAAAACAGGCATGAGGTATATCATTACGGCCACTGATTTTCTCACCCGTTGGGCAAAGACCACAACAACTAAAGATTGTATTACCGCAACAGCCACAAGGTTCCTTTGGGAAAGCATAATAAGTCATTATGGGCGTCCATTAAGTCTAACAAGTGATAGGGGAACTCATTTCTTGAAACAGACAATGCACATCTTGCCCCCGAATTTCATGATTGCGCATCAGAAGACTACACCTTACCATCCGCAAGCAAATGGAATAGTGGAGGCATTTAATAAAATCTTGAGTAATACACTAACTGAAATATTCGACATCAGAAGAAAAGATTGGGATGATAAAATATTAATAGTTCTTTGGGCCTATAGAACAACTTAATAAACGCTAAAACAAAGCGACTCCTTTCCAGTTGGTGTTCAGCGTGGAAGCAGTGTTGCCAATGGAACTGATGGTACCATCACTCAGGATAACGCACATAGCAAATTTGGATCACAAAGACTCTTTCACAAAATGCCTTCCAGCCTTGCTAAATTGAGATGAGAGGCACGTTCTCGATCACTAGAGTCAAAGCGTGGAAAAGGTGAGACAAAATGCATGGCATGACCGCAATATAAAGAAAAAAGTATTCACATAGGGTGTTCTAGTTCTTTTGAACAACGCCAAGTTTGTAAGCCATTCCGAGAAACTGAAAAACACATTGGCTAGAACCATATGAAATACATGAAATCTTTCCCACAGGAGCATGTAAATTGAAATATCTCAATGGAGATCTACTAGCAAGTCACTTCAATAGGAGTAGGCTAAAACCCTACCATCCATGAAGGTCCTCTTTGTAATAAATAAGGCGTATGCCACAGGATTAGAGTAAGCTAATAGGAATTTCAATAGTTTTGAAATGTTACATTTTCTTTTGTTGTAATAAGTGTGCATGTTTAGCACAATGTTAACCCTCAGGTTTGTACTACAATGGTTTACATATGTTTTGAAGTACTTTTACTACGTTCAACTGAAATAGCTTTTCTCATTCTTTTATGTGCTATCAGCTAACAAGATGGTAACATTTTGGATAAAACTCACGCAGAGGACTGTGCGCAATATTAGTGTGGGGTGGAAAAGTACGATGGTTTTAGATGCTTGGAATTAAATGCGGTGGGTTCAAAGGAAAAGAATGGTACCCCCAAAATACAACACATACTTGTAACTTGTTCTTAAGTACAATAGGTAAGAGATGATGGACAAAAGATGGAATGGTTGGAGCACGCGAGAAAGGAAATAGAAGAAAAAAGTGTGTGCAAGAAAGCTACAGGGCAAGGAAGAATGCATAGGCAAAAGATCCGCTAACCGCACAAGGGATGCAACGCAGCCCAGGAACATAGGTAAGAAGTATGGGTGGGCGCGCAAGGAAAAGTAACACAGAAAGTCCACGTAAATTGCGGTGCACACATGCATATAGATGATGTCA
Source organism: Taxus chinensis (assembly GCA_019776745.2). NCBI lineage: Eukaryota > Viridiplantae > Streptophyta > Pinopsida > Cupressales > Taxaceae > Taxus > Taxus chinensis. The sequence continues at coordinate 325,650,984 of CM034156.1, read as the reverse complement.
TCACCCACTTAAGACAAATTTGAAATCACAAAACATAAGGGAACTGAAATGGGATACACCTAGCAACCATTCGGTAATAAATGCAGAAGATGGCGAGTTGAAAGCTTGCTCATGCGAGAGAATTAAATATGACTAGACATTCCAATTTTGGAAGGGTATAAATAGAGCGGAGTTCATTTACAACTCTTGTATTTTTTGCGAATTCGAGCTCCAGCGAAAAACAAGAAACGAAATTTGCATAGGATTTCAAAGCGCAAAAACATATAGCTTCCGCCATTCCTGGAAATTTCAAGCTCGTATAGGTGAAGAGTAGAAAACACCAAGGAAATTTTGGGTTGTCGGTTGTTCGTTTTCGGCCGCCATTAATGTGGGGGTCCAGCTTTTTCGACATAACAAGGAGTTTTGAGGTCCCAAATCACCCAAGAATGAACCAGCGAGGGTTCATAACCAACCGATCTTTGGAAAGAGGTATAGTTGGGGAAACACACACATATGGTGCATCAACGTTGGACGAGGAAGTGGAAAGAATCATACAAGAGGCACTTCTTCCGCAAGAACGAGAAGCAAACATGTGCGCACAATGATTCCTAGCACGAAGGCGAAGGGAAAGGCTAAAACCACTGTGCTTATTACCAACATGTTCTCAAAAATGCAGTACCCTGACTCAATGTTGCGCGACAAAAATTGGAATTCCATGGTTACAATGTGCAAAATCAAAGACTTCAACCGTGCGCAAGGCTTGGAGGCAACGCTGGTCCAAGACTATATGAAGCAACGGATAAGAAGACCGCAAATGAAGGGATCATCTTTGATGACAGCATCAAGTGCATGTTTGAAAATGTTGGGGTATTGCAGCTTTTCGAGCTGCCTTATTTTGGGAAGCCGATGGAGCTTATCCAATTCCTTCTCTCGTGTGTACACAAGGATTACTTCTATTTTTCGGACAAAGAATGAGACTCGCATCCTCTTGCATCAATTAGGCCACTGGCATAGTATGTACTGGAGAAGACCTTGGCCTCGCCTTGCGTAATGAAAAGGACGTAGAGAAGACATGGGAAGAATTGAAATATAACAAAGGAGGGCGCACCTTCATCATCACAAACACTGTTGATCTGGCAACAAGGGTTGCAACACGCCTAATCAGTTCTAAGCTAGCGAGATCCAAGAGATGAATTGATGTCAACAAAAAATCCCTATATATCACGCACCAAATGGCAAAGGGGACATGCTACGATATTGCCCAGTACAATGTTGAGAGCATTAAGGCTGACGCAGAATTAACGCATATCGTAGGAGGGAAATTCTCTTGGGACCCGATTCTAATCCTCCTAGTCTTCAATGAAATTGGTGTGCCAGAGGGAGAAGGGGAAATAACATGGAAGTTCCCTATGGAAGACAATTCCCCGGCCGCACAATATAAAGAATATCTCTGCACATCCATTGTCACAAAGGCTTATAAAACCAGGCTGAACAATTCCTTATGGCAGCCTTTGCGGATGAATGACACGTACCCAGGCTCCTCCCAGACATGGTAAAGGGACAAGCTCAATTTGCGGTCATGCAACATTACTCCCTCATACGCATTGCTATGACTGACAAGAGCATGTCGCCATGGGCCAAGCTCTCATTTGGGTTCATTTTTGAGTATTGTGTACAATCTGTAAATTGGATTAAGAATGTTGTTAAGATAGATATCAATGTAATGCACGTCGATGCGGAAACCCATCTACTGCAAACAACTTATGTATATCCGGGGAAGAGCGCATATTTTGAGAAACAAGAGATTGATCTCTATGACATCTACCCACAACATATGATTGTGGTGAATAATCAAGTGTGTCGACTTTTTTATTACTTAAAGTTCAACAAGAAAGATGAGGCAAGGGAACCACAGGTTGAAGAGGAGGAAAAGGAGTTGTGCACCCCCAAAAAGAAGGGATTGATAAAGTAGAAGGCAAAGAACAAGCCCCTGAACATACCGCCTAGGCTATCGGAACAAGCCAAACGGGGAGGAGAAGAACAAAAAGATTCCAATGAGATTGCACTTGAGACGTGGAGGAAAAGGATGCATAAAACAAGTGAACATGTCGAAACCTCTGAGCACATGGAGATATACTCCTGTAGAGCAAGTGGTGACCGGCTCCAAACACATTTTGGAAGAACGACCTGACTCCTCACAAGTGCATGAGTTGGTACAACCCACATAAGGCCAAAAACTAGAAAAAAATGAAGTCGGGCGCACGCGTGCAAGGAAGAAAAAGGTGAAGAGGAAGAACGACAAGTTAAAACCCCAAGGGCGCCTACCCCACCTTAAAGTCCTGAGCATGACGGAGTTAAGGGGAATGAAGGTAAAGGCACCAAAGATTCTAGTGTGGGACCTAGCTCGCCTCTAAAAGAATCCCCTGTGCTATTCAATTTGGAAGGAGAGAAGGATGAAGAGCAACATGAAGAACATGCACGAGAAAGGGACAAGGAAAGACATGAAGAACGCACAAGAGACCAAGGAAAAGGAAAGGATAAGGACCCTAAGATAGAGGAGGATGAGACATCAAGCGAAAATAATCCAACACAAACTCTCAGCGCTCGATTCCAAACAAGGAAAAATGACTCGACACTGCTCTTTTGGGAACATATGGAGCCCGCCAGCACAACCTCAAAGACAAGGAAGTCAATGTCCTTTACTATGGATGTGTAAAAAAGATGAGCCACAATTATAGGTTCCATCTTACAACCTACACACACCACCAACAAAGGTTGTGTAACAACTAAAGGTAGCCTTTGTGGACACCGATCAAATGATAGAGATGTAGGCTGGGGACGCGCTACTCAAGATAGCTGGAGAGCTTGTGTGTCAAAACCTATCTGACAGCATCAACCTGAGAGCACAAACAACCCGCATAAACCAATTGAATAAAGAATTGAAGCCTGAGAAGAGCAAATTCACAATAGCACAAAAGAAGAACAAAGAGTTGCTTAAGAAGCACACAGCCACAGATATCCAGGCCATGAAGTTGTGCCAAAGAATTTGTTTGGAGGACACCAACCTCATGGTAGGAGTGGCATTTGACCAAGAAGATTGAATTTCCAAACTTGAGGTCTTAGTGGGGCTGCTCCTAAAGCAAAGGCAAGATGATGGTAGGGCACACGCGCACTGTACGCACCTAAAAATTACATAGTGCAACACCTAACGAAATACGTCTCCAATGATGCTAGAGCTACTTCCAAGACGAGAACCTTAACCAAGCCTTTTTGGTTTGCTCCCGAGCTTCCAAGCAGTTTTTCAAATGCAAATTGCCCACGGCATTGGTGGCGGTTTGTAACCGCCCCTAATGCCTTAGCGGCAGTTGCGCAACCGCCCCTCTGGAAATAGGGTTGGTTCTGTCACTGCAGAAAGCAAAACAAAAAACTCGTGATTTTAAATGCATGTTTTGATTGTGATTTGCTTTTCTCTGAGTTAGCTGAGTCAAATTTGCCAAGAAAAGGCTCCATTGGATTCATCTTTGCTTTCTCCTCCCTTCTTGCTAAAAATAGCGTGTTGATTTCTTCTCCATTTGTTGAGTCATTCCCTTCTGTTCGACATGTGTTTTCTGACTTCTCCAGCAGCTTACAAATACTCCTGATTTGGTTGTTTCATGGGTTGGCGATATTATGTTTTGGGAGGTGTTTAGTTGCTGAATTTTGAAGAGGCTCTTGTTTAGAAATCCAGTTCGCTCTCTTGCTTCCCTATTGCTCACATTCCAACCATTATTCTTCATAACAGACCAGCCAGCCTGCTTTCTTAATTTCTTACTGCCAGTCATTGTTTTGCTCACCCAGATCACTTGGATTTTGCACATTGGAAGGAGCTTGAAGCTGAGGAGACAAAAAAGACATCGCTAACAACATTGGGACAAACTACCACAACACTATAGTGACCAGATCAGGGATGTATTTCAATTGCTTCTAAGTTTTAATATAGGTTTTGTTTGAAATCTGAAAAATTAATCAAGTTGTTATTTAGAAAGGAAGATATTGTTACTTCCTTTGCACATATGTTGTATTTGCATTCATTTATTTCTTCTGACATCTATCATTGATAATCACTTCCCAACCTATCCCTATGGATTTTCTTTAGGAAAGATTGGAGATAGAAGAGAAGAAGCCTTGGAATCTTTTGGCATTATTTATACTTTTACTTAGATTAGACGCAATTTTGCCATGGAAGCTTTGCACAGGAAATAGGAAAAAGCTTCTAAGAAGCTTTCCCTCCTGACAAGTTTGAGACAGCAACTTTGCTGCAGGAAGATTCATTTTCATAGAGATTGAATGATATATCTGTATCACTGAAAGCTCTCTCATTAGATTTAGTACTTAAAATACCCCTGAAACAAAGGAATAACTACATTTAGTTGTTACTTGTTTAGTTTTATTTTAATTAGAAGTAATTAATTACTTCTAGTTCATTTATTTATTTATTCAAGTTGTACACTTGCTTTATCTCGTAAATAGACCACAAAGACAAAAATATTAGTTAATTAAATAGCTCAGATTTGTTTCTTTTAAAAGCCCCTTTGAAAATACAAAAAGAATTAAAGTAGTCTTGTTTGTTTTATTCGAGTAATTAATTGGAAAACTTAGTAAGTTGATAAGAGTAAACACGTCTTTCTTTCATTTTATTTAAATTCTTTCCTAATTATTTGTTCATCACTAGAACTCAACGTAGATTAAAAATCAAAAGCAAAACAACAAACCTAACTATTAGGAATTCACGCTACCAGTTCATAGCCTTTAACTCTCCTTAGTTATTCAACTGGTTCTTGCCCTCACTCACGAGTTGATGTCCACACATGACTATTTCCGGTAAACCTCAACCTCGTAGGAGAATTCACGAACCCATCAAAAACCCACTGGATATTGATGAATATCAGGGAGACATAGACTTAGCACTACATGCGTTAGTCTGCTACTATACTCCTTTCACCCCACAAATTATCATCCAATTTGACGCTCTAAACGAGCAATTACCCGTGGGTAAATAATTTTGGGCCGACCAAGCAAACCATGTCAAAAACCTAAATCTTTAGTTTGCTCCTATATTGCCCATATTCATGCATGACCCTCTTTGCAGAGGAATATTTAGAGATGAACAAGCATTTCCCAAGGGTTTGTCAGCCCAACCGAAGCATCTTCAATCTAATTGACATATATCAAGTTTTGCGAGCAACAATTATCCTCGATCGTAGTATCCTGCGCTCAGAGATAGGAAGAGCTCTCGCTTTCCTTGACGAGCAAGTTTCACACTTGCAAGTTGATCGATGAGAATAGCTCATCCATTGGATCTCAACCATTGGTCATTCCCACCTTTACCGCATTTACCATTTCCCATTCCTCCACATCCATCCCATCTTCCATAAATCGGTTGCCTCGGCCCGACCTCGAGAAGTCGAGCGCACAAGAACACCTATGTCATGTTTCCTGTGTACATGCACCAATTAGTTAAAGAGGAGCGAGACAAGCCCCAGGCCCTCTACATGGAGAAATTGAAAAAATGCGGAGACTTAGCAGTTAAGCTAAGTGAAAAAGCTGCATATGCTAATAAAGTAATTAAGGACTTCGCAAAACAAAATAAAATTACTGAAGCGCATACCCTCCATGAGCACCAAAAGCAGAATGCCTTGGATTTGCAATTTTATATGGTTTACAAGGTGGAAGAGATAAATTGCTACAGGACATCGAGGATTTGGAGGAAGAGATGAGTGCTAAGAAGGATAAAATCAAGCAGCGCCTCCCAAATCTTAAAAAGCAAACATTCAAGGAGGCAAGCGCACTTAATCAAGTGAATGTTGAGGCAAGGAAGGCACCAAACTAAATGCAAGCAAAGGCCCAAGATCCCCAAAAAGATACTAAGGCTTGAAGGCGTGGCTAGACAAGCTAGGCCGACTCCTACAAACCACACTCACCAAGTGGAAAGGTCATGAGGATCACCTGGGCAAGGAGGCACCAGAACTTTTTGTGGAAATCAATAAAGAGTTACCCAAGGGTGGGCAACTAAGCTAGTGTGGGGTAATGTTGAGCCCCAATTTTGTCGAACAAACCCAAGTTTTGGCTAAGTATTTCCTCCTTCGGTGCATAAGGCACTTTTGCATAGGTGTGTGCACCTTTAGGAAAGTTTTTGGGATGGTGCGCGTCTTTAAACATCTCTAATGGAACCCAACCCACGCACACGAAAGCTAAAGAGAAGACCATGTTTGGCGCACATGGCTTTGGCAAGAACTCCTATCATCTCGGCCACAAGGAAACAAGGGCATATGGTCAGGGTCCACACGCAAGAGTTTATGAGGAGCACTAGTCAAGGAAAAGAAAAGAAAGAGTTAACTAGCAGTGGTGGACCTCTTGCATGATGAAGGAGAATCATTGGCACACACAACTACAATTCATTGATGGTCTCCACGAAGTTGAGATGTAACATTCCCGTTTTAAGACACTAGAACAAGGGGAAAAAAAAATTTGATAACATTCTCTGCTCTAAATTACGTAATTTAGAACACATGTTTCAAGTTTTAATAATTGTTCTCTGTTCTAAATGACGTAATTTTAGAACACGCAATGCTTTTTAAACCAATGTTCTTTGTCCGCATATTCATAATATGGAACACACATTCCATGCCATTCAATCATATAACAGATAACCATATGCTACTGTAATGACTCGAAGAACTACCGATCTCCCATTTCATGGCTCGGAGTTTCATCGATCTCTCATTTCATGACTCGGTTACTTACCGATCCTTCATGTTAATCCATGCATTGTATACTAAGTATAGTTGGTTCCCTTTACTTTGGTCAAAGATTCTCACATGCTTAGCATGATCATATTCCTAGACGTCATACTCGTCAATGGAATACGTCCTTCACCCCACTTCATCTGTTACCTAGAATGGTCTTTTCTGACTTTTGTCAGTACTCTTGTCCAAGGTTGAACTTTAACCCAAGATAACAATATGAAAGAGTATAGAGAGGCACTCGTGATGACTAAAGGTACGCAGACATACCTCGTCGACTCTAGTCGACTGTGTGTGTCTAGTTACCTTTAGTCTTCGCGAGTCACTCCGTATACAAGGTCATATTCCTAACTTGGTCCAAGGTAAAACTGAGGTCAAGTCCAAGCTTATATAAACCTAGATCCGATTCGGAAGGGTGTTGCAACATGTCAGCTACGACATTGTGTCGTCATGAAGGCCCGGCCTTCATGAAGACACCATATTGCAGCTGGTGTGTACCAACATCCTGCAGAATCCTTCCGTCTAGGGTTACATATCCAGCTAAAAGTTTGATTATATTCTTATCTTTATTATTTTTAAGAATAAGTTTCAACAACCTTGCTGATCCTTTAACCTCGTAGTTCATTACAGTTGCATTGCTAGGAATGACTTGAATTGTCTCGTAGCTTAATATACATTCACTCCTCCTTACCGAAGGATTGCATATTCCTTTCTTGGTTCATTAATTAAAGTTTCAGACTTACAGTCCACTACCGCTTAACGAAGTAAGATTAACTTACTAAGCTTAATCGAATTCATTCGCAACTAATTTTAAATTCAAGTTTCCTTTACATTAGACGTCATTTGAATGAGGTCTATTTTCCAAATGAATGTATTCATTTATTTGCAATTACCTTACTTCAGTTCAAGGTTTGTTAAGAGGAGATATGATTCCTCCTTCCGAATATCCCTTGGGCAAGACACCCCAAGGAGTATTAATGAAATCTGAATACAAAATTCATTTGTCCTTTCCTTAGTATTCATTAGTTTAGAATCCAATTCCAAATATTATGTATACAAGAGTTCATATGTATCTTACTCTTTTACTAATGTCAATTAAAAATCCATATTGACCTAAGTATTAATCAATTGCACATTTCAACTTAGAAGTTGTATTCAAGTGAAGAGTAGACGTTATATCCTTTTAGATCTAACAGCCATCATTTGAATAAGTACAAATTTAACGAATAAGAATATGTTCTCGATTATATTTCAACAATTCAATAATGGTGCAGCATTTACAATAACACACTATTCCTTCTCTCATTCCTCGAGATAAAATATATACATTTTACAAGTCCAAACAGCCGGACTTCATTCATGCCAATCAGCATTGATAACTCAAAAGAAAGAAGAATACAACTTTTCCTTTTTCCATTTCCTTCGAGAAGAATAATAAAATCTCAGAAAAGATCCATCCTTTAGTTAATCAAATGAAGCATCATAAAATAACATGTCTTCATTATTACTCACGGAATCCATCTGCAAAATTTACTAGCACGGGTCAGTTCATCGAACTGAGCATGTTAAGCACTTATCATTAAAATGAAGTGCTCTTGACTAACTGTCTCAATAAAAGAACTCTGCTTTTATGAAACGTCCCGTAATTGAGATGGACATCACCTAAGAGTTAAGTACCAATAAGGATGAACAATTTAAACAACCATGTATCAATAAGTAGCATCAAAATCAGACAGTACTATTAACTAACTCCTCAAAATAATTTCAGCAAACACGCAATAATTTATCCCCATTTTCTTACTATTTTGTCATGTCCTCTTCTAGTTGACATCTCTCAGAGCACAGGATTAGCCTATTATGCGACCCTCGTAGGCTGATAGGCTGGATAGGGGGTCATGTTGGAGCTTGGCTCAGTTTCAGTTGGCAGTATTTGATCAGTTGGCTTTCGTTCGGGCTCGTTCGGACACTTTTAGCCTGAATTGCTATTTTTAGCAGTATTCAACACTCAGCGAGGGACCCCTGCTATTTTTAGCAATACGGATTGATCACGTGCAGAATCACTTCAGTGTTCGTCAGCTTCAGACGGTTTGTGCATCGGGTATATATCGAGAGAGATATTAATATTTAATTGATTTAATTAAATATTAATTGTGGGAGCATTATAATATAAAGTTATAATATTTTATTATAACTTAAGTGATTTCAGTGAAGGGGTCGCCCATCATCAGAAAAGGGGCCATTTTTGATGAGTATATTTTATTATTAAAATTTTGTTGGAGACTATTGAAAGATTAAAATTAAAAGTTCGAATTATTTTTAATGATCCCCTATTATTGAGGAATTCGCACTTTTCATGAGTATAAGCCATTTGCTTGGGAATGAAAAAGGGGGATTATTTTTGGGGAATGAAAAATTGATCAAGTCTTGAGCAGAGCACAGGAGCCTAGGGTTTTAGTCTCAAAACATTGGGGAACGAGCCATCTCCAGTGAGTGCGATTCAGAGGGTGTGAAATATCATCCGATTTATTGCCAGGCAAAGGAATTTCTTCATCCAGAAGAAATTACAGAGCTTCACATTGATTCAAATTACAGGGTCTTGGATAGCAAATTGTCCAGAGGGGTTTCTTGCATCAAGGCACCAACTTCCATAAGATCTGGAGATCCAGAGAATAGCCGTACCCTTTATTTATTATTTGCTTCTGTTCACAAGGCTGTAAGGTACAGTACCAGGCCGTACCATCATTTAAAAAAAAGTGAACCTTCAAGAGCAAGCAAAGCCCTTCCATCTCTTCAGTCTATCACCATTGATAGAGGTGCCTATACATCGGGCATTGTTCTGAGACATCTGACAGAGGGAGAAAAGGTTATTCATTGCTGCTGTACCAGATCAAGGGTTTTTTCATTTATGCTGCAAATACCAGGTTCTTCAATAAAAATCATTGTCTTTTATATTGCATGTTAGTGGATCTAAATTGTAATCATCTCAGAAAATTGATAAAAAAAAGACTGGCATCCCTATTAGCAATAGAATCTATCGTTTCAGATTTGATTTATTTTTATAGAATTTATTCTCTATTTCTTGCAAAATCGTATTATTGCATTTGTGCCCAAAAACTGCAAAAAAAAACAAAAACACGATCAGAATCAGAATCAGGGGGAAACCAGGGTTTCTACATATTTCCTTCAAAAAACGAAAAGAGTTCATTCCAGATTTAGACAAATATTACAAAGAATATTTTCTCTAAATAATCTCATATTAGAAGCATTTGTAAGAACTGATATAAATATAATACTGTTTGAATGCAATCACTGTCAATTCCATTCCATCATTGTAAATGGGATTCATAAAATGAATTGACTAGAAATTTAAACAGAACTCTTCACCTTTATACTACTCACTTGATTTCAAACAATTCAAATGCAGAAGAGAGAGGCACTCATACACCATGACAACAACCTATGTCACTTTTCAGAATACAACAGCATAGTACTCATCCAATTCAAGGAGGGAAAAACAGTAGATAAAATGCAATCGATTACACCTGAAGGCAGTCGCAAGTTGATTCAATATCCTATAATAGAAATTTAAATAGGATAAGCAAAGAAAAGAAGTATTACTACCAGTTACCTATTCAATAATCCCTTTCATTTAATCACAACTGAACTGGTCGATCTTATGCAAGAAGAGATAACAACTAGAGATAACAGTCAAGGAGAGAGAAATTAAAAGTCAATAATTGAATGAAAGGAAGGAGATTCGCATTACTTCTTCCCAATACATAGCCAAACATCAAACTATGACGTGCAGACCTGTTATCAGTAGGGTAATTCTTCCCACGCCAAACTGTTACAGTCCTAATAGGTTACTAACTACCATTCAAGGAAAGTATTCAAGAATTCATTTTGCATCTGACCCGCAAGTATCAATAACAACTGAACTTTCAATTGCAATCGTTTCCATTAGTTATATTCACTGAAAATAGACACATCCATCCAGGTATAAAACGAGTAAGAGTATACAGCAAGGCAACATGATCCCAATTTCACTGGAATAAATAAAGAAATAGTTTTTCAACCACAAGAGTAAGGGATCTACTCATGTTCAGTTTCAATGAAAACAACGAAGAAGTTTAAATCCGCAGATTTTATATATATCTATCATTGAGTTCAAAAAAGAAATAAAAACTGTACGCTCTACCCAATCCATCAAATAACCAGGTTACTCTGTCCCAGGTTCGATAAGAATTTGTTTCCAAACAGTCATTCATGGGTACCAAAAACAAAATAGGAGGAACATTGTATCGTTTTAGATCAAGCAATGTAAAGACGATACGATAAATCTATTGTTCCTAAAAGAATTCACATCACCATACACTGTAATACGGCAAGGAAGAACAGTTCACACAAAAAGTCCTGCCAAAGCATTCACACGGATTCCATAACCTTTGAACACACAAAACTCCGAAAACAGTATACACATCACTGTTGCCTGCAGCGAGTTCAAACCACAAAAGACAACAAAACCGAATACCCATTACTTTCGAAATCAAAACAGCAGAGATGAAATCCATCTTCAGTTACTATTTCAACAAAGATCATCCATTTACTCATGCATGCATCAAGAAAATACCCAAATCGCATCTTTTCCAAACAACAACTCAAGCAAAAGATCACATCTAAACATATCAACATATTTTCACAAGAACACGCATTTATAAGAGTACAGTTCTTTTAATGAAGACGTTTAATAAAGAGCATAACTGTTTAAAGAAAAGAGCCTAACATGCTTGTATAATTTCTTGTTAGCTCGTGGAAGGTCACAGCCGAGCTTCTCCAGAGTTTCTTCCCTCCAAACAACGTTAATCAACCAGATCTCTCAACTGCTTCCACATTTCCACAGGCCCAGAAACCACTCGGAGGCGGTCAAAACAACAATGGCCGAAAAACAAACTTGCAGGTTCGCCAAAGTGACAAAATGCAGAGCAAAAACCCGAAACCCAAATGAATAACAATAACTCACAAAAAAATCCTCTTTCCTCTTTCCTAGGCGGGCTGGTTGCCAAAACCAAGGCCAATAAATGCATTGAATGCATTTTCTCCCTCTTTCTCCACGCCACCGCCGACTCAGATTTGGCGAGTTCTTTCTTATAAATTTGCATGTAATTCAAATTTAGTTGTATTGCTAGTTAGATGCCTCTAACTTCTTTGCTCCCACCAAACTTGGCGTTTAAAACTACAAGGACTGCAATTAAAGTCCTTCATTTAAGTTTAAACCTTACCCCTTATCCTCCCACTTGACATGTATCCATAGGTTCGTTTTAGGACTAGCAATAGTTTAGGTCACAATTTAAATAGTTAGGTTTCCTTCTAGGTCGTAGGTCCTTAGGATTCACCTTAGGTTAGTTTATAAACCTTTAAAATTAAAATCCATGCAGGATAAAATATTATTTCATAGGTTAACATATAACCCTTATCCATTCCACAATAGGTTCCTAGTAGGTTTTACCGCCTGAGGCTTAAAACCAATATAGTGCAGGACATTCCATCCCAGGCCAAATATATGCCTTAATATCCTTGTATCAACCCCTTTTTCTCTCTTACGCTTTCTAGCGTTACAATTCACATGTATCCAGGAAATCAAACCTTACCATTGGCAGCACGATGCCAAGTATCCCTGTTACCAGGTTCTTTAAAAATTTACAACAATCTCCAAATCAGTTCCAGACTTCATTTTATTTGGAAAGTCAATCGACAAGACGACATTAAAGAAGGCTGAAGCATACCTTGGATCAATGGAATTGATTCAAGGCGTGCTGTCACATAATTATGAGTTCATCAAGTACAAAAGCAATTCTGCAAGTTCTCAACTTTACAAATTACAAAATGTAATGACATCAGTCCCAAGTAAGCAAAGTTACAGTATGCATGAATTCAAAACAGTAATACTTACTCATTGCAAACATGACTTTCAAGGTCAAGGAATACACCTTCACATGACAATTCTCATTTCCACATTTGCAGCATCACAAAAAGAAGTTATCGTAGTAACTGCCAAGATCAAGACGTTACATGAGACAACCATCTAGAGCTCAAAGGCAAGGAATAGTGTCATCTGGCATGCGCATCATCTACTTAACTCTTAGATAACTCTTGGTAGACAAGGCTCAAGGGCCAATGTGACTTCTTGTCAAAATGATGAAGGGCGAGACTCCATCAGTATATATACCCCTTAAGGGATTAGTATAGGGGACTTCTTGAGTTTTTTATTCTTGTGTATGGGTGATCAAAGGGGTTATTCATTGTTGGTTGGATGTAAGTGAGAACATTATAATATGGTAACTGAATTAATACAAGGATCTCATGGTGGTTATGCATTTTATTGGTTGAATGAGTATAATAGTAATGAATTCTCTATGTTTGCACGGACTGATATGATGGAATGTATAATGAATAATTGTAAGCCAAGTAAGTGAAAGCCCATAACAAGCATTATGATGCGGCCAAACCCGACAGGAACCGGTCTGCTCTCGTGCTTCAGGTGAGCGCACTACGTTATGCCTTATGTGATATGTCAATGTAGGGCATTGCATCAATTCGAAGTGCACATTGATAGTGTAGGTTCAAGCACGCGGATCTAAGCTTGTGGAGTAGATACATAGGCGCACAAGCACACTTACCCTCTATTAGTTTACCCATCCACTGTCTTAGAAACCTTCATCTGCCAGTCATATTTATTCAAAATCCTAGACCGACATTCTCCAATTTTCATATCCCTATTTTCATCTCTTACTTTCATGGTTTTTATCTTGGTCTATAAAAAACCCTAAACTTTAAGCCTTCAAATCTTATGTTAATGTGTTCCTTTAGCTAAATTCCTCTTTGTCTTAAGTAGGGAATTTTAAAGGGCATAGATATGTGTGTTGTGATTTGGTAATTCTTTTCAGAGATGGCCTAAGACTGGGGGTATAAATATGGGTACCAATTCGTAGGTCATAAATTTATAAGGTCGATGCCACCGGCCATGGACGGTGAAGTGGGCTTTGAGCAGTTGAGGGAACGGAAATTATGTCCTTCATCAACCATGGATTGCAATGTCAGCTATGTTTGACTAATGAAAAACAAGGGACCTAAAAGGATCTAGGAGGGACAAGAGGAGCTTAAGTGAAGGAACAAAGTGAGTCTTTATAATGTCAATAAGTGTCAAAGTGTAAGGTTTAGGGACCTAAGACATTTTAAGGGTACCTAATCATGAATATGGTGACACGATTGCTCTAGTCAAGTCCACCCCAATCTCACTCTTGTTATACATCAATGATGGAAGATGCAATTGCATCAAGTCACTTGACAAAAGAAATGTCAATAAAGCATTTTTCAAGTGTCTACACCGTATAGACCTGCTAGATTAATGCACATTACTTTCAGCCTATTTCCTCAAATAATGCATCAGAAACCCAACAAACACTACAAATATAAGCACAAATAAAAACAAACCAAGAGACAATGTCCCCCTCGCCCTCCCAAATTGACAGAAGATCATTCAAACATACTAGTTCTAACCCCACTGACTTGGGGATTGTTTTAGGGGCTAATATCCGCCGATGGGCTATTTTTGCCAATTTTTCGCAAGAAAATTCCCAATTTGAAAATTTGTGTGTGGATTCACCCCAAATTCCATAAGAAAATATATTTCTTTTATATATTTTACTGACTTTCCATATAAAACATATATACTCCAAACAAAAAAATAATATTTTAAAATTCATGCTAATTTAAGAGTACAATATTGAGTAAAACGTGGGCTTCCTTAAAATCACCCCTACGTGATGGAGTAGAGGATTTTTTAACCCATTTGGTCGTCTCATGTTTTATTGATAGACAAAGTTGGGGGCAGTTTTAGGGGCTAATATTCACCAATGGGCTATTTTTCACATTTTCTCTGCAACAAAATTCCCAATTCAAATAATTATGAAAATGTGGATTTGCCCCAAATTCCATAACAACATATTTTTTTTCACATAATTCACCAACATTCCATATAAAACATATACAATCTCCAAGCAAGCAAAGAATATTTAAAATAATGCTAATTTAAGAAGACTGTATTGAAAAACATGTAGGCTTCCTTAAAATAACCCGTACACATAGTAGAGGATTTTTTTACCCAATTGCCCCCGTCTCAAGTTTTATCAACAGACACATCACCAGGCCTCTTTCTTCTACAGATTCATCAACCTTGAATATTATGAGAGCTTCTACAAGGAGCACATTGCCTCCCCAAAGATAGTAGAATCAAATGATATTGTTGGTTACTCCTATGCACACTACGGCCTAGCCCCCTATCATGGCCTTTTGCAAATGACTTTTTCGAAGGTCAGGGTATGTGCTCTTCATCCTCGATTACATTTGCACTAATACTGCTGCCAAGCTTATGTAGAGTCTTAAAGACCAGATAGCATCTCCATAATTCAGCACTCTCCAACTATTTGAACTGACAATTTTTGGAAGAAAGTGAGGTTTCCCCATCCATTTTAAAATAGTAAAAAGTTGGGGCAGAGTAAATGATGTGCATATTAGATTTAAGACTCGAGTACTTTTGCTCGCCAAGTTTAGTAACTATTAGTCTTATGTATAATGGGCAGTTTTGGCTTGTAGTTTGTTTACTCTCTAGTTAGATTTTCCCTTGGCGAACCTCCATTTAGAGCTAGAAAATCTTTATAATCTCGTGTTAGTAACCACCACATTAGTGCATATTCTGATTTGTAACTATCTTAGATATTCATTTTCATATGTGTAAGGTGGCATCTGTTTGGGAAATGAACTTCCCATAAAGGAGAATCTTTTATCACATACATACACATTATTCCAGAGTCATGGGAATATGATCCCATATTCCAAACAAGTTCCTGTCTATCTCTGCTAAAGATGGGAATTATGATTAGAATTTCGAGCCTTGTTCTACCTGTGAACATATTAGGGGCGGCTATGCAGTATATGAAAGTAAACATAATGTAATTCTATTGCTTGAATCGTGGAGGCTGCACAGCTCATCCCCCAGTACCCCTTTTTTCAAGGGAGGGAGGTGTGGTTATATACACCCAAACATTATAACATGCCTAGTATAAATAATTGTCAAAATAGAGTTCTTTACTTTATTAATTTGATCCACATTAATGTGGCATGTCTTAAGTGATCTGTGCCCACTGCACCCAAGATGTGGTGGCACATAGAACAGTTCCAAAATTAAGTGGCCCTAACGTTATGGTGATGAAATTAACATGCAAAATCCTAAGCTAAACAAAAGATCTCATACACCTATAACTGACACAGATGGTGTGAGTGGTCTTCTATCAATCATGATTCATAAATAAGGGTTATACAGAGGAATTCAGAAACAGGAGTGAGGGTGAGAAATTTTGTACACTTTCTACGGGCTGTGGAGAACTATGAAGCTTTGTACATGACTGACCAATTGAATATTAATGAAAAACTGATTTAATACATATTTGTGCAACTACATCAGATGTTGATTACAAAAGGAATTCATTTCAGTAACAGCTCTGAAAGACGGTCCACTTCCCAACACAATGCTTTCCAGGCAGGTAGCCACACTGCTAGTTCAATTTCTGTTATACAGATGTGCAGGTGCATCCGCAAGACACATAAGTATTCTAGGGTGGCATGTTGCAGGCGTGAGGGGTACTGATGTGCGGGATGTGCTAGATAGAACTTTGCAAAGATGGGCAGGCTGATGCGGTTGCACAAAATTTGGCACAGCTGACGCATTGACTTCCAAGTCTGTGCTAACTGATCAGATCACTAATTGTAAAAATATAATAATATAGAGCATATCTGCAAGCGAACTCCTATGGAATAAGGCAGGGAATTTAGAGGGTGGATGGTGGATGGTGGATGGTTAAACAACAACTAATTCTTCTAGCAGATAATATTTTGAAGATAACAACTAAAACTATGGTGTATAAATGAAGTTTTAGCACATAATAGCATATGCATGAAACATCAACTACTGGTATATTTTCAATGTCATTGGAAACCACATATTCAGACAATACATAGAATCATATATGCTGCATTCACTTCCCATAGAATGCTGTCATGGCATATAGGGGCTGTAAACATGAACACAAAGACAGCATATTAAATTTTAAACAGAATGCACATGATACAAGCATTAATATTACTTCACCTTCCCCTGCCTTCGATATAACTGCTCGAGAATCCCCAACATTGGCAACATATAGATGATTCCCAACTAATACTGCCGTTGAAGCTGTTGAACCATCATCTCTGTAAATACTACTTTCAGCCTTCAAAAATGCAGCATCAGTTTGCTGATAGGATTCGGCTGAAATTTTAGATTGAAAACATTAGGACCACATGATACAAGGTAAACTTTTCAGATCTATAAGGTTTCAAAACTAATGTCTTGGGATAAAAGAACAAATCTAAATCCCAGAGGTTTTCAGAAACCTGCACGCACTTATCGCCTGTTTGGTATCTGTAAAAAATTTGGGGTGGCTAGTCAAGTTCTCAAAAAGATGTTGCTTCAAATATTCAGCAGCACGATAACCACCATGGCCTGAAATGAAGACCAGAAAAAAATCTAAGTGAACCAAAAGGAAAAAGAAATCTGCATACCAAAATGAAGATTCTAATCATTACTAAGAAATAGAACAAAAATTTCTCTGAATGGAACAAGGGGAGAAGTTAGTCCATCTATTCATATAAAGGAATGGAAGAAGTCACAGACCGTCAAAAACCCCAAAAAACCCAATCCTATGTCCATCAATATTTGATATTTTTGCATCACAATAATCCTCCATCGTTGCCCTTTTTCCTTGACAGCTAGAATATCCATAGATGCAACTTCCATCTTCACTGCATTTTCATAAGCCATTAAAATTTCAGCTGTTAAGAACGGTTCATAAGCCGTAAGATTCTAAATTGCCCAGATTCATGCATTAAATGTGCTGTGAAAGGGAAGCATGAAAATTTACGAGCAAGATTGCATACCCCATTAAGACATAAAAGCATCATTTGCAATAAAATCAAGAAGAGAATGATTTCATCCATATATTTGAGGAATTGACAAATATACACCTTGCAGATATTTCTATCAATCACCAAAGACCTTAGAAAAATGATTAATTTACAGCATATTGAATGGCATTATATTCATTTGAAACAGTTTACCAAAAGGGAAGAGTATTTAAAACAGAACAAACAGGTAAAATGTCTGTCCAGTAAACAGCCGGGAAAATATTCATATTTAATTTATTTATTTGTATGCCCAAAAATTCATACATATTGCTGTACAAGGGATTCTCAACTTCTCCAAAAGAATTCTTATGGTATATGCATGCAATGTATTTATTATTATACTAAGTTAGTAACATTGACAACCCTTCTGACTATTGAATGGCATTCTATTCATTTGAAACATTTTATCAAAGGGAAGAGTATTTAAAACAGAACAAACAGACAAAATGTCTGTCCAGTAAGCAGCCGGGAAAATATTCATATTCAATTTAGTATTTGTATGCCCAAAGATTCATACATATTGCTGTACAAGAGATTCTCAATGTAACACCCACACATTCAGGACCAAAACACAAGCCAAAAATAACCAGGATAAAAAAAATTCTTTCTTTTCTTGTTTTACAACACCACTTGGGCTCACTTAGAATAATTCAACATCACATGAGATGCTTACACTCAAATTCTCCAAAAGAATTCTTATGGTATATGCATGTAATGTATCTATTATTATACTAAGCTACTAACATTAAGAACTCTTCTGAATTTTTAATCCAAAGCATATGGCTACGCATACTTCTCGTTTCATCAAATTGACAAATACCCAATGACTATTGTTTTATGACGCTAAAATCATAGGTAAATTCACTCAATCTGAAACTTCTTTGTCCTTTGAACGTTGATTACCTGTTCCTGTTAAGTTTTCATTAGACAAAGCATTGACAAGGATTTACCCTTCAATGCTAAAGCTATCAAGTTCATCTTGAAGAAAGACTAACAAGCACTTAGTTACAGATACACCATTAGGAGCGCAGAATACAGCAATTAATAAACAACTAACCAGTAAGAATATTAATTAATACCATAGAATTGAAAATATAAGTCACATTCATACCCCAAAAAAATTAATAATAATAAAACTCTCCTTGCACAAGAGAAGTGGTGGATTAACTTTTAAAGCATGTATTGATGGTCTGGAAATCAAAATAGGTTATAAACTCGTTGTTCTCTACATGCCAAGGCAAAACAAGCTATGAACTGCAAATGGGTCATATTAGTGTAGACACCTAAATTTTGTCTTTGACACCTGGCAACATCAGTTTTGGCACTCGCTAGCACGCTTGGATTTAACATATATCTGACTCTTTATAACACTTTCCTCCTATCAATTTACCCATACATTGACTTAGCCACCTCTATCCATAAGCCATACTTATTCCAGATCACACCTTAAAAATCCTTGACAGACATTCTCCAACTCACAGATCACTATTCTCATCTACCAGACAGAAAAGGCATCTGCAGACATTGCCGACTGCCAATAGTGTCGTCCTCTGCTGGCAGCATCCAGAAGTGGCCAATGGCTATTTTTCAAATGTGAGCAATTACATTAGTCAGCCTAGACACATTTCATAGATCTGCAATGGCAGGAAATTAACAAAGACACACCTGAATATACTAATGACACCATAGGTCATTTTCACCTCCCAATCACCTCAATACTAGATTGCAGACACAACCAAACAGACCCGGTGAGTTGCAGACATGTGGCACCCTCCCAAACACTGCCGGTAGACTAAGACAATGCCATCAGTATCAGTGTCCAGCTTTGACGGAAATGTCCAAACAACTCCTCTGCCTCTAATTTTCACATGCCGCCTGAGGAAACACACAACAAAGCTTGCATTGATACGAATCCACCTTCTCGAGACCCACATCCTGCACTAGGTGTTCAGCCTAATGTTTCTATTGCTCGTATTCATGTGTCTATACCTTGGCTTCACAAGTGATGCCTGCACCTAGCATTCCTACTATGGTGGCATCACGCACATATATCTATGGGTATTCTTATATAGAGCTTCATTTGTGCCTTCTAGATCTACATCCCATGTGACACATCCTTTCCCTAATCTATCTACACAAACAAATACAAATTCTAGTAGTATGGTAGTCAGGCAACAACTCCCAGCCCTTCAAGTACAAGTTGATCAAATGCAACAACGATCTAGTAGAGCGGGCCACACATTCAGTTCTCATGAATTATTACGCAATCCATTGGCCCTGGAGATAACTAAAGATATCCCCTACCCACAGGATTCATTGCACCTAAGCTCATACCATTTGATGGTAAGGGAGATCCCAAAACAACATATTAGAAACTTCTAGGTAAGGATAAATTGTTAACAAAGCTTTTTCCAAGGAGCCTTCAGGACTATGTCTTTCAATGGCTTTATATTCTTCCTTAGAGTTTGGTATACACCTTCGATCCTAGAGCTGACAAATTCTTAGCTCATTTCCCTTAAACATTAGCCAAAAGGTCTCCTATGCTCGAATTGTGCAGCTTAAAAAAGAACATAATGAGCCTATTGGTAATTATTGCTCCTGTACAAGACTATTTCACAAATGTTAAACCCCATGGCAAACAATGATTTACAAGAGACCCTTTTCCAAAATTTACTTCCAGCTATCAGAGAATCAATTTTATTTGAACGCTTTCAATCTTTTCATGATCTCTATCATACGGTCAAAGATATGAACTAAAAGCTTATTGCCAGGAACAAGTTAAAGTATAGGAAAAACCCTCCCACATCTTCCAATTCTAGATTTTGAAGCAAAGCACCCCTTAAGGCTAGGATTAATGATACTAAGAATGGCACTAAGCCATTAAAGTATAGGAACAAACCTCCCACATCTTCCAATTCTAGATTTTGAAGCAAAGCACCCCTCAAGGCTAGGACTAATGATACTAAGAATGGCAATAAGGCATCAATTAATGTAGTTTCACAACCTACTAACAGGCTTGTCATTTCTGCTCCTCAACGGAAATAATTCACATGTTTATTACAACCCCCTCATAAGGTGTTACAATGATTACTTGATTGCAAGCTCATCTCCCTTCCACCACCTACATATGTTACAACGGTTACTTGATTGCAATCTCATCTCCCTTCCTCCACGTATAGAGGTTGACATAATTAAGCCACAACCTAAGAAGTTTGATATCAATGCATAATGCAATTATCGTGGATGTACAAGAAATTTGACAAATAGATGTTTTATCCTACATCATATGATTCAAGACCAATCGAGAACAATACCATTGAATTAAATGGTCATATCACATCTATGAACAAATCAATCGCACAACCTAATCATAAACTACTCATTTCTAAATTATGCGGCACAAGAAACTAAGAAAAATCCCGAGAAACACATGAACTATCATGCATATCCTCCTCCGCCTTCCTATGCTCCTTAACCTAGTGTTGCTCATCCTATTGATGGCATTTTTGGTACACTTAACAACATGAGAGTACAACTATCTACAATTACATTTGATGATCATGAGTTTCCTGACGATGACTCCATTGATCCACCTTTATTCATATGTGCTTTCACTGATTCACATCCCATATGAAGTGTTAGACTGGATAACAGATCAAGCAAAAACATTTGCACTATGATGCTACTTACTAGCCTTGGGTACATACATAAAGACTTGATCAGTACAACCATGGTAAAAGGCTTCAATGGGCAATGTCAGAACCCTCTTGCGGACATAGTGTTACTATGTGTGGTAAGACCTAAAGCTAGAGCTACTTGGTTCTTAGTTTTGCCTAGCAAAGGCGAATGCCACGTGTTATTAGGACAACCATGGATAAATAAAATGCATGCAATCCCATCTACATTGCAACAATGCTTGAAGTATATACACAACGACAAGGTAGTCATGATTTGCAGTATTCCTTATGAGTATCTCATTCAGCCTGATACATTGCGTACTGTTATTCCACTGTAGCCTATCTATAAACTCAGCAACCTACAATCCAAGTTCAGCCTATAGCACCTATTCCTCTAGCTCCTAAGCTTATTTTACAACAATTACCACCTATGAGAGTCTCACAGCATGCATTCAAACCATCTCCTATTGTATAACAAAGACCACAGATCACTTTACACATGGTTCCTATGCTTACCAGACCCACGCAGCACATACACGATCATAGTGTTAGTAAAGAAGATTCGGGCTACTTCACTACTTGAGATCATTTTTCAGATTCCAATAGTGACACATATTTCTCCCCACCCATGACATCAGACATTCGCATTACCTCATCCTAGACCTTAACTTGAGCATCCCCTTGACGTGATCCTAAGTTAGCACTCATAACCCATCTTCATATGGCATCTCGACTACACAGTTTATTGCACATAGTTTCTTATTGCTTGATTGTTTATTCACTTGTTTTTTTTATCACCCTCACTTGGGTTGACTGATTGCTTCTTTTAATCTCCTATTTCGACATTAATATTGACTATTTCACATTGATCGTTCTTAGCCCCTTCGATTTGACTTAGTTACTACATTTCACTGGCCCTTGTCTTTTAATTACTCATCCCATTCTGGACATTTACATTAGTTATTCGAAGATGACATGTGCATACATATCTTCTACAACAATTTGACCTTGGAATAAACACCTCGATACAGCATTCTACTTGCCCACCCTTATATATTGGCTATCTATCCTTGCTTTTTCATGACATATATTGGGCTTACATGATCACATGTTTTCTATGCTTACATATCATATGATGTTTGCTTATGCACTTACTCTTGCCCATTGGGGGCATGTGCCTACTATGAGTTTGGGCACGCTCCTTTGAGACATGATTACACTATCTACACTTATAGCGACATTAGGGACATATCACTTGTCCCACCCTCATGAGACTGCTTCGCTTTTAAATTCCATGCACATTATACTTTGACAGATGTTATTGACTACTCAGAACCCTCTATGCTCTTCTATTTCACAGCTTATGCCTCTTGGCCTCTATTTGTTGACTTGGATTCATCGCTTGCTTTTATAATTGCTCGACTCTTGGATTTGTTTTCACCTTTTTCTGTTTGGCTTTGGTTGCTTCTTGGCTTCTGTGTGACTAATTCTTGTTTGTTACTAAAATATTCAAAAATACAAAATCAATACCTATGCACTACTTGTTATCATGGTACACATTGCCATTTGAGGTTGTCTATCAGATTACATAGTGATTTACAAATCCATTTTTACACACATGTTTTTCATGGTATACATGAGTTAGATATAGGACATAAAGGTTGCACATGGACATGGACACATTGATGCTTCACAATGATCACACCCAGGGACAACCTTTCTACATTAGGAGCATCTTAGCAAGTTAGCACACTTTTTAGTTTTTATCTTTCTATGCTAGTTCATTTATCATATTGAGCAACTTAGACTGTTTACACATGCTTTGCTCTTGTTCACATCTTAAAAGTGATACTTTACATGGATATCATTTTTTGGTGTAGTCAATGAACACATTGATTGCCTATGCATACCAAAATTTCATGCTCCATGCTTACTTATTTATGACTATTACAATAATGTTTACATGAATGATCACTGATGTATGCTTATACTAATTATTCTATGTTTACGTGTGTTGCATTGCTTCACTCAAATGCTTGCTTATGTTGTGTCATGTACCAGTTGTGTCACAGTATCCTCTTGCCATTTTGTCATGTCAGTTCTTATGTCACATCTTTCTTATATGCTTTTTGATCATGATGTTCATTTATGACTTATTGAATATGATGTTGCATGATTGTGTGCGCTTATATGTTATTTCTAGGGAGCTACTTGACTGTATTTGACATTAATGTGTTGCTTCATGTTTGGTAACATGATTTATACCACACATGTTTCTATTGTTTGTTATTAATTACTACTGACGTTGCCATGATATATATCATGCACTATTGTGACACTCGCTATTGCATGTTTCATTGCTATATCTTGCTGACATTGACATCTATCTCTAGCTAAATTTTCATGATCATATCTTATATGCTACTAACAAACAAATGTTCATGCCTTGGATTACATGTTCCATATGTGCTTGCAGTGATCAAATCTTTATATAATGACGTATCATGTTTGTATACATACTTTATAAGATTAGCTTTTTGCTTTATCTTTCAATATAGCACATGATCTACACAACTCTTCCTTTTGAGATGAGTGATTCACAAGTTTCATCCCCCGTTCATAAAGGAGGCATACCATGGGCCTTTTTCACATATTCAAACTGTCAGACAAAGCATTTCACATTCAAAGACAGCTTCTATGATTCAAATAGGCTAGGTTGAGCTTATTGAGACATTTCACATGATATTGAGGGACATTTGATTACAGATATAGATATTCTATATGATATTGAAGGACATTTGATAACAAATTTAGACATTCTATATGATTTTGAGGGACATTTGATCACAGAATTAGCCATTCCATATGATTTTGAGGGAAAGTTGTCTACAGATTTGGACATTTTACATGATTTTGGGGGGCAATTGATCACATATTTGGACATTCTACAAAAAATTGTGGGGCAGTTGATCACACATTTGGACATTCTACATAATTTTGAGGGACACTTAATCACATGAGGCATGGATTTCATCCATCTTGAGTCACTATATTAACATTTTGAGGAGGAAAATTCACACAGAGAGACATTGATTACATGAAGCATGGATTTTATACATGTGCACAGATTTTTGGGTATTTTTCTGTCTGTAGCAGATAATCCATTTTTACATGCAGGTCTGATTCAAGACCTCATAAGAAGAGGATTTTATCATTGTAAAGCATTGTTGGAGCCTTTGACTGAGAAAAGAGTAAGGCTGAATCACTTTCTCCATTACAAGTCGAGTTATTTAGACACTCAGAGCAGTGTGGTTGAGACTTTTGTGACTGTGTACTTCCAGCACCACCATTTTCAGTTTTAGTTGGGGCATTTACACTCAACTCTCCAACTCAGCCGTTACACCTCCTAGGCATAATCACCCCAAGACATTCTCCAATCAAGTTCGACAAATGGCATCCTGCTCGCATACATCGGGTGTATTTGTTTCGTTAGTTTTTAAATTTCAATATTTTTCAATGGTTCAACATATTTCAGTTTCATTATCATTACAAGGCATTAATCTACACATGTTTTGCTTGTAGATTTCACATGGGACATATGGCATGTTCCGAATATACCTGTCAACACCCATCAGGTCTATCATAGGCACACAATTTCTTTTATCCTTTTTGTCAGTATTCTGGGCTAGCCAGGATCATATGCTAACTGAGGCATAACTCACATGCATCAGGCAAAGAACAAAAAGAGACTGAGATTGGATGCAAAAGTGTACCACTAATATTATATAACAGTGCACAAAGGCATAGATTGAACTATACAATAAACATCTCACATTCTCTTCCCCATTCCATTTTGAAAGTGAGGGAAAGCTTTGCTTTTATAGAGCTGTAAGTGGTTGAATAAATGCAAGTGGTCACATAAAGCCCATGTTGGTGTGCAACTTGGACTTTGGTGCAAGTTGCATTTCCAAATAGGATTGTTTTATAAATAAGAAATCCTAAGATAACTACCTACTAAGTAAGATTAAGGTGTAATTATAATTTATGCCAAAACTTTTAATATGATATTTACAATACTAGATTAAAGGGGGCATTTGTAGACACCTAGATTTGGTCTTTAACACATGGAAACATCAAGTTTGGCACTCATTAACACACTAGGATATTTGACATATATCTGACTCTTTATCACCCTTTCCTCATATCAATTTACCCATAAAATGTCTTAGCCACCTCTACCTACCAGCCATAGTTATTCAAGATTAGCGCAGTCCATACAGGAACACCTTAGAAATTCGAGACAAACATTCTTCAACCAACAAATCCATGATCTCATCCTCCAAATAATACCGGAAATCTCAAGCATTGGCGTCTACCAACAATGTCCTCTACCAGTAATATACAAGATGGGTCAATAGCTTTATTTGAAATGTGCGTAATTTTAGGTCAGCCTAACACGTTTCATGGGTCAGCTATGGCGGGAAATTGACAAAGAGTCACCTATATATACAAATGACCACCCCACAGTTTATTCTCATCCTATGTTGCCAGGAAACACCCCCCACCCCCTTGTATCCACCCTGAAACATTTCCGGTACGGAAACGGGTACAAAACGTCTTGGAAACATCCCCCGGCGCCGGAAACGCCAGGGACATTTCCGGAAATGTCCCCCGGCGTTTACAGGAAATTTCCGGCGTTCCCGGGAAGTTTCTAGGACATTTCGTGACTTATATATTATAAGAAAGAGTTTATTCCAGTTTGTTGTTGTGTTACTCCACTTAATCTTTTCAAATATTGCCTATATTTCTGCTCAGAGAATTTTCCAAACCCAGGGATAGGTTACAGTGTGCTCAGCTATAAAGTCTTATAACATTAAAACTATACTAACAAGGAGGCACATTAAACAAGCCTAAAGATAGTTTGGGTCAGAATAGTAATCCAAAGAAAGTAGGAAGAATCTAGCAGAAACCAAGAAATGTCAGGCTAGAAAGCACGTTTTGACTCAATGTATTACTGCTCCTTAGAATAGAATTTTCTATTGGAATCCTCAATCAAATGAATACAATGAAGCAGGTTACAACAATAATTTTTGAAACATGGATGCATGACAGATGATTACGAAGAAAATCTAGATAATATATTCTAGATTCTAGATTATAATCATGTATATATGAAACATTGAAATTGTAACCATGTTGAATGATGAATCTTTAGAACTTCAATGAATACAAAATATTTTGAGTACTTTATCTCTTATGGTCCATGGACTGAAATTTTGAAAATGAGTACTATGCATATAAATAAATATATATTTATATTTTTAATTTTTTATAATATATTGTGCGGCCATTTCCCGTAACATTTCATACCCAAGGTTTTTTGAAAATAGGCATTTCGGACCCATACCCGTTTCCGTTTCCTAGCAACATAGTTCCCATCTCCCAATCACCTCAAAAACAATCGCAGACACATGAAAACATGCCTAGCAAGCTGCAGACTTGTGACACCCTCCCAAACCCTGCCAGTAGAAGCACAATGCCAGCAGATGGGAGTGTCCAGCTTTTACGGCAATGTGCATACAGCTCTTTTGTCTCTAATTTTCACAAGACACCCAACACCCTTCTGAGTTGATTTCTGGCACTTGCACTCATTGTACAACACTCCTACCAGAATCAAGTTGAATCTTTCTATTGGCATTGTATAGCTATATCTTTCTATTTTTCTCTCTAGAATACCACATAAACCCTAATTCTGGTCCACATTATTGTACTTTATTGTCTTTATTTAAGAATTTCACTTAGGACATGATTTGATTCATTTTGTGGTTGTGCAAAATAATAAATACAATCAGTCATGTTGGGGCAATTCAATAAATAAAACCTCAATTAGGACATGATTTGATTCAATTTCTGGTTGTGCAAAATAATCAAAACAATCGGTCATGTTGGAGCAATTCAATAAATAAAACTTGAGGTAATCCTAGCCAAATTTAGCTCCATATTGAAGCATCAATCCAAATAAAGCAGGTCTAAATATACCACATCATACACACCATAAGCATAGTTTTCTCTTAGTAGAAATTGATCATTCATTGTGTAAAAGGAACACCCATAAATGGTAGAACTAATGTCACAACCAGCATACCTATCTTAGAATAATCTATGTAAGAGATGCTGAGAGGTATCGTTCTCGAGACGTCTATATTGGATTTTCAACATAAGTGACATAGGCTCCTCGTAATAATACTTGTCGGAATCTTTTAAAAAATTTATTTATTTCAAACTTACTAATTACATTTAGAAACATTTGATAACCATATTTTTATATTAACTTGCTTTGACTACCCTTATTAAAAAACACATATAACATTACCTTTTATACTTCCTTAATATAAATGTAATTCCACATCGACACACTATATACATACATGCATGCATGCATACATGCACACACACACACAGATATATATATATATATATATATATATATATTATACAACTATTTTCAATTCAAATTACTATAAGTTACTAAAGATGAATTATACAATATATATATATATATATATATATATATATATATATATATTACTATAAGTTACTAAAGATGAATTATACAATATATATATATATATATATATATATTACTATAAGTTAATATATATATATATATTACTATAAGTTACTAAAGATGAATTATACAATATATATATATATATATATATATATATATATATATATATATATATATATTACTATAAGTTACTAAAGATGAATTATATATATATTGTATAATTCATCTTTAGTAACTTATAGTAATTTGAATTGAAAATAGTTGTATAATATTGTGCAAAGACATTTCCCCAATTATAATAAATCTAACATACTTATCAACAAAATAACAAAATATACATCTTAGATATATCTTAATTTAGCATACCTAAGATTTATAGATTTAACGTCATTGTGCGGTGAAATACCTAATTAAATCTTCTATTTCATCATAGATTAAATACCTAAAGAATTTAAATAGGTAAATAAATTCAACATACTATTTAAGAGGTAAATAGATATAATATAGATGTAAGAAATTAAAGGTAAATAAATACCTTAGATTATAATGATGTGCATGGTCTTATCTATATACGTTTAAATTAATACTAATTCACCCATATTTATTTTATTATTTAAATTAAGTACCTTATTAATCTTGTTATTTATAAGATAAATAGGTACTTGTACCTAGTTTATATTAAATTTGTTATAAACCTAAATTCATAATTATAATAAATTATATTTACCTAGATAAGCATGCTTGGAAAGTAATGGTAAAAACTATAACATAACAATACTAAATGTTATCATTAACTTTAGAAAATAATGTAGAGGAAACAAATATAAATATTAGGGTAAGATTAAATTCATAATTCATGAAAAACTTGAAATAATAAACTATATACAATCATTTAATAGTGAAGTAAGTAAGAAGGTGTCCTATTTAAATGCCATGCAAATCATATGTAATTATTTAAAAGTGCAATAAGCAAGAGGATACCTTATTTATTTGTTTTGATTTTCAAAAGTTGGGTCCGCGAATATAAATGTATAACTTTTACAAATTGAATTTGATATGTAAAAATGTAAAATAAAGTCAGCCTTAATTTTCCTTTCACGGGCACAACATGAGAATCCTCTACTCCATGCTACCATTATAGAATGCCTCTCGGCATAATCAGCAAGTAAAGAACCATATATAAAGCAACAGAAATGTCAAATATTTAGTAATATATCAGAGATCACTTGTGCAAGTGATATGGAGGATACAGATGTACGCAAATATTAAATATACTCCAAAAATAATAGCTTTTAGGTAGCGTATACCTTCCACTACTCCTAAGGGAAGGAATCACTACAAAGTGACTCCCACTATGAGAGCCAAACCTGCTACAATATCTCACATAAAGCCTTTACAATGGCATTTGCCTCCTGTATATAATCTCTCATATAATAATAATGGAGGAGGTTAAAACCTTATCCCCACACATTACATGTTTTACTGACTAATTACATTTGTATTTTGTAATCAAGGAAAAGATCGCTAGCTCGATTGCACAATACTTCATATTCTTAATTTTTTTCATCAATTAAAAATTCAGTAAGAGAAGAAGCATTTCATGTCGTGGAGAATGGGAGAATGCTTTGTTAGTTTAAAGTATTTATATATTTTGGCTACCGAGTATCTGAGAATGTTACTGTTACCATAAAGCATGATGATGGAACTGAAAAGTAGACCAAAATGGTCTTTTCTCTTAATTGTTCTAGATGCATATACGTTGTTGACTAGGACTATAACAAATGAGAGGATAATAGAGTGAATTTTTTTATAGTTTTTTTATGTCCTAACACCAAAGTATTACATCAATTTGATTCAAACTTTTTTGGTGATTGTTAGTGCGAAAATTCCGAAGGGTAAGATTGTTGTTAGTGAGAAAAATCCGAAGGGTAAAATTCATCAGTTCATGGGGTTTCTGTCAGAGTATTATTTCTTAAGTAAGGAGTCCAAGTGTATGTTAAAACTTTGTTGTTAAAGCATTGTAAAGTTTAAATCTTCACGCATGATCACAAAAAATCATGCAATATCCAGTTATGTTCATTTGAAAATGTAAAAGTTATCAGTCATTAATAAGTTAGAGTCGTTGTTGTGTTTGACTCGTTAAGAGCATACCCCTTGTGATAAAGCCTGCACAGTCAACATCAGTTAGAATATCATATATGGTGAGATACTTTGTTTCGTGATACAAGAGAGTTTTAGTAGGCAAAGATCCCATAGTAAAGGTGTAGCACCCACAGTAAAAATGAACTAGGAAAAGTACTGACAGTTGTGAACTTCAACTTATGGTGCCTCAATTTATCGTGGCACAAAATTGCCAAGACAGAAATGCAGCTAGGACCTTCACCATAATGGATTGAGGTGAAGTGTAAAAACACAGACTATAATTCTAGAGAGGAGACGTGAAAGAGGAGATATCCTAGACTGTCATCATTTTTTTCTGGGATTGAATTCCTACAAAAATTCATAGCAAAAGCCACAGATGAGTATAAAAAGCTCGTCGCTGAAGAAGAAAGAGAAGAAAAAGAAAGTAATGACTTTGAGGAAGCCTTTCAGCAAATTGCTCAGCAAGAAGAAGAAAGAGCAATACCTGAAAGGACTGATGAGACTTCTTCCTCATCAGATGATGACAATGGACCCATTGTACAGTATAGTCCTCAAGTGCTATGTCGACAGGCATGTTGTCGACTTTAATAAAGTAAGATAAGATTCTCTTTTGATCTTATCCGAAGCGTGGTGGACCTTCCCACTTGTTAAAGGTGCTATTGTAGGTGGCATGTACCTACGGGTTGTTGTGTCAATTCTTACTTTTCCTAAAGTAAGAATCTTTTGGGTCTACCGGGGTTCCCGGTTTCCGGTTTGTAGGTCGCTCGGTTTCAACGGTGAAAAGCTACTCTAATCCTATAAATATGGGGTTCGGGTTTCATTCACTACATCGGGGATTAGAGCACTTCAGTCGAAGCATAGAACTAAAGTAAAAAATTCTTATGTGTTCTGTAAGTTGTAAGTTCTATCAGGAATTCTGTTAATCAGCTTTAGAGTTTGTATTTTGAAAGATTAACAAATCCCTGATAGAACTTACAACTTACAGACCACATAAGAATTTTTGACTTTAGTTCTATGCTTCGACTGAAGTGCTCTAATCCCCGATGTAGTGAATGAAACCCGAACCCCATATTTATAGGATTAGAGTAGCTTTTCACCGTTGAAACCGAGCGACCTACAAACCGGAAACCGGGAACCCCGGTAGACCCAAAAGATTCTTACTTTAGGAAAAGTAAGAATTGACACAACAACCCGTAGGTACATGCCACCTACAATAGCACCTTTAACAAGTGGGAAGGTCCACCACGCTTCGGATAAGATCAAAAGAGAATCTTATCTTACTTTATTAAAGTCGACAACATGCCTGTCAACATAGCACTTGAGGACTATACTGTACAATGGGTCCATTGTCATCATCTGATGAGGAAGAAGTCTCATCAGTCCTTTCAGGTAGAGTCTGAAGATTCCTTGTGTTTCTTTCAAACCATTCACGGGAAACAGATGTTGTTCCATCTTCCTTTCGATTCAGATGCCTTCTGGTAGGAAACAGGTACTGATCAGGAATCCTCAGGAAATATCCAGGAGCAGGAGGATGCACATTCATGGTATGATGAAGGATTATTCTTCTCCATAGCTGTCCATTTGGATTAGCGTGATGCCCCCTAAATATGTTAGTCTTCAAATAATAGTGAATCTTAACATACCAATTAATCTTACAATTTATTAAAATGTTTCTGGCAGTATCAGGAGATACATTTAGTAAAGGGCTGTCAGAAATCTTTGTAGGCAAATATTTCAAAATAAAATATTTAAAATGGTTAGAAATATATTGCCTATCCCCAGGAACACTAGGCCGATTCCAGATATCAAATTCTAAAGGATGGCCCTCAGGCCAGAGTCTGGAAAATTCAAATCTCCACAAGGTATTAGGCCTGGGAATTAGCTGTCTTAATCTTAAACCTTCAATAGGCCTGTCATCAACTGGTTTAGTATGTTTGGAATGACGCCATTGCCATTGTAGAGTGCAGAATACTATGGGATCTTGGATTGAATGAAATTCTGAAGTTGGAACTTCAGGATCTACAAACCTGCATGCAACTTCTGTCATCTGATATGGTGAGACAGATATAATTCCTCTGGATGCAGAAGTTGGTGTTGAGCATCCCATGACATTGTTTGGTCACATCTTTTCTTAGACTCAAGATAATTGTAACAAGTCCTAGTATCCCAGACTGGTTCAATATACTCATGAAATACTTGAGTTATATTTATAGATACCTTCCTGGTATGATTCAATTCTCTACTTGCAAAATCTGCAAGAGAGTTTTTCTTACCACAAATATGTTCGACATCAAAAGAGAAGTTGTCGAACCAGAGTCCCCATCTCTGCATCCTATTGAATGCAGTTTTGTTTGCAGGATCACCACTATTGAGTCTTGCTTTGAAATCTTTTAAATTAGATCTCAACAGAAAGTGATCATTCTGAATAAAGAACAAGAAAGCTTTAATTGCTTTCTTTGCTGCCAAAATCTCCTTATGAGTGGAGTGATATTTCAATTCTGAACCATTAAAAGAACCTGAGGCGTATCTACAAACTTTCTCTTTGTCAAACTTAGTCTTTTCTTTTAAAACAGCGCCCCAAAATTGATCACTGGCATCACATTCTATTATCTTCATTCCTTGTCCAGGCAGGGACATAGGAGGCAAATCAAGCACTTGCTTCTTGATTCTTCGGACTGCCAATGTCATTTCATTATTCCAAACAGGAGCATTCTTTCTCAATCTTTTATTTAAAAGAACTCTATCTGCAGCAATATTTTTGTAGAAGCCTGCTACATAATTAACACAACCCAAGAACCTCTGTAGCTGTTCTTTTTCTCTGATTTCATCAGGGAATTCTTGGATCTTAGACACCACATGTTTCTGCATTTCTATTGAACCATCTTTAATCTTAATGCCTAAAAAGTCTATCTCATCTTTAAATGTTTCCATTTTGAAACTTGATAGGCATAATCCATTATTGTAAACAACATCATAGGATTTTTCTAGATGTTCAAGATGGTCTTTAGGAGACTTAGAGAAAATAAGAATATTATCTATGTATACAATCAGAAATTCTGATAAATCTCCAAATATAGAATCCGTAATTTTTTTAAACACTGAAGGAGCAGTTTTGAGACCAAAGGGTAATACCTTCCATTCATACTGACCTCTAGGGACAACAAAAGTTGTCTTATAGGTGTCTTCTGGCTTCAAGAAGATCTGCCAAAACCCACTCTTCAGGTCGAACTTGCTGTAGACCTTTGAGCCTTTGATTCTTGTCAACAGATCATCTTTCGCAGGAATTGGATGTTGCACTACAGATATGAATTTGTTAAGAGGCTTGTAATCCACTACTAACCTCTTCTTCTGTCTAAGCTGTTCACTTCTTTTGTTCACATAAAAGGCTGCACATGCCCATGGAGAATTTGATTCTTGTATGAAACCACCTTGTAGCAGTTTCTTGATTTCATCATGACATTCCTTTCTTTTTGAAGGAATCATTCCTCTATGATGGGCTTTGAACTTTGGAAGTATCTCCTTGCCTTCTACATCTTTTGATATCTGTAAATCAAGTGAACAAACATGCTTTTTCCTAGAGACAAAAGCATGTGGGTTGTCAGAACAAAGATCTTTTCTGATCTTTGCTATAATCTTATCAATATTAGCTTTACACAGAGATATAGATTTGTGAATCCATTCATGACTAGTTTCCTTCTTTTGGCTTGTGATGGGAACTATAGATTGGAAAGTATACTTTCTAGGTATCAACACATCTGGGTTAAACAGGGAAATATAATCTATGTTGATACTAAATGTTCCACATTCTTGAAGGGCATCTACTCCTATGATACAGTCATAGGAAATCATGTCATGCTGATAGAATCTCAGATTTCTTGTAAAGCCTTCTATTTGGATAGGGATTTCAACCACAAACCTAGAGATGACTTCTTTCTTATCAAACATAATTTTTAGATGGGTTTCTACCCAACAATCTGGGGGAATAGCCTTAGACCTAAGCATGCTTATGTCTGCACCAGTGTCTATCATAGCATCTAATGTATATGGCTTTATATGTGGGATGCATATGGTAATAGTTATGAAAGGATTCTGGGTGCAGCTAATAGTGCATACCTCTGGATCTGGTACTGCTATTTCTTCTTCTTGCTGAGCAATTTGCTGAAAGGCTTCCTCAAAGTCTTCATCTCCTTTTTCATCTTCAGCGATGAGCTTTTTATACTCATCTGTGGCTTTTTCTATAACTTTCTGTAGGAACTCTATCCTACTTCTCCTCCATTTTTTTTGGATCAAGAACAGGTTCCTGAACATGTTCTTGAGATGTTCTTGTTTCGGCTTGCTCCTCGGGAAACAAAAATGGGAAACTTCACTGAGGAGGTGTGAAATTTCTTCCACGGCCACGACCTCTCCATGGTCCACCTCTTCCTCTTTGTGGAATTTGTCTTTGACGAATTCTTTGTTGGAAAGGCGGTCTGACAGGAATTGGAGAATATGGTTCTTCTGAACAGAAAAATTCATCTTCTTCTTCTATCTGCATGCGGATTTTTCTCTGTTGTTCCAACTGAGACTGCTGGAAATATTTATCTTCAAGCTCACGAACTTTGTTCTGAAGAAAGATCTTTCTAGTTGTATCCGAAGGGGGACAATCTGCATATTCACTTTGTCGGAGTTGCAACTGCTTAAGAAGAAGTTCTGCAGAGAGTGGTGCTAACGTATGAGGGAAGTTAGCATTCATGTTAACATGAACCATATTAACAAATGAAACTAAAGATTCATAACCAGAATCAGTACTGTCACTGTCAGAATCTGGCAACTGAGCAAAATTTATTTGACAAACATTATCCTCAGACTGATAAGAAATATCAGACGAAAAACTTTCAGAATCACTGACAAAACAATAAATCTCTTCTGTTATGCCCTTTGTAGCAAGAGCATTTACCTTTGCTTTTCCTTTGTCAGAATCTTTCTGAGGACATTTATTAGCATAATGTTTTCCTTTGCAAATGAAACAAGTTGGAGAAAACTTCCTTCTTTTTCCAACATACTTATTCTTCCGGAAAACATATTTCTTGAAAGGTTTTTCTGTAAAAGATTTATCATAGCTTTTATTCTTTTTGAATCTCTTAAAACCTTTCTTCTGACCCTTTTTTGAATAAGAAGTGCATTCCTTGCACTTTGACTGCTTGTCCTGCTTATCACAACCAAAGGGATCAGTTTCAAACATCTGGCAAAACTTAAAACCAAGAAACCTTTCATTTTTCCTGGCTTCCTTTCTTTCATGTTTTTCTCTACACAACCGAGCATTAGTAATGTCAATGATTTGATTTATTGCACCAAAACTAAGCTCATCTGAATTTTTTCCATGCATTGCCTTTTTATATTCAGTAGAGAAATATGGAGGAAAAGATTCAATATATCTTATCCTCACGGTTGAATCATTTATATTGCCAGAATTGTAATAAAGCTTCTGCATGAAGCATTGATACTCTTTAATCCTAGACATATCACACAGTCTAGCTCTAAGAAATAGAGAAGTATTCAAAACTTTATCATCATCAACTTCACCAATGAATTCTTTTATTATAGCTGCAGTAAGCCCCATGAAACCACTTTGTAGGATATGATCTTGATGAGGAACTTTGTCCCACCATTCCTTAATGATTCCTACAAAACCATTTGCTATTGCTGAAGCTATTGAATGGGGATCCTTCTTATACATTTCTAACTGAGTATTACCCCAACCAATCATGCCATGAATCATTTCTTTGATCTCATCAATAAATCTACATTCTAGCTTATACGAGTTAGGCTGTAGAGTTTGTACTCTAGCCATACCTTGTAATGGTTCTGGTCCAGAATGGCTGGATTCTCCTAAAATCATACCTTTAGCTGTTGCAGGTTCAATTTTAACCATACCTATAGATTTCTTATCATCAAGCTTAAACAATAAGGGATTATACTGGGCTAATAACTGCTTATGCTTATCTTTAGAAGCAGAAGAACTAGCATGTTCTGTTACTTGTTTCCATGAAACAATATCTGACCAATCTCCTTCTTCCTCCTTGGTATTAGCCAAGATCTGACTGATTTGAGGCTCAATGACTAGTAGTGTATCTACTGTATCTTGTACAAATTCTATTTTCTGGAGAATCTACTCAGTAGACTCCTGTATATGTGACATGCCAGACTCAATCAATTCATTAGTAGTATTGATCTTAGTAGACAACTCACTTTTTATGGTGACAGTATGATCTACTAAGGGCTGAATAGAATCAATAATATTTTGAGAAACAACCTCAGAAACCTTTTCAGGAACAAATTTGTTAGTATACTGTACAACATGTTCAATCTTTTTAACAGATCTATCTACATCATCAATCTTAGAATTTAATAATCTAAGAGCTCCTGACACATCTCCTTTCTGATTCAACTCAATAGCTTTGAGTGTCTTTTCCATTTCTGCCAAGATAGATTCCTGAGACTGTAACTTATCATGGACATGCTTTACAGCCTTATTTGTCCAATTCAACATCTTTGATGATTCTGACGGATCTATCTGTCTATCCACTGTCCTCTGATACCAGAATACAGCTTTCTGGGACTAATCTGCAGACAGCACTTCTGAACTTTCTAATGATGGAAAAGAATAACTATTAGGAGAGGCTTTAGACGCCATGCTAATGGTAGGACCATTGCTGGGAACATATTTTTGTTTTATCAACTGCTCACAATCATTGCACCAAAGGAAATCAGTGTTTGGATCATGAACAAGGCTATTGTGGTTACACAGAAATACTTGCTCTTTTGCAGGTTTACTTGATGATGGTTCTCCTACAAAGAAACTTGATCTATAGGATTGAAAAGAACTAGATCTAGGTAAAGAAGATATAGAACTACTAGATCTAAAAGATAATGTTACATCATTTTTATTTTCATTTACAGCCGTAGCATTCTGAAGCTTAGGCTGACTGGCCTGTATAAACTTCTTGGACAGAGTCCATTCTTTTGGCACTCTGATCTGTGACCAAGATATTAGTTCTGGCTCTATCTTTTGAAACTCTATATTCACATGACTCACCACGCTGCTGCCTTTGGAAATTCCATGCTTAACTGCAGGGTGCATGGTATTTACAAGCCTATAGATAATCTTGTAATGGATTGCTAAGGGACAGGCGCCAGGTCGCATGTTGAAGCCAGTTGTAGCTATATGAAGTTTTAAAACATCTTTCAAAAGATCATCCTTTGTAAGACTGACAGGATAATTTGGGTATACTTCAAAGGATATCGGGCCATTATGGAGACCAGTTTGGATAGCGGCTAACAGGGAATCTTTGAAATTGTCAAAGCGTAGATCCATGAGACAACATAACACAGACGCATTCAAACCACGACGGAATAGAGGAGTGATACCTATCTGTACACATCCTATATGGGCGAACTTATAGACATTTTGTTTTTTAAGACTCTTAATATCAGCGGGATCAATCAAAGGAATATTATATTCACAGGAAGATGACTGAGGGACTTGAATAACAGACTCACGGGTTTTATAAATAGTAGAAGCTAATAAATGAAAAGCAGAGACCTTAGAATACACCTGGTCATAGGGAATTTTTGGTAACTTCCAGGCAGGTAACGGATCTGACTCTTCTTGTAAATCTATAGCAGAATTTACGGGAAACACATCAGAAAGATTTATTAGATCATCTTCAATATCCAGAGTAGAAAGACTAGGACGAGCTTCTGCGGCCATTTTAGACTAATACTGATGAGCAACTTTGTGGCAGGGCTTATCAATATCGAGATTCAACCTAAAACTGCGCACTATCACACGGCGACTTACTTTGCGGGAGCCTCACTCTTTGCCTGACTTACGCTGTATCAACTCAAGTTTATAGATAGTAACTGAAGATTATACTAGATTTCCACACGTTATATTGAAAGACGAAAATGAACCAGTATTACAGATAAAATTTAAGCATTTATAAACCAGCTCTGATACCCACTTTACCAGAGCACTTCAGTCAAAGCATAGAACTAAAGTCAGAAATTCTTATGTGTTTTGTAAGTTGTAAATTCTATCAGGAATTCT
Organism: Taxus chinensis; assembly: GCA_019776745.2. Classification (NCBI taxonomy): domain Eukaryota; kingdom Viridiplantae; phylum Streptophyta; class Pinopsida; order Cupressales; family Taxaceae; genus Taxus; species Taxus chinensis. The sequence goes on along the minus strand of CM034156.1, from coordinate 325,612,686 downwards.
GTTAATCAGCTTTAGAATTTGTATTTTGAAAGATTGTGTTATTCTGCTACTTTGTAATCTCATGTTCAGATAATATATATCTTTTCTTGTTGTCGGATCCTTACTCTGGTAAATGTCAAAACCGTGCCAATTGCATAACCTGACCTTACTCTTTTCCAGTGTTACACGAAGACATGCACCCCCTGTCCCCAGCCATCCCGAACGTCCTAGGGACTTGGGGATGAGGACGGGACGTTTCCCCCACGTCCGAGAAGAAACAAAAAAAGAGGGGACGTCCCCTAAGGTCAGGGGACACACCCAAGGCGCCTCAAGTGCTTTCAGGTTTGGAGACGTCATGACATCCCCTGGACATTAGAGGGACGTCACGATGTCCCCTACGGTTTTGCCTTTTTAAAACATTAAAAAGCGAAGAGCAAAGAGCAAAGAGAAAAAGCAAAGAGAAAGAGAAAGGCAAGAGCAAGGAGCAAGGAGCAAAGAGCAAGAGAAAGAGATATGTACAATGACCCTTTGCTTGTTTTTTTTAAATTTCCAAATGCAAAGTTCAAAGTGAGATAACAAGGGAATGTATTGTTTTTTTGTTTTTTTTGAAGTGTATTCATTGCTTTTTTTGTTATTTTCAATTTGGATTAGCAAGGGAGGGCGTGAGATAAACAAGGAAGAGCATTGCTTGGTTTTTTTTTATTTCTAAGTGTATTCATTGCTGTTTTTTTTTTCAAATAAGAAAATGGATTAAACAATAGCATTTGTCATTTGTGCATTGCTGGTTTTTTTTTGTAAAATGCAAGCATGGGTAAAATTAAAAAACTTAAAGGGTGTTGTTTAAAAAAAAAAAAATCTAAATGTAAAGTGTGTTAAAAAATTTATAATGTTGTTTTTTAATTATTGCAGCCCCAAAATGAGTTCAGACAGTGATTATGGAGTTGAATGTGAGGTTGAAATGGGTGATGAGATAGGAGTGCAAGGAGAAAACAGAACAAAAACACCTAATAGTTCAAATGGAAGTGCAAGGAGAAAGAAGAACAAAAACACGGAACACCTAATAGTTCACATGGGAGTGTTGACAAGTTCAGTTGCCCCTCCACAATATTGAACAAGTATGCTAGAGGACCTTTTGAAAAGAAAAAACCTTTGAAACAATTTGGTAAAATTATTGAGGGTTCTAGATCAAACGTTTCAAGGGGACTAAAACATGGAAGTGCAACATATGCTCATTATCTTGGTCAGGCAGCATTACTAGGTTGAATGTGCACTTATTGAACATCCTGGGGAAAGGTGTAGGCATATGTGGAAAACTATCACTTGAAGAGAGGGCAGAAATGGCGAGGTTGTATAGTGGAGATATGATAGAAAAAGTACCAGAAGTTCATGCCCATGGTATTAGTGACACCCCTTCTAGTTCTCACTCTATGAGAACTAATACTAGTTTCTCAAAAACTGCAAGTGCAACATCTTATGAGGTGATTGAAGTGGATGCTTTTGGTAGTAGGGGAAAGGGGAAGGTCGTGCCCTCCAATCCAGTAGTGAACATGTATGATACAAAGGCTAGGGAAGAGGCTGATGATGTCATTAGAAAAAAAAAATTCCATAGGCTTCCCATTTCATGCTACTTACTCTCCTTATTACAAGGAGGCTATGGCTAAGGTAGCCAAAGTAGGTGCAAGTTATGTGCCCGCAGGAGACACGAAGTTGAGAACCACAATCTTAGATAGGAACTATTCCAAGGTTAACTTACTAATAGAGGAAATGAGGTGCACATGGGTCTCTTGTGATTGCAGCATTGTCATGCATGGGTGGACGAATATCAAACACCACCCACTCATAAATATCATTGTTTCATGCAGAGAGGGTCCTTAATTTTTTAGGGCAGTTGACTATTCAGGAAAGAAGAAAGATGCAGAGTTCCAATTCATCATTTTGCGAGATGCCATTGAAGAGGTTGGCCCCGCCAACGTTGTGCAAGTTATCACATATGCAGCTTACGTGTGCAGGGCAGTAGGTAAGCTCGTTGAGGCTCATCGTCGGCATATATTTTGGACCCCATATTGTGTGCATGCCATGAACAACGCACTAAAAAACATTGGAAAAATTAATTGGGTCAAAAATGTAGTGGTTGATGCTAGAGATGTGCGGATGTTCATCTGCAACCACCATATATCATTGGCACTCTTCTGTAGCTTTTCGAGGAAAGAATTCCTCAAGCCAGTGGACACGTTTTGCATCATACTTTATTTTGTTGGATACAATGGCTGAATCGCAAGAGGCTTTACAATGTATGGTCATGACATCAGAGTGGTCTAGGCGGGATGGGTCCAAGACAAAGCAAGGGAATAGGGTGAAAGTAGCGGTGGTGAACGAAACATTTTGGATAGATGTGAGATATATCACATCCATAGGATCTCCAATTTTCAGTGTGACAAAATATGAGGATTCTGTGAGCCCTAACCTTCGTGAGATATATGAATGTATTGATAGTATGCTTGGCTAGATGAAGGTTGTTATTCGGGCAAAAGAACCCCACCTTGGAGTTCTACCATCACCATATTCAGCCCATCATTGAGAAAAGATGGGAGAGTTAAACACCCCTTTACACATGGTTGTATATGCACTAAATCCAAAGTGGTATACTGAGAGGCTTGGCAAGGTTATTCCTATATTTAATGAGGTGAGGAAGGGTTTCTTAAAAGCCCTAAAAAAAATGTATAATGCAGAAGATGGTTCACGAGTCAAAACTGATTGGCTCAGGTTTTACTTATCTGGAAGGCTACAAAAAATAGACAACGATAGACAGGAGCGCATTGGCACAAGAGAGTCTAGTTGTTGGCAATTGTATGGACTTGCGGGATTTCTACGTACACTTGTTATTCACCTTCTTTCTCAAGATTCTAGTTCCTCTGCTTCTGAGAGGAATTGGTCAACATATGAGTGGATCCACTCTCTTAACAGGAACAGACTTACCTCTAAGAGAGCGGAGAAACTTGTTGTTGTGCATAGTGCTTTGCATCTCATGGATCGCAAGACACCTACGTACAAGGAGAGCCCGGCATTACGGTGAGATGTAGATCCTAAGGAATCAAGGCATATTAACGAAGATCATGAGCAGCAAGGATTGGTCAATATCTCCTTTGCAAATGTAGATGATGTTGATACAGATACTTCTAGTGAAGAGGAGTGGTTCACGAGTGTTCCTTCAAAGGACTCTAATAGTGATTATTGAATTGCCATTTTGGTTATGTAATATCATATATGTACTTTTGAGTTATGCCTATGAGTCTAGGACATAATATTTAATAACATATGTAGTTGTACTCTTCTCATGTTGATTATTGAAGACTTGTAGTTGTTTTTAATTTTCGTTGTCATATTGATATCGTTGATTTATCATTGATTCATTGTATCTCTATCTAGTATGAAGTATCATTGTATCTCAGATTCTTTGTTCTAATAAAAATTTCTAAATTCTATGATAATGTTACAATGAAATTTGAAATATGAACATTGAATATATAGCATTTTGGGCCTTGGCTTATGAGATGAATAATTGGATTAATCATTAGTGGTTTCAATCTTCAACATTTCAGTTTTAAGTCTTAGCCTATTGAATTATTCATGTTATATTTGTAAAAGTAATAAATTAGATTTTTATCTATTAGTCGTCCCCCTGCCATCCCCGAAATTTGAAAAAACAATTGCCGTCCCGGAGTCTTAGGTAACTATGTTATTTTCTGATATATCAGATGCCTAGTCAACCATCTGAAAAAAGATGCATTTGCAGTTTTTAACTTGTATCAACTGATATCTTACCTCCAACTTCAGTATATGTATTTAAAGGTCTACAAATTAATGCAGAATTTATGCCCCCAAGTTGAGTAGGGTTGGCAGTGAATTATAAGAGTCAAACACACAGATACATTCACAGAACATAACAATAGTCCACACACAATTATGCTTGCAATGGTCTTTAAATTAACAGAAAGAACATAATGAAACTCCACACATAAAAGATGCTTACAATGGCTTCTATATTACTTTGCAGAAAAAAATGTGATTTCTAGGATAAGCAGTTGGGATGTCTTCTACAACAGATGAATCTCATGGAAGGTCTTATATGATATCCTAATCCCTATGCCCCTTTGCATACTGAAAGAAACAAAAGGGTACCTGATCCAGATCTCAGGAGTAACCAGAGGAAACACTCTAAATTGCTGAAACTCCGATGTTTTACAAGCCACAGCAAATCATAATAACAATTGCATTATAAATAAAATTGTAGATATGAGCTGTAAATGTATAAAGAATATTATGTGCACAAGAATAAAGAGTGGATTAGGTCCATGTACCTTATTGTAATATACCAAATTTATGCATGGGAAAAATAGATAATGTTACAACTTGCTATACATTCACCAAGGGATATTGTGAGATCCCTGTACTCCGTTGTCGGTATATGCCTCAAGGGTTATGAGCGACCTCCCAGAATATGTGAATGAGCTGCATATGTGATGTCATACATTATTTTCATCTCTCTATCCAAAGGGATGGGCGATGACTATAGAATATGATGTGGGAAAACTAAACATAGACAAACCACTCTCTACATCCCCCCCCCTCTCTACAATGACATGATGTGCATATAGATGCGTAGAAGTTGTAGAAGAACAAGGAACTGTCATGGAAGGTGAAACAGTTGCACTTCGAAGTGTGATTCACCATATTCCAGCGGTTATAAGTGTCCATGTGTGGCTCATCATCTTCCAACAGTTATAGACTAGCATTGTCAAAAAGTAACGGTTAGCCTTGGTTCTTGAGTTACAGTCGGAGTTCTGTCATGGAAGATGAAACAGTTGCACTTCCAAGTGTGATTCACCATCTCCAAACGGTTATAGATGTCCGTGTGTGACTCATCATCTTCCAACAGTTATAAACGAGCATTGTAAAAAAGTAACAGTTGGTCTTGGTCCTTGAGTTACAGTCAGGACTCTGCCCCACATGGAAGGGGACAAGGATACATAGGTAGCGAGGGGTGCTTCCAGCTATAGGATTTTTTGCCCAATGTTGATGACGACCATAAGATTTATGTTGACGCTTGGATTAGCCCCCCTTCCTAAGAAAGCAATAGTATCGATCGCATTATGTTTTGAAGCCGAGTGTAAAAACCAATCTATGATGGATGTGAATACTTTTTTATGAGGATGTAATATTATTGTATCTAGTTCAAGCAATCCAACTCCAATTCATTTGTATCAGCCCAATTAATTTGCGGAAAAGAAGACTCGTGATTGCACTTCCTACAAAAATCACAAGAATGAAGATTCCAACCTTGTCTAAATTTATGATTACCCCTACCAAAATAACTACAAGTAGCAAGATAATGTTAGTTTCAACAAAAGAACTTTTGAAAGAGGGAAAAAATTCAAATTTTGTTTTTCTTTTAGTCTAGAGGCAGATAAGTCTGAAGAAAAACAAGTACATCTATAAGAAGTGAATATGTTGCTAGAAGAGTATAAGGAAATTCTTTCAGATGGATTACCTAGAAATTCGTTCCCCCTGAAGTAAATTTCCCATCAGATGGGACTGATACATGATGTTAATTTGCCGAATAAAGCTCTACAAAGAATGAGTCCAACAGAAGTGCAAAATTGAATAGATAGGAGTTGTTGAATAGAGGATTGATCAGGGAAATTATGAGACCTTGTGCAGTACCACCAGTACTCACACCAAAAAAATGAAGAAAGTAGAATGTGAACAGACTCGAGCAATAAATAAAATCACCACGAGATAAAAAAATTCTTTGCTAAGAATAGATAAATCGATGGATTGCTCGAGTGGAGCAAATTAGTTTTTCAAGATTGATTTATAAAGTAAATATCATCAAATTCGAAATAGAGAAGGAGATGAGTGATAACCAGCATTCAAAACAAGGGAGATTTTGTATAAATAGTTGATAATGCCATTTGGTTTAACCAATGCTCCTCAGTACTTCGAGAGGCTAATGAATGAAGTCTTGAAACACTTTCTAGGTTAATTTGTGAGTGTGAATTGATGATTTACTATTTTTTAGATAAACCGAATGTAGAACATTATATGCATTTGAAACAGGTACTGGAGCGGCTTGAGCAATAGAAATTACACATAAATTTTTATATATTTAAAAGTGTTTCCCATCTATGTTACCAAGAAACAGAAACACATCCGACACGATTTTCAAAAAACCCTTGGATACTGAACGTCACAAAAACATTCGTATGATATAATATTTTTATATTTAAGTATTAAATTATACATTAAACATACATAATATTCATTTTAAGTCCATAAAGGTAAAAATACTTCAAAAAAATATAGTATTTATCAAAATTCAAAACATTTGACATGCTTAAAATTTCACATGTTCGTGAATCATGTGACATACAAATTTTATATAAAAGCACAAAGAATGGCAATAGAATATTGTTGTTTTTATAAAATCACATAGAATATAAGTTATAACCAAAAGTATTTCTTGTTAGACATAAAATAAGTAAAAATGTTGTGATATGCAACTTTTTTCTATAACAAAATTCCTTTACAAGATGCAAGGTAAATGACCCCAATCATTAAAATGTTGTGATAGGAGATTCCAAGATGCAAGGAGATTCCAGCAACACAATGGGATGCAGGGCCTTAGGAGCCGCAACAGGTTGATGAGGATTAGGACATCAAGCTAGGCTTGGTTGAGGTCCAATTGCAAAAGCCAGAAAATTCAAAGTCCAATAATGGTGAGGAGCTTTTGGGGCTCACGGGACATGCGTCTAATAAAAACTCTCATTATCAAACTTCTTACTCAATGCTTATAGCTAAGCATTTCGTGAATTGCCATGGCTGTAACAATGAAACACAATTGTTAAAATTTTATTTTGTAATTTTCATTATCATGACTCTTGTAGCAGACAATTGTACTCGTTAAGAAGTCCAGAATTAAGTTGCTTTCATGATACGTTAATATTTGCAATTTCGAATTCAAATTTGACAAAATCGAATTTCAATTTTGATGGTCAATGTTCAATGTCATATATGTTATTTGAATTTCAGCTCTTTAGAATGCTTAAACGATGATTTAGAGCTTCCACAATCTATAATATTAAAAACAAGTTTTTTGGAGACAAATGTGTAAACCAATTTGAATCAATGTTTTGGATCTCAACATAACATCCATCATCAGGTAAAAATTGTATAGTAGGATTGTGGACTAGATCTCGTTGAATAGATAACTCTAGTTGAGTACATGATGCAAGATGTGCTAACCAAAGGAGAACATAATAACTAAACAAGCCCTTACAAGCAATAAAGATTGCATTCAAGTAATTCAAAACATTAAATGCACATCACCTAAGGTGAGGGTTCTCTTTTACATATTGATGATGGACCTCCAAGAAAGGCTCAATTTCATACCCTCATCCCTAATCAAAATTACAAAATTGTTTACTAATCTCCACCACCTCCCTTATGCAAGGCTTCACATAATGATCTTCCACAAAACTTACTTTGAATTTCTCAATGCAAATTTGGTGCTTGATTAAGAACCGCTATTTCTCAGGGGATATCAATGTTGTTTTCTTTCACCCTCACATCAATGGACCTACATGTTTCCCCATTGTATGCAACACTACAAGCAATCAATCTAATTGACACCACTCTTTTGCCTAGGTTGCAACTTATCTTAAGCTGACCTAAGGCTTTTTAAGCTTATTATAGACACTCATAACTGGCAATTTACCCTGTTGACACTATTTATTGCAACTGTGCTTCTTGGTTAAGACAAACACCCACATCCTATTCCCACTCAATCTATCTTGCTATATCTGTCCTAACTTGCTTATTCCTACACACTGATGTGTCAACCAATTCTAAATACAAGTCCATAAAATCAATGACTAGGCTCTTACCATCATTGTGCAACTTTTAGATTTGATTCATCTCTCCCTGTCCAAAACCGTACAGTTCAGTCAAGTTGTATAATCCGGTCCTGCACCAACACATTTTCCAACTTTATTTTCAATGCAATATCATTTGTTGGGGGTTTTCATCTTCTTGGGTCAGCCTTATCATGATAATTTACCTTCGAAACCCTATATAAGCAAGTTAACATTACCTCATTTACTCACTTGGCAATCTTTTGGCATTCTATTGACATACTTCCAACACTTGCAAAAGGAACTCAAGGCTCCCTAAAGATTTTAAAGTTCATGCACATCCACTAGGGCAGCCACTACTACAGTTCAAAAGCACTAAACTAGGTCAAAGACTCGAGCTTCCCTCACATCCAAGCACACCAAGTTCCTATCTCCAATTCTTAGCAAGAGCACAACACAATCAAGCATGATCGAAGGGGTTCAAGTTGCCAACTAGTTGCATCCATATAGATATTACATGTTAGGTGGAGAACTATACATGGTTTGAAGCCTCTTCGGAGTAGTGCCTATGTAAGCGGTACATGGGGTGCACCATAACCCAAACACTAACCTTCTTGTAGGGTCTTCTACCCATGGTTAGGGTTTTGAAATGATTCGGCTGATTACAAACAATATAGGGATTGTGCGCCAACTAGGGTTCGACAACGAAGTGCATTTCCGAGCCACGAAATGATCCAGAAAGTCACAGAGCCCAATTCTGAAGGCGTCCAAGACCATATAGAAGGGTCAAGACCAAATTATACATCCTAACCAGACTATACAATCTTGCACCAAGAGATTTTCATATCACAATTCCAGCAGTGAAGCTTTACCAAGTTTTGCACTTCTAGTTTCTCCAATTTGTCTTCCCAAATTCTTCCTATACCACTTTGTATAGCTAAGTCACTCTCTCTTGAGTATTTCAAGCTTGTATTTATTTATCAAAAGAACCAATACTTATTCTAATTTTGGTACATTTAATGTTGGAAGTTAATTTATCAAAATAGCTCCGAGTCTCCAGACCTTACATTCCTTTTTATTGTTGTGTATTGCATAACAAATCCTAATTAATCTAAAACGGGTGTAAACACTTATTTTTTGGTAGAAAAGTGGACTTGATATTCTTGCACTTGAGAATCTTGGAAATCTTATTGGAGATACAAAGAAGCAAAGCCACAAAAACCTAAGAATGATCCTCCAAATCTTGGCGTTGCCAACCATTCCTCGTTTTCCTAAAGGCCCTAACAATCCCCTTACCCTTGTATTTGTTTTGTGATGATCGAATCTCCGTCACTTAACTTCATAATTGTATTCTTTTTTACTTAATTGTATTCTTTATTACTTGAAACTAGGATACCAACTCTGACCATGTTGATCTCGCCCCTTCTCAAAACAATGAATCCTTTAAAATAATCTATTCAATATATGAACATTGAAAGTTTTATCCCTTCGGCTTATAAATATATTATTAGGATTAGTAGCAGTAAAGTTGCTAAATATATCACGTATTATGTGTTATATTTATATTTAAAGGTTTATGTGACCTTTTTAGTATCATTAATAAAGTTCTTCCTATTTCCATCATTAATCACAATCATCCTTATTAATCTATGGGAGATTGGGCACGAAATGCATTCCTCTTAAAATCTTTTGTCAAGTGCTCTATATCTTGCATATGTTCATCATCACAAATTTTGAAAGCCCTAGTAGAAATGATCTTAAGAACTCCCACATTTTGTACCCAAAGATGACGAGACAATACATGTAAATAAACATCCGAATGAGTCCCCTTCCTACAAATTTGGCATGCGAGAGATCCATCCACCTTGCAAGTGAGAAGGAGATCCAATACTGGTAAATTTTCATATTTATCCAATTCCATTGTGAATTTAATGGTGTCAAGAATGTTGTTAATGTGAGCATGGAACTCCTCCAACTTCTATCTGCAATGTTATCAACTTAGATTTGTGTCATCTACATATTTGTTCCACAACCTCAATTTCAATGAGGAGTTGATGGCTCTCTTCTCAAAATATTTGGTGGCCACCACAAGGGAAAGTGGGAAACCCATTGACATGCCCTCAAGCTACTCTTGACCCCCCTGATACTAAAGAAAGTAGAACTCAAACAAAGTTCTCCCAAAGTCACGGTCAATGCAAAAATCTAAGAACCTCACGTTCTTCCTTAATCGATACTTTGATGAAAAGAGACATCATCAAAACTCATAAGTGTCTTCTTCTTTAGATGTTTTTTCCTAAACAAATCGAACGGTGGGCTAAATCTTTGATGAAAGAGGTGGTTTTACCCACAAAAGGCTTGATCTTTTTAGACAAGAATGCCGCAAGTTTGTAAGTGGGAGAATCAATAGTGTTGACGATCAGCCTCCATTGTATACCCTCCTTGTGAATCTTTAGAGCTCCAAATATATGTAATGCTAGTAACAACTAGTTGATTTATTTAGATTTGAGGATTTCACTGTCCATGACATTTATTTAGATTTTAGGATTTCACTATCCAAAGCAAGAAAAAAAATGCTTTCGGGAAAATTATGTGCAAAACATTTTAAATCAATTTTTGTGATCCATGATCAGGATCTCTCATATGAAATAACAATGAGTTCACAAGATGTCCAAAAGGCACATACATAAGGGAAAGAAAATTACAGCAAAATTAGTTCTAATTGAATATTGTAAACCATTATTACAAACATTGTTAGAATACTCTGTGAGTACTCGCCGAGTTGGCGAGTACTCGCCACAAATTTGAAACAGCGAATATTCACTGATATAACTCGCCGAACAGACTCTGCAAATATTTGTCAATATTCCATGAGTCTGTGTCCTTTACTTGCCTGAAAATGTTTTGCTTCTTTTAAAAGACTAGCAGCATTTCAACAGGTTTGATATTACTCGGAAATCCTCATAATGTAAGTACAGAGACTTACTTGGAGAAACATCTATGCGTTAGTGCCCTGCTGCAAGAGAGCTGTCCTATATTTTTTTTGCAGAATATAGCTCAGAATTGCAGGTTACAAGTCAACCATGCTCGCTTACAAATCTGTTATGTTTCAGCAGGGTCACGGATGCCATTTGTAGCAGATTTGGTGGTGTTTAGAACCCCAAATAGAGAAGACCAACCTACAAATCCCTTTATTGTTCTTTTGGTTTCCTCCCAAGAATCTGAACTCATAAGAACTTTTTACTGTCAGTTTGATGTGACATGACTGTTAGAATGCTCTTACAATGATGTTGTACTCTCATACTGAATGAATATGCTCAAACGACACATTCATGATACTCTGTGTATGTAAATGTGTTATGGGATGGGCAGAATGAGTAGTCTTAAAGCTTAATTACAGGGCAATAGCCAAAACAATTGTAGGAGTATGAGGTGGTAAGGATGATATGGATGACGTATATGACATGAATAATGATGTGTAATCATAAATACATGTCATGATATTGTTATGCGGCAGGGATGACTGCATGGCATAAGAGGCTCCCTTGTAGACACATGTTGTTCACATGAGCAGCCCTAACTAGCAGCACAACATTTTACAGACTCGTTTGATACATTTTGTAGCTATATTTTGCATAACATTTATGTTTTTTAAAGAAACTTGTGTATTTTTTAAGTTGCCAAAAATTCGCCGAGTCTTGATGAGTTTTTGCCGAGTCAAGTTTTTTTGGGTTTGTCGAATACAAGTATGCAAACTATGATTACAAACATTACATGGTCATTTCCTAAAGTGAGATGTTCTTCCTTAATTTGTTAATAATGGGCCTCTATGCTTGGCATAAATCCAACCCTTCATCCTTTTTCAAATTTTGAGAATGTTTGTCAGTCTCTACTGCCTCCCTCAACAAATGCTTGTAAAAGCAATTCTCCCCTGCATTTACTTTGGCACCCTCCATGCAAATAGAGAGCTCAGCTTTACCTAAGTGCTCCTCCAATGCTGATTTCTCCTTCATCCAAACTTCGATGTCAAAGGCTTACTCTTAAATCCTTGTCTAGATGGACCTGCCTATTTTCCCAATATAAGGGACTCCACATGAGCACTCAATTTTATGGAGCTCATAAGATGCAAAAGGAGGGTGTGCTCTTAAGGCCGATTATCCACACTAAAGACTCCCTTAACTATCATCTTGTTGCATACTTGGCCAATAAGTTAGAAGCTTTGGTTGGAAATTCATCTTCTTTCATTTGTAATTCAGCCCATTTAGTGGAATTTGTCAAAGACAAAAGTTTGGAGGGTCATAAGTTGTTGGTTAGCCTTGATAAGGTGTCACTTTTCACCGAGGTACCAATTAGTGATGCAGCAAACATCGTCAAAGCTCTCATATATGAAGAAACAACAAAGGTTGGTATCATTTTATTTGAGATCCACGCTCTTCTCTTTTAAGGGTGTTAATTTTGAACAAACTTTAGGGATGGCGATGCATCAACCACCATCACCAACGATCGCCAATCTCTTTATGGAGCAACTTGATGAAAGGGCTCTCAATTCCTTTCCACTAAAACCTAACATGTGGAAGAGTAATGTTGACAATACTAATTTATGTTGACAACATGACAAACACAAGCTTGAGGACTTCCACTACCATTTCAATAATATGGTAGAGAGAATCAAATTCAAATTGACAAAGGAGATTCAGACTGAATGTCATTTACCTTTCTTGGATGCCCTCCTTAGACAAAAGTCAAGTGGTTTGCTTCCTCGTCAGGTTTGAAGAAAGGGGACCCACGAGGACCTTTATTTGCATGCATCCTCACATCATCACCCGACACAAAAAGGCGGAAATTTGAAGGCACTACTTACAAGAGCTTTTACGACTCGCAATGAGGATCAATTGGAAAACGAAATTTAGCACTTAAATTGAAAAAGAAACTGAGCATTGGTAGAGTTCTCAAGCAAGCTAGAGAAGATCAAGAAAGACAACAAAGGAGATTTCTATAATTGCCATGTGGCATGCCTACCTTATATCAAAGGAATATCTAACAAAACTTAGAAAATCTTGGGGCAACACAACATAAAAATGTAGTCACGAAATCACGCACTTTCTATTTACATCACGTCTTTAAGTATTTCATTACATGCATGATTCCTAAGCAAGAAAACTAGACATTAACCACACTTATTTTGCTTTTACAGTGTTTTATCCCTCTTCATACTCTTAACACTTGCTCTTCTCAAATGGTCACTTTACTTTTGGACAATGAACAGCACATGACCCAACTCTGTATTTTCTGTTATATCCTCCTAGCATCCTAGACAATACCGCCCATTAGGGACAAGAACGCCCGGGCGTTACTATCCCCTTTGGACGCTTATGTCATTTTCCCACCTTTTCTCAAGTTTGAAATGCCACATCATTTGTTATCTTTTCTAACGTCTCTTTTATCACTGTGGGTCAGCCATTTTGGTTGTTAATGACGAAATTCAAACAAAATAATGATATCTATACATGACTTACTCACCATTATTAGGGGCTGGACAATTGGGGCTAATACTTACTATCTACTACTTGGGCAAGGAGCAATATTCAAGGACTGCATTTACGCTACATTATTCACTGCATAGGAGGGATTATTCTGAATTCCATCTCACTCATTCATCTTGGGGGCAAAGTAGTTGTAGCCTGCTACCTTGGTACAACTAGCACAAGGGCAACCTAGCTTCAAGGGACGCAATTCGATCAAACACACACACACACATGAACTATATAGAGTTTGAAATGTAGTACAACGCTCGCTGACAATCACATTGGGGTGATCGCAAGTCAGTCCGACACAAGCATATGCATTATTTATTCCATCTAGTGTTTGCTTGAGCCTGGTGCAAGTAGCTAGGGTTTGTTTTGTAGGTACAGGGGCGACATATGAACCCTATAACGAAGTCAATGCGACAAACAACAAAAGGAAGAAGTTAAGTTCGAATCCTAAAAAGACTAGAAGCAAATCATTTGCCAAGACACTAGCGCACAGATTGGACACTAACGCCCAGGGCAATCCTGTCCTTTGGACAGACAGTGGGTGATCCAGTCCGACTCAAGCAAATGCATTAATTATTCCATCTAATGTTTGTTTGAGCATGGAGCAAGTAGCTAGGGTTTGTTTTGCAAGTACAGGTGTGAATAGGAACCCTACAGCGAACTAGATGCGACAAACAACAAAAGGAAGAAGCTAAGTTTGGATTCTAAAAAGACCAAAAGTAGAGCGTTTGCCAAAACACTAGCGCCCAGATTGGACACTAACGCCTAAGCCAATCTTGTCCTCTTTCAGGCACTTTTCTCATTTTCCCACCTTTTCTCAAGTTTGAAATGCCAAATCATTTGTTATCTTTTCTAAAGTCTCTTTTATCACTTTGGGCTGATATTTTTGGTTGTTAATGACAAAATTCAAACAAAGGAATCATATCTATAGATGACTTACCATTACTAGGGGCTGGACAATTGGGGCTAATACTTACTATCCACTACTTGGGAAAGGAGCAATATTCCATTGGAAGCACAATGGACTGAAAGGGAGGTGAATCAGTCCTTACAAAATTTAAAATTAGATTTCAAATTACTCATTCAAAACTCAAAACTATTTAACCATCCATTAATGTGTGCACACAATCTTAAATCACATATGCAAGAAACCATAAGCAAGATAATCAACACAAGACAAGATATAAGTGGGAAACCCTCCAGGGGAAGAAAACCCACTGAAAAACTTTGTTGATATTACACACAACAAAGGCTCAAGTGAATATTACACATCATAAGAGATTTCTTTAGTGAGGCACCAACCCCACAAGGAGCACCAACCCCTAAACCCTTGTTGATATTACACACTCCACAAGAGACTTACAACCCCCCAATATGACACATCACACAAGATTTTAATGAAGTATGACCACTGAAATTATGTTGATACCACAGCTGATAGTGATCCAAAGATTCAGCTCCAAACCCTTGCTCAAACCCTAGGTCTTCAAACTTGCACAATCTAGCTCTTTCTTCACTTCTTAAGGCTTCAAACTCTTGCACACATGCTTGCCATCAATCTTCAACCTGTCAAACACTTGATCTGATCCCAATTCATGCTTCAACACCTGCAAAACTCTCTCACCTAGGTTGCACTTCTTGCACACACTACACACTCACTCAACTAGCTCCAAAAACACCCAAAACAATGCTTTTATAAGCTCCTTCACGTTTCAAATTCAAACTCAAATCTTTTCCCTCCTTATGCACGACCAATACATCATAAAAACATCCCATATACTTTTCATAATAGCTGCAAATGACCTGTATGGGTCAACCTAGCAAAAATCATTTTACCATGCACCAAAAATCTCAAAACCCATGCATTAGAATGCCAAAAATCCCTAACACCAAAACTATTTTTAGTCATGCTTTAAAATTCATCACACATGTTTAAAATAACATTTAAACATCATACATGGTCACAATTTTCATCAACCAATCAAAACATTTCATTAAATGGGACCACTGCTTATACTTCTCAAAACCCCTGTTTTCAGCACCCTTAAGGACCCTATCTTCACCTTTAGGCCTCAGGATCACACAAAATCATCTCAACTATGGCATATGACCACTCAATGGAAATGGCGGAACCTGTAGAACACTTCTAAGCAAGTTAGAAGTTTTGAAACAACCACTGGTTCAAACTACATCAACTTTTTCCTTCACCAAATCATGCTGCCCAAAACACAATTTTCAAAAAGCAACTGGTTAACACCCTTCCTGATACTTTCAAGACCTCCAAATGGATTCATTGGATGCCAAATTCATCCCTCTTCACATTCCAAGTGATAGCAAGCATCACCCAATCCATCTCATGCTCCAACCAACTCAATCTTTCAGCAAAAGCAGTTTTGTCCTGGAAAGCCAAAAATCTTCTTGTCCACAAACTGACCTGGAAACCATATCAAAACTCATCATCATAAAGCAAACTTTATATCACTCGAAAGCTCTCTGAATTCTCTTTCCAACACAACTTGAATCACCTCCTAACTCCACCTGTAGCTCTTGTTATGTCCATTTCACTGAAGACTCCTTTTGATTGCCTCAAAATTGCCCTTTGACCAGTCAACCTTCATAGGGCACACTTTGTCATTTTTATGCATTACCATGACCTGAAACCTCTTTGGACATCAAGAACAACTCACATACTCAAAACAATGACAATTTATTTAGCAACTCCTTTGGACAACCTTGTCCCAAAACAAACTTCTTCAAAAACTGACCTGTTTGAGTGGGGTCCACTCATCACCATGACCTCTACCATACCTTTCTGGAAAGTTGAAGGAGTCCTCTACATGTTTCAATCATCATCCATGCACTAGGAAGCAATTTTGGCCACTTAGGAAACAAATCTCTCAAACCACTTTCAAGCTAGGGTTTCAAACTCATAACAAGTTGTTTACCTTCTTAACATTCGTTCATAAAAATGTGACGATGAAATGACCTCATTCTTTTTGTGAAACCTTCTAAACTCAATGTAGAAACATCCCTGAAAGCCACAAGGTCCCATGCAAAGCACACAATTCAGGGTGAGCATCAGAAGTTCCAATTCGAGCTGGAAATGCACTTGTTCTTGACCCTGTTTCACCAAAATTAGCATATGGCAACCTAAAATTTTGCAAAATATCTCATCATGGCAACCTGAAATTTTGCCCACAGCACAAGGACACCCTACTAACATCTCCAATCATCAGAATGTCATACACATTTCTCAATCTTTCCATCCTATCTCATTTGCATAGCTACCCCTTAGGGTTTTGCACTGTAGAAGCTAGGGTCAACTGAAAGAACACTATAACTCATCATGAAAGCACTCAAAATGGTCCAAACATACCTGATACATCATGATACACCTAAATACATGCATCCATGAGCTCATATAGCTCCATAACTCAATCTCATACCTCCTAGCATCCATACCTGCTCCAAATGAGCACCTAAAACATGGTCACCAACCTGTATCTGCACCCTGCAACTCATGTGAGTGCCCAAGCACTCTCAAAACATGTTATCCATCATGCCAACATGCTTCTCAAGCAACCAAGAAGCTCATACCACCATACAACATCACCTAGGCTAGCTAGGTCACCTGAATGGGCTTGCAAGGACAAGCCATCCTCACTGAATCAACTTGGTATAATCATGAACACTTCTGAACTATCATGTCAACATCATCCACAGCATCATCTGACCCTACTCCATCATCCACTTTGTCATTAATGTGGTTTTGCATCAATGACAACACCTATAGCACCACATGCCAACATATTCAAGGACTGTATTTGAGCTGCATAAGAGGGGTTATTCTGAATTTCATCTCACGCATTCATCTTGGGGGAAAAGTAGTTGTAGCCCACTATCTTGGTTTGATTGGCACAAGGGCAACCTAGCTTGAAGGGACACAATTCAATCACACGCACACACCAGAACTACATAGAGTCTGAAATGTAGTGCAGCGCTAGGTGACAATCACATTGGGGTGATCATCGAGGTCAGTCCGACTCAAGCAAATGAATTATTAAATACATCTAATGTTTGTTTGAGCCTGATGCAGGTAGCTAGGGTTTGTTTTGCAGCTACAGGTGCAACACAGGAACCCTACAGTGAAGTGGATGCGACAAACAACAAAGGAAGAAGCTATGTTCAGATCCTGAAAAGACCAGAAGCAGAGTGTTTGCCAGGACATTAGCACCCGGGGCAATATTGTCCTCCTTTGGGCGGTTTGTATCTATACATGACTTACTCACCGTTATTAGGGGTTAGACAATCGGGGCTAATACTTACTATCTACTACTTGGGCAAGGAGCAATATTCAAGGATTGCATTTGGGCTACATTATTCACTGCATAGGAGGGTTTATTCTGAATTCCATCTCACACATTCATCTTGGGGGAAATGTAGTTATAGCCCACTATCTTGGTGCGACTAGCACAAGGGTAACCTAGCTTCAAGGGACACAATTCAATCTCACACACACACACACACTAGAACTACATAGAGTTTGAAATGTAGTGCAGCACTTGGTGACAATCACATTGGGGTGATCGTCGAGGTCAGTCCAACTCAAGCATATGCCTTATTTAATCCATCTAATGTTTTTTTGAGCCTGGTGCAGGTAACTAGGGTTTGTTTTCAAAGTACAGGTGCGACATAAGAACCCTATAGCGAAGTGCATGCGACAAATAGCAAAAAGAAGAAGTTGAGTTCAGATACTGAAAAGACCAGAAGTAGAGCATTTGCAAAGACACTAACGCCCAGATTGGACACTAGCACCCGGGGTGATCCTATCCTCCTTTGAGCAGTTCAAAATCCAGTTTCTCAGACAGAGCCTGCACAGTCCAGATCCAGCCTTCTCGGCCTATTTCCCAGCTTGGAATCAGCCCAGATCTCCAAATACAAGCTAATTCATTCTCATATCACTATTGCTTAAACATGTTTGTTTCTTGCATGATAGATCTTGTTAATTACTATTATATTCATTTGATCGCAATCATTTGATAAAGATTTGAAATTCATTAAATCATTTGGTGAACCCGTTCCTTACATGCCCATTATCGGATCCATCTTTCATGCCCATTACCCGTTGTGGTCACTTTGGTCTCCCACAACATACTGAGCTCCTCCCACATACCTGTAGCCATTCCAACAGTATGGATGAAACCACAAATGATAACCCTCTATTCAATTCCCGTCAGATCCCCCATCATGACATAGAAACTTTTGATAGCGAACAATCTTATGATAAAGAAACTAATGTGGATCCAGTACAACTCGATGCTCTCACCACTTTCTGTTCTACATTACATGATAATCCCACTCATGTACCACATGTCCTTGATGCTTTATTAGCAGCTCAACGTGTCTGTGACAATGTTGCTCATGTTAATATGGTTCATACCTTCGAGCCCTCCATTGTTATCACTTCTTCAATCCCACCTTCTTCCTCCCCAACCACTATGGTGATATCCACCATTCATATACCTATTTCCACACCCATTACTCATTTCTCTTCCTACATCATTTCCCATATCCAACATAGCACTTCTTCAAGCACCCATGCCTTAGAGTCTTTGTATCATGATTTGTAAGCTCAAATTCATCAATTGCAACAAGCCTCTTATGTTTCTTCTCCATCTCTTGATGTTTTGCTTCTTCTTCATAGTCCTCTTTCCCCTGAAGTTTCTTCTTGCCCGCTTCCTTCCAATTTCGGCTCACCGAAGTTTCCTCTCTTTGCTGGCCATGGAGATCCCCAAGAGCACCTTAGATCATTTCATGTTGCATGTTTGGATTATGCTTGTGATGACGCACTTTTGACCAAATTGTTTCCTAGGAGCTTACAAGACAATGCTTTACGATGGTTTTATGACTTGCCTTTGCACTCCGTTAGATCTTTTACTCCTTTCGCAAATCTATTTTTGGCTCACTTTTCTATGATCATTGGAACGAATATATCATATGCACAAATAGCCAAAAGGAGGTAAGGAACTAATGAACACCTTAGTGACTATGTTTTGCGTTATAAGACTAATCTTTCTAAAATGAAGAATGTCTTGGTTGAATTTGAATTACAAGATCTTTTTATCCAAAGCCTCTTACCTCCTTTGTAAGAATATGTGCTCTTTGACTCTTTTCACTCTTTTGATCATCTATGTCATACTCTAAAAAACTGTGAAGTCAAGTTACTTTCTTTCTGAAAACTTAAATACGGTGCTAATATTTTTTATTCATCTACTAAAAAATTCCTAAACAAATCTGCCCTCAAGGGCAAGCCTAGTGAACCTAAGCCCATTGTCAATGTTATATGTCAACCTACGAAGTTCCAATTGCAACCTACATGCCGTATTTTTACTAAATTGCCATATCCACCACATATGTTGTTGCCTCAACTCCTAAAAAGCAATCTAATTTCTCTTTCGGCTCCTCTCGAGTTAGCTCCTAATAGGCCTCATGGGAAGAAATTTGATGAAAATGCACATTGTGATTACCATAGATGCAATGGCCATTCTACTATCAGGTGTTTCAAGCTTAGACGTTTAATCCAAGATTTGATTGACAATCATGACATTAAGTTGCCTGAACCAGCTATTTCTATTCATAAATCTACTAATGACAATGGCAATCTTAAAATCTTCAATGATCCTTTGCCTAAGTATGACAATCAGCTCCTGAATCCTCTTCAAATCATGTTTTTCATGTTGTTCCTCCATTTCCGGATCATCATCTTGGATTTCTTGTTGGTACTACTGATCTTCCTTCACCTGTCATTACTTTTACTGATGTTGATTTTCATGCCTCTTTTTTCATCGCATAGATTACAAATTGATGTTTTTATTGGTCCTCGTGCTATTAACAATGTTATGGTACATCCTCCTTACAAGTGCAATGCATGTTCACTATCTTTCTTGCAAACCATCGAATTTCCATTATCTCAGATGACCCTCTTAAGAATACAATATTCTGGAAACCCTTCATGCATATCAAATGAAGAAGCTGTAATGTTTATAGACATTGTACAACGGTAACATCCACGGAAAGTGGATCAAATATACCAACTACGGCAAATATGCAAAAATAACATATTGCCCCTAACTAATCACATCCAGGAACATCCGGGAACATTCCAAAGTAGTAAACTAACAATAGTATAGCCCCCACTAATCTAGGGATGTGACAACTAGATAATAGCTAACTAACAGCTAACTAAGTTAAAGTAATAAAATTTAATTACTTTAACATTACAACTTAGTAAATGATGAATTAACCTAAGTTTATTCCTAACATTTCCCCCCTTAATTCATCATGGTCTGAAGTGAATAGGAGAGAAAAAATAAAATATGTTTACATGAGGTAAACATTTATTAGCACACACATGCTAAAAGAAACCTATTCTAAGGTGAATCAAATGACTTTATCATTCCCCTCCTTAATTCAGTATGGTCTCTCTGGATCTCATCTGAACAAGATTATCTGGATGAAGGTACTTCCTTTGAACAGTGTGCAAGATATGGAATAGGCTCAGGAACTATCTTTGGATGTCTGGAACCTCTTTTGGGCTTGGCATGTTTACTCGAAAAAATAAACAAGTAGCTCTGAACATTTTGAAAACCTCTGTTGGGTTGGCTCTTGGCTTAATAAAACCTTTGTTGGGTTGTCTTGTAGCTCAAAATTGGCACTGACATGAAAAAACTACCCTCCATTCAATTTTTCTCTAATCCACAAGGAATACCAGTGTTTAGCGATCAATGAGGAATTTACAAGTCTTTCATCTTTTCCCCCTAAATTCTGAGTGAAAAGTGAAGTTTAACCAACTCCATGAGAATGAAAAAGTTTTTTGGAACTTTATAATGATAGTGCAATTACATTTTTGTCTCTTCTATGGAAAAAATCCCTTTTGGGATACATTGTGAGTACAAAATTGCAATTTTTATTTTATTTTTTGGGCTCTTTGGCCTCTTTGCATTTACAAAAAAAATCTCGAAATGATATTTCGGACCAATAGGGAGATAAAAAAAAAAATTTAAATTTTTTACCCAATACAGGTGATTATTTTCTAAATTTGGACCATGGGCGTTAGCTGATCAAAAAACCACTATACTTTTTAAATTCTGACACCTCAAGTCTGGCGGTTTCCAGTCCAAATTTATGACTTGTTTAAATTTCGATTATCAATATCAAAATTCGGGGCCCTTTCTAAAAGTGGAAAAAAAAAATCATGACCTCCTTCTCCAAATTCTATGTCACAAAATCCAACTGAGCACTGGATAATTTTTGTGAGGGCTTACCTAGCTCATATGTGCCTTGGTATTCTCCATAAACTTTGCAGATATTGCCCTTACCTTCGAAAGCATATGGTGATGCATGCAAAGAAGACATGTTTTCAAGACGCACCCCGATTTAGGGCTTAATAGGACCTCGCATGCTTTACCTTGGACGTTATCCCTAGCTTTGAGATATCCACCTTGCAATATAGATCCTTATTTTTAAGGAAGCTTTCTCCTTGTTATTTTGACGCATTGTCTAGATACGATTTACAGGTGACTGCGTTGTAGTGCTTCACTTCTCATTGGCCTCACGTTGTAGTTCTGCATGCTTTGGATCGCGTGGAGGACTATGCTTGAACAGGTCACAAAAAAAAGTTTTAGAGGAAAGGTCAAGCCACCTTTTGTTTTCTCTACAGGTCACCTTGGAGGCTTAGCTCATGTGGCTTTAACATGCAAAGCATGGTATGATCCAGTTTGTAAATTTGAAATGTCCTCTACTTTGGATTTACCAGGTCAAAGGACTGCGATGAAATTCAATTGTGCAGGTGAATTGATTTCAAGGCTGAGTTGAAGTCTTTGTAGCTCCACTTGATTTTTCCAGTCAAAAAGTACTCGATTTTCAACTTTGGCGTTGAATTCTAGATCAATGGTGGCAGCATATATCAACACTCTAATGTAAGCCGCAATTCCTTAGTCTCTTCCTAGATCACTTTGGACAGAGCTCTGCTTTGGTCAGAAAATAAACCTGAACTCGATCCACGTGTGATGGCTGCGACCTAGATCTATATGTAGCTCAATGCTAATCAATGCAAAAATACCTGTCACAATTTTCATGCCAGATATGTAGATGGCTGCATTGAAATTTCTTTTATTTATTCTTGCATATTTCACGCTAAATTAGCCTCTGAATCTATGCATTGAAAATTGCGGGTCTCTGAAAACCATTCTCTGTTTAATCTTCCTCCACGCAAATGTGTGCACCATTAACACAAGGGGATGTGCAGATACTGCATGCAATGGGCTAGTGAATGGGATGAGAGTCTCTATGGCTCTCCAATGTAACTCCAACTTCCTCTGGTGATCTAAAAAGTTCTGCAACCTCTTTCTCTTCCTCCTAGGTGGATTCATGGATCCTTACAATAAACACATAACCTAGGATTCAGCCAACTATGATACTAAATATTAAGAATGTGAATATTCTGATAAACCCTTCATCAATATCAAATGAAGAAGCTACACTGTTTATAGATATTTTACAGCAAGTAACAACATCCACGGAAAGTGGATCAAATATAGTAAGTATGGACAAATATGTAGATAATAGCATATTTCCCCTAACTAATCACATCTAGGAACATTCGAGAACATTCCAAAGTAGTAAACTAACAATAGTATAGCCTTCACTAATTTAGGGATGTGACAACTAGGTAATAGCTAACTAAGTTAAAGTAATAAAATTTAATTACTTTAACATTACAACTTAGTAAATGATGAATTAACCTAAGTTTATTCCTAACATACCCGTAGGTCTCCTACTTCTCGTGGGCAAACACATTAAAGAATAGGCTTATCACTATTACGCTTTCCCTCTTGGGATAAGCCATTCCATGTACATGTTGATGCTTCGGGGATGGCGATTGGAGTAGTCTTAGCACAACCTGAAGAGGCAATTGTTGACCATCCCTTGTTCTTTGCTAGTAGGAAGCTAACCCCAGCAGAACAGAATTATACCACCACGGAGCATGAGGCATAGTCGATGATTTACGCGCTGCACAAACTCAGGCAATATTTGCTAGCAACACCCTTTATATTCTACACGGACCACATGACATTAAAGTACTTGGTGAACAAGCCAATCTTGCAAGGGTGCATATGCAGGTGGGTCCTATTGTTTCAGGAGTTTGAGTTTACGGTTGTCGTAAAATCGGGTAAGAGTAATTTGAGGCTTGACCATTTATCGAGGATCGACTCAGGAGAGGACGCGCAGAGCATTGAGGTCATCTACTTCTCGTGGGCATGTTACTCTTCCTATTACTGCTGGGCATCTCACTATCTCTATGCCATTCACCGGTTGGCTCTAAGTTGCACATTACGACGTGGTCTTAGGACTCCATTAGCTTAGGGCTGCCAAAGTCGTATCATCCATAGTTCACTTGTGCCTTAAGTTTGTACATGAGCGTCACATAATCACTATTCGGGGCATCCCACCACGGACCCCTTTATCTTTGGCTCCTATTATTGCTACACCTTTAGTTACTTCTATCACTAGTGCACCTACTCCTGCACGTCCTCATGATGGCCCTATGGCTCTCGCACATACTACTCTTAATGCTACTTTTACACATACACTTAGATCTTCTCCACCTGTGGCTTTTGTTGCTCGCTCACGTCGGTTACATCGGTCTCATAGCCCACCTCATAGGCATAGGTCTCCATCCAGGACACACACTACTCATGGCACATTTAGGCCCATTTCATGGTGTCCTTCTCCACATGTACTCCCTCGTGGCCATAAAGTCTTTGATCATGATCACATGCATACCTCTATCACACTAGCAAATAGAGGGCCCTTGCCCCTTAACCTCATTGGGTAGATCACTGCAACATTCACACATTGGGGGTATATTACTTCCCCCCTCGCTACCCGATGATGCACTCTTGTTCTAGGTTCAAACATGACTGTTGAGGGCACACTAACCTACATGGACATCTCTTTTTTCCTGATTTTCCTGAACTGGAAGAGCTCCAGATGGACGGCTCAGGGGCAAGTGCAACCTTCAGGAATCACCCCTCGGCTTCAAGTTCAAGCCCGGGGAGACTACCACTAGTGGGACTGTATAAAACTTAGTAATAATCTCCACGATACTGACCCTGCCACTTAAGGTTAGGGATTACTCCAGGGAATTCTCCTAGTGAAAGTCAAAAGACTCCACCTTGCCATAAGTAGGCCTCGCGGCGATCTCCCCAGTTATCAATCGGGGCAAGATGGAGTAAAAACTCTTCCAGCAACTTGCCTGACGGGAAGGCATTGCCCTACATAATCGTGTGTTGGCTCATTAGTGGTTAGGTACCCCCGATCTCCCGAAGGGATGGACTGCATCATTACTCCCTCCCTCGTCCAACCCTACAGGGCCTTCTAATAGAGGGATAGTGCCACGGCCAGGAAGTTCGCAACAAGCACGAAGCTCGCCACAAGCACGAAGCTCGCAATTGCCCTCCGATGCAAACGATCGCCTAACCAATACGATAGACAACGACCGCTACACTCCCCACCAAGGAGCATCGAGAGCAAGTCCTCCTCAACGGCAACTGTTGGGGCAAGGCAACAAAGTTCCTGCAGTACTTCCTGAAAACCACCCTGTTATCTGGTTTCTCGCAGCCTGAAATGCGGGTACTCGACAAGGAGATGTAAGAGGGAGTCCCCTCCTCCATCCCCACACAACGGGCACATAGAACTAAGGGTCGGATCCAACACCCCAATCCTGGAGGCATGACTACTAAGGAAAATCCCCCCCACTCTGGAATTTAACAACCAGCAGACAGCTTCCGCCAACACGTTTTCGAATCTCTGCGCCCGCTTGATGAAGCATTGGGTCTCTCTGAACTTATAATCCTTCTAAATCCTCAGGGAACCCTGCAACCTCAACTTGTTCTCCCAAGTTTCTTCACGAACCATCTGACTATTTATGGCTTTAGGGACGTTCTTCTTAAGCCATTTAGTGGTTCTATGGATCCACGTCCAAACTCTCCTACTCTATAGGGTGGATTGCAGTTCACAAGATCCGTAATGACTGTCTTAAGACCACTGTACTTCTCCAAGGCTCAGGCCCTCTACCCTACATTAAAGACCGAAACCGGGTAAACATTAAGCTCGCGGTGCATAACAGCCTGACCCACCATGTTGGACGTGGAGGACTTCCCACACATCCACCTCATCCCCTCCACAACCACTTTCTGTAAGGCGTTTTGCTTGGCCATGTCAAACATTCCTATCACTTCAGCACCAAAGGTAAGAACAAGAAAGACCAACGCCTTAAAGGTAAGAATTTTTGACCATGTGGGGACCCTTCGAGAGGCCAGGAAGTGTTGGATCCTATGGAGGGTTCTACTTCCTGACGCAGCTTGCTCCTTAATGATTTTCTCAATAGACAATTGTGGGTCAATTTCAATCCCCAGATACTTGTAGTTGTTGCACATATCTCTTTGCACACATACACTGGGGGGCAACTTTTCTCCCCTCTCATAGTTGTTCTAATCCATGTTCACATATTTACAAAAGAGAAAAAATACTAGCTTAGATTTTGATTGGATGTACTCTTGCTTGCTTATCCTACTCCATGTTGCACGTTATTTACAATGTTACTTTGATTCATAGTATGCTCTATCTTTTTCCATACACACATGCGCGTTCACATGCTACTCTTGAGGTGAATGCAAATTACTTACAGGTTCTTACACGATGCATGATGTTTGGCATTGTAACCTACCAATCCCACTGAGGCTCCTAGGGGCATCAACCTTTTCCTATCTCTCTATATTCAGGTTCTATCATTGCAACATCTACTACTTTCATTTCTATTTTCAATTGTATACATTATGGCATACTATCAATTTTTCTAACATGCTAATAGGTGCTTCATGTGTAGCATTTGTCTTTCAGGCCTACTCCCAACCATGGTTATTTGATTTGTTTGTATCTTGTATATCCTTGTGTCTTCATTGTCATTGTTTGTGGGCTATGCCCTACACTTGATTGTGTGTTTTACTTCTATAGCCTTGAAAGCTTCAAGTGTCTTACGCCATCCTGAGTGATGTGCTGTGTATTCAACCAGCTACTCGTGTCTTTTGTCGTGTTACTGTGTGTTTTGACAAGCTTCTATTGCATTTTGCCATGTTTG
Source organism: Taxus chinensis (assembly GCA_019776745.2). Taxonomy (NCBI): domain Eukaryota; kingdom Viridiplantae; phylum Streptophyta; class Pinopsida; order Cupressales; family Taxaceae; genus Taxus; species Taxus chinensis. The sequence continues at coordinate 325,586,065 of CM034156.1, read as the reverse complement.
CTTGTGAATAACACTTTTGGCTAGCCTTTCCCAATTTTTTTTGCATGCACCATGGATGTCACCAAACGCATTCCCTATTCCCCCTGCAGGAGTTCTATTTCAAGTGTGCACATCAGTTTCAGCTTTCCTCGTTTGGGTCATGCTCGCCTTGGTTCAACTCACGCACCACAAGCGAGTGGGAGCAATAATTGGGTCACTATTTCACCCTCTCAACAATTCAAAGACCAAACACATAATGGTACACAACAAAATCAGGATAAACAAGAGCCAATAAACAGGTTCAGAATCAAAAATGGGCATGAACTCAGTGCATGACAGAAGTGCCCAACACAGACAAGAGCAATGGGTGCTAGTGTCCCACCTTGGCGTTCCTATCCCGGGGGTAGAAACAGGAACATTACAGGATCAACAGGCTTCTAGTGACGGTCTTTTCCAATTTCCAATAAAAGATACTTAGTTTCAGGTTACTATCAAGAACAATAGGAACAAAATCAGTGGCAAGTTACATACTTTGGGAATGGGAACTATTTACTCTATTTTCTCGTGATCATCTGTGACCAGTTACTATTGGGTTTGTGACCATTTGCATTAGCACTTATCTGTGGGGATGCATTAACGGTTGAAGGGCAAAGCCTACAACTCTCCTAATACTCTACCCTTGGCGACAAGATGCTTAAATCCTCAGTCTAGCAACACGACGCTCAAATCCTCAGTTCAGAGACAAGACGCTCAAATCCTCAACTTGGCAAAAGGACACCTAAATACTCAGTACTATTCCAATCATCTCCGAGGCAGCAAACATACAAGAACAATCCTATCTCTTTTCTCATGGCACACAAGTGTACTCTATTCTTGATTCACTTATTTTTCAATAAGCATTTCTATTTTCACATTTACTAAGTTCAAATTCAATTTCATTTATCATGAGCATTGACTACACTTATCTTCTTTTGCAAGTCCGACCTCACTTTGATGAAAGACAACACACAAATTGAACAAGGAACAATCTCAAAGCACAAGACACTCCGACAAAGGCAATATTCGAGAAACAAACATAGGCATCATTTCTACTACATGCACGAGGTCACCCCTAGGATCCTTAACCTCTTCTAGATTCCACGATACACATTCAACAATCTCCATTCAACACAATATCAAGCACAACCCTCATTCAGCACGCTATCGGTTACAAACTCCATTCGGCTCTCCACAAGGTATGCTCTTCTTATCTACTTTATGTTACTGAATATTCATTCACCAGCATAAAGTGGGGGCAAATGTAGTCACGAAATCACGCACTTTCTATTTACATCACATGTCTGAATATTTCATTATATGCATAATTCATAAGCAAGAAAACTAGACATTAACAACACTTATATTGTTTTTACATTGCTTTATCCCTCTTGATACTCTCGACACTTACTCTTCTCGAATGGTCACTTTACTTTTTGACATAAACAACACATGACCTAGCTCTGTATTTTCAGTTATGTCCTCCAAGCATCCCGAACAGTACCGCCCATTACGGACAAGAGATGGCACTATTGTCCCCTATGGGAGCTTCTGTCTTTTTCCCACCTTTTCTCATGTTTGAAATGCCATTTCATTTGTTACCTTTTCTAAAGTCTCTTTTATCACTTTGGGTCAACCTATTTCATTGTTAATGACGAAATTCAAACAATGGAATCATATCTATACATGACTTACTCACCATTATTAGGGGTTGGATAATCGGGACTAATACGTACTATCTACTACTTGGGCAAGGAGCAATATTCAAGGATTGTATTTGGGCTGCATTATTCACTGCATAGAAGGGCTTCTTCTGAATTCCATCTCAACATTCATCTTGGGGGCAAAGTAGTTGTAGCCCACTATCTTAGTGCGACTGGCACAAGGGCAACCTTGCTTCAAGGGACACAATTCAATCATACACACTAGAATTACATAGAGTCTAAAATGTAGTGCAGCGCTCGGTGACAATCACATCAGGGTGATCGCCGAGGTCAATCCAACTCAAGCATATGCATTATTTATTCCATCTAATGTTTGCTTGAGCCTGGTGCAGATAGCGTTTGTTTTGTAGGTATAGGTGCGACATAAGAACCATACAACGAAGTGGATGCGACAAACAACGAAAAGAAGAAGTTAAGTTTGGATCAGGAAAAGACCAAAAGCAAAGCATTTTCTAGGAAATTGGTGCCTAGATCGAACACTAGCACCCAATGCAGTCCTATCCTCCTTTGGGCGGTTTTGTCTAAAAAAGTTCCAAACTCCAATTGCTTAGACAGAGCCTTCACAACCCAAATTCAGCCTTCTCAGCCTGTTTCTTAGACCAAAATCAACCCAGATCTCCAGATACAAGCTAAGTCATTCTCATCTCACTATTGTTTACACTTGCTTGTTTCTTGCATGATAGATCTTGCTTATTATTGTTATATTCATTTGATCTCATTCCTCTGATAAAGATTCAAAATTCATTAAATCAAAAAAACCACTTTCACTCCAAAAAACATGTTGTGAAAAGTTCTAAGATCGGCAAACGATCACCTAGAACCAAGTTTTAAAATTGGTGTATATAAAGCTCAGAGAAAGACGCATCCATTGAAAGAGAAGATAGAGATTACAATTGAACAGGGGTAAAGGATTGGGTTTAAGCCATGCATTGCAACACATTATTAAAAGATCCAAGAAGAACCTTATTTCAAGAGATGAAAAGTTAATGTTTTGCAATTAGTGGTTTACATTATTTAATTATAATTGCAACAACCGAGATTGCATTAGCTTTACGTGTATGTATGAGCCCTTCGAGCATCTCGTATTTCTCTAGAGTTATCTATATAAGGAGCTCTAGTATGTTGTTCTTACATACAAGATATCCTAATTGTGGATCTTTTATATTGTTTTCCCAAAACCATTTTTTTCATAGTTTATTTTTCTCCTTTGGTGAGCCCACAGTGCATCACGTATATAAATTTATCTATATAAGAAGCTCTAGTCCACAATCCTAACATATGCTTTTTCCTAAAGGATGAATCTCGTGTTGAGATCAAAAAAATCGAAACAAAAACTTTTAGTTCATTATCTCCAAAGACACTGGTCTCTAATGTTTAATGATTTTTGACAATTTATTGCAACTGAAAATTTGTAAAATATGGTTCGTTTATTTTCTTTTGTGTGTGTGTATAATTATCATGTCCCTTTTTCGAGGTAATTTCATCTGAAGACCTTGACCCCTTTTCCTTCCTCAAAGGTCCAAGGAAACAAGTTGGAGGAGTCAACAATGTCATTATATATATTTTATTTTGCATTTATTTCTCTATTTTTGGCATTGTAATTATTGGTGAATCTAGCGCCCAACAATAAATTAATAATACAAGATATTAATGAGCATGCACGCTCCAAAAAGTTAAAAAAAAAATAATATCAATAATAAAGCAAGTCTATTTGTGGTCGACCTCATTTGAGAGCGCCAAGCCTTAAATCCACCCTCTTATTATAAATAGAGGTTGTTGGCATTAGTTTGAGATAGGTTGATTTGGTGAATTTTATATCTTGGTGAAGGTTGGCTAGTGTAGCCCCTTTATTCATCTCTTAAGGAAGAAACCCCTTGATTAAGGGCTTGTGTAGAGAACGAAAACCCTCTCACAAGGGTGGTGAGAACAAAAACCCTCCACCACGATTGTATTTTGCAAAGAGGCATTCAAGGAGTAATATATTCATCATTCTTTGTTGGTATTTCTTTTAATTTGCTGGTTATCTTCCTTTTTTGAGTGAGACGACCCACCTTGGAGGGAAAATTGGTATGTATTGGTAGTAAATTGGTTAATTTGAGTTTATTATCTTATTCTCCATATTTTAAAGAGCCAAGATCTCAAGTTTCCTGAATTTTGGAGGTGATTTACTATTTTTCCAAGTTAATTAAAGTTCCCTATAACCAGCTGGTTAAGGGTTTCCAAAATTAATTATTTCTATGCTCAATTTTGATTTCTAACAGCTGATTGTGTTTCTTGAGAGTGTTTAATAATTTTTGGCATAAGAATCGAAGCATTTTAGCAAGGTTTGACCCACCTTTGAGAGGTTTGACTTTCCCAAGGAGGTCACTGCCCTAGGAAGGGCATAATTTGCAGGTTGCAGAATTCTAATCGGTCATATTCAGCCAGCAGTGAATCTGATTTCAAAATTTTACCTTAGCTATTTGCCCATTTCCTGAGGTCCCCCAAAAAGGGACATAACAGTGGTATCAAAGCATAGTCCCGCCAGCTTGTGAGACTATGCAAGGTGAAAGAGAAATTCACTTCAGGGAGGTGCAATAAAGGCTTGCACACTCTTTGGATGCTCTTACCCTATCCATACAGAACTTCTGTGGAGCTAGGGCAACCAAGGAAAAAGCCACACCTAGGGTTTCAAAGGTTATTACAGCTAGCTTTGAAGAGTATCAAACTCTTCCAGAAGACATCCGTGATGCCATATCATTTACCGAATTCATGGGATGGGAGAAAGATAGAGAGGGTATTGGGCCACGGTCTAAACCCTCTATTATGGCAAGAGGCAAGGGGAAGCATGTTTCAACCCTAGAGAGAAGAGATCCTTCTATTGTGCTGAAGGAAGAGGAATGACCCATGGGAGCCCTAGAAGCCCCCATCACTATTGCCAAAATAAATCCCTTGACTGATTTTCCAAGCAGCACCATAAAGACACAAGGGTTTGGAGATATCATGGGCCACGTGCCAAGGAATGAGAAGGAGATTAAGGAGCATGCAACCCAAGGTAAAAACCTTTTGGTGTTTGATGATGAATTGTTGGTGTCTAATAGTTGTATGGAGCTGAATATTAGTACAGAAAAATCAAATTTGGGGAAGGAACAAGAGGATGGCATTGCTGGAAGTCATACCCATAAAGAAAGGGCATTTCCAAGTGCCCATAATCACTTCCAGCCTGCTAGAGTTATCTTAACAGCAGTCAATGACGAGCAAAATGATGATGGATTAGATTTCGGTAAGAGCCACAATGACATTCCAAACACATATGAACAAGGTATAGAGGTAGTGCAAAAAGGGAAAGCACCAATGGTAGAAGGAGCAAAGGCAAAAGGAGATGAATATCTTGATGACAGTCCAAGGAACAAACATATCTCAAATTTATTGTTTCCTAGTTCATCATTACAAGGGGTTAATCATCACAAACAATTTGACACAAATGTGGGCAGAATAGAGAGCACATTGAGTAGTAAGGGGTACATACACCCTTTCAAGCAAACTCAAAGTTATGAATGCATCACGACAAAGATCGCTTTTGGCACAAGATTGAAATTGGATTGATAAGAAGTTGCCCTCTTCCCAAGGCCCACGGTATGCATGCAAAGTTAACTGCTTCCTCTTTCCGTTTGGTTGTAATCCATCTAATACACATATTTGAGGGAAGAATTTGGGGTCACAGTGATGGTTGCGTTGAGGGTACCTCAAAAAGTCTTGTGAGGTCAAGAAGATTGGAAGAAACTCTCCATGAAGGACAAGATTTTGGGAAAGCACTTGATGAGGTGGATGAACTGTTCTAAACAGCAGTCAAAGGGAGGTCAATGGATGGAGTTCACAGCCCTGACAAGAAGCCAAAGGATACCCAAGACAAGCACCAGCAAATTTTGAAAGAATGCAAGAATGAAAAGATCCCATTCGGTGAAGAAATCATGCAAATGAAGAGTGCTAATTCAAACTCAGAAATTGTGAATTGTAAGGACATAACAGGTAGTCCATGGTATGTGAATATTTCATTTCTCTTGCTGGCCAATTTGTCATTTTAGGAATGTTGTCATCACTCATAGTTGGTTAGGAAGGATGATCATGTCTCATGCTTGTTGTGTCTTCCTATGGCACCACTAGTGAGATATCATCATGATAAAGGTATGGGTGCTGTTATAAGACTTGAGAAATGGAGAATTGCTCATTTCAAAATCAGTACTTGGGGTAAATTCATCTTGGTATGTGTCAGTGTAAGAAAAATGTCAAAAATCACTCTTGGGAAAGGTAAGCCTAGTGGTTCTATTCCTAATGGATACTCCTTGCAGCCCTCTTTTGCTACGTCATTGTTACATAGGGATCATCAAAAGAAGGATCACAATTCCGATTTTCCTATCGATAGGGGGAAGACCCATGGTTTCGTGTATGAGAAAAAGGTAAGGAGAATATGGGGAAAGGGCAGCATTCTTGTTTTGGTGTATGGCATACATACTTATCAACCATCCCGGGTGAAGGGTCTTCTTCGTGACCAAGAAGCCACCATACTTGCAGCTAATGGTACCATATATAATTTCATTGAAGGGAAATTTGCAAGAAGGATGGGGCTGAGTACGGTTGGTTACAAAGGCTTCATGATTGCCATAACCAAGGGGGCAGCTCTCATTATTCCCATGGATTGGCACGAACTTTGCATTGAATTCTTTGTTTCAGCTGAGATAGAATTTGTTCTTGGGATGCAATGGATTCAATTTTTGGGGGAACTCACCGTCAACTGCCTGGGTAAAAGACTAGAATTCTGGGTTGAAGACAAAGAAATAAGAATGCAAGGCATGTTGAAGGAGGGATTCATGGTAGCAAAGCAAGGGGAATTTCATTATTGTTCTCTTTTTCATATATCAGCTCATTGGAAGAACATATTTACATCTGGGCATGCACAAATTCAGTCACCAAATAAATTTATAAAAGGAGAATTTAAGTTGTTGATCATAGTGGTGAAAGTTGACAAGGTTAAGCAAAAGAGGACTGAACTCTATCCCTTATCAGCAGTCCAGGAAAGGTGGATCATAGCTGAGTTTGCAAACACAAGTTTGGTAAGCAACATCATGGGAACATATGGAGAGAAAGTTAAAAGATGCATAGCTGTTTTTTCTTTACCAGCTGTTAGCAAATGGATTTGCATGCATGCAAATGACATGCAACAGTTAGGGGACAAAGTCCCTCCTCAATGAAGGTGAGGTTGCCTTTATTGAAAACCAAAACTATATTTACATCTATACATTCAAAATTGTATGTGGGGGGTGTTTTGGGACATCAAATGGAAAGAAATGTGAATGAGGGAAATGGAATGGAATGAAGGAAAGAAATGGAAAGGAATGGATGGAAGGAGCATATAATAGTTAGGTAAAAATAGAGCCTAATATTGCATATAGAAGAAGAACAATGAATAACTAACTCAAATAAAACAGAGTTTGAATCAGCTAAACAAGAATAAATGAAAGGGAACACACATGAGTAAGTAAATATCAGAGCTTAATCATTGTGAACAAGAACAACAAATTAATAATGTTGACAATAAGATCAAAGATAGTATTTGCATGTAAGATTTAAACACTAACATCTAATGAACATAAGAACATCAAATGCTACAAGAGATAATGAATGGGACACAAAGTTCATATTTCATTAACTCTTCAAAATGTCTTCACAAAAGAACACAAAGTTTCTTTCTTGAAACAAAGCTTGCACACAAAAGTATTTTCTTCTCCTCTCTCAAAGTCACTCTTACAAATGAGCCCCTAACTTCCTTTTATAACCCAAAAGTTGGTTACAAGGTAGTTAGGGTTTACATGAACATTAAATTAGGTCATCTTAAATGACTTTAACTTTTTCAGCCAACTTTTTAAAAAGTAACTTGAAATTAGAAACCACTTAAGTTTATCAAGACTCTGCTAAATGTGAGTTTAACAATAACATCACTTTCAAATATCATTTAAAACATAAAACAAGACCTAGTGCCTTATCCATTAAAGTGGGGTCCGCCTATCTCAATCGTATGAGAAATGGACTCTCCCACTTTGTTAGATACCAGAATGTTATCTCCTCATCCCATTGGTGAAATTAGGATCTGCCGCCTTTGCCAATTGAAAAGATCTGAACCTTTCCAATGTCTCGAACATCTTTTCTTCTTCAGGAGGTTCACTCGGTTGAAGCACAGCCTCGCAGAACACCTGCAATTCCAAAATCCTACCTGGCATATTATTTAGGTTGACCATTTTCGATTGAGCATTCTCAAACAGGTTCCTCAATTTGATACAACATTCCATTGAAGTAGAGGAGAAATTGATGGCAGGAATGTACATGTCCTTAAACAATTGTGAGAATTGTTCCTCAACATGTTCTGATGAATGCCTCTGATTATGCTCGTCCACAAGATCACAAGGGATTTCAGCTATGAACTCATGAATTGAGGCGAGAGAAGTGAAGGCTTCACTGCATATGCTCTCGTAATGAATCATGGAATCTTCGAGAAGTGTCTTCCATGACTTGAGATGTAGACACCAAAGAAAACGCGTCCCTTGGCATTCGAATTCAAGGATCCCTTCAATGGCTAGACTTGTAGATTCCATGTTTGTCATCTCTTGCAGACTAGGCAATATCTCATCCAGATTTGATATGCTAGAAGCAAAAGATTCCTTAAAAGAAAGGATTGGATCTAGGTATGCACTAATGTCTTCATGGAGCTTTACGACCGCTTTGATTGTCTCTCTCCTGAAGATGAGAATTTCCAAAAGCCAGGATTTAGTGACATGGCCCAAAGTGTTTACCTCCTTCGACAGATTGAGTGTTTCTTTGTCGGGGGCAGCCACTGCATCAGGTACTGGGAAAGTGGAGGATATTGGATTTATCAGATGTTGAACATAATTCACCAACTGATTCTTTTCGGCCTTGAGCTGAGAATTCTGAGATTTATATTTCTCAAGCCTTCTTAACACAATATCCATGGAATCTCGGGCCATTGCCATGTCGCTTTCCAATGTAGACTTCCCAAGTCTAAGCCTGGATACTTCATAGTCAACAGATGTCATGGCATTACGTTCTTTCTCGACTTGGGGAATGGCAAGATCTGCAAATTTGTTTCCATCTCCATCCACCATTATCCTCGAGAACACTTTAGGCTTCTTGGGGATGACATCATTTGAAAGCTTGGAAAGGGCATCAAAGTCAATATTGATCATTCCTTGACAACCCTCTTTCTTTTCTTGACTTCACAGTCAACCCAAGAAGGGGTCTCCTTGACCAATTCTGCACATAGAAGCCTGGAGTCTGAAGCAACATTCACATTGTTCTCGATATCATTGGATTCTACAAGAGTTCTTTCCACAACTTCAATCCTTGGGGAAATAACTTCGACATCGACCTCTTGAACCTCAGGGAGACCTTGAGAAACATCTTCGTGAACTAGGGGTTCAAGAGCGTTTGATATTTGGACCACTTGCACTTGAGTAGACTCTTGTTCATGACATGGCTGAGTAGTGTTTATTATGAGCTTCCTTGAACTATCAGTAACGTGAGTAGATGAGTCTCTACTCGAAGTGGAAATCCCCGAGACATGTTCTCTTCCTTCAATAGGGCCAGGACCCTTGGATGTTTCTCCTCGTGACATCTTCTTTGGAGAAGTGGATTTGGGAAACCATTCTTTCCTTGCTTGATGTGTATGGGTTGATGGCATGGAGGTTGACTGAGAAGAGGTTTTAGTCAACTGGAGACCTCCTCGTGTTGGCAATTTCTGTGATCCTGGGGTATGAACTTGGATGGATGGTAACTTTACAAGTTCTCGTTCATACCAGGCTATGCTCCTTTCTAGAATCGGTTGATTCTTGCCATCAAGAGAGAATTCATCTCTCTTGGTCCAATCAACTCGGGGCAATGGAGTGAAGGCAACAACATCATATGAGGGATCAATCAAATCGTCACCATCATCTACTAATGAATCTGGAGGATCTCTGATGCAGAAGGCCTTGATTTGAGCAAGGGTCAAGTGGGAGAATTCTCACCTTCTTACTTCGTGTTCATCTGAGCAGGCATCCCAGAAGTCTTCCATGGTGGGATTGTGCTGGTACTTTGCTCCAAGAGCCTTTTGCATGTATCCATTGATGTCAAATTGGGATCTCTTTACAAATGGATGTATGGTAATGAGAGCAAACTCCTTCTCCATGAGTTGTGCACTGAAGAGATTTGGGCATTGGTATTCCCTAATTTGGATTGGGAAGTGGATGCCTAAACGGTGTTTGTTACTGAGAAGACAATGAACTTGGAAAAGTTGTCGCGCAAGCTCCATTAACATCCACTTATCACTGACAAACTTGGGAAGCTTCCATGGAGTGCCTACAAATCCGCTCACGCGAATGTAGGAAAAGGATGGGAACTGAATGAACCATGTTCCCCACTAAGAAATGACCGCCATGGCATCCTTGGAGAATCTTTCTTCCGGATTCCTATTCAAGTTTCTAATCACACGGAAGGTGAAAGCATCATTAACTCTCCTGAAGTGATGAGAGCTATTCTTGAAACTCAATTGCGGATAATAGTGAAAAACACTATTTGATGGACCCATGATGCCTTTTGTCTCTAACCCTGAAAACAACTTCCTTCTGGCCACCGCATAGGTTAGGTACAATGTCATGTAGAAATGCCCAGTCATCTTCACCTCGATCAACTGCTTGTGAAGAGTGTCACTGATGATGGTGGCCCAATCTACAAATTCTCTCTTTGCAAGGATGATGCAGATGAACTGATACATCCATGGGTGAAAAAGCCTGGCAGAGGGGAGACCGAAGACTCGGCTCAGAAGAGTGATCATATCACCGATTTCCTCCACAAATTCAATGTGGTACAATTCCTTGGGAAACCGGTCAACACGAGTCCTCTTGGTCACTAGCCAATTGTTGTTGACCATCTTGGTCCACCTGAGGGGTTCTTCATCCCAAAACTCTTGCGTTGACTTTTGAGTGATGTCAGCATTCTCAGGGAAATCGAGGATGTTGAGCAATTCTTCGATGTGCTCCAGTGTGATCAAAAGGAAAGGCTCACGATTATCCTTGAAGATTCCTCGCCTTTCGGGATCATAATGTTCCGCGCAGGCAATGACTAGCTCAGGGCATTGCACTAAAACAGGAAAAGTTGTTGCTTGAGGTAGACCACTATGATAGAGTCTATCCGAGAAGATGGTTTTCCCCTCGGCTTTCACCCGATCACAAAATTGTGTTACGTTGATGTGGCCAAGATCGGTGTCGGTGATATTGTCATACACATATTTGATGGAAGTGGGAGGAATGATCCCTTGGAATTCATATTTGAGTGCGGACTTGTTTGACCTTTCTATGGGTTTCTTTGACTTTCCCGTAGATTTGTTAAGTTTTTTTGCCATTACGAATTTAAAGGAAAAAACAAAGCAAACAAGTAAAACGATTTCGGGTCTTAATCTCCAAATCACCGTGAGCACAAGGAAAAATACGTCTCTTTATTTATTATTATTATTTTTTTATTTTTTTGAAATAAAGAGAGCAATTCCAAGTTACAATTTTATAGAGAGATGATATGAGCTCGAGCTCGAAATATAAATCGTGCCAAAATGCTATGGGTTCGTGCATGAATTGAGCCAAAATGTTTTGAGCTCAGATCAGAAATTGAGCTACCGGGCCAGACTTGGTGCAAATAGAGAATCGGGTCAAGCTTAGTTTGCAAACCGAAACTCGAGCTCATTTGTGTAGGCTTGGAATAAGCTATTATTGGCCGTTTTTGTTCTATATTATTCTCCTCGGTTGTTATTGCTTTGTGCAAGGTCGATTTGGATCTCGAGCCAATGGTTTGGCTGCCTGATGAATGCGTGGTATTCCTTTCTTGTTCCTTGCGTGGCCTGCTGGTCTCTGGCGTGGACTGTTTTACCTATGCAAATGCATGGTATTGTCTTTTCTTTACCCTACGTGACAGCTGTCTTTGGCGTACTGAAATCTCCTTTCACCTGAGTGGCTTATTCTAGATAAATGTGTGGCCTTTTCTAGATAAATGTGTGGCCTTTTGAACAGCTATTTTGACTTTTAATGGCCTACGTTTTCTTTACCCACACGTGGCCAATGCTATTTCTTTCCTCTTGCAAATGCATGGAACTTCTTATTTTTACCCTGGCTGCGTTTTGGACTGTCTTGCTCTCCACCAATGCGTGGACTGGTTTTTTTTTGGTATTATGCATCGATTTTTATTTCTTTTTCTTGGCGTGTGCAGCTGCTCTTATTCCTTGGATGCATGAACAATGGCCTAGCAGGTAAATGCGTAGCCTATTCAAGAATGCATGGCCTTCTTTGTCCTGCAAATGCGTGGAAATGCTTTGACTGGTGCATGGCTGTCAAACTCAAATGCATGGGCTCTCCTTTTTTTTATTTGTCTTATGCATCCGTGATGGATAGCCTTGGACTGCGTGGAGGACTGTCTCCTTTCGCCATTGCGTGGGTTTTGCTCTTGTTGTATTATGCCTTTGAATGCGTGGGAGCTGCTTTAACTTGAACCAATGCGTGGCCTTTGTATCCTTTCACCTGCATGGACACCAAGGTGACTGACTGGTGAGGACAGCTGCGTGGAAATGTGTGGTCCTCCTTGTCTTTGGCGTGTATTACCTCCTTCTCAAACAGTTGTGCATGATCTATTCTTGTTATTTTTTCCTTATGTTGCCTGGGTAATGCGTTCACAGTGGATGCATGATGGATCCTTGAAAAAAATCTTTCTCAAAAAACATTGTTTCACACAGAAAATAATAATAAAAAGAAAACTTCTTCTCCGTCAATATTATTCTCGCACGTCATTTCCCATAGAGTTTCACGGAGGGAAGTTCTGAAGATCCAAGAAGCTTTCTCAATTGTAACCGTTTCTTCTTTCTTCCCGTTGAATAAGCAATTCCCAATTTCTTAACCAATTCCCAATTTCTTCAAGTAGTGGGCATTAATTGTCAGGAGAATAGAGGAAGAATTTAACCATTTGCCCATGACAATGGCAAAGTGGGTTGGCAATTCCCCTCCATTTCTCCACATGGGGAAAATGGGAGATATTTTGTCATTTGACCTCAGGTTGGGTTGGCAAATAACAAAAGAATTTCCCACAAGTGGAGGAAAATGAAAGCTTTGCCAGGAAAGGGAAAAACGGAAGCGGAGAGCCAATTTGGCATTCCCGGCAATTAGAAGCGGAATTTTACTTACCCACGGCAATGGGGAAAATAAGAAAAGTTCTTCCAAATTTGTCGAACAACTTTTATGAGGATTAAATTAATATTTATTAATTAATCATCCTAAAATTTAATAAAATTAATTTTATTAAATAAAAAGGTAAAACATTATTAAATTAATTAATTAATTAAAACACGATTTGCAACATAGCGGGAGGACTTATTCGAAATGGACGGAACGAAGGCCAAAACAATCGGGAGAATAAAACGATCACAATGAAGGTGATAGATCATGAGAAAAGACACTTCCGAAAAAAAATTAAAACTTCACATTATAATTTTGTGAAGTCAAAATTAGCTGATAACACCAGCTAAACTGAAGAAGGTATACTCAGCTCTCTTTAGAATTACCTCAGTCATCAAAACTGCCCAACTACGAGAAAAAATACTCAGCTATAGCTATGAAAGGATGGGAGGAAGAATTCCCCAATTGAAAAGGGAAGGCTCTCAATTGTTGAAGAGATCTTCAGCCCAAGGACAATCATTACTAGCTCTCCTATATTTTATTTCAGTCATCATATATTCCCTTCCTAAAGGGAAATTAATTAGTTACAGTTGTGTCATTGATAACATGGATGCATATCAGCCAAACTGAGAGAGCGGGAAGTTTGATAGGTACGAGAGGAAGTTGAACATCATGCCTACAAGGCATGAGGGAGGATGGATGGAAGATCATTTTTTTCTTGAATAAGTTTGTTTCTTGTGCAGGTACAAAGAACAAGGAGCAGCTGAGATTTATTTGGGATCCGGGTACTTGAAATTTCTTGGGGACAAGCAATTTTGAGAGGGGATGACTGTCGTGTCCCTTTTCTAAGTCACAAGGTTCGAGTTCAAGATCGAGTTTGACGAGGATAAAATTTGTTTCAAGCTTGCTCAACGGATAAAGTTTGAAAAAAAAAATCGCCATTAAATTCGATATATATATATATATATTAAAAAATACATTCAATTTAAATAAAATTAATATTCATATTAAAAAATTAAATATTTAATAAATTATTAAAATAAATTCAATTTTAAAAATAATATAAAGATTCTTAAAAATTAAAACTTTAATAATTATAAAAAGATTAAAAAAAAAAAACGAAAAATAAAATAGAACAATTATAATTAAAATGAACCAATATTTAACGGAATAATAAAAAGAACTAAAAACAAAGTAAACTAAAAACAAAAGGGAATGCATTAAAAGAAAACAAATTATGTTTCTTTAACCTAACCTTAAAAACGCGTGAAAAGAAAATGTTAAATATTATATGAATCAAGGGCGGCTACTCCCGAACGAACAGTGCCAAGACCTGCACAAGCAAGCACGTCACTGCAACAGCAGCATATAGACGAGGCAATGGTGAGATGCAGAAGACAAAAGGGTGAGTCGCGGAAGACAAACAGAGGACACTCGACTCACCCCTCAAACCAAAACCGTACCGCAACTGGTTTTTATTTTACTTCCAACTCGGTTTTCATGAACTATGGACCGAACTATTTCGAATTTCAACAAATTTCTGGTTCCCACATAAGATTCGCCGATTTTCAAAAAAAAAATCATAAAATACAACGAACCCTGTTGACTTAGTCCCTTATTCGAGATAATTTTGTCTAAAGACCTAGACCCCTTTTCCTTCCTTGAAGGTCCAAGGAAACAAACTTGAGGAGTCAAAAATGTCATTATATATATTTTATTTTGTATTTATTTCTCTATTTTTTGCATTGTAATTGTTGGTAAACCTAGCCTCAATAATAAATTAAAAATAGAAGATATTGGTGAGCATGCAAGCTCCAAACAGTTAAAAAAATATATTAATAATAAAACAAGCCTATTTGTGGTCGACCTCGTTTGAGAGCTCCGAGACTTGGAGCCACCCTCTTATTATAAATAGAGGTTGTTGGCATTAGTTTGAGATATGTTGATTTGGTGAATTTTATATCTTGGTGAAGGTTGGCTAGTGTCGCCCCTTTATTATCTCTCTCAGGGACGAAACCCCTTGATTGAGAGCTTGTGTGGAGGACAAAAACCCTCTCACAAGGGTGGTGAGGACAAAAAACCTCCACCACGATTGTATTTTGCAAAGAGGCATTCAAGGAGTAATATATTCATCATTCTTTGTTGGTATTTCTTTTAGTTTGCTGGTTATCTTCCCTTTTTGAGTGGGCAACCCACCTTGGAGGGAAAATTGGTATGTGTTGGTGGTAAATTGGTTAATTTTAGTTTATTATCTTATTATCCATATTTTTAAGAGCCAAGATTTCGAGTTCTGTGAATTTTGAAGGTGATTTATTATTTTTCTAAGTTAATTGAAGTTCGCTAGAACCAGCTGGTTAAGAGTTTCCAAAATTAATTATTTCCATGCTCAATTCTGATTTCTAATAGCTGATTGTGTTTGCTAAGAGTGTTTAATAAGTTTTGGCATAAGAATCAAAGCATATTAGCAAGGTTTGACCCACCTTTGAGGGGTTTGACTTTCCTAAGGAGGTCGCTGCCCTAGGAAGGGCATAATTTGTAGGTTGCAGAATTCTAATTGGTCATATTCAGCCAGCAGTGAATCTGATTTCAAATTTTTACCTTAGCTATTTGGCCATTTTCTGAGGTCCCCCAAAAAGGAACACTACATATACTTAGTCTTAAAAATGCATCCTAGGTCCCAGAAATTCAAAGAAGATTAGAAAATGTATTTCGTACAAGTTCCATCTTATGAAAAAACATACAATTTACTATTAGTACATGAGACCAATTAGCACCGATGGTAAAAAAAATGCACATTCATAGCATACAATGAAATTATTCATATCAAGGTAGAAGATATAGATAGATAGATATGGCCTTTGTCTATGGAGCTGTGGTATATTTATTGAGTGGGGGCATCATCATGTCAAGGGTATGCAGAGAGGGATTTCCAGAAATGAAGCTGAGTTGGTATAGCTCTTTTCTGGCTGGAATATAAAAACAAAACAGTGTCTACCATTATAATTTTACAAAATGGCATCCTTCAAGGGCGGCGCATTTTAGTGGAAAAAAGAACAACGAAAAGAGAGCAATTAATCACCAAGACCAGGTAATTTCCCTATATTTCAATAAATATCGGTCTTATTACGAGGAAAACATTAATATTAAAAAACAGAGATTTCAAAGCACGGGCAATTTCACTGTATCTAGATAAATATGGGTGTTATTGAGCGGAAAAGACTAAATTTAAAGAAACGGGGCAAATTGAAGAACCTGTATGATCCACCGGTAAGAGGACCAGCGTCTTCCTCGTCCTCGTCCTCTTCCTCTTCCTTTTCAATGGCAATTATTATGCCACTGCAATCATTTGGATTTGTAAAGATACATGACAATTTCAAATGAGTATTTGAAAGGGAAAAAGCAGTTCCTTACCTGAGAGGAGTAGAAACATGTGAGGTATCTCCCTCTCTTTCGTTCTCACTCGACTCCAACATCGTTCTTCAAACAAAAGTGTATCAAGATCAAGATCAAGATCAAGATTGAGCTCGGAATCGCCACTGCAAACTGCGTTATATTAACGCAGCAGTTGGGACAAAAGAGAAATGTTACCTGTCAGATAACTCTGAAGATTTAAAGTCGGTCGAGGGTTTGTAGAACGTGGGCAAAAATTGTCCTGGGTTGGAAATTAAAGTGCCGGGGAGGTTTAAGAGGTGAATGCGAATGCCAATGATTTCAATTTTTATAGGTGTCTGTATACCATACCACGTGGGACTGTAATTCCTACAGACGGCTGAGATTGTTCTCCCGACTCAATGACGGATCATATGCCCTTTTCAAAATGTATTTACCTAAATGAAAATATACGAATACCTAGATGAATGAATTCCCTTCCCAAAATTTTGGAATTTGGGTTTCATTTTTTATTTTATTTTATTTTTTTTCTTCTCGGTATACCGGCTTTTGAGGCATTTAATTCACATCCATCTCATTATACCGGCCTCCAAGGAATTTAAAAGAGCAAGTACTAAACCTACAAAATAACATGGAAAAAGGATAGCAAGAGGTAGTCACTCTAAAATAAGAAGTAGAACATCTCAAAATAGTTAGAACGAAAAATTTAGAAATGGTAAAAGGAAGTAAAACAACACAAATAAATGAGATTCAATCAGCAATTGAGAACATGGAAATAAAAGAAAACCAACTAAGAGATCAGATAGAGGAAGCCAAATCTTAGTCACAAGTGGTAAGGGGGTCATCAAACGAACAGAGGCAGATAATCAAGAAACACATTAAAATGCAAATAAAAGAAGAGAGAGACAAACAAGATAAAGCAATAAACTTCGTTATCAAAAAGTTGAAGGACTTTGGCGAAAAGGAGAGAACTGACATTTTAACAAGGGATTTCCTTAAAGATAAGATGAAATGGATAGGTTATATTCACCAGGAAAATACGATCAGAAAGAGAATAGATAGAGGAAGGGACCAACATGTGAAGGTTGTCATGAGAAATGTAGAAGACAAGAATGTAGTCCTAAAGAATAGGGGGTTTCTTAGAGGCACACGCATATACCTAGACGATGACTTGATATTTTTTCAACAAGAATAGAGAAAGAAGGAATGGGAGAAAGTAATAGAGGCAAGAGTTGCGGGAAAGTGGGCATGGTTGAAGAATGGGAAAGCCCAAATTAGTGATAGACAAACAAGCAAGAAATAGCGAATCAGGGCCCCACGGGAGTTCCTACACATTGTAAGTTGGAATTGTAGGGGTTACCTGTGGAGAAGAGGACCCAAATTGGGGCCCATAGTAGAGGGGAAAGATATTATCATTCTTGCAGAAACACACGGGCATGAAGGCTACAAAATCCTAGACTTTGAAGGATACAGGAAAATCTCATTTTGGAATAAGGGGACTGAAATAGGTAAAGGTCATGGGGGAGTCACAATGTTAATCAAGGAAATATGGCACAAAATCATGAAAGTTAAAAAAGAGGATCCAAATAAGCAATACATATGGCTGAAAATATCTAATAATGGGGTAACAATCAGATTGATTACTTGCTACTTTGCACCGAAGAGCTCAAAGACTTACAAGAGGAGAAAATTAGATGATAAAGACCCGTATGCCTCACTGAAAAAGACATTTCTATATTCAACACGTCATGAGAAATAGTTTTGATGGGTGCCTTTAATGTGAGGACAACAAATAATCAATCTCTCTAGTTGGGTAATGATGAAGGAAAGGGTGACAATCCATTATGGCTAGAAGAAGGAGAGGGTCAAATTTGGGAAAGAACATCCAAGAATGGCAATGGAGGGGTGACACACTTTGGGGTAGAGCTATTTGGATTATGTAGCTTATACGACATGGTTATTTGTAATGGCATGAGAGCATGGCCAAATTTAGGAAGTATTACTTGCAAGACATATAATGGTCAAAGTGTAGTGGAATATGTATTTTTCTCTCAGGGATCTATCTTTAGGATGTTGGAGTTTGAAATTGGGGATTGCCCTATTAGACTAAAATTTGATCACAAACTTCTCCTCATCAAACTTGGCACTATATCAAATAAACAACAATGTAAGTAGGTCTACTACATGAAAAAAAAGACTCAACCTTAGGGTAAAATCATCTTGAACCAAAAAAATTAGGAAATCTTTACCGCATCCCTTGAACATCACCTCCAGGTGATAAGGAATAACATAGGAAATGGGGTAACCAAGGAGGCAAGTGGTTGTGTTTCTAACAATTTGTTGATCCCTTTAATTCACAAGGCATAAAGTGTTTGCAAAAGATCTCGGCCTAAGAAAGGAAAGGCAAATACTTTCCCAACGAACCCATGGTATGACAAAGAGTGTAAGGATGCCAAAAGATTCTTGAAAGAAAGTGGTATGAACAAAGAAAACAAGAACTATGAGAAATTGGTACAATCCAAAAAAGAAAGTTATGTGAACACAAGAAGGAAAGAATTAATTTTCCTCGAAAAACATAGTCCCAGGGGATTTTGGAAGGAATTATAGCAAAAGAAAAAACACATAGAGAATAATATCATGGATGCCCATTGGTTAGAGTATGTGAGGCTCCTCTATGAGCGACCCCAACAGAAAGACACTCCTCCCATAATTAGCACATCAATTAAGCTCTTCTCAATGGAAGATATCAAACATGGCATAAAGAACTTGACAAGTGGTAAAGCAATAGACATGGACAGGCTGCAAGCTGAATTTTTAATATGGGGAGTTTAGGCCCTTACTCCACGCATAAAAATAATGTTTAATGACATCATCTAGGGCAACTTCCCTACAAAATGGATGACTAGTGTCGTTATTCCTCTCTATAAAAGTGGTGATATCAATAATCCATCCAATTACCGCATTATTATGGTAAATCCTCTTATAGGTGAACTTTTTAGGAGCATGATAAAACATAGAATTAGCAGTTGGGCCGAAAGAGAGAAAAAGGGAAACCAGGCTTTAGACTGAGGAACTCAACCATCAACCATTGTATCACCCTTAGACACTTGATTGAAAAGATATGGGATACTCGAGGACAAGAATTTTTATATTACGTTGTGGATTTTAAATAAGCCTTTGACACGATGCCCAAAGACAAACTTTAGAACATGATGGAAGAACTTGGTATTTCAGACGAGCATAGAGAAACAATGCATAGATTATATGAGTAGGTAAAAGCTAAAATCATAACTAAAGAGGGTATGTATGAATGTTTTAGTAGCGACATTGGTGTCTAGAAAGGTTGCCCTCTTTCCCCCACATTGTTTGGTTTATACATTGACAAACTTGAAGAATGGCTAGGTAAAACCGATGGGGGATATCCAGTTGGTGGGCTACATGGTGAAGTTACTCTTATATGTTGACGATCTTGTTCTAATTTCAAAAACAACTCATGGATTGGTAGAACAATTGAAAATCTTATAATTGTTTTTCCAAGAAGTCAGGATGCAAGTGAACATCAACAAGACCAAAGTCATAATTTTTCACTAAAAAGGAAAGAGACACAAGTTAACTTTATTTTTTGAAGGGACCCCGTTAGAAATAGTGAAAGAGTACAAATACCTTGGGATTGGTTTTCACAACAAAATCAGTTGAGAGACGTGTAGATTGAAAAGGATATGGAGAGGTTGGAAAGGTCTTACTTACTTCAAAACAAGTGCAGGAAAGTTGAGCTATGGAATTGGAAAACCAAGAAAACCCTTTTTGGTTTGTTGGTCACGACGGTTGCCCTATATGGTTGTGAGGTTTGGGGAAGTAGCATGTCTAATCATAGATGGAGGTAGTTGGAAAGAATCCAAAAACATCTAATCACAAGGACCTTCAAAGTCAAAACAATGGTCCCATACGAGATTTTACTGGTTGAAGTAGGGATGTTTCCAATGGAGGCATCAACAATAACTCAAATTTGAAGCTATGTGAAAAAGTTTAAAATCATGGATAACCATCGTTGGCCAAAACAATTGTGGAGGAGAAATTAGGACGTAGAAAGAAAACTTAGATGAGGCAGAACAATAAGTGGATGAGCAATTGGGGCATTAACTTGCAAGAGTGTCCTAACACCAATGAGGAAATAAAATCTTTTGTGATAGAAAATTTTAGGATTATCATGTGGATAGATCATATTGGCCGAAAAGAAAACCCATTATGTCAAAGAATTTAATTCCTCCTAGGAACATGATGAAAAAATATATCTAGGTGTGACCATCAAAGGACAAAGCAAGGATGATAGTTGCACAATTAAGGACTAGATCACATTACCTTCGTTGTGAGATTGGTAAATAGAACTATTCCTAAGGAGGATTGGGAGAGGAGAACATTTTATTTTTTGTAGTAATTGGGTGGTGGAGATGGAATGACACTTCATCGTGGAATTTATAGCTAATGATTATGTTCATATCCAGTAAAAAAGAAACATGAAAGTGGATAGCTTAAGCAGAGTTATTTGAAGAGGGAAGGCTTAAAAAAATTGTTGGTTTTCTGATCAAGATCCATTGTAGGAGTTTTGATATTGAAAAAAGTCTATGAAAAGTATCTTAAGGCTATGACGTTGGTCCCATAGACTATTTGGTCTCGTGGATGTCATTAAAATATTTCATTTCATTACTATTTATTTCTATTTTTGAAGCAATCGTGTGTTTGGGCGACCCTTTTATAATGGCATGTATTCTATAATTTCCCTTCAAGTGTTATGCACATCTGAATGCTCACCCGAAGCTCACACAACTACCAAGTCCGTCCTTTTTATTTTCTTGTCAAGATGTTAGCATTCATAGTTATCATAATTAAACAAGTATTCATTCCCATATCCTTAATCAACTCATTCAAATCAATTTGGAAACACGTGTAATATGGAAACATAACAGATCAGACAATAACCAATATCAATTACACAATGAAATATTCATACTCAGACATATCAATAATCATAATCCATCCACCATAACCCATTATAGCAAAAGTATTACATAATTGAAGCTGAATACATAACAAACATTATACCAAAGCATTAGACCATGCACGCAGATATCAAACCCTAGATCATAACTTTGTTGCATACATAGACTCTCATAACTCAGATGTGGTACCAAAACAATGGTATACATCACTTATATATAGGAGTGGGGACTTTCCCTTCACTGCCCATGCACTCTCCTAATAATATGTGTACCCAAAAATAGACTACATGCATGTTTTAAAACAACTAATAATGGATTATCTTATAAATAAAACTTGCTTTAATCCTATTAATATCCTCTAGGTGTGTGCTTGATCTACATGTTCAGACTCCAAAAATAGCCTTTGTTTGTCCACCAAGTCACCATGCTTTATCTCTTTTCTTGGTCGGCACTACATCCTTCTTTTCTATTTTTAGCCCATACTTAGCAAAATTGGTTTATTCTTGAATCTTGTGTGCCTGGGCGCGAACCTCATGTGCGTTGTTTTCAGCTTACCTGCGCACACCTCTGTGCCACTCTCGTACATCCCATTCGTCTGTGTGATATTCATAACTTGCCTACTCAACATTACCCCACACTAGGTATCTTGTTCGTCCTGGGAAACACTTGGCCCGGAATATCCATGAAAGAATAAAGAATGTAAAAGGAACGATAACCAGATTGTACCAAGCCAAGAACACAAATGCTAATCAAACATCGCAATTAATAAGATAAAATCAATTCGGCAGAATAAATTTACATAAACCTTTGCAAACAAATGAGCAACAATAGCATATATTATTATGGAACTCAATGAAATACAATGAGAACGGGCCTTGCTTATATAAGCAAGGAATAACAATCTAAGAACCAGTCAAGGTCGTAGATCAAGCCATAAATCAAGGAAATAATCAGTCATCAAAGAAATAGTCAAGACCATAGATTTAGGAGAGAACCAGACATCAAGGATCTAGTCAATACCATAGATCAAGGAAAGAACTAGTCAATACCATAGATCAAGGAGAGAACTATACCTAACAACTAGATAATATCTCCTAATATCTAAATAAGATAAAAGAAATATTCACACACATAAGTGGGTGAGGATAAATATAATAAAGGTAAATAATGTACCTAGGTGAACATGAGCTAAAGTAAATACCTACTTTAACACCCCCTCTCGAGTGAAGCTTGGGGCCAAAATAGAATTGGCATGTCCATAGTATGAGTCGCGACAACTAGGCCTGCTGAGGTACTCATGTACAATAACTGGGAAAAAGGGACACCACAAGGTACCCAAAACCAATAACAACAAAGTAAAGAGAGTAAAAATCCGCTACAAGGCATCCCAAGAATAAATCCACTGTGGTCTAAATCCACTTCTCGATCACAAAACTCAAAAATAATTGACACTGGGCTTTGCCAGAATAACTCCATACAAGGAGACTATCAACGAAGTGATGTCGAAAGTGCAAGAAATTTACACCAAACATAATTCGATCAATTGTTGCAAATAGGTGTGCCACGATCCAAGAATAATAACCAAAGCAACAAGGCAAGGACACAAAATCCATAGTGTCACGATCCAAGAAAAGCCAAGGTAACAAGGTAAGGACATAAAACCCGAAGAAGTAGGATCAACACCACACCCTCCCATACTGCTGAATGAGTGGAGTGACGCTACAAATCTGTATGAGTTGCCCAAAATCAATTACTCGAACACTGACAAAATAACACTGGGCTTCACCAGAATAGCTCCCCCACAAGAGAGATTGTCAACATGCCAAAAGTGTTGAAAATACAAATACAAAATTTCTCAACAAACAAGAGAGATACACTACACCTGCTAAAAAAATGCTCAAAACAAGAAGCATTACAATGCAGAAGGTATAGAAAGTGGAGCAAGAGGCCGAATGGTGGAGGAGCCACGCCTGTAGAGTCCTCTCAATGAATGCCTATGTCGCCACCACGAGTGATCAGATATCCACCCCAAATCAACACAGATGGATGAAGAAGATGCCTGTATATGAATTGGTGCAAAATGCACAATGGGTGCATGCAAAGGAACATCATAATGTGTGTCAGGTTGATCATGTTTGACAGCTGAAATCTCATGTTTCTCAAGCCTAAGTGAAGGTGTAGAACTCATGTGTTGCTCATGATCCTCAGAAAGAGTTAAGTGAACAAAAAATAGGAGCTCTGTCAATATGTCATCTCAATGAAGTATCTGCTCGAAAACCAATGTCATGGTGAGAATTCCACTTAACATGTGGAATAGGGGAAACAATACCATGTGAATGTCTGCCAATACCTCCACCAGTGAAACCCATAGAACGGAGCATGCAAGAACTGAATGCAGTAGTATGCTTCTCAAAAGAGCCATGCATATGAGCAGAAGTAGGATACGCAATATGTGTTACTGTAATGGGCACATGTGTGGAAGAGCATGCAGTAACAAGCCTCATAGGCTTAGGAGCATCAAAAGTAGTAACAGACTCAAAGACTGGTAGATCAATGTCAGTGGGTACAAGAGCAACAACTGTAAGTGGACTAGGAGCATGGATATGACTGTCCACAATATGATGGTGATGTTGTAGGCTAGCAAGTTTTTGTTGTAGGGAGTGTATTAGTATATCCTTATCGTGAATGAGTGATTGTAGAAGAGAATTTCACTTCTTGAGTGATCTATTTTCTTCCACAAATTTTACAATATCCTCTTGAAGTCCACACAATTCAGAGAAAAGCATATCATTCTCAGAATCCATGATAGATACAAGAATGCAACTCCCAAACGTTTAGGACGTCAGGCTCAGCCGAAATTGCGTCCACAATTGATTACAACACTCCATATTTGGCACTTTATAATGAGTGCGTGTTACAATACGACATTTTATAACTATAGTGCAATTCTCAAAATAAATATTTCCAATGGAAAGAGCATGAAAAAATAAGCACTTTTGCAAAAAACAACACTCAAAACTGAGTTACCAATCAAAAGATACAAGCTTTTCAATATTATGTTCTACTATTTATTTTAGTTGCCACTAAAACAAAATACAATGCTCTTGCCTTCACCACACAAATAAAATGAGGAATCACAAGATTTAAGCCCTCATATGACCATACCATATGAATAGGGGGCTAAGGATTTGAAAGTCACATCCAACTACTTCTTTAGGTAAAAAATATTATTTCTAGATTGTTCCGAAAATGACCTTCTCCGCCCAAAATAGTAGTCTGTGGAATTTCCTGAAATGAGGCGAACCAGCACATTTATTTGCACCAAAAAAACCCCTAAAAACATGACCGCCTCTAGAATTGGTTGAGTTTACAGTCGATCTTAGGGTTTTCACGCCTTTTGGATCTAATGGTGGCCTCTGTTTTACATAAAAATACACGCAACAACAAAATATGACCAAATCCCAAATATATGAATATGTAAACAATTTATTTACAAAATAAAACTTACAGAGGAATGTCAATAGTAATCTCCTACTCTGATACCATAATAGGAACGATAACCAGATCGTACCAAGCCAAGAACACAGATGCTAATCAAACATCACGATCAATAAGATGAAAGCAATTCACTAGAATAACTTTACCTAAACATTTGCAAACAAATGAGAAACAATATCATATATTATATGGAACTCAATGAAATACAATGAGAATGGGCCTTGCTTATGTAGGCAAGGAATAAAAATCTAAGAACTAGTTAAGGTCGTAGATCAAGCCATAAATCAAGGAAATAACTAGTCATCAAATAACTAATCAAGACCATATATTTAGGAGAGAACTAGACATCAAGGATCTAGTCAATACCATAGATCAAGGAAAGAACTAGTTAGTACCATAGATCAAGAAAATAACTATACCTAACAACTAGATAATATCTCCTAATATCTAAATAAGATAAAATAAATATTCACACACATAAGTGGGTGAGGATAAATACAATAAAGGTAAATAATTTACCTAGGTGAACATGAGCTAAGGTAAATACCTACTCTAACAAAATGTGACATAAAGAATAAAGTAATCTTCAGTGTGCATTGATATCCTATTCCTCAATCAGATGTAACAGTTCGGGGAACTCTTTATTAAGGGTGCTTTCCAGCTCACCCCAATCTACCAAACATTTTGTGGTTGTCTATGGGACAAACCCAACTTCTTCCACCATCTCCTCAGGGGTCATGTCTTCACCCTTATGCTTCAATTCCCTTATTATTCTGGCCATACCCGAGATCAACCCCCCAAGTTATCCATCTTCTGCACGATGAGGGAGCCTAGCTCATTAAGCTTGTTTTCATAAGTGTCCCTTTTTGTCTTTAAGGTACCTCTCTTTTGTGTAATCTCGGTCAGGATTTCCTCTCGCCCAAGCTTCCCCTCTTTCTTCATAGCTGTGTGCTTGTGCGCTTGCCAAATCCACCTCCTCTTGAGTGGTGTATGCTTTGAGGATGGGGTCAAGGTCTTGACTATGGTCAAAGGCCCATCTCACCTTCTTCAACACGTCCTTTATCATCTATACCATGGCTTTAAGCTTCACAATTTTCTGCGCTACAATCTTCTTATTCTTCTCCTTTTCTGTTGTTATGTCCCCTTGTGTCACCCCTTGCATAGTCAGCTTCTCTTGTAGTAACATAAAAATCAAATCTTTCAAGTAATACAAGGCTGACGAATAAGCTTCCTTGGTTCTTTATTCAAAACCTAGGCGCACCTCCAAAATCTCTTCTCCAATATGTTCTGACATGTCTAGGACAACCTTTGTGTGCTTATCTATTTTCTCTTTCTCCTTGGTGAGCCACTGAACTTCCTACACCTTATCATTTTATCTTGAATCATTGTCCTGAGAGTCACCCCCTTATCTAAATTTATGCAAGCCAATTGTGCCGCAATTTTTGTTAAGGCATTACTAGCATGTTCATCAATGAGCTCGATGGGTTTTATAGTTATATGGGTTGCGTGAGGTGCCTTCTTCATCCTAAAAATTATACATGCTTCCTCACTTACATCGAAATCGGGTACATCCATGTGTGTTTGCATGCTTTAGGAAAGCATCTTCCTAGTGCACATATTCGTGCCCTCTGGATCAATTGTCTCCCACCCATACAATTACTCAGTAGCGAGCGTGCTTTGGAACCTTGAGCGTATTATCTTCGTAGGGTCATTGACATACCCGAGGTTTGGGGGTGCAAAATTTCTTCTTCCCTTCAGACACCAATATGTTTTCCTATGGGTATATGAGCTTCAGATCCTGAGAACATACCCCCTTCTTTTTCACCAGAAGCTCCTCCATCCTCCTCGGATGGCTCACCCACACTCCTTTCTTTTTGTCCACCCTATCCAGTGGGACCTTCTTTGCGATCATTGGGCACCTCTACATTGTGATGTGTCTCCTCATCCCTAGGTTCTTCTTCATATTCCACATTATTAATGGGTGGAGACTATGTGTTGCACATAACCTTGTCTGACAACCCTTCTTCATCATTGTCAATCTTATGCACTAAATTACGCCTTCTTCTCTTTTTCTTTTTTGGGCTCAGCTTAATTGGTGTTATCCTTAGCAACCTTCTAACAGCTTATGAGGTCTCTGCACCACCGCTCTGCTCCTTATGCTTCCTTCTCATTTTTATTTTGTGGCCTTAGTCAAGCGCGCCACTCTCTTCCTTCTCCATCTCCTTAGCCTCAAGATCAATCTTCACTTCCTCCTCTTCTTGCCTCAGAGGAGTATCCTCACGTGTCCTCTTGATGCCTATAGTTTGATTTCCTTTGGGAGGGTCTAGAAGTTTCATATCTTCTCCACCAACATAATTTCCATCCCGGAACCTAGGCCTAAGGTAGACATATACGTGTGCAACTTCTATCTTCCCAACTGCCATGGATTTAGGAGTAATGTCAATATCATCTGACTCTATCATTTCTTCGTAAGATGTTTTATTGGGATAAACATAGGTCTTATGTAATATATGATAATTTGTGTCTATTTTATCTGCATCAAATCTCAGCTTCTTTACGTTATATAGTCTCTTCACAGAATCTTTGAAGTATCTCACAATAAACGTGAATGACAACTTACACCATGGGATTTTCTCCCCGTCCTTTATATAAAACCTACCCGAACAGAAATGTTGGTAGGATACGAATTCTACTTAGCCATCTAGGACCAAGGGCAATTCTCTTGGTATGTACCATTCTCATTCAAGTGCTTCACATCCTTCTATACCATTTGTCTACTCGCTCCTTGTAGGCACCGGTGATACTACCATCACAAATAAATTGGGGACACCTCTAGGCCAGAGACTTGTTTTCCATAGGATATATCCACATTTTCTCGTTGGGTCCATCTAGTACCCCAATCTTGAATAATACCAAAAGAAGCAAGATGATGCCCCAAGTAATTTTCTCACCTTTATCTGCTTGAATGTGTGCCTTCTTAAAGATGCCTTCAATGATGTACTACATGATATTATAGTAGGTTTTATTTTCCATCTTGTGCGTTATATGAAACTACCTCTTGTTCACTTGGTTCCTCCTCTCAGTTGCGCGTAATTTGCGGCTTACCAAGCACGTGACCACTCTTATTCCGGGCTCCGCGAATCCTATTACATCCATCACGTGGCCTCCCTTAAGATAATTAAGCGTGACTGGAGTGGCTTCTAGCTGAACACCATCATTTATATCTAGCTATATCTCTTCTCCTGATTTGCGCAATCTTATCACTTTTCCTATCAATTGCGTTGTGATGCGCATTTTCCTTCCTAAAAAATAAATTTAGTCCTCTTGGACTCGCGACACTAACCACTTATACAGGCATTCTAGTTTCTCAAAGAATGGCAACTCGTAAAGTTGAAGTACTCCAACACTCCCTAGGGTATTATGCACTGAGTCATCACATATCTTCTTCCTTGACTTCATCCTCTCATTTGTTTTGATGACCATGTCCTTCTCAATGTCACCCTCATTCTTCTCCGAGTGATGGTTAAAATAACTAATCTTGCATTTTATCAACTACAACTTCCATGACTTCCATTCTCTAACCTTGCCTGGGTATTGTATCTCTGTAAACCATTCATCTGGCGCTTCCTCGGTCACAAGATTATTCCCTTGTTCATGGGTTCTTGGGTGCCATTGTTAACTATTAATAAACTTTTTGTAAGGTGCCCTAGATATTAGATCACTCACCACTACTTACTCCTGCAACTCCTCACCTTCTTAACTTCTCTGGCTCATCTTACCCATGTGCCCTAGCTGTGAATCTTGTCCTCAAACCCTAGTTTTTACAACTCATCACCCAAACCTTGTATCCTTCTCTTTGCATGCCTTAACTTACCCTCACACTTCCTAAGAAGGAGTCCTCACTCAGATCGTGCCAAATCTTCCTCAGGTTCATTGAATTTCTCCTCTTTGCATGCACTTTGCACTTTTTTGCACTTCAATCGCTCTTTAAGTCTCGCATACTCTCTTATGAAAGGTAAGAATGAGTTTTCTCAACCTCCTTTTTATAGATTTATCTAATATTTCTACATTAATTTCTCTTCACCTACCATTGTACTATTGGAATATGCAAAGAGAAGAAAGAATACAGAAGGCAAACTGCACTGTCCAAATGATACAGGTATAGGTTTATTTATTGAGAGAGAGGTGGTTGAACAGTTACCAACCGAACAACTACATAACTATTTTTACATTCTATATAATGTGTTATATTTTAACACCCCCTCTTAATGACTAAACCGGAAACAAGACAAAGTTTGTCCCGAAATTTTACAAATTTCCTAAAGCCCATATGTTTAGTCATTACATTTACAGACTATGCCATAAGTTGCACTTTAAAATCAGCAGTCCTTAACTATGATGTAGTTGTCGAATGAAGACAAACCGCAACACAAAAATTTGATCCCATGAACAAAAGATATGGCAAGTGGTCCACTGGCTCTCTATTTCGTGATTCATTGACCAGTGATGAATCACCGATGGTTGAGAGTGTCAGCCCCATCTCCAGAGTGCTGAAATCAGAACCTCAAAGATGTGGATTAAAAAATATATTCCAGGCTTGTGTATCCTATTGGAGTCTATACAAAGACTCAATTATCCTGTGATCGAAGTCACCTCGATCACGTCCTTGCACTACCATGTAGTGCTCATCCAAATTTTTCAAGAAGAGAAATGTGACCATCTGTGCAGGAGTTAGAATCAACTCCTCAATAGTAGGAGAAATAACCATCTCCGTCTCAGTAGTGGTCTCTGTATCAACAGTTTAAATAACCATCTCCATCTTATCTATTTGCTCATTTATCCCCCTCTGTTGGGAAAGATCATTCACAACACAATGAGCAAACTAGTCATGCTCTACTGTCCTTTGAGCAAGGACCTCTAAGTGAGTGGCTGAGCATGCCATCTCACCATGCACCATCAATGCATTTGGAATAGTGGAGTCTCCGTCCACAATAAATTGTTCTTTAGAATGAGGAAATCCATCCTTCCAAGGCATTGTAGCCTCCTGCACATCCTGAATGGTGGAGTTGTCCTCCACACGTGTATTCATGTTGATCGCAGCCAGATCAACAAGCTGATACTGACCACCTACCCCAATACCAAGGGCAATTATCTGTCTCTGTTTCACATCAAAGACAACACACTTCTTTCCACAAAAATCCACAGAAATATTGGGATTTTCAGTCAATTGACGAATAGATAGAAGATTCTTTTGTAAAGAAGGTACATATCTAACATTTCGTACCAACAATTTATGAGCATTATTCAATACAATGCATATATCTCCTATCCCTTCTACTACAAGTGATTCTCCATCATCTAGTACTACTGATTCAAAACAAATATTTGCAGTAAATGAAACATACCAGTCCCTATGACATGAAAAGTGTGTAGGCGCAACAGAGTCAATGATCCAGCAACTGGTACCACTATCATTTGAGCATGATGTCGTAAGACAATAAAGAGCATACTCGTCATCCGAATCCTATTCTTCTGCAACTACTGCCACATGTTCCTCATTACATGGCTTTTTTTCTGCTTTGAAAGATCATACATCCGCTTCTAGCAATCCTTCTTGAGGTGCCCAACATTGTGACAATAATAACATGTGACCTGATACCGAGTGGAAGACTCACCAGATTGACGTTTCCACTTTCCCTTTGACTGAGTGACAAGAGCACTCTCTGAATGGTCACAATTAGATTTTTCCTGAAGTTGTCTCCGCTCCTTTTGCAACAGGTAGGAACTCACCTTGTCAAACGTGAGTGTTTGACTTTCGACCATTAAATGGAGTGCCTCCACAAATGACTCATACGAAGAAGGTAAGCTGTTCAAAACTAGAGCCACTATATCATCGTTGTCCACCTTTTTGTTGATGGAAGATAATTGGTGTCAGAGATCTTTCATCCGAAGTAGGTGCTCAGACAGTGATCCACCTTCTTGTAACCTTACGGAAAAGAGCATATTTTTTAGGTATAAAACATGACTCTTTTCTGACGTCTGATATTTATCCCTCAGACTGGTCCACAACGTGCTTGCCGCAGTGGCATTCTGTACTTCTGGTATCAAATCATCTGACACCGATAACTTGAGAAGTAATAACGCTTCCTTATGACGTTTGTCATAATTCTCGAAGTTCGTTGCTGGTCAAATTTCATCACCCTTGATTATTTTATCACAATCACGAAACTCCGCGACTGTTAAAATCTTATGACTCCATACATTAAAATTAGTGCCTGTTAATTTTTGCATCTCCGGCAACGTCAAGTGTGATATATTTTCCATTTTATTATTTCAAAGTAACGGAACATAATAAAATAATAATTTGCCTCACACTTAAAAATATCCTTTTCCAGCAAATAATATTAAATGAATTACTCTAGCAATATACGTGGCCATGGGAAAATATTTTATGCAAATATTTTTATGAATAGGCAAGGAAATATTAAAAACACTAAATAGTTTTATAAAATCTTTTGCCTTGCTCAGTTTACCTTTGCCCTTCTCCACGATTTTCCAGTTTGTTGCTCATGTTTTTGCAGGGTTCACATTTTACTGTTCACGTCACGTTTTACTGTTCGCGTTTCACTGTTCACGTTTTTTTTAGCAGGTCTGGTGCCCACGCCTTTGTCTCACATTTTTCCTTTGCTTAGGCCCTTCATGTTTTTCCTTTCCACGTGCCCACGTTTTTGGTGAAAAAACCAACGATTTTGTTGTTGCCCGCGATTTTCTGCAGCAACACGAAACTGCCCATGATTTTGCTTGCTACCACAATTTCCATGGTGATTTCCATGACCTACATTTTATTTTCAACTGGTCACATTTTTCTTCTCGTTTGCCCTCGTTCCCAATGTTGCCCACGATTCTTGATTGTGTCTCCAGAAATAGGAACCCACATAACAATCCACAGCAACCTGGTGCGTTTTCACATGATTTGTGACTGTGGTATTTCCTCCAACAAACCACGATGCCCTCGAACCATTTTTCCAAACTTGTGCCTTGTTAGGGCTTCCTTGAGTTTGATGTTCATGCCTCTTGAAGGCTTCCTCGAACTACAACCTTTGGGGCTCTGATACCAATGTTGGAATATGCAAAGAGAAGAAAGAATACAGAAGGCAAACTGCATTGTCCAAATGATATAGGTAGAGGCTTATTTATTGAGAGAGAGGTGGTTGAACACTTATCACAACAAAACAAGGAAACAAAACAACAACACAAAAGCAACAACTAGAAAGAAAAACATGAAAGGGAAACATAATCTAAGTGAGAATACTACCTTATTACAAACACCAAGAAGCTTATTGATTGTAGGACTTCAACCTACTCCCATTGAAGTACCAGGTAACATAGTGCCATCCAGCACCTGTGATTGACATGCGCCTGATTCAAGCATCCTGGTTACTATAAAAGGTCCCAACCAATGCACCTTCAAATTTCTTGGGTGGTATGCAAACTTTGAGTCATAAAAAAGGACCATCTTGCTAACTGCAAATGTCTTGTTTTTAATGTGCCTATCATGTTAGGTCTTCTATTGTGCCTTCTCAATCTTCTGGTTCCAACACGCAATGGCACATCTCTCATCTAACTACATCATCTAGTCCACCTGCACATGTAATAAGTAGGGATGGCAGCATAAATTCTACTAGTAGTGCTTCCTATACTTTAAACACCAATTGAAATGGTGTGGCCTTAATTAATCTTTTGTATGTGGTCCTGTAGGCCCAAAGTGTTGCTGACACTTTATCATCCCAATCCTTTCTTCTAACATCACAAATCTTTGTCAATGTTTGTCTCAAAATTTTGTTGAAAGCTTCTTTAGTACCATTAGCTTGAGGGTGATAAGGAGTAGTTTTATGGTGTGCTACCATAAAATCTATCAATAGAATTCTGATTATCTCATTTAAGAAATGAGTTCCTCTATCACTTGTCAAGCTTAATGGACAACCATTCTTGCTGATAATGGTTTCTCATCAGAACCTTTTTATCGTGGCAATGTGGAATCCTCTGTAGGTTTAGCCTTTTCCCACCTTGTCAGATAGTTTGTACAAGTGATAATGTAGTGTGCTCCAGTCCTGTGTGTGGGTGGTGTAATAGGTCCTACAAAGTTAATGGCTCACTTCTCAAAATGTTTCACACTCATAATAGGTCTAAGGGGCACATCATCTCTATTTCTAGGCTTTCCAATGTGTTGACAATGATCACAAGTTTTCACAAAATTCTTAACATCTTTATACAAGGTTTCCCACCAAAGTCTGACCATAAGGATCTTGCTCGCAGTGGCATCACCTACATAATGTCCTCCTGCTATCCTGTCATGACCCTCCTCCCTGATGGCTTCATTCTTTCACACTAGAACACACCAACGTAAGAATTCATCTATGCCCATTTTTTACAAGTCTCCTCTAATCAACTAATAAGGTGTTGCGTGTATAACAATTTAATTTTTCTCCAAAGCACTCATTCCTTCGAGCGCCAACCCTGTGCGCAAAGAGACTGCTATATCCTTGAAATATGTGGGTGTGTGGTGTAACGTGAACAACTACATGTCAGGAATTGTGTCCTTAATACTTTGTGCTTCGTTGCCAGAATTAATTCTTGATAAATGATTAGGCCCTAAATTAATCTTACCTAGCTTTACAACAACTCTAAAATCCACCGACGGATGCACTGTTGAAAAATAGGCTTGTTGACCAAATATGTCAATGTCATATGATTAGTATAAAAGATAAATGGTGTGGCCAACAAGTATTGACAAAACTTATGAAGTGTGTAGATCATAGACAATGCCTCGCCCTCATTGGTAGTATAATTCTACTCCACAAAGTGTCAACTCTCTACTTGAAAAAAATATTGGATGGTCCACATTTCCATCCCTAGGTTGCGTTAATAGTCATACGAGAAGCATCAACATTCACATGAATGGGTTTATCCCAAGACGGAAAGCACAGAATAGGTGTAGTGGTAAGCCTCTCCTTCAATGTTTCAAACACCTACTGTTGCGCGTCACCCCAATAAAATTTCCCTTTGGCCTTGAGCAACTCTTCCAGAGGTGCGGCAATATTTTCATATCCCTTGATAAACTTTCTATAGTAGCCAGTATGTCCCAGAAATCCGTGCACTTCACTTTGATTTGTAGGTTCTTCTAAACCTAAAATCACAACAATTTTAGCAGGGTCTACCAACAGTCCTTCTTTGCAAATAATGTGCCCCAGCAAGGTACCAAAAGGTGTAGCAAAAATACACTTCTTAATATTAAGAGAGATACTTAGTTGTCTGCACCTCTCAAACATGAGCCTCGAATTGTCATAATGATCTTTAACCAACCCATAAATAGTCCAGTCATCTAAATATACCTACAAGAACTTGTGAATAAAATCCTGAAAGGCCTACACGAAAGATACAACAGGCACATTCTTCAATCTAAAAGGCATAATAGTGTATGCAAAGCTTAGCCACTCAGTAGTGAAAGATGTCTTTTCTTATTCCTCTGGCACAATGTGCACCTAATGATATCCTAAAAATCCATCTGTAAAAGAATAT
Organism: Taxus chinensis; assembly: GCA_019776745.2. NCBI lineage: Eukaryota > Viridiplantae > Streptophyta > Pinopsida > Cupressales > Taxaceae > Taxus > Taxus chinensis. Next base: position 325,551,625 of record CM034156.1, on the reverse strand, counting down.
ATTTTGTGCCCTGCGAATCCTTTAAGGATTTCTTCTATGAATGGGGTCGGAAAATGATCTATAACGCATGCAAAATTAAGTTCTCTATAGTCTACGCAAATCTTGATCCACCTATCCTTCTTGATAGTTATAACCACATGGCTAACCCACTCAGACTCCTTAATTGGTTCAATGATTCCAGACTTGAGCATTTTATCAATTTCCTCCTTTACCTTTATGTGCAGGTTCATATTCATCCTGTAAGGTCTCTTTTGAACTAGTCGCACCCTTTCTTTCATTTTAATTTTCATTTCTCCCAAAGAGGGGTGCACTCTGTTAAATTCATGGTAGCCACGTGGAAATAATTCTTGGAATCCATGCAACAACTCAATAATCTTTGTTACTTCTCTTTCTGACTAGTAATTCCCAATGATGGCCACCTTAGGCGCATCCTTATTGCCAATGTTTACCTTCTTTTTATTTATGGGCACATGGTACGTGTGGTCCTTTTCATATGTTGTATCTATTACTTCACGCACACCTTTTGTATGGATAACTTCCAAATTCTTGGCCTCTTTATCATCAATGAGGTAAACCATTTTACCGTTTTTTTTTCCTTCTAGGCGTAGCCTAATTATAACTCATTATTTTCCTCAGCATCCAAGTGTGCCTTGGGATCAGGTTCTCCAAAAAACTCAAACATGATCTCTTCTATATTTTTGCCATCTCCTAATGTGATGTGCTTTAGAATATGCAATGCTTTATGTACTAGAGGTTTGTTAGAAAATAATCAAATGTATGGACTATACCTTCTATCATATCTTTTCAGCTTTCAGTCTCCTATTTGAGCTCAACATGTACATACCAAGCACGTGCGTAGCCTCATAGAGTGGAATAGAACTTGTGCACCCACAAAGATTGTGGTAAGGCCTCCTAGCCTTGTGCCGATAGTCACTCACAATTATGGACGTGTGACAAAGCATGAGTCTTCCCATGAAATTCACATATATGTGTAGGCGTATTACTCAGTGTGAACCTTATTGAGAAGGTGATTCTAACTTCTTGCTAGCCAACAAGTTATCTTTACATGTTTCCCACTAGTGTGTTGTTATACTGTGTAAGGTATAAACCAACATATTCCTTCAATCACCTTCATTCTTCTAGTGTTCTTCCATGGTGTGTAAGAAATACTCAATATTTTCTTCTCCAGTTAATCATGGTAACTGAGCTTTTCCCATGCACCTAACCATGCACAGCCTGATCATTCTAGTCACCCTTCCCTTCATCTCACGCCCAACCATTTCATATGTTTAATGGGCCTAGTTATCACAAGAAAAACTTGTGGTGTCACTAACTGATTGCACCTCTCCGCACTGTAATATGCCTTCCTTGTATGGTTCCATGGTCTCAAGATCATGTACTGTGCGTGCATAAATTCTATTAAGATCTTCTTTACTTAGTGATCCAAATTTTGGATCAATATTTTTAGCGTCATAAGCTAATAAAATCAGTTTTTTGAATATGTAATTTTTTTTATCACTTAACACTATTTCTATGGCTCTTGTTGGATGTAACCACAGAATAGGGATCAAGATGAAGTTATGAAAATGTGAGATCTCAAAGAAGGTATTATTCAATTAAAAGGATTAAAAACCATGAATATGTCATAAAAATATAAATTTTATAACATATTTATGTTCCTCTCAAAAAGTTATGCAAGTTCAAAACAAACAGTACCTGATTTCAAGTTCATATGCAAAAGTTATGACCTCCGAAAGGTAATGGAATTTGTATGGTGACAGAACCACCCCTTAGTGTAGAGTGACAGTTACGTAATCACCGGTCTAAAAAAGCAACGGTTCTGTAACCTTAAGTGGCAGTTTCATTACTGTCGGGACGGTTACGTAACCACTGATTTGCACAAAGTGGCAGTCCTGTAACTCGGGCAACTCTGGAAGAGTAAACGACTACATACGGTTCCTCTTCAACTTCCAAGTCTTTTAGGCTTCATTTTCAATCTCTCCTTAGTGTCAAACTTGTATATATATGGGGGGAATGTCATTGTAATGCATCAAAGGTTGTTAGAAGATATTCCAAGTAATTTTTCTGAATTGGAGTGTGAAAGGAAGGTGTGAGTGCGTGAGTTGCAAAGTTTGTGTGAGTTTTTGAACATTATAGTGTTCATGGAGACATTGGGAAGACAATAAGCTTGTACAAAAATAAATGATAGTGATTTAAGGAAGAATTGCTTCACTCTTACTGGAGTTTTCTCAATTTTAGTTTCTTTAGGGTAAATTTTTATCTCTCTCATTGTGTTTACTCTCTTTTGTTGCTCAGTATTTACTTGATTAAACAACACTCTTAGTTCAATTTTAAATCACATTTAATGACTATTGGTGCAAATTAAAAGCAAGTAGTTTTTTAATGAAAGATGGGAATTGTGAGGAATGCACATGATCTATTTTGGTGAATATTAGAGTGTTCTAACCACATAGTTTACGGATTAGATTGGTATAAGAGCTAGTTCATGTTCCATAGTGTGTGGTTTGTTTAGTGATCATTTCGTAGATATATTCCCATTACAAGAGTAAAAATTTATAGTGGAAAAGGTGATTTGGTCTCTTTGTAACAAGACATCTCCACAAGGAAGTGGAATAGATAAGTGAGAAGTATGGCCCATGAAGACGAGCGAAGATCAAATGATGGTGAAGAAAGGTTTTGCAGATTGGAGGAGGAAGTTGCCCACATATCCCACTCCATGGAAGAGCTTGGGAATATTATAAAGGTTATCATGGCAAAGTTGGGAGTTTCTATGGATACTTCTAAAGAAAGTACAAAGTGTGAGTCTTCCTACCATGAGAAAGAGCAACCCCATTCCAACCAATCTTCACCTCCATTCAAATCGGGGGTAAAAATTAATAATTCAGCCATATGAAGGTGAGATAAATGTAGAAAATATTGACCATTGGTTATCTCACTTAGAGGTATAATTTTATTTGCATAGAGTTAGTGAAGAGCAACAAATTTATTTTGCAAGGTTGAAGCTAGCAAGTCATGCTATAATTTGGTTTAAGAGTTATCTTAATTCCTTGGTTGTTAAAAGGTTACCCCCAATTACTAAATGGGATGAATTTAAAACTTTGATTAAGAGGCAATTTTATCATATTTGTTATGAAGAGGAAAGGTCTATTGATTGGCAATATTTGAGGCAAAAATAAGTTCAAAGCGTGCAGGTCTATACAAGCGAGTTTTGGAAAAAGGTGGTCCAAATGGGAAAAGATACATTTGACCGTAAAATGCTCATGAAGTATATTGCAGGGCTGCATAGTCATTAAGGAGATCGATGCTTCTTGCAAAGCCAAAGGACATAGATGAGGCTTGTTCTCAAGCCCATTATCTCGAGATAGATGTGAAAAAGGGTCTATCCCCCTCTTCAAATTCTTTTGATGGTCAGAAGAAGAAAGGTGGGGTTAATGCCACTTTTATGATTACCAAGAAAGATTTGACCAAACATTGTGGGTATTATGATGTTGATAGTCACACAAATGAGACTTATTGGAAGTTGCATCCAGAATCACATATGTTTAAGAACAAGAAAAAGAAAAATAAGTCCATGCAATTACTTCAAGGAGAACATATTTATGTTGAGAGCAACGAAGAAGTGGATGAGGCATTATGTTGTACTGACCTTCAGAAAAAGGTATGCTTAGGTAATGAAGATACTCAAAACAAAGGTGAACCTTTTAAGCTTTTTTGTATAAAGGTGTAGATTAAGATGGTAAAAGTTGATGCTCTTTTTTATTCTTGCTCACAAGTAAATTTGATTGGAAAAGATTTGGTTGATAGGCTTGGGTTGGAAATGTATGATCATCTTAATCCGTATGCTCTGGGATGGGTGAAAAAAGGAGTAGAGATAAGGGTTTCTAAACAATGCAAAGTCAGGTTTACAATAAATAAAAATTTCATTGACAAATTTATTGTGCATGTTGTGCCTATTGACATTTGTGGTATAATTTTTGGAAGCCCCTATATGTATGCCAAAGATGTTATTTTCATGAGGAGATTGAATCAATATCAATTGGTTAAAGATGGGAAAAATTACACCATAAGATCCTATGAAGGAAAATATGAGCTCTCCTTAGCAAGTTCCACTTAAGGTAACCAATTTTTTAATACAAGGGGGAAGGTTTCTTTTCTGATTTTTAAGGATAAGCAAGATTGTATGGATCTCCATAGTTGTTATGTTGATAAGGAGCATGAGATGCAGTTTCCACTAGGTTGTCTACACATAAGGAAGGAAGGGAAGGAACCACCTCAGGGGTATGAAAAGGTGGATCAAGAATTCCACATGATAGAGAATATATGTCAACATATGCACCTCTAGGTAAAAGAGAGGTTCAAGAAGCGGGGAGATAAAATTCCTCATTGTATGAGTTCCTAAGCTTTTGGGGACCAAAAGCCTCTAATTGGGGAGACATGATCTGAATTTTGGATCAATATTTTTAGCATCATAAGATAATAAAATTACTATTGTGATTTTGTAACTTTTTTTTATCACTTAATACTATTTTTATGGCTCTTGTTGTATGTAATCACAGAACAGGGATCAAGATGAAGTTGTGAAAACATGAGACCTCAAAGAAGGTAGTATTCGGTGAAAAGGCTTAAAAACCATAAATATGTCATAAAAATCCAAATTTGATAGCATATTTGTGTTCCTCTCAAAAAATCATGCGAGTTAAAAAAAAACACCCGATTTCGAGTTCGTATGCAAAAGTTATGACCTCCGGAAGGTAGCAGACTTTGTATGGTGATAGAACCACCCCTTAGTGCAGAGTGGTGGTTACACAACCTCCAGTCTATAAAAAATGGTGGTTCTATAACCTTAAGTGGTAGTTCCATAACCGCTGGGGTGGTTATGTAACCTTCAGTCTATGTAAAGTGATGATCCTGTCACTCGAGAAACTCTGGAAGAGTAAACGCCTGCAAACGGTTCCTCTTCGACTTCTAAGTCTTTTAGTCTTCATTTTCGAGCTATCCTTGGTGTCAAACTTGTATATATATGGGGGGAATGTCATTTTAATGCATTGATGTTTGATAGAAGAGATTATAAGCAATTTTTTATCTTGATTATATTTGGTTTTTCTGAATTGGAGTGTGAAAGGAAGGTGTGAGTGAGTGAGTTGCAAAGTTTGTATGAGTGTTTGAACATTATAGTGTTCATTGAGGCCTTGAGAAGGTAGTAAGCTTGTACAAAAATACATGATAGTGATTTGAGGAAGCATTTCTTCGCTCTTGTTGGAGTTTTCTTGATTTGAGTTTCTCTAGGGTAATTTTGTGTCTCTCTCATTGTGTTTACTCTCTTTCGTTGCCCAGTATTTCCTTAATTAATTAACACTCTTAGTTAATTTTTAAATCACATTTAATGACTATTGGTACAAATTAAAAGCAAGTAGTTTGTTAATGAAAGATGGGTATTGTGAGGAATGCACATGATATGTTCTGGTGAAGATTAGAGTGTTATAACTACCTAGTTTATGGATAACTTAGGGTCTCTACATACGGTATAGATTTTGCTCCATTCAATGGTATAATGACGGACTCATTCCTATTCTAAGAAATTATGTATCCTTATTTGAAGCACAAGTCTGCATTATTCGCATAGCACCATGGGCACCCAAGTAACACTGGAAAGTTGTATGCTTCAATAAGCTATAATACTTCAAAATCTACAGTAAAATTGGCTCCCTGAATTGTAATAGAAACATCCTTCAAGACCCCAATAGGTGTATCCCTTGTCTTACTCACCATATATAGCACATTTGAGGATGACTGCAATGTCGGTATTCCCATCTAGTTCCATGCGTCCAGTGTGAGCACATTTACCTCAGCTCTTGTATCTATCAAAATAGTGATCACCAACCAACCATCAATGACATCATCGAAAGTGATCTCCTTGTTCATACTCATGGTTATGAGGAGGTAAGTTCACACGTAGTATCTGTTGTTTGAGCTCAACTCCAGCGCATGGTACCTTGTCAAGCATCCATTCCCCTAATAGAGGAATAATTTTCTCTTGGCGCACCATCTTACACACATCATCCACATCTTTTTGCGGGAGCTCAACATGATTCACACGTTCCGTCTCACATGCCTACTCTTTCAAGAATTATATCTCACCTTGTGATTCTCTGTTGTCTCCCATGGTCTCTTGATAGAATTCCTTCTGATGTGCAACATTTGGATACCTAACATGTGTGAATTCTTCTCTTGTGATGAGTGATCTGAGTATGATAGGTTTACGCGCACATGCTTCTTTAGCATGAGTGGTGACCAATAAAGGTTGTAACTCATGATCAAGCATCTTCTTTGGCATCCATTGATCACCCTTTGTGCACTGCACCTTGATCATCCCCACGCCCTTTTCCTTCTTCTTGTTCTTGCTCAGGTGCTCATATAGTTTTGGACAATCCTATAACTTATGTTGTTTCCCACACCATGATCATATTATATTTTGGGGACAATCAAGCCGGTAATGATCAGGGGACCCGCAAGTATAACAGGTCCCGCGTGGGAATCTACCTCTACATCCGTGACCTCTTTTTCTATATCCTCCATAAAATCCACCTCTATCATTGTCAGGTTCTTTAGAAGGCCACACATTCTGTCCCTGAGAATTTCTTGTCACCATTGTTTGCCTTAACCCAGTCTTGCATGCCTCATGAATATGATCTATTAGTTGACAATCCTTCATGTTATGGGTATGTGTGTTATAAATATTACATTACATAGATTCACTCTTCATTATCACGTGCATTAAGAGAGGGAAATTCTAGACATCATGGTCTAAGTGGAAAATCTCACAATACTGCAACAACGCGTGTATTGACCTGTGCAGGCAACTATCCTTAGTGTGTCCCTCAACCTCATAATTAGTGCACCATATACCACTTTTAGTATCATGCGTAGAATTGGCAGAAAGCTTCTCCAACTGCTTCACCATAGCTATAATATGCACTTCTAAGAGTGGGCTTACTTGAGTGTTAACACTCCCAACTACTTCTATGTGCAAATTTGCTTCCAAAGCTTTGTGTAGGTCCACATATGTCTTATGAGATAAAGATCTTTAGAATGAGGTCAACAATCCCCTAACAAACCACTGGGCATGCTGACTTGGATGGATATCATAAGGAAATTTAGACAATAGAGTCTTAAAATGTGCATCATATTCTCAAACACTTTTCGACAATCCTTGCTTGATATATTTGAGCGTGGTGATGCTTTGATGTTCAGACTCTGGGATGCAAAACTTTACCAAAAATGTAGCACACAAAACATTGTATTCCACCATAGTCTGATGTGGATCATACTTCCTATATTAACTATACACGCACCCTTGTAGTGTAGTGGCAAACTGACTTGTCTTTCTATCTGAAGCTGTCATCCCATTCGTGTGCCATATTAAATCACACTTATTCACATGCTCTGTTACATCCTTTATTCTTCTATACTCTGGTAAATAAAGAGACATCTTAAAGAAAATTTTAGGTGTCAGTTGCATTGGTTGTTGAGGTAGCGACTGATTCGGTGGTGGCTATTATGGTGGTGGCCCTTGCCCACCAGATCCAAATCCTGAACTTCCACCAGTATTACTTATAGGTGGCTGTTGACCCGATCTTCCTGTACCTCTTGTTGCAGGCTGCAGTCCAATTGATGAACTCCCTTGTGTCCCAATTGTAGTACTAAATTGGACACCTACTATCTGCGTGGTCACAAATCCCATTGAAGTACTCCCAATGGTATGTGCACTAATAATATGTCCTATTGAGGCTCCTGGAAATAACCCTACAATAGAACTCCTAAACATCGATGCCTGTTAAGTTGCTATGGGTGCACTATTAACCTGATTTCCTTCTGAATTCAACATAAAATGATATCTTCTCATATTTGTCTTTCTATCTCCACTAGAATGCCTATCAACAACTACCTCTAGATTTGGAACATCTTGCACAAGGGCTAGGTAGCTAGGTTGAGTCAAATGCACGCCCACAGTTTTTTAATCTCTCCTTTGACGCACTCACATCCAAAGCTAATGGGAATCTCTATTGTGCTTTGCCAAGGTTGGGAGGACCCCATTCTGTGGCTCATCATCTTCCATGAGAGCTTCAAAACCTTTGCGAGCCATAATTCTCATCAACTCCATTGACTCTGCAATCTCCCTTGTTATGTCCCTCTCTCATGCTTCATTAAAATTGCACCATATTTTCTCTCTGTGCCTATTTTTTTCCTGGGTCATCGCCATCATCTCTACACCTACTCCTACCCCTCCACATGGTGGGGGTTTATCTATCCATAGGTAATCTCTTCAAGTTCAGTTATACCATCAAGATTTTAATCACTAAAGGGATAACACACAAATGAGATCTTCTGGGCTCGCGCAAGAATCAAAACTTTGCTTCCTTCGGGCAGCAATACATGGTAATCAAATACTCCAATGTATAATTCTGTAAAAGACCGTCCCACCAACGATCTATAGCTCTATTCCATGCCTCATTTATATCAAACAATGTCTGATAGTCCTCTTGTGTCTAAACCCTTGGCCTAAGATACCAAGCTTTGTCCGATGCATACATTGTCAACCATTGATACAAATCTATTAGGAAGAAACCGAAGAATGTCTCATATAACTCATGATAAATATTGATTTCTACCCATGGTCATGCATTAAATCTAGGTCCAGTGCTATACATCTACACAAACTTATCATCTTTGTCTTCCACCCAAATTTCAATACTCTTCAAAGATATTCGGTACGCCTCTCCAGAGATAGTCGGTACACCTCTCCAAAGATAGTCGGTATGCCATCTGCAAGTAACATCTTGGCAGATAAATTTAAAATAGGTCCCGACAACATAACTAAAATGTAGTCTTTAATTTTCCTTCAAGTTCTATGCGTGCTGACACTTCATTGAGTAGGTATGCATGTTCACCCAAAGTGTGCATAGCTACGAGGTCCCTCCTTTGTATTTGCTTTTCAAGATGTTAGCATGTATAATTATCATAATTAAACAAGTATTCATTCCCATATCCTTAATCAGCTCATTCTAATCAACTTGGAAACACATGTAATAAGGAAACATAACAGATCAGATAATAACCAATATCAATTTCACCATGAAATATCCATACTCAGACATATCAATAATCATAATCCATCCACCATAATCCATTATATTAAAAGTATTACATAATTGAAGATAAATACATGGCAAACATTATACCAGAGTGCTGGACCATGTGTGTAGATATCAAACCCTAGATTGTAACTCTGTTGCATACATAGACTCTCAAAAATCAAGCATGGTACCAAAACAATGGTATACATCACACACACACACACACACACACACACACACACACACAGGATTGGGGACTTTCCCTTCACTGCCCATGCACTCTCTTAGTAATAGGCATGCCAAAAAATAGACTACTTGCATGCTTTAAAACAACTAATAATAGATTATCCTATAAATAAAACTTTCTTCAATCCTATTAATATCCTCCATGCGTGTGCTTGATCTACATGTTCAGTCTCCAAAAATAGCCTTTTCTTGGCCATCAAGTCACCATGCTTTATCTCTTTTCTTGGTTGGCACTCCATCCCAATTTTATATTTTTAGCCCATACTTAGAAAAATTGGCTAAGTCCCGAATCCTGCGTTCCTAGGCGTGAATCGCCTACGCGTTGTTTCTAGCTTGTTTGCGTGTACCTCTGCACCACTCTCACTCACCCCATTCATCCACCACTCTCACTCGCCCCATTCATCCAAATGATCTTCATATCTTGTCTACCCAACATGGACTCCCACTCACAATCTAGTTACTCAAAGTGTGGTGGATTGTGATGGAACCTCTAGGGAAATTAACAATTCTACCCCTAATATTTTGTTACTTGTTGAGGAAATCAAAAGTGTTTGTCAATAAATTGAACAATTTTGCATCATAGGTTTTTTTTAGGAGGATTCCCTTTAAAAAGTATGCTAAGATATTGAGTTCAAACAACATGGGCCCAATTTGGTATAAAGTTGGACTCGATCTAAAATATGACCAAGGGTTTTTTTATTCGTTTTGTCGACCCTGTCAATGTTGTCATGGTTTTGAACAAATATTCAACCTAGTATGTTTGAAGTTCCTTACTTATGGTGTTCCCATGGACTTGTGAATATGTAGTTTCAAAACAGATGACTCTTAAGGACCTGATTTGGGTAGATTTCCCTAGCTTTCCCATGACATACAATCACTTTTTAGACCTCATAGCTTCCTTGATAGGCCAATTCATAACGAAAGAATCCCATAAGTTTTACTCTGCCAGATCATAAAGGCATGTCTTATTGATTTCAACTTATCTTGCAACCTCAAAGAAACCATTGACATCTAGGTGAGTGAATCCCATTACATGTAAAAGGTTATTTACATTAATCTTCCCAACACTTGTTTTAGATGTCAATTTAGGGAACACAGGATCAAAAAATGTGCTTTGTTAGTGATGTAAAACATAGTTTTATTATATCCAACTAATAAACCCCCTTAGGCTAGTGATGAATATGGTTGGACCATTATGGGTCGTTAAAACAACTGTAACAAAGCCCATGTCGTTGATCATTATACTAGGGTTCCCAAAGTTGTTAAGCTATAAAATAACACATTTCTAGTTTTACAGAGCCTTGTTAAGAACGTTGGGGCAGCACCTTCCAAGTCCTCTTTGATTTTACCCTTGACTTCAAAGGAAACTCCCCAAGCAACTACATTGCAGCCTATGAATCCTTGTTTGGGGTATGATGAATTAACTATTTTTCATTCTATTTATATGATAATAGTGATTTTACTGATGTGTTTGTTCTTCCAGGTTCTCCCTATAAAATTGGAACAAGGTACTCTAGGATCCCTCCTCGCTACCTCGAGGAAGGTGATTTTGCACCTTAAACAAGAAAGAAAGTTAAATCTAGCAATTTTTTACTTTTTAACCAGAAAAGGTTTTTGAAAAATTGTTATGAAACCCTATCAGGATTGAATTCGAAGGATATGGATCTTGATACTTATTTTTTAATGAATTGTTTCTCATGGAATGTTATGGGTCTTACAAAATCCACTCACAAATACACAATGCGAGAATTTTGGAAGAAATTTATAGAGATGGACATTATTTGTCTACAAGAAGTTAAGGTGGTAGGTTTTGTGTTATCCATAATTGATTCAAAGAAATTTAAATCTTTATCAAATGACTGAGATCAAACAGATATAACAGTAATAAACAAGATCTAGCATGTAAAATATAAGTAAGTGTGTGAGATAGGAGATAAGAGTGCCTTAGCTTGTATTAAAAGATTTGGATTGATTATGGGATGGAAAGGATATATTTGATCTATGTAAGCTATATCTAAGAGATTGTGATCTGGAACCTCTTTGGATGAGAATAACCAAACGTGGACAGGACCACCTGGGCGCTGGTGTTTGACTTGGGTGCTAGTGTCCTGACAAGTACTGTATGTTTTGTATCTTTTCATTTTCTAAACTTAGCTTCTTCCTTTCACTCCATCTTACATCCACTTCATTGTAGGGTTTCACTGATGTACCTGAACCTTCAAAACAAACCTTAACAACAAGCACAAGGCTCAAACAAACATTATATGGAATAAATAATGCATATGTTTGAGTCAGACTGACCTCGATGGTCACCCCGATGTGATTGTTATTGAACATTGCACTACATTTCAAACTCTATGTATTTCTAGTGTGTGTGATCGAATTGTGTCCATTGAAGTTAGGTTTCCCTTATGTCATTCATACCAAGATAACGAGATATAACTACTTTTACCCCAAGATAAATGTGTGAGATGGAATTTAGAAATATCCCCTCCTATGCAGTGAATAATGCAACCCAAATATAGTATTTGAATGTTGCTCCTTGCCTAAGTAGTAAATAGTAAGTATTAGCCCAAAGTTTCCCAACCCCTAATAATAGTAAGTCATGTATATATATGATTCCTTTGTTTGAATTTCGTCATTAACAACCAAAAAAGCCAACCCAAAGTGATAAAAGAGAATTTAGAAAAGATATCAAATGATGCAATAATCCAAATTTGAAAAAGAGAAGGAAGAGGATAGAAGTGCCTAAAGGGGATAGTAGTTCCTAGGTGCTCCTGTTCCTAATGGATGGTACTGTCTAGGATTTTCAGAGTATATAACAGAAAATATAGAGTTGGGTCACATGTTGTTTAATGTCTAAAAGTAAAGTGGTCATTTCAAAAAGGCAAATAAGAAGAGTGTGCAAAATATAAAATGGTGTAAGGCGTAGACACAAAACTAAGCACTTATTATTATTACATGACACCTCTAGTATGTTGTTATATGCATGATTTCTAAGTGTAAAGATTAAACATTAGTGACACCTTTTCTTAGTCCCTTTACTAGTTTCAACTAACTTTGATTGTGACTTTACCTTTTTACTGCTTGCATGCATATCTTTTAGTCATGTCATAGGCCTCGTTCTTGGTGTTGTTTCTATTTATTGGTTTTGGGATAGTACCACCCAGTTAAGACACTATCGCATAGGCACTAGTATCCCTTCTGGGCATTTTTTCCATATTGCTTTATTTTCTAATTTATCAGTCTCTTCTTCACTTTGGATATTTTCTTATCTTTATTGCATGACCTAGGTTAGCTTTTGGTGTCACTAAGTGTTAAAATTAAAACAAGTAAGTCATATATATACACAACCTACTAACTATTATTAGGGGTAGGACATTTGGGCTATCACTCTATATCTACCATCTACAAGAGAAACACTTAAGGATTGCATTTTGGGATGCATTATTCACTACATAGGAGGGTTTATTTTGAATTCTATCTCATCAATTCATCTTGGGGAAAAAGTAGTTGTAGCTCGCTATCTTGGTGCGAATAACACAAGGGTAACCTAACTTCAAGGGACATAATTTAAATAAAAAAATCACAAGAACTACATTGAGTTTGAAATGTAGTGCAACACTAAGTGATTATCACATTGGGGTGACTGTTGATGTCAGTTTGACTCAAGCATATGCATTATTTATTCCATCTAATATTTTTTTGAGTTTTGTGCAGGTATCTAGGGTTTGTTTTGCAGGAACATGTGCGATAGAGGAGCCCTATGACAGATCCATAGTGGCAAACAAGAAAAGGAAGGAACCAAGTTTAGGCCCTGAAAATACTAGAAGAATAGTTATCGCAAGGACATTAGCACCTGGATGGTCCTGTCCTCATGTGGGCTCTCCTATTCAAAGAAGAGTCAGATCCTAGTTTCTCATACAAATCCTACTCTGTCCAAATCTAGCATGTTCAAATCAATTTCCATCATAGAATAAACCCATATCTCCAAATACAAGCTATGTCATTCTTATTTCCTATCTTGCATACTCACTTGTACTTTGCATGCTAGATCTTGTTTGTTACTGTTATATTCATTTGATCTATCCTTTGATATAATATTTTAATTTTATTAAATCGTAAGAGTAAAAAAAATATTATTAATGTCTAGTTTTATTACTTAGGAAGCATGCATATAATGACATATTTAGAAGCATGATGTACATAGAAAGTGTGTGATTTCATGACTACATTTTCCCCCACTTTATGATAGTGAATGAATATTTGGTACCATAAAGTAGATAAGAAGTGTGTACCTTATGGAAAGGTAAAGGAAGTTGTAACTGATAGTGTGTCGAATGATGATTATGCTTGATACCATGCCAAATGGATATTATAGAATGTGTATCATGGAATCAACAAGAGGATAAGGATCTTAGGAGTGACCTTGTTTGCATAATAGAAATTATGCATGTGTTTGTTAATTGAGTATTGCCTTTGCTAGAGCATCTTGTGCTTAAGATTCTTCCTTGTTCCATTTGTGTGTTGCCCTTTTTCTGAGCAATGTAGGACCTGCAAAAGAAAATAAGTGTAGTCAATGCTTATGATAAATGAAATTGAACTTTAACTTAGTACATATCAAAATAGAAATGTGTATTGAAAAAAAAGTGAATCAAGGATAAAATACACCTATGTGTTGTAAAAGAAGAGATAAGATTGTTTATATATATATATATATATATATATATATATATTTCCTTGGAGATGGTTGAATTAGTACAAAGGATTTAGGCGTCATGTTGCCAAATTAAGGATTTAAGCGTCATGTCACTAAATTGAGGATTTAAGTGTCATGTCGTTAAACGGAGGATTTAAGTGTCATGTTGTTAAACTAAGGATTTGAGCATCTTGTCACCAAGGGAAGAGTGTTGGGAGAGTGGTTAGCTTTTCCCTCCAACCTTTAATGTTTCCCCATGGATAAGTGCCACTACATATGGCCATAAATCCAATAAAAACTGGTCACAGATGATTCCAAGACCAAATGAAGTAATTGGTTATATTGCTCAAAGTGTGTAACGTGGCACTAATTTTGTTCATGTTGGTCCTAATAATAACTTGTAACAAAGCATGTGCTATTGGAAATTAGAAGATACTTTCACTAAGAACCTATTGATTATGTATTGTAGTTTTTCTACCCCTAGGACAAGAACACCCATGTGGGACACTAACGCCTAGTGCTCATGTCTGTGTTGGGTGCTTTTATCCTGCACTTATTTTAGGCCTAGTTTTGATTCTAAATCTATTTATTAGCTCTTGTTTATTCTAATTTTGTTGTTTACCATTATGTGTCTGGTCTTTGAACTATTGAGAGGGTGAAATAGTCACTTGATTATTACCCCCACTCGTTTGGGGTACGTGAGATGATTAAAGGTAAGTGTGGCCCAAATGAGGAAAGTTGAAACTAATGTGCACACCTAAAATAGAACTCCTACAAGGAAAATAGGGAATATGAATGATAACAACCATGGAACATGCAAAACAATGGAAACAACTAGCCAAAAATGTTAGTCAGAGATAAGTATACATGATGCAATAGAAACAAGTTAAAATATATAACAACATGACAAAAGACATAACAATTAGTTGGTTGAATATATGGGGCACTACTCAGGATGTCACAAGACACTCAAATCCATCAAGGAGATACGAGTAAATAAGAAATGAAGCATAGGGCATAGTTTGTAAATAATGACAATCAAGACACAAGCAAAGAAGACACGATATAAGTAGATCAATAAACCATGATTGGAAGTAGGCTTGCAATACAAATGCTACACATGAAGCACCCATTATCATGTTAGAAAAATTGATAGTATGTCATAATATATATAAATATAATTAGGAATGAAAGTATTATATATTACAATTATAGAGCTTGAATAAAGAGAAATAGAAAAGGTAGATGCCCTTAGGAGCCTCAATGGGACTAGTATGGACCAGTGCCAAACATCATACATTGTGTAGAAACATGTAAGTGATTTGCATTCACCTCAAAAAGTACCATGTGAATGCACACGTGTGTATGGAAAAATGATATGCATAATATGAATTCAAGTAACATGATAAGTAATGTGTAACATAGAATAAATTGATAAAACAAAGATACATCCAATCAAGATCTAAGCTAATACTTTTGAATTTTCACAAATATACAAACTTGAAATATAATAGGTAGGAGAGGGGAGTGAGGTTATCCCCTAGTGTATGTGTGAAAAGTGAGATCCATGTAGGTAAGTGTGCCCTCAATAATCATGTTTGAGCCTAGAATAAGAGTGTGTCATTGAGAAGTGGCGGGAGCGTATGCCTCCAAGTGTGAATGCCACATTGATCTATCCAATGAGGATAGGGGAAAGGGCCCTCTATCTACCAATGTAGAAATATGAATACATGTGAAAATGATCCAAGGACCTAATGTCATGTGAAATTGTATGTATCATAACATGTGGAGTAGGATTGTGTCATGCATGTGGAGAAACTAGAATAGGTGGAACATTGGTAAGTAATAAGTGTAATATGGGAAACACGAGAGCTACCAAGGAAATATTTCAACATAGTGAGGGGAAAATAATATGGAATCTAAGATCCCAAATGTATGAGAAGTAAATGCAATGGCATACACAATAAGGATATGGCTAGTAGAAGAAACTAGAATAGGTGGAACATTGGGCTTGTTGATAATAATGGAAATAGTAAGTGTAAACTTAAGGATCAATGTATGAGTCAAGATATGTGTAACATATGTAGTGTTATGAGGCTCATTAGTATCAACCAAAAACAATGGAGGGAGATAGATAAGCCTTATCATAAGTAATAGGTGCAATTTGGGAGGATTGTAAACATTAAAGTTATATGTATTAGCCACTATGACTATATACATATATGTGGAAAGAGGGGAATTTATTACCCCATGGATGTAACAAGATGAGGTGTAGCCATAGTAAATGAGTCATGCATAGAAGCTTGGAAATTGAGAGCATTAGGAATCATTAACAAATTAGCACATTGTGTTCTAAGTTGTGATGAGGAAGGTACAAAGAGTGATGTAACATTGGAATAAATAAGTATTTAATCATTTATAAGTGCATCAAGATTGAGACATAATGTGAGGATTATTAAAGGTGCTAATATAAATTTTATCATGTAAATCAATAACACTATAGTCCATCACAAGAGGACAATGATGTATAATGTAAGCAGTAACTTTATTATCATGTATGATAGGGATATCACAAATATTAACAATGTGAGGTGTGGAATCTATTGTAACATTATCCTTAGAAGAAGGTGATTCATGAGCATTGTGTGCAATGTCATGGGTAGAAATGATTACATGCATAATAGGTAACCAAGGACGAGCTAGAAGGATATTATAAGTGAGGTCGTGAGGCATAACGTGACATAGAACATTAAAAGTGTAAGGGCCCATGATAATAGGTAAAAATATTTCTCCCAACACTTGTTTAGGTGTGTTATCAAAGCCACAAATACATAGAGTAGATGGATTCATATCAGTAGTAGAAAGGCCTATTTGATGGAGAAAGGAAATGTTGCATATATTAAGGCCATATCCATTATACCCTAAAGCACACTTAACAAGAATATTGCAAATATGAACCTGAATATACAATGGGGAAGTATTGACATCAATTGTATGGTAAGCCATAAAATAATTTGACACAAGGAAACTAAATAGATAAATAGATTTGTATTAAAAGTGATATTGATTAAAAAGTGACTGTCGACAAATGAATAAAATGACCATATATCAAAATTGAATTTGAATTTTACAAAACAAAAAGAGGATTTTTTGAATCTAAGGATGTAAAATAAAAACCTCCAGTGGATTTTATCAAAAGTGTGTATTTTTTGAATTATGCCTTAGTTACTAAAAAGTGTAATTTTGAATTTCCAAAAAAAATGTAAAAAAAATAGAGCAAACAAAAAAAGGTTTTCGTTACATAAGTAAAAATAAAAAATAACCTCAAAAGGAATTTGAAACTAGATTCGTTATGCTCGAGATATGAAACAAACAATGATTTGAAAATTAGGATCCCTAGAAAGTGACACAAAGGGTAGGATGACACATGAAACCCTAGGAATTTTTTTACAGATATGATTTATGACAGGTGATAGATGAAAATCAAGTTTGGATATGAAGATAAGGTGTATATATGAACCATAGTGCAACCAAGGTTTGGGTTTGGAGAATAATATATCAGTTAAAGAGCATGCAAGGGATTGGGTTCACTAAATGATTTAAAGAAATTTAAATCTTTATCAGAGAAATAATATCAAATATATATATATATATATATATATATATATATATATATGAGTAATAAACAAGATCTAGAATTCAAAATACAAGGAAATGTGCAAGATAGGAGATAAGAGTGACTTATCCTGTATCAACATATTTGGACTAATTCAAGGCTAGAAAAATAGGCTAGAAAGGTTAGATCTAGTTTGTGCAAGCTCTATTTAAGAAAATGGGATCTGGAACCTCTTCGGATGGGAACGCCTAGATGCGCACAGAACCACCTGGGCACTGGTTTCTGACATGGGAGCTATTGTCCTGGAAAGTACTCTACTTTTGATCATTTTAGGTTCTGAACTTAGCTTCTTCCTTTCGCTCCCTGTTGCATCCACTTTGCTGTAAGGTTTCACTATCTTACATTAACCTACAAAAAAACCCAAACTAACTGTATAAGGCTAAAAACATTACATGAAATAAATAATGCATATTCTTGAGTCAGAATGACCTTGGTGGTCACCCCAATGTGATTATCACTGAGTGTTGCACTACATTTCAAACTCTATGTAGTTCTAGTGTGTGTGGGTGTGTGTGTGTGTGTGTGTGTGTGTTTCCCTTGAAGCTAGGTTTCCCTTATGCCAGTTGCACCAAGATAGTGGACTACTACTACTTTATCCCCAGATAAATGTGTGAGATAAAATTCAGAAATAACCCCTCCTAAACAGTGAATAATGCAACCCAAATGCAGTCCTTGAATGTTGCTTTCCCAAGTAGTCAATAGTAAGCATTAATCCAAAGTTTACCAACCCCTAACAATAGTAAGTAAATTATGTATATATATGATTCCCTTGTCTTAATTTCATGATTAAAAACCAAAAAGTCCAACCCAAAGTGATGAAAGAGACTTTAGAAAAGATATCAAATGATGTAGCAATCCAAATTTGAAAAAGAGAGGGAAGATGACAGAAGCGCCCAAAGGGGATAGTAACACATGGGTGCTCCTTTTCTTAACAAGTCGTAGTCTCCAGGATGTTCAGAGGATATAAAATTAATTACAAAGTTGGGTCACATGTTGTCCAATGTCCAAAAGTAAAGTGGTCAGTCCAGAAAGGCAAATAATCAGATTGTGTAAAAGATAAAACAATGTAAGAGTAAAACAACTATGGTTAATGTTTAGTTTTATTACTTATGAATCATCCATATAATGACATACTTAGAGGCATGATGTACATAGAAAGTGCGTGATTTCACGGCTACAAAAATCACTAAAGTTATCTAGCTAAATAGTTTAGCTTTGACTAGTAATCATGAGGTTGGTCATGGAGGAATTGTTACTTTTATTGCCGCTTAAATGACAGCCCCACTATGTTATTCATGGATGTGACTTGAAAAATAGCATCCTTCGAGTTTTATTTAACATTAATAATTACTCATTTGGAGGGATTAATGTTTATGCATCCAATGGTGTGACTAAAAGGATGGTGTTGTGGCAATGAATTACAAATGATCTCTAAGATTCCCATTGGATGCTATGTGGTTATTTCAACATGGTTAGGTTGGCAATCAACAAGATTAGGCACCCACCCATGCATTGGATAGTTTGTGAAAGGGCATATTGTATATACATGTGTAATAAATTTAGGTTTTATGACCCCAATGCTTCCTGTCATTTTGACGCAGTCATGTGGCACACTTGGTTTGATTTCCACTAAGGATATGACTGAATCTTTACAAGACTATATCATGTAATGATTTCAACACAGCATTTCTTCTCATTTACCAATAGTTTTTAGTTATGAGTGGAATTCTTGTTAGATATGTGTCCTCTCTAATCATTTTCCAATCCACTTTTGGATCGAGTGAAGTTTCCAGCAACCAAAAATTCATACTGACAATTTTATCTCAATACCACCATTTTTACAACATGGGCCCACCCGTCACCATTTAAGGTGGGTATGGGGCTTAGTGGAATGACCAACTATCATGACATGCTAGATAGAATGGTGGAAAAATGACATCAAGTGACTGATATGTTTTCTTCACACATTTGGGTGACAACTGGCCCAAATTTAGCACAAATCACACTCCGCCATTGGAGTTGAGTTGCTCGTCAACTACTCTAAAATAAACTCCCTTTCATGAACCATTGTAATAGAAAGTGGTAAATCTCAGGAAACACATCTAGTTTATGGATGGTTACAATGTTAGGGGTGGTCAAATCAAAGCTAGATCATTACGCCTTTAACCCTAATTCATATATTGGGATATGGATAACCAACATGTGGCTAACATAATCTCTTATGATGTCGTATCACAATTATTTATACTTTAACATGCTTAATGGGCCGACCTTAGGGCTTTGGATAGTGCAATAGGGTATATATAGGAGTAAGAGAGTAGGATATTATCATCATATTGAGCTCTTGAGTATTCTTGTATGGTTGGAGGTTGCCCCCTCGAAGTGGCTAAGTCATTCTACTTACATATTGTGACCATTTCTCTATATTTTGGTGTTCTTTAGTGTTATATTCTTGCTAATATTTAGATCTAAGTAATTTCATTATAAGTGGTATTAGAGCTTGATCTTATCTAGAATGCATCAAAACCCTAATTGTGATGATTCAATTATATCTAAAAAATGGTTGCAATTTTTTCCTGGTGTTGGGAAATCAATCAAATAATATCTTCTCAAAATTTCAATATTTTTGACGTATTTTGCAAAAGTTATATCAGATTTAGGATTTTTCATAAATTTTCTACCTATGCTGCAAATTTGGGAATTTTTCCAAGTTTCTTATATTTTTATAAAGCTTTCCCAAAATTCGCTAAGGTTTGTTCTCTACGTTTCCCTCTATTCAACCAATAAATTTATGAACCTCTAAATCCTAAATTTCTACCCTAATCTTTGTATCCCGAGACCCAAACCCTACATCATGACTGGAAGATCAACTCGAGG
The DNA here is from genome assembly GCA_019776745.2 of Taxus chinensis. Classification (NCBI taxonomy): domain Eukaryota; kingdom Viridiplantae; phylum Streptophyta; class Pinopsida; order Cupressales; family Taxaceae; genus Taxus; species Taxus chinensis. Next base: position 325,530,972 of record CM034156.1, on the reverse strand, counting down.
CCAAGTGAAGGTTCAAACAACTCTAGGAATGACTCTAAATAAGGAAGATATGGGTTTGGAATTTTTAGGTTCTAGTTTATCATAAGTAGTCAATCAACTTAAGGAAAGGGTTAATAATATGATGAGTAAGGTTGACCTCAACAATGAGCTTCTTTTACTGGAAGGTATCCTTAAGGGTGAAATGAATATGGGGCTTGAACAATGAGGAAAGAGATGATGCTTTCTCTTTCAAGCATGAATACTAGCATGAATTCCCATTCTAGTCATATGGGTGCCTCTAGTAATGCACACATAGATCCAAATCACACCAACCAAGGAGGATCCTATGCATAAATTAGTTGATCTTCTAACCAACAACATAACATTATGCAAAAAGTGGACATGCATAAGTTCAATGGGAATGATCTGATCACTTGTATCAACCAATTGGAGAGTTTATTTGATTTACATTAAGTCTCAAATGGACAACAGGTGGTAATGACATCCTTATACATGGAACCAAAATAATTCATTTGGTATAGATGGATGTGTGAGTAAAAGAAAAATAATGGTTTCTCTGTTACCTATTCTATGTTCACTGATGAGCTCTAAACACACTATAGTAATAGTGTTATACAAAACTATTTTTGTTAGATAACCAAGCTACGATATACAAGTTCAATCAAGGATTATATCCAACAGTTCCAAAATCTATCCTTACGAGTAAATGAAATATAAGAGGATCATCTAAATGATATATTCTTGGGTGGACTCAAAGATAACATCCAACATGATGTTCACCTTATTAATCCATATTCGATATCAAAATCCATGATCATTTCTCGTCACGTGGAGGAAAGAGATATGTTAAAGTAAAATATATTCTCTAATCACAAGGAACACACAAATCTAGGACCATATTTTCCCCAACCGACACGATTGAATCCTCAAAAAATTAAAGAGAAACAAGTAAAAGGCCTATGTTACAACTGTGATAGCAAGTGGAGCAAAGGAAATAAATGTCTTGAGAAGAAATTATTTTACATTGAGGGTCCTAATGAGGAAAAATATGAGGAAGAAGCAACTGATGCAGAGGAAGAGGTTCCCAAGATTAAGGTTGAATAATCTCAACCAAATACCACTTGTTATGCCATTTCAAGAATCAACACCCCACAAACACTGAAGTTTGTTTGGGTTTGTGAAGAAGAAAAGGGTGACAATATTAATTGACTCAGGAAGTTTTCATAACTTCATCAATCATAAGTTGACCATATGTTTCATTTTTTTAATTTATCCAACACCAGAATTTCAAGTCATGGCTGTAAATGGAGGTAAAGTTATTTGCTTAGGAAAATGATATAAGATTAAGCTATCTATGGGAGATTACCTACTAGAGGGCCCCAAGTATTCCATTTCGATGGGATGAAGAGACATTGTTTTGGTGGTCCAATGACTTACTACTTTGGGAATGATGGAGATGAACTTATAGGATTTGTTCTTGTGGTTCAAATTTAAAGTAAGGACTTATGAGCTACGTGGAATGAAGGCTAAAGATCCACATTTAGTAAGTTCTCATCAAATGTAAAAATTCTTAGGAAGGGTGCAAATGGGTTTGTGGCACAATTATTCTCAATGGAAGATCAACCATCAAAAGTACCTATACTGTTAGATATATGGGCCATTATTAATGAGAATTTAGTTGTGCTTGGGAATATGCCAAAAGGATTTCCACCTAAAAGATATATTGATCATGTTATTCAACAAGTATCAGGAATCCCACCAACCAACATTCAACCTTATAGGCAGCCTTATCTCTAAAAGAGTGAGATTGAGAAGATGATAAAGGAGATGTTGGAAGCAAGTATTATTTGTTGTAGTCAAAGTTATTACTCTTCTCCAATGATGATGGTTAGAAAGAAGGATGAAGCTTTGTGCATGTGTCTAGACTATAAAGAGATCAATAAATACATAGTGAAAGATAAGCATCCTATTTCATTAAATATTTATTAGATGAATAATATGGTGTTGTTTATTTTACAAAATTAGATCTTCAATCAGGATACCATAAAATAAGAATTCATGATGAAGATACTCATAAAACAACATTTAGGACATGCAAGAGCCACTATGAATTTCTTGTAATGCCATTTGACCTTATAAATTATAGACACAAAATCACATGCATATTACTATTTTACTATCTTGTCAAATATGTTCCTATATACATGGATACTAAGCAAGAAAAGTATTCACTGGTGAAATAATTATTTATCCATCCGTCGGTTTTGATTGTTTCTACTATCTTGCTCACTCACATCTGCCATTCATGTACTTAGTTCTGGTCAAGTCACAAGGATCCCTGTCTTTCATTCTTTTCACATTTTTCATCATATATCCCAGGACAATAGTGCCCATTCTAGACACTAGCACCTATGCGCTCCTATCCATTCTAGGAGCTCTTGTCCTCTTTATTCTTTCTAAACTTTTTGACATTTGTGGTCAACCTTTCTAGTTTTCTTATTCTTATCCTGAGCTCATAGTCGGCCTTTTGTGTCACCAATGTCAAAATTCAAACAAGAGATCCATATATACACAACATACACTCTATTATTCTGGTTGACAATTATAAGGGAAAATATCATCTACATAATATCACTACCATTACAAGGGACTACATTTTTGGGCTACATACACTGGATAGGAAGGGAAATTTCTCAATTCCATATGAAACATTTGCATCTTATCTAACCATAGCTCATTATTTTGGCGTCATTGGTGTGAGGGAAACCTAAAGACACTATTACACACATAAGCATAAATAACTACATGGATTTTGGAATGTAGTGCAGTGATCAGTCATAAGTTCACTCATCGGGTGATCGTCGGGGCTAGTATGACTTCACATATTGCATTTTCATTCCAATTTGACATGTTTGTTAGCCTGTGTAGGTAGTTAGGGTTTGTGTTGCATGTTACAGATACACTTTGTAATCCAAGTATGAATATTAGGTGAACAACATGAAGTGATAACCAAACCCTAATGACACAAAAGAAGATCTTGACCCTCTATGCAGTCACCAACACATAGGAATAGTCACCCGCACTAAGACAACCTTGTCCAGTGCCAAACGCCCATGTACAAAATTATTATCATAATTTATATTTTACAGGGAGAAGTTGTGACACAGTTCCAACCATGTTCAACACTTTACATCACCTAGATCGGTTCCAAATTGTGTAGGATCTAGCTAAGTCATTTATCTCTCATATTTTCTTATAGTGTTGTATTATTTGAGTGCTTAACATTTGTATATCTATTGCATTTTATCATATATGTTACTCTGCAATTAGATTTAATATTATTTTTATTAAATCATTTGGTGAACCTACTTTTCTTTTAACTTATTTCCCTATGATCCCCAAAACTCTTATGGCTGAGAAGAGGTCCCCATCTCCTAAGCACCATATGGCCGATACATGCTTGAACCCTATCTTTAATGATACTGCCACGAAAGCTAAATTTTGTGACCTTTAACGAAACCCTTAGTATGATGTTTCCTTCCTACAACAACTTCTTGCTTTGTAAAAAACCCATCCTTCTAAATTTCACAACTCTAGCATTTGCATAGTCTCTCCTGACCAAAACTTTACTTCATGTTTTCCTTGCTCTCCTATAGTCACCCATGTTGTTGCACCTTCTTCCACTCCTCTTATAACACATGATAGTATTACTAGATATTATTTACTTGATCACATTCTTGGTTGTGATAATATGGATGTTGATACTTCTATTTCCAATGTTGACAATGTATATATGCATAATGTTATCTCTACTAGTATTCAAGATGAATGTATAGTTTTATCTCCTACTCTTCCTACTTCTGAAAGTACTTCTAATGAATACAATGATAAATATGATATTAGTAATCCTACCACTTATTTTTATGGTGATGATAGTGTTGATGAAATTCAGGCTTGTGAAAATATGTCTAATAATGATGTAGATTATGCTTCTAATCATGAACATGTTAGTGATGATGTTACTTCTGTTAACACTATTGAATGTTAATTTACTACTCCTCTATATTCCCTTTCTAAAGTTATTACTCATACTAATTCTACTCCTACAAATAGTACACCCCTTATTATTTCATCTAAGTCTACATCTGTCATTCTCATCGAGCCTCAATGTTCCTTTCCTCCTCTTCCACCTCTTTATTCCTCTTCTATAGATGTTATTCATGATGATTCCACTCCTACCACTAGTACACCTCTTATTATATCTTCTAAGTCTACATCTAGTATTCCCATAGAACCTTCATGTTCTTCCCCTCCTCTCCCACCTCCTTCTCCTCCTTCCACCTCCACTCCTTCTTATCACATTCCCATGATCACTCACAATGGCAAGATCCAACCTCTCAATATACCTCTTACTTCACCTACCATTCCTTCACATGATATTTTATCTCTCATGCATGTTGTTGGCACGTCGCAATCTCAAGTTCATACTTCAAATGTTAAAAATAAATATTATTATGCTTCCATTGACAATAATTATTTGCATGCCAATCCTATTCCTAAAAAGATTCATAATTTTTCTTTTCCAAAGGACTTCATCATGCCCAATTTCTCATGTTTTGATGGCACTAGCAATCCTTATTTACATCTCAAGCATTATTGTTTAGGCATGTCTGCTTATTGTAATGATCATTTATTTCTCAAAGCATTCCATCATAGTCTTGTTGACCATGTTCTCCAATGGTACACTCATTTGCCTTATGGGTTCGTTAGTACTTATTATGATATGGAGGATGTTTTTCTTAGATAATTTATTTCTAATAATGGTCCCAAGGTTACTTATGAACACTTTCCTTCATTGCATCAAGGAAAGAAATAACTAATTATAGATTACATTTTATGATTTAATTCTTGTATGCATCAGTTATTATTTGAGCCCATTGATTTAGAAAAGTAATTTATCTTTTGTCGTGGCTTAGTTTCTGTATTGAAAGAAAAACTATTACATGATACATGTTAATATTTTACTCTCTTATGCTATAAATTTATTGATTTAAAACAAGATTTAATTGTTGTACATGTTATATCACCCCCTTATACCTCTTCTACTACTTCTTCTCATCTTCCATCCATTAAGATTCCTCCACAGTCACCATCTCCTCCTCCACGTAAGCATCATTTTTATCCTCCACCGTGTCGGCATACACCTAAGTCTTCTCTACCTCCTATTTGTGAACCATTGAAATTCTTACATATTGCAAAACCTCATGATGTCTTGTGTAGTTTACTTGACAAGTGATTAATCTACTTACCTTCTACTATGCATCATCCACCTCATCCCTTACAACACCAATGTGACCACCCTTTCTGCAATTTACACTGCATCAATGGCCATCATGATGATGATTGTTATACTCTCCATGATCACTTGCTACAATTAGAAGACAAAGGTGTCATTTCTTTCTTCTCACCCTCTCGTTAGTGCTCTCTTTCTCCTATCCGACATAAACATGCTTCCACCTTTGTTCACTCATGTCCTTTACCTCTATCTAAAGTTTCCATCCGTCCACCTCCTAAGGTTATCATCCATCCACATCCTCTCCACTTATAGTTGCATCATCTCATTCTTCACAAATGTCTAAACTACCTCATTAGATTCCTAAGCCTCTTGCTTCTACACTTCCTCCCACCAAGCCTTCTATTCTAGGTCCCATTCCATCTGACATCCTATTTGACACTTATTATCATGACGTTGATGATTTACATGCTCCATCTATGCCTTGCATGCCTCTTAACCTCCGGTAGATGAAATTCACTCTCCATTTCATTACCCTCTAACTCACTCTCGTGCTATGGTTCACACTTGAATTTTGAGGGAATACTACACCAATGAACGTCTTCTTTCACAACTTGTGTGCTGAAATTCATGTCATATCTTTTCTAGCATCTCTTTGCATGTGACAAATCCATTTCCCAATGACACACTTTTGTTTTATGGTTAATTCTTGACTACTGATGGGGAATTTAAATGAACATCATTCTTACACTAGGGGGTAATCACTCTTCTTACCCCATTCATTCCCATCACATGTAATCATGACCATTATTCTACATATCATCATTATTTACTTATCAATACATCCTTCTTACTACTATTACTCTACCACATCACATCACATACATACATTTCCTATGATCTATCACTCATATTTCTTCCCATACGTTATTTATCTAGTTTACTACTTAGCTATTCTTTTCACATCATGCTACATTCCAACATTAAACAATCAAAATAACCATTTCAACAATACCCCTACAATCTATCACATTACACACTTACTACCATGTACACATCATAACCATAACATAATATCAAACACATATCAACAATAAATGCCACATCAACACAAGTCAATATCTATATCTTGCAAAAAATCGTAAGTTACAAAATACAATTGTTGTGAGGAAAGCCCCCATGCATCAATACATCATATACACAATATCATATATCCTCATCACTATCACTATATATAATAAAGAGAGCTCTAGAACTAGATGCTTCACTTCTCAGTCTATGTTAATTATCTTGAAATATATATCTATCTAATTGACTCTGTATATAGCAATCTCAACCGCCTACTCTACGAATTGGCCTTGTAGTTCAACATATTTAGCAAACACATCATAAGCTAGGGATCCTCCTCATATGGCCTACCTAGCTTGTTCAGTCTTTGCACGAGCCTCATTACACTCGCTTTATAACATGGTACACATAGCTAGTGCTATAGCCACCAGATCGAACAAATGGGCACGTTCACCTACAATAACATCCACTCTCTCTAGCATACCACCTCCCATGAGCACGTTTGGAGGCACGTTTCATGTCAACGTGCATATCAACGAATCTAAAATCAATGACAAATATGAATCACATGAATTCATAAAAACCACCATTAGTCATTACACACCTTCACAATCTATAATAAACAAACAACTAACAAACATCTATGAATAATACTTACATTTAGCTTGTGCTGCTACTACACCATCTACATTGGGGGTAGGTGCTTGCTCCTCTACTCCTCCAACTTCTAGCCCACCGGCCGCATCCACCACTACTGGGAATAACAACACCCATCGATGTGTCACCCACTACTCACTGTAAGTCTAGGTACACCCCACGTCATCAACCTATATCGACTCTATAGCCGCATCTACCTCATCTGGACAAGGATACACTAACTGTGCTCTTATTGGGCCATGCCTCGCTCATGGTCATCTGGATGCTCTATTAGATCAAAACCATATATATGGCTTTGGGGGCACATCCTAGGTCATGCCAAACTGTCTCAATACTCACTCGCCTAAGAACAACTTTGCCATCCCTGGGAGGCGATCCTCTAACCACATGGTATGTCGAATAAATCACAACTCTACTTCATCCTCTACCCATCCACCATAATCTCTATACGGTCTCCATATAATGGCCCTAGGGCCCATATGATCTAGCACTAACCTATAGGTTTTCGTGTCCATCCTCCTACTACGGGTGCCTACCCACCTCATTGCAAATATCTTGGTTCACACCCAATTGGCCCATGGCTTACTGAGTGGCCTCATTATATAAATATACTCATATGACAACACATACAATAAAGTCGTTGCTCCTAATCCACCCCCATGATCCTCCTAAGTGAATATATAAAAATCTCTATACAAGTGGGCTAATACACATTTCACCCATACATACCTAGTCCCATGCTCCTCTATACTACGGTAAATATCATGCATGTCATACAATATACCAACTATGCTACCCTCCACTACCACCGATGATGCTAGAATCACTGTAATAAAATTCTACAATCATGGAACACTGGATCTCAATATCACATATAAACTGATATGAGTCTCTTCCTGTACTCAAGTACCTATGAAATAGTGTCTCGTTGACCTCATCTTCCTCTAGGCATCCACCATAGTCATCACATGTACTCTCTCTCCTACAATAGGTAACCATAATATCTAGTAGACATCCTCCAGAGTCACTGTCATCTCACCACTAGGCAACTAAAATATACATATATTTACATACCATCTATGGCACAAAGCTTTCAACTTATGCATATCATGGGGTACCTCCCCAAATTTAGTAATGTGACGTAACCCGACACGGTCCAATATATCCCACTCAACATTTGACAACCCTAATGTAAGTAATGTACTCAAATGGTGGCCCGCCTGAACTCTCTCAAGTGTATATCCCTCTGTAGAACATAGAAAACAAAAAAAAGTCTTCCATTAATATATCATACATACTGCAAATATCACTTATCATAACATCAAACTACTCAGAATATCAACATTTTATGACACAACTCCCAAAACCCTGTTCTGGGACAACAACTCCCAAGAGTAGGTCACATATGCCCACGATTAGGTCGTTAGTGCTTGGAACTAGGTGTTAGTGTCCCCAATGATAGAAACTCCATGGCCGCTTCCACCCAAGTCAGAAACACTGAAAAATACATTAATAATTTGTTTGCTAAAATTAACAAAAAAAACATTATTGACATTTTTTTTCAAAAATAACCACACTTGCCAACTCATCGCCCATTTGTGAAGCTACAACCACTGCTACTTGCTCAAATCTTATCAAACTCACTAGTCTAATACATGGCATACTCACAGCTCAAAACTCCAAATCTCAATCAATCTTGGTACAAATGAAATACTATTCACTTTTCACTATTACTATATATAGTAATTCCTATTTTTCCTATACTATAGTCACTCTTTATAACCATTTTTTCAACTAATACATGTTGCACAGTTTCACTCATATCTTCAACCTCTTAACTTTGCTTGTGTCGCCGTTTGCGCCATATGGATCTTTATTTCCTCTAACAATGTACCATATAAATTTCAACATCTCATATTCACATCTAGCATATTTACTATTCAATCTCTATTCACACTACAACTATACTACCTAATAATATTTCACATTTACTATTACAACATCTTATACGTATTGCTTTTGGCTCAATGCTCATTCATCTTCCCTTCAGCCTTTCATCGAAAGGAGGGGCATATAATTAGGATCATCTTATAATCCCTCTCAGGTTAAAATAAAAATCAATCAACACTCTTATCATATTACTATCACAAATTTCTCTGATATCATTCAAAGAAGGTAACAATTATTCTATGCTACAATCAATACTTTTCTAGTATTTCAAATCTATTCCCCTAAATGACCTAATCTTGGGGCAAAGAAAAAAGACATCTCCTTGAGTAATTTACTAGGTACAGAATCTCAAAGAAATCTTCTATCATTCGAATCAAATCAATCAATTTGTATAATAAGTACATTTACTATTTCTCCCAAATGACCTAACTTAGAACTACATCATACTTACTATCACTCCCATATGAACTAACTTGGGAGTCACTTTACATTTCTATCACTTCTAGATGACCTAACTTTGAAGCCATCTAACACTATGCAAATCGTAACACATGTTACTATAGGAATGAGAGAAATGAGACACAATTACCTTTCCTATACTACTCCTATATGGGTTCTTCAATCAGAACAAACACTTTTTCAAATGGAACAAAATGAAACTAAATTTGGTCTCTATTTGTCTATAATGGTTGGACCTTTTGGTGATGTAGTCATGGATGGAGAGTAAAAATAGACCTATCTCTCCAACACTCTTTGTCTTGTGGCAGGATGCCCAAATCCTCCCATGATGATATGTGCAGACAAGGATATAATCAAACCATGATGGCTTCTTGCTATTGGGGTTAAAGGCCTGAATAGGCAGAAGTGTAATTACAGAAATTTGTAGCAAGTGTCGGAAGACCTCTGTACATGATTCGATTGAAGTGTTAGGAGGTGCTTTGGCTATGCAAAATCTCTTCGATATTTGAGATAATTCAGATGTTAATAACTAAGTTCGAACATGTTTATGTCTTGATGGATAGAAGCCAGTTGTGAATTTCATAGTGTTGGATGATTTTAGTTGAAGGGGTTTGGGGTTGGATTGTTTAGAAGAAGGAATATTATCTTCTTATATAAGGGATTTTTGAGGCAATATTTGAGAGGTTCCATCCTTGGGAGGAACGATGATAAATTCTACCAAATAATCCGGAAGTGGTACTGATAGAGGCATAGGAAGGAATATTTGTTCATTGGAATATAAGGAAGGTGGAAATTGATTTGGTTGCGCTGATGAGGTAGAAAGATTATTTGAAGTTGAATCAATTTGAAGTTCTTTCAAAGGTTCTTCAAATGTTGTAGGAGGGGAGGACAATGTGGATTTGGTCTCAATGACTGATGTAGTAGTTGCAGGCATTGGGATTGGGTCTATGGTTGGCATTATTGGTAAAGATGGAATAGATGTGGAAAATGGAGTGGATGAGGTATATTTAGGTATGGAATTAATGGTGGATGTGGGTATGGGTATTGAAAGTTGAGATCGAAATGGTTGGGAGGTTGATTAATGTTGGGAAGTAGGGGCATAGTGGGATGGAGGAGATTGTTGAGGTACATGAAGTGTGGTAAATGATGTAGGAGGGGAAGATGATGTGGGTGTGATCTCACTAACAAATGTGGTAGGTGTAGGAACTAGGATTGGATCTATGTTGGGCATTATGGATAAATATGGAAAAAATGTGGATGATGGAGTGTATGAGGTATATTCAGGTGTGGAATCAATGGTGTATGTGGGTATGGGTATTGTAAGAGGTGCTAGATGTACAATATTAATTGAATAAGAATCAAACTTGTGTGGTATGGAAGGGAGAAATGGATTTGACGATGGTGGATTTGGGTAGGTTTGTTGGAAGATATCCAGGAGTTGAGATTGAATTGGTTGGGAGGTTGTGAAATGTTGGGAAGTAGGGACATAGTGTGATGGATGATATTGTTGAGATACAAGAAGTGTGGTAAATGATGTAGGAGGGGAAGACAATGTAGTATTGTCATAAGGTGACAGGGATAAAGGAGAACTCTGTGGTGGAGAACTAGAGTTACGATGAAAGTATTTGTCAAGGTGGCTAGATGGAGATAAACACGAGGTATTGATCATCCTATTTGTCTGAGGAGTAGTAGTAATTGATGTGGTAGGCATGAAGGATGTAGTTATGGCTAGTGTGTGTAGGATAAGTATAAGATGGTCTTGGTTGTACAAAATAAGAAGTGGATAGATAAGGATATAAGGAAGCTTGGTATGTTAAAGTGGGAGGAGATGTTTGATAGGATTCTTGAGGTTGGATTAACATATTTGATTGTGGGTACATACAAGAAGTGTGAATGTTGGTAAATTATGGTGATTGGTGAAGTGTGAAGTTTTGTGCCATTTGAAACAGACAAGTTAAGTAAACAATTCTTTTTATGTGTTTGTTTTTGTTTTGATGAAGAACACGTGTGAAAGGAAAAATAAAATGGTTGTAAGAGGACCTAGAAGAAGGTAAAATCTGTTTGGTTTTAGGTAAGTTTTGGCTAGGAAATGTTTGAAACAGTTTCCTGTTGGGTGATCAAACCCCAATCACTGAACCAGGTGAAAGGAATGTTTCAGTGTGTCGATTAATTTGTGAGATTTTAGGTAGTGTGTGATAAGATATGTGATGCAGAGAGTTAAACCCCTAGTTAAGCTATATGAGCAAGCATGATGCATGAGGTTAGTTTTAGACCAAACTTCAAAATGTGAATTTCGATGCAGACAGTTGCTTAGAAAAGATAAATTACAATGTAGAAACAAGAAAATAGGGAAAACTGGAGAACACCTATATATCACTATTCTTTTTTATCTTACAAGAAGTTAAGGAAAAAAAAGAGTATGCTTCGAACAATCAGGTGACAAGTTGCAAAGAGAGAAAATGACAATAGATGCTAAAGAAGCACGAGAGAATGCTTTCCCCTATTATTGGATCGTACTTGATAACGTGGTATCCGAAACTGATGATCAGTGCCCAGGAACATCTAGGTAACCTAGAATTGCACCATGCATAAGCACATGAAGAGTTTGGTGAAGAAGCGCTTAGGTGTATTTTTGTTTCAATGGTTATCTTTGGCAGTGTAATGTTGTGGTTAAAGCATTGTGGAATTCACCTATAAATGCAGAGAAGAGAATTAGTGGACGTGGTCGACAAAATAAGAAATACAATTTCAGAGTCCTGACGTTGTTAGGTGTTAACAACAAAATTTAATCAAGGAAATAACAACAAAAATAATTATTTGAATGAACTAATAATAACGAAATAAAAAGAAAAATAACAAAATAATTATCCTAAAATAATTATCTTACCTATGAATGTTAATTAAATTAGCTAATAACAAAATAATTAGCCTCATATAATTATCGTAGGAATTCAAGTTAACAAATCATAACTAATTAACTAGTAATAAAAATTATCCTATGAATTCTAATGAACCAATCGTAACTAATTAATTAACAAAATAATTATCCTAATATAATGTGCAGACGTGAAGTGTTGAAAATATGATGTTTTGATATGAGACATTTTTGTCGAAAGTCAACCTATGTGTGGTTGAGCTATGTGAAGTTCAAGTGGTGGGATCCACGTGGTCGTGGAAAGCACGTATGGAGAAGGGAGGAGTACACATGGGTCGGTGTGTGTTAAAATGGCCAAGGTAGGGACTATGAGGATGAAAAATGAGTTGAGGTGTAGTCGATTAGGTAGGGTAGGTAGAGAATTTGGCGTGGGAATGACGAGAAGGAAGTCGAGGGAGGGATGATGAGAGAGAGTATATGAGAAGAGTGAAGGGTCTGCGTGAGGACAAAATGGAGTGAGTTGGATGATGTTGTTGGCCATGGGGGCTCAGGTAGAGGAGATAGTTTGGCTCAGGTGGATAGACGGTTATGGTGCTACAAGCACTGGTTATAAATTTATTATAAATAATTGTAATTCGAGCGGGAAAAGAAGCTGTGTAGAGTTGAGGAAGGCTCAAGAGTTTACAGGTACAACCCATAAAGCTTGTGTGAATTTTCAACTGAGATGGAAACATTTGGATGTATCAAATGTAGGAATCTTGTAAGTTTGCCTTAAATAATGGATTTAATTCCATTACCGTCTGAGGAGGCAACTTAGAAGGCATCTTGGGAGTCAGATAGGAAGGTGGAATAGCTCAACGAGGAGACTCAAGTAAGTTGGTCTACATGGAGTTGGGAGGAGAGAAGCAGGAGCTATGTATAGCTCTAGTAGATGGGAGATTCGAAAATGGAAGTACAGGGAAAGATATATAGATCTCAAGATCAGGTTGAGGATGGAATCGGTGTTGGAGGAGAATAAGTGCTAACCAAGGGCTGGGGAAAGGATTGGATATGAATTCGATGGGAGAAGAAGACATAATCTTGGCGTGGGTAGATGGTTGGGAGGTGTAGAAGATGGCTTACTATAAGCCAAGCTGGGGAAGGCACTTGATAAAGCGGGTCAGGATGTAAGGGGAAGGAAGATGGCATAGGTGGATACTGGAAAATGCGTGCAATGTGTATAGAGCAACGTGGGTCGTGGTGAGTGGAGTCGACATGGAGTGGTGAAGGGTGTTGAGGATAGAAGTTGGACAGAGAATGGAGGAAACTCAGTGGGCCGAGGGGAGTTGGGAGTTTGGTGGGGATGGGGTGAGGCTCAGGAAAAGTGTAGTGGGGTTGGCTCGGGTCTGTGAGAGTTGGGAGTAACTCGGCTGGTGAAGACGTTGGAGGGAGGTGGATAAGATCTTAGGTAGGGAGAAGTTTTATGGAAGTATTGAGTGACCTGGGATAGGGTTGGGATGGTAGAGATTGGTGAGATGAGGATAGGAACGAAGCTCGGTGAGAAGATCCAAGTGGCTCGGTTGAGGGGTGATTCGTGAAGAGTCAGAATGTAGAGTGGCTTGGTTGAGGGTAGGGCTCGGTGAGGAGAGCCAAGTGGTTTGATTGTAGAGGTGAGTTAGATAGAAAGGCAGGTAGGGAGGTGAGCATAGAGGTAAGGGAAACGGGTAGAGAATAGGAAACTCGACGTAGGTCGGGAGGATATGTGGGAAATACGAGTCAAGGGCTTGGGTAGTGGGGTAGGAATGGAAAGAGAGGGATGTAGTTAGTTGAGGGGTATGAACGGGTTTGGGGAGTCTCTAAAAATGTGTGTGAGGTGAGGTAACTAGCTCGACCGAGTTGGCCGAGCTAGGGGAATCAAGGGCTAGGTAGGGTGGGGTAAATTAGGATAATAAATGTTTTTTGATTATAATTTTTTTTATTTAATTAAAATTATTATTATTATTATAGTTAATAATAAAAATATACTCGATAATAACTATAAATGGCCAAATAAAAAGCCAATTCAAAACCGAAAGTATTTACCTCAAAGATGAGAAAAACCACTGAATGCAAAGACACCACATGGAGGTAGATAATACTAAACCCGGTAAACATGTGAGTCAGAAAAATAAAATATTTTCAAGAGGTATATAAATTGATGAGAGCTATGCATAACTTTTATACTTACGTCACCTACGCAAGAGGAGTAAAGGAACAAAAAAATGACCAGAACTAGGGTTTGTGTCCCATTGGGCGTGTCAAATGTTCATTAGAGTTTTTTGCTTCCTTTCCATATTAGTGTACTATCGACACTAAAATTTTCCTCCGTAATTCCTATTTCATTAATGTATGTATTAGGAATAGGATGTTGTTAAGTATAATTAGTAGTAGCGTCTGATAGAAGATAACGGTGCTGCCAGTACGACGCCGCCAATAATGTATAGTACGGTAACAGTCAAAGTACAATAGGAATGTTGTGGTAAAAAGTAAATATTTGTCGTAAGTGGTCCGGTAATGTTAAAATTTCAAAGTTTGGGTAAGTAGAGAAGTAGGGTCTACATGATTAGGAATTAGAAATATTATATTGGTAATAAGGACAAGGAGTGAGGTCATAAATATTTTGTGTATTTTATTTGTAAAAAGTCTAAAAATGTGGAACCCATGTAAAATGATAAGGTTTATCTTATCTTAAAAGATAAGCTTACATGTACAGATAAGAGTTAAGGTATGGAATATGATTCGTCAGAGTGGATTTCTTATCCTATCTTAGAGATAAGATGGATAATCCTGGACGTTCTATAAATAGAGAGGCCACCCCCCTCATTTAGCATAGAAGGAAGTAGTGAGAAATATTGTAGGAAGTGTGCAAAGGAAGCCATCAGTTCAAAGGTGTGTTGAAGAAGCCATTAAGAGGTGTAATTGTAAAGTTTCTCCCATAGTCTTGGTGAAAGGAAAGTGAAGTCAATAACACTTGAAGTACCTCATGGGTGGGATTGTAACAATTTCATGTTAATATTATAATTTACTTTGATATTTCAGATTTGTCATCATTCCATCTTATCATAGTCGATGGTAGTCTTGTGTTATGTTGTTTTGTTTCCAGATTACATCCACCAAACTAAAGGCTGTGCATTAGTAAATAATCATAGCACGAGGAGTTCCCGGTGAAGAATTATCATAGTGCCGGATTGGTGATGACATTTTGGTTCCGTTGCCGGGACTATTCCTCGTTGGTGGATTTTCTGGAGAGATATTCCCACTTAGTCAAAATCAATTAGAGGGTAACCTTATTTTTACTGTGCATAGTAGTTACCATGGTAAAGTCATTTTTACCCTGAATAGTAGTTACCATGGTAAAGTCATCTTTGCTGTGAATAGTATTTGCTATAGTAAAGTCACTTTTTACCGTGAATAGTATTTACCGCAGTAACTTCACTTTTTACTGTGAACAGTGTTTACCACAATAATGTCAGTTTTTACCGCAGTAAGTCAAGTTTTACCATAGTTACCGTGGTCATTTCTATTTTACTGTAGAAAGGTGTAAAGTCACTTTCTATTACAGTGATTCCAATTATTTGTGCACATAAGTCTTGTTGATTGTACTTGTGGGTTGGTATTTTACGGTGGTTACTTTTGAAAATGGGAAAGATTCTTGTTTTTTCAGCTCAATCTAATGAAGATGCTTCTTCTTTCATTCAAGAGTTTAAACGATCTTGTATTTGTAATGGCCTCATAAGAAGGGAAGAATGGACTGAATTTTTTCCTACCTTTTTGGATGGTTCAACACTTAGGTGGTTTGAAACACTAGGTGATAATGTGAAAAATTCATGGGATTTATTAACTGAAAGTTTTCTTGAAGAATTTGGTGAACAACAGAAATATGCAGATCTCATGATCGAGATCACAAAGCTATCCCAAGGAGAGAAGGAGAAGATAAGGGATTATCATGCTCGTGTTCTAGAGCTAAGGAGGAAGCTTGATGCCCAGATCCAGAAGGAAGGATTAGCGGATGGGTTGATGAATGACGTGGATAATCTTTTATGTAAGCACTTCATTCTTGGGATGAAGCCAGAGATCAGACAACGAGTGAAGTATGACCACCCAGCTACCATTTAACAAGCAAAGGAGATTGCAAGAAGGCAAGAAGAAAGCATGGAAGAGGAGCCCAAAGAAATTGTTGCTAAAGTAGAGCCTACACCAGCACCTTTGGTCCAGAATCCACAACCACTCCCGGTGAGCACAAATATTTCTCCTAGTACATCTACTGAGTATGAAGATCTGCTCAAAAAGATGGGTCAGTTAACTATTAATCTTCTTCAAGGAAAATAATTTAGTTCTCAGGGAGGAGATAGAGGTCCAAAAAGAAATATTTCTGAAGTTGTATGTTATGGTTGTTATAAAAAGGGTCATTATAAGTATAATTGTCCAGATAGAGCTTCTACATTTGGTAAATGAGATAATGATAAAGGAAAAGCACCTGTGAATTCTTTTGATGTAGTAGATAAGAGCAGAAATAATGAAGTAGATGTGTTTGTAACAAAAAGAAAGAAAGAAAAAGATAATCAAGATGGAAATGATCCTAAGAAGATGAAAGGAGAAACTAGTAAGAAACATAAGAGAAAAAAGTTGGGTGTGCAGGATTTTCTGATTTCACAGGGGCAAGGATCATATTCCATCTTGGAATATCTGTCTAAAAGGCCTGCAAATATTACATATGGTCAACTCTTGGTTGTCTTCTGAGAAGAGGCGGGAGTTGCGAAGTGGACTCAATGCTCGATGAAGGAAGGAGGTTGAGGTCCCTGTTTTGGAGGCAGAGGCGGATCCCTATGCTCCACAAGCTGAGGTATTATGTAATGGTATTTCAATTCATGATGTCTTAGTTGATGGAGGTGCTACAGTTAATGTAATGACCGAGTCTGTAATGAATATGTTGGGTTTAAAAATTGATTGCCCTTCAACACTTATGTTAAGGTCATTAAATAAAGGAAAAACTAAACCAGAAGGTGTAGTTTCAAATGTGGCAATATCTGTTATGGGTGTTGTATGTGTGGTAGACTTTCAGGTGATGAAAAATGGTACTGTTGTGTACCCAATGCTGCTAGGAAGACCATGGCTAAGGAGAGTTCATGCAAGAAACTACTGGAATGAAGGTTTCATGACACTTGGACGTGGTAGAGAGAGGGTGAAGATAAACGTGATCCCTCGACATCATAAGGTAGAACTTGTGGATTCAAGTGATGAAATTGATGATTGGACATCCTTTGATTACTCTAGTACTAGTGAAGTGGACACTGAAAATGAAGAAAGTGAGGTTGATGTTTCAGTCATGGATATCCTTCCAGTCATACCAACTCATGACCCCATAAAATTATCTGAAGAAGAAGTTGATGATCGTCTCCAACAAATAAAGAATGGTGATGCTGTGATGGAGAGTGAGAAGGAATCCTCCCTCCAGCTCTTTTAAAGGTACATACACCT
This sequence comes from Taxus chinensis, assembly GCA_019776745.2. Lineage (NCBI taxonomy): Eukaryota > Viridiplantae > Streptophyta > Pinopsida > Cupressales > Taxaceae > Taxus > Taxus chinensis. The sequence continues at coordinate 325,513,174 of CM034156.1, read as the reverse complement.
ATTCACTTTTGATTACAAGGAACTCCGTCAAGTAAGTTGGGTAGAACATTGTATTGAGCTGGTAGATGGTGCTAAGGCCATAAAGCAAATGCCATATAGAATGAATCCTAATTTTTCCAAGACTGTAAAAGAAGAAATAGATAAGTTGCTTGATACATGATTCATATTTGCTGTGGAGAATTCACAATGGGTTTCTCCCATTGTGATCTCAATAAAAAATAATGGGAAGCTACGCACTTATGTTGATTACAGGAAGCTCAATAAGGCAACAAAGAAGGATCATTACCCTCTTCCATTTTCAGATCAGATCTTGGACGAAGTAGCTGGCCAGGAGTGCTATAGTTTTGCTGATAGATATAACGGCTATAACCAAGTTCGTATAGTAGAGAAAGATCAGCTGAAGACCACGTTCACCACTTCTTGGGGAACGCTTGCTTATAGAGTTATGCCTTTCGGGTTGTGTAATGCTCCGGCAACATTCCAGCGTTTGAAGAATAGGGTGTTCGAACCCTACATTGGGACCTTCATCAGAGTATTTCTGGATGATTTTTACATCTATGGGAGCAAGTTAGACCACCTGCACCAAATGGAGACAACATTTAAAAGGTTAGATGAAGCACAAGCCTCACTAAACCCTACAAAGTGTGTCTTTGGATGTTCTAAAGGTGTTTTGTTAGGGCATGTTGTATCCAGAGATGGTATTGGTACTGATCCTAATAAAGTTTCAAAAATAAAAGATTTACCATTTCCAATGAATAGAAGTAAGTTGAGATCATTTTTTGGCCATGTGGGTTACTATAGAAGGTTCATCAAGAATTTCTCAAAGATTACACAGCCACTAACCCAGTTCTTGAAGAAGGATGTTACTTATGAACCAGGAAATAAGGCGCATGAAGCTTTTGGACAACTGAAGGAAGCCCTGGTGTCTTCACCTGTTTTAAAGAATCTAGATTGGAGTAAGCCATTCATTGTGTACACTGATGCCTCAGATGCAACACTAGGAAGTACTTTGAGCCAAAATGATGAAAATGGGAATGAACATCCAATTTACTATGGGAGCAGACAAATGAGCAGTGCTAAGGTAAATTATACTGTAACTGAAAAAGAGGCTCTGGCTATCATTTTTGCTGTAAAGAAGTTTAGAAATTACTTGCTAGGGAAAAAATTTCTAGTTGTAACAGATCATGAGGCTCTAAAATATATTGTAAATAAGCTTAACCCATCAGGGAGGATAGCAAGATGGATAATTTTGCTACAAGAATTTGAATTTGATATTATAGATAGGCCAGGAAAGAAGCATGTTAACGCAGATGCATTCTGTCGAGCCTATGATGGTTTATGATCATCTTGTGATGATGATGATTTCCCCGATGCAGCCTTGTTATCCCTTGACACAATCCCTAGTGAATACATAGATATTTGGAATTATCTGAATGAATTCAAGTTTCCTGATGGTGCCAATGTAAAGACTAAGAGAAAGATTACTCAAGCCAGTCGTCCATATTCTATTCTGCATAGAGTATTATTTCGAATAGGACCTGATGGACAATACAAGAGGGCAGTTGGACGTGATTAAGGGAAGGAACTGCTAGAAGAATTCCACAATGGTACATGTAGAGGGAACTTCTCTGGACAACTTACAACAAGAAGGATCTTGGATGCAGGTTATCACTGGCCCACTCTTTTTAAAGATTGTTATAATTATTGTAAGACATGTGATATTTGTCAAACACATGGTAACCGTAAGACTTCATCAGCTCAATTATGCCCTATTCTTCCACTTGGTCCCTTTGAAAAGTGGGGAATAGACATTGTAGGTCCACTTCCAACTACCTCATGCCAAAATAAGTATATTGTAGTTGCCACAGATTATTTAACCAAGTGGGTTGAAGCTAGGCCATTGAAAACAACTTCCATGGATGAGGTGGCAAGGTTCATATATGAATGCATTGTCACCAGATTTGGTTGTCCATTAGAAATTGTAACAGATCAAGGAAGCCACTTCATTAATGAGGTAGTAGAAGCCCTAGTTAATAAATTTTCTATCAAGCACAGGAAGGCAACAACATACAAGCGAAGTACAAATGGACAGGTGGAACGAATTTTTTTTGTGTTGTGTCAAATTCTAGCAAAAGATGTAGCCTTGCAGGTACATAAGTGTGATAAAAGGATTCATGCAACATTGTGCGCATATAGGGCAACATCAAAGTCAGCAACAGGATACTCCCCATTGTAGTTGGCTTATAGTATTGATCCAGTTATTCCTATTGAGTTTGATATTCCCACGGTCAGAGTAATGAAAAATGAAAGAATGGATGAAAGTGATTCAGTAAAAGAAAGGTTGGTACATCTTCATTTGTTAGAGGAAATGAGGGAAATAGCTAAGGATACAAGCTATAAGAATAAAATGAAGTAGAAGGAATACTTTGATCAAAAGATCCGGTGGTCTCCATTTCATGTGAATGACTTGGTTCTAGTATATGATTCTAGATACAAAAAAAGAAGACAGAGAAAATTTCTTCCAAAATGGATGGGGCCCTACAAAATAGCAGCTGTGCATGAAAATGGTACGTACCGACTAGAGGAATTGGATGGCACTCCCATTACGAAATGGGTCAACCACGACAAGTTGAAGATTTTCCAAGCACCAGAATAGTCTACTCCGAGGACAGAGTAGAAGCTAGGAAGGGGGAAGATGTCGACACTAAAATTATCCTCCGTAATTCTTATTTCATTAATGTATGTATTAGGAATAGGATGTTGTTAAGTATAATTAGTAGTAGCGTCTGATAGAAGATAACGGTGCTGCCAGTACGACGCCGCCAATAATGTATAGTACGGTAATAGTCAAAGTACAATAGGAATGTTGTGGTCAAAAGTAAATATTTGTCGTAAGTGGTCCGGTAATGTTAAAATGTCAAAGTTTGGGTAAGTAGAGAAGTAGGGTCTACATGATTAGGAATTAGAAATATTATATTGGTAATAAGGACAAGGAGTGAGGTCATAAATATTTTGTGTATTTTATTTGTAAAAAGTCTAAAAATGTGGAACCCATGTAAAATGATAAGGTTTATCTTATCTTAAAAGATAAGCTTACATGTACAGATAAGAGTTAAGGTATGGAATATGATTTGTCAGAGTGGATTTCTTATCCTATCTTAGAGATAAGATGGATAAGCTTGGAAGTTCTATAATAGAGAGGCCACCCCCCTCATTTAACATAGAAGGAAGTAGTGAGAAATATTGTAGGAAGTGTGCAAAGGAAGCCATCAGTTCAAAGGTGTGTTGAAGAAGCTATTAAGAGGTGTAATTGTAAAGTTTCTCCCATAGTCTTGGTGAAAGGAAAGTGAAGTCAATAACACTTGAAGTACCTCATGGGTGAGATTGTAACAATTTCATGTTAATATTATAATTTACTTTGATATTTCAGATTCGTCATCATTCCGTCTTATCATAGTCGATGGTAGTCTTGTGTTATGTTGTTGTTTTGTTTCCAGATTACATCCACCAAACTAAAGGCTGTGCATTAGTAAATAATCATAGCACGAGGAGTTCCTGGTGAAGAATTATCATAGTGCCGGATTGGTGATGACAGTACGAGAAATCAACAAAGACAAAACAACGTCAAAAATGCAAGGGCTTAGTACCTTGGAGATGGTGATGGTTGATACGGGCGTAAAGTCAATGTTGAACTCCTCGCTATGATCTTAGTAACCTATAGCTCACAAACACTAGAGAAATATTGTTTAGATATTTTATGCGGGGGCTTCTTGACAAAGAAGATACGAGAAGCGTTAACTTCCTCGGTAGCTGTCAACCCCCATGTGATAAAGAATAATGATAAAATACAAGATAAACAAATAACATTCAAGCTGATGAACAAATGAACCTCACGTTGTTGGTATGTAGATGGTGCTATTGATCTAATACAAACACAAGGTGAAACAAGAACCACACTACGTAAACTAACAAATGAGTAGAGTATTGTGGGGATTACAGTGTCATTACAAGGACATCATGACGATATTAAGATAATCAAGAAGCTTTAAATTCAAAACAACATTTTCCCCAAATTTTCCAACTTATCTTTTCGAGGGGGGAAAGCCCATATTTATAGCCTAATGGTGAGGTTAGCCTCCGGATTAAAAGGTAATCATGGTTGGGTAAAGTAACCCTAATTAAAAGAGGTGACGTGATTCAGCGGGGCTCACAATTTGACTTATGGTTAAAAATATAAGGATGTGATATGGAGTGGGGAATATGATTGACATAGTTAGGTGAAATAATATATTCTATTTTTGAAATTAAGAGTGGAGTGTTGGATGGGTGTATTATTTCCCATAAATTGAATAATTGAGAGAGATGTCAAAATTTAATTATTAAATGGATTTATATGGAGCCCATTTGATAATTATTTAAATTTGGGTGAGTAAATAGATGGGATTTATTTAAATTTAAGAAAAAGAAAAGTGAGAGTGAAAGTTGAATGAATCTGAGATGGCGGAGGGGTGTTATACCAAAAATTGGTGTCTACAGGGTTAAACCGAAAAAGAGTTCTATAACGTTTGGCAAGGCTTCCAAGTTATCACCTTGTTATGTGGGACCTTTTGAAATAGTTGAAATAATCAACCATGTAGCTTATTGTTTAGCTTTACCACCTGCTTTATCAAGAATGCATGACGTTTTCCATATTTATTTATTTAAGAAATACGTTTTAGATTTATCACATGTGTTAAATTGGAATTCCTTGTAGGTCCAAGACCTAGGAATAATTGTGGTTAAACCCATTTGCATGTTGGGAACTCACCAGCTACACTTAAAAAATCATGAAATAAATCAATGCAATGTCCAATGGGACTAGTTTAATGAAGAAAGTGCAACATGGGAAAACCTCGAAGATTGAATAGAGTTGATTCTGTTAATTGATAAAACTTGAAGATTTTATTCTTATTACATCAATAAATCTGCCAGTTTTGGGCATATACTAAATTCATTAGTATTGAAACAACTATTTTAATGCTGAATAATTTATGAAAATTGGAATTTCTCAATTTGGTTATGTTATGAACTTATGAATGAAATAATTATAATTTGGTTATATTCTTGATTGAAGTTATTTGACTAAGTTAAACATTGGGATGATGATGCTTTTTAGGAGGGAGGTATGTAATGCCTCTAACATGACTGGTACCTGTGATGAATTTTTCTATAGAAGGATCAAACCTTGACATGTGATTTTTTCTTAAGATGGTGTACAGTTATGATTTAGGAAATCATGTTTGCAGAAGATAGGAACATTTTTTCATATTTTTTCTTGATTAAAAATGAAGCAATCCATCTCTTTTATGCAAGATAAATTCACTACTCGGGATTATGAATTTGAGTTTCAGTTTTCATAATTTAAGAGGAATCAAACAACATTACCTTGGATCAATTCCATTGATCCAAAGTATGCTTCTAATTTACATGTCTTATTGTCATAATGTCCAATTTGGATAGATGGAAGAGTTCTGGATCTAGAATGTGGGGAGGTTATGAACAACCCTCTTCATGGATCTCTTATTCGTAATTAATCCAGTAGCAAATATGGTTCTTATTTTTATATTATTTTTATGATGAGTTTTCATTGGGGTACTTTGGACCTAATATAATTTTTTTTTTAAACTAGCAACTCTATCCTAAGGGTTAAACCTAAGTTCATTTCCTAAGTTAATATGTTCTTATGTTAATTTGGATGAAAAATAATTAAGAGGGACTAAAGACTGACCTAAGGACATATGTTGATTTCCTAACTTAGTGTCTAACCTAACTAAGGGAATGGATAACCTAAAGGGGGAAATGAAATGACATAGGGAAAGAGGCAAGTGGGAGGTAGTGAGTTCAAGGAAATTAAGGAAAATTATTAGGCCTTATCTCTTTTTTTAGCCAAATTTAGCAAAGGAAGTTAAAAATTTAAGATGTTAAGTTGGATTTTCTCACCAAATTTTTAGGATGCATATTTTGTTTGAATTAAGGCACTCCAAATTTGGAGATGGTAGTGGCGGGAAAAGAGGAAAGGATTGACATTTCTACTCTGCATTTAATTTTTGGAACTTGGAAAAATGGCCTAGGAAAAGGAAAGAGGATTGGTTTTTCATCGATTCATTTAGTTTTGGAGCTCTACATGAGGTTGTTTTCATTTTCAAATCTCCAGTTCAATTTTTGCATGTAATGTGCCATTGCATGAGTTTTTCTCCATTGCATGACGTGTAAGAACGGGTTCACACAGTGAGACTATAAGGAGTAGATTGTGGAAGTCTTTGTGGGTTTTTTACATTTCGAAAAGAAGATTAAGTCTATAGTTGGAAAATTCTACGAATCGGTAAAGGAAAAGTGCTATCAGGCATGATAGGCTCTACCCATTAAGATTCTTGCTTTTGTTTTAATGTTTCATAAGAACAATTTTGCTCTTTGGAATAGATTGATTTTTCTTGTTCTTATAGTACTCTTCTTGAGGTTTTGTGTTATTTATTGGAATATGCTTTTGATTCAGTTTGAATGAGGAAAGTTGTGATCTAATTTTTCATTTTATTTGGTTTAGTAGTTAGATTATGTTGTAATCCTTTGAATGGGATTGAGAGCATTTCGAAAAATGTGTGAGACCTTGCTTGAACTATTTCAACCTATAGGTAGCTTGTTTTTCTTTAATATTCAGATATTGTTCTTAAGTGATATTATTCCTCTCTTTTGGGAAATTGCAGTTTTATAAACTATTTGAAATACTTGGCTGTTGATTGAATCTTCATGATTCTCTAGGGAAGATAAAATTTATGTACCCCTTCTTAATCACATTCCTTTGAGTGCTTAAGGGATGTTAAAGAATAGATGAGTGTGACTATTTTTCTATCATTGTCTATATCTATGAATCTAGGTTTAGTTGTATTACTTTGGTGATAGACTCCAGAATTTTGGATTATTTAGGAAAGATAGATGTAGGGTTTTTTTCTAGGAAATAGATATAAATTTTAATGGACTTGTTTAAGCCTTTTGGTTATATTATTTCAAGTCTACTAATGTATAATTTGGTCCTTCTATGAAAATGCTTTGTTGTTTTCTCAAATCCTGATTTTTAAATCCCGCAGGAGAAATGCTATTCAGTTTTCTACTCTATTGGGTAATCTGGGTAACCTATGAAATTATGGCATTGTGTGTTATTATTTTTGAATTAAATTTTTTGATAGTTCTATCGACATTTTTTCAATGTCCTGTGTTAGCCTATTCTATGATCTTGGGCCATTAAACCTAGTTTTGAATCTTTAGATCTTAGGAAATGTTCTTCGTGAAAAGTGGAATTGATTACTTGTGTTTGGTTTAATTGTATTGTTCACTTATTTACCTATTTGGGTCTGAGTTGGGAGGTTGGTTCAGACTTAACCTTTTGTTAAATTATTCTTTACATCTTTGTATCTTTTGGGAGGTGTTTTAATTGTTATATTACTGGTAATTATGGCTATCTATATTATCTCCTTGAATGATGGGAGGTAATGGATTGTGTTGCTATTCATTCTTTCCGTTCTCCTAGTTTGTTGATCATTCAACTCGAACCCTGATTTGATCTCTATTTGGGATTTTGGTTGATACATTATATGTATGACCTTGTTAGTATATGTTGTTGATTCTTATTGTTCTATTTTGATCATGCAAAGTGGGGGGTAGTGATCTCTCTCTTCCTCTCCTTCATTTAAATTTTCTTTTAGCTTTAACTTGGTGAAGATGCTTGTACTTCTTTGGTCTGTTACATTATGCAACTTATTGACTACCAGGTAAGAATGTTTGCCAAAAGTTGTTAGGACAATATAGTTGAAGTTGAATTTAATTATTTGAAATGTTAAGTTTGGTTGAGACGTATCGGGTATGGTTTAATGTGTTTGCCTATAGTATAAACTTAACTATTCTAATTACTTAAGGTAGTGAATGCAATGATGCATCTTTTTAAGAATGGAGTGTAACTCTTTTTCTTGTTCGAAGTAATCCTACATCTTTAAGTGGTCTGACTTATCTTGTTTGGTTGTTAACTTGGTTTGGATCCTAGTTCTGAGTTGGGTATTAGGATACTCTAAACCTAGGCATTTAAATGTTATGATGATATGGTTATTTTAACTTATTCTTATGATATTTATGTTCAATTGTTGACAACTCATATTTTAGGATGAATTTAGGTTAAAGAAATTTTGAGATGGTAAAAATGTTGTAATTGATCTACTTTTGAACTATGCTTAAAGATAGATAGGATAGTTACTTAATATGTTAAAAAGGTTTTAACCGAATGAATAATCATAAAAATAAATGCAAGAAAGTAGTAGTGAATTCTGATGAAATATTTCTTATCTGAATTGTGTTATACTTATTTTGATATAAATTCAATAGAATGGAAGGTTGAAGTTGACATATCTTATGACCTATCTTTAATTTTGATTTGTTGTAAATATCTCTTTCTCTATTTTATGGATTAGTGTAACTCCTTTTGATATGTCTTTCTGAATTGCTTCAGGAATGTTTCATAACAACATAGTTATTTTTATGAAATAGTTAGTTAAAAGATCATCATTTTAATGTTTAGTGTTTATCATACTCAATTCAATGAAATGACCCATGCTAGCAAATTTTACAGATGGACTTCATAAGTGATGAAAAGAGAAGGATTTTAGGAAGTTACATTTGTTTATCAACATATTGGATCTTTTAATGATGAAAAATGGTTCATTACTATAATGTACTTGATGGAAAATAAGTTGTAGCTGAAATTGATTGAATGTTACTATTTGATATTTAGCACTGTCTGAAGTGTTGAACTTGTAAATGTATGAATCCTCCATGTTGAATAAAAGATGTGTGATATTTTTTTGCACTTGATGTTATTCTTGTTGGTATGAATTGAATGGAAATGTTAGGTAATATTGTTTCTTTCAGATAGTAACATACCTTATGGTTTGGAATAGAATAAACATAGATATGAAATAATGTTGTACTATCTTCTATAAGTGAAGAGGAAACTTGTAAAGTTGGCATTCTTGCACTAATTTTCAACTAGTTCATTAGGCTATAAATTAATCAAAGGTTTGTTGAGAATTAGACTTTGGATATAAGTTAAAAAGTGCAAGGGATTATGAATTTAATCCTCAATAAGGGAAAGGAAGGACAATTCCCTTGAAATGATCATAGTCTTAATTTAAGACCTTTTTGATATAAATCCTGATTGCTATCTATAATTGAGAAGGTTTACCTCTCATGCAAACTTTCTTAATTTAAAAAGAAATGTAGGAAAAGATAATGAGCAAGGGAATTAGACTTCATTTCAATGAAGTCTATTATGGAAAAAGGACCTACTTAGATCTTATATAAGCGAGGTTTCAGTGAGAAATTAAATAACACTTCCATGTGTGTTGGGCCTTTTATGTAAAACATGAATCAAGGATGTTAATAGTTTAAATCATGGTATATGAATTAGATAGAAAGAATATTTATCTACATAACTTCATTTATTGCAGTCTTAAATTTGAATCATAATGATTAAGGAACCTAGTTTCTTAGTGGGTTTTCTATAATTAATCTATAAAGAGGAAACTAATAAGATATAACTTTCTATCTAAGGTATGTTCATCCAGATGAGGAAGACTTATGTGGATGTTGACACATGCCAACTACTATAAAGTACCTTCATGATGACTAGGGTATTCATGAGGATACTATGTTACAGTTGACATGTTTCAACACCATTTCGAGTTTATTCAACTAGACTAACATAAATTCTGACTTGGTCACAATTTTTGCCCTAGGTAAAGATAGGTGCATGACTTAGTGTTGGGGTCAAATCATGTTGAATTAGGATAAATAGGCACTGCCCAATCGACATAAGTCGATTGAGTATGTCTAAGTACCCTTAGTCACCATAAGCAATTCCTCCACACTAGGCCATGTTGCTAACTTTGGCTAGGGTTAAACCTTGAACAAGTGGACTGAAAGAATTCAGTGAAGAAAATTCTAGATAACAGATCAAGTAGGGTGAAGGACATATTTCGTTTCACAAGTATTTTATCTAGGAATATAAACATGAAAAATATGTTTAAAATCTTTGGCCAAAGTATCACAAGTTGTTGGTTGCGTTGTCCTATGTCACTCAGTTTATGAAGTGGGATTTCAGATGAATATCGGTAATATATATTCAGATAGGACTCTTAAAAAGATCACTTGATACCTCTAAAAGGGTAATAGAACCAAGTATATGTAGTATACACATTATAAAGTTAACATGAGAGATCATAATGATATCGAGTCATAAAATGAGAGATAGGTGTTTCACCAAGTCATGTACACCTACATATGGTTTTCTATTATGAGATTGATTGGCTTTGGAATGTGTGTTCTAAATTATGTTAATTTAGAACAGAGAACATTATGCAATTTTTTTTCCCTTGGGAATGTTACACAACCAATCAAAGTGCGCCAAAAGGGTGCCGAACCTTTGCAACATATTAATGAGTGATATGTGGCATAAAGGACAAAAAGATTTACACAATTGGCCATCCTTTCAGCCAATCTGCATGTTCCATGTGTCTTACATGCGTAGACAAATCTGACAACCATATCTTTTTTTACAGACCTCCGATCGGCGTGCACATAGTATAAATCAATAGCTGCTGACGCAGGCTATAGTGATAGATATTAAAATTCAAATTCTTAGCGGATATGGTAGGTGAGAAATGGGAAAACATATTTTTGGGAATTAATGAGAAGATATGATTACTCCAACACTTTGATTTGATCCATGATCTTTGCTCTCTTCTTCTCCTCCAACACATCAAACAAACTTGGGGAAATGTATTTGAAAAATTTACAAGTAGGAAAATTTGTAAGCATTTAATTCTTCTTATTGGTGGTTGTATTTCAAATTTGGGTTTTCCCTCCTCTATCTTCTGTCTTCCTTTGAATTCATCTATAAATGTAAAAGTGTGGGCTCATTGTTAATGTTTGTACATTTTTTATCCTTATGCACTTTGCTAAGGACTTCATATTTCTATATTATGAGTCACAGACCTCTAGATATGGCCCATGCATGTGGATATCAGTCCTCTTTCTTCCATTGTAATAGCTTTATGCATTTCTAGAAGTAATGGAAGCATATGTTTTGTGACTACTCTTTCTCTTAATGCATGCTTGTATTCCTTCTTCTTGCCTTTATTTTTCATTTCATGTTTTTTGTGTCACTTTACATCCCTTGTCAACTCCATTTTTAGTTTTGTTTCATTAAAACTGATCTGTGTAAATGTATTTTAGTTTGTGTTACACATGTGCCTAGCATTCTTTCACAACTTTTACCCTTTCATTTTCACTTCAAACATGGATGATGTTATGTCCCTCTTTTTCTAGTGTTATCGCTTTCCTTAGTTTAGTTTTCCATTCTATGTTATCCTTCTATCCCTAGTCCCTTGGCATTGTTAGCTTAGTTTTCCCTTTCTAGCATTAGGAGTAGCAGTAGCAGTAGAAATAGATAGAGGAACCATCCTTCTCCAGAGATTTGTCTCAAGCGCACAAGGTCCCACAACTTGGAGACAGTTCCATTGTTGTCTCAAACAACTAGCTTCTTCTAGATCCAAGACATGGGTGCAAGTTTGAACAACCAACAATTTCTGGTACATGCCTCGGTGGGACCAGCAGTGAAAGATTAAATTTCATATTGTGTAAGTTCTGGTGTGTGAACTTAGTATTTCCAGGATTTGGAGTCTTATTTAACACATCTGACGACTCCCAACATTTTTAGAGCTCGTGTTTTATAGTCCTGAGCACATTTTATGATAAGAGTGTCATACCAGACAGAGTGTTGCAGCTGAAGGATCCTTTGAATAGCTCCAGCTTTCACCGAGAAACACACACAATAGATTTTCTGCACGTGCATTCCCATCTCTAACGTGTCGCACACACTCTACTCTCCCTCAAAACAGACAATCACACCCTACCATGGCACTTCAACCTCATCCTCCTCCAAGGTACTTCATCAGTTTCATTGGTAGAAGCCCGCTGAATGTTAATGCCCAACACAATATGCTAGTGGCTGTGCTCAAGAGTATTCCATACTTCACAAGAGAAAATCAAGTCACCCTAATTGAACACATTCAAGATGTGGCCAATGTGTGCTCTGTCTATCTGATTACACATGATGATGTTGCTTTTAGGTTGCTTGCAGACTCTTTTAAGGGTAAATCACTCCAATGGTACCATGACCTGAGACCTACATCTATTTTTACCTAAGATGAGCTTGGAATGGCTATATGTAATTACTTTAAAGATAAATCAGATCATCTATCACTGGTGGAGCAGCTGACTACAACAAAATGCACTCCTAATGAGTAGATGAATGATTTCAACATCAAATTCTAGAAGAATTGGGACATAATTCCTCAAGTGGTAAGGCCTATAGCCCAACATGCTTTCTTATACTATCTAAGGGATTTGAATAGTGACATTTCAGTCATGATTCAATCCATGAGAGGTAGAACCTTACCTGTTGCATACAACATTGCAATAAGGGCATAGAACTGTCTCATTCAGGTTGGTATGTTGATGCTTAGGCCTCATGTGCCCTTATTCCCAGAGATATTCTCCAGTGCCCCAGACCTTCTATCGCTCCATTTCTAGTGCAAAGTGCACAACCAGTTACATCTACATCCTACTCTCTCATGGGCAACAAAAAGAAGATGATGAATTGAAGGCCCTGATTAGAAACTTGTCCAACAAGGTCATATCATTAGAGAAGCAGCATGTACAAGCCTATAGAGGTATTTCCAATCAGGTGTAAATCCAGAGCAATCAACCTTGGTGGAATCAGTATGGGAATCAAAGATACAAATAAAACCAACAAAATGATAGATGGCATGCCAATGCACATTTACCTTTGCAAATTATTTCTCTTGTACATAACCTCTTCCAGTGACCCAAGCACAAGTCAAGCACTTATCCCAGTCCAAAACAACATGGCACATGAGTCTTAATGGTGCTTTCCTTACAATATGCCTCATAGTCAATATCATTGCGCCAATGTTGCACACACACAAGACTACATGATTCAGAATGCTCTCTAAATGTGAGCCTTCAACAAGTGCACAGTGAAGTGAGATAACCAAGAAAGAACCAGATAGAACCTCCTCTAGAGGAAAATTTGATGTTATTTGGCACCGAGGACTTCTGTGTAATCAACCAAGCTGTAGATATTACAAGTAGATTGTGTGGTTATGTTGCAGACAACACAAGATGTAAGAAGAGAATGCTCGATCCTGTCACATATGGTGCATAATTCACAATTCCAACAACACAACGTAAGCCCTCAAAAGAAAAAGGAAGAAACTAAGACATCCAGTAGTAAAATCAAATCAAGTGCCTACACTTGAGGCTCCGTGAAAAGATCCTACGGAAGTGGCACACACCCCTCCTTTGGTAGGTCAAGCCTCTGCGCCAGCTAAGGTTCCTACCTCTACACCGAGAAACCAAACAAGGATGTTGTTGTTCCTCAAATGCACAAGTCAGTGGGTTTTCCATTCAACATTGTGGACCAGATGAAGAAGACAAAAATAAATATTACAATGTGGGATGCCCTGACTATTCCATCCCAGCACGTGCGACTTGTTGCATGAAGCTCTAGCCAACTTCCACGTGCACTGATCCAGCTATTCAAAATCGTGCACTTGCTTTTGTCAATATCTACTAAGAAGAGGAGAAGCAAGTAAGTAAATTTGTTAAAACCCCACCCTTCTATATGTCTTTGATCATAGGAAAACATCTTGTCCATAACTATATGATTGACTCAGGTGCTAGTACTTCTATCATGCCTAAGAAGATTGTCCATGTCTTAGGTCTTAAGTATAGCCCTATGAGAAAAGGAGTCATGTAACTTGATGGTTCAATTTTCAATACCCTAGGAATCATCAAGGATCTTGAGTTAACTCTTTATGCATGTCCAAGTCTAACAATAAATCAAGATGTGTCAATCATTGATCTACCCCCTTTGTTTGCCTTATGTTTGTCAAGATATTTTACTGCTAAAGTGGGTGGTTACTTGTCTTTTGATTGGTCTCATATATTACTCAAGACAAGGTATGGTAAACAGTTTACCATACAAGTTGAGCCAATATTTTCCTATCATGTAGAGTCATATGTACCATCCCCTCTCCAAGCCAACTATTTAATCTAAGAAAAACAAGCTTCAGTTTCTGAAGAGAAGCCTCTTCCACCTTCTATTCCTGATCTAGTACTCAATGAGTGGGGTAGAGAGTCACCATAAATTTGACCCATATGCTAAAGAGTTAGAAGCTAATGAAACCGGGCTTGGTACTTACTACATTATTGAAGAAGAAGTTGTGCTACCGTGCACACTCAAGCAAAGTTAAGAGAACCCTGTCTATGGAATTTATACTTTGATGGATCTAGAAGTAGAAAAAACACCAGAGTAGGAGTCGTTCTCATTTCTCCTAAGGATGAGAAATTCTTCTTTACTCGTAGGTTGTAGTTCATATGTTCTAACAATGTGGTAGAGTATGAGGTACTGGTATATGGTATGCTTATTGTTGAAAAGAAGAAGATTAAGGCATTGCAGATCTTTGGGGACACATAATTGGTTATCCACCAAGTCACGAAAAAGTGCATGACAAAGAATAATCTTCTCAAAGCTTATAAACACAGAGTTTGGGAATATCCTTGAGAGATTTGATTCTCTAAATCTGTAGGTGGTGCTCGGGTACAAGATGAATAAGGAAGCTATTGACCAGATGGCCACTGCTTGGTTCACAAGTTCTCTCCTGCTGAGGAATTTTTCAAAGGAAACACTCAGTACATTAAGATAATGATGGTGATTAGAAAACAACACCATATGGTCCATTTTGACAATGATAACAATTACCAGCTAGTATGAAGTGTTTGATCAAGCTAATGCAATTTTTCTTGTGACATGATCCAATTCAACTTAAGACAAAAAACTTTCATTGGTCACCTTAGATAAAATGAAGCTGAGTTCTCATCAAGCATGCAAGATGATCCATTGCATAACAACTATGGTGACCAAGTAATATAGTATGAAGAAAAAGCATGCAAGTTTTCTTGCCTAAAGGTGACTGGTCACCTTAGAGAAAAAATTTTTTATCCCTGATGATGAGTTGAAGGGTGAAGAAATATATATGCGTGTGATGTAAGAAGACTTCTCCCCAGTCACTATTCCACATGGAAAGGAGTTGTTTCTTAGTAAAGCTTGCATGCATGATGAAAAACAAGCCTTCATCTCTCTCTGTCAAAAATATAGTGATATCTTCTCATGGGAGTATGAAGACCTCAAAGGTTTTGATCCAAGTGTTTCTCAACACTCCATTGACCTTGATCCTAGTATCAATCCTGTCAGACAAAAGTAGTGACCATTCAATCCAAAGATAGAGCCCCTCATGAGAAAGGAGTTATCCAAACTCATTGAGGTGAAGATTATTTTTCCCGTCAAGTACTCAACCTAGGTTGTGAATCTAGTTCTGAGTGCACAAAATGAATGGTGAAATCAGACTCAACGTCGATTTTAGAGATTTGAATAAAGCATCATCTAAAGGATCATTATCCTTTACCTTCTATGGAACAGATTCTACACACTATGGCCGATGCGTAAAGATTCTCAATGTTATGGATGGGTATTCTGGTTTCAATCAGATCCTGTTCAAGGAAGAGGATCAATTCAAAATGGCGTTTACAACCAAGTGGGGAACATATATGTATCAGAAGATGCCCTTTGGTCTATCAAACACATAGGTACAAGGTTTTCAATGCACCATTGAACATTCTCCTTCAAAGGCTACATCAATGAGTTCATCTTGGTTTACCTTGATGACATTACATGTCTTCTCAAAGTAAAACACGGATCACATGGTGCACCTGGAGAAAGTCTTTGAGAGATGCAGAAGGTATGGGGTATTTCTTAACCCCAAGAAGTGTAATTTTATAGTGGCACATGGCAAAATCCTTGGGTCATCGTGGTTTCAAAGGATGGCATCACAATTGATCCTAAACATGTTTTAGCCATCCTAGCTCTTTCTCCTTGCTAGCACACAAAAATACCTTGCAGTCCTTCCTTGGTAAGATCAATTTTATTAGGCATTTTATTCCTAACTTTGCAAGAATGGTTTAGCCCATCAGCTTAATGCTCAAGAAGGAAAACTTTTAGATGGACAAAAAAAGGAAAGGAAAGCTTCAAAAAATTCAAGCAAGAGATTTCTTGCACACCAACACTCATCAACTAGAATTACTCAAAGGATTTGATCCTTTATGCTTATGGTGTTGATGCAAGTGTTATTTGTTGTCCTAACACAAGAAAATGAACAAGGGATTGAACAACTAGTGAATTTCTTTAGCTCAGACACTGAAGGATTATGAATTAAGATATAATCATATGGAGAAAATTAGTCTACGCCATTATGCGCATGCTCAAGAAGTTCAAAAGTATGCTCACCACAAATCATATCAAGGTGTTAGTCTCTCACTCTTCTGTTAGATACTTCATCATGGGAGTAGAAATCAGTGAAAAGAGAGCAGGATGGGTGACCAAAATCATGGAGTATGATGTGACTATCAAAGCCACAAAGCTAGTAAGAGGTAGCACACTCTACAAGACAGCTTATCTGAGGATGGGCACAATGAATATGAGACTTCATTGTTTCTTGGTGAAGCTCTTCCGTGCGCAGAACTTGAGCAAAATACATATCCTGGCACACGATTAGATGAAGGACATTATCACATTCCTTTCCACGAGGTGCATATACCCTCCTAGCTTAAATAAGGAAAAGAGAATACATCTGAGGTTACAATCTATCCCTTATGTTTTGATTGATGGAATTTCTTCAAGAAGAAATTTTGATGGCATGTTGTTAAGGTGTATCAACGGTGACGCAAACTGAAAATATTTAGTCAGAATTTCACGATGGATTCTCTGGTGGACACTTCTTTGCCAAGACTACATCAATGAAGATCATAATGGCAGGTATCTTTTAGCCTTCCTTGTTTACAAATGCACATAAGTGGGTCACAAAATGCAAGGAATGCATGATTTCTTTATAAGGAAAGAAGAGATTGGTAGCGCTTCCCCTCTGACCAATACAAGAGGATCAGTCCTTTTGCGCAATGGGGTCTCGACTTCATAGGAATGATCAATCCACCTTCAAGAAATGGACATAAATGGGCATGCTGACAGCTATGGACTACTTCACCAGATGGAAAAAAGCTTTCACTGCTCAGGGAATCAACTGAGTCATTCATCCTTGACTTTCTTGAGGGTATATGTCACAAGGTTTGACATTCCTCAAACCATTATCTCTGATAACGCAAAAGCCTTCCTTGGCACTAAAATCATTGATTGGGCTCTAAATCTGAGCATCTATCTAAAAAAATTCTTCCAATTATTACCCTCAAGGAAATGGTCTGGTAGACTCAACAAAAAAGAACCTGATCAGGATCATGAAGCACATAATGAACATCAGCCAAAGACAGTGGCATAAAAAAGTCTTGCAAGTGCACTCTAGGCATATAAAATCACAATTAAAAAAGTAAATAGGTACTTCATCCTTACAATTTTGTCTATGCCAAGGAGGATACTCATTCCTTTGATGGTTGAGTTGAACTCATTAGCACTTTCCTGGAAGTTTGAGTTTGAAGGCTCGGACCAGAGAGAAATTAGAATGATAGATCTGGTTAATCTTGAAGAATCAAGGAACTCTACCATGATCAAGCTAGAACAACATCAACAAGGAACAAAGAAATGGTTGGACAAAAAGGCTAGCCCTCAAGCTTTCAAAGTTTGGGACTTGGTCTTAAAATGGGATGCTAACAAAACTAAACCAAGGCATTCATTCAAATTTTGATGCACTTTAGATTGTCCCATACATCATCAGTTAAAGCAAGGAGACTAAACTATTTCAAGTTAACACATCTTGATGGAAGCATGCTGACAAATACAAGTAAATGGGATCTATCTCAAACACATTCCATTAGGTTTGCTACATCGCTTTGTATATATATTAGAATAGTTTTCAATTCCTCCAAGTGTACTGCATGTGCACATTGTTGGTTTGTACATAGTTATTTCTTATCATGCTTGTTTCTTGCGTGTGCTCTTCTTTTTCTTCAAGGATGTTAGTCTATCTTATAGTAAATTTTTAGTAGTTTTGTAGGATTGAAAACAAAGTCTATGAAATGATCCTTCAAGTGACTTTAAAGGGAAATTGTTCAAAGTTGAAGATCAAAATTTCATGATTACACAGTAGAATCCATTCCCAATGGATGCTACCTAGGATACTGATCTCCTTCATCTAGCAGGTGGATGACCTTGAAATTTTCCAAAACTATTATCTAACTAACTCTCCTACTTATTTAGAACAACTTACATATATATCTCTAGCTCTGATATCTTCATTACAAGTGGTACACGCACCTTACTAATCTCCTTGGCACATTCACTTGGTCACTATTTCCTTACGTGCACCCTTGCACGCTTCCCCCTCTCCCCTTTTCGATTTTGCTTTCCCTCTTTGTTCCACTCTTTCCTTACACACATCATTCTACGCACTCACCTGTCTTCTTCTAGTAGTTCATGCATCCTATGTGCATGCACCTTGCACTCTGCTCCAAAATCATCTAAGTCCCCATCCCTCTCATGCACACCCTGCACATTACCTTGTAATAGTTGTCACCTTGACCATGCATTTTCTTCCACTGGTCAAGTTTTCTACCATTTCTCCATATGTGTTACCTTTACACGTGCCCTTTCTTCTATCTTTCTCCTATGCACCTCATTCTTCTACGTGCATACCTTTGCAACCTCCTCTTCACCTTTATATTAAACGTCATTTTTTGACATGCTTGAGTGTGTTACACATAACCAATCAAAGCATGCCAGCTAGGTGCGTCAAATCCTTTGCAACAAATTAGTAAGTGACACGTGGTAGAAAAAGACTAAGAATATTTTCACAGTTGGCCATCCTTTTAGCTAATTGGTCATATGCCATGTGTTTTGTGTGCCCAGGAGGATTTGACAATTTTTTTGATAGCCATATCTTTTTCTATAGATCTCTGATCAATGTGTGCCTAGTATAAATCAATAGTTGTTGACGTAAGCTATAGTGTTAGATATTCAAATTCAAATTCTTGGTGGATTTGGTAGGTGAGAAATGGGAAAATTTATTTTTGGGTATTGATGAGTAGATTTGATTTACTCCAACCACCTCGATTTAATCTGATCTTCCTTCCTTTCTTCTCCAAAAATGCTAGACAGAGACTTGGGGAAGTGCAAATTTGACAGATTTTTAGGTGGATTTGTAAGGCATTGAATGCTTCTTATTGGTGGTTGTATTTCAAATTTAGGTTTTCCCTCCTTCTCTTCTTTATCTTCCATCGAATTCATCTATAAATGTAAGAGTTAGGCTCATTGTTAATGTTGGACACTCTTGGATCCTTATGCACTTTGCTAAGGACTTCATATTTCTATATTCTGAGTTGCACAGACCTCTAGATATCTAGCATCATGCATGTGGATATCGATCCTCTTTCACCATTGTAATAGCTCTGTGTATTTCTGGAAGTAATGGAAGCATTGTTTTTTGACTACTCTCTTTCTTAAGCGAGCTTATATTCCTTCTTCTTGCCTTTCTTTTTCTATCAGTGTTTTTTGTGTAACTTTACGTCCCTTGCAGCTCCATTTTTAA
Organism: Taxus chinensis; assembly: GCA_019776745.2. Taxonomy (NCBI): domain Eukaryota; kingdom Viridiplantae; phylum Streptophyta; class Pinopsida; order Cupressales; family Taxaceae; genus Taxus; species Taxus chinensis. The sequence continues at coordinate 325,493,423 of CM034156.1, read as the reverse complement.
TTGTGTTTCATCAGAAACCGGTTGTAGTAAATGTTTTTTGAGTCTATGCTATCTAGGTGCCTAGCTTTCTTTCGACACCTTTCCCTTTCATTTTTTCTTAGAATGGATGGTGTTCATGCCTTTTTTTTATAGTGATATTGCCTTCCTTATATTAGTTTTCCTTTCTATTATCCTTCTATCCCTGGTCCCTTGGCATTGGTAGCTTAGTTTTCCCTTTCAGCATTAGGAGTAGCAATATAAATAGATAGACAAATTAACCTTCTCCTAAGATTCATCTCAAGTGTGCAAGGTCCCACAACTTGGAAACGGTTCCATTGTTGTGTTAAATGACTTAGTTCTTCTAGATTTGAGATATGGGTTTAATTTTGACAACCAAAAATTCCCACAATATGCTTCCCCTTGGGTATTTTAGGAATCCTGAACTCATTCTCAATATATTTTCCATTTTCCAATTTTGGCTTGAGGTAGTGTTGATGCATAATCACAACATCCCTGATTATTTGTAACTCGGTAGATTGAAACTGTCAGTGTGATTGCATAACATGGAGCTTTTCCCAAAGTGTGGGACTTTGAAATTAGGAAAGATCTTTGGATGAAGTCTGGTTCCTATTCCTCTATTCTGAAACACACATTCAAACTGTAGAGGGTCTATCCTAAAATATTCTTTAACATTCCAAGGAGACAGGGTTGAAAAGATTGCAAGAAATTGAACCTAATCTATAGGATACGATGCACAAAAAGGAATTTTGAACACTTACTTTGCATGGAGATGAAAACCACTAAGTTTGAATGCGATGAATCCATACCACAAGTCAACCAATTGTTATGAATTCATTCACCATTAAACATAGACCATTAAATATGCAACACAATTTAACATGCACAGTTAACCAAAATTGCAATGAGAGATCAAGAGAATACAATGAACACAAGAGAGGGTTGAATTTCATCCATAGACTTATATTATTTCTCCAAATATTTGATACAGTGCATTACAATGGAAAAGAGGCACAAATTTTCATTACAACTTGAATGGGAGGTTTGAACTCCACAAATTAACTTACAGACAAGAGAAGTAGGGGAGGTGCAAAGCAAGATTATCCAACCTTTTTTAATGAGCCCTTAAAATATACATGAAGAATGAGAGAAGGGAGAGTGAGGAATTTTAAATCTTTCTTCAACAACCCAAAAAGGCATTAAAATCACCCACAACAATGGTGGGCGCTACTGCAAAACCCATATCTCCATGTACTTTTCCTTGTTGAGGAAGAAAGGAAGTCCATACCTTCATTATTTTGGTAGGTGAAAAACCTAGAAACATTCCTCTAAAATTGTGGACTGTATTTCATTTAATTAAAATTATTAGCCTCACTAAAATTAGTTGTGTAGAGGACACTGAGGGATTTCCAAAAAGTTCAATTTTGTGCAAATATGAGCTTCTAGTCAAAAGTTATGGCCATCTAAAGATGAGGGTGCCATACTGGAATAAATGTGGGTGGTGATCTCTGCCTTTTCAGACTATGAATTGCATTGCATCGCATCCTCTGAAATATGAAATTTCAGACATTTGGGATTTAGAACTTCAAGATTTTCCGCTTCAAAGATCGCTACACTATTTATCACTCAAGTTGGCTCGAGAGTTCCGAAATGCCAAACCTCCAAAGTTTGAAAATTGGACTTAAGAGTTCGGACTCCGAAATCATGTCTCATGACACTATTCATCATCTGAGCTAAAATTTATGAAATTCCAAAACCCCAAAGTCCAAAATTCAGACTTCGGGTTTCAAACCTTTACATTTTTAGAGGTTCGAGGTTTCAATATTTCAGGGGTTTAGGTTTTCAGGAATTTTAGGGTTTCGGGAATTCATGTTTTTAGGGGTTTTGGGTTTCAGGGTTTTGAGATTTCGGGGGTTTGGGTTTTGGGGTTTCGGGGTTCGGGAGTTTGGGTTTTAGGATTTTGGGTCTCGAGGATTCAAAACTTCATGTTTTGGGGTTTAGAGACTTTAGGACTTCGGGTTTCATGGATTCGAGACTTCAGGTTTCAGGGATTCAGGACTTCAGGTTTTGGGGTTTGATTATCCGCGTGGCACATGAAACCTCTGAACTCCCAAAATCCCAAAGTCTGAATTTTAGACTTTGGGTTTTAGAATTTCTTCTCCCCATATAACACTATTCACTATGAGCTCGTGAAACCTCATAAACTCTGAAACACCAAAGTATGAATTTCAGAATTTAGGTTTCAGACTTCCTACTCCATTTTCGCACTTCTTTTTGCTGAATCCTTGAATTTTGCTTCTCCCTACCTCTGAACACCCTCACCTCCAAACTCTAAATTTCAAAATTTGGAGCTTTGTAATTTCCTGAACTCCTCTGTAATGTGCTCGGCCTACCTAACCTTTTTGGGCAATCCCAAAGTGTGATCTCCCCTGGCCGAATTGATCCCTCATTTTTTCTCTGTGGGGTCATGTTTTTCCAATTTCCCTAGAGAGGCAAAATTGGATAACAATTTGGTGACTCATGGGATCACTTGCATGTTAGGTGAAAGATTAGTTGCCTTGAAGTATCCATTGGGCATGGAGTTATAAATGATATCCTAATACTAATTTTACACATTAAACTTGCTCCCAATAGCTTGTAAACTGTTGACTATGAACCTGCTCTGTTGCCCACACTCTCAATTTTCATAACAAAATCTTAAAAAATGAGGTTTGTGAGAGTAGAAAATTGTCTTGACCTAGATTTTTCACCTGTTCCTGAAATGGAAAATCCTAAAACTTGATTTTAGTTGCTCTGAATTTGTTTTCCTTTGAAATTAGCAAATGTTTCCCATAAGTATGAACTTCTTCTTGTTACAACATCCATTGGGAGGCACACTAATACAACCTAGAAGAAACAAAACATGTGTTGAAGGCACTTATTGAAATGAAACCTAATCTACAACAAGACAATGTGCATACACACTTAGAGGAATTAAAATCCTAGGCTAATATTTATAAGAGTGAGACTCCTCATTTTCAGTAGCAATGTTTAAGATAGATTCCATTTACTAGAATCATAAGTTCTTCTCCATCCAAAGTAGATAGTTGGAAGGCATTGCTATTCTTACATCCTGTGACCACGTAGGGACCACTCATAATGGCATCAAACTTGGAATGCCTTCCTGGTTTTGGCCGATCTGCATCCCACTTTAGAACTAAGCCCCCTTCTTGAAAATTCCTTACTCTTGATTTGCTATCAAATAACATCTTGACTAAGGCCTGATTTATTTCTATGCTTTGCATTACATGTTCTCTAATTTCTTCCAATTCCATCAATTCAGCATACCTAGCTTCTATAGGCTCAAACTTTGAAAAATCCACTTGCCTCATGAAATCCAATGTGGGTAGCTCCAATGATATAAGTAACACTACTTCCTTGTCATAGAACAACCTGTAGGGAGAGCTACCTACTGACCTATTTGCTGTTATCCTGTCAGCCCACAAGGCTGATTTGAGCTTGGTATGCCATGTTCTTTGATTTTTATCCAGATTCCTCTTGATGATCTTCAACAAGTTCTTGTTCGTGGACTTGGATTTTACGTTACCCTGCGGGTAATAATTAGAAGAGATACTCAAATAGATTTCATTCCTAACAGCCCATTCCATGATCTTAAAGCCTAGGAATGCCAATGCATTGTCTGATATTATAGTGGCCGACACACCAAACCTTGTGACTATTCCTTCATAGAAGTCCAGTGTGCTAGACTCGTTTGCTTCCTTGAGTGCTATCATCTCGGCCCACTTGGTGAAATAGTATGTTGCCGTGAGTATTCAATTTTGGCCTTGGATTGAATTTGGATTAATGACCCCAATGAAGTCCAATCCCCATTGCATGAATGGTTGGACAACTAAAATTGGGTGCAATAGAAGTGTTGCTAACCTTTCCTTTCTTGGAAAGAGCACACATTTTTTACACCTTTTGATCTAGGTGTAGAAATCATTGAATATTGTAGGCCAATAATACCTCACCTTCATTATTTTGAGAGTTGTTACCCATGGAGAAAAATGACCTCCGACCTCTCCATTGTAGAACTCCTGCAACACCTTCTCGATTTGACCTGTTCCAATGCATCTTAATAGAATGCCATTGATGTCATTCTTAAACAAAACACCATCAACACGTGCATATGGAATGGTTTGTAATATGAAATATCTCCACTTGGATTTGCTTATTTCTAGGGGGAATAGACCTATTCATAGGAAATGTATCATGTCCTGAGCCTAACAAGGAATATAAACATTATCATCTGTTTGCTCCTGACTATCCTGTAGCACCAAAATAGTTTCTTTTCCATCACCGACTTCAACCTATTGACTCGAGGCTAACTATTCACATAATCCTTTTCCACGAACCAGATTAGTGACCTTGATTTCAATGTAATACTCCATGACATGAGTGATCTAACCTACACGTTTCTTGTTCAATTTGTTTAGAAGGAAGTCCTTGACTCCTGCATGATAAACTAGCAGTTGGATCTTGTTGTTTGAGACTAGGTTTTTGAACTTATTTAAACTCTTGATTACTGCAAGGACATGCTTTTCGATGAAGGAGTACCTCACTTCATAGTCCTCCACACCTTGACTGAAGAAGGAAACTGGCTACTCAAATCCTTATTTGTCCCATTGTACTAGGATTGCATAAATCATTTCCGAACCACCGAAGGCATAGAGTAAGAAATCCCTGGCAAACTCAAAATAATTGCTCACACTCAGAGGATCATAACTTGAGAAATTTTCAATAGATTTTTGAAAAATTGGTCTTGATGGAATCATTTTTCTAAGACCCATGCAAAAAAATCAAGAAATGAAAAAATCGATGAAGTTTTAATGGTAATTTTTAAGGAAAACGAGCCCAGTTCTGTTTGGTTTTTGAAAAGTAGTTGGAGAAGCATTTAATGAGGCATGGGTAGATGTTTTTCACTGCTGCAAGTCATGGGATAGTATGGGGCATATTATTTAGGTCATATATCACCATTTGGGCACAATTATGACATCTTTCAAGTGGTTGGAAAGTATATTTCAGGAATTGCATCTCCTCTCTCTCTCTCTTCCAAAATTTTATAAATTGAAGTGTTGGGCTCATTGTAAGAAGAGGATAGTTTGAGTAGCAAAATTATTTCATTTTGGTTTTTTGAAACCAATGTGTTGTAGGAATTTATAGTGGACTCCTTGCATGGTGATCCAGTACTTCTCTTTGTAATAGTTTGGACTGTGTATATTAATGAAGCAATAGATGCAAGTTTGTGGATGTATCTTCCCTTGCTGTGTTTGTTTGCATTCTCCTTACCTCTCTAATCTTATTGTAGAAGTTTGTGTCTACTTTGTGCTCTTGCAAGGATCTATAATTATTGTGTATGAATGAAAATGTGTTGTGAATGTTGTTGTTAGACTGTGGAGAACTCTTATCACCCTCTCTAATCTACATTTTGCTTCCATTTTCACATATTGGTGATTATTCTCACACCCTTCTTTTGGTGCATCACATATGTAGTGTAGTTTTCCTTCATTTGCATGTTATTTCTCTCTCCCTGGTCCCTTGGAAATTGTAGGATAGATATAGTTAATAGCTTCATCTTAGTAGAGTTAGTTTACACTAGGTTTAGGAAGAAGAACCGACTTTCTCTACAGGTCTATCTCAGGTAGAAAGTCCCACAACTTGGAGATAGTACCCATGTTACCCAGTCACACTTTGAGAGAAAGAACACACACTTGTGAAAATTAGAGGGTGTTGTGATTAGGTGATAATAGGTAGACATATACCTCAGCCACACCATAATTCCCAATTTCCAAGCTTATAGAATTAATACTGATATCATCTAAAATTAAATTCTCTATATAATCAGACTTACTCACATATACATATGTCTTCTGGAGTGTATGGTAATCACAATCTCTTTATCTATGTTAAAAATTAACCTGCGCGCATTTGAAAACTTGTGCACTGGGACCTGAAAATATCACACGTTGAAGGCATATGGGAGCTTGCAATAAGGGATCCACTTTCCATCCTTCATTCTAAAACACCTTATGTAAAAATGTTGATATACAATAAACTAGGCCCGCTTCTCCAATAACGAAGGAGGGTCCTTAGGTATTCTGCATTCATACTCAAAAGTAATGTGCAAGCGCTCATACCAAAGTTCTAACCTTTGCTTGTAGGGTCAACTCATGGATCCATCACATGTATAATTTGAAAATATTTTTACAAGAGAATTATTCTCTTCAAGGAATTACCAAATATTTTCCTTTGGTTTGTCGGGCACTCCAATTTCTACAAACACTATAGACAATAATATAACACCAAAACTTATCTTGTCTCCCTAGTGCACTTCTACAATAACAGTCTCAACAATAAAGGAAGACAAGTTTTATACCACTCCTTCTGTCATCTTCTTCACAATGTGTAGCCATCTCCTATTTACATGTGTCTAGCATTATTAGTTATTCAATTTGGTGAGGAGGTGCACTGCTACCTGAATCATAGGGTACTTTTCTAACTTCCAAATATCCATTCCATGCCCTATATTTACACAATCTAGTGCAACCCTTGTTGCTTTTATGCCATAATCATTAGAAAGATCACTTCCAATATCGGTTCCCAAGCTTCTAAATCCTATCAACCTCCTGATCAAGGGCATGGCAAGTCACATTTTCCACCCAAAAAAATAAAACAAATCCTCGTGGATCAGGTCATCAACCATTGGTACAACTTTTCTAGTTTCCCAAAATACGACAACTTGTAAAGCTACATAACTCTGACATTTGACAACAATTTCTCTCCTACATCATCATACATGGCCATGTCATTATTTTTCTATAAATCTATTTTTACCACTAATAATTTGTCCAATTCATCCTTGCTATCCTTAGTCTGATGATTATAGTCACTTACTTTACTGTGTCTAGTATGTGACTCCCAATCCAAACCCATGATGATGCCTTCTATGTACTCCATTTCTACAAATCAAATTTTGGGGGTATCTTCCACCTCTATTTCCACTTCCTTTTTCTTCCTTCCCCTTGTGGTTTCTCCACGTGCTTGTTTTGGTGCCATTGTGATGATAAAAATATGTTCTTGCAATATATTTGAGCTCTACAACTTAAACTTGCTTTCCCTATCTTTTCCTTGAACCCTAACTCACATATTTGCTTCCCCACATGCCTTGACTTCACTCAAACACCTTCTATGATGGAGCTCAAACCTATGCCATGAAAAAATGTCTCTGGTTCAATCTCCATAACAACTCTCTACACAATTTTACACGTAACTCGCTCTTTATCTTGATGTTCAACTCGCTCGAACACTTATTTTCACAATGAAAAGTAAAAATGATATCACAACCCCGCTTTTAATAATTTTTACAAATTTCTCCACATTTATTTCTCTCCATCTACCACCATAAAGAACATTAAGTGGAATTTTGTTCCTATTTCTGAGCTGTGTTTTTCTGCGCCCCAGTCGTAACATTCTCATGTGCCCACTACTCCTCGGTGACAGAACTCCTTTCATGCACCTTCATGTGCTAAATTATGTATTCATCATGCCTCACACCAAGTAGTTTCCCATGTTGTTTTCTACCTCACGTTACACTGCACATCCATCCATCTACATGTTGTCTTCATCTATGACAAAGTTTCCCTAATTCACACCTTTACCTCAAGCACCTACACCATATTTATTCTATGCATACCCATCCTCTAGATATCATTAAATCATGGCACATTTATCATGTATATGCTCCACCCACACTAAAAGTATGTGTGGTCCTCTGTGTTGTCCCCTTAATTTTCCCCCCTTTTTTTGAAATCCAATTTCATGAAAATTGAAGTCTTGCCATGGAGGAATTCATGTTTTGAGCCCCTCAAGTGCTCATTTTGATCCCCCACGACGTTTTATGCATTTCCTCAGTCTGTGGCCATTATAACGTTCTATCTATTTCTCATGGATGGGAGGGGGTTTATGATCTTCTTTTATGCATTTGAAGGATGTGGAAACTTGCATTCTTTGCATATTAACCTTGTGCAGAAAGAAAATCTTCATCGGGTGCAAAAATGGTGTTTTCCCATTCTCTGCAATTTTCTACGTTCTTTTCCCCCGTCAAATTCTTTCTCAGAAGGTGAAGCTATGTGTTTGATTCTCATTGGATGCGGCCGGATGGGTTCCTTTTTGAACTTATCACTTTTGGTGATTTTGGAAAAAATGTCAGATTTGCCCTGCATCCCCGCGGGTCCCTGATTGGCTGGAGCAGTTTTGGCAGAAGTTCAGGGTGATGGATCCATTTTATTCTCTAAGGCATTATGCGTGAAAAGGGATGAAAAGTTCTAAAATGACCCATGACCCTGCTCACGCAAAGGGACACATGGCTAGTTTTTTCAATTCATGATGTGCTTTGAAGCGGACCGGCGGAGGACTTTAGGAATTTTAGCTTTGTTTCCACAAAGGGTGACAAAGTTCTAAAATGACCCGTGGCCCCACTCATGTAAATTCTGAGTTGAAGCCTTGCAAGCGAATCAACACATGGCCTACGTTGAAAATTCAACGGCATGGACTTTCGGGGGAAAAGTTGGAATTTTTCCCCTTTTCAAAATAGATAAAGTATAAAAGTGAAGCACATCCCCGTAACCAATCAGGTGATGCCATGTGTTGAAGAATGAAATCGGGATAGCGGACATGGAGGAAAATGTTTGAGCTATTTCCAATTAGGGTGTGCCAGAAAAATAAGAATTTGAGCCATGACCCCATTTCCAATCAGGGTGTATGTGTCTGACCCTTGGCGGGGATGCGAAGGGGTGGAGATAAATGAGAAATTGTGCTTTTTCTCTCAAATGTCTTAAAATGAAGATTTTTTTTTCCAAGGCCATCGTTGCTTGGAGCTTGCCATGCGTAGGGTCCAATTTCAAAGCTGACAAAGGGAAAGAGTGGCCAAAACGCACTCATCTAGTTTTTGACACCATTAATGAACTAGAGATCTAAAGAATACAAATGTGAACCATTCTTCATTCTTCTCTCTCTGTTTCCTTGTTGTTTATTCATGAGATGCATTTTTGGTTTGTTGTGGAGCCAAATCGATAAGTTTAAAGAGATGTAAAGTTTGATTATCAGAAAACAGAGTTTATCAGGCATACGCAATAAAAAAGGGGGAAAACTTACTAGTAAGCACTTGAGTGCTATGAAAGTGGTTAAAAGGTGGAAATGGTAGGACCACATGAAGAAGAAAATCATGAGATGCCCCCTGATAAAGTAATCATGCTCGAACTGATGAAATATTTGCCTTTTTGAACCTCTAGTTTTCATGAGTGCGTTTGTTTCATGTCACTTTCCAAAAGTGGATCTGCAACAAACATTATTCCTTTTGGATATTCTTTTCTTAGGGACAAAGTATGGATGTACATGAATTTTTATAAGAACATGCTTTGGCCATGGAAAAGGAGGTCTTGTTTTCTAGGAATATTGTAAATTTGGACGTAATTCAATATGAAAGATTTCTTTCTCATTTCCTCTATTATATCTCTCTCTCTCCTTGCTTGATTCAATGGATCATTTGTCTTTGCATTCAAAAGAAACTTTGTGTTCTTGTCTGTGTAATCTTTAGAACTTTGTGTCTGTAGATTTGCATTGGTGATGAAGTGATTGATCTTTTTCCTATATTTTCTTGGTTCAATGTGAGTAAGGATATATTCTGCTACCTATATGTCTCCTAAAAACATTGTTGTTTTCTTCCTTCTTCATCTCTCTACTCTTCCAATCCTTCGTATTGATAATCTTTTAAGTATGAAAACATTCCAGAATATTAGGGTCCAAACATTGAGAGTTGTATATTTGTACATTTTTTTTCCTACTTTCAATAAGGGAACCTCTCCCATTAAAGAGGAGGGACATGTTTGTCCCCTGACTGTGGTTTCTAGCCATGTTCCATTCTGAAACCCAACAGTTTTTGGTGACTCCGCTGGGGAATTCATTGCAAATGGATTCCAGTTTTTGAATAACAACTTCTTGATCATCTTTGATCTGGCGACTCCAAGATACACTCGGGGTAGAAGAACCCTTGGGGAAGAAGACCCTCATTTCCAACTTCTGGATCATCAAGGTTTCTCTCTCCCTTCATCAAGAAAAATAAGAGGAACAAGATCTGTAAGCACTCCTCCTGCTAGAGACAAAACTTCTGGGAGTGACATCCCTCAAGATCAAATCAGTCCTAATTTGCATGCTTTGATTCTCACTGGTGTTTCAGTTCCTCTCCAAACAATATTTCCAAGGATGGCAAGCTCCTCTGCCTTGGTGCCAAAGAGTTGGGCCTCTTTCTCTTCCTTAACCATTGGATGAATTACCTAGAGGCAATAGAAATAATTTCCCTAAATTCAGAGGTGATGGGAAGGTTCATCCGGATGAGCATATTGTGACATTCATTGTTGCTTATGGTGTTCTCAGAGTTGAACATGAGGATATCTCTGTTAGAATTTTTGTAGAGACATTGCAAGATAATGCTGCTGATTGGTTTTATCATCTCCCTGCTGGATCCATCACCAATTGGAACACCATGATGACCCAGTTTGAGCAGCATTTCAAACCTGCTGAGGATGTACATGCCCTCTTGGCCCAGATTTCTCAAATCAAGAAAGAGTCACATGAGCCCATGAGGGAATTTGTGGCCAAATTCAACAGGCTGGTTAACAAGATCCCACAAAACACACACCCTATGGATCAGATTCAGAAATGTTTCTTCCTTAATGCCCAACTACCTGAAGTGAGCTATGCACTTAAAAGAGCTAATCTTGCCACTTTAGATGCTGATCAGAGATTTTTTGTCAGTGTTGAAGATGATCTGATCATGTCTAGAAAGCTAAGGAGAGAATCATCCAAATCCAAAGCATCTCCTTCTTCCACATCTTCTCCTGGAGCTAATGCAGATCAGTTGGTACAAAAACTTGCTAATGATCTCATTGCTCTCAAGAAGCAGTTAGCCCAACATGCTCCTTATCAGGATGTTCCTAGGAAGAAATTTCAGCCCAGGAATTGGTTTCCCTCTCCTCAGACCAGATTGGCAATTGAAGGCCCACCTGTTAAAGTTCCAGTCAATGCAACATGTGAAGTGCTGGAGCCTGATGACGAGGAGGAGAATGAAATCTGTGAAGAACATGAAGAGGAAGCTGATGAAGAATTAGAAGAGTTGAGTGGATCTCATGTCCATTTTCTCACCACTGAAGGTATAGATGAAGAGGATGATTATGAAGAAAGAGTTTCAGAGATGAACAATGAATCATATGCTGTCATGACTCATGAGAAAGCCAACAAGAAGGAGAAAGTGGTGTAGCCTGCTAAAAGATCTAAGGAACCTCCTACAACCATTCCAGTGATTGCAAGGAGAGGAGCTCCTATTCCAACTTCTTCCACACCTAAGGTAGGTTTGTTGTTCCTTCTTTCTCCTCTGGTTCTACTCCTAAAACTTCTTGCCCTTCAAATGATAGAGTTGATAAGTCAAAAGTTTCATCTACTCCTATCAATGATGTTCCATCTACCTCTAGTTCTTTTGACATTATTGACCATCTCAAGAAAACTAAGATCCAGATCTCAGAAGCCGAATTCTACCAAACCCATCCCAAGGCCTTTGCTAAGATGGTAGACTTTGTAAATTCCAAATCCAAGCCTTCATCCCCTAGTTCTAAAGGTCTCTTGCCCACTCCTTCTCCTTCATCTCAACCAAGCCTTGTGGCAGCAGTCACTTCATCTGATGAGAAGATCAAACCATTTTATGTCACTCTCCTCATAGCTGGCCACAAACTCAGCAATTGTGTTATTAATTCTGGTGCTTCAGATAATGTGATGCCTGCTAAGGTAGCTCATGCCCTAGGCTTAACCCTAACCCACACTTTTGGTTCATGTTACTCAATGGAAAGTAGAGAAGTGCCATTGGTTGGAAGGATCAAGGATGCACAAGTAGCCTTTGCTGGTTTTCCAAAGAAGAGAGTTTTAGCCACCATTTTGGTAGCTGATATTCCCCCTTCCTATGACATGCTGCTGAGTAGAAATTTTTTCAAATACGTTGGAGGAGAAATCATGATGGATTGGTTACATGCTCTTATTCCAGTGAATGGGAAAATGAAGAAGCTACTGCCTGAGAAATAAACTGAATATATCATACAAAAAATAGATGACCCAAAGGCACAAATACTTTATGAGGACATTGGTCATGGTAACTACATGATCATGTCACAAGATGAGGCTAACCATCCTAAGGAAGTGATTCTTGATCCTAATGGCATTTGGATTTTGGAATTTGATGGGAGCTGCTCCTCAGCTAGTTCTGGAGCTGGTGTGGTGCTTATTTCTCCTGAAGGGAAAATTCATCCTTTCTCCTTCAAGCTCCAATTCAAAAACACAAATAATATAGCTGAGTATGAGGCTCTCATCCTCTGTTTAAGCATGGAAAAAGAGATGGGGATCAAGAATATCCTTGCTCGTGGAGATGTAGAGCTGATTGTAAAATAGGTCAGAGATCTCTTTCAAGTGAAGAATAAAAGGTTGAAACATTACAGGAATCTGGTTTGGGATTCCATTGAGTTCCTTGATGCCTTTTCCATTGAAGCCATGCCAAGGGAAAGAAACACCAGGGCTGATTCCTTGGCTGTCTCGGGGGTCTCTACTGATCCCTCATCCAGATTTCTCCCAAGATAAATTCACCATTGAGATGATTCATAGGCCTAGTGTTCCTGACAATGCAAACAATTGGCAGGTCTTTAATGATGATCAACACTTGCTTTCCTTCCTTGAACTCAGAGATAATTTTGACTAGATGTACTTTGAAGGAAGTGAAAATCCACCTAGAGAGTGTGTGCCACCAAATGAAGAAGATAACAAAGAAGAAATGGATCATGATGGCTGCATAAAACTGAAAGGTAATAAGATACCTAAAGGGCTGGTAAGTTTGGAAGAGTTATTTGATAAACATGATAGGTACATCAAGTCCAAAACTTCCAAAGGAGCTCAACAGTTTGTTGAATTTGAAAAGATAAACATTGGGAGTCTTAATGAACCCATGCTGGTAAACATTGGAAAGTGCTGCACACAAGAGGAGAGGGAGAAAGCAACAAATCTATTGAAAAGGTATGCTGATGTTCTTGCATATTATTATGATGATCTCAAGGATTTTCAGCCAAAAGAGATGCAACATTTCATTCCTCTAAAACCTGGGATCAAGCCCTTCCAGAAAAAGTAGAGGTAGTATAACCCTAAAATTGCTGATATAATCTTTCAAGAGATCCAAAAGTTATTGAAGGCTAAGATCATTTTCCCCATTCACCATTCAACATGGATTGCTAATATTGTGCATGTCAGGAAGAAGAATGGTGAGATCCAGATTTGTGTTGATTTTAGGAATTTGAATCAAGCCTCTTTGAAGGATAATTATCCTCTCCACGTAATGGATCAAGTGTTGCAGGATGTTACAGGTTTAGAAATGCTATCCATGCTTGATGGATTCTTAGGATATAATCAAGTAGAAGTAAGTGTTGCAGATCAACATAAGACTGCCTTTACCACTCCTTGGGGCACCTTTGCTTACAGGAGAATGCCTTTTGGCCTCATCAATGCTGGTGCCACCTTTCAGAGGGCAATGGACCTGGCCTTTGGTAGTCTCAAGGGAAAATGCATAGTTGTATACCTTGATGATCTGACTGTGTTTTCAAAAACCAGAGCTGATCATTTCCAACACCTTGAAACTGTCCTCCAAAAGTGTAGAGAGCATGACATCTCCTTGAATCCCAAGAAATATATCTTTTGTGTCACTGAGGGAAAATTATTGGGACACATTGTCTCTAAGGAGGGAATCAAGATTGATCCAGAAAGAGTCCAGGTAATTCAGCAGATCCCTCTCCCCACAAGCAAGAAGGGTGTGCACTCTTTCTTTGGCAAGATCAACTTCTTAAGAAGATTCATACCTGATTTTGTGAACTTACTTTGAACATAGCCCACATGATGAAAGGGAAGCAAAATTTTGGTTGGTCCTTTGAAGGAAAGGTTGCATTTGAAGACATCAAGAGAGCTATAACAAAGACTCCAATCTTGGCATGCCCTGATTATATAGCAAATACTTCATTATCTATTGCTATGCTACTAAAAGTACTCTAGTTGCTGTGTTAACCCAGGAGAATGTTGAAGGTCATGAACTCCCCATAGCATTCATGAGTTATATTTTGAAATCCCATGAGCTGAAGTACACCATGATGGAGAAACATGCTTTTGTAGTGGTCAAAGCTGTGAAGTAGTTTTGTTTTTACATCCTCAACTCTCATTCTATTGTGCTTGTGCTTGATACAACTATTAAATCCATTCTTACACAACAAGAATTTGGAACCAAGAGAGGCAATTGGGTAGCCAAAGTTTAGGAGTATGATCTTGACATCAAACCCACCAAGCTAGTTCGAGGAAAGGGCTTATGTGAACTCATTGCTGAAGGAGCTGATGCCAAATTGTCAAAGGAGGAAATTGATATCCCTGTTCTTCTTTTCCTCAGCTCAACTGACAAATGTTATGCTGGCATTGCACACTTTATTACTTATGGAGAATGTCCATCCCATTTGAGTGCCAAGGATAAGAGAACCATCAAATTAAGGTCTGCGCAATATGTGTTGTGGGAAAATGCATTGTTCAAATGAGGCATAGATGGAAGGTTTTTGAAATGTGTTGACAAAGAGCAGCAAAAGAAATTGTTCTCAGCCTTTCATGACCAGGCCTGTGGAGGTCATTTCTCTTATGCTGTCACAGCCCACAAAATCCTCCATGCTGGATATTATTGGCCTACCTTGTTCAAAGATGCATCAAAGTGGGTAGGAAAGTGTGAAGCATGTCAAACCTTTGTTGGAAGACCCAAATTGGTTGCTTTACCTCTCAAACCAGTGGTGATTGAGGAACCTTTTCAACAATGGGGTTTGGACTTCATTGGGACACTCAATCCACCTTCAAGTGTAGGGCATACTCATGTTTTGACTACCACTGATTATTTCACCAAGTGGGTGGAAGCCATTCCAGTTAAAAGTACTACTTCTGAAGTAGTATGCAACTTCATCAAGGAGCGCATCTTAATAAGGTTTGGGATACCAAACAAGATTGTCACTGACAATGCTTCCAAATTTTCTTCTGCTGAGATGATGGATTTCTACTATGGCTATGGAATTTACCTTGCACACTCTTAAGATTACTATCCCCAAGGGAATGAGCAATTAGAATTAACTAACAAGAAACTGGTCACCATTGTTCGAAATCTTGTTAATGACTCTTAGAGGAATTGGCATAAGAAACTATATGATGCTTTATGGGTAGATAGGATTACACCTAAGAGAGCCATTGGAATGTCTCCTTTTCAAGTGGTATATGGAGTTGAAGCTCAGCTGCCAGTGACATTGGAACTGCCAGCCTTGCATTTGATGAAGGCCATTGAGGATGTCAACTTTACCAATTCATTGGACAAAAGAATTATGTACCTCCAGAAGTTGAATGAAGACAGATTGCAAGTGGTTGACAAAATATCAGCTCATCAACTCAAGGTAAAAGCTTTGTTTGACAAAAAGGCTAAACCCAGAACTTTTCAAGTGGGAGAAAGTGTTCTTCTTTGGGACAAAAGGCATGAACCTCGAGGCAGCCATGGTAAATTTGATTCCCTTTGGCTTGGTCCTTATAAAATTAGACATTTTATTGGTGAGAACTCTTTTTACCTAGATTACATGGATGGTTCTCCTCTCCCACTTCCTTATAGTGGGCAATATTTGAAGTTGTTCAAAACCTAGGAGTTTTGGTAGTCCCTCTGTACATTTTGTATAGCATTTTGTTTCTGGTTTTTCTTGTTTTTTCTTGTTTTCTTATGTGTATTATCTTCTGTGTTGATATTACTTTTTGACTCCGTTACCCATTGGATAAGGCACCAATTTGTTCATCCCCAAAATTCTCTATGGTTCTTGATTTTACATATTTCCTCTGCCAAATCATCCCTAGAAGGAGCCAACTGTTTTCCCCTCAATTTCCCCCCTTTTTTTTTAAATCCAATTTCGTGAAAATTGAAGTCTTTCCATGGAGGAATTCGGGTTTTGAGCTCGTTTTGATCCCCCACGACGTTTTATGCATTTCCTTAGTCTGCAACAATTATAACGTTATATCTATTTATCATGGATGGGAGGGGGATTTTTGATCTTATTTTATGCATTTAAAGGATGCAAAAACTTGCATTCTTCGCATATTAACCTTGTGCAGAAAGAAAATCTTCATCAGGTGCAAAAATGGCGTTTTCCCATTCTCTGCAAATTTCTATGTTCTTTTCCTCATAAAATTCTTTCTTAGAAGGTGAAGCTATGTGTTTACTTCTCATTGGATGTGGATGGATGGGTTTCTTTTTGAGCTTATCACTTTTGGTGATTTTGGAAAAAATGTCAGATTTTCCCCGCATCCCCGCGGGTCCCTGATTGGCTGGAGTAATTTTTGGTAGACATTCGGGGCAATGGACCCATTTTATTCTCTAAGGCATTACGGCAAAAGGGAAAAAAGTACTAAAATGACCCATGGCCCTGCTCATGCAAAGGGATAAATTTTGAGTTGAAGCCCGTAGTGAATCAGAAAGAGAAATATGGCCTACGTTGAAAAGTCAATGGCAGAGGCATGGAATTTTAGGGGAAAAGTGGAATTTTTCCCCTTTTCAAAATAGATAAAGTATAAAAGTGAAGCACATCCCTATAACCAATCAAGTGATGCCATGTGTTGAAGAATGAAATTGGGACAGTGGGCTGGTGGAGAAAAATGAGAATTTGAGCCATGACCCCATTTCCAGTCAGGGTGTGCCACGTGTCTGATCCTTGGCGGGGATGTGGAGGGGAGGAGAAAAATGAGAAATTACACTTTTTCTTCCAAATGTCTTAAAATGAGGATTTTTTTTCTTCTAGGGCCATTGTTGCTTGGAGCTTGGCATGCGTAGGGTCCAATTTCAAAGCTGACAAAGGGAAAGAGTGGCCAAAACACACTCATCTAGTTTTGACGCCATTAACGAACCAGAGCTCTAAATAATACAAATTTGAACCATTCTTCATTCTTCTCTCTCTGTTTCCTTGTTGTTTATTCATGAGATGAATTTTTGGTTTGTTGTGGAGCCAAATCGATAAGTTTAAAGAGATGTAAAGATTGATTATCAGAAAACAAAGTTTATCAGGCATACACAATAAAAAAGGGGGAAAACTTACCAGTAAGCACTTGAGTACTATGAAAGTGGGTAAAAGGTGAAAATAACAGGACCACATGAAGAGGAAAATCATGGGATGCCCCCTGCTAAAGTAATTATGCTCAAACTGACGAAATATTTACCTTTTTGAACCTCTAGTTTTCACGAGTGCGTTTGTTTCAAGTCACTTTCCAAAATTGGATCTGCAACAAACATTATTCCTTTTGGATATTCTTTTCTTGGGGACAAAGTATGGATGTACATTAATTTTTATAAAAACATGTTTTGGTCATAGAAAAGGGGGTATGGTTTTCTGGGAACGTTGTAAATTTTGAAGTAATTCAATACAAAAGCTTTCTTTCTCATTTTCCTCTGTTACATCTCTCTCTCTCTCCTTGCTCGATTCAATGGATAATTTGTCTTTACATTCAAAAGAAACTTTGTGTTCTTGTCTATGTAATCTTTAGAACTTTATGTCTACAAATTTGCATTGGTGATGAAGTGATTGATCTTTTTCCCATACTTTCTTGGTTCAATGTGAGTAAGGATATATTTTGCTACCTATATCTCCTGAAAACATTGTTGTTTTCTTCCTTCTTCATCTCTCTACTCTTCCAATCCTTCGTATTGATAATATTTTATATATGAAAACATTCCAGAATATCAGGATCCAAACATTGAGAGTTGTATATTTGTACATTTGCTTTTCCTAATTTTAATAAGGGAACCTCTCCCATTAAAGAGGAGGGACACGTTTATCCCCTGACTGTGGTTTCTAGCCATGTTCCATTCTGAAACCAAACACTCTACATATGAATTTACTAGATATTAGTTAGCTATTGGTGCACAAGCATGCTTATTACAACAAAACACTGAACTAAATTGATAAAGCATAACAACGATGAAAAGAAACACATATAAAGGAAATTATTTAAAGGGAAACCTATTCTAACTAAAAAACTACCTTATTAAAAACACCAAGAAGAATTATTTATAGTAGGGCTTTAACCTACTCTATTTGAAATAACTGGGTAATGAAGTGCCATCCAACACCTGTAACTAGAAAGCACCTGAATCAAGTATGTAAATTACAACATACGGTCCCAACCAATGCACTAGGAATTTCCCAAGGTGCCGAAAAAACTTGGAATCATAAAGAAGAACTATCTGTTTGACCTCAAATTGATTATTCTTAATGTGTCTATCATGCAATTCCTTTTTCCTTACCTTTTCTGTCTTTTGACCCCATCGAGTAATGACACACCTCTCATTTAACTGCAATAGTTTGTCTATATGTTATTAAAGTGCGTGCTCATCATCCAATCCACCTGCATGTGTAATACAAAGGGAGGGTAATATAAATTCCATTAGTAAAATAGTCTGTGTGCCAAACACCAAATGAAAGGGTGTAGCTTTATTAAATATTTAATAAGTTTTTTGATATGCCCAAAGTACAACAGAGACTTTATCATCCCAATCCTTTCTTCCAACATCACAAATCTTTGTCAATGTATGTCCTAGTATCTTGTTGAAAGTCTCAGTAGTCCCATTGGCCTATGAGTGATATGGAGTTGTTTTATGGTGAACCACCATAAAATCTACCAACAATATCCTGATAGTCTCATTAAGGAAATGAGTACCCCTATCACTTGTAAAACTCAATGGACATTCATACCTACTGATAATTTTTTCCCATAATAACTTTTCTGTAGTAGCTACCGTGAAATCCTTTGTAGGAACTTCTTCTTCCCATCGAGTCAGGTAATTTTTACATGTTATAATATAGTGCAACCCAGTCCTACGTGGCAATTGAGAAATAGGACTTAAAAATTCAATCGCCCACTTCTCAAAAGGTTTTACACTCGTAATATTCCTTAAAGGCATTTCATCTCTATTCCTAGGCTTCCTAAGGCATTGAAAATGATCACACGCCTTGACATACTATTTATAATCCTTGTATATTGTTTCCCACCAAAGGCTAGCTAGGAAAATCTTTTCCACAGTAGCATTTACTACATAATGTCCACCAGAAATCCCACCATGATCTTCCTCTATTATAGCTTCGTGTTCATGCTCAAGTACACATTGGTGAAAAAACTCATCCCAACCTAGCTTGTATAAATCCCCACTAATCAACATATAGGGCACGACACATAGAAAGTTATTTCTTCTCTAATCTCTTCATTCCCTCAGATGCCACACCAGTACACAAAAATAACACAATATATTCTAAGTTAGAGGGTGCACAGTTCAATCTAAACTACTATGCATCCAAAATTATTTCCTCAATACTCTGTGCATCCTCACCTGAGTCAATCCTTGAAAAATGATTTGATCTAAAATTTCTCTTTCCTGGTTTTGCAACCACTGTAAAGTCAAATTTCTGAAACAAGAGAATCTAAAGGCATATGCACCCCTGAAAAATGAGATTATTAACAAATTACTTCAGTGCCATGTGATATGCATGAAATATAAAAGGAGTTACCAGTAAATAATTCCTAAACTTGTGTAACACACAAATCATTGAAAATTCTTCACGCTCTATAGTCGTATAATTTTTCTCTGTTAAGGTCAAATTCCTACTTGTAAATCAGATATGATGATCAATAATCCCATCACCAGGCTGTGCTAACACCATACCAGTGGCCATGCTAGAGACATCAACATGTACATGAAATGGTTTATCCTGATAAGGAAAGCACAGAATGGGTGCAAAAGTAAGTCTTTCCTTCAATGTCTCAAATGCTATCTATTGCATCTCATCCTAATGAAGATTTCCTTTACTCCTCAACAATTATTCGAAGACTATAATAACCTATATGTCCCAAGAATCCATGCACCTCACTCTGATTGGTAGGATCCTCTAAGCCTAAGATAATTGTAACCTTAGTAGGATGTACCAACAGACCTTACTTGCATATAATGTGTCCCAACAAAGTTCCAAAGGGTGAAGTAAAGATACATTTCTAAATATTCAAGGAGATACTTAACTTCCTACATCTCTCAAATATGAGTCTCAAGTTTTCATAGTGATCTTTTACCAACCCATATACCATCTAATCATCCAAATAAACTTGTAAAAACTTGTGTATAAAGTCTTTAAATTCTTGCACAACAATGTGCAAAAATACTACAGGCACATTCTTCAATCCAAAAGGAGTAACCGTATATGACAAAATTCCCTACTCAGTGGCAAAAGTTGTCTTTTATTGGTCTTATTTAGCAATACGTACCTGATGATAACAAAAAAATCCATTAGTGAAAGAGTAAATCTCACGCCCTGCAACGCCTTTCATGATCTCCTCTGTAAAAGGTGTGAGAAAAGGATCTATAACACTAGAAACATTCAACTCTCTATAGTCCACACCGATCCTTATCCTCCCATCTTTCTTTATGATTATCACCACGAGGCTAACCCACTCTGATTCCTTAATGGGATCAATGATTCCAGATTTCAACATCTTATCAATTTCTTCCTTAAATTTGACATGCATATTAGGATCCACCATGTAAGGCATTTTCCTAACTAGGCACACACCTTCCTTTAAATTTATCCTCATCTCACCTAAAGAGGGATGTAACTCCTTCAACTCATGATAGCCTCTAGGAAATAAGTCTTGGAAGTCGTGAAACAACTCAATTATCTTAACAACCTCTTGTTTAGACCAATAGTCACCAATAATGACCTCTTTAGGCTCTATATCTGTCCCAATGTTGAATTTATTTATTTTGATAGGCTCATGTACACTCGAACCTTCTCATCAACACTATTAAAGACCTCATGCACACCTATAGTGTGGTCAACATTCATATTTTCTACCTCTTTAGCATCAATTATGTAGACCAGTTTACCCTTTTCTTTTTCTAGGCAGGCATGCATAAGTTTTTACTCATCTCTCTCTTCTTCTTGAAAGTGTGCCTCTAAGTCTAACTCTCTAAACATATATAATAGGAGTTCCTCAAATTTTTCACTATCCCCCATCATAAGGAACTTTATAATATGTAATTCTTCATTCACTAGAGGTTTAGTAGAAAATATATCAAAGGTCTGAATCATACATGAGGTCATCTCCTGCCAATTAACTATTGTCGTTGTTAACTCTGTATGAACATACCATGCACGCATGAAACCACTTAGAGTGGCGTAGAACTTATGTACCTAGAGTGATGGTGGAAAGGCATCCTACCCCTCCATATAGAGTCTCCCACACTTCTGAATGTAATGAAAAGCAGAATCCTTCCCATGAAATTCGTAGATTTGTGAAGGTACATTGTTCCTAAGAAATCTAGTAGAGAATATGATTTTCACTTCTCGCCACTTAAAAAATTTATCTCTGTGTGTAGTCCACTAGTGCACAGCTATACTATGTAGGGTATAAACTAACATGTTTCTTATTTTTACTTGATCTTTTCACTGATATTTTATGGCATGTAGAAATACATAGGGGTTTCCTTCGCCAGTGTATTGAGGAACCTGGTTATGAACCAAGAGCCCAACCATGCATGACTTGATTACGTAAGTAACTGTGTTATTGATCTCCCTCTCAACTATTTCATATCTTCCATGCAACCAATTATCAAAGGTAATAATGGTTATATCGCTCATAGACTGAGTGTCATCCCATTGAATAACAACTTCCTTAGATGGCTCGAGCATTTAAGGATCTCTAACTATACACGCGTATATCATGTTCAAATCTTCTTAAATCAAGGGTTATACATATGGTGCAGCCTTCCCATCTGTCAAAGGAATAATAACGCTCTCTTCCTTTTTCTCAAAACTGATATAACCTTTATTAAATCACATATCAACATTATTTGCGTAACACCAAGGGCATCAAAGAAATACAGGGAAGCTATCTACCTCGAAAAGTGCCAAGACCTCAAAGTCTCTAGTAAACTTGGACCTTTGTATAACAATAGTAGCATCCTTCAATACTCCAATGGGTGTGGCTATAGTCCTATTTTCCATATACAATACATTTGAATATGGAAGTAATGGTGGTCTCCCCATCTAATTCCATGTATCTAAAGTGAGTACATTTACTTCTAAAATTGTATCAATCAATATATTACTTAATAGCCAACCATTAACAACTACATTCAAAGTGATCTCTTTATCATATTCAATACTATGAGAATATAGTTTCACATGTAAGATTTGTCTCTTTCGCTCAACTCCAATGTGTGATACCTTCTACCTTAACCATTCCCCTAACAAAGGAATGATTTTTTGTTGGTGTAATATCTTATAAACCTCCTTCAAGTCATCAACATATTTCTAAGGAAACTCAACTACCTTCTTCTACTCCAGCTTCCGCGACTGATCCTTCAAGCATTTTATCTCACCCCACAAGTTTCTAATAACCTCCCTAGTTTCTTGATAGACTTCATGCTGATGAGAAGGATCTAGATATTTCAAATTTATCACCTCATGTTTTGAAGTAATAGGTTTCTACTTTGAAATGCCCTTGGCACATGCCACCTCAGAGCATGTAGTGACTAATATAGGGAAAATATTAGGATTAGGCACTATCTTTGGCATCCATTGATCTTCCACAAAGTGTTATACTCTAACCATTCCCATGCCCTTATCCTGCTTGTGTTGTTTTCTCATATGCTCATACAAATATGGACATTCCTCAAAATTGTGATTCTTTCTAAACCATGAGAAAATAATGTTTAGAGGAAACTCACTCTTATAATGATAAGGGGATCCACAAGTAAAACATGTTCTATGAGGGAAATCACCTCTTCCATTACCACGACCTCAGCCTCTCAATCCTCAATGGTAACCTCTACCTCTACCACATCCATCAGAGTGCCTTTCATTGTGATTATGATTATGATGTTCACCTTATTTCTTAGAATTATTTACAACACTGGTCTGACGTACACCAGTATCAATAGCCTCATGAATATGATAAATCAGCCTACAATTCTTTGTATCATGAGTGTGGGATTTGTAAATCTTATAGTGACAAGAAACGTTCTTCTTGATCGCGTGCTGCAACAAGGGGCACCTACTTGAATCATGATCCATGTGATAGATTTCACAATCCAGCAACATGGTGTACATCGATTTATGAGGGCATCTATACTTAATATGTCCTTCCACCTCAAAATCCATACAACAAATACCACTACGCATCACATGGGCTGAATTAGTTGACAATTTTTCAAATTATTTCACCATAGATGTAATTTTCCCCTCCAAAAATGGGCTAACTCCAGTGTCTACACTTCTAATTTCCTCAGTGCGTAGAGCTGCCTCCAATGCCTCACACAAATTTGTAAAGGTCTTATGAGAGAGAACCCTTCTAAAAGGTGTGATTAGTCTAAAAATAAAACACTAAGCATGCTGGAAAAGATGAACATCATAAGAAAAATTTGATAACAAAGTTTGAAAATGGGCATCATACTCCGTGACATTATCAGCCATGCCCTACTTAATTTCCTTTAGAACACTGATGCTCTTCTGCTAAAAAACTAGTATATGAAACTCCTACATGAAATCATCACGCAATAATTTGTAGTCTACATAATTATGGTTCGGATCATACTGCCTATACCAACTATGCACATGCCCTTGAAAAGTAGTAGCAAAATGAGTTGCCTTATGCTCAGGAGTTGTAATCCCCTTAGCATGCCATAGTATTTCACACATATGTACATGTTAAGCTACATCCTCAATACATCTATACTGTGGTAGACAAAGAGACATCTCATAATAACAATTTTAGGGTTAGTGTGGACTGTGCCCACTAGATTCATAACATGTATTACCTCCAGTATTCCCACCACCTCTAGAACCATCAGATCCACTAGATACCGAACCACTTGATCCTCCTAATCCCTCTTGTAGTGGGCACCGGGCCAGAGGATGTTCTACCTTGTGTTCTAACTGTTGTACTATATTAAACTCCCATATTTTGCAAAGTTGTGCTACTTCTAGACATATTACCAATGTTCTGCGCACCCATGTTCTGCCTGAAGATGCACCAGAAAATATACCTCTAATAGGAGCACTAAATAAAGAATATTGCGTGAACATTTGAAAAAATCTTATATTCAAACGAAAATGGAAGCTACCCATCGCTAATGAAGCACGTACACTAGCTTGATTCTCAATAATTGTCTCAGGAACTGGAACACTAAGTATAAGGGCTAGGTCACCAGGTTGGATCAGATGCACACCCACAGCTCCTAATCATTCTTCCTCAGTTACGCTCTCATCAGAAGCCAAAGGTGGCGTTCTAATGTGCTTTCCTAAGGATAAGAGAACCATGTGCTCTATTTCCATGTCTTCCATGTGAGCTCCAAATCCTTCTTGAGCAATATCTCTCCTCAATTCCAAAGACACCTCAATGTCACGTCTCTTGTGAATTCCCTCTCTCATGCTTCATAATAATTAAGCCTACTTTCTTCTCTCTACCTTTCTGCCACTAGGTCAGCCATCTTTCACCACACCTACTCCTTCCCCCACATGCAGTGGGGTTTAGCTAGCCATAGGTCATTCTTACAAATCCAGAGTTATAATCAAGATATTAATTGTTAAAGGGATATCACGCAAGTAAGATTCTCTGGGTTTACACAAGAACTGAAACTCAGCAACCTCTGGACATGAATAAGTTGAAACAATGTACTCTAACATGTAACTATTCAAAACACCTCTCCACTAATGATCTACAGTGCGTGTCTAAATCAAATTAGCATCATGCAAATTATGGTAGTCTTCATGTGTCCAAAAAATTATTCTATACCTCCAATTTCTCTTATATCCATATGCTACCAGCCACTCATAGAAATCTATAGGAAAATAGAAAAATAACGTCTCATAGAGTTCATGATACAGATGTTCTTCAACTCACATGTGAGCATCAAAATCAGGACCAGTTTTATATTTATGAGCAAACTCTTCCTCTAAATTTCTACCCAACTCTCAATACTGGCCAAAGTCAACTGATACGTCTTCATAATGTAACATCCTTACAAATGCCTTGAAAAGAGGTCCCAGAAACAGAACCAAAATGTAGTTTTTTTTCTTTCTCAAAACCCTATACACGCTGGCACATCACTTAGATAGATTTGAGCACCCACCTAAAGTGCACAAAGGTACCTAGTCCCTCTTTTATGTCAGATTTGACAAGGTGTTAGCATGATCAAACAAGTCTTCCATATTCATAATAGGTAGTTAAAGATAAGATATAACAAGTATCAACTCACAACCACAATGCATAATGAATCAAACAAGAATCAAGATCAAATTTACCATACAATAACTAGTAACATATATGTTTACAATCAATATCCATCCAAAAAGATCCATTTTATTAATCCATAACAAAACCAATAGCTGAATACATCATAATATCCATCACTAAGTCAAGCGCGTAAGTATACCATCAACATAACTCTATCATAATCTCCGTGGTGTCTCTAAACCATGAAAATCAATACATATATATAGGTATTGGGGGCTTTCCCTTCACTACTCATACACTCTCAAGAATAGTTTACATGCTCAAAATAGCCATGCGCCGCTACAAAAGAAACTACAGAATCATGCAAGATTCGCTAATAATAAATTACCTATAAATAAATCTAGTTCTAATCCTGTTTTTAGCTCCAAATTTGCATGACTCTTGATCTCCTTCTTATTCCCAAAATATTTTGGCGTGTCTTCCAAGTATTCTATCAAAATATGTTCAATACTCAATCCATTCTTAGCCCATGCATGTAAAATGACTAAGTCCCAAAATCCATCTTTCCCCTTGGCGCACCCTGTATATGTTGATCTTCTACGCACATCTACGTCCCACTTCCTTGTGTGCCCTTATCTCATGCGCCTCTAGTACTTAGGCATAAATATGTCCAGATGACAACAACCTTGTTGATGATTTGGTTTGCATCACTAATAAAACCTTACTTGTTCCCTAAGAGTGTGCATAACTTGCAAAACATGACCCCATCTACCCATGGTGTTTTTTTCCACCATATTGTCTGTTATCCCTTAGTGTAAGAAGAAATTATGAACAATTTTTTTTTCGTCATATGGAAATATGTTTTTCATCACTTAAGTGACAACCCAAATTGCTATGAGTGCTTGTAAACTTGTTTTCATACCTATATGACCCCCTCAATTGGAAACTCCACCCATGGTGCACTATTTTATGCTTTCTCTCCCTTTTCCCTTTGTCGCAAAAATCCAAGGGGATAGAGGGGACATAGAAATTTCCTTGAATTTTCTGGAAAACCTTTGTCACATGTAAAATCACTTCTTATCTCTCAAGAGCTTATTGTCAGCCCCTCCACCCCCCTCACATGTTTCCACATAGTGACACTTATTACACTTTAATGTAAAGTGTAACTTAGTTTTCGCATTTTCCCATCACCTAAACTTCCCGCTATTTTCATGGGTGTAAATCATCCTCTAACCCCCACCTGACCTAAGTTAAGCCTTGTTGATTCAAACATGAGTTAAGGTGCACAAAGAGGAGAAAAGGTTTAAATAAAAAAATTAGCCATTTTTGTATTTTCAAATGTATTGTTGTTTCTCTCCCAAAATCCATTTCTATGTTGTTATGCTACTAAAAATTTCCCAAAAAAACCCATGCCCAAAAATAAAGTTTATCTCATAACTCAAACACACCACATTAGAAACCTCAAAAATTTAGACAACACATTCCTTATAAAAACCCCCTTCCTATGATTCCACCCTTGCCTCCATTGATTTTTTGGATATGTTTTAATATCTAGAAGAAAAATACAACCATTAAAATTACATTTTCAGTTCTACAAAAAATTAGTAATTGAAAACCCCTTAAATTTGGAGCAAATAATCATGGAGAAAAAACTAAACTTTTGAGACCATGCTCTTCTCATTCCAACAACTAGAATACAACTTACTAAAAATAATAAGCTTTACCAAGTCCTCACATTCTAAAAATAGTAATTTCTAGAAATTAGTCACTTTCTTAGTTACCATCACTCCTTTCATATCAAGAACACTCAAAAATTCCTTTTTGAGAAACTTGTTAAAAATAGACATCCAGAACAGGACATGCTAAAAATAGTAATTATTGTGAATTTGGTCATATTTTTCACGCCCATCCATCTCTTATCCATTTCACTAGCCTCATCATCATTCCTTTCAAATACTCAATTTTAGAATATAATATCTACATTAAATAATGTGTGTGATAATGACGTAAAAAAACATGAATCTGGAGGACCTAAAAAATATGATGAAGACTAAACCTCTTAAATTTGTGGAGGAAAATATTTTCTCAAGTGAGTTATTCATAGCTATTGGAAATCCATTTTCTATTCAAGGAAAAGATCTTGTCCTAGCTTGTGCCTAACAATATGACCTAGATTTAAGGAGAATTCAAGTTGATGATAATTTACTACGAGTAATGTTGGAAGAAAAATGGATTGAGAGGGGGGGGGGTGAATCAGTCCTTACAAAATTAAGTTAGTTTTATGTTTTATTATTTAATTCAAAACTAGTTAACCTTTCATTTATGTGTGCATAACATCAAATACCATACATTCACATAACCATGAAGAAGAGAGAGAACACCATAACACAAGATATAAGTGGGAAACCCTCAAAGGGAATAAAACCAAATGAATTTTTTTATGATATTACATACAAAAAACACTCAAGTGAATATTACTTATCACAATATATTTCTTAAGTGAGGCACCAACCCCACAAGGAACACCAATCCCTAAACTCTTGTTGATATTACTCACAACAAGATACTTACATGAATATGAATCATAAAAAAAACATTTTTATAATAATATCTGTTGGCTAGATTTTATACATAGCACAAAACCTAGGCAGTCATGAGATAAATCTCCTCATTTTACTGGTGAGGCTCCCGTGTCATATTTTTCAATTAAAGTATGCTAATATCTAAATGGGATTTTACTTTAACTACTCAGTTCATGAACCATAACTGAATAGTTCTGCAACAAGTAAGCAACTATTTTAAAGAAAGGAAAAGTTATAGAAGAAGGAAGTTATGTAATCACAGAGAAGAAATGGGGAAGATGTGCATCCCAATCAATAGATAGCAGAGTTGATTACATGCACATAGAAGAAACCAATAGATATAAACACATAATTCTAAGCAAAGGTAGCTCTAGATCTAGATCTGAAATAACACAAAGTCTATTAAAAGATCTAAGATAAAAAGCAAGAAGCACAATACACCATGACACAAAGTTCTCTAGAAATATGCTCCTGTATATTCCTCTACTTCAAGTGGCTCTCAAGGGTTTCAACACAAAGTTTGGAACACAAGGTTGCTGCTTACAAATTTTGATCATTAACCTGAAGGTTCTTCCTCTACTTATAGAATGTAGAGGGGCAATTACAAGTTGGAAGCTTTAGTTGAACTGGCACATGTGGAAGTCGGAGGAAAGAAACAACTGGCAATCTCCCTCCTGGAATTCCTTTTTGCATGACATGTATGATTTACAACTGAAAATAGAACCTTCTATTTTGTATGCTTGCCACCTATCTCTAAGTAGTTGACTTCTTCAAGTAATGGCTTTTAAACCAATCACTTTAAGTTGTATAATTTAATTGATCACTCAATTACTTTGTCAGAGGAAAGAAGAAGGAAGAGGAAAGCTGCAGTTTTGTCCTTTTTCATGTTTGCATACAGCTGATTCTTTTGCCTTTGATTCTCACTAGAGCTGGGAGTAGTTGGATCTTGAAGCAAGATGGATTTTTTCCTTCGCCTTGTCTTCTCTTTTATCCTTGAAGATTTTGCAATTCTTCTCCAGTACATGCATCAATGCAAGGTTGGCCGTAAATAACTCATCATCTTTATTTTTAATTGCATATGAGCGATTAAAAATTATGGAAAGCACTCCAGGTGAATGCAAATTCAATAAAGGCTTCAACTGGAAGATGAAAGCACATGCACAAGATTTTGGAAGGACTTTTCCGTGCACTGACTTCTTCACGGGCTGCATTTGAAACAAGAGGATGAAGCCTTTGTGCTGAAAGATTTTGCAACTATGAGATCTGGATCTGGATATGTATATGGATTTGCATCTACATCTGCATATACATCTAGATCTGCACTTGCATAACAAACTCTGGCAACTGGGTTGTAGATGGAAAGCTGCAGCTCGAATAATTCCACTGCTTTTAATCTACATGCATGAGTGAAGTTTTTCCTGCGCGCATGAGTGAAGTCTTTCCTGCTCTGGATCTGTCTATCAATTCAGCAAGAGGTTCTGAGCCTAGATTTGTGTCTCCAATATCTGTAAATTTAGAAATGATGCATGACTCCGTTGTGCTTTCTTTTTCATCTTTCTTCACCATAGCTTTGTCTATCTTTGTCTGAACAATTCTTTTTCTTCTTATTTGACTGGAATTCTTCAAAACTGGTGTAGATCTGGGTAATTCTTTAGATTCAGAGGATATATTCAATGTATTGGACATTGATTAAAGCTCCTTTTCTTTATAAAAGAACCTATGATGAATTCCTGCAAGTAATTTAGACAAAGATGGCAACCGGAGCATGCACAGTGAATTTTAATCACAAAATTTTGCACTTTTCAAGCTTGCTGCCCCAAAAATTGATGTTTAATTTACACATAAAGAGAGTATGAATCCTTTCAACAACACCTGAGCACCTGTAACACCTATGCAAACAATTATGCAGACAAAGATCAACCTCCTTCAAAGCATGCACCAAATTTGGAAGCTTTTAGCCTTGTTTCCACCTTGCCTGAGCAAAATCCTTCTTTAAATGGGGTGAAATTTTCCTCTTGGCTGCAATTCTTTACCTGTGAATTAAATAATTCACCCATATGGCAGCCCATGCTTATATAACCCTCACAATTCTATAATTAATAATTGCCCTTCCTATTCTTGACAATTAATTAATTAAAAATCATGCTTATCTCTTTAAAAATAACATGTTTAAGGACAACCATCCATTAAATTAAATTTAATCAATTTAATCATCCACTCTTCACTTCACTTAAGTTTCACAGTGTGCTTTGACCATAGCCATTGAAAATAGAATTTAATTTAATCAATTAATACTTTAAAAAGTATTATTTCCTTCTCGAAAGGGGCTGCATTAAATAAATTAAATTTATTTAATTTTGGAATTCTATTTTTAAATTCCTTTTGTCCACTTCCCTTTGTTGACTTTTCCACAAGCCTGGGTGCCAAAATTGGGTGAATAAATATTAACAAATATTTATTTAATGCATTATTATTCACCCAAGGTGGGTCGCACTTTTTGGAATAAGGAATTTCTATGTTTAAAAGTCACATGAAAATGAGAATTTTTACCCTGCAAGGCAGCCCTAGAAATCCCATGATCCACTTAAGTGATTTGAATTTGACAATGGGACTATTTACACTGCATGGCAGGCAATAAAATCCCATGATTTCACTTAAGTCACTTTTCTTTTATTTCACCATGGGAATTTTTACCTTGCAAGGCAGGTAATAAATTCTCGCCTGCCTGCAGCCTCTAACTTTCTCACTGTAGCTTAAGTGAATTTTATATCATGGGAAAAAGTACCCTGCTAAGCAGATACAAAATTCCCACCTTGCCTGCTGCTTCCATTTTTCTCATTGCAGCTTGAATCCTTTGTTTTCCAAAAATGCGCCCAACCCCGTAGGGGCTTTTCCGTGCACAACTTCACTTTTTCCCAGTGATCTAGACCTCCGATGGTGAATTCCTCCGGGAATAACATGCGTATATGTTCTCCAGCTGCTCTAGGCCAAAAATCAGGATTACCTGGCAAAGGACTTGTTTTAGAGAAATTTCACAGAAAACGAAACGGGACAACACAAAAACACAAAAAATTGCCAAAAGTCATAAATAAAGCCCAAAACTTATTCCAAGTTTAAACCCTTATGGTACATAGGAATAATGACATGTTCGATCATAACAGAGTTAAAATGGAGTGCAAATAGCCTCATACGGGGCTCAAAATAATTAAATATAATTTTTTCGCAGATAAATCCCGATGACAAAATATAACAATTTTGGGCATCTGGGTATTTGGCGAAAAAGGCTAATATGGCTCTTTGGGAATATGTTGACACAATACAAGAACTTTCAGGCAATAAAAACACAAAACGACCCATTATTTTAAAATTATGATTTTTTTTTGAATAGGGTAGTCACAGATTTCGGGGTGAAATCTGGGTACACCAATATCACTGATAAATTTATCCAATATCTCAGCTAATGGTGATCACAAAATTCATCTTAAAACTCCAAACCCTTGCTCAAACCCTCATTCACCTAGCTCATTATATCTCTCACTTTCTTCACTTTTCTGGGCTTAAAAAACTTGCAAAAAATCTTCTAAAAATTATTCAAACTTTCATACACAATCTTATATTTTAAATCATGCTCATATATCTATTACACTCTCTCTCTTGGGTCACACTTTCCTTCTTAAAGAACTAGTTCAAATTTGAACTTTAACACCACTTTTATATCCACATCTTAATTCAAACTAAAAAAAGATCAATTTCCCTGGTTTGTTTCAACCAATTAATATTTAATACATCCAAATTTAATCATTAAAACATTCACATATGACCCATATAGGTCGTCCCTTCCTAAAACCACTCAACTTGCACCAAACAAGCTCAAAACCGCATCACTAGGATGAGCTAATACCACTAACACAAAAACCATTATTATTCAAGCCTAAAAATTCATCAAAAATGTGTAATATATCATAAAAAAATCATCCATGGTCATTAATTATATTGTACCAATCAAAAAATTCATAACAAAACTCAAAAGTCTCATATCCTTCACTAAACAGTTGTTTCCAACACTATGTATTCACCTTTGGGATCCAATACTACTCAAGAAAACTAAAATGTGGAATGTAACAACTCTATGGAATCCTCAGGACCTGTAGAAAACATCCATTCAAATTAGAGCTCTTGAAACATCAATGTGTTAAAACCACAACAAATTTCCGATTCTCGAAATAAAGCTACTTAGAAAGAAGTTTTACAAACTCAGCTAGTTTGCAATCTTTTTTGTTACTTTCATGAAATAAAAATTCCTTCAATAGGAAAAATTTTCATCCCTATTCACTCTCCAGATGATAGAAAGCATCAAATAATCCATATCACGCCTCAATAAACTCAATCTTTCATCCTGAGCAATATTGTCCTAAAAATCAACATACCTTCTTCCTCAAAAAATTACCTGAAAGACCCATCAAATATCATTATCAAGATAAAAAAATTATATGACTGGAAATACCTCTAAATTCTAATTCCTTAAAATATTATAACTCCTTCCAACTACAAGTGGAAGGCCTTCAAGTAAACCAATCTCTGCAAACTTCTTGAAACTACCCCAAAATTTCCCTTTGACTAGTCTTAACAAATAGGGAACAATTTTCCATTTAGAAGCATCATCATGATCTAAAACCACCAGGGAAATAAACAAAAAAATCCCATACTAAAATAAATGTATGTTTATTTTATAACTCCTTTAGACAACCTTTTCCCAAACTAAATTTCTTCAGAAACAAGCCTGTTTAAGTAGGGTCCACTCATCAACACAAACTATGCCATACATTTATGGAAAATTAGAGGAGTATTATACATCATACAATTGTACTAGAAATACATTCTAAACACTTATGGGAATTATCTCTCCTACCACTTTTGGGTAGGGTTTCAAACACACAAAAATTAGTTTACCTTATTAACATTCATTCATAAAAATGTGACAATGAAATGACCTCATTATTTTTGTGAAACCTTCTAGACTAGATGTATAAATATTTATAAAATCCACAAGGTCCCGTGTAAACCACAAAATTAAGGTTGAGCATCAGAAGGTGCAATTCAAGTTGGAAATGACCTTCTTCTTGACCCCGTTTCACTCAAACTGACATATCTTGTAAAATTATCATCATGACATCCTGCAAATTTTCCCACAACATCATGACACATCCTAAAAACTTATCTAATCATTACAATAGCTTAAATAGTTCTCCATCTTCTCATCTCATCTCATTTGAATAACTAGCCATATGGGTTTTGTATATTTTAGGACAGGATCAACTGAAACAACATCATAACTTATCATAGAAACTCTCCAAAAGGTCCTATCATAATTATTACATCATGAAACACCTACCTACATGAATCCATGAGCTCACATGGCTCCAAAACTCAACCTCATGCTTCCAAACACCTAGACCTGTACTAGATAAGCACTTGAATCTTGGTCTTCAAATTGTACCTAAACCTTGAAACTCATGTGAGTTCTTAAAAACTCCCAAAACATTATCTTCATGCTGATACCATTCTCCTTAAACCACTAAGCAACTCAAATAACCAAGCTCCATCACCTAGGCTAGCTAGGTCACCTGACTGGGATTGCTGGACCAAGTGAATCTCACTAAATATCCTCATGCCATCATGAAATCATCTGAAACCTCATTTCATCATCCTATTGATCATGTTATGACTCTACTCCATCATCCTCTTTGTCATTAATGGAATTTTATATCAATGACAACACCTAGAACACAACAAGCCAACAATCTCCCCTTTTGTAATTGATGGAAAACCTCCTAAACTTCTCCCCCTTTTTATGTTATGAAAAATAATACCTATACATGCATGATTTTCATCTTCCTTAGCTTCCATAGGGTGATACATATTGTGTTGAAACATTAACCAAAGTACCTTCATTCTTGAGCTATCTCAACTTGTCAAGGATTAATCTTGACTTCAAGTCTTCCATCTCTTGGCATGAGTGTACTCCCCTTGGGACTGAGTTACTCTAACACCTAACTCATGCCAAAAATGATGCATTGTAGACTATATTTAACAAAATATAAAGGTCCAAACACACAATGAAACACCTACATATGACCCCCCCTAGCTCTATGGTACCATGTTATAGAGGAAAATAAAAAAACAACTTACCTTGATTAGACTACCTTGAATATGACACAACCATTATGACACTGTCCTAAACCTTTTTCTCAGTGTTTTCAACCTTATTTTTAGCTATTGAGTCAACAATTTATTCCTACAAATTGTCACACTCCCAAAAATGACTTGGTATCTCCTTTTATCTCTAGAAGGAATCATATGTCACCTTTCACCATTGATTGAGAGTCAACATGGACTCCCCATGCATCTGATGACTCATCACACCTGTAGCATTCTATTTTTGTCTCTTAAGTATACCAATTCACTCATGCAGGCAATTATTCATACAAGACAAGGTTCTGTCTATGAAAGTTCTATTTTTCTTAACATACAAGCCTTCATCACACCTAAGACACTTAAGTAGATGATAAATTATGCCTCCACTTCTTAGAGAATCTACTCAAACATGTAGCTTGTCAATATAGATCTACTGTAGACTCAAGAACCATTTAATTATTATGACAAGTTTAATTCCTATCAAGAACCATACCTTTTTGAATCTTTTATATCATCTTGTCCAGATACATAGCTAACTCCTCCTTCTTAGTTGGGTAATGATGGACCCAAAACAACATATTTTTGATGCAAGATCATCTGCTACAGGATTCTGAACCTTAATCACATAAGTGTAAATACACTCTTGATCTTGCAAGACAATTTCCACTACATTTTACGCAGACCATACTTACCTAGTATTTTTTCCCTTCACTCTTGACAACACTTATAATGTATACATAACTTCACACCTCTTACAATATGATCCTGAGACTTCTGATACTGTCATATTCTACTCTCAAGCTCTATAATATTCAAGTTCCTGAGCACTAGTAACCCATATCCCCCTTTACAACTGCATTAATTGGGAACCCACAAACCCTCCATACAACCTGACTGAGTATTTATGTTTTGCATTATGAAACACTCTCATATTTTTATATTTCTTGATTTTATGACTTAGACTTGAACTATAATATATTTTTCATCTATTTCATGACTCAACCATTTATGTCCTAGAGTCATTTGACTGTGATGGATACACTATTTCTTGAGCTCATACCACAAAGTATCAACTTACTTC
Organism: Taxus chinensis; assembly: GCA_019776745.2. Classification (NCBI taxonomy): domain Eukaryota; kingdom Viridiplantae; phylum Streptophyta; class Pinopsida; order Cupressales; family Taxaceae; genus Taxus; species Taxus chinensis. The sequence continues at coordinate 325,458,128 of CM034156.1, read as the reverse complement.
ATCATCTCTAGCAAAGGAAATACTTCACATTTCAAAGAAACAATACACACATGTATCCATTTTTGAGATCTTACTACACACATTCATGGCTAAGAACCCTCATTTGCATACATTCAATTTAAAGTCAACCAAGTATACCTTTATTCTTAAAGCACCTAAACTTGTCTCAATATGACCTAAAAACTTCACTTCTGAGTCAAGGAGACCTTTTAAAACATCTCACTCTTCACTATACCTTCTTGTTATCATGTATCAAACTTACAATGTGATTACATTACTAGTTGTAAGAATTTATCCTTATTTCTCTTCTCCACTATGTCCTCACTAGATATTATCGCTACCTTAAGAAGAAATTACTTCTAACATTTGATATAAAAACTTACATAGAGGAAAATTACTAGATTTGGGTACCCATTTTCCCATTTTGTCTTTTCCTTCAAGCTTGTTACACGTCTGTGAATAAATACTACCCAATTTGTAATATACACATTGTAACTAGGTCACCCAATCTATCACAAGAAATTGATAAAGAGAACATCTCTAAAGGTAAATGAATCACTCTAATTTATTTAAAATTCTCTTCACAAACACAAAAAAGGTTTTCTTATAAGTTTTAGTTAATTATCCTAATTCATTTTCAAGAAAAACATTTTTTACCCTTCAAAGCCCTGGTTTGAAGGTTTGGATCTCTGTACAAGCCCCAAAGGTCATAATTTAATATTTCTTAATGAATTTCCTACATTTTCAACTCCGAGGCCACCAAAATGTCTGTAACATTTGGTATAAGTATTCCATTGAAAAATTCCTCCTTGAGAAACTCTTCACAACCTTTGCAACCTTATTTATGATTCAAAAGTTCCATGTATAGGCTTCACTTTACCTATACCATATGAAACTCATACCTTAATAGCTTCTCATTCAAACTCGATTCATCTTTTGAAACTTTTACACTTTGAACTACTATCATTGATTAATGAAAAGATGTATCTCACCATATTTGACCTTGGAAACATGATACACATTTCATAGCGGATTGTGACAATATATTGACCTTTGGAAAGCACTAGACCTCTTTTCACTTATTTCATTGTACTTAAAAAGGTTACATATACTTCAATTCTGATTCTAGACACTTTTGAACCTTACAATACTTGGGTAAATAAGAGATTGATATATCAAAGAGTCTTGAATTCATATTCTCTCAAGATATCATCCTTAAGAACATATTACATGTATTTATAAACTAGACTTTATAATAGACTCATAACCAAGAAGCTAACTAAGCTCACTTAGAAAGATTCCTTCACCATTAATGAATCACAATATGATAAATATTGATTCAATAATATCCTTCGACACACATAACCATGACATATATTATCCTATTAGTGTTTACATTCAATGATAACTTATACTCTTCAAGATAACAAAAGATTTGACTAATCATGATTAGAGAAATTGATAACTCTTCACACTTAGGGGAGATCATAACTATACCTTGCATAATTTAGGCTTCAAGAAACTTCAATCATTCACCTTTGATAACCATAAAATCATAGAATGATGATACAAACTCAAAATCCTCTTGACCATGACCATATCATTTTCACCATTTGAACAATCAAGAAAGAAAACAAGACACCCTTGAAGCAATACGTACATACCTTGACACCTTTAAAGGAGACATTCATCATCCTAGACATCCCCCTATTTTAAATGCTTCATATGATCCAATATACCTATAAGAATCCCTAGTAGAGATATGGTACATCTTGATTAATCTAGAAGAGATACCTAAAGAGGTCCCAAAAACCTTAGATACTTGTACCTTACTTCCATTCATTTGTTTCTGATTTGAGTTCTGAGACATGACCCAAATTATGTCAACATTTTCTCTTTTGGAACATCATTATCCCTTATAGCTTCACATTATATGTTTTTCATCCTATCATGCATTATTTGACCTTGAAAACTCCCTTCTTTCCTTGTAAGACTGCAACAATCCCTAGAATTATGTCTAAACTTGTTACAATTGAAACACACAACTCATCTTCTTCCCTTGTAATCACCATTACTCCAATTCTGATTTGAAGATTCAAATAGGAAATACTTTACAACATGACCTATTTTATGATAGTTGTAACATACCACACTCTTTGTTTTCACACTCCTATTGTTCCTCTAAGTATGATCATCTCTACCAGACCTCTTACACTCATTATCCCTATTACTAAAACCATTACATGAGAAATAGTAACCATTGAATGCTCTTTCATACCTTGAGGCATTAGGTTTCCTAATGGTATTTGGGTTCATTTTTTCTTTAGTGAATATCTCCTTCTTTTCATCCTTATTACTTGAAAAATATCACCTTGTATCTTCTCCTTGCCTTTTAAGTCATCACTAAACCCAAAACTTGCTCTGTCACATGTCGATCTATTTTTTCAAGAAGATCATCAAGATATTTGGCACTTTTCTCAAATTTATGAAAGGCCATTATCTTCTTACCAGCATATAGAAACTCTTCCCTAAAAAACTTTATATCCTCTTCATATTTAGTGCATATTTTCTCTTTATCTTGCAAAATTACAACTAGGTACTTAACCTTTTCTTCAAGTATCCTGGCTGACTCATTAAGCTTGCATGATTCATACCAATGCTTTTCTTCAACATCATGAATCTTATCTTCATACTCTTTTACATGAGAACTCAACTTATTTTTCTTCTTCTCAACATGCCTTATCTCTTTTTTTAAACACTACATATCATCTTCTTCTTCCTCAGAGTCTCTACAATAACATGATATGAAATCCCCTAATAATGAAGAACCATCACTGGTAGATCTCATAACATATTTAGCCATGAATATTACCTCATTTCCAAAATATTCATAATCATATTTAGACTCAGAATTTGAAACACCACTACTAGCATCATACAAGAAATCCTCTTATTTTGTATAAAAACTCATTTTATTATCATAAAACTTCCTAAAAATCTTCTTGCCTTTTACATACTTTTGATACTTCTTATCATGATCTTCATCATGCTCATGTTCATAATGATCTTCCTTCTTATGCTTATGAGGACAATTGATAGCAAAATTTCCTAATTTACCACAATCAAAACATTGCATTGATATTCAAGAGAATAGGAAAAAGACCCTCTCATTGGTGGATATTGAAGAACTTAAAAAAAATCTTTTCTTTTGAAGGAGAAAAATCCTCGAGCATGTATGGATTTCACTTTTTTTTTTCCCAAATCCATTGGGAAATATGTAAAAATTATCTACTTAATGCAACAAATGAATTATTTTGTACTAGAAAATTTCTAAAGGAGGTGAAAAATAACTTTATAGTCCTAATTCCTAAAAAATATAGTGCAAAGGACTTCAAGGAATTCCAACCAATAAGTCTTTCAAATACTATTTACAAAATACTCACAAATACTATTGCATATATAATGCAACCTTTTCTCAAAAATATTATCTCATGGAAGGAAGGTGACTTCATTCAAGGAAGGAAAATTCAGGATGGAATAGTAGTAGTTCTTGAAACTATTCATTTCATGGATAAATGAAAACAAGAAAACATGTCTATCAAGCTGGCTATGAATAAGGATTTTTACAGGGTCTCATGGGAGTTCTTAGACAAAATTCTGGAGAAAATTGGCTTCAACTCCCACTTAAAATTAATTAGATAGTGCATTTATACCCCCACATTCTCAATTATTATAAATGGCACCTCTATAGGATTCTTTGGTAGCACTTGAGGAATAAGGAAAGGAAATCCCATATCCCTTATTCTTTTTATCATTATGGCAGATATTCTTAGTAGAGAATTAAGAATTTACATAGAAGTAGGTTATATACATGGTTTTAATCCCTCATTAAAGAAACTCTCAGTCTCTCACCAATAATTTGCTAATGAATCTATCCCCCTCTCCATATATTTAGTTAAGGAAGATAAGTGATTCAAATTATTATTGAATTTCTATGAGGAATAATTAGGGAAGATCATCAACTATGGAAAAAAGTTTATTTTTTTTCATCAATACTCCTGAATATTGGAAGCGTAAAATTGCTAAAATATTGAGATGCGTCATTAAAAATTTCCCATCCACCTACTTGGGGATGCCAATGTTCAAAGGCAGTCTCTCAATCTCAGTTTGGAATCCTCTTTTGGATAGATTTCCATCTAAACTGGTGGGGTGGAAAGGAGTTGTGCTAACTAGTGATGCCAAAGTCATTTTGATTAAAAGAACTCTTTAGAGTATACCTATTTACCTTGTTTAACTTTTAAGAATTCCCATTTTTTTTTTGAATTAATTGAAATGATTCAAAAAAGGTTCTTATGGGCTGGGGTAGAGAATCTTAACATAATTAATTTGGTTGCGTGGGACAAAGTTTGTAAGCCTAAATCACACAGGGGATTAGGTATAAAAAATATTAGGTAAATGAACACAACCCTTATGGCCAAAATTAGTTGGAGATTACTCAAAGAAGACTTAACCTGGTGCAACATCATAAAAAACAAATACTTGCATGAAGACCTCATTAAATATTTTAGTTCTTCTATGGATCTTCCATTAGGATACCATTTTGGAAACTCTCTCACTAAAAGCATAGATATCATTTCAAGTGGTGTTAGAAGGGAATTTGGGAATGACAGTAAAATCAAATTTTGGGAGGATAGATGGAACTTAGATCTTGATCAACAACAGAGGGTAAATATTTAGAATTAGATAAATCAAATAAGACTGAAGTATGGAAAGAGGATAAACGAATATCTTGAATGCATTAATGGTAAATCCACTTGGAGAAGATTATCCCTTGAGGAAAGAAATGACATGGAAAGAGATAATCTAACACTAATTTGAAAAAATATTGCAAGAATTTATATCCATAACAAAATTTTTGAGGATGAATTAATTTGACATGACTCAAGTGATGGTAATTATAACATCCTATCAAGATATAATAGTTAGAATCAACCGCATAACTCCCACAGTTTTTGGAAAAACGTGTTGAACAAAGAAATGATTCCCAAAGTCCACTTATTTTGGTGGCTCAATGTCCAAAACAAGATCCTCATTCTCAACAATTTAAGAAAGAAATTATATATTATCATCAACTGATGCATCCTTACAAAGAAGCAGAAGAAATTGTTGATCACCTATTCATTCATTGAAAATTTACTTTCTCGCTATGCGGACCCATCCTAGAAAAAAATGGTTTGAAATGCATCCTCCCTCAATCAGTGAGTGAACTAAAGGACAACTGGTACTATAAAAAATGCCCCAGTCAGAATCCTATGGGACTTCACCCTACCACACATGATGTGGGATATATGTAAAGAAAGGAACACAAGAATTTTGAAGAGAAAGTGTTACAGGTTGGCATATTTTTCAAACATCTGATCCTTTTGATAACCAAGAACTTAAAATCCTCCATCAAAATCAACAAAGGAATTCTGAAGGATTTGGACATCAAGTTCCTTAGTAAATGTAGCTTCCATCTTGCCTATGATCTTAAACATAAAAGTACTAAGCTCGAAAGGAGCAATATATTTTGGATCCAGCCTCGAGAAGGATGGTATAAGATAAATTTAATTGGTAGGGAAAAGGGAAACCATGGAAGATCTAGGGGAGGAGACATTAGGAATTATAATGGATATCTTATAGTAACTTACTCTGGGCACATGAGGACACAAACCAATCATTATGCTTTAGGATTTAACTACTTTATGGGGAATCCAACTTATTAAATCCTTGAACAACAAAAATATATGGGTTGAAGGGGATTCCATGAAAAAATTTAAGTGCCTTCAAAGTAAGTCCCTATCAAGTTGGACCATAAAAAAAATCATTGAGGAAGTTATTATCACATCAAGGACTTTCTCAAATTATGAAATTTCCAACAATTTCAGAGAAGGCAACAAGGTGGCTGACTTGTGTGCTAACATTGGTGTGATTTATGAGACTCTTGAACAATGGATTGGGAATGATAGTACACCTCCTGAGATATTAAAATCCACTACCTATGAAAGAAGAAAAGTGAAAAATTGATGCTTTTCCTATTTTAGATCTCAACCTGTCTGCTTGCTGTCCTTTTCCTGGTTTTGTTCTGGCTTTTTTATTATTTTGTGCTAGTTTATGTTCCTTCTCTAGATGTTTTTTTATGTTTGGTATTATTTTGATTCCTGGTATCTTTATGGAAATATATGTATAGAAGATCATTGTTGTAATAGGGTAGGGACGGTACCAAAACCCTCCTTTTACCAAATATCAAAAGACAATTATAAGGAAGATTACTTTTGTATTTCCCAGAGCGACCCTTAAATCTTCTAGAAAAAATTACAAATAATTCTTCATCTTCAAACTCAGGAACATCATCAACCTCCTTGGTATTTTTATCCTTGGTCGTCAATTTAGATCTGAAAGCAACCTCTTTCTTAGCTAGTTTGGAATCAACAATTCTCATTTCATATGCAGTCAAAGTCCCATGTAACTCATCTATCTTCAAGGTATTCAAATCCTTGGATTCTTCAATAGAAGATACTTTGGAATCAAACCTAGGAGTTAAGGATCTCAAGACCTTTTGGACTAAAACTTATTATTTCACATCTTCTCTTAGACCTTTGATGGTGTTGACAATCTTATCAACCCTAAATAAATATGAAGAAATAAACTCATCATCACTCATCTTAATACCCTCAAAATTATTTCTAAAAGTTTGAAAATTAGCTATCTTTACCTTTGTTTCTCCTTCATACAGAGACCTAAATTTATCCCATGTTTCTTTTTCTGACTTGTAATGCATTACCTTTACCATCTTAGATTATCCTAGACCACATAAGATAACATTCAAAGCCTTTGGATTGTCACTACATGCCTTCTTGTCCACATCACTAGTTGGGGGAGCAGAAGGAACAATATAACCATCTTCTATAACTTTGCACATATCAAACCCTAGGGACATGATATGATTCTTCATCCTTAAACTCCCAAAATCAGAATTCACACCATCAAACAATGGTGCCTTACTGATATAAAATCCATTCCGCTGATTCATAATTTTTGTGCTTCAAAGGATATCCTTTTAAGTTATAAAACTTATCCAAAATGACCTACTCTGATACCAATTACTAGAAGCACAACGGACTAAGAAGTGGATGAATTAGTCCTTATAACTTAAAGTAGTTTAATATTTTCTTATTTAATTCAAAATGAGTTAATATTTGATTTATGTGTTCACAACGTCAAAAACCATACATTCACAAAACCATGAAGAAGAGAGAGAACACCATTACACAATATATAAGTGTGAAACCTTTAAGGGTAATAAAATCCACTAATTTTTTTTATGATATTACACACAACAAATACTCAAGTGAATATTACACATCACAAGGGATTTATTTAGTGAGGTACCAAGCCCATAAGGAGCACCAACCCCTAAACCCTTGTTGATATTAATCACAACAAGATACTTACATGAATATGACTCATCAAAAAATATTTTTATACGAATATCTCTCATAAATTTATGTAACATCTCAATTGATGGTTAGAACAAAATTCAGTTTCAAACCCTTGCTCAAACCCTCATTCACTTAGCTCACTATATCTCTCACTTTCTTCACTTATTTTGGATTCAAACACTTGAATACACTCTTCCAAACATTCTTAAACCTATCATACACACTATCTTCTCTCAAATCATGCTCATATATCTAGTACACTCTCTCTCTCGGGTCACACTTTTCCCTCTTAAAGAACTAGTTCAAATTGGAACTTAAACACCACTTTTAGATCACTCTCTTGATTAAAAATTACACAAGGTTGGTTTACATACTTTGGTTTGACTAATGAAACTTAAAAAATACCTAACCCAATCATTAAAAAATTCACATATGACCCATATAGGTCCTCCATGCCCAAAACCAATTACCATGCACCAAACAAGCTCAAAACCCCATCATTAGGGTAAGATAAAACAAATAACACAAAAAAATGATTAGTAAAGCACACAAATTAATAATTTTTTTTAATATATAATAAAATAATCATCTATGGTATTTAATTACCTTATAAGAATTAAAACATTCATAACAAAACTCAAAAGGATCGTATCCTTCACAAAACAATTTTTTCTAGCACCCCGTCTTCACCTTTGGGCATCAAGATAACTAAGGAACAACTAAAATATGACATATAACCACTATATATAATCCTAAATACCTTTATAAAACATCCATGCAAGTTAGGGCTCTTGAAACATCCATGTGTTCAAACCACAACTTTCCTCTTCTCCAAATCAAGCTGCATAGAAAGCGGTTTTACTAACTTAGATAGTTTGCATTATTTATGTCACTTTCAAGACCTCCAAATTCCTTCAATCAGAACAATGTTCATCCCTCTTCACTCTCCAACTGATATAAGTCATCAAATAATCCATCTCTACCTCGATCAACTCAATCTTTCATCTTGGGAAAATATGTCCTAAAAATCAACATACCTTCTTCCTCATAAAATTACCTAAAAAACCCATCAAATCTCATCATCAAGAGAAAAAAATTGTACCACTGGAAATCCCTATGAATCTTATTTCCAGAACATATTATAACTCTAAAAATTATCAGAGATATTTGTACAACAAAATCACAAGTTGATGATAAAATTTTCAATATTATTAATTCAATACAACACTCATATACAGAAGTTAAAATTTCTATATTTGAGGAAGTTTATTTAAAAAATAATTCAAGAATAATCTTCCCATTCCTATATTAGTGAGTTGGTTTATTAACCAAATCTTATGTACAAAAATATATGAAATAATTATATAACCGTAGCTATTCTTTGACTATACAGTAACTAATTACCATGTAGCACTATGTATTTCCTAACATTCCCTGCCTTAGTGTGGACATGGGAGAAAAATAATCACATTTCCTTCATGGATTTCCACTCGTGCGTGCTCATGATTTGGATGGTTTTTTAGGACAACCAATAACCTAAAAAAATACGGTTTTCCAAGGATAGCCAAAAACCTACAAGGATGGTTTTACAGGACAACTAACAACCTAAAACATACAGATGGTTTTATAGGACAACCAACAACCCAAAACATACAGATGGTTTTACAGGGCAACCAAAAACCTAAATATCATGATGTTGCTTTTACTTGTTCTTTCATCTGTCCACTATGTTTTTACTTCAGGGAATTATGTAGGAAATATAGCTCACTGAATACAAATCTAAATAGGAATGATCTTCAAGAATATTGCAAAAATAACATGAAACTCGAAACAGGAACACAATGTAAAATAGTTACTATGAAAATGAAACACACAACTAAAAGAAAACTAACACAACAAAATGCCACCACATCTTTGTGTGGCCTCATCGTTGGTGACTAGTCGTTGATCAACCTCGAGATTCCGTTGCCTCCGTCCTCTAATGTACGTGCTGCTAACTCAGCAGGATGTGAACATAAAGAACATTTGTTTCCACATTGATATTATTCTTTTCTTCCCTCCTACAATGTGAAACACTTTATTTTTCCAAACATTAAGTAACACAGAAAATATGTCCGCAAGGATTTTTTTTATATTTACAAATTTTGACAATGAATCGTGACACTTTTTAAGAACTTTTGACTTTAACAATAAAATTATTGACACAAACAACTACATACATCCACTTATACTTTAGTACTGACCATCTTATTATGAATTAATATCAAGAGCCAAATAAATTACAATAATATTTTTCAAACTATCGACTTGAGAATTCCAATGACGACTATCATGACACCTAGAGTTTACACCATTAAATAAACATATATCCAATGCATTTTTATGTTTTAAACTCTCCACGACTCCTTTGATTGGACTACTGAAAATAATAGACTAAAAAAAGAATCCACAGACCTATAATGGAGTAATAAGAATAATTTAAATAAATGTTGGAAATACATAACAATGACATTTGACTATTACAAAAGATGACACATTGTAGACTTAAAAAACTAATGAATAAAGGAAATTACTTGTTTTTGATATTTTCCAACTGTGGGGAGATCATTAACCATGGCCTCAAAATGACTCGAGAACTCCGATGAAATTTTTTTAAAGACTTCGATGCTTTGATATGACTCTTCAATTTTGTAATATTTATGATGGAGGCTTTTCCCCTTCTACCATTGGAAATTTACATGTTTGATAGGTCTATATTTACAACTAATCGCATCAATATCCCAATAATACAAACACATGAGCAGTACACATAGTCCAATACAATGAGACGCATTTACAATTTGAGCATTATGCGAATCTTGAAAAGACATGGAATCTTTTTATCAAATCTGAAGTGGTAAATTTAAATATGAGACCAAACCAATAATAACGTAAATCGATTGTGTTAAGAGTGGCCGAGATAAACAAAACAAAGCACCGTGGATGTTAACTCTAAACATCCACATTTGTATATTGAATGGAAAAGAAGCCAATACAAATGTGATCAGAAAAATGCAAAAATTCCTCCAACCTCATTTTCCATTATCAATCCTTAAAGCGTTAACTCTTCTGCACAAGACGTGTCTTGAGAATAGAGAGATTCGATTTCAGTCCTCCCCTTTGAAAATTAGATTTGAGACACCCGCGTAGAAATGGACAGGAATGAAGTTAACATGGAGATAAAGATCCCAAAGAATACTTGATCTTGACAATTTTTTTTCACAACCCGACTCTTACAAGATATTCCTTGGATATAAAAAAATCCTCCTTAAACACATACAAAAAATCACAAAGAAAAAAATCAAAGATTAAAACAATAATCTAATGCAAATACCCTACTGAATTTTACTCTTCCTCACGAATGGGGGCAATTACAAGGATCATGACGCTGCCCCTATAAAAATTTTCATTCTCCCATTTTGATTTGATGTTGCTCTGGTACCAAATGAAAATTATCAGAGAGATTTTCATGACAAAATCACGGGTTAATGATAAAATTTCTATATTATTAATTCAATGCAACACTCATATATAGGAGTTACAATTCTATATTTGAGGAATTTTCTCTAATGACTTGTCCTAGAATAGTTGCCCCGTTCCTATATTAGTGAGTTGCTTTATTAACCAAATCTCGCGTCCAACAATATATGAAATAATTATATAACTGTAAGTATTCTTTGACTATATGGTAACAAATTACCATGGAGAATTATATATTTCCTAATAAACTCCTTCCCAATCCAAGTGGAAGGCCTTCAACCAAGATAATCTTGGAAAACTTCCTAAAACTTCCCTTTGAATAGTCTTCAAAAATAGGGCACACTTTTCCATTTAGAAGCATCATCATGACAAAAAGCACCATGGAATTCTATAAAAAAAATTCCATTTTAAAAACATTGACCATTTATTTTGTAACTCCTTTGGAGAACCTTGTCCCAAACTGAATTTCTTCAGAAAAAATCTTGTTTGAGGGGGTTCCACTCATCACTAAACACTATACCATATCTTTCTATAAACCTGGAGGAGTCCTATATATCATAAAATCATCATACTTGCACTATCGATCCATTCTGGGAACTTATAAGCATTACCTCTTCTATCACTTTTGAGCTAGGGTTTCAAACACACAAAAAACAATTTAACTTCTTAATATCCATTCAAAAAAATGTGACGATGAAATTACCTAATTATTTTTGTGAAACCATCATGACTCAATTTATAAAAATACTTAAAGGCCAAAAGGTCTTTGATAACTACTAAAAGTCTCTAGCAAAGCTAAATAGCTAGACTAACACCACATAGTATATTAACAAAGCTAGGAATTAACAATAATAACATCAATGATTAAATCTTAATAGAACACTTAAAATTACTAACATGATTATCAATCAATCTTAGCTAAAGCATGCCTCCTTATATGAATTTCTAACTAACATAGACCTAAATAGATTAGGAGAAATCAAATTATGGTTTGTTGCTACTTAACAAATGGTGATAGGATCTCTCCAACAATGGCTACAAGGCCATATTGGATATTCCTCTACTAACCAACATGAAGATTAGAGTAAAATATATAGCAAGCTATTCGAAGGAGGAAGTTGGGATCTTAATCATATTTATTATATGATATGCAATTCAAAGCGTGGTGTAAATTTTAAAGGTATGTGGTTAGTCATTTTTATGGTTTTTTCTTTAAGAAAAATTTACATTTTGGTGTATGTAGGACTAAAAGGAAAAAGTAGATTAAGGTTTGTTCATCCTTATTAAGGATTAGTAATCATGATTAGTGAATTAACAAGTGATTAGGATGTGAGGAGCCTTAATCAACCACTTAGGGTCAATTAGGAGGCTAGGATAGGATTTTGAAGCCTTTCGAAATGTCTTGGAGGGAAATGGGGTGATTTTGAATGGTTGGAAGAGGGGTTTATTGACCAAAACAAGGGTTAAATAGTATTAATTAGCTAATAATTGCTAATTGTGTGTTTAGAAGAGGATTTTGACTTACGATGTGTCATAAATTGGCATCCTAAATGTAAATAAGGATAGGTAATCAACAAAGCATTGTTAATTGAATAAAATGGTAACAAATGTTACTTAATTAGCAGAAATCACTAATTCTAATGGAAATGGTAAAAATGTGAGTGATTAGTGTGCTTTTGGCAATAAAATTGCAAAAGCGGAATTTAGGTGTCTATATTTGTTCCTGTTGGAGGTGAAGTAAGTGACGTCACTTCAAACATAGTAGACACGCATAAACAAGTAAATTTTTGAATAAAAAATAGTAGAATGATGGATTCCCCCTCAAGTGTCGATGGGGTGATAGAAGAAGTCAACCGACGATAAAAAATATGACTGAAATGGATAGAAGAAATAGGATAGGAATAAACATGATTTTTTATTGCCCCAGGTGTTTTGAAAGAAAAATTAATAGTGATAAGAAGTGATAGTGGAGAATGTAGGAATATATATTTGCATAAAATCTTTAATAAACAAATTTGTTTCATCATGTTGCCCATATGATCTACATCATTGACCCTTATTAAAATAAACAAAAGTGTAAAATAACATGAAAATATATATTACTAACATTTGTTCATTGCTAAAATACGTAACTCCATGCAACATACATAATGCAATATAATACAAGAAAGTAAACCAGATAACCTAATAGTGAAACAAGTACAATCATACGTACTCAAACAAACAACGTTCAAGACAGTTGCACCAATGTTTTTGTTATCAAGCTTCAGTTCCTAAATTTTTGTGTTGTAATGACAAGGGTTAAAAATGGTGCCCCAAGCAAGGATACATATAAAGAAAATAACATAGGACACAAGTAGTCCCATGGAAAGAAATCATGCACTATGACATAGTCTCTGACAACTCACTATTGCATGGGAGTACTGCCATAGTAAGTAAGCCAACTTTGTTAATGCTGATCCACAATTTGTTTGAGATAAGAATAAACAAGAAATTAAGAAATATGTTTTTATAGGACAAATTTTGATGTTAGAGGGAAATGTATTTGATACAAGCTTCAGCTGCAGGCATGCCATTTACCAATTTTTGAATTTTTTGCAAATTGTTTTTGGATTTTTGTGAATTTTGACCAATGGTTTGGATTTTTTAATGATTTTACCAATGTTTTGGATTTTCAAAAGTTATATAAATGTTTTTTACAATTTTCGAGAAGTTTTCCAAAGCTATGTGTAAGAAAACCAAGAAGCGTGGATGCCCCTAGTGTTAGATCAGATGTACAAGGGAAGAATGCCACACATATGCGCAAGAAGGTGAAGATGCAAAGTTTCCCCCAGCGTTAGATGGGAATATACAAAAGAAAAGTATTAACACACAAAATTTGGATCAGGGCCAAGAGAGATAGGTTTAATCATGATGATGAATGCAAGTCAATGAAGAGTTAGGAAGGAGCAAGCATGCCCCCAACGTAACCTGGCCAAGAAGTACATGATACAAAGAAGTAGAAGATTGTTTTATTGAAAGGAGACAAAGGTTCCCGTAAACATGGAAAAAAGGAAATCTTATACACATGGATATTCTAAATGAAGTAGAAGAACAACATGAATGTTTTGAATGTTGCTTAGAAGCCTCGTGATGGAGAAGTGATTGTTAAAAAATAAACATCGTGAGACAAGATACAGACTAAAGCAAAAGTATGAACAAGGTCCAAAAAAAGACACTTGGTAACATACTAATCCTATTCAATCATAGAGAGCTAGTGTGTGCACGTAGAAATTTATTACCACTTGAAGGGAAGATTTGATAGATGATAAGTGAAGACACCCTAAACTATGTATTAGAATAATTTATTTTCAAAGCTAATTTTTGAATGGATTGTGGAAGGAGAGCCGTACATTGCTTCGCTACCAGCCATACATCCATATCCATAACAGAGATGTATTTGATTCTAATCGCAACATTGCTCTACTGTCAGTCAGGAGTCCACATCCTTGATAGAGATTATTGGAAATACCCAAAGAGAGAATTATATATCAATTTGGTTTTGCTTTTTTATTGATTCTTTTTCTTTCTGAAAACTTATTTCAGCTCTTTTATTTGACAAGGGGTTAAGAACCACATATGGCTTGATAGAAGGAGGCGGAAGTGATTGTGATGACGACATTAGCTAGTGTCAACAAATATATCCAAAATTTCTTCGCAACAAGTTTATTAGATGTTGATTGTGATAGGATTTCTAAGAGGTTAGTCGTTATTTAATTTACCAAGGTGATGAAAGACCAATGTCAAATGGATGCCGTAGAGATAAATGTCACAAAATGCGTGTGGATAGACTAACCAAAATATCATCGAAGGGATAAAAATGGAAGATGACTTTGTTATCAGCCAATTTTGACTTCGCAAAATTGTTAAAAAATAATTAAAAATTAGAAATTTTTTAAAAGTGTTAATTTGCGTGGTTAATTGGACTCTTTGTGATCGTCTTATTTTTGTGATCGTTTCGGTCTTCGTTTCGTGATTTTCAGGTGAGAACTCTTCCTGCTAGGCTTTAAAACGCGTTAAAATACATTAAAATAAATAATTAATTAATTGCTCCTTGTTTGATTAAATTAATTTAAAAAAAATCACTTAAGGAGTATTTAATTTAATAAATATAAATTAAAGTTCATTCGACAAGTTTTAGTGTCGGGGAAGTAAGCTTTCGTTTGCAACTTTCGGGAAGCCAAACTGGCTTCCCAAACCTGGATTTCCACTTTCCAGGAAATTTCCTTCAAATTTCCCGCACGTGGGTTTTCCTCTGCCAATTGCCAAATCATGGATTGGCAAACGGGCATAAAATTCCCCAATTTCCCACATGGGGAAATTGGATGGGGATTGCCAACCCATTTTTCCATTCCCGTTGGCAATTTCCCGTTACTTTTCCCATTTCCCCTGGCACTTAAGCCACTACCCAGGAAGAGAGGAAGTTAGATTAATATCCATAACTTCCTCCATCAAACCCGTTGAAAAAGTCGTGCAAAGCTTTCAATTGCTTCTTTCTTCAAGAAGACATAATATTTTGTCAGCCTTATGCAAGGGAAACTAATGCCATTGTGAAGAAGAAATACAAGAAAGTTTTGGTTTTGTTTCCAACAGCTCCACGCATTGCATTATGAAGAAGAAAATAACAGTAAAGAAAAGAGGACAGTAATCTCCCACGCAAGGAGAAGGGAGAAACACACGTGGAGGAGAACAATCATACCAAAAGCCATGAAGCCTGCAGGAAAACTAACAAAAAAGATAGAAATCTCTCATGCATGCATAAGAGGTTTACAAAGCTCCAAACTTTCCCATGCAGGAGGTGCAAGTGAACAGCCCAAAGGAAAATTTTCCACGCATGGAGAATGGAGAACAATTTTCAATATAAAAAAGGGGAATAGTTTTTAATTGATAAAAACACAGCCCACAGAAGACAAGAAAACCACGCATTATTTTTGGAGGAGACCACCAGCCAGCAAATAGAAAATCACGCATGCCAAGAACAATTTAAAAAAAAAAAAGAGACCCGACCGAACGATGGGCAAGTATGTTTGAAAAATTGAATTGTTTTTGTGACTTGTTATATTCTGCATTTTCATCAGCCTTCAGAAAGAATGCGCAATGCATATGGATGAATCTAGGCCTTGATCAAACTTACAGTTTAATTGCTAAAAGCTACAACAAATGAAGGTCACAAATAGTAAACATAATGTAGCTGTAGGCTTATCCTTATTCTGAACTCAGATCCATGGCAGCCGCAGGAAACAAATATTCAAATAGAAAATCACGCATGCCAAGAACAATTTAAAAAAAAAATGAGACCCGACTGAACGATGGGCAAGTATGTTTGAAAAATTGAATTGTTTTTGTGACTTGTTATATTCTGCATTTTCATCAGTCTTCAGAAAGAATGCGCAATGCATATGGATGAATCTAGGCCCTGATAAAACTTACAGTTTAATTGCTAAAAGCTACAACAAATGAAGGTCACAAATAGAAAAAATAATGCAGCTGTAGGCTTATCCTTATTCTGAACTCAGATCCATGGCAGCTGCAGGAAACAAATATTCACTGCCGCGTACAATGGATTAGGGTCACGCTATTCAAGGCTTCATAAAATTTTCCTGAATCAGGAGAAGAAGGTTTTTCAACAAGAAAATTAAAGAAAAATAGTTGTCCAGCCGCCCAGCATTGAAGATACCACATGGGAGGAAGAGAACAGTCTTCCACGCACCTGTCCACACAGGCCACGCACAACCAGGGAAAAGACAAATAAAAGCTTCTATTTTTGTCTAAAAGACCACGATGGAGGTGAAAACTAGCTCCCACGCCCATCCAAGAGGGTAAATACCACGCATTGGTCAGAAAGAAAAGTTTTTAAGCAAAGAAAATAAGAAAGAAAAGACAACAGTCTTTAAAATGAGAGAATTGAAATTTCCCACGCCAAAGAAAGGCCACGCAAAAGAAAATGCAACCACAGTTGTGATTAGTTGTTGCAAAATCTTGCAGCTATAGTGGAAGTTATTTCAGCGCCTAGCCCATGGGTTTGATATGGCGGTTATAGATGAAGCTACGAGCTAGTGAAGTAGGCATGTTACCTCCACTTTCATTGGGTGCTGTCAGGTGTGTTCTTGTCGGTATCCACAACAACTTCCTGCAACAGTAATTAGCCAGGCAATAGACATGTTGTAGTATAGTAGAAGCCTTTTTGAGCACTTCCAACAAGCAGGTCGTCCAACTATGTTGTTATCTGCTCAGAATCGAATGCATCCTCAAATTCAGGATTTTCCTTCAAGATATTTGTATCAAAATGAATTAAGTGACAGTGAGAGTGTTACCAGGAGACCTGATGAAGTTTATTACAAATATTCTCTGTTGAGACCTTACTTGTTTTACGATGTAACTCATGGAAGGGAATCTCATAGAGGTGGATCTATTTCATATCAGAATATTCATGAAGCACAATTTTCTTTGCAATTATATGAGCATCTTCAACGGGTCGTAATCATGGCAACATTAGGTCTTTATCGGTAAAGGTATTTTCTCATCGTTTGGAAGGTACAATTGTGCTTATTATGGTAAAGCCAAAACATTCTTACTACAAGTGTTATATAATAAGGAAGAACCGTGAGCATTGTGGTAAAACCATTCTTTTCAAAAATGTTTGGTTAAGCTCGGTATTCAAGTGAGTTGAGCCAGAGAAGAAATCAGGGAGTTTGGTTCTGGAAAGAAGGTAAGACGACATGAAGGGCATGGATCACCAAGGGATTTTGAATTCAAGTTGAAAATTCATGAGCTCACAATCAAGCTAGGAGCGATACGATTGAGGGCTCATTCGTGAGTTGAGTCGTCTAAACACCTAAGTGAAGAAGGAGCACATCTCGAGAATTTCTCATTCCGGTCATCATTCATCTTTGCATGATTGCCCTAATTCTTCAGGCCTAATCAACAACTCAACACTATAATTCAGAGCATTAGTTCATGCGCAAGCACTTGTAATCAATATCACACAATTTCTAGAGGTGGAACTCGTTGATGAAGTACCTCAAAATATACCAGCCCAACTTGTGGAAGTAGTCACAACTTCACAACCAAAAGTTGATGATCCGGTTCTTTCCCTGCCTACATTTGAAGAATCATCACAAATGGAGAAAATGGCGACAACATCTTTCTCACAACAAGAAGATCCAATTTCAGCAACACCCGAAGGTGATCCCCTTTAGCATGATGAAGATCAATTCCCAATGAACACGAGAACCATGTATAATGAGGTACTTGGAGAGGTTCCCACCTGGCTACATGATACCCTGAAGAATTGAAAGAGGGTCATCAAGCCAATAGTGATAAACTTGGAAGTGATTGTGTAAATGTTAGAATCCATCACTCCAAAAAAGACCAAATATTACACTAAGGTGTGTGTCAACGAATTCATAAATCACTTCGATGATTTTTCAACACCACTCATTCACAATGGGGCAAAGGAGATGGATTTCCAAGACTCTGAAGTCTCATGAATTCTGCTCGAGAGATCAACACTTTGGGATGGTGACAAAGACAAAGGACATAACTCCAGGAAGTGAATTACACTTTTGGATCTTGGAGATCTTCTCAACGGCGAAAGACCAGAAGTTGGATTCTGATAAACCAAGGTGGCACAACGACTACGGTCTCATGACAAATGAATAATTCACCATGGAAAGGTACTCGGAGCATGTGGAGAATTGTGAATGTGAATACGAATGAAGAAAAATTTTCTCACACCAGGATATTGCTCACATAGAGGGGTGGATGAATTGCTCAAGTTTCAAGCTCAACACTCTTGTCATTTGGTGGATTACAGAGCACAGTCAATGAGTTCATTCCCATACGATCGGGATAGGTGGACTCTTGGCCCAATGGATAAGGCACTGATCCTAGGTGTCTTGATCTGGGTGGCACATTGTTGACTAGGATGTCTACGTGTACATACAAGTCATTTAAGTGGGGTCCACATGTACCCAATTCTTTTATTTATGTATTTTTCCTTAAATGACCCTTTAACTTAAGTGGTTTCTATTTTTAGTCACTTTTTAAAAGTTGGTTGAAAAATTCAAAGTCACTTAAGTGCCCTATTTAATGTGCATTTAAAACCCTAACTACTTTGTAACCAACTTTTGGGTTATAAAAGGAAGTGAGGGGCTCATTTGTAAAGGGTGACTTTGAGGGAGGAGAAGAAAATAATTTTGTGCAAGATTTGTTTCAAGAAGAAACTTTGTGTTCTTTGTGAAAAACATTTTGGAGTTAATAGAATAAGAACTTTGTGTCTCATTCATTGTCTCTTGTAACATTTGGTGTTCTTATGTTCATTAGATGTTAGGTGTTTGAATCTTGCATACAAATATTATCTTTGATCTTATCGTCAACATTAGTAATCAGTTGTTCTAGTTTACAGTGATCAAGCTCTGACTATCTACTTGCTCATGTGTGTCCCTTTTGCATGTTCTTGTTTGGTTAACTCAAACTCCGTTTTATTTGTGTTGGTCATTCAGCTTTCCTCTTCCTGTAATATTAGGCTCTTTTTTTACCTAACTCTTGTATGTTCTTTTAGTTCATTCCATTCCACTCCTTTCCTTCATTTCATTCTATCTCCTTCATTCACTTTTCTTCCATTGATGTTTTAGAACACCCCCACATACAATTTTGAATGTACAGATGTAAATACAGTTTTGGTTTTCAATAAAGGCAGCCTCACCTTCATTGAGGAGGGACTTTGTTCCCACACTGTTGCATGTCATTTGCATGCGTGAAAATCCATATGCTAACAGACTTGTAAAGGGATGGAAAGAAAGGGGAGAAAGAACATCCATGTCTATAAAATGCCTGTTTGCAATGTTTGATCTTTGTACCTTTTATTTTTTTGTACTGTTTTAACGTTTTCTCATTTTTTTTGTATTTTTGTATTTTTTAGATTTCAGGAAATTGGGACCAATCAATATCAATATGTATGATAAGATCCAACAACAATGTTCATGATTTCCTTGATAAGGAAGATTAAGCGTGTTTTCTTATCAAGAGTCATATTATCTCTGATTTTGATGATCATTGTGAGCTCATACTAAACAAATGAATGTGATTTATCTTCAAACATGGATTTTGGATGTTGGAGGGTGAGTTACCTATCCAGAGTTTTATGTAATTTACACTATAATTTATGGTTACGTTGGTGTGCATTCTTGAATTACATTTGATTATGAAATTTATGATTGTTTAAATTATTAAGAGATTTGGAGCTCTTGGAATTTTTGATCTTAACTTGATAAAGAAACTATTTAGGTTTCTTATAAGCTAATACATGACTTGTGTGATCCTGAGAAGTGGGAGAAGAAAGTGGATGTTTAGACATGATGTGATAAATGAAAACATGCTTACCATAATCATTGATATAAGGAAAATGTGATGGTCGCGAAGGGTACAGTCCAAGAGTTGAAGAGGATGGGTTACTAAGAGGTGTCCCATAGACTAAAGATAAAGGAATACTAGGATATGGCCCTAAGATTGAATATGAGGGACTTCCTAGAGGTGTCCCATAGATAGAAGATGATGGGCTACTTAGAAGTGGCCCAAGAATCGAAGATGAAGGAGTTTTAGAATGTGCCCCAAGTATAGAAGAGGATGGGATACTAGGAGGTGTCTCATAGACTGAAGGTGAAGGTCTACTTGGACGTGGCCCTAGAATACAAGGTAATGGGCTACCAAGAGGTGACCCCCAAATAGATGATGAAGGGCTTCTTAGATGTGGCCCACATATAAAAGAATATGATCAGCTACCTGGCGGTGACCCAAGGTGAGATTGTGATTGAGAAATCATGATAGATAAATAATGATTGGGTAATGAGAAGATAGGTCATGGATCAATGTCAGACCCATAAAGTTCATCACGCATTGAAGAATATGAAGATAAAATAATAAGAGGAGGTTCAAGTGTGATGATCCTAGGGTCTTCCTCTATTTCATGATAAAAGGAATCAACCTCCTCCCCACAATACACTAACTTATTGAGGTCTAAAGATATTTCTTGCTCACAACTTTCTAGAGGAATATCTTCATGTACCCCAATAAATTCTCTAACTACTTCTTCATTCTGAAATGAATAGATCAGTGTAGGTTGTTATTCAACCATAAGAGGTTGATTAGCATAAATAGGTCCAATAAGTGTGGAATATTTAGAAGATGCTTAAAGATATAAATAAGGGGAAGGTTTGACCTTATTGTGTCCATAAAGGAATTGGATAGTGTGTGGAACAGATATCTTAGCGCATCATTTCTTGTGAATGGTTTGACATGGATGCAACCGTCAATTTTTAGAAGATTGATGAATATGGAATAAGGTATGATCAAAATGACCCAGGGGATGAAGAGGGATTGGATTCTGATTGATAGAAGAAGATGAATCGAGAGAAAAAGTAGACTTAGATTTGGATGTCTTACGAGTGGAATACGAAGTGGATTTGAAATAACTTGGTATAGGTTTTCCTAGAAGATGACATTATGCGAAATCAATAGGATAATTCATCTAGGTAGTATATTTCAACATAGGGGTTTACTTGGATGATCTATTAGAGGAAATTTGATTTAGAGAGCTCTTCGAAAGAGGAAGGTGTCATTAAGGTGATGGAAAAATGGGGTCCTGCAAAGATAGGGAGGACCATGACTCTAGAGTTAAATTAGAGGAATAGTTTGGATTGGAATCTTCAGAAGACCAAGAGGAACCAGAAGAATCATTTGGATTGGAATCTTCAGAAGACCAAGAGGAATCCGATGAATCAGAATCTTACCACTTACCTTGAGTTGAAGATGGGGGAAGAGGTAAGTGATAAGATTCTCTAACATGAAGAACCAAATGAGGTCTAGTCGTGATAGGCATCCTTTAATGGGAAGGAAGAAACCTAGGTTCCCTATTGTCATACGTATAAGGAGCCATGTGATAGTCATTCATTGTTGCAAAATTCCTAAACCTAGATAACATGATTTTTCCAAAGAGAATCTAAGAAAAATAGGTATCACAATGATACAATTTTGACAAATCAACAAGGTTTAGATAATAATTTGTAGCTATAAATGCCATTTTTTTGGACCAAAATTGGGCAACACAAAGGACATAAAGGAAAATATTTTCCTATGTTCAATTTAATGCAAGAGTTGCTTGATAAGAAATGTTTTTTCTAAGGCTTGAAAATGTGTAGAAGTAGTACAATGAAATTAGGAAAAAACAAAGGTATTGGAACCTAATATTTTATGCTCCTCTTCATGTGATAGAAGGCAAAAAAGACTAGGTTTTCTATAAGATTGTCTTAAAAATTAACCCTAGGATAAACCAAGAAGCGTAATGAAGTGAAATCATCACAAAGAAAGTCAATCAAAATATTTCTGACAAATCCAAAGAATCAAAGCAATATGAACTAAGGACAACAAAAAACAAATAATGACACACCAAAAAGATAACATATAGCAAGAAGTACCTAGGACTCAACAATCAAGTATAAGACTATGACCCAATCATAACAAAGTATACTCCTTACATTTTCCAAGTTAGGTCTAACACTGATAGTGATAACACAATATCACCACTTAGGTCAAGTTTAAAATAAACAAGACCTAAATACTAATAAAATGTTAATGCGATCTTCCAATAAGTTATATTAACACTTGTTTTAGACATTAAAAAAATCTAGGTCTTTGAAAATGGAAGTTATAAATACGAGCTATGTAGCAACACTATTTGGACACGTCAATCAAGATTTGTAAGAAAACCAAAATTTTAGAATCAAAATAATGTTACCACTATGCTAACAACGTAACGAAAACACTCTCAAAAACTTAAGACAATGTTAGCATAAAAAACTAAGCCTAAGTATATCAAGAATTTATTACTTATGAAAACAATGTAACAATACAATATAGAGACTTAGATCAAGTTTCAAAATGGAAAAAAGACATAAGTATCCCAATTGTATGGCTAGAATGTGGGTATTATAACAAATCAATGGAAAACAATGATGATATCAACCTATCTACAATATGAAATCTCGATTATGGGTATCGAGATGATGACTGCCAAGATATAATGATGTACCAACACACTTATAACATTTACATCTAGGTCTCAAGCAAGGAAGAATGTAAATGGGTGCAAAAGTGGTGGACACAATCAATCAATAAAACTATGTAGAAATGTTTTATTTTGTCCCAAATGGGCAACAAGAAATCAAAGGTGTAAAATAAGTGGTGATGAAACAAAATAAGTGTGACTTTGACAAAGTTTCTCCTTATTTTAGGACAAGTGAAATTCTAGGAAAAAGTAACACGTCGTAGGTCTCGTGATGAATATCACGTGGTTTCAATTTTGAGAGACTCTCCCTTGTTTGACAAACAAGGTTTTGAATCTAAAAAGTTGTCACATTGTGAGAGATCTTTGAAACATGATGTCTAAGTCAAATTGGATCCAAGCCATAAGCTTTCTATTGGTTCTCTCTCTAGGTGTCAAAATTACTTCTGTGAGCTCAGTTTGCCAAAAAAGTTGCACTAACTAGTCTTGGAGTATCGTGAATTTACTTTACCCTCTTTAATACAATGAGCAATAAATGCATTTAGTTGTATTTTCACTGGGGTCGCAATGGAGATAAATTTGACTCTAATCTCACCAAGGCATACTAATCAATTGGGTAGTGGAGAACTTTCCCATTTTGTTCACAAGGTTCCCTCTTGCGTGAAATAATTTGGGGTTCCTAGGATAATTCCTCTTATTATCTTAAGGATTATGCCAAAGGAAGTTTCTCCTAGTTAAGCGGATGAGATTTAACTCTTAACCGAACCTGCACATATAATGTTTTGCAAAGTGGTGTACTTTTTTATCTTTTGGATTAGGAAATTTGGTTTAAACAACCATTGGAAACCTACAACACATGTGAATGTTAGAGTTTGGCTTGAAGAAAGTTCTCCTTTCTTTGGAAATCATTAGGTCCTACACACTAATAATTAGTATTTATAAAAAAATATCTACAATATCAGAAAAAGAGGATTAAATGTTGTTTTTGGTTCTCAAGATTGTCCAAGGACGTGAGAGAAGAGCATACACAACAAGCAACCCAACTAGATAACAATGAAAAAATTGTAAATCAAATAACACCATAATGCTTTGTAAATCAAGGTTCATTCCCAATTAATCCAAGTTCTTTTTAGTGAAGAAGTAAAGTTGTTTTTTATTCTCAAGATCACACAAAGTGTAACAAAAGAGCATACAAAATCTTTAGTTTTATCAAATGAAAAGAAAATCAAAGGATCACACAAATGTCATATAAAAATTTTATTCCCTTAAGAACAAAAATGAATAATGAAATTTCCCAATTACTCTAATGTTCAAAAAATAAGGTTTAGAGTTTCTTTTGATTCTCAAGATCACACAAGGTGTAAGATAAGATCATACACAACCCTATCCCAACCTCATACAAAGCATGAAAACAAAATCAATCATCAAACCCTAAGAAAATGTGTTAGAAAATGACTAGTTTTATAAAAAATGAAAAACCTAAATTTTCAGTAACACTAAATCCTAAATTTATGTTATCATTTTTTATTTCACTTCAATACCTTTCCAATGCAAAATAAACAGAGTCGTTTCTAGGTCAAGAGCAAAATTTATGGCCTCCAGAAGATGGGTTATGCACACAATGTAACAGTACGCTCTCTTTTTAACAACAATTCACCCATTTTAATAGAAACACACCCATTTTAACACTAGCGCACCCCTGTTAATGCCAACGTGCCCTTACAAAAAAAACATTGTCAGCTTCATGCAAGCGTGTCCAGAGATGCCAATTGTAATGAAATTACTAGTATAATTCAGATTATGAGCAGCAATATAACACCAAATAACACAATATTTCAGAATAATGATCTCAATATGCAATTGTAATAGCTTCGCCACTTCGAGGGGGCAACCTCCAAACTATATAATAAGACTCAAATGCTCAATTGATAATGAAATACTACCTAAAATCCTCTATATATACTATTCATATGTTATGGTCATCACCAAGGCCAACCTATTAAGCATGAGAAAATATAAATGATATAATAGAATGATATGGTAAGCCACAAGTCAGCTACTCATATCCTAATACAAGAAATAGGTTAAGGGCATAGCATGCCCTTCCCCTTCAAACCAATTTTTTCCTCAACATTTAATAATCTTGGATGTTGCTGCAGAAAACCTTCATCCTCCCAGGTGGCATCTTCTATGCTCAGATTCTTCCACTTGATCAAATATTCCTTAATGTCTCTGGTTCTCAACCTCTTAGTACGTGTTTGAAGAATCTTCTCTGTCTCCAAAATGATTCTTCCTTCCTCGTCAAGTTCTGGTAACTCTGTATGGGCTTCAAATTTCTATCTAATAACATTCTTCAGGCATGAAACATGGAATACTGAGTGTATGTGTGAAGATGGAGGCAACTCTAGTTTATAAGGAACACTGCCAATTTTCTGTAGAACCTGATAAGGGCCATAATATTTAGGAGAAAGTTTGTTGTCCTTTTTCTATTACTTTAGAGACATCTGTTTGTAAGGCTGGAGATGTACAAAAAACCAGTCACCAATTTCAAAATGTCTTTCACTATGATGTTGATCTACTTGTTGTTTCATCCTGTTTTGTGCTAATGCTAAATTCTCCTTCAAACTAGCCAAAACCTGTTGTTGATGTTAAATGTGTTCCTCAACACCTCTGACCTTAGTTTGCACCCTCAAGGAGGAAGTGATAGAAGGTGGATGGTAACCATATAATGCTAAAAATGGGGTCGTCTGAGAAGAGGTATGAAAAGATGTGTTATACCACCATTCTGCAAGTGGTAGCCATTTAATCCATCTTTCTTGCTTATTTGATACAAAACAACGTAGATACCCCTCTAAGCATTTGTTGACCACTTCCGTTTTCCCATCAATTTGAGGATAATAAGATGAACTGTGAGCTAGCTGAGTACCCAAACATGAAAATAATTCCGTCCAAAAATTACTTGTGAAAATAGGATCATGATCACTTACAATTATTTTTGGGGTTCCATGTAGCCTTTGAACTGTCTCCAAAAAAATAGATGTGACTATACTAGCTACAAATGGATGTGATAGGGCACAAAAAATGGGCATATTTTGTGATCCTATCCATAATCATGAAAATAACATTATTACCCTCTGAACAAGGCAATCCGGTGATGAAATCCATGGAGACCTCCTCCCATCTCTGGCTAGGAATTAGTAAGGGTTGCAACAGATCTGGCGTCTTAATTGTTTCCCCTTTGTTCTATTAGCACACTAAACACTTTGATACAAACTTTTGTACATCCCCCTTTAGTCCTTCCCAAAATAATTCACTTTTTATTCTATGATATGTATTCAAAAACCCAAAGTGTCTTCCAACTGGCGAGGCATGTAGCTTTGCAAGAATCTTATGCTTTAACTCAAAATATTTACTCAAGTATAACCTATCCTTGTACCATAGGGCATTACCTTTCGATTAATATTTTTTAGATGTCATAGATCCTTGCTTGATATTCTATATTAGAGATTGTGTATCCTTGTCTTGATCCCATTCTAATCTTGCTTCATCCACCCAATCAACAATGAACATGGACATTCCACGTAGTAAGGAATCTATGGATGTATGCCTTCTAGACAACGCATCAGCTACTACATTTTCTTTACCCTTTTTGTATATGATTTCAAAATCATAACCCAACATTTTTGTTACCCACTTTTGTTGTTCCTCAGATGATAACCTTTTCTCCAAAAAGTATTTAAGACTATCGTGATCAGTTTTTACCTTGAAGTGTCTACCCATGAGATATGGCCTCCATTGCTTGACCGCATGAAGAATAGCCATCATTTCTTTCTCATAGAACGGTTTGAGAAGATATTTTCTTTGAATTTGTGACTCTCAAATGCAATTGGTCTTCCTTCTTACATTATAACTGCTCCCAATCCTGATCCTGAAGCATCACATTCAACGATGAAGGTTTGTGAGAAGTTGAGAGTAGCCAAAACTGGGGTGCTGCACATGGCTTCCTTCAGCTGCTCAAAGGATTTAGTGGCTACGTCTTTCCAATGGAAGGCATCCTTCTTTAGCAATGCAGTGAGTGGGGTTGCTATCCTACCATATCCCCGCACAAATCTTCTGTAGTACCCTGTTAGTCCTAGGAACCCACGAAGATTTTTGAGATTTTTGGGCCTTGACCATTCCACCATAGATTTGATCTTCTGAGGATCAACTTTGATGCCTTCATGGGATACAATATGACCCAAGTACTCTACCTCTTGTACACCAAAAGAAAATTTGGATGGCTTTGCATACAGAGTATGTTTCTCCAAAACTTCCAACACGTTATTTACATGTTGTAAGTGTTCTTCCCATGTTTTACTATAAATGAATATGTCATCAAAGAAAACTAATACAAATTTCCTTTAAAAAAGGCCTAAAAATAGTGTTCATCAAGCTTTGAAAGGTTGATGGCGCATTTGTAAGACCAAAAGGCATTACCAAAAACTCATAATGGCCCTCATGAGTCCTAAAAGCCATTTTATGAACATCTTCCTCTTTTATCCTAATTTGATGGTACCCCGAACGAAGATCTAATTTTGTGAAATAAACAACACCATGCAATTCATCAAGTAAATCATCAATTACTGGAATAGGAAACTTATCTTTGATAGTGTACTTGTTGAGTTCTTGGTAATCTGGACACATCCTCCATATTTCATCCTTCTTACGTACCATGACCACTGGTGAAGAATATGCACTCTGGCTATGCCTGATGATACTTACCTTCAACATCTCCTCCACCATTGTCTTGATCTCACTTTTCTGGGAATATGGGTATCTGTATGGTCTGATGTTAGGTGTTTGGCTCCCTGGAATCAACTGAATGGCACGATCATGATCCCTAACTGGTGGTAGTCCCTTTGGAATTGCATCAAAAATAGATGAGTGAGCATCCACAATCTTCTGAAGATCCGGTGGCATTGAAGACTCTGTATTTTGTACTTTTATGAAAAATAGCTTTGTTGTAAATCCATCCACTCCTTTTCTGAGAACCTTCTGCATCTGATGAGAGATAATAATCTATAGAGACTTACCTACCATCCCATTCCATTGTATTGTCCTTCCATCTGAATGAAATCGCATGAACAATTCTTGGAAATTCATCTCAATAGTACCTAAGGTTGTGAGCCATTGGACCCCCAAAACAATATCTACCCCTCCCATAGAAATAAAAAACATAGGTGAGTCTAACATGTATTCTCCCATGGAAAGCTTGATACTATGACACTTTCCTATGCACTTGACTGTCCCACCATCTGCAATCATAACTTGCATTTCTGGAGCTGGGTAAATAAAACAATTGAGGTGCGCAACTAACTTACTATTTATGAAGTTATGAGTACTCCCCGAGTCAATCAACACCGTCACCTTCTATTTTTTGAGATATCCAATAACCTTGAGTGCTTGAGGAGTACTAATACCTGACAATGCATGGTAAGAAATTGTAGGTTGGTGATCCTCTACTTCATCTTCTACTAGTTCCTCAGCCTCTCCTATAATTTCAGCTTCCTCATCATCCTCATTACCTCCGTCAATATAGAACAACTTCTTCTCAGCACATTTATGTCCCGGTCCATATTTGCTATCATAGTTAAAACATAATCCTTTTGCTCTCTTTTCTTCCATTTGTTGAGGAGTCAGTCTAATTGGCCTAGCAAATGAAGGGGGAGAGATACTACGGTCTCTAGTGTTAATGAAAGGTGGCCTCCTACTACAAATAATTTTTTCCTCTGCATGACGTGCCATGATAATAGAATTAGAAAGCTTAATTGGATTAAATTTGTACCTCATGCTCGATGTGGTCCTTAAGACCCCCAAGAAATAAGTCATTCAGATTCTCTTCTGGAATATTCTCCACCCTTAAGGATAGGTTTTGGAATTGATGCACATAATCTTTGACTGATCCTATTTTCTGTAACTTTGCTAATTGACTAAAGTAAGTTCTTTGAAACACTAGAACTATAGTGCAATTGCAACTCATCGGTAAAAACTGTCCAAGTGACACCTGAGACCATCCTTCTACCTTTGAGCACATAACCAACGATACCAAACAAATTGGTCGGGTTCAAGATATAGGGATGCCAATGTCACATTTTTTCCTGATGGTGTTTGATGTAACTCAAAGAAGTTCTCCATTTGATTTATCCAATTTAGGGGATCCTTACCATCAAATTTGCACATATCCACTTTCAGCATCATGTTCCATGGTTGCGAATAAATTTGATTCTTGATTGGGACTGGAAAAGGGATCCAATATGGTTAGTTTGTCCATGATTTTGAATTGAAGGTCCTCCTTGGTTGATATGGGCCATGGATTTGGACCATACTGGTTACCCTTTACATGTTACATGATATCATCCAACCGATGATTGATTTGGGCTATGTCTCCTTTAGAGGCCATCTCAGATTGTACATTTCGCAACTCATACTCAAGTTGGCTCACCTTATGATCAACTGAGGTAAACCCTAGTGCTGAGGAATCTGTATTTACCTCTTCTGAATCCATCTCTTCAATCACTACCCCATCTTTATCTGGGGTTTTACCTCCAAGTAACCGGATTCTTTTTTGCTCTTATGGAAGGCCCCGCCATGATGTCAAATCTTAGGGTTTAGGGTTTTGATACACTTTCTTCTGAAAAGGAAAAAACACAGAGAAGATACTAATACTATTTTTTTGATGAGCTTTCCGAAAATGTAAATAACTTGAAAATTTTCTATAATTTGCACCCTAGGGAGCGATTTCATGAAAAACACTAAATTTGTAATAACTTTTGCAAAATAAATCAAAATTTTCTGAAATTTTTAGGGAACCCTACTTGAAATGCTTCTCAACTTTGGTAAATAAATATATCCCACCAATTCACTCTGGTTCGCAATATGTGGCAGAAACAAAAAATTAGGGTTTTTGGCCTAATTTCGGCCCAGATCGTAGCTCTGATACCAGTTGTAATGAAATTACTTGTATAATTCAGATTAAGAGAAACAATAGAACACCAAATAACACAATATTTTAGAATAATGATCTCAATATGTAATTAGTAATAGCTTCGCCACTTCGAGGGGGCAACCTCCAAACCATATAATAAGACTCAAATGCTTAAATGATAATGAAACTACTACCTATAATCCCCTATATATATACTATTCATATGTCTATGGCCATCACCAAGGCCGACCTATTAAGCATGAGAAAGTATAAATGATATAATAAAATGATATGGTAAGCCACAAGTCAGCTTCTCATATCCTACTACAAGCAATAGGTTAGGGGTGTAGCACCAATGCACACCTTAGAACACAAATGTGCACCACAACCACACCAACACACATTTTCCTATAGGTGGTCAAAAAATGGTTTTTGACAAGACCAAATCTCATAAAATTAGGACGAGGGTACCCATCTGATGGAATAGGAGCACCTGGCACTACTGTCTAGACATGGGCGCTAGTGATCCTAGAAAGATACAGTGAGGACAAATGAGTGATAACTGGCAGACATGGATCCAGCTAAGAACCTGACCAGAACTGTGTGTAAAATGAAGTGACAGAGTGTTAGCAAAATCAAAACTTTGAAGCAATAAATACCAACAAGATTTAAAACTAATATGGACTACTGGAATGGTTCATCATTGAATACTCTTCTTACACAAGATCCCTATATAACTTAACAACATACTGTAGATGGCTTATAACTAATAGTAGTAATCTATGTGATTTTGAAACTAAGTCTACAAATATGTAACAACATGTACTTGAAATTTGGTTTGACTCTTAACGGGCATGGCAATTTTTCACTTGTTTAAGATGTATATCCCAAATGCATATAATTTGACAAGATTTAAGGCACTTTTCTTAGTCTATCCTAAATAATCTAGGAATTAACAATACTAACATGAATAACTAAAGCTCTAGCTGGAACCCTTTAAAAATCACTAAACCTGATCTATTAGATCAATATTAGCTAAAACAAGCCTACTTAGTATGACTTGCTAACTAACATAGACCTAATTAGATATAGGAGCACCTTGAATTATGGTTTGTATGCTACTTCAGAAATATGTGAGATGATCTCTGGTATTATGGCTACAAGGCCATATTGAACCTTTCCCTCTACTACTTATAACAATCACTTTTGTCAGGTAAAGTGTTACTTGACTTAGCTATGTCCTAGGTAGTACTTTTGGGCTCTTAGTCATGATTTCTTATAGGAAATGTAATTCAAAGCATGGTGTAAATTTATAAAGGTATCAGCTATAAATACAAATGATACCTTAACCTATTGATGGGTGCATGTGAGTCTTATCTAGGAAGATCTGGGACTACACACTCTTACAAGGTCAAGGGATTAAGGTCATTCTAAATCATAATTATCCCTTAAAGCTAATCATCATTAGTGAATTTGTAAGCTACAAATTTTATTATCATTTATATAGCTTCCCTAATTATCGAATAGTTGAGCTAATTATTTAAAGTACAAGTGCACATTACCAAGTGTAGATGGCTGAATCAAGGGATTATTTATGTGTGTGTATCCACATGTCATTATAGGTTTGGGGAACTATAAGTGTTTTTATCGCTAATTGTAGAGTAGCATGATGTTATTGGACAGCTTGCTCATTCTGGTTCTTGGTAGGACCTGTGCAACTGATTTTCCCGGATGTATTTGGCAATCCAATATATGATAAATCTTGCAGCCTAATATCAAGGCAATGTTAGAGTTGATTGAGATAAAGAAAATTACACTATATGGCTTCCGTACATAGTCATTGTGAAGTCTACATACCTAGAAATCAGACACACAAACACAGGCCTGAGTGAAGGTGTAAAAAACAAGGAAGCAGCAAATATCCATAGGAAAATTGGAGTATCGTGTCTGAATAGGTTCATTTGATGGTGCTTTTGCAGACATCGTACAAACTCCCAGCCCCATCACAAATTTTCCCACAGTCCTCGTAATTTTTTGAACAGGTGCTTGGAAGGCAATACTTTTTTTGCACTCCTGCACTCAGCATGATGCACATAGTGTGCCACACATATATAGAAATGAATAGCTTGTTTGTTTTCTCAATAAGCATGATTGTACTTTATCATTATTCTAGTCTCTACTGTAAAGTTGGAATATTCACATTACAAAATTTATGGATTGTTTAGGATATAACATTTATTAGTTTTGAATCATCAATATACATTAATCATGACTAGATTATCCTAAAATTGATTAGGTTAATCTATTATTTACCTAATAGCTTGGTCCATTCGTGACATTTTATAATTAATTAACTATTAATTAATTATTTATTGTTATATTGTTTTTAACAGACCATATTTGTACTTTATTTCTACATGTATAAGGAGGCTATAACGCTGTTACCTGCACAATTATGTGCTTCCCGGATGTAATATTGGAAAAGCAGTTGCCTGCATTTTGGTTGTGACCTGTGTAACCCATTTCATTTGTTTGTATATTGTTGTCCAATATGTATAAATATTACAGCACTGCACATTGTAATGGTTGATTAATTTCACATTAATTTTGCATAT
Organism: Taxus chinensis; assembly: GCA_019776745.2. Taxonomy (NCBI): domain Eukaryota; kingdom Viridiplantae; phylum Streptophyta; class Pinopsida; order Cupressales; family Taxaceae; genus Taxus; species Taxus chinensis. The sequence continues at coordinate 325,425,449 of CM034156.1, read as the reverse complement.
ACAGACCATGCGCGTCCTGTATTTGTGAAATTACAATGTTGGTTTCAGAGCATAGTTGAAGGATATTGGAGGATTGCAGTACGAGCCTGTGCAGGAGCATTGGAGAAGCTTGTGCAAGAAAAACGAGAGCCAGAGTTGCCTCTACAACTTCCCAGCCCCATCCCCTGCAATACCACCATCAGCCAATTCTTCAAAACCGGCCATCAGGAATTCCTCAAAACCAGTGCCTTTATTCATTACAATTACACGGTCTGTAGGAGGATAGAATCTCACCAAGGAAGAGATTACAAACTGCAAAGGAAAGAAGCAAGGAAATGCGGCCATACTAAGGTGCCAATACACAACAACAAAGCTTCAGATCTGTCATTCTGGACCAATAAGAAAACGCCTAAACCATTTTTTCTCTTTGCATGCGCCATTTTTGCTCAAAACCGCCTTTCCAAAACACGTGGTTTTTTGAAGAGGTATGTCAATTTTACAGTTTGGAAGTGTTTAATTACAAATTCCTTGCTCTTTACATAGCCCAATTGCCCTAAGCTTAGCCGCCCAAGTTGGCTAGTGCATGCGCTTTTGTAGTGACAGGTTCCCATCAAGGGGTCAAATCCCACCAAAAACACTTACCCACTCTCCAAATTTTGCATCTGGCGAAATTTTTGTGCAGAACCGCTAAATTCAACAGGCTAAATTCAAATTTAGTTATAACTAACTAAATTTAGCGGAGAAATCCCCTAATTTAGGGTAATTTTTTTTTTCTCCCATTCTGCTTGTTTTTTCATTCTAGGACACTTTTTGCAAAAGGCGGATACCTAAAAATTGCATTTTCAGCTATTTTTTTGCAATTTTTTGCATTTTGGGTCGTATTGGGCTCCAGGAGGCCACCAGGGCCCACGTAAAACAAAAACATTTTTTTCCTGCCATTCAATTTTTTCAAATTGTTTTGAATCTAATTTGCATACTTCAGAATGTATTGTACTAATTTGCAGGTTGCCATAGTCAACTGACGTAAACTTTGTAACTGCTCAGAAATCTGGCAGAATTGTAATAAAAATAAATAAAAATTGGTTCTGTAACACTCACGAGATCCTAGATCTCATTCGCAGCGTTCGGTATATACAGTGCCTCTGGGAAGCACTTACGGGTAAAGCCGTCACGACTACTACTGCACTTAATGCCTAATATAGCTGCAACAATGTCGTCTGGGCATCGTCCCTATAAATCAATGGGGAGTAATAAGGTCACAATGCACACACTATGAACCATCCCATCCGTCTGTGAACGATTGCATGACATAAATCCAGACTGAGAAATTATCCAAGTATATAGCGAAGTTACATGCACGTATGAGGATATTTCTTTGAGCCGGTGTCAATAATCGCATAGACCCCATCAGTATGGTCTTGGTACCACGTATTGAATTCTTTCATGTACGTTAACGCCTCTTTCACGTACCACCAGGTATATAGAAAGGGCAGAGCTTCTTCCACGTACCGACTGGGTATATCGAAAGGGCGTGTATATAGAAAGGTTCGGTATATCGGACTGACGGTATATAGATTGGGAGACCTAATACCTGGAGTGATAAGAGCCAAACCCTGTCAGTGATCTCTGCAAAATAGGCACCAATGCCCCCAAATTTTTTCTTCCTGATTCATAATTTCTCAAACGAAACAACTATGCTGCATGGAAGACAAAAATCAAGACACAACTTGAGTTTGAAGATATTCGGCCTGTTGTGAATGATACTCTAACCAAATCAACTACTGATACAACACAACAATGACAATTTGATAGAGCAGATCAGAAGGTCAAAACTCATCATCTTGTTTGGAGTGTCCGATGATGTGCAACCCCACATTCGAGATGCCAAAATAGCAAAAAAAGCATAGGATAAATTAAGCACAGTATATGAGGCCAAAAACAAGAATGTTATACTCAATTTGCAGAGTCAGTTACATACACTGAAATTCAAGCAGAATGAGAAAATTGAAGCTTTCTTAAGAAGAGTTGCAAAATTGAGGGCTTCACTTCTAGCCCTAGGAGAACCGGTCACAGATGATGCTCTCGTTCCCATTGTTCTGAGAGAAATCCCCTCTTCTTACCGAATTTTTTTCATAACACTAAACGTGTCAGATACGACAATTGGTTTTGATAAGCTGGTAAACCTACTGCAACAAGAGGAAGCAATCCACAATAAGGATGATGAAGAGGAGCAGGCACTGTCTTCACATCAAAAATGGAAAGGAAAAGGTAAAGGAAAACCTAATTCCTATCAGAATTCCCCAACATCAGAATCAGTATCATGGGGACAATCAACAGAAGAAGCAATGTCCAATTTGCAAAAGAGGACATGACTTGCAAGATTATTGGTATAATACTTATAAGAAAGGTTCATCAAGCAATTCTAGACCACAACAACAACAAACTTACAAGGGACATTCAAACAACTATCACGGGTAGAAAAAGGGGAACTGGAAAAGAAGACCCCACCAGCAAGGTAATATTGCTGAGCAACAAGAACAGTCAGACAATGAAGACTTCTTGTTCACTGCTCAATCAAGTGAACCATCCACGTCATCTAGTGACGTTTGGTATGTTGATTCGGGAGCCACTCGACACATGACCGGCCACAGAGACTGGTTTATTTCAATGAGGGACATGCCATCAAAAAATCATGTTTCGTTGGGAGATGATTCTTCATATACAGTTCAGGGGATTGGAAACATTTCTCTACCCCTTGGTTCACGCAAATGCAGACTATCAGATGTTCTATATGTCCCTGGGTTGACTAAGAACCTTCTTTCAGTCAGTCAACTCCTAGATCACAACCTGAAAATTGACTTTGATAGTCAATCCGGAAAGAAAATGTGTTTGATTCGAGATAAATCCAGAGGCTCGAAAATAATTGCAAAAGCCTCAAATGTGGGACGAATGTTTCAACTTGATTTCATTCACAAAAATGATCAAGCACTTGTGGCTAAAAACTCCACCTCAGCTTAGTTGTGGCATCAGAGATTTGGTCATGTAAGTTTCAAATATCTCGAAACACTTCACCAGTGTAATATGGTACATGGGCTACCATCTCTTCAGAAGGATACAGACAAGTGTCCTCACTACTTAGCAGGAAAACAACACAGAGTTTCATTCCAAACGAGTACTTTTCGAGCTCATGGTAAACTTGACCTGGTTCATACCGATCTGTGCGGTCCAATACAGCCAAGTCATTCAGGGTTCCAGTACTTCATGCTCTGTGTTGACGACTATTCACGCAAAATGTGGATTTTTTGTCTTCGCAAGAAAAGTGAAGCCTTTGAAACATTCAAAAAGTTCAAAGTGGCAGTTGAGAAAGAAACTGGTCGTCACATCAGAACTCTCCGCTCAGATCGAGGGGGGGAATTCACTAGTGATGAGTTCAGAGACTACCTACAAACCCACGGGATTCGTCGACAAATGCCTCCTCCACACACACCGCAGCAAAATGGTGTTGTCGAGAGAAGAAATCGTACTATCATGGAAATGGTGCGATGCATGATCGATGATTCCGAACTTGCAAAGACATTTTGGGCAGAAGCAGCAAAAACAACAGTGTATTTGTTAAACAGAGCACCCACAACTGCTCTTGATGGTATTACACCACAAGAAGCATGGTCAAAAAAGGAAACCATCCATTGCACACCTCAGAGTATTCGGGTGCAAAGCCAACATGCACATACCCAAACAGAACAGAAAGAAATTGGTCATGAAGTCACAAAATCTCATCTTCATTGGATACAGTGAAGAGACTCTTAGGTATAGACTGATGGATCCTAAGACCAGAAAAGTCTATACAGGCAAAGATGTTGAGTTTTTCGAGAAGAAGGAAGCAGAGACTCCTCCTTTGGACTCGCAAGATGTAGATTTTTCACCAGTTGTAAAAAGTGAAGCTAATGTTCCCTCAGAAGATGAAAGTGATGATGGGGATGATGGTGTTGATCAGATAGAACCATAACCCATGGGAACAGGTCAATGTATGCCTAAATGGTGTACAAGTACATTACGAGATGCAAGATTGGGTGCTCCACCGGATACATCCACCCCTGGACCACGGACTCGCAGTAAAGCAAGAGAAGAAGTTAACTTTGCTTTGATGAGTAGAGTCATTGAATCAGATGAGCCCTCTATAGTCCAGGAAGCCCTACAGTCAAAAGCTTGGAAAGATGCCATGGATTCTGAATATCAATCAGTGATGAAGAATAACACTTGGCAGCTTGTTGATCTTCCACCAGGGAAGAAACCCATTGGTTGCAAATGGATATTCAAAACTAAATACAAAGCAGATGGGACAGTGGACAAGTGCAAAGCAAGACTTGTAGCAAAGGGGTATGCACAGAAAGAAGGCATTGACTATGAGGAGACATTTGCTCCCACAGCTAAGATCAAAACGATCAGGATGATCTTTGCTCTAGCTGCACAGTTTGGATGGAAAGTTCACCAAATGGACATAAAAAGTGCCTTCCTGAATGGAGATTTACAAGAAGAAGTCTACATGACTCAACCTGAGGGATATGTTGTACCTGGTCAAGAAGAAAAGGTATGCAGACTCAGGAAATCTCTGTATGGCCTCAAACAGGCACCCCGGGCATGGTACATCAAGATTGATGAGCATCTCGTACAACATGGATTCGTCAGAAATCCATACGATCCCAATCTCTACCTCAAAAAGCAAGGGGGGGAGATGGTGATTGTTGTAGTTTATGTCGATGATCTAGTCATCACTGGCAGTTCAGTGAAGATGATTGATGAAACAAAGAAAGATCTTAAGCGATCATTCGACATGATAGATCTCAGGCTTATGCACTACTGTCTTGGGCTGGAAGTATGGTAGAAAGAGAATCATATCTTTGTTTCTCAGATGAAATATACCAAGACAACGCTCGAGAAGTTTAGGATGATGGATTGCACACCAATTGCTACACCTATGGAGAATAGATTACGGTTATCTCGTTCAGATCCATCTCCTGAGGTAAGTGCCACTCTCTATCGGCAGCTGATTGGGAGTCTCATTTACCTGACCTACACTAGACCAAATATCAGCTTTGCAGTGAGCTATCTATCCAGGTTCATGCAGGAACCAAAAATTTGTCATTGGAAAGCAGCAAAGCACATTTTGAGATATCTCAAAGGATCAGTGGATCTTGGTCTAGAATACAAGAAGAATGAAAACTTCTTCTTGACTGGATATTCGGATTCAGATCATGCAGGTAACATTGATGATAGAAAATCCACTTCTGGATTTGTATTCTTTATGGGATCTAGACCAATATCATGGGGAAGTAAGAAACAACACTTTATTTCTCACTCTTCCACAAAAGCCGAGTATCGTTCTACAGGAGAAGCTGTCTGTGAAGTGATTTGGCTACGTCGCATACTGGAAGGACTTGGAATACCACAGGACAAACTGACCACCATGTATGTTGACAATGAAGGTGTTCTCAAACTTGTTCGCAATCCAGTTTTTCATGAGAGAACAAAGCACATTGAAGTTCAAGTTCATTTCATACGCGAACATGTGTTGAAGCACAACATCCAGCTTCAGTTTTGTCCAACGGCTGAACAACGAGCAGATATTTTCACAAATTCACTTGCACGTGACAAGTTCGAGTTGTTCAGAGCATTTCTCTCCTCATCTCTTCAGACAATGCACAATTAAGGGGGGGAATGTTAGGATAAATTTTATTATCCTAATATTTAATTATGCATAGTTTAATAATTATTTAATAAATTGTTATTTTGTTAGATGGTTAATCAACCATATTTGTTTGTATGCATACTGTTATATTGTTTTAAACAATATATTTGTTTTTATGTAATTGTTGCTTCCCAGATGTTATTGGAAGCTTGTTTATTCTGGTTTTTGGTTGCACCTGTGCAACTTATTTTCCTGGATGTATTTTGCTGTGCAATATCTATAAATATTGCAGCCTATTCACTGTAATTTTTTAGTTGATTGAGATTAATAAAATTACACAGGCTTCCGTCCCTGTTTCTCAATCTACAGAATTAACAAGTGATTAGGATGTGAGGAGCCATAATCAACCACTTACGTTCAATTAGGAGGATATTATAAGCTTTTGAATCCTTCTGAGATGTCTTGAAATGGGGCGATTTGGAATGGTTGGAAGAGTAGTTTAAGCCAATAATACGGTATATTGACTGAAATAAGGGTAAAATAGGCTTAATTAGATAATAATCACTAATTGTGTGTTCAAAAGAGGATTTTGACTTACTATGTGTTGTAAATTGGCATCCTAAATGTAAATGAGGCTAGGTAATCAATAAAGCATTGTTAATTGAAAAAATGGTAAGAAATGTTAGTTAATTAGCAGAAATCACTAATTATAATGAAAATTGTAAGAATGAGTGTGATTAGTGTGCTTTTGGCAATAAGATTGCAAAAGTAAAATTTAGGTGTCTACATTTTCCACTGTTTGAGGTGAATTAAGTGAAGTCACTTTAAATATAGTAGACAAGCATAAACAAGTAAATTTTTGAAGAAAAAATAGTACAATGATGAATGCCCCCTCGAGTGTGAATGGGGTGATAGAAGAAGTCAATCGATGATAAAAAATATGACTGAAATAGATAGGAATAAACATGATTTTTTATTGCCCCAGGTGTTTTGGAAGAAAATTAATAGTGATAAGAAGTGATAGTGGAAAATGTAGAAATATCTCTTTGCATGTAATCTTCAATAAGCAACTTTGTTTCATCATGTTTCCCCTATGATCTATATCATTGGACCTTATTAAAATTAACAAAAGTGTAAAATAACATGAAAGCTATATTACTAAGATTTTTTCATTGCTAAAAATGTGTAACTCCATGCAACATACATAATGCAATGCAATACGAGAAAGTAAACCAGCTAACCTAGTAGTGAAACAAGTACAACCATACGTACTCAAACAAACAACATTCAAGATAGTTGCATCAATGTTTTTGTTATCAAGATTCAGTTCCTGAATGTTCATGTTGTAACAACAAGGGTTAAAAATGGTTCCCCAACAAAATATACATGCAATGGGAACAATGGAGGACATAAGTAGTCCCATGGAAAGCATTCATGCAATATGACATAGTCTTTGATAGCTCAATGTTGCACGGGAGTACTGAAATAGTAAGCAAGCCAACTTTGTTAATGGAGGTAGATAATGATGATCTACAAGTCATTTGAGACAAGAACAAGAAAGAACTTAAGAAAGCTATTTTTGTAGGACAAATTTTGATGTTCGAGGGTAATGCATTTGATACAGGTTTCAGCTGCAGGCATGCCGTTTACCAATTTTTGAATTTTTTTAAATTATTGCATTTTTTTTTTGTGAATTTTTACCAATGTTTTAGATATTTTAATGATTTTACCAATGTTTTGGATTTTTTAATGATTTTACCAATATTTTGGCTTTTCAAAAGTTATATGAATGTTTTTTACAATTTTTGAGAAGTTTTTTAGAAGCTATGTGTAAGAAAACCAAGAAGCGTGGATGCTCCCCAACGTTAGATGAGATGTACAAGGAAAGAATGCCACAGACATGTGCAATAAGGTGAAGATGAAAAGTTTCCCCCAATGTTAGATGGGAATATAAAAAGGAAAACTATTCACACACATAAGTTGGATCAGGGCCAAGAGAGATAGGTTCAATCATGATGATGAACATAATTCAATGAAGTGTTAGGAATGAGCAAGCATGCCCCCAGCGTAACTTGGTCAAGAAGCACATGATAGAAAGAAGTAGAATATTTTTATTGAAAGGGGAAAAATGTGCCCATAAATATGGAAAAAGGCAATCTAATACACATGGATGTTCTAAACGAAGTAGAAGAACAACGTGAATGTTATGAATGTAGCTTAGAAGCCTCACGATGAAATTATTTAAAAATAGAAGTTCCAAAATGGGTAATAGAAATTCATGGTAAGAGGTGCTCATAGTTCAATTGAAATGTATTTTCCTTTTTAGAAGTACGCTTTTGAACTAACAGTTCTTCTAATTGTAGAATAAGAAATTGTTTCTTTCGAGGCACAACAAAAAAAGTAATATTAAACTTCATTATTAACTTGTATTTAAACTTCATTATTAACTCGTATTTATTTCAAATACGATAATAATTTTCACAAAATATTTTTACCTATTTCTTTAGATCTATTTGTTGGTTGTAGATTTTGTAGATTTTCTCTAGCTGTATCTTCACATAAAATTTTAAATTTGGATATATTTATCAAATTGATTACAAATAATATTGACAAATAAAAGAGATTAATATTTTTTACCTATTTCTTTACATATATTTTTTAGATTTTCTCTAGCTGCATCTGCACATTAAAAATGCAATTAGGATATATTTATCAAATTGACTCAAACTAATATTGACAAGTAAACAAATATTATTAAATTTTAAATAATACTTGATACCTGTTCATGAATAACTTGTCATAATTGATGGTGAAGGGTTTGATGCAGCTTCAGTATTAATCACCATAAATTGTGTGTTTTGTTGGGTAAATTTTTCTTGGTTGGCTAACAAGGTGCGATTGTTAGGAATAATATCTTTTTCTTGGCTAGCCAACATCATGCTATTGTTAGGAATAATTTCTTCCTATAATGGATTAACCTCATGGCTTGCACTTTGTTCTCCACTCATAATCATGATATTAATAGGAATAGTATATTCATGTAATGGATTAACCTCATGGCTTGCAATTTTTCCTCCACTCATAATCATGTTATTAATAAGAATACTATCTTCCTGTAATGGATTAAACTCATGGATTGAACTTTTTCCTCCACTCACGCTCATTTGCAAGGGCTCAATAGTTGCTACCAATGAACATAAATACTTAGAATATAAAGTAAAAATTATAAACAATGAGCTATTGACCATTCTCCCTTAATTACTATAATACATGTTCTATCTTGTATTCATCGAGTGGATACATGTTCACTGTAATACCTGTTCAATCTTGTGATCATTTAGTGGATACCTGTTCTCAATTATGAATCATAGAAGAAGAATAGAATGTTATATAATTTTTTTTGTTTGTATGAAAGATATGTTACATAATTTGTTTGTCTAATATAGAGCCTAAATCACTTAAAATTTATCACCAAGGTTAGAATGATCCAAGAATTCAAAGAATACCTTTTACTTGGCCAATTAATACTTTTCTCTATGTCTCCACTCTTCAAAACTTGCAATTTTCTCCTCATGATAATTATTCATAATTGTCTTGTATTGGCTGGACTATCCCTGAAAGATCCGAGTGTTGCACTACATACCATAGATGAGAGGGATCAATACTTATGTATTTCACCTCTTTTATAAAGTAGGGGGCCCATTCCCCATGATTTCTAGTATAATTATAGATTTATTAAAAATTATTAAGTTCAATCATTGTATTGAATGTGCGGATGCATGTTCTTCTATAAGAATCATTGAAGAAGAATATATGATTTATATATGGGAATGGACATATGCCCATTCAATACATGCAATATTGAAATTAATAATTATAAAACCTCTTTAAAGGAAGTGGTTAATTTTTTTTATAATATTTCTAACTCTAATATAAAATGTTTAGAGGAATGATTGTTTCTAACTCTACCCATGATTCAAATTATCATCTGGTTTCCTTTCCCATTTAGGGTAGACAATCTCCCATTATAAACAAAATTATATTTTTAGCTCCTCATTAGTTCTCCTTTTTTATTAGGTAGAAGGGTATAGAGGTATTAAAATGATTAAGTTAAATCACTGAATTGAATGTGCAAATGCTTGTTATTCTACAGGAATCATTGAGGAAGAATATATGATTGATATATGAGAATGGACATATGCCCATTCAATACATGCAATATTGAACTTAATCATTATAAAACCTCTATAAAGGAAGTGGTTAAAAAATTTAGAATATTTCTAACTCTAATAGAATGGAGATATGCCCATTCAATACATGCAATATTGGAATATTTCTAACTCTAATAAAGAAAGTGGTTATAAAACGTTCACAAGAATGATTTTTTTTTAGCTCTACCCACGATTCAGATTATCATCTGGTTTCCTTTCCCATTTAGGCTGGATAATTTCCCATTATAAAAACAATTATACTTTTAACTACTCATGTCAAGCCCATTCTCAATTAAATAATAGCGATAAAATTTAATTTTTCTTACAATGAGAAGATGTGCATTCTCATAGCCTTATCTTGTTTGTAATGGGAACAAGCCCATTCTCAAACAAATAAATATTACCTTGTTTTATAATGCTTCCGTAACTTAGAATGTTTTTAATACGCAGAAGCCCAATATCATACAAACAAACAATTTTTGTCTTGTATGAAACCAAATGTAAGGTGGAGGAGGCTGAGAACAATATGATAAAAAGGGACTGATTTAGAATGGTGCATTATGGAATTGAGCAACATAATTTTGGAAAAAGAGGGGAAAGAATATGAGTAGGACATAGAGGATTAAGACCCTTCCAACTGGGGTTTTACCAATGTTAGAGAGATGTTTCTCCTACCACCTGGGACACGTCTCCAGTACGGGAGGCAGGTACAAAGATGTCTCTAAGACTTGGAAAGGCCTTTTAGAGACATTTAATATCTCCCAAATGTCTTTCCTTTAAATACATGCCTTCCCCTAATGAAAACATAACCTCATTCAAAAAGATGTTGCACTACATATCCCATTAGTAAAAAAAATAGCGGACTATCACTTGCAGAGCCAAGTGCTGCACTGCATACCAGCGAGAGAGATCTAGCTTTATGTACATACACACACACATATATAATTTTGTACTTTTTTAGAATAGGTTGTAAGAATGTGAAGTAGAGAAAGAATATATAATTCATGTTATGGAATTTTTGCAAGGGCTGCCAATGTACGTAGGTATTAAAATGCAAAAGACAAGCTACATAATGTGAATAATATATTATTTTATACTTACCATTTTGAAACAAATTTAATTCTCTCTGAGTATGCCCATACTCAAAGATTATTCGTGCTTCCCATTCTAAAACAAAGTGAATTTTATTCTATTCTTCTGTGATACATATTTTATGTACTTCCAATTCAATACAAAGATAAAAATGTCTTTTTGTCTGAGAATGGGCATATGCCCATTGTAAACATTCAACTACAAGTAATACTGAACTTAATCATTTTAATACCTCTAAATATTATGATTTTTTTTACTTTTGTCCCTGTTCATCTTCTATGATGTCTATATGTGAATGGGAATATACCCAAGTAATGTTGCACTTAATCATTTTAGGAAATCTATAAAATGCTGTGAGAACGGAGAAATTTTAACTCTATTCTTTTTATTAAACTTCAAACTTTTGTTTACATATATTCTATAATATGAAAAGAAATTAGGAGAAAACTATATGAAGGATGTACATCTTAATATTAGAACAAACTAAACATTGTTAAGAATTAATGTATAAATAATGACTATAATGAAAAGAACACAAAAATCGTAGAGGTTATTTACTTGGAGGCATGGCTAGACATTTATAATATTGTTGGATCATGATCTCCTACTTATGATTCTCTATCATAAAGATAAGTGAGGACCTCTTTGTATTATGTGCTTCTTTTAATGCATTTTCCCCACCGTATAATATTAATACAGGGGACACGTTACTGTTGCATCTCTCAATCATGTGATCCAAAAAATTCACCAATCTCTCACATTTGAAAAGATGTTCAGGGATGGAAACTCCAATTTCATTCGGGTTGATAATATCCAAGGACTTTGAATGTTGCTAATATAGATCCACTGTCAAATCTTCCATCTCTATAGTGGATGAATTATGAAGACCATATACGGTAAAAATCACTGACATCCCTTGAAATGCATGTTCTATATTCAAAATTTTGTAACATCCTTATGAAATTATTGCTATTTTTTTTACCTTTTGCATGTATATTTTTATAGCAGTATCAAATAAGATAGCTTGTACTGTTGGAAGTATAAAGACACAGATATAACTCATTGTACTACACCCTATGACACTCAGAAGCTTAACAATATCATTTTGTGAGACAATATTCATAAGATTATAAAAATCAATAATTACAAATTCTACAGTGAGTGACAGTAAATGGAATGCCAAACCTCTCAATGGTCTACTAAGAAAAAAAGGATAAGAACATTGGCAAGTGAATTCATATGTATTTGACATCCTTGGTTGAAAATTTGAATTAGACACAATCACATATAATTCAAGTAGTTTAATAGAATCTTTTGAATAATTTGGTAAACTTATTTCCCCTAATGGTGTTTATTTCCTTTTCAAATTTTTATTTTTTTCTCTAAGATCTTGACATAGTTGAGAAAATTGCGACTCATGTATGGAAAAATTTTCAATCACATTTAATGCATTGCATCCTATAAGACCAATGAATTCTGGAACTCTTACCAACATATAAGACATAACTTTGGCTATTGTTGCTCTACTCTGCTTTAATAATTTGTAGTAATCTTTTATAAACATTGTATTAACACCATACTCTTCTCAGAATAAAACTTCACCACTAATGCATTTATCTATAAGGATACCTAATTCTTCATCTGTCATACATTTTGTGCATCTAAATAGTCATGCTATAAGCAAATCTAATGAATTTGGATTGAAATCTAGGTCAGTATATTTTTTTGGGCTACAAGGCAACCCACCGTTGGTATACAAATAAAAAAATAAAACCCACTTATCCCAAATTTCATGGGAGTACAAGAAATGAAATTTTATCATTTAAAATTTCCAATTTTCCCTTCTAAAAAAGAAACAAAATTTTCCTTTCAAATGACTGCATGTGAACATTAAAATAAAATTTATTAGTTTAGCATTCTATGAGAAATAATGTAAGTTAATTTCTATGTGTAAAAAAACTTAATACAATTTATAAATACCTTCCAGTTCTCTGACTTTTCGTGACCAGAACCAGGATGTTGTGGTCTCTTCTCTAAGATCCACCTTGACCTGACTTTGTATAATGAGTCAATAAATATTGTTTTCACCCATGATTTGTTTGCCATATTATGTTGCTTGAAAATAGTGATTTTTGTTGTTGTTACTTTGGAAGACAGAATACGGGAGGATCTTTGTTTGATGCTATCATGAATAGATGAAAAATCAGGATTTGCAAGGATTTGTTTTTGGAATTCAATTATATGTTTTCCATCAATAATATAGAAATGAGTTTCTATGTCATGAATTTCATGCTCAAAATCCATGTAAAAATATAACCAATAGAATTTTTGAAAGGAAGCAATATTGCATCCTACTGAAGATGTACAAGGTTACACAACATAGAGTACACAAGGAGACTGACACTTACCAAATCAAGTGATATGTATTGGTATTTTTGAGGAGTTACATGAAAACGACCAATATCAATTTTGAATGAATTTTATTCAAATAAAAAAAAATGAATCTCTTTAGATAATTTAGATTGAATTTTTTTAAATTTAGTTTGAGCTTGTTTTAATAATGTTTTCTATTTTGTAGATCACTTTACCTCTTGAAAGTGTGATTCTGAAGTGTGTTTTTCTAGCTTATATATTTTTTGTCTTATGAGCATGGTAAACATTTTTTAATGTAATTTTCGTTGGCCCACTTCCTTATCCATGTTTAGGCAATGGACAACAGATGAAGTGAATGCATACTGATATAACTTTTGAATACAATGATAATTCCTACACAAATAGATTCACTATTATGCACACCACTCTTGCCCCCTTCAATGTATGGCTCAATTTTCCAATCATAACTGTAACATGAATCTTTGTATTTTTTTGTTGACCTTTCCATGCCATATTTTTTTATAAAGAGAAACCTGTAATTCGATTTTATGTACTGAGCATGTTCTCGATGCATTTTCCACTTTTTCCACTTGAAGAGATATAATTATATTTGTTATACACTTTATGCTAACAAGAATTCCAATTAGTGTGAGTTGGTCTCCCAAGGAATGAAACAACCACATATCATTGTAATAATTATCAGGGGTGTGAACTTAAACGAACCATTCTTCATCCCTTCTTCCATAGTCATCTACACCATCAATAAATGGAATTTTCTTGTACGGGGTCATGGTACTAAGAGCCATTTTTTGCTGTTACAAATTTTGTTAGTGTAATATATATCAAAATATTCATAGACTTAACATTTTTTTATAAAAGTAACAAGCTGCGATAACATTCAACTTCCCATTTTAAAATCTATTCTTTTTCTATGATTGCATCTACCCATGATAAGTTTTTTTGTTTTTATTGAATGGGTAGATGCCTATTCTCATGTGATGTAATTGTTTGTTTATATTAGTTTAATATAAAAATATTCAAAAAATTTACATTTTTTATAAATGTAACAAGTTGTGATAATGTGGAACTTCCCATTTTAAACTCTATTCTTTTTCTATGATTGAATCTACCCATGATAAGTTTGTTTTTTTTGTATTGAATGAGAAGATGCCCATTCTCATGTGATATAATTGTTTGTTTATATTTAATGGGAAAATTCCCATTATTATGTAACATAACTATTAGAAGAAAATACGTTGGTACCCAAATCAGTTCTCCTTTTGAATTTAAGAAGAATCAACAGGTTGAGCGGGATGCGTAGAGAAAGATAGATCAAAATTTGAATCATTTTGTATCCAGGGAGGGATCTAACTGTCTCTTTTTTACTCAATCTTGGGAAAAATTAGATAGCATCGTGCCAAGGGTTTGACCTACCCTACTACTTTAGGTTCTTTGTTCAATCACAGTGAGAGGGTCCATTTTGTAACTTGTATTTGTAAGGGAAAAGAGTGGACGAGAAGTATTTAACTCTTCTTTTCAGGACATTGAGAAATAAACTTGAGAAGATATGGTCAATGTAACATAATATAAATCTCACAAGTTGTCACCCTAGAAAATGCAGATGACTCCTAGACAAGGTTCAGGTTACTAAAGACAATAATAAACCATCTTGCTCCTGCATATTTTGGGTAAAGGATGGTTAAATTTTACAAATCTCGTTAGCATTTATGAATAAAAAGTGCAAGAAGGGGTGGTTATTATAGGATTTATCAGTTATGAATTTATTTTGTTGAGGAATCAAGTAGGATAAATTTGATTATACCAAATATTTGATAAATTTTAACAAATGTTGGAAGATCTGCTAGATGAGAGGATAGGAAAACTTCAAATAACTAACACTGAACCTTTAACCAGAAGATGTCCACCCATGGAAGCCCAAGAATACATGGTTTCACAAAATCTATGAAAATTTAAACATAAAACCTCATGCCAAACACTTAATAAAACATCAAGGATCCCCGATCTATCATGCCTAAGATACACTCATAGACTTACAAACAACCTTCATCAACAGAATGGAAGAAAAGTGAATTTAAAACTATTTATTGCATAATGAAATGAAAGCTCTCCTCAGAATGTGATTGCAATTACCATAGTGCTACCAAAAAAATGAGGTCTTGTGTGATTTAGAGGGATTCCTAACATAAGATTGCAACATGAACATGAATAGCTACGTTGAAAGATCTCAAATTAAAAGAAAACACAACAATGCTCATGATCAAACATAATTAACTCATAACTCATAAAATTCATCAGTAAGGGAAATTTTTATTTGCAGTATTAATGCTTGTCAATGGTTATACACTTGCAACCATCTTGAAATGATTCAATTTGAAAGCTAAAGAAATTAACAGGTTTCTTAAACAAGTTATTGGAAAATGGTTTCTCTCAATTTACTCCTTTCTTTTCTAAAATTTCAAATTTTTTTTTAACCCACCATGCATGATTATTATCATCACATTTATACAAATCTCACTCACTCAATTTTCAAGTTTCCCCCCCTTAAAACATGAGTCTCTAAGAGAATATTCCTCTTTACAGCATATGACTTAATTTATTGTTATCCTCTTGAAAACATCTCATCTTGTGCTGTCAGGTGGAAAAGCTGTGAGCTAATCATGTTTTTTATTCTTGTAAGTATGATTGGGGCACCATGTCATCCCTTTTAATAGTTGTTTAATAATTTATTTCCTTTTGGAATGCAATAAACTCCCTTTTGATAATCCCTAGGTGCCTCCATATGGTTTGATGTGACATGCAATCCTTTTCACCTTTTGAGATTAAACCTTGAGCAATACATACTTATGTTCATGCCTTTCAGAGTTGAGTATCTGTTAAACACTGCACAATTATAAAAACACAAAATATACTTATTTAGAAATTGAATTCATCCAGGATATCAATTACAATGATAGAGGTTACATTTTATAATGTTTGATCTCCTAGAAAGGTGGAGTCAAAATTCATCTTCAATCCCTCATATAGCTCTCCATGAATCTCTCAAACTTATCTCTAGGATATCTCTCACATCCCTTTATTATCTCACACACCAAAATAGCTACGTGAGTTGTTTATTCAACAACTTCACTCACACACAACTATTAACTATATTATTAAAATGAGTTATATTAACTCATTATTAATAATATTACAATTTATTAATAATGTCACAATATATTTGTAACATTCACTCCCCTATCGTTAACATTATTAATTCCCAATATACACTTCCCTAATATTGGCAAGGTATAAAAAATAATCACACTTCCTTCTGCAGCTTTCCGCCCATGCGTGTTCATGATCTAGATGGTTTTGTAGGTCAACCAAAAACCTAAAACAAAAGATGGTTTTACAGGACAACCAATAACCTAAAACAAAGGATGGTTTTACATGAAAACCAACAACCCAAATATCATGTTGTTGCTTTTCCTTTGTGCTTTCATCTATCCACTAGGTATTTCCTTCAGGGAATATGCAAGAACCACTGCTTACTGAATACAAAATGAATAGAGGGAAAATTAAACATTGAGACCATGTTTCAGTTCCCCCCCTTAATGTGAACATTTCACTTATTCAAATAGAAACTTTGAAATCATATTAAAAATCTGAAATAAAAGAAAATACACATAAACACACACACACACTACCACCATAGCTTCGTGCAGCCCCATCATTGGTGATTGACCTCCTTACTCCATTGCCCCCATCCTCCAATGATGAGTGTCACTACTTACTTAGTAGATTGGGCCATGGAGCTCAAATTTGCACCACCTTTTGTCGATGCATATTCCCCACAAATATTCACTTTGGTTCTGAAATTCCAAAGTGGGGAACTGGGGGCAGAAGCCCCCAGCGGGGTCAAAGGGAAATGCCCCTTGCAGGGTCCCATGGTAGTGCCTTGGGCACACTCCCTATTGCGATACAGGGTGGGGTCGAGGGGTGGATCCCTCGAAGCCAAACACATTTTCCTTCTTTCAAGTCATCAAAAAAATCATCACAAATACAATATTATTCACCTAATTATCCAAAAACATTGGACGTCGGATAACACCAAAAATGCATCCGTAAGGCAAATTTTTTTTTTTTTTTACAATGATACAACCTTTTGGCGACAACTCACAAATTTGACAACACTTTTGACTTGGAAAAGAAGACACAAATAAAAATTTAAAAAGTAATAAAATGAGATTACTTTTTAAATGAAAATGAATCTTTAGAAAATAAATCAAATTGATCAATCTTTGGATGATAGACACTATTTTGATATTTGTATAACTTGACGACAATTAAAATTTTAACTAGAAAACTAAAACTTAAATTTTACAACCAACTAGAGATAAAAGAAAACAAACTTATAATAATATATTTGGCATGATCGACACTAGCTATTTTAACCTAGAAAACACACATGCTAAAACATTGAGAAAAATACGTATGAAGAATTTGTTATCCAAAATGAGCCCCTTGCTCATTTTTGGGCTAACTCCCTTCATTATTTCCTCTCTTGTGCCTCAGTCATAATTTTTTATCTTTCAGGCACTCAAAACCTTCTGGAAATGGCACCATTGGATAGAGTTTTTTCTCAGCTTTCCAGAAAGGTAAATTTTTCTTCTTAACTCCATGTATTTTTGAAGTTATGGCTCAGCGGAGTTTTTGTGGGAAATTTTCCCTAGAAAAGCCCAAGCCAATAAGATGAGGCCACGTGTCCTCGGAAGGGCGAAGGTGGAGGTAAACTTGAAATTTTTACCAAGTGTTGGTAGGATTCAGAAAGGAATTTTTCGGCTTGATGGCCCACCGGTGAATGAGATGTGGACACATGTCCAAGCGGGGAGAAGTTGGGAAAGTTTCCAAAGGGTTGGCATAAGTAAAATTTTTGCCCCAAGGCTCGCATCCAATGGCATGGTGCCACGTGTCACCAGGGCAGCAGGGGTCGGAGGTGTGAAAGGATTTTTTCCTTTTCACCCAAATGAGGGAAATATTGAAAAGAAAGTCCCGCCTCCCAAAACCCGAGCCAATGGGATCGTAACACATGTCCATGTGGTGGCAAAAATCACAAGGTAAGTCCGCAGGGAAAATGAGCGGGGATGGTCCCAAGTCCAATGGGATTGTGCCACATGTCCAACTCAGGGAAGATGGTCAATAATGATGGGAAAGTTGAGAGCAAATGCCCGCGATGAATCACAACATGCCATGTGTCCTCGGGTCATCAGAGCGACAGAGAATTTTTGGAAATTTTTCCAAAGGCCAAAATGATGGAAAAAGAAGTGGGAAGGAATTGCAACAAATAAAATCATGCCACATGTCATCAGAGTGGTGGGGTGTGGAGATTTTTGAGGAAATTTTCCAAAATGCAAAAAGTGGGAAAATTTCAAATTTTTGGCCCGCAAACCCATTTTGGCCCTGTTTTGCCCTAAATTTTCAGAGGGGCATAAATTTCGATCCAAATCTCAGTTTTTCACGTTCTTTATATCAATGGAAAGATCGTGAAATTATCTACATGATTCCAAGCTCAATTTTGTGTTTTGGTGGAGTTTGGAGAGAGAAAATTGGGAAATGCTTTTGGCACATGGAAATGAACAAAACTAACATTTCAACCACTATTTTTTATGCAGTATGGCTTGCATTCTCTCCCAGCATGGTCAAAAAACACTGGGAAGTGGATTTGTAAGGGAAACCATGCTATTTATTATGAATTTGGTTGGTTGTTGAAAGCTTTCTCATGTTTTCCCACGTTTCTCTCTCTTGAGCTTGAATAGGCATTGTAAAAAGCCAGAATGGGCTCATTTTAAAACAATTGGACATTCTTTCAGCTCTGTAACTTCCCTTTTCTTCCTAATCAGGTAGATTTGTGGAGTTTTTTGCCTTTCCATGCAAATAATACACTTCTTTTTGCCTCTTGGTCATTGTAATGCACTGTATTGGACCTGGAATGATAATATATGCTCTTTGATTAAATTTTGTCAATCCTTTCATATGTTTATCATTGTTTGCTGATCTTTCATTATACTTTGGCAATTTGTGCATGTTTTATGCTGTATTTTCTTGTGGATTGTGTATGTTTTTGATATAGCAGGTGTCTACTACTCCTTTGGTGCATCACCTTATTTAGATCAGGTTTATTTTTTGCATTTTTTTAACCCTGTCTCCTTGGTAAAGTTTGATCAAGTTATAGGTAAACCCTCTACAGAATGTCATGCACACTTGAACAGAGGAGTTGAGGAACCAACCTCTAATCTAGAGATTCTTTTCCCACTTTTTACAAGTCCCACACTTGGGGAAAATATTCAATGTTGTGCAATCACACTGGATGCTAAAATGTCAAACTAGAAATCTGATAGAACATCCAGGGGGTGCTGCTGATTTGCACTAAATGTTTTGGCACACTCAGTGGGACCTTAGAGGTCTTAATCTTCATTTCAAAAAATAGATGTGCATTTTTTGCAACTTTCTTTCTTAAGAGAGCCCTGAATTACACATCTGATGACTCCAAGGAAGAAGAATCAGCTGGTTTTTGCAGTACAGACCTGAAAAATCATGAGAAGAATCACTACAAGGTCAAGAGTTGGAGAAGAAGAAGTATTTTTTGAGTATCTGAAATTATCTCCAAGAATAAAATAAAGAGGTAGGAGAGTTCAAAGGTCTCCATCTCCACCAAATAGAACTCTATCAACTCCTCTACCTGATATACCTTTCATCCAATCAACACGGGTTCTAAGGCCAATCAGAATGGCACAACACAAACCATATGTCAATTTCACTGGCAGCAGCCCACTTGATCTCAATGTAAAAAATCTAATCCTAGTTGCAGCACTAAAGAACATTCCATACTTTACTGGAGAGAATCAAACCACTCCTAGTGATCATGTCAAGGACATTGCTAATATTTGTGCAATCCATGAGATTGATGAGATGCAAGTTGCTGTCAAACTACTGGCATATTCATTCAAAGGGAAAGCTTTGCAATGGTTTAGGAGCCTTGCTATAGGATCTATCCAAAATTAGAACCAGCTATGTATAGCCCTCCATGAGCAATTTGGAGAAAAGGGAGATAACTTTTCCCTTTTAGAACAATTGACAACTATCAAGAGAGCTCCCAATGAGCAGCTGACTGACTTCAACTTCATATTTCAAAAGACTTGGGAGATAATTCTAATGGCAGTAAGGCCAACAGTAGAAGGTGATTTTCTATATTACCTCAAAGCTTTAAATTCTAATATTTCTATGTTAATTCAATCCATGGGAGGCACAACTATCCCTGATGCTTATAGTATTGCCATTAGAGCTAAAAATTGTCTGATTCAAGCTGGTAAGTTAGCTCCTAGGCATCCAATGCCATTGTATCCAAATTTAGAGAGTCCAAGTACTAATCAAGTGCCTATTTTATCTCCTATTCACACTCCTAGAAATCAGAATTCAAGTGAAGCTTCTACTTCATCTTCTAGTGCTTCAAATGAACTTCAAGAAGTCATGAAGCAATTGCAAAATTTAGGTAATGAGCTGGTTACACTCAAGAGGTAGCAAGCCCAAATTTTTAGACCTTCTTATCAGCCTCAAGCTCAGCCTAATAGGTAACCATACCAGCATCAAAGACCACCCAATCCAGCTGCAAATCAAAATCAAGCAAGGCCTCCTACCAACAGACCATTTCATCCCTATAATCCCAATGCTACATCTGCCTCTAGAGCACTAGTGCCAGTACAAAACAACATAGCTCAAGAGTATGATTGGTGTTTCCCATGTAATGAACCTCACAAACAGTCTATGTGCTTCAATGGTGCTCTAAATCAAGCCTTGATGGTAACAACAACTGGTGCGAAGGGTGAAGGGAGTCAAGGAAATAACCAATAGTAAGAAACATCCCAATAACAATCAGCTCCAAATGATACCACACTTGTAAATTGGTAGGCATAAGACTTTTGTGGTATGAATCAAACAATCTCACAAAGTGTTGCAGTCAACATAAGGTCAAAAAGGGGAAATTTGGGTGAAGGATAACCATTGGCTCTAAGTAATCCACAACCTTTTACCACTCCACAAACTGTTGGCAAACAAAATGCAGTTCCAAACATGCAAGGACCACCCAAACCAACTCCTAAACCAACTCAGATGCTCGTTGCTACTGCCCATGTGCAAGGGATGAATGTGTAGGCTAGAGGATAGCAGAGGGATGCTTCATCCCCATTCAACATCATTGATCATATCAAGAAGACAAATGTAAACATATCAATGTGGAAATCACTATCCATCCCAGGCCAAAGAGATTTGATACAAGCTGCCATGAAGGACTGGTCAAATTCAAATCAATAGGCCCAAATGCAAGAGAAGGTACTCATAAATGCTGCCCAGCCTGAGGGGAATCATGGAGGACAACAGGGTAAAATGTTGAAGCCCCCTCCATTCTATGTTTCATTGATAATTGGAAACCAATTAGTACACAACTATATGATTGATTTCGGAGCAAGTAGTTCAGCCTAAGCAAATAGCTGATCAGTTGGGGCTTCAATATGAGATCATATCCAATGGGGTAGTGCAATTAGATGGGACAACAGTGATAGTAGTAGGAGTGATTAAAAACTTGAGTCTTACTTTACATGCATGCCCCAACGTTGTTGTTTTGCAAGATGTCTTAGTGATAGATCTTCCACCACTCTTTGCCCTATGTTTGTCAAGGGATTTCACAGCTAAGATTGGAGGTTACTTATCTACTGATTGGTCATACATGTTGTTCAGAAAAAGATATGGAACTAAGGCCACAATCAGATTTGAGCCTATTGCAAACTTTCACATTGAACCTCAAACTCCAAGTCAAATCAGTACCAACTGTTCAGTGTTTGATCAAGAAGATTATCCAAACACTGATGAAGCTAACACCGAGGTCGGAAGCATCCCATATTTGAATCTTGATGGATGGGCAAGAAAGGTGCATGCTTTTGATCCTTATCAAGAAATAGAAGAATCTGAGCTAGGATTCTATTGCATACATGAAGAAAATCAGCCTATTCCTAGCATCACCAAGCCAGACCACAAGGATGATAACGAGGTATGGCAATTTTTCTTTGATGGATCAAGAAGTAGACAAGGTACAAGAGGGGGAGCTATGCTTGTTTCACCTCAAGGAGTTAAGTATTATTCAACTTTTAGATTTTAGTTTGCATGTTCTAATAACACTGCTGAATATGAAGCTTTGATACAAGGATTGCATTGGTCAATCAAGAGAGGAATAAAGAACTTGCAAGTCTTTGGTGATAGTGAGATGATTGTCAACCAAGTCAGAGGACAACATGTTGCCAAGAATGATCTACTCAAGTGCTACAAAAATAGGGTGTGGGACCTCATTGAAAATTTTTAGGGTTTTAATATCAAATCCATCCCTAAAAAAGAGAACCAAGCTGCTGACAGGGTTGCAGCAGTTGGAGCAGCCTTTGATGTTTTTGAAAGCATCAAGAAAGACAAATTACAACCAAACATTCATGTGATTGTAAGGTCTTCAGTGCCAGACAACAATGTAAGTTGGCAAGTGTTTGAAAATGATCAACAAATCATCCATTTCTTGGAAGAAGAGGCTGAGTTCTCAGTTAAAAATCAGGAAAAGTTAGAACAGTAGTATGGTGATCAAGTGGTACAATTGAGAACCAACAAACTACCAAAGGGACTTATCACTTTGGAGTCCATTTTCAATCCTAATGATCATTTTAAGAAAGAGAAAGTAAACATCCAAGTCATGGGAGAAGATTCAATGCCCATTTTGGTGGAAGAAGGCAAATCACTCAAAATTGGTAAGGTGAAAATTGAGCAAGAAAGGTATGAGTTCATACAGCTTTGTCAAGAATTCCCTAATGTTTTTTCTTGGAGCTAAGAAGATTTGAAAGGTTTCAATCCCAAGTTAGCTCAACACACTATTGAATTGGACCCAAGTGCTAAACCCATCAGGAAAAAACAAAGGCCAGTCAATCCACACATGGAGCCTCTCATGAGAAAAAAATTGAATAAGTTGATAGAGTCAAGTATCATATTCCCTATCAAGCATTCTAGTTGGGTAGCCAACTTGGTTCTAGTTAGAAAGAAGAGTGGAGAGATCAGATTATGCGTTGACTTCAGAGATTTGAACAGAGCATCTCTCAAGGATCATTACCCACTTCCTTCTATGGATCAGATTCTACAAGTTGTTGCTGGCTCTGAAAGGTTTTCATTGCTTGATGGCTATTCAGATCATAATCAAATTATGGTGAAGGAGGAGGATCAGTTCAAGACAGCCTTCACAACCAAATGGGGAACCTATGCATATAGAAAAATGCCATTTGGGCTGTCCAACGCTGGAGCTACATTCCAAAGGGCAATGGACATGGTGTTTAAAGATTTGATTAACAAAATGGTGCTGATATATCTAGATGATATCACTATTTTTTTTAAAAATGTAGTAGACCATCTCTTTCATTTGAGACAAGTGTTCCAAAGGTGCAAAAGATTTGTGGTATCTTTGAATCCCAAAAAGTGTATTTTTCTAGCTCATGAAGGAAAGCTCCTTGGCCACTTTGTCTCCAAAGAAGGATTAGCAATTGATCTAGAAAGAGTTAAAGCCATAAGAGCACTAACATTTCCAAGTCATAAGAAAGCTCTTCAAAGTTTCTTGGGAAAGATAAATTTTGTTCGGAGGTTTGTCCCAAATTTTCAGCCCTAGTCAAGCCTATCACCAAGATGTTAAAGAAAAGCATAACTTTCAAATGGATAGCAGAAGGCAAGACAAGTTTTTAAGCAATCAAAGAGGCCATCTCACAAGCCCCAAATCTCATTAACCCATATTTCTCCAAAGATTTCATCCTCTATGCATTTGGAGGTGATGATACTATTTCTGTAATTTTGGTACAACAAAACAAAGAGATTGATGAGCAGCCAATTGCTTTCTTCAGCCAAATCCTGGAGGACTATGAGGTGAGATATTCTTTCATTGAGAAGCATGTTCTTACAGTAATTAGGAGCTTGAAGAAATTTAAGCATCTAGTTTCAAACAACAAGGTTCAACTGCTGGTTTCTCATGTGGGAGTTAAAGACTTCCTCCTCAATAAAGACTTAAATGAAAAGAGAGTAGGGTGGATTACTCATGTCATGGAGTATGACATTGAGATCAAAGTCACCAAGTTTGTCAGAGGAAAAGTATTGTGTGAGCCGCTGGTCTTGAACAAACAAAAGGAAGCATGCAATGAGAAAGAGGTTGTTTTAGCATTGCAAGACAACCATGAGCAAGGAAGCACTCAAGAAGAAAATGATAATGTCCTCACTCCTTGCTGGACCCAAGACATAATGCACTTCCTACACATAGGCCTATGCCCTCAAGAGATGAATAAAACCAAAAGGATACATTTCAGATTACAGGCTGTCCCATATGCTCTTGTTGATGGTGTTTTATGCAAAAGGGATGTGAATGGAGTGCTGCTGAGATGCATTGGTACAAACTCAGATTCACAGAGTGTTGGAAGAGTTCCATGATGGATCAGCTGGTGGTCATTTTGCACCAAGAGTGACAGCTCTCAAGATCATGAGGGCTGGCTATTATTGGCCCAAGATTTTTAGTGATTGTTATGCATGGATCAAGAGGTACAAGAATTGTGCATTCTTCACAGGTAAGGAGAGACTAGCTGCCCTTCCATTGCATCCAATTTCAGTTGACCAGCCATTCATGCAATGGGGTTTGGACTTCATTGGATTCATTAACCCAAATTCAAGCCAAGGACACAAGTGGATTCTAATAGCAACAGATTACTTCACCAAGTGGGTTGAGGCAGTAGCACTCAAGGAAGCAAATGAATCTAACATCCTAGACTTCTATGAAGGAATAACAACTAGATTTGGCATACCTGCTACAATAATATCAGATAATGCATTGGCATTCATTGGGTCCAAGGTAACTAAATGGGCTGTCAAGAATGGGATCTACCTAAGCACTTCATCAAATTATTATCCTCAGGGTAATGGCCAAGCTGAATCTACAAACAAGAACTTGTTAAGGATCATCAAGAGGACTCTTGATGAAAATCAGAGGTCTTGGCATACTAAATTGAAATCAGCCTTGTGGGTTGATAGGATAACCCCCAAGAGATCTACAGGTAATTCTCCATTCAAGCTTGTTTATGGAAGAGAGGCAATTTCACCCATGTCACTTGAGTTGCCAACATTGGAACTCATGAAGCAGTTGGAGTTGTTGGAGTTTGGACCCATGGAGGTTAGGTATGTAGAATTGATGGAGCTCCAAGAAATCAGAAATCAGGCATCCCAAGCAATGGAGAAAGATCAAGCCTTGATCAAGAAGACCTTTGATAGAAAGGCCAAGGATAGATCTTTCCAAGTTGGAGATCTAGTGTTAAAATGGGATGCAGACAGAGCAAAACCGGGGAGGCATTCAAAATTTGATGCCATTTGGAGTGGCCCCTACATGGTCACAAAGTGTAAGGACAACAATGCCTTCCAATTGTCCACATTGGATGGTGAAGAATTATAGATTCCAGTCAATGGAATCCATCTGAAGCATTGCTACTAAAGGAAATCCTCCACCTTGTACATATTATCTTAGGTTTTCATTCCTCCAAGTGTTTATACACATTGTTTTGTTGTAGATTAGCTTTGCTTTCCCTAAGTGCTTTGGCATAGTCTTGCTATTCCAGGAAATGTGTTTTGCAGGCCTTGCTCTAATCAGATGGTGTTCTACCCTTCCCCTTCATCCTTGTATTGTTCTAATTAGTTGGGGTACCAAACAAAGAATTTGATGACTCCATGCCCAATGGATTACTTCAGGAAATTGGTAACTTCATTCAGAAGGCAGATGACCCCTCTGAGTCACCAAAATTTTTATCCAAAATGAGCCCCTTGCTCATTTTTGGGCTAACTCCCTTCATTCTTTCCTCTCTTGTGCCTCAGTAATTATTATTTTTTATCTTTTAGGCACTCAAAACCTTCTAGAAATGGCACCATTGGATAGAGATTTTTCTCAGCTTTCTAGAAAGGTAAAGTTTTCTTCCTAACTCCATGTATTTTTGAAGTTATGGCTCGGCTGAGTTTTTGTGGGAAAATTTCCCTAGAAGCCCGAGCCAATAAGATGAGGCCACATGTCCTCAAAAGGGCGGAGGTGGAGGTAAACTTGAAATTTTTGCCAAGTGTTGGTAGGGTTTAGAAAGGAATTTTTTGGCCCGATGGCCCGCTAGCGAATGAGATGCGGACACGTGTCCAAGCGGGGAGAAGTTGGGAAAGTTTCCCAAGGGTTGGCATAAGTAAATTTTTTTTCCCAAGGCCCGCATCCAATGGCATGGCACCACATGTCACCAGGGCAGTGGGGGTTAGAGGTGTGAAAGAATTTTTTCCTTTTCACCCAAGTGAGGGAAATATTGAAAAGAAAGTCCTTCCTCCCAAATCCCGAGCCAATGGGATCGTGACAAGTGTCCATGTGGCGGTAAAAATAACAAGGAAAGCCCACAGGGAAAATGACTAGGGAAGGCCTACATCCAATGGGATTGTACCACATGTCCAGCTTAGGGAAGATGGTCAATAGCGACGGGAAAGTTGAGAGCAAATGTCCATGACGAATCACAGCATGCCACGTGTCCTCGGGTCATCAGAGTGGTGGAGAATTTTTGGAAAGTTTTCCAAAGGCCGAAACGATGGAAAATGAAGCAAGAAGGGCCCGCAATGAATCAAATCATGCCATGTGTCATCAGAGCAGCAAGGTGTAGAGATTTTTGAGGAAATTTTCCAAAATGCAAAAAGTGGGAAAATTTCAAATTTTCGGCCCGCCAACCCATTTTGGCCCTGTTTTGCCCTAAATTTTTGGAGGGGCATAACTTTCCATCTAGAGCTTGGTTTTTCACATTCTTTATATAAATGGAAAGCTGGTGAAATTATCTATATGATTACAAGCTCAATTTTGTGTTTTGGTGAAGTTTGGAGAGAGAAAATTGGAAAATGCCTCTGGCATGTGGAAATGAACAAAACTAACATTTCAACCACTATTTTTAATGTAGTATGGCTCACATTCTCTCCCAGCATGGTCAAAAAACATTGGGAAGTGGATTTTTAAGGGAACCCATGCTGTTTATTATGAATTTGGTCGGTGGTTGAAAGCTTTCTCATGTTTTCCTGTGTTTCTCTCTCTTGAGCTCGAATGGGCATTGTAAAAAGCCAGAATGGGCTCATTTTAAAACAGTTGGACATTCTTTCAGCAATGCAACTTCCCTTTTCTTCCTAATTAGGTAGATTTGTGGAGTTTTTTTCTTATCCATGCAAATACTGCACTTCTTTTTGCCTCCTTGTCATTGTAATGCACTGTATTGGACCTGGAATGATAATATATGCTTTGTGATTAAATTTTCTCAATCCTTTCATATGTTTATCATTGTTTCCTGATCTTTCATTATAATTTGGCAATTTGTGCATGTTTTATGCTGTATTTTCTTGTGGATTGTGTATGTTTTTGCAGTAGCAGGTGTTTAGTACTCCTTTGGTGTATCACCTTATTTAGATCATGTTTATTTTTTGCATTTTCTTAACCCTGTGTCCTTGGAAAAGTTTGATCAAGTTATAGGTAAACCCTCTGCAGAATGTCATGCACACTTGAACAAAGGAGTTGAGGAACCAACCTCTAATCTAGAGATTCTTTTCCCACTTTTTACAAGTCCCACACTTGGGGAAAAGATTTAATGTTGTGCAATCACATTGGATGCTAAAATGTCAAACTAGAAATCTGATAGAACATCCAGGGGTGCTGCTGATTTGCACTAACAGAATTTTTAGGATAAATACAAGAATGCAGCCTATAAGTACCTTGAATGACAATGAAGGCTTGACAATGAGTCATACTACGTGCAACAAATCTGTCCTTTGTATTCTTCTCATACCTCATGTGTCGTGATCTTCAAGAAACCATGTAGCATGCAGTTAGATTTGTTAAGGCTGAAAATACATTGACATACAAATAGATCATACGTGCATTATAGTTCTGTAAGATGCAAAACATTAGAAGTAGGGAAATTTGCATGAAAATTAATATCTTAGCACTCCATAGGTCGCCTCTCGTAGGCAATTTCCAAGATCATCACTTCACTAGATTTTCCAAAAGCCCTATGTTTCACATTAAATTTTCTCTCAAAAAGTAGAACCAAAATAAATTAAATAAGGAAGCCTACATGCGTTTCATAGTAAATATTACATGTTCAAATTGTAGTTAAGAACAACATATTGACGCCATGAAAGTTATTCACTTTACCAAAAAAGTGGATTAGAAAATACCAAACCAATTTAAGTGAAGGAGAATCAAATATTTGGAAGTGAGACAGTTATATGCCAACCAGGTGGAGGGAGTTGAGTGCAATGCAATGTATATCTACTAGCAAAAACAAATGTGGGCTGTTTAGACTTATAAAATGAACGAATTCAATGCATGATTTTAAAAACTATTGCATTAGACACATGGAACAAAATATTCATCCAATCAGGGGCACTTGCAGATTAATAAAATAATGACATTTCTTTGTACAAAGATGTTTTGTGGCAATCAATTATATAAACTCCTCAAAACTGAATCAAAACGCCATGATACAAAATAGATCTCAAATATCCAGGTCTATTTTCTCATGGAACAATGAGACCACAAGAATGGAGTCTGTAGATTCACAGTTGAGAAAGACTCCAAACCAACAGATAGAATAGCTCAAAAAAAATACATTAAACCTACTCTGATACCACTGTTAAACACTGCACAATTATACAAACACAAAATATAATTATTTAGAAACTGAATTCATCCAGGATATCAATTACAATGATAGAGGTTAAATTTTATAATGTTTGATCTCCTACAAAGGTGGTGTAAAACTTCTTCTTCAATCCTTCATATTACTCTCCATGAATCTCTCAAACTTATCCCTAGGATATATCTCACATCCCTTTATTATCTCACACACCAAAATAGCTAAGTGAGTTGTTTATTCAACAAGTTCATTCACACACAACTATTAACTATATTATTAATATGAGTTATATTAACTCATTATTAATAATATTACAATTTATTAATAATGTCACAATATATTTGTAACAATATCCTCGTGTGGATTATATCACATCAATCAAATGTCTTCTATTGCATAGTGCCAATATCACTCAAATTTATTTCCTACGTGAGAGCTAAGTGAAAAATACTCTTTCATATGATGGAAGTGATTATACTCGACTCAACCTATCTACGCCATCCTCATTATAATTTTAAATTTATTTCTTTATCAATATGCATTCTTTTTCCAGTATTGAACGTGAATAATTATTGCAAAATTATTTATCGACACAATTACGAATGTGGTATTAGTGAATAGTTTGAAGGATATTTCCTCAGAAGATTTAAAACAAATATTTGATCTGACTGGTCCAAATGAAGAATTTGTTAGGGATTTTTAATGAGATAAAAGAATGATTTTAGGAAAACAATCCTAGGCTTTCTCTTCATTCTTCATATCTGCATCTTTATCTCTTTTTTCATGTAATTCTCCTCTATTTTTGTATTTAGAACTTCTTGAGCTTGGCATCAACATTTTTTTCAAAAGAAAACCTCCACTGCATATCCAATGGTGTCCTGCCATATGTTCTCTTCATCCTTTAATGTATCAAAAATTCTTAAAAAAAATCCGCGGCCTAACCTGATGAGGTGACTTGTTTCATTGTGATTTGCGATCCACCTCATACTATTACCTTAGTTTTAGTAGCACTACTTAAAGTAGCCCAGTTATGGATATCCATCTACAGGGCCTCTTTTTTGTTTTACGAAAATTTCCTTCCTCCCACAGACTTGTTCCCTCTTCAAGTTGTTCTTGGGTGACACATGGAGGCGTGCACGCTCTTTCCCTTTGTTTTGAATTTATAGCCCACTGGGTCTACTTTTTCGTGCTTAAGCCACGTGTTTATGAATCATCTCCATATATATTATCTGTATTTTTATACGGTTAATATGATCATAGTAAATTTTATCTATATTATTCTTATGTGATTCAAATTATTTATATCTTTACTCTTCTTCCGTGATACATATTATTTTATCTCTACTCTATTTAAGTGTTTATAATTGTATCATATTGGTTGGACTATCCCTGGATGAGCCAAGTGTTGCCTTACATACCATCTAGAGGGATCAAACCATATGTAGTTCTCATCATATTAAAGTCTGTAGTAATACAAGTGAAGCATTTCATTCTCAAGATGAAGTGAAGTACCAAGACATTAATTGAAGCGATGTATTTCATCTTGAAGATGCGATTCAAGCACATAATTGTATTGTATTACCAAACTTCAGCATGAATCACATATTCAAGATTAAATGATAAACTTACATTGTGGCTGTTGGTTAAATAATCCTTGTTGAAGAAATGATTAGGTGCTCATGTTTTCCTACACCCCATAATAAAATTTGCACAAAATGGGAAATCATTCAATGTATAGCTCAAGTTATTTTTTATAATTATATCATTTTGTCTGGGGTAATAGATTCAAATATATTAGATGTTTAGAATGGGTATATTATGCTCTATATACCCTCGAGAGGGATCAAGCCTTATGTAATTATCATCTTATAATATATACAGATATATATCCATTCACATTTGGGAAGAATATATATTTTGAATGGGTGCATGCCCATTCTCATATAATAATTATAGAATAGAATTAGAAGATGTGCCTTGTGATAGTTTCAAAAAGATTTGAAGAAAATGTTTATGCTAATTTTACTCTCTCTACTTTATTTGTTTATCCTTTCATCTTTAAAAGGGAAGATGTCCATTCTCATACATATCTAATAGAAGAAGAATAGAGATAAGTTTTCTCATTCTCATGAATAAATAATAGAAATCTCTTATATATCTAATAGAAGAAGATTATAGATAAATTTAAGTTCAACATACTATATTTACTTTATTTTAACATGGGAAGGTATGGGAAGCAATGCATTGTGACAACCTTTATAGAAGATGTACATGTTTATAATGGGCATAAGCCCATTTTGATATAAACAAACATTGTTTGTTTTGAAGTAATTAGTATTATTATATTACACTAGCTGGACTATCCCTGACAGAGTGATGTGATGAACTACATACCCACGAGAGGGATTAAACCTTATGTAGTTCTATTATTGTGTTTATAAATCTATCATTTTGGATGGACTAACCTTGGTGGAGCCAAGTACAAACATCACTAAGTGTTGCACTACATACCTGCGAGAGGGGTCAAGCCTTATGTAGTTGTATTATTTTGTTTATAATTGTATCTTTTTGGCTGGAATAATGTTGGTGGATCCAAGTACAGGCACCACCAAGTGCTGCACTACATACCCGAGAGAGGGATCAAACCTTATGCAGTTGTATTATTTTGTTTATAATTGTATCATTTTGGCTAGACTAACCTTGGTGGAGCCAAGCACAGGGACCACTAAGTGCTGTACTACATACCCGCGAGAGGGATCAAGCCTTATGTAGTTTTGTAATTTTGTTTAATCGTATCATTTTGACTGGGCTAACCTTGGTGGAGCCAAGTACAGGCACTGCCAAGTACTACACTACATACCTGCGAGAGGGAGCAAGCCTTATGTAGTTCTATTTTTTTTTATAATTGTATCATTTTGGCTAGACTAATCTTGGTGGAGCCAAGTAAAAGCACCACTAAGTGCTACACTACATACCCGCGAGAGTGATCAAATGTTATGTAATTCTATTATTTTGTTTACAATTGTATCATTTTGGCTGGACTAACCTTAGTGGAGCCAAGCACAAGCACTGCCCAGTGCTGTACTACATACCCGCGAGATGGATCAAGTCTTATGTAGTTCTATTTTTTAATAACTATATCATTTTGGATGGACTAACCTTGGTGGAGCCAAGTACAAGCACCGCCAAGTGCTGTACTACATACCCACGAGAGGGATCAATCCTTATGTAGTTATATTATTATTTTTATATTTGTATCATTTTGGTTGAACTAACCTTGGTGAAGCCAAGTAAAGGCATCGCCAAGTGCTACACTACATACCTGTGAGAGGGATCAAACCTTATGTAGTTCTATTTTTTTAATAATTGTATCATTTTGGCTGGACTAACCTTGGTGGAGCCAAGTATAGGCACCTCCAAGTGCTGCACTACATACCCGCGAGAGGGATCAAGCCTAATGTAGTTCTATTTTTTTTTTATAATTGTATCATTTTGGCTGGACTAACCTTGGTGGAACCAAGTATAGGCACCACCAAGTACTGCACTACATATCCACGAAAGTGATCAAGCCTTATGTAGTTTTATTATTTTTTTATAATTGATGAGAAATATTGAACTCAATCATTTTGGCTTGACTAAGCATTACATCTCTTTGTTTATATTTGTCTCGTTTTGGCTGCCATTATTCTATTTTAGAATTAGTAGATGCTCATTCTCATATTATGTAGTTCTATGATTTTTTTTAGAATGGGTTGATGCCTATTCTCTGCCCATTGTCATATAAGAATCATTAAAATATATTGTTTACCACCATGACATCTACTCATCCTCATATTATGTAGTTCTATTATTATTTTTAGAATGGGATAATGCCCATTGTCATTTATCATTAAAATAAATTATTTCTCATATTATATATATTTAACATCGTTATTTAATAATTAAAGGTAATTATTTTAAAACATGTCTTCGACCGCTCGTTGGAGGGAATTATTTACCACTCTTTATTTATTAATAAAAGGTAATTATTTTAAAACACATATTCGACCACTCGTTGGAGGGAAAGTGAGATAGTGTTTTTTGTTTTGTAATTATTAATAATTATATTATACTAGCTGGAATATCCCTAGCAGAGCCCAGTGTTGCACTACATACATTGGAGAGTGATCAAGCCTTATGTAGTTATTAGTTCTCATATTACAATATACATATATACATACATGTGTGTGTGTGTGTGTGTGTGTGTGTGTGTGTGTGTGTGTGTGTGTGTGTATCCATTCACATTTAGAAAACATGAAGAATACTAAATATTTTGAATTGACATATGGCCATTATCATATAAGAATTATAGAAGATAGAATTGGAATTTGTGCATTGTGACAGTGACATATACAGGACGGGAAGTTGTGCATTGTGACAATAGTTTTTTTGTTTTTTAATTATTAATAGTTGTATTATACTAGCTGGACTATCCCTCGCATAGCCAAGTACTACACTACATACCTTTTAGAGGGATCAAGCCTTATGCAGTTCTCAGTTCTCATCTTAATATATATATATATATATATATATATGTATATATCCATTCACATTTAGAAAACATAGAAGAATAATAGATATTTTGAATCAACATATGACCATTCTCATATAAGAATTATAGAATATAGAATGGGAATTTGTGCATTGTGATAGTAACATATACATGACGAAAAATTGTGTATTGCGACAATAACATATACAGGATGGGAAATTGTGCATTGTGACAGTAATTTATTTTCTTTTGTAATTATATTGTATTATACTAGCTGGACTATCCCTGATGGATCTAAGTGCTACACTACATACCCTGGAGAGGGATCAAGCCTTATGTAGTTCTCAGTTCTCATCTTACAATATATATGTATATATCCATTCACATTTATCAAACATAGAAGAATAATATATATTTTGAATTGGCATATGGCCATTCTCATATAAGAATTACAAAATATAGAATGAGAATTTATGCATTGTGATAGTAACATATACAGGATGGGAAGTTCTCCATTGTGACAGTAAATGTTTTTGTTTTGTAATTATTAAAATTTGTATTATAGTAGTTGGACTATCCCTGACAGAGCCAAGTGTTGCACTACATACCCTTAATAAGGATAAATCCTTATGTAGTTCTCATCTTACTATATATATGGGTTTTGAGAATGGGTTAATATGCTGATGTTTAAATTTATATTTGTTCTAGACCATTACCATAGTGAGACCACCATGCATATATATATATATATATATATATATATATATATATATATATATATATATATATATATATATCTATATATCTATATCTATATCTATATCTATATCTATATCTATAATTCTTAAATGTAAGTTTTGATAATAGGTTAAATGTTTGAATTTATATTTTTCCTTGAACATGACATAGAGAGAGCACCATAAAAATATATCATTTACCACCATTTACTTATAAAATAAAATAACCTAAAAAATGGTTATGCTTGAATAGAGATGATTATTATTTATAGATGTGATTGGAATACAACAAGAACGATAATTTACCTAATTTAATAGAATATAGAAACTCAAGTTAAGTAATTTTAGGGATAAAAAGTAGTAGTGACAAAAAAGGAAACACATAGAGAGAAAAATACAAACAACATATTTAATTTACCTAAAAAGGCAACATAAGAACTAACAATCTAGATTAGTGGCCATTAGAAATATTGATTGGATCTTCTTTGAAATTAGTGAATGAGAAGGAAGAACTCACGGAGCTACCCCAAGAAGCCATACAATGGTGACCACCACTAGAAGTGGCAATTTTTAACAAGAATGTGTAGGTGGGACATAACATTTCCCATAACGCAGAAACACCACTAGACTCTCAGATGATATGTTTATGAATTTGTATTAAATCAACAGTTTTAGGAAGATGGAGAGGCAGTCGGTCCAGGTCCTTGGATGTAAAATATTCTAAGATAGCCTACACAATTTGGGTGAGGCCTTGGGCCCTCTTTGCTAAAGGTTCTTTTGGTCATCAAATTTACACCCGTGTCTCAGATCTGGAAGAATTGAGTTGTTTGTGACAATAATGGATCCATCCCCAAGTTATGGGACCTTGCACATTTGGGATGGATCTCTAGAAAATGATGGTTCCTCTATATAATTCTACTAATACTGCTACTCCTAGTGTTGAAAGGGAAAACTAAGCTAAAAATGCCAAGGGATCAGGGATAGAAAGATAACATGAAAGGAAATTGCACTAACAGGTGATAGCACCATAAAAAGAGTAATGAACACCATCTGTTTTGAGTGAAAATGAAAGGAAATGTGTGAATGAAAGCTATGGACGTGTAGCATAACTAAAACATATTTACTAGACCAGTTTCATGGAACACAACTAAATAAGGAGCTGAAAGGGATGTAGAATGGCGCAACAAGCACACAATGCAAAATAAAAGGCAAGAAGAAGGAATACAAACTCATTAGGACATAAAGTATTTACAAAACAATGTTTCTATTACTTCTATGAATGCAAAGAGCTGTTACAATGGTGAAAGAGGCTGCTATCCGAATGCGTGAGCTAAATCTAGAGGTCTACAACTCATAATACAAAAAATATAAAGTCCTTCGAAAAAATGGGTAAGGATCCAAAATGTCCAATGTTAATAATGAGCCCAACTCTTACATTTATAGATGAATCCATGGAATAAGAAGAGAAGGAGGGAAAACCTAAATTTAAAATACAAACACCAAAAAGAAGCATTAAATGCCTGTAAATTTTCTTGCAAATTTGTCAAATATGTTTTCCCAAGTTTGTTTGGTGTGTTGGAGAAGGAAGGAGGGAGGATCATATCAAATCGGGTGGTTGAAGAAATTATATCTTCTCATTAATGCTCAGAAGAGCTTTTCCATTTCTCACCTACCAGATCTGCCAAGAATTTGAATTTAAATGTTTAACAATGTATCCCATGTCAGCAACTATTGATTGAGGCTAGGCACGTGTCGATCAGAGCTTTGTAAAAAATATGGTTGTTAGAAGATGTCAGAGCCATCTGGGCATGCAAGACACGTGGTTTGGGTGGATTGACTGAAGAAATCAGCCAACCGTTCATTTGATTTATCATTTCTACCATGTGTCATTCATGGGCTGGTTGTTAGGATTTGGTGCTCTATTGGTGTGCTTTGACTAGTCGCGTGTGGCACACTAAAGCATATAAATGGATGATGTGGCATAGAAAAGTGTGAAGGAGGGCGCAAAGATAATGCACATGGAAGAATGAGGCATGGGAAGATGGAACAAAGAGGAAAAATAATAGGGAAGGTGGGGAAAGCATGCAAGGCATGTGAGGAAAAGAATGGGGGCGCATGAGGAAATGCAACAAAGGGAATGTGCTAAGTGAACTTGAGTGTGCGCAACCTC
Source organism: Taxus chinensis (assembly GCA_019776745.2). Taxonomy (NCBI): domain Eukaryota; kingdom Viridiplantae; phylum Streptophyta; class Pinopsida; order Cupressales; family Taxaceae; genus Taxus; species Taxus chinensis. The sequence continues at coordinate 325,388,879 of CM034156.1, read as the reverse complement.
ACAATGAAGAATTTAGAGCCAGAAGGTGTATACAAGTTACCTAAATAACTAGGAGAGTTATTTGAATAATAATTTTAGAAAATTTTGGGGCCATCTACCTACTAGATGAAGGAGATCAGTAGCCTGAAGCATCCATTGGACACAGAGTCTATTATATAATCATGAAATTCTGATCTACAGATTTGAAGAACTACCCATAAAGTCACTTGAAGGATCATTTCTTGACTCTATTTCAAATCCTTCAAACTGTTGAAAGATGTTGACATCTTGGAAGAAAATTAAGAGCGTGCACAGGAAGCACTCAAGAATAAAGAGCTATGTATAACCAAAAAACGTGCACCCAAAACACTTATAGGAATTGAAAATACTCTAATATATACAAAATGATGCAACACATTTAATGGAAAGGTTTGAGATCGATCCCATTTACTAGGGATTTTAGCGCACCTCCATCAAGATGAGTTGACTTGAAAGATTTAGCCTCTTTACACGAACTGATGATGTATGGGCCACTCCAAAGTGTATCAAACTTTGAATGGTGCCCTAGTTTATCTCTTTCAACATCCCATTTTAAGACTAAGTCCCTGAATTTGAAATCTTGAGGCCTAGACTTTCTATCAAACCATTTCTTTGTTGCTTGTTGATGCTGCTCTAACTTGATCATGATGGAGTTCCTTAACTCTTCAAGATTAACCAACTCTTCTATTTTGACTTCCCTCTGGTCTGTGCCCACAAATTCCACTTGTTGGGCAAGCACCAATGAGTTCAACTCCAACATTAAAGGAAGGGTAGCCTCTTTTCCATAGACAAGCTTGTAATGTGAAGTTACTATTGCCTTTTTAATTGTGATTCTATCTACCCAGAGTGTGCGTGAGAACTTTGTATGTCATTTCTTTTGGTTAACATTCATTATGCGCTTCATAATCCCGATCAGGTTCTTATTTGTTGACTCTGTCAGACCATTTCCTTGAGGGTAATAGTTAGAAGAAGTCTTTAGATAGATGCCCATATTTAGAGCCTAATCAGTGATTTTAGTGCCAAGGAAGGCTTTTGCATTATTAGAGATAATGGTTTGAGGAATGCCAAACATTGTGAATATATCTTCGAGAAAGTTAAGGATGATTGACTCGGTTGATTCTTTGAGCACAACAGCTTCTGTCCATCTAGTGAGGTAGTCCGTAGCTATCAGTACCCACTTGTGTCTAGTGCTTGAAGGTGGATTGATCATGCCTATGAAGTCGAGACCCCATTGCACAAAATGCTGATCCTCTTGGATTGGTTGGAGTGGAAGTGCTGCTAATCTCTTATTTCCTGCAAAGAAATCACATTCCTTGCATTTTGTGACCCACTTGTGTGCATTTGAAAATAGAGTAGGCCAAAATATTCTTGCAATTATGACCTTCATCACTATAGTTTTGGTAGAAAAGTGTTATTTTTCCATCCTCGAAAAAACAAACATTTTTTTTAGGTTGTCCCTCATTTTGCATGGAAGGAGGACCATATTAGAAGAAGAATCATAGTGTAAAAACATTCTGAAAACCTTTATGGAGTAATATATTCATAATAACATATGTTTAGAATGGGAATATTATGCTCTACAAACCCTCGAGAGGGATCAAACCTTATGTAGTTCTCATATTACACAATATATATATATATATATATATATATATATATATATATTATATGTATATATATCCATTCACATTTAGGAAACATATAAGATGAATAGATATTTTGAATGTGCATATGCACATTCTCACACACACACACACATATATATATTCACATTTAGGAAACATAGAAGAAGAATATATATTTTGAATGGGCATATGCTATAAGAGTTATAGAAGAGAGAATTGGAAGATGTGCATTGTATATTTTGTAATAATTTGTGAATCGTCTCCTTATAAATATGTATATATTTGTATTATCTGTATTTTTATATAGTTAATATGATCATAGTAAATTTTATCTATATTCTTCTTATGTGATTCAAATTATTTTAATGTCTTTTCTTCTGTGATTCAAATTATTTTATCTCTACTCTATTTCAGTGTTTATAAATTTGTACATGTGATTGGAATAAAACAAGATCAATAATTTGGCTAATTTTACAGAACATGGAAACTTAAGATAAGTAATTGTAGGTATAAAAAGAAATTTGGCGTTCAGTGATAAAAATAGAAGTGACCAAAAAAGGTAACACGAAGAGAGAAAACTACAAAATACATATTTAATTTACTAAAAAATACCGCAGAAGAACTAACAGTCCATATTAGTTTCCATCAGTAATCTCAATTGGATCTTCTTTGAAATTAGCCAACGAGAAGGAAGAACCCTCATAGGTATTAAAATGATTATGTTCAATCTTGTATCCAATGAAAACTACCCAATCCCATATAGGAATCATAAAATAAGAATATAGATAAAATATAATTCATTTTCACTCTTATATTCTCATAACCTTCATATAGTTTTTAAATTGATTAAGTTAAATATTTCTTGTATAAGATTGACCATTACTTTTCACTCTTATATCCTATTACTTTTCCCATAGTAATGATCAAGTTTAGTATTACTTGTATTGCAATGATAAGAATGGGCATATGCCCATTCTCATACAAATAATTTTTTTAATCTTGAATAGGTAGATTCCTAGTCTCTTATAGGAATCATAGAAGAAGAATTTAGGTTGAATTTATAAGATGAGAAATTAATAAATAGATGTTGAATAGAAGTTAATTAGAAACTTGATTGCTAACTGCTTCATCCAAATATCTTCATCATATTAACATAGCATATATTAATTTTATAAGAATTCATCATACTTCCCATAATACCTAATTATTAGAATGGGCATCTATCCATTTTAAACATTCTCATAAAAGGATGTTGATGTGGATCCAGCTAAAAGAGGTTGAAATACCTCCAAAACACACATAAACAACTTTACAAATAAAACATAGATGTTTCAAAATAGATTTCTTATCATTATGGAATCCACACTAAACTTTTACATCATTACAATCCTCATTTTATTTCACATCTACTCTAAAAACCCTAAAATGCCAAGAAACCCTAAAATGCCAAAAATTACCTACTAGAAAAACAACTTGAATGGGCCCCAAAATTTGTGTGCCAAATATGAATTCATAAATTAAGGCTCATGCAAATTTTTGACTTATTCTAACAAGCAAAATAGAATCTATTAAACTTCTAAGACCTAGTCAAAAGTGAAAAAAACGTTCAGAGACAATTTTAGGCCACTAGATAAAAAAATCTGGCCCTGAAAATGTATCAAAATTGCCATGTACTTACAACTTTATTTGACCCCAACATAGTACTAATGTATATCTACCACCCTGTAAAATTTCAAGATGATCCAACGGTCGTATCAAAAGTTATGGCCTCCACAAGTTATGCTGCCACATCAGATGTAATTGCATATATTACTTTTGCAAGAATTCCTCATACTTCCCATATTGCCTAACTATGAGAATTGACATCTGTCCATTTTAAACATTCTCTTAAAAGGATGTAATATTCATTCATTCTTTATGTTTCACGTAGGAGAATATTTCTTTCTTTCTATATTAAGTTTATGAGAATGGGCATATGTCCATTCTCATCACAATGATAAAAATATTTATTTATATGAGAAATGGCATATGCCCATTCTCATCACAATCATAAAACTCTTTGTTTGTATGAGAATGGGCATATACCTATTCTAACCATTATACCTCGTTGAAGTAATATTGAAATTAATCATTTTTATATCATTATAAAGGATGTGTGAATGGGCAATTGTCCATTCTAAAAAAAATTAAATATTAGCTCTATTTCTCTTCTATGATTCTTAAATTAGAATGGGCATATGCCCATTCAATACAAGATAAAAATGTTTGTTTGTATGAGAATGAACATATTCTGATTCTGTCTGTGTTTTTTTCTTCTGTGATTATTATATGAGAATGGGCATGTGCCCTTTCAATACAAGATAAAAAATGTTTGTTTGTATGAGAATGGACATATGCCCATTCTTTATATGTGTATTTCCTCATTTTCATTGTTCTTGTTACTCACTTTTTCATCCATTAATAATTGTTTTTTGTCAAAAAGGAGTAAAAGCTAATTTCTGTAAATGTTCTTCCAAGGTACCATCTCATTATTTAGAACATTTACTATAAACCCTTGATGTGAGTACTATAAGTTATATAATTCTTATCATTCTCACATCCATATTATAGTATGAGTAATCGAAGAAAGTTATTGTCATTTTAGCACTTCTATAGTAATCATATCTAACTTGGTGTTTGTTTAAGAATGGAAATTTTCCCATTCTCTCATACAAACATACATTTTTTTCATCTTATCTTGAAAACAACGTAATTTTTCTCTCTCGGAATAATGTTTATTTCATTCTCACAGAAAACATCATATAAGAATGATAGAATAAGGGATGTTGTTCACTCTCACTACCTTAGGGAATATTTTAATGATATATTTTTAGAATTGTCATATTCCTATTCTGATATAGGAATCATAGTTGAAGAATAGAGAAAACACATTCTAACTTCCTTTATAGAGGTATTAAAATGGGTTCAAGCCCATTCACATACGGCAATCATTTTATTTTTTGTAATGTAAAATATTATTTGAAATTTATAGTTATTATTAAATGATACAATATTATTTCTTGCATTTAATTATTAGTATTATCAATTAATGTTGTTAATTAACTAATTTTGATTTGTCCTAATATGATGTGTTAAATAAATATTCTTTGATTTCTAATTTTTTGATGATTAAAGTTTAAATCTTTTTATTGGCCCATTGTAAGCTTTATAATTAATGAAGCATTATAAATATTAATGGAGTTTATGTCGTTGATTAGTTTTATAAAATTTTACTATATTTTTTATAATTTTATAAAATTATTTTAAAAAATTCACTATAATTCATTAAGCATTATAAATAATGGCAATTAAGTTGTTAATTATGTTTATAAATTTTAATTATATTTTAATAATATTATTTAATTATTTTGAAATTATTTTTATTTGTTTAATAATATAATTAGCTGTTATTTTTTAATGTAATATTTGAAGTTTATTAGTAATATTAATTCTTGTAGTTAATATTAATTAATAGGATATTTTTTTGAAAATAATTATAATATTATTAATTTATTAATTAATACTAATATTATATAATCACAGTGATTTCTATTACTAATCAATGTTATTGATGATGTGTTAATTACTAATATCACATCTTGATTAGAAACACATTGATTTCTATTGTTTCAAATTTCAATTTTTCAGCACTTTATTAGAGGGAGGTAATTCATATTGGTCATTTATTATGGTAGGTTTGATTCAAAATTTTAATTTTTGGCACTTTTTAAAAAAAATTATATAGTTTAATTTTTGGGAGGCAATTCATAATTGTCATCTAATACGTCAAGTTTCATTCAAAATTTGAATTTTTGGTGCTCATTTTTAACGAGGAAATTTATTTTTTCCAAGTAGATTATAAAAATATTGATTTTGAATGAATCGGGTTTTGGTTTTCACTCTATTGGGACCAATATTTTTTCATTCAGAGATTTAGCTAGGGAAATACGAAGAATGTAGATGTGGCTGGAAAAATATGAAGATACAAAAATTTTACAGAATAATGATGAAGATATAGCCACTGATAGCAGGATAGAAAAAAAGATATATAGATTTTGCAGAAGAAAGAAGAAGAAACAACTTCCGAAACAATGATTTTGTAAGGGAGACTATTGAAGATTTCTCAATCGGAATAAAAATGGTAGAGAAGGTTATTCAAGGTTTTTATATCTCATTTTTTCCAAGTTTACTTCTAAAGCGTAAAAAATGTGTACTAACAAAGATATTTTAATTCACAAAAAACTAGTTGAACCATTTTTTTACATATATCTCGTTTATTTTAATGTATGAAAAATGCATTGTTTTGTTTCCTTGCATAAACGTAACAACAAACAAATACAGAAATCATTTTTTTTACATTCCTAAACGTAATATCTACCAAATATACTAATCAAAATTGTTTTGTACTTTTTTAATGTCGTAAGGTCTAAAATGTGTACTTGTTTATGGTGCAATAAAAATGATTAGATGAAATTAGTAATGCTTGTCTCTCTTTGTGTCTTTTTTTATGACCTCCCCAACAAATTTTATCATCTCTGAAACAAGTTTATTTTTCAATAATCTTTGTATCCAATCAGCCCAAATCCTTTTGCATACCTTCGTATTTCTCCTACAAAATCTTTGAATGAAAAAAACTGGCCGTAAGAGAGAAAAAAATAAAAACTCAGCCGTAAGAGAACAAACAATCAAAACCTGAGCCATTCAAATTCAATATTTTTATAAAGTATTTGACCAAGGAAAATCACCTCTAAAAAAATCACCGAAAATTTGAAATTTATCGTACCATATTAAATCACCACCCTTTAATGATTAAATGCCTTTAATATCTTAATATCCTAAGTCTTGAAATTTGAATCTATCATACTATAATAAATCACCAACCTATAATGCTTAAATACCTTTAATATACTAAGTATATCATAAATACTTAACCAAGAAAGACTACATATTTAAATGCTTTAATATGCTATTATCCCAATGTAATGCTCAAATGCTTTAATATGCTTTAATATGCTTAGATATTTGAATTTATTTTAACTAGAAATTTAAATAATGAAAAATATATAGTAGAATTTATTGTCATATCAATTTAGACACATATAATGTTTTAAAAATGTCCACATTTACTGAAAATATGTTTTAATAATGAAATCATGAAATTTTAAAGATTTTTTAAAATACTGATTAAATACTTTGTCCTATTTATATATTAACTTTGTTTTAGAATGGTCACACATTCGCACGACCTGTATAAAGTTATAAAAAATTAAATGTATCCTACAAAAATAAATCAACACCTTTTAATGCTAAAATTTTTGAATTCTTTAATATCCTAATATCCTAAGTCTATCGTAAATCTTTTAAAAAGATAATTGAATTGATTATACCCATTTTATGTTTTAATTAGATATTTGAATAATGAAAATTATATAGTAGAATTTTATCATCATACCTAATTAAACACTTGTAATATTTACTATTTTCATGTTTATTGTCGTTAGAATGGGCACCCATTCTCACAAATTGTATAAAGTTAAGAAATTGATTGAGATTTTTTACATTGTCTTGTATTGAATGGAAAGAGCCCATTCTCATATAGGAATCATAAAAGAATTGCTTGGGTAGATAGGAATCATAAAAGAAGAGTATGGATTAAATATGTTCACAATTTTTAAATATGTATTTAAATGACTAAGTATTGAGTTAGTATTGATGAATGTACATACCCTCCCTCATAAATTCTATATTGCTTGTATGAGAATGTTTAGAATGGGCACATGCCAATTATCATAAGAAAATATATTTCAATCACGACTGTGCATATGCCCATTCTCAAAAACATAAATATTACTTATATTATAAAGTTTAGAATGGGATATGCCCTTTATGATATTGAAATCGATGGAAATTTTCAGCATTGCCTTGTATTGATTGGGAAGATGATCCTTCTCATTTAGTCATCATAAAGTAGGAATAAGAAGAGTATGGATAAAACAATCTCACAATTTTTAAATAGATATAAATATGAATAATAGAGGCATACTCATAAAATCAGTATTTCTTGTATTACAATGTTTAGAATGGACATATGACCATTTTCATGCAAACAAAATTATTTTGTCTTGTTTTGAATGGGAATAACATTTTTAATATTCCTATTCTCATATAGTATTCATAAAAGAATTTTTTGGGAAGATAGGAATCATAAAAGAAGAGTATACTTTATAAATGTTCACAAATTTTAAATAGGTAAAAAATTGATTGACCATTTTTACATTGTCTTGTATCAAATGGGAAGATGCCTGTTCTCATATAGGAATCTGTCTATTCTCATATATGAATAAAAAAAAGTTCTTAGGGAAGATAACAATCATAAAAGAAGAGTATGGATTAGATATGCTCACAACTTTTAAATAGGTATTCAAATGCCTAAGTATTGAGTATGTATTGACGAGTGTGCACATGCCCACTCTCATAGAATCAAAATTGTTTATATGAGAATGTTTATAATGGGCACATGACAATTATAAAAAAAACATGTTTTAATCATGACTGTGCACTTGCCCATTCTCAGAAAAGAAAATATTACTTGTATTATAAAATTTATAATGGCCATATGCCTTTTATGATAGGAATAATAAAATTTACTTTGTTTTAGAATGGACACCCATTCTCAAATATTATTAAAGAGTTATTAAATTGATGGAGATTTTCAACATTGTCTTGTATTGAATGGGAAGATGCCCCTTCTCATTTAGAAATCATACAAGAAGAATAAGAAGAGTATGGATAAAACAATCTCACAATTTTTAAATAGATATAAATAGGAATAATATAGACAATCTCATAAAATCAGTATTGCTTGTATTACAATGTTTAGAATGGGCATATTTCCATTCTCATGCAAAAAAAAATTGTTTCATTTTATTTTGAATGGGCATCACATTTTTTATATGACTATTATCATTTAGGATTCATAAAAGTCTTGTTTGGGCAGATAGGAATCATAAAAGAAGAGTATGCATTATACATGCTTACAACTTTTATATAGGTATTAAATTGATTGACCATGTTTACATTGTCTTGTCTCATATAGGAATCTTCCTATTCTCATATAGGAATAAAAAAGAGTTATTGAGGAAGATATAAATAAGAAAATAAGAGTATGGATTAGATATACTCACAATGTTTGAATAGGTATTCAAATGACTAAGTATTCAGTAAGTATTGACAAATGTTTAGAATGGTAAAATTCCAATTATCATAAAACAAATATGTTTCAATCATGACTGTGCACATTCTTATTCTCAAAAAAACAAACATTACATGTATTATAAATTTTAGAATGGGCATATGCCATTTATGATAGGAATAATCAAATTTACTCTATTTTAGAATGGGCACCCATTCTCACATCTTGTTGAAAGAGTTGTGAAATTGATGGAGATTTTCGGCATTATCTTGTACTGAATGGGTAGATGCCTCTTATCATTTAGGAATCATAGAAGAAGAATAAAAAGGGTATGGATATAATAGTCTCACAGTTTTTAAATAGATATAAATAGGAATAATAGAGGCATACTCATAAAATCAGCATTGCTTGTATTACAATGTTTAGAATGGGAATATTCCCATTCTCATGCAAAAAAAATTGTTTCATCTTATTTTGAATGGGCATTGCATTTTTAATCTACCTATTCTCATATAGGATTCATAAAATACTTTCTTTGGTAGATAGGAATCATAAAAGAAGAGTGTGCTTTATAAATTCTCATAAATTTTAAATAGGTAAAAAATTGATTGACCATGTTTACATTGTCTTGTATCAAATGAGAAGATGATTATTCTCATATAGGAATCTTCCTAGTCTCATATAGGAATAAAAAAAGAGTTCTTAGGGAAGATAACAATCATAAAAGAAGAGTATGGAATATATATGCTCACATATTTTAAATAGGTATTCAAATGACTAAGTATTGACGAGTGTGCACATGCCCACTCTCATAGAATTAAAATTGTTTGTATGAAGAATGGGAATATGCCTATTATTTTTAATTTCAATCATAATATTAAAGTCCATTATTGTTCATGGAGATATGTGAATAAGATACATATAACGTTTACTTTTTTTAGAGTGGGCACTTACCCAATCTCGGCCTTTGTAGGTGTTTCAAATCCAACGTGTCACTTCGTAATGATTACTCTGATTCCTGCATACCAGAAAAAAAGAATAAACTGTATGCATGTTAGTTCAAATAACTAGAATGAATTTTCAACTCGTAATCATGTTGAATTATTATAAAATGAAGATTATAAAATGATTAACTATCATTTATATCTACATAGTACATATTATCAATAAACAAGGTAATAATGCAATCTCTGTTGGAAAACAACTTTTTCTAACTAATTTTATAATCATATAGACAACTAAAAATATTATTAGCAAGAAACAAAGGTCATTCATCATCACAATAATCAATATATAAAACAAGGTAATAGTAGTGCCTAATAATGATTCAAACATCAACATTAAATAAGATCATTTCACAGTCAATATTTTACATAAAGTTATAGTATATCTTGAAAATGTCATACATATCTTTAATCGAGATAAATTTTAATTTGTTTTGGGAATGGAAAATTCCCCATTATTGCAGCCTTTATATAGATCTCAAAATGATTGACTTCAATAATATAGATGAAATTTAATTTTCTATTATTCTGCTATGATTCCTATGTGAGAATGGGCATATAGAATGGGCATATGACCATTCTCATATAGGGATCACAGAAGTATAGATATAGAATTTACTACATTCTAAAAATTGTGAAATAATTTTTTTTCTCTATTATTATGCTATGATTCCTATGTGAGAATATCTCTCCACTGTGCCACATAGTGACATTGATTAAATGCCATTAATATCTCCAATTTCACTCTAACAAGTGGTTGAATACATGTTTTAAAACAAATATTTGTATGGTAGTATCAGTATGTCATCGTCAGAAACAAATATAATTTTTTTGAAAATTTCGTAGCCATGTTTTAGGTTATTTGCATTTAAAATACACTGAAAATAATATCACCTCTATGCCAGGTAGTGGCCTAGGATTAAGTTCAAATTATATTGCTTGTATTAGAATGTTTAGAATGGGTATATGCCAACTCTCAATCAAACAAACATTTTGTTCTTGTATTCAAAGGGGATTTTGTTTGTACAAGCAATAATAAACTATATCATTTTAATATCTCTACAAAGGCTGTGAGAATGGGAATAAATATTTAAATTCAATATAGCTTGTATTGTTTTTAAGTTTAATATTGATTTGAAGGACATTACTTATATAATAGTTGAAAATCGTAAATAAGGCTTGAATCTGTGCACAAAAATAAATGGAAATGATAATGGGAATGGTGGTAAACAATATATTTGCATAGTGGTCTAGTTATGTAATGGTGAAGAACAAATATATATTTTAAACAATATCATAGCCATGTTTTAGCTTTCTTACATCTATAATAATTTGGTACAACTTTTAATTTACATCTATAGACAATTTAATTTAATGATTAAGTTCAAAATTGCTTAATAAACAATCTTCCCATTCTCACATCCTTTAACTTAATCAATTTAAAAACTATATGAAAGCTGTGGGAATAGGAAACTTTCCATTTAAAAAATGAACTATATTTTATATATATTCTTCTTTTATGATTCCTATATGGGTTTGGGAAGTTGTTCATTCGATACAATATATGACATAATCATTTAAATACCTATGAAGGTTGTGATTATGGGGAACTTCCCATTCAAAAACAAAGTAAACTTGATCTATTTTTGTTATATGATTCTTATATGTCAATGGGAAACTTCCCATTCTAAAATAAATTAATTTTATCTATATTCTTCATATATGATTCCTATATGACAATGGGCATCTGCCCCTTCTTTATCTCATAATAATTCAGAAAAGAAGAGTTAGAATAATTCATGCCTAAATTTTTCTTCAAATATTGTGCTTCACAAGCCCAAACAGTCTTACAAAACAAAGGGAGTCCAAAGTAGAAAATTAAAGGGTCAACAAAAATTTAGCGGAGAGAACAAACAATATCTCAGAAATATTATTCAAATATTCTTCTTCACATGAAAAAACAGTCTAATGAAATATGGGCAGCCCAAAGTGGAAGGACAAAAAAAAGTGGAAACTGGATGAAAAAGAAAGCGGAAAGGATGCACAAGAAAGAGATAGCTTCGCTGACTATGGTTAACCTTGTAATTCCCAAGATCTCTACCATCATAAAAAATAGTAACCACTGTCATTCTCTGTACCATGCCACAAAAGAATTAATTTCCATTAATTTTTCTAATTTCCCTCCAACGGGTGCTTGAATACGTGTTTGAAAAATAAGTACCTTCAATTAATAAAAGGTGGTAAAAATTTTATTTGCAAATAAATGGTCTCGCAATGCCATGGATAAAAAATGTAAATATTAAACAATATCATAGCCATGTTTTAGGTTTAATTATTGCACTTAAAATAAAAATAATTTTTTTCCAAAGAATTCATAGCCATGTTTGAGGTTTTTTTTTAATGGATAAAATATTTACATTATAAATGTTCACAAATTTTAAATAGGTAAAAAATTGATTGACCATTTTTACATTGTCTTGTATCAAATGGGAAGATGCCTGTTCTCATATAGGAATCTGTCTATTCTCATATATGAATAAAAAAAAGTTCTTAGGGAAGATAACAATCATAAAAGAAGAGTATGGATTAGATATGCTCACAACTTTTAAATAGGTATTCAAATGCCTAAGTATTGAGTATGTATTGACGAGTTTGAATTCATAGCCATGTTTGAGGTTTTTTTTTAATGGATAAAATATTTAAACTGAAGCTTTGAAATGGGGGGTTCTTAGGTCCCTTCCCTTACAAAAAAATATATACAATATCGAGAAGCATGTCATCCCAAAAGAAGGAAAGAAGTTTAAACATGGATGCCCTGAACAAATGACAAAAAACAAAACCAAAAAAAAATACTATGTAACTAAGATACAAAGAAGCATTATTATTTTGATAATTTGAAAACTTCAACATTCACTTTGACCTCCTAAGATTTAAGCTAGAGTAGGAACCTTTAGTCTAGGGCTACTACGACGTTCTTGAGAGCTATCTTGTGTAGTCCTTAACAAAGAAGTATATGAAGCCATCCTAATCCTCTTGAGTTTGACAATTTGATCTGGAATAGGGATAATTAGGAAGGATAAAGATTCCAGCTCTAGGGGGATATGTAGGTAGGACATTTCTCGAGTTTTTCAATTCGAGCTAGCTCATGGAGAATTGGGGAAAAGTATGGGGAGGATAAGTAGGCAAGACCTTCCTCCTTCAATTGATATTTTTGATGAAATGAAACAAAAAAATCCAAAATATTCTGATACCTCCTTTCTAATTCTTCAACATATCCCTCAGCAACCAATTCTCCATCAACTACCATTGAAATTTTTGAAAGAGTTGTGGGAAAAAAAAAATCATCCACCGCTTCTGCAAGACCATCTACATGTCCAGGTTGAATAAAATGCAGAGAAATCTAGAGGGCCTCATCCTTGAATCCTCCAAGGAACATCAGGTGGGTGAAAAAAAAGGAAGAAACCTCAACATTGATGCGAGATCGACCACATATTTGCATGTAATTCTCCCCAATAATAATTTTTATGGCTTTCTCCACCGAGTTAGAATCAATCTAGAAGATTGTTTGAAGCCTAAAAAAGGAGATAGGTTTATAGAAGGCCATATCCCTCAATTTCCCCTTAAGAAATAGCCTTGGTAGCAGAAGGATCGCCATGACAACACTGAGAATCAACAAAAAACTTAGCGCAGAGAATCGAAAAAATTAATTGATACTAATTTATACTAGAGAGAGGGAGATATACAATCATGGATAATTAGTAAACTTGTTTCAAATTTTAATAGTATTAGATTATTAATGACATGTCATATATGTTATGAATATTATTATTTACTTTACTATTATGATTGGATATAAGATTTATGAATATATTTAAATGTTTATTATGTTCTGCACTTTCTCCATATATTAAACTAGAGGTAATATTTAATTTGTTTTAGAATGGACAGTTTCCCATTCCCCTATCCTTTGTAGAGATATTAAAATTATTAAGCTCATTATTGCTTCATTGAGGTAGAATGGTTAGAATAGGTTTATTCCCATTCATGTACAAACAAAGAGTTTTATTATTGTGATGAGAATGGACATATGCAATTTCTCATATAAACAAATATTTTAATCATTGTGATGAGAATGGGAATATTCCCATTCTCATAAATTCAATAAAGAAAGAAAGAAAAAATATCCTACGCGAAACATAATAATGAATGAAAATTACATCCTTTTATGAGAATGTTTAAAATGGACAGATGCCCATTCTCATAGTTAGGGAATATTAAAAGTATGAGGAATTCTTGTAAAAGTAATATATGCTATGTTAATATGATGAAGATATTTGGATGACGTAGTTAACAATACAGTTTATATTTAACTTATATTTAACCTCTATTTATTAATTACTCATCTTATAAATTCAACCTATATTATTCTTCTATGATTCCTATAATAGTGTTTCACCTTTTTCTTAGATTGTTTCTTTAAAGTGTTGATGAAATAGATAGGGTAACAGGTGTAGGAGGAATACCTATTCAAATATTGGTTGATGGGTTGTTGCACGCGTATGACTTCTGAATCCACGTCTGATCGTGAGAGCTTCCCTTTGGCTAGGAGGAACTACTTGTAATGAAAACAAAACCACCAGAAGGAATTAAATAATATGGGTAGTGAACTGCCTAGCGTAAGATATATATGGGAAGTATGATACTTCCTAGATGGCTATCAGTCCACTATTTTAAACAATTCAATGATGTAAACAAAGTAAATCCTATTGTTATTTTAAAATGATTTAGGTGTCTCACTTAAAAACATAATAAGAAAATAGATCTAATCTAACAGTATAAGCTAGAATAGAATCCAGAGGTCAAATGGTTGGTTCTGGGTCTCTGCAGGTTTGATAAAGGTCTCGGGTGGGTCACATGTGAATGAAGCTAAGATAAAATTAGGTAGGTAGGTCTCTGTTCAGGGGTGTGTGGGAAAACACAGAGACCAGTGTCGGTTAGGGGTGACCAATGGCGGTTAGGTATAACCGGTGCCGGTTACTGTGAGATCTAGAAATGTCACAGAACAGGCTTTTGGTCTCCTTTGTGATTAGACAAAGGACTTTGGTTGGTCGGGATGGCGTATTGGGTGACGGGAGTAGGATTTTGTGAGGTTTTAATGGGTATATGGAGGTGGGAGTGTGGAGAAGGTCAATAGGGAAGCAAGGTAAACAAATGGATGATAAAATGATGAAGAAAGGAAATTACCAGGAAAGTATGATGTTGTACTTACTTGGATTCCATTCCTGAAGGCATGTGTGTGAGGGATGGAGGTGCTGATGATGGAATTGAAGGTTGTAAGTGATCACCAACTAAAGAAAATATTTTACATGGGTTGTATGTACACTCCTCTTTGCTTGGATAGATCAGACCGTGGCTGGGATGGCTGTGCAGGAGAAGATACTCAATCTCCTTCCTTGGATGTGAGTTTTCGTAGGAATTTTCTCTTTGAAGATGAATTATCTCTCTGAGATGTGTTCTTGCTCGTCAAATTTCTCCCAAAGTTCTACCAACTTCCAAGTTCTAACGTTGAGAAAAATATTGTTTTTGGTTAAAAGGGGTAACCGACAGTGATTCCGTCTTAACCGACGACGGTTAGGGGTAACTGATGTCGGTCAAGGCAAGATTTCCCAGGTTTACTAAACTTAGGGAGATCCTCCTACTTTTCTTAGATATCGTGTCATTTTCTCATAGATTAGACTGGGAGCCTCTTGTGAGCATGCGGGAATGTGGTTAGAGGGAATGTAGGCATTGATTTTTAGGGTTTGGCTAAGTCTTAGTTAGTTAGGGTAACTTACTAAGAATAGGTCTTAGGTTGAGTTAGCTTGGTGAGGTGTCTAAGTGAACTGTATGTGTGGATATTATTTAAATAAGATATTTAAATAATAAATATAGTGACGATAATGCATTAATTTAATTTAATTAATTAAATTAATATTAGTGGGGTGAAGGGGGGCATAGCTAGGTGAATGTGATGAAGGGTGCTTATTTGTCGAAGGACCAAAGGGGAGTGTGACCTAATTTTAGTGTCTACATTTTGCCCCTTTTTGTTGCATAGCTTGTATTGGTAAGTGATGCTAACAAAAATAAGATGTGGTTGCCCATGTACAGGTGAAGGTGATCCCCCTCAAACCAGGAACTGACAAGGTAGCAGGCTGAAGTGGTGAGTAGTTTGATAAAAGGTAAAGGTGAGGAAAAGGCAAGTGGGTACAGGGAAAAAGGGTGAAAGGTCTACGTGAGGAAATCTAGGTAATGGGTTAGGGTCATAGGTAGCAACAGTCAAATACACATGCACATGTATAAACTATAGCATGCTACCGAGTTGAAGAGAAGGTAAACTCTACATCATCTAAGGTCGATAGGTTTACCCAAACAAGGTTGAAGTGAATCTGGTATCCAAGGTATAGGATATGGTCAGGAAACACAACATGGGTTAGGTGCAAGAACATTTTAGGTATGTTTCGATACACCAAAGGTAGGGTCAGGATAAATGGTCATGGTAATAGGATAGATAAGGTCATTAGGTCAATCAACACAGGTAACAGTGCCACAAGGTACGGCGAACACATGAGGTCAAAGGTCCCTAGCGATGGTCCAGGTTCAAATATCTAGGTCGCGGCACGAGTAAGGCCAAGGTAGGGGTAAAATATTGAGTCCCCAAAGGAGGACAAATGGAGGTAGCAAATGATGAGGTCACGAAAGGTAAGGTAATGGGTTGGGTAAAGGTAGGATGGGGTAAAGGAGCAAGGTAAAGGGTTAATGTGTAGGCTAGGTTGACCGATGGCAGTCATGGATAACTGACGTCGGTATAGGAAAACTGACGATGGTGAGGTAGGGTAAGATACCGATGCCGGTCTAGGGGAACCGACATCGGTTAGGTCAAGTTTTGTATACAAACAAAAAATCCATGTTTTTATTATTTATTTGTTATTTGCAAAGTGAAGAAATGACCAAAAAGAGAGAAAAGAGGGAAAAGTGTCTAGATAAAATGAGATGGTGAACTGACAGGGTGAGTTGACGGTGGTTAGGTTGGTGAGTAGCGAGTCCACGAAATCTTTGCAAGGGATTTGATTGGTTGGAGGGTGTGGGTAGATAGTCAATGATGGCAGAGGCTAGAGAGGGCTCGGGTAGACCACCGACACAATGGCCAAACGTGCCACCGAGATGGTGACAGCGCGATGAGGTAGGCACCTAACTCTATAGTGTAAATTAGATAGATTAGAGGTTGTAATAGTTTTTATTTGTAGGGTTTTATTTTTTGGTGGGTGGGCAAAATTAAAATGTGGGTATGGGGGGAAAAATGGGGAAAAAGAGGGGGGAGGGTAGGAAATTGGATAGGTGGGGTGGGTAGGGGTTTTGGGGTAGTGTAGGTCATTATAGGTGGGGCAAAAGGGATAGGTGGGAGGGTTTACAAAAAGGGGGTTTGGGAAGTCACAGCTTTTTCCGTGACAGTGACCGGCGTCAGTCAAGCTTGGCCGACATTGGTTGGGTAGACCTAGGATCGGTCACCTAATAGGTGATCGATGCCGGTTACGTGGTAACCGTGGTCGGTCAAGGTAAACTAGTATCGGTCAAAAAATAGGTGACCGATGCCGGTTTAAGGGTGACCGGAGTCGGTTAGGATGAACCAACACTGATCGGGATTTTAGGCACAAGGGTCCAAAAGTGATGTAGGTTAGGGGGTTGAGGTTGATAGGGTAAAAAAAGTGTGGTGGGTAATGATAAGTGATGAATATGGTCATGGTAAAGGTAGATTAATGTTGTGCTTTGGATTGGATGTAGGGGAGATCGCAGTTACACATGCGGGATAGGGTTTTGCCACTGCTGGTGACATTACACGACTTAGCGAGCCTATTGGATCTGTAGCACATGGAGGAAGTGGGCTTGAGTGGTATTCGGTGCTACTGATATGTTGTTTGGTAGCCCAGTTTGATGGTCACACTCATTGATAGATGGGACTCTGCGACCAACACATTCCACCTTCCAACGGGTGAGATGATTATCACCCTAGAGGACATGTTTTGGATATTGCGGTTACCCATATTGGGTGCCCAAGTGTACTATATCTCCTCTGAGGCCTCAGAGGAGCTAATTGGGACCATATTTGGCGAGGGGGTGACAAAGATGAGATTCCATAGCACTAGTTTGAGCTATGGCAAGATGTACCTAGCCCGTCTGGATGATATGAGGCTAGTGGTTTTATTAATGGAGGTAGTGTGCTGCTATGCAATACCTGATGTAGAGGGTGGATGCTTTCCCCGCTCACTGATGGGGGTGCTCCATGATATGATGGTGCACGAGACATGATTTTCCCGGGCACTAGCATTCTTGTTGTAGCTATATAGAGAGCTGTGGGCATATGGGCGGTTGTGCAGGTTTAGCTTGTGTTGTACATTTATACTACACTACTGGGCATACAAGCACATAGTCTGTGTTTAAATATAGGGATGCCCCGAGTAGATGTATTCTCAATGAGATCTGTGTGGTTGGGATACGGGAGATGGGTGCTAGTGGCAGGAGAGTAGAGGTCGGATAGGCTGGCATATGATGTGGCCCATTTTTGGTAGTTGTTGGAGGGGTTGTCTGGAGTGGACAACATCTCGAAGCCATATGTGAGATTCCCCTCATATAGGAACATGCATGAGGAGCTAGATAAGCTCCACATAGAGAGGTGGATACAGGGTTTCCGTGCTGGGCAGGATGAGATGATCCCGGTCAACGGGGTTTGACAACAGTTTGGGCTTATACAGGATATCCCTCCGTCCTTCCCACAGTATCAGAGAGATGACGTGGAGAGGCCTCTACCTCTACCACAACCTATAGTGCCTACATGAGAGGAGGAGTAGCCAGTGGATCGGTGGATTGATGATGCCGGATGAAAAGATAGGTATAGGCAGTGGTGGGTGGCTTAGCTACGAGCCATACCACCTAGACCGGGGTAGCAAGACTTAGCTACCATGATAGTGCAGAGAGAGGCCCTATAGGGGTAGGTAGCGATGCTGATCATGCAGATAGGTATACTACAGACACAACTAGAGGGGTCAGAGATAGAGGTAGCAGAGCTATGAGTACAAGTGGCTAGTTTGCAGGCCTAGATTGTGGATGGATGTTAATATGTTGTGATATGTTGAGATTCATGGTATTTTGTGATATGTTAATATGTTGTGGTATGATGATATTTATGGTATTTTGTGATATGTTAATATGTTTATGAGATATTGAATGTATGGATTGTGTTAGATGAGATATGGATGTGTTACTTTGATGTGGTTTGAAATTAGGTGAGTTAGGCATGATGGAGTTAGGTTGGTGTAGGCATGGATCGAGTCAGGTTATAGGCATGATCGAGTCAGGGTATAGGCATGGATTGAGTCAGGTTGTGGTTAGGCATGGATTGAGTCATGTTATATGCATGGTTGAGTCAGGTTGGTTTAGGCATGGATCAAGTCAGGTTATAGGCATGGTTGAGTCAGGTTGGTTTATGATTCATTATTGTTTGCAATGAATGATAGTATGGGTCATATGTGAAATGTTGTATAATCTATGCATAGTGATGATATAGGGATGGTAGGTGCGCCGACAATAATATGAAGTGGTTTGCTCCTGTTAAGGATATAGGTATGTATCCCCCTCAAATTCTAATCATAGATTACAGTGAACGGGAAATCAGGGATAGGTGTTGATAAAGGGTGAATGTTGTAGAGAGGATGGTAAGGTGGTGGGGTAGGTCCAAGAAAGTAGACGCATGGCTGAAATGCAATAGTACGACTAGGGTACCATGCCCTTGGACGAGCAAACCTAGCATATGTCCTGAGGCAAAGGTCTATAGTTTATCCAAATAAGGGTGATATAATCCTGGTATCCAAGAGTATAGGGAAGTAGCTCCAGGGTATGATAACAGGTAAGGTACAGGAACGTTTGTGGGCATGTAGTCGGCAGTACCAAATGGTAATAGGTTTGGTTGAGATAAACGTCGCGCAAAGAGACGATAAAACCAAGAAGATTATCCCCGAAAGGACACCAAAGACTACCATTTCTTTGGTTGAAGACGAACAGAATATTGCAACAGGCGATCGAAAATAATGGTAATCAAAACATCGAGATGTTCACTGCGATGTTTAGAATTGCCAAGAAGATCGAAATCGACGTAATCTTCATTGGATAGTGATGCATAATGTCATGAAAAATGTAGAGTCATAGCCCGCAGATAGGTAGTGACCAGCATTCTTAAGGCTCGAAATGGCATTGACACAATTAACAGAAGGTTCCCCAAGGAGTTATGAAAGCGTAGTCTTATGATTGATCGGCGGGTGCGACCAAAATTCCAAGATTGTATCCTTGAGGAATCCATCCATGAGAGAAATGAGATTTCAAATGGCCCATAGGTGAGATCAAAGGTAAGTTGATTTTATATGGTTGGGAGGGGAAAGTCATCCTTAGGGCAAGCGAGGTCTGAAGATCCCAGAAATCCGTGCATAGTCCGAAGTCCCCCCATCACTTTAGTGACATGTATGATGTTAGACTGATCCATGTGAGGATAGTCATATATGGCAAGATGAAGGATAACATGAAAGAAGCTCGTTGAAGCTCTTCTTTGAATCAAGAGGGCAATGCGTGGATGCATTAGTTTCTCTCAGTTTTTGTTTGACTGGTTTGGAAATCGGGATTTAGGGTAGATGTCCTATGGACGGCAATGGTAGGATCAATTCCTGGCATGTCCGCGTAGGACCAAGCGAAAGCTTGGTTGCGGGTACGGAGGAAGGTAGTAAAGGCAGCTTGTTCTGATGTGTTAAGGGATCTGTTCGATCTTCACAATGTGAGGATCTTCCTCCGTGTGGCATGTTGATTTCAACTAGTAGACTAAGTTCAACATGGTTTGAGTTCTCAGATGGTAAGGCGTTGTTGCAAGATCAGGAGTCAGTCTGCCCCAAGGTAAATGAGGATCAGAGTTCGTCAGTCCTGTTCATCCTCAAGCAACCAGTGTAATCGCACAACATTGAATCCTCTTCGATCATGTCTGAGACTTTTACAGAAGGGGAGAGGAATCTCCAGATTAGATGCTGGTTCCTCATTACTCGTGTTGATAAGATGAGAGGACCTATGCAAGCTATAGCATTTATGAAAAAAAAAAGTTTAGGAGGGATAGATTCAAGGGTCTATAGATTCTGTGGGTGATGATGGCAAAGATGGGTGATGATGGTTTGGTAGGGGTGATGTCGTCTTCTTCCAAAATATAGCTGACACGAGGTGATACTCCTGTGTAGGTGTTTCAGGAAAACCGAGACCACTGCGATCATTATGTTTGCGTGTGGTGATGGGGATGAGCCTATGTCGGCCTAAGTTCATAAAGACCACACAACCAAAGCCTTTCACAAATTGCACAGCGATGTCAATGAAAGATGAGGGCGAAGCGACGATTTGTCAGGTATATGGAAATCAGATTGGAAGGGATTTTAATCACAAGCATAGAGGAACATTCCAGATCCAGTACAATGGATTAGAATGAGTCAACACCCCCATATGTTAGGGGTGCGGTAATGGGGTGGTCCGGTAAGAGAATTTCACAAGTTCCCCCACGCGACGGTTGTAGAAAAGGGATGTTACAGAGCTGAAAAAGTGTCCATACTCCTGCGGGGTAGGGAAATGAACTAATTCTGGCTTATATCCAGGTGGTACTCCCCCAGCGTAAGGCGTTGAAAAACATGGGACTAACGGGTCGGAGGTTGGGATGTTAGCCATTAACGGGAAGGGAAGTGGTTTTTGCGACGGTGCATCCTTACAATCCCATCCCCTGACAGGCGTAGGCATGCTGGTTGAGGTGGATGGGTGCCATTCTACATTTGAAGAGGATGGTTGGGTTGAAATGTCATGGGTGTCTTGATTGGTATAAGCACATCGTGCCAGAGGCGGTATAACATATTGCAGGTTTTATCAGGGGGGACTCCATCAGCTTTTACGATGTTACCTTGGAAATTCCCTCGTACTCAGAATTTTTATGCATCTATGTCCATTGATATGAGGGAACGTGATCCCATGAGCTCTGGATCCAAGGATATGACCGTTTGCAATATATTATATTGGAACTCTCCCTCAAGGACATAGGCAAGAGTTCGGGTTGACGTGAGCAAAATTTTTTGACTTTTACAAATTGATTGCAGTCCATAAAAATGCAACAAAGAATCCTCATGCACAAAATGATCCATTGTAATGAAGGATCATAAATTAACCAAACAACATAGGCAGAGGATGAAAACTAATGCACTTCAGGCTATATTGTTATGCCCTTTGGAAAATCATCTAAAAATTCACTTGCATTACAACGGGCCTGATGAGGTAAAATAAACGTTGCATGCTGCTTAGAAAAGGCGCATGCCTATTCCACCAAAATCACTTCCAAGTGTCCTTTTGACCATTTTTGACTTGGACACGTGGTAATACACAAAAAGATGTGGGTTTTCAACACTTCGAAAATTCCTTGAGGGCCAAACTCTGAGCTTTTACAGTGCAAGGGACCTGAGCCCAAGAGAGAGAAATCATTGGCTCGAATTTACGTGGGAGAGATTCAATCCCTTTGAATTTTCCAAAATGCATTTTCAAAACAGCATGGGCAAATTTCTTATAGATTCCCATTCACCTCCACATTTTTAACCATGTTGGGAGAGACATGCGAGCCATTCGTTCATTAAAAATGGTTGATGTTGAAGCGGGCCAAAACTTTCTGTTCATCACCACGTGGTGAGAGATGTTTTTCAAAATTCTATCTTCTCCTAAACTTCCCTCCGAAAATTCAAAAATGACCTTAGGAATCTTGGCATAGATATGATTGGGCACCAGCCTTCCTTCCATTGATATAAATGAACGTGAAAAACTGAGCTCCGGATTGCAAAAGATACCTGGCCATTTGACACGTTTTAGGGCAAAATCAGATTTGCCAAATCAGGCTTGGCGGGCAAAAAATTCCTTTTGAAAATTTTTCACCTTTTTGGTCATTTGGTGAAAATTTTCCAAAATTTCCCCATGACTCCTACCACTTCCGAGTGCCACATGGCGACATCTCATTGGCCGCAGGCCTTTCTCGGGAAACTTTCCCACAAAAACTCTGTTGAGCCATAACTTCAAAAATACATGGAGTTAGGAGGAAACCTTTACCTTTCTGGAAAGCTGAGAAAGAGGTCTATCCAATGGTGTCATTTCCAGAAGGTTTTGAGTGCCTAAAAATCAAAATATTATGTCTAAGGCACAAGAGAAGGAAAGATGAAAGGGAGTTAGCCACAAAATGAGCAGGGGGCACATTTTGGATAACAATTTTGGCGACTCAGAGGGGTCATCTGCCTGCTGGATGAAGTTACCAGTTGCCTGAAGCAATCCATTGGGCATGGAGTCACCTGATTTTCTATCTGATACCCCAAACTAAATAGAATGCTATGCAAGGAGGAACATGAAATATCACCTGATGGAGCAAGGCCTGCAAACACATTCCCAGGAATAGCAAGCCTGTGCCAAAGCACTTAGGGAAAGTACAAACTAACCTACAACAAAACAATGTGCACAAGCACTTGGAGGGATGAAAACCTAAGCTAATATTTACAAGGTGGAGAATTTCCCTTTAGTAGTAATGTTTTAGATGGAACCCATTGACTGGAATCTGCAGTTCTTCGCCATCCAATGAAGACAATTGGAAGGCATTGCTGTCCTTACACTTTGTCACCATGTATGGGCCGCTTCAAATGGCGTCAAATTTTGAATTCCTTCCCAGTTTCGCTCTATCCACATCCCATTTTAACACTAGATCTCCAACTTGGAAGGATCTGTTCTTGGCATTTCTATCAAAGGTCTTCTTTATCAAAGCATGATCCTTCTCCATTGCTTGGGATGCATGATTTCTGATTTCTTAGAGCTCCATCAATTCTACATATTTGACTTCCATGGGCTCAAACTCCAACAACTCCTACTGTTTCTTGAGTTCCAATGTTGGCAACTCAAGTGATATGGGAAAAATTACCTCTCTTCCATAAACAAGCTTGAATGGAGAGTTACCTGTAGATCTTTTAGGAGTTATCCTATCAGCCCATAAGGTTGATCTTCAATTTGGTATGCCAAGACCTTTAATTCTCATCAAGAGTCCTCCTAATGATTCTCAACAAGTTCTTGTTTGTAGATTCAGCCTGGCCATTACCCTGGGGGTGATAGTTTGATGAAGTACTTAGGTAGATCGCGTTCTTGACAGCCAATTCAGTCACCTTGGATCTAATGAATGCCAATGCATTATCTGATATTATTGTAGCTGGTATGCCAAATCTGGTTACTATTCCCTCATAGAAGTCTAGAATGCTAGATTCATTTGCTTCCTTGAGTGCTACCTGCTTCAGTCCATTTGGTGAAGTAATCTGTGGCTGTTAAAATCCACTTGTGCCCTTGGCTCGAATTGGGATTAATAACTCCAATGAAGTCTAAACCCCATTGCATGAATGGCTGGTCAACTGAACATTAGATGCAATGGAAGGGCAGCTAGCATCTCTTTACCTGTGAAAAATGCACAATTCTTGCACCTCTTGATCCATGCAAAACAATCACTGAAAGTCTTGGGCCAATAATAGCCAGCCCTCATGATCTTTAGAGCTGTCACTCTTGGTGCAAAATGACCACCAGCTGGTCCACCATGGAACTCTTCCAACACCCTATGAATCTGATTTGTACCAATGCATCTCAGTAGTACTCCATTCACATCTTTCTTGAACAAAACACCATCAACAAGGGCATATGGGACAGCCTGCAATCTGAAGTGTCTTCTTTGGGTCTTGTTCATCTCTGGAGGGCATAGGCCTGTGCTTAGGAAGTGCATTATACTTGGGTCTAGCAAGGAATGGGGACACAATTATTTTCTTCTTGAGTGCTTCCTTTCCCATGGTTGTCTTGCAATGCCAAAACAGCCTCCTTCTCATTGCATGCTTCCTTTTGTTTGCCCAAAATCAGCTGCTCACACAATCCTTTTCCTCTTACCAACTTGGTAACTTTGATCTCAATGTCATACTCCATGACACGAGTAATCCAACCTGCTCTCTTTTCATTCAAGTCTTTGTTGAGGAGGAAGTCTTTAACTCCCACATGAGAAACCAGCAATTGGACCTTATTGTTTGAAACTAGATGCTTGAATTTCTTCAAGCTCCTGATTACTACAAGAACATGCTTCTCAATGAAAGAATATCTCACCTCATAGTCCTCCAGGATTTGGCTGAAGAAAGCAATTGGCTGCTCATCATTGTCTTTGTTCTACTGTACCAAAATTGCAGAAATAATATCATCACCCCCAAATGCATAGAGGATGAAATCCTTGGAGAAATCCGGGTTGATGAGAGTTGGGGCTTGAGAGATGGCTTCTTTGATTGCTTTCAAAACTTTCTTTTCCTTCTGCTGTCCATTTGAAAGCCATGCTTTTCTTTAACATCTTGGTGATAGGTTTGACTAGGGCTGCAAAATTTGGGACAAACCTCCGAACAAAATTTATTCTTCCCAAGAAACTTTGAAGGGCCTTCTTGTGGCTTGGCAATGGTAGTGCTCTTATGGCTTTAACTCTCTCTGGATCAATTGCTAATCCTTCTTTGGAGACAATGTGGCCAAGGAGCTTTCCTTCATGGGCTAGAAAAATACACTTTTTAGGATTCAAGGAGACTCCAAATCTTCTGCACCTTTGGAACACTTGTCTCAAATGGAAGAGGTGGTCTGCTGCATTTTTTGAAAAAATAGTGATATCATCAAGATATATCAACACTATGTTGTTAATCAAATCCTTGAATGCCATGTCCATTGCTCTTTGGAAAGTAGCTCCAGCGTTGGACAACCCAAATGGCATTTTCCTGTATGCATAAGTTCCCCATTTGGTTGTAAAGGCTGTCTTGAACTGATCTTCTTCTTTCACCATAATCTGATTGTACCCCGAATAGCCATCAAGTAATGAAAACCTCTCGGAGCCAGCAACAACTTGTAAAATTTGCTCCATGGAAGGAAGTGGGATAATGATCCTTGAGAGATGCTCTATTCAAATCCATGAAGTCAACACACAATCTGATTTCCCCACTCTTCTTTCTTACTGGAACCAAGTTGGCCACCCAACTAGAATGTTTGATAGGGAATATGATCCTTGATTCTATCAACTTATTCAATTCTTTTATCATGAGAGGCTCCATGTGGGGATTAATTGGCCTTTGTTCTCATCCTGATGGGTTTAGTACTTGGATCTAACTCAATGGTGTGTTGAGCTAACTTGGGATCGAAACCTTTCAAATCTTCATAGATCCAAGCAAACACATCAGGGAATTCTTGACAAAGTTGTATGAACTCATACCTTTCTTGTTCGGTTGTCATCTTGCCAACTTGGAGTGATTTGCCTTCTTCCACCGAGATGGACACTGAATCTTCTCCCTTGATTTGGATGTTTGCTTTCTCCTTCCTAAACTGGTCATTAGGATTGAAAATGGACTCCAGAGTAATAAGTCCCTTTGGAAGTTTGTTGGTTCTCAGCTGCACCACTTGGTCACCATACTGCTGCTCCAACTTTTCCTGATTTTTAGCTGAGAACTCAGCCTCTTCTTGCAAGAAATGGATGATTTGCTGATCATTTTCAAACACTTGCCAACTTACATTGTTGTCTGGCACTGAAGGCCTCATAATCACATGGATGTTTGGTTGTACCTTGTCTTTCTGAATGCTTTCAACAACGTCAAAGGCTGCCTCAACTGCTGCAAGCCTGTCAGCAGCTTGGTTATCTTTCCTAGGAATGAATTTTATGCCAAAGCCCTCAAAATCTTCAATGAGGTCCCACACCCTGTTTTTGTAGCACTTGAGCAAATCATTCTTGACAGCATGCTGCCCCTTAACTTGGTTGATAATCAACTCACTGTCACCAAAGACTTGCAAGTTCTTTATTCCTCTCTTGATTGACCAATACAATCCTTGTATCAAAGCTTCATATTCAGCAGTGTTATTAGAGCATGAAAACTGAAATCTAAAAGTTGAATAATACTTCACTTCTTGAGGGGAAATAAGCATAGCTCCCCCTCCTGCACCTTTTCCTACTCCTTGATCCATCAAAAAATAATTGCCATACCTCATTTTCATCCTTGTGGTCTGGCTTGGTGATGCTAGGAATAGGTTGATTTTCTTCATGTATGCAATAGACTCCTAGCTCGGATTCTTCTATTTCTTAATAAGGGTAAAAAATATGCACCTTTTTTGCCCATTCATCAAGAGTCAAATCTGGGATACTTCCAACCTTAGTGTCAGCTTCATCAGTGCTTGGATAATCTTCTTGATCAAACGCTGAACAATTGGTATTGATATGACTTGGAGTGTAAGGCTCAATGTGAAAGTTTGCAATAGGTTCAGATCTAATCATGGCCTTGGTTCCATATCTTGTTTTGAACAACATGTTGTGACCAATCAGCAGATAAGTAGCCTCCAATCTTGGCTGTGAAATCCCTTGATAGACATAGGGAAAAGAGTGGTGGAAGGTCTATTACTGATACATATTGCAAAACAACCACGTTGTTGCATGCATTCAAAGTGAGACTCAAGTCTTTAATCACTCCAACTGTTCGTCACTGTTGTCCCATCCAATTGCACTACCCCTTTGGATATGACTTCATATTGGAGCCCTAACTGATCAGCTATTCGCTTGGGCATTACTGAACTACTTGCCCCAGAATCAATCATGCAATTGTGCACCAGTTGGTTCCCTAATTATTAATGAAACATAGAATGGAGGGGGTCTTAAAATTTTAAATTTTTGTCCTCCATGATTCCCCTTAGGCTGGGCAGCATTTGTGAGCAACTTCTCTTGCATTTGGACTTACTGGTTTGAAGCTGACCAATCCTTCATGGCAACTTGTAACAAATCTCTTTGGCCTGGGATAGATAGTGATTCCCACATTGATATGTTTACATTTGTCTTCTTCATCTGATCAATGATATTGAATGGATATGAAGTATCCCTTTACTTGTCCCTTGGCCTACACATTCATTCCTTGCACATGGGTAAGCAGTAACTAGTATTTGAGTTGGCTTAGGAGTTGTTTTAGCGCAGTCCTTGCGTGTTTAGGATTGGATTTTGTTTTCCAATAGTTTGTGGAGTAGATAGAAGATTGAGGATTGCTTGGGGCTAATGGTTGTTCTTCACCCAAATTTCTCCTCTTTGACCTTGTTTTGGCTGCAACACTTTGGGAAACTGTTTGATTCATGCCACAAAAATATTCTGCCTACCAGTTTACAAGTGTGGTATCATTTGGAGCTGATTGCTGTTGGAATGTTTCTTGACTACCCTCACTCATCCACACTAGTTGTTTTCACCATTAATGCTTGATTCAAGGCACCATTGAAGCACATGGATTGGTTATGAGGTTCATTGAATGGGAAACACCAATCATACTCTTGAGCTATATTGTTTTGTACTGGCACTAATGCTTTAGATGCAGATGTAGCATTAGGATTATAGGGCTGAAATGGTCTGTTGGCAGGAGGCCTTGCTTGATTTAGATTTGCATCTGGATTGGGTGGTCTTTGAGGTTGATATGACTGCCTGTTGGGCTGAGCTTGGGGGCTGGAAAGAAGGTCTAAAGACCTTGGGCTTGTTGCCTTTTGAGTGTAGCTAGCTCATTACCTAAATTTTGTAATTGATTCATGACTTCTTAGAGTTCATTTGAGGCACTAGAAGATGAAGTAGAAGATTCACTTGAATCATGGTTTCTAGGAGTGGGAATAGGAGCTAAATTAGGCACTTGGCTAGCACTTGGGCTCTCTAAACTTAGAAATAATGGCATTGGAGGCCTAGGAGCTAGCTTGCTAGCTTGAATCAAACAATTTTCAGCTCTAATGGCAATGCTATAAGCAATGGAGATAGTTGTGCCTCCCATGGATTGAATTAACATAGAAATATCAGAATTTAAAGCTTTGAGGTAATAAAGAAAAGCACATTCTACTGTTGGCCTGACTACCACTAGAATTTTCTCCCAAGTCCTTTGAAATCTGAAGTTAAAATCAGTCAGCTGCTCATTTAGAGCTCTCTTGATGGTTGTCATCTGCTCCAAAAGGGACAAGTTGTCTCCCTTTTCTCCAAACTACTCATGGAGGGATAAACATAGCTGATTCTAATTTTGGATAGATCCTAAGGCAAGACTCTTGAACCGTTGTAAAGCTTTCCCTTTGAATGAAGATGCCAGCAGTTTGACAGCAACTTGCATCTCATTGATATCATGGATTGCACAAATATTAGCAACATCCTTGACATGATCACCAGGAGTGGTTTGATTCTCTCCAGTAAAGTATGGGATGTTCTTCAATGCTGTAACTAGGATTGGATTCTGTGCATTGAGAGCAAGTGGGCTGCTTCCAGTGAAATTGACATAGGGGTTGGTTTGTGCCATTTTGATTGGCCTTAGAACCCTTGTTGATTGAATGAAAGGCCTACCAGGTGGAGGAGTTGTGAGAGTTCTGTTTGGTGGAGACAGAGACCTTTAAATTCTCCTCCCTCTTTGCCTTCTTCTTGGAGATAACTACAGATACTCAAAAAGCACCTCTTCTTCTCTAACTCTTGACCTTGTGGTGATTCTTCTCATGAGTTTTTAGGTATGCACTGTTAAAACCCGCTGATTCTTTCTCCCTTGGAGTCGCCAGATTTATAATTTAGGGCTCTTTAAACTTGGAAACTTGCAACCAATGCACATCAATTTGTTGCAATGAAGATGAAGACATCTAAGGTCCCACCGGGTGTGCCAAAACTGTTGTTGCAAATTAGTAGCACCCTTGGATGTTGATCAAATTTCTAGTTTGATCATCCTAAACATCCAGTGTGATTGCACAACATTGAATCCTCTCCCCAAGTGTGAGACTTTTCAAAATGGGAGAGGAATCTCTAGATTATAGGCTGGTTCCTCAACTCCTCTGATCAGATATATCACTTGCAAGCTATACATAGGTTTTCAAATTTAAAATCCTATTGTAAATTCCAAGGGGAAAAAGATAGGGAATGCAAGAAAGTGAAGCTAATACTAATGAGGTGATACACCAAAGAAGTTGTAGACACATGATACTACAATACATACACAATCCATAAGTAAAACACCACACAAAAACATGCACAAATTGCTCAAAATGTAATGAAAGATCAGGAAAACAATGGTAGATATATGAAAGGATTGAGGGATTTTAATCACAAGTATATATTAACATTCCAGATCCAGTACAATGCATTACAATGATCAAGAGGCAAAAGGGGTGCTGTATTTCATGGAAAGGTAAAAAAATTTCACAAGTTCTGCCAAAAGGGAAGAAAAGGGAAGTTACAGAGCTGAAAAAGTGTCATCCTTTTGCAAAAATGAACCCATTCTGGCTTTTACAGTGCAAGCCACGACCCTAGGAGAGAGAAACATGGGAAAAACATGAGGGGTATTCAACTATTGACCAAAATGCAATCAAAACAGCATGGGAATCCTTACAATCCCATCCCCTGACATTTTTAGCCATGCTGGGAGAGAATGCGAGCCATTCTTCATTCAAAACGGTGGTTAAAATGTCATTTCTGTCCATGACCACGTGCCAGAGGCATTTTTTGATTTTATCCCTAATAAATCCATCAAAATTCAAAAATGACCTTGGAAACTTGTAGATAATTTCACCAGCTTTCCATTAATATAAAGAACGTGAAAAACTGAGCTCTGGATCGAAAGATATGGCCGTTTGAATTTTTAGGGAAAAACAGGGGCAAATCGGGTTGGCGGGAAATTTTTTTGAATTTTTCACCTTTTTTGAATTTGGGAAAAATTCCTAAAAACTCTCTGCGCTCTACCTTTCTAGGTGCCATGTGGCACGTTTTGATTGGGCGCAGGCCTTCTGTGCTTCATTTTCCATTGTTTTCCCTTTGGAAAATTATGTAAAAATTCCCCACCGGGCCGATGATCTGAGGACATGTGGCATGTGTTGATTGGGCGCAGGCCTGTCCTTCCAAATTTTCCATGTGTCCTTTTGACCATTTTTGACTTGGACACGTGGAAAAACCCCATTAGATGTGGGTTTTCCCCTTTGAATTTTCCTCGCGGGCCTGACTTGAGTTTCTTGCCGCCACCTGACACGTGACGAGATCCCATTGGCTTGCATTTAGGGGGTGGGATTTTCCCTTTGAATTTTCCTTTGTTTTTTCCTTGGGAAAATTTCTCAAATTCCCCTTGCCTCTACCTTTCCGGGCTCCGGTGACATGTGGCCTTCGCTGATTGGTCGACGGGGCAGCGGGCCAAAATTTTCTTTTTTTGAAATTTGGCGAAACACTTCACCAAAATTCTAACTTCTCATCCGCCCTAAGAAACTCCCATGCCATAGGAAACATGGCGCAATATGATTGGGTGTGAGCCTTCCTTCCAAAATTTTCCATGCGCCAACACTTAGTCATTTTTTATAAATTCTTCCCCTAGACACGTGGCATCATCTGATTCACCGGCGGGCCTGTGGGGAAAATATTCCTTTTGAAAACTTTTGCCAAACACTTGGTGAAAATTCCAAGTTTTCCTCTGACCCCCGCCACTTCCTTGGACACGTGGCAACATCTCATTGGCTGCCAACCTTTCAGGGGAAAATTTCCCACAAAAACTCCGCCGAGCCATAACTTCAAAAATACATGGAGTTAGGAGGAAAACTTTACCTTTCTTGAAAGATGAGAGAAAGATCTATCCAATGGTGTCATTTCCAGAAAGTTTTGAGTGCCTAAAAAGCAAAAAAAATTATGTCTGAGGCACAAGAGAGGGAATAATGAAAGGATTTAGCCACAAAATGAGCAAGGGGTACATTTTGGATAACAATTATATCAGGTTTCATAGTCCAAAAGAGTACGGATTATGTAATAAACCTCCTGCTCCTTATGTTGTTCATCACGATGAGCGAGCATGGCTCCCAAGGAATGATCGGTAGCTGATATGTATAGGTAAAAAGGTTGATCATCTTTAGGTGGAATGAGTATGGGTGGTTGGAGAAGGTATTGTTTTAGGGCCTCAAAATCTTTGTAACAGTCATCATCCCAATAAAAGGAGACATCCTTCCTAAGCAGATGATGAAATGGTTGACACCGATCAAATAATTGCGAAATGAAATGGTGAATGGACTACAATTTACCTTGTAGGCTATGGAGTTGGTTAAGGTTAGTGGGTGGAGGCATTTCCAGAATGGCCTTGAATTTAGCAGGGTCAACTTCTATACCACGGAGGGAAACAATAAATCCCAGGATATTTCCTGAGAGAATCATGAAGACGCACTTTTTAGGTTGAAGGCAGACACAATATTTAATGAGGCTATCAAATATGGTTTCAAGGATGGTGAGGTGCTCGACGCGACATTTAGATTTGGCCAAGAGATCATCCACGTAATATTCCAATATGTGATACATGATATCATGGAATATGTAAGTCATAGCATGCTGATATGTTGCACGAGTGTTTTTAAGGCCAAAAGGCATGACACGATAGTAAAAGGTTCCCAAAGGGGTAATGAATGCGGTCTTGTGCTGATCTTCTGGGGAAATAAAAATTTGGTTATAACTTGAGAAGCCATCCATGAGGAAGAGCATATCGTGACTAGCGGTGAGGTCAACTAGTTGTTCAATACTGGGAAAGGGAAAGTCATATTTCGGGTAGGCTAGGTTGAGGTCACAGAAGTTCATGAAAACAAGGAGTCCCCCTATTGCTTTAGTGACAGGGACCATATTATAAATTCAATGAGGATAATCAATGGGTAAGATGAAGGAAATGGAAATAAGGCACTGAAGTTCTTCTTTGATGAGTAGGGCAATGAGAGGGTGCATTTTCCTCAGCTTCTGTTTGATGGGTTTGACATCGGGAATGGTTACAATATTGTGGACCACTATGGTGGGGTCAATACCAGGCATGTTTGCCTCAGACAAAGTGAAGGCATGATTATGATCTCGGAGAAAAGAAGTGATGGCTTCCTGTTCAAAAACATCTAAAGATTGTCTGATCTTTAGGATGTATGGGTCGTCTGGAGTATGAATTTTGATCTCGATAGTTAATTCATTTAACATGGTTTGTGTCTTAGTGGGTAATGAATGATGAATATATGAGTCTTCTTCACTAAGGTAGGTGAGTATGGATTCATCATCCTGACATTGAACAATGTTAATTATAGGTGTGTCATCATCAATCATCTCAGGATATATGAATGGGAGAGTGGAAGGGGCCTCACCTTCGTGTTGATAAGTCAAAGGCCCCAAGGAAATGGTGTTTATGAATTTTTTTTTAGGGGGGATAGATTCAGGATCCATCGACTCTGTCAATGAGGGTGGTGATGAAGGTGGAGCGGGTGAAGGTGGTGATGAAGATGAAGGTGGAGGAGGGCTAGGGTCTTCAATAAGTTCAATGTGGGCCTGTTTGGTAGGAAGTTTGGGGAAGCTGATACCACTACGGTCATTATGTTTGTGGGTGGTACATGGAATAACAATATGGCAGCCTTGCTTGTAAAAGTGAAAACCAAAACCCTTCCACACACAATGGTGTAGGAAGGTTTTGGTGAAATGGTGATTGGTAAGTGATTGGAAGTCAATGGAAAATGGGTGGGGTTGTGATGGTGGTTCAGGTGTGTAAGCGGTAGTATCAAGTCCCCCATAGGTGAGACTAGTATGAAGATGGGGAGGACCATAAAGGAGGCATTCTCCTATATGGTGATCATAGTGGGGGTGTTGGTGAAGGCTTCCATACTTGTGCGGAGTAAGGAATGTGTTGACACTATATAGGTGGTACTCCCCCAGAGTGAGGCATTGAAAAACACCTTCCAAGGGATTAGTGGTTGGTATGTAGGTAGCTGGAATGGATGATGTGTCGGAGGTCAATGCGGAGGTGGAGCTAATGGATTGGGAAGCTAATGGGTTATTCGTGGAGGTTATGGTAGTGACGGGAATGGAGGAGGTATGTGCAGTGAAAGCAATGGCACTACTGGTAGGTGGAGCATAGGTGAAGTGGTAGTGGTTACGGAGGTAGACGATGTGATAGGTATGAGCACATCATTGGACCGGTAAAGCATGTTGCATGTTTTGAAAGGTGACGGGTCAGATGGAATGCTATAAGTGCGTCCTTCATGTTAAAACTTTACACAATGATGAAAAGTGGAAGGAACGTAACCCATGACATGGATCCAGGGTCTACCAAGAAACAACTTATATTGGAATTCCCCCTCCAAAACATAAAACAATTACGGAATAGTGTGGAGCCCATGCGAACGTGAAAGATGACAGTGCCTAGTGTGGAGGTGATAGCATCGTTGAATGAACGCAACATGATCAGATGTTTATGCATGCAATTTTTAGGTATGTGCATTTGAGAAAATGCATGGGATGAAATGATGTTAATACTAGCACCTCCATCAATCATCACACGACGTACCCGTATGTCATCAATGTGGACAGAGATGAAGAGGGTTGGGTCCGGGTCATCGTTTTGGTGTGGTGCGATCTCCTCCTCTGAGAAGCTAAGGGAGGCCATTTGGTGAACAAGGTGAGGTGAGGATGAAGGTGGTAATTTGGTGAGAGAGGCTACATGATGGGGTGTGATAATAGAGGCTACAGGTGTAGGGTCATTAGGTTAAACCTCAATAGATTGAAGAACCTCCATGAGGGCTTGACAATGGGATTCTAAGGTTTGGATGAGGTCATATAAAGACATTTTGAGGGGAGATTGGTGTAATTGTTTGAGCATGGTGTGATGTGTGATGCCATTAGAAATGGGGTATGTGGGGCCACAGATAGTTATTTTAGGTATGGGTGCAGATGGTATGTTGGGTATAGGATTGGTTGGTGGGTCAGTTGCCTTTTCTTTGCCCTTCTGTGCACATGTAGTGACATGTATCATGTTGATTTGAGGGGAGTTGGCAAATGGAGAAGGTGTAGGATGAGTGGTATAACGACATGAAGGGAAAAAACCTACTGGAGGAGAAAATCCCTATGAGGTCAGCTGGGCACAATGACATTTGGGTGGTGGCATGGAAATTTCTCTGATGCAAACCATGTTAATTTCAAATTTTGGGTGTGGCTCTAGAAGCTGTGAGGTTGGAGGTTGTGGTTGTTGAGTGGGTAGTGTGGGAATGGGTGTTGGTGAAGGAAGATCCTCATCGAGAAGGTAATCATCATCAAAGTTAGTTTCTGGTGGACACAATTGGATAAGGATGGTTTTCAAGGCCTTGTAGTTCACCACATCATGCCCTAGCATACGCTGGTATGCGAAAATTATAGTATCATCAAACCCTTTTGGCTTGGGTTTGAGGTGGTTGTAAGGTAGAAGTGGTGGTAATGTGATTATAGAAGTCTCGAGAAGGTTGGTTAAAATTTTGGAATAGGACCCTGCTAGTGGATCGCAATGGGAAGTGAATATGGGTTTGGGTGTAGGTGTGGTTGGTTATCAAGGAACTATTTTTGGAAGAGTAGGAATGGGTCGAGCTATGGGTTTAGGTGCTAGCATGGTTTGAGGTATCGGCTGGGTTCATTTGGGTAGGGGTACAGTAGATGGAAGGGTAGGAGGGTGCGGGGTTGTTTTGACTACCTTATTGTGGGGTAGTGGGGTTTTGTTTTTGGATTGCACTTTCTTGGGTAAAGGTGATGTGGGTGTACGAGGTCTAGAAGGAAAATTAGATGGAGGAAGAGGGTGAGTTACCCACAGGGATAACAGGGGTGCTGTGAAGGTAGATGACGTGGGTCGTACTTGGGGTGTGAGGGATAATGACTGAAGTGTAGTGGTTGGTGAAGCAATAGTTGAAGGTATTGGAGGTATTAGTGGTAAACAGACTGTAGGTGTGGGTGTGAGTCATGTTGTGTGCCTAGGTAGGTTAAAGGTTTGTGAGGAAGGAATGCGTTGTTGTGTTATTGGTTTATGGATGGGTGTAGGGTGCTTGACCATGTTGGGTAGCTGAGATCTTAAGGCAGACGGGACAAGTGCGGGCATGATTTGTGTGGTTGGGGTATGAGGTCTGTGAGTTTGTTTCCTTGGTTTGGGTGTCGGGGTAGGTGTGGTATTGATGTTGGAGGATGTAGCTAAATCCATTTTAATAGGTCGAGGAGTAAGGTCGGTGGTTGGGGTGACCCTTAAAGTAGTAATAGGTTTAGTGGAGGAAAATGTAGTGGGTATGGGTTTGGGTTTAGATGTAGGTCAGGTTACAGGTAAGGGTGTGGTGTGAGTGATAACAGGTATCGTGGAAGGGGTTGTGAAAAAATGATTGTATTAGGTTTGATGGGTCAAAATGTGTTTGGATAGATAGTGGAGGTATCAGCGAGGGATCTCTGCATCTGTGTTGAGACAAGGAGTAAGAGGCACCCCCATAATAAATCCCTATTCACATAATCTAAGTGATCAACCAAACATGAGAACAACACATTTGTGGGTGGAATTGGT
The DNA here is from genome assembly GCA_019776745.2 of Taxus chinensis. NCBI lineage: Eukaryota > Viridiplantae > Streptophyta > Pinopsida > Cupressales > Taxaceae > Taxus > Taxus chinensis. Next base: position 325,352,542 of record CM034156.1, on the reverse strand, counting down.
GAGGATCTAATGGGAATTCCCATAAAATGCATCTTAGAGATGGGGAATTGGTTAGCTTCAGCTTCTGTGGGTAAGAGAGCTGAAAGTAGGTCTGTTGGATTTTGGGTAGCTGATGGAGAATGCTCGCCAAGAGGCAAAGGTATCTCAATTGGGTCTAAGATGGGTGGAGGAGATGATAAGAGCCCCTATATAAGTGAAGAAACAGATAGGTTCTCCTCTTTGGGTGGAGGAGGTAATGGGTGCTCCTCTGTGGGTGGAGGAGGTAATGGGAGCTCCTCTATGGGTGGAAAAGGTACAATAGGTAAAATTTCTCGAAGTGGTGAAGCTAGGGGTGAGATGGTCTCAATGTTAGTGGAACACCCCTCCGTAGGTGATGAAGGAGATGAAAGGTGTTCCTCTGTTGGTGAAGGAATAGTGGAGGTTGGTTCCAATGTGGAAGGAGGATTTTGGGATATAATTTCCTCTATGGAAGGGATGTGAGGTAATTGAGAGGTGACAGATACCTCGTTAAAGATAGAGCAAACCTCACGGGTATGGGTATCATGAGTGGATGTCTCACTGGTTTGATTGGATGAAGGGGCATGGCTGGGAAATGGTTTTTTGAAGATTTGTAGATTTTGGCTGGGGATGGCATTGGGATTATCCACAGTTAACTCGCCTTTCTCGAGCATTTCTTGGACAATTCTTGAAAGTGATGTAGTTTCCATCACTATGACCCTTTACTCGGTGATAGTTACAGAAATCATGCTCTTTATACCATGCGAGCATGGGCGAGCAGGGTCAAAACTAGTGTGTGGTTTTATGGGTGGAAGGGTGATGGCTCCAGCTTTTATAAGATTTTATAAAATAAAAGAGTAAGGTTCCCCAATTGGGTATATTTTCACTGCTCTTATCTAAATCGAAAATTCTAGACAGGTTAGAGATTAGATGAGGGTGTAGCCTGATTGGATGGATGAGCTGGGCCGGCCTTGAGTACCACTGCATTAGCGGTGCCCTTAGCTTTTGCATAATTGGTTTTTGGTTTAGAAGAGGAAGAGGTATCATTCGACTTGAATGCTGAATTCTTATTTCGTAACTGGATTTTCTTCTCTTCGATGGTGCGAATCTCTAATTTTTGTTGCATAGTGAATGCCTCATCAAATGTTTGGAAGGTTTGGACCTACAAGGTTGGGGAGATATGTCTAGCACAAGATCATGTGAAGAGCTCGATGAGTTTAGTTTGTGACAGTTGGAAGGTAAGTTGATTGATCAGGCTGCACCAGTGAGTGAAAAAATATGTGATAGATTCGTCCTCATACTAACATGTGGAATATAGATCGGTCATGGTGACCTTGTTGACCATATTGATAGAGAAATGATCTAAGAAGGCTTGAGCTACCTGATTGAATGAGAATATAGAGTGTTTAGGTAACCCTCTATACCAGTCTAATGCAGGTCCAGTGAGGGACATGGGAAAAGTTCTCAAAAGCAAGGCATCATCATGAGTGATCAGATACCACCCATGTTTGAATGACCACAAATGTTGCTATGGGTATTCTTTGCTATTAAAGCGATTGAATTTTGGTATTTCCCAATGCACAGGGTATGAATGAATAGGAATGGATGGGTGAATAGGCCCGTTGCAAATATTATCGTAGGTGAGAGTATTGTGGGAGTTAGAAACTAATGCCTGTAATGTCTGCATCTTGTCCAACATCAATTTAATTAGGTCATTGGTGGGTTGTGATGATTGGATTCCTCCTGTAGCGTGAGGATGTTGGTTTTGGGCATATAATGGGGGTAACACTCTAGTGTATGGGGCTGCCATGTAAGGTGGTGGAGAAGAAGGCAATGAAATAGGGGGTACGTATCCAAAATGAATAATGGATGAAACAAGAGGTTATTGGTAGTATGTATATGGGGGTGGAAGGGTTGTGGTAACCCTAGTGGTAATAAGGGCTAATTATTATGGAATGGAAATAAGCACGTTCTAAAATGGGGTAGGGGTCACCGATATTGGAGGTGGGAATGCAGCTATATGTATGTATGAGACAATAGGGGCATATGAGGTTGTGTTTGGGGTAGTCGTTGAAGGTATGGTGGATGTGATGGGTGCCACAGAAGTAACAGATGCGACAGTCATAGCGGGTATAGAACCTAACTGGGAAATGACTGGGGGTAAGGTGGATGTAGGCAACACGGAGCCAGATAGGGCCAATATGAGAGTGGGTGTGAGAGTCAGGGGGATAGATATGGGCATGCTGTATATCAATTGACCCGAGGCATCTCGAGTGGATGAGTGAGAAAGGTAAAACTGCAAGGCGGTAGGGTTTTGGTCAAGGAGTCTTGCAAACTCCTGATCTCTGGTAGCGATAAAACTAGGATGGATAGGATCCATGACTGGTGATAAAATAGAAGGTGGTGAAGGAATAGGTGGGAGTGGTTGGAAACTGGCATGGAATATGAGGGCACTTGCTTGTCTTCGGGTCAACACCATGTGAGCCAATATTGATTAGGTAGGGATACTTCTCTGTAAATGATATAGAGAACAATAGGCATAGGTGAATTTGGTGATAAAAAATGGATGAAGTAACAAATGGTGGCTAGAATGTGAAACAGGCTAATCGATTCTAGTTAGGTAAAACTAACGTCAGTCAGGGATAACCGCTACCAGTCACTGTAGAAAATGGATAGTGAGGTAGAAGGTAAAATCTGACAGGTATGCCAAATCTGAAGATGTATAAAATGTCAATGGGAAAAATGACAGTGACAGAGACTATGAAAAGTGGAAGACAGTGAAGTAATATGTCCTTTTGAGTAGGTTAGAAAAAGGACCTAGAACCGACGTCGGTTGGGTATAATCGATGGCGGTCGGAGGTAACTGATGGTGGTTACTATGAAATTGAAATAGTGATGAAAGAAAGTGGTTGTGAATTAAAATATGATGTAGAATCAGACCCATAATTCTGGGAATGATGATGATATGGCCCAAGCACACTCAGGTGAAGCTGAAATACACCAACTATGATGAGGAGCGTGCAAGGATGAACAAAAAAAAGTGATGAACGTGATCTCTCACCTCAAAACACAAGCCAAAAAAAAACTCTAAGAAAATATGATCCTAGGAGTGCCTTTTCTATTATGTTTGTGTAGCTTACACTATTTAAGGAATGACACATGAATTGTGAAATAGAGTTTTTGGTGAGGATGGCTTCCTACAAAGAAGGAGATCTTAAGGGTGAGGTTTTAGGAATGTTATGGTGGGGGCGGGCTTCTCTCTGAAGTATGAATCGACAGAGTAGCGAGATGGGTGCCCACTATGCCGTGATCGTGTGATCACCTACAACTTCTTCCACGTAGGATGTTGTTTAAGAACGTATGTATTTTGAATTTTGTTGTGGTTTGGTAAGACTCAGAGAAAGAGAAAAGGATAGAAGTGCTTTTCTATGATTTGTTTTTCAACCATCAGCTGGTCATGACCTCCAACGTATAGGTTACCCTTAATTAATGTGAGATAATGCAATACATCAGAATGGAATGCACTTGTTTTTAAATCTAAATAAAAAATGTGAAATTGGATGACACAATAAGATAAAGAGGAAGAGGGATGCTCTTTCACTACAGTGCAGAAAACATGAAGAAATGATTCTTTTTAATTACACCAAAAGAAAAGTTTCCTTTAGATCAAGTAGAAAGAAGAGGTGGATTACCACAAAAGAAAATTAGTGTGTACACTTTTTAGAAGAGAAACAAACACACAATTTTTACCTAGGAATGAATGAAATGAAAGGAACCCCGGATGGGTCCCACCAGGTGTGCCAAAATGTTTCACCTTTTTCTTATATTGTTTCTTTGAAGTGTTGACGAAACAGATAGGGTAACAGGCGTAAGAGGAAAAACTGTTCAAATGTCAGTTGATGGGTTGTTGCGCACGTATGAATTTTGAATCCATAGCTGATTGGGAGATCTTCCCTTTGGCTAGGAGGAACTACCTGTAATGAAAAAAAAACTACTTGAAGGAATTAAACAATATGGGCAGTGAACTGCCTAGCGTAAGCTAGATCCGGGAAGTATGATAATTCCTAGATGGCTGTCAGTCCACTGTTTTAAACAATTCAATGTTGTAAACAAAGTAAATCCTATTGTTATTTTAATATGATTTAGGTATCTCTCTTAAAAACACAATAAGAAAATAGATCTAATCTAACAGGCTAAGCTAGAATAGAATCCAAAGATCAAATGGTTGGTTCTGGGTCTCTACAGGTTTGATAAAGGTCTTGGGTAGGTCACAGGTGAATGAAGGTAAAATAAAATTAGGTGGGTAGGTCTCTATTTAGGGCTGTGTAGGCAAACACAGAGACTGGTGTCGATTATGGGTGACCGACGGTAATTGGGTATAACCAGTGCCAGTTATTGTGAGATCTGGAAATGTCATAGAATGGAATTTTGGTCTACTTTTTGATTACACGAAGGACTTTGGTTAGTTGGGACGGTGTATTGGGTGAAGGGAGTAGGATTTTGTGAGGTTTTAATGGGTATATGGAGGTGGGAATGTGGAGAAGGTCAATAGGGAAGCAAGGTAAACAAATGGATGACAAAATGATGAAGAAAGGAAATAACTAGGAAAGTATGATGTTGTACTTAGATTCTGTTCCTGACGGCCTGTGTGTGAGGGATGAAGGTGCTGATGATGGGCTTGAAGGTTGTAAGTGATCATCAACTAAAGATAAGCTTTTGCAAGGGCTGTATGTACACTCCTCTTTGCTTGGATAGATCAGATCATGGCTGGCATGGTTGTGTAGGAGAAGATGCTCAATCTCCTTCCTTGGATTTGAGTTTTTACAGGAATTTTCTCTCTGAAGATGCATTATCTCTCTGAGATGTGTTCTTGCTTGTCAAATTTCTCCCAAATTTCTACCAACTTCCAAGTTCCAACCTTGAGAAAAAGGTTGTTTTGGGTTAAAAGGGGTAACCGACGGTGGTTCCGTCTTAACCGACGACGGTTAGGGGTAACCGACATCGGTCAAGGTCGGATTTCCTAGGTTTACTAAACTTAGGGAGATCCTCCTGATTTTCTTGGACCTAATGTCATTATGCCATGGATTAGACTGGAAGCCTCTTGTGAGTATGTGGGAATGTGGTTAGAGGGAATGTAGGCATTGCTTTTTAGGGTTTGGGTAAGTCTTAGTTAGTTATGGTAACTTACTAAGAATAGGTCTTAGGTTGAGTTAACTTGGTGAGGTGTCTAAGTGAACTGTATGTGTGGATATTGTTTAAATAAGATATTTAAATAATAAATATAGTGAGGATAATGCATTAATTTAATTTAATTAATTAAATTAATATTAGTGGGGTGAAGAGGGTCATGGCTAGGTAAATGTAATAAAAGGTGCTTATATGTCAAGGGACGAAAGGGGAGTGTGACCTAATTTTAGTGTCTACAAATAGACTGGGCATCTGCCTATTCAAGATAAAAATGTTTGTTTGTATGAGAATGAGAGTATGCTCATTCTTGTCATTGCAATACAAGCAATATTGAACTTGATGATTACTACGGGAAAAGTAATAGGATATAAGAGTGAAATGGATTTGTCAATCTAATACAATAAATATTTAACTTAATTAATTTAAAAAATATATGAAGGCTATGTGAGTGGGAAACTTTACATTCTTAAATGAATTAGATTTTATCTATTTTATTATTCTATGATTCCTATATAGTACTGGGAAGTTTTCATTCGATACATGATTGAACATAATCATTTTAATACCTATGAAGGTTCAGATTATGGGGAATTTCCCATTCAAAAACAAAATAAATTTTTATGTACTTTTCTTATATGATTCCTATTTCATAAAGGGAAACTGCCCATTCTAAAAAAATTTAAATTTTATCTATATTATTCATATGTGATTCCTGTTATCCAAAATGTGCCCCTGCTCATTTTTTGTGGCTAACTCCTTGTGTTCCCACCTCTCTTGTGCCACAGTCTACATTTTTTGAGTTTTAGACACTCAAATCATTCTGGAAATGGAACCATCAGATAGAGCTCTCTCTCAGCTTTCCAGAAAGGTATATTTTGTCTCCTAACTCCTTATATTTTTCAAGTTATGGCTCGATGGAGTTTTTGTGGAAAATTTTCCCATTTGAGGCCCGCAACCAATAGGAATCTGCCACGTGGTAGAGGAGTTCAGGGGTCGGAGGAAAGTTTGAAAATTTTCCAAGTTTTGGTCGAAGGTTCAAATGGAAATTTTTTCCCGCGGGGCCCACGGACCAATCACAGTGCAACATGTGTTACAAGGGGAGGCGCAATGAAAAATTGGCTAAGTGTTTGGCAAGGAAAAATTTTGAATTTTGGCCCACGGCCAATAGGAGCACGACACATGTCCAAAGTAGGGGCGTGGGCGTCGGGGTTAAAATTGAAATTTTGGCTAAGTCTTGCCAAAAGGTTCAAAAGGAAAAATTGGCCCACGTGGCCCGCGTCCAATGGCATCCCTCCATGTGTCTTCATGGATTAGAGTGGCAGAGGAGAGGGTGGAATTTTCACTTAGTGTTTTTTGCCGAGTTTCCAAAGGCGAAGTTTGAAGAGAGGGCCCGAGCCAATAGAAACAGGACACGTGTCCTACATGGCCGGGGGGGTTCAGAGCTCAGGTGGAACATAAAAAATTTGGCAAAAGTTTTTGGCCAAAAAATTGAAAGGTAAAGGTTTCCCCCGGGCCCCTATCGACCAACCAAATCATGCCATGTGTCCCAAGTGGCGGGGCACGGGGGGAAAATGAAATTTTTTCGAAAGTATAAAAAAGGGTCGAATTTTCAAAGGAAAACCCGCGGAGGAGGAAGGAGAGAGAATTCTAGAGCCAATCAGAGCCCGACATGTGGCACTCAGACCAGCGGAGCACGGGAATTTTTCGAATTTTTTTCCAAAGACAAAAAAGAGGTAAAATTTGAAATTTTTTCCTGCCAATCTGTTTTTGGGCCATTTTTGCCCTAAATCTTCAAACAATCATATCTTTTGATCCATAGCTTGGATTTTCACGTTCTTTATATAATTGGAAAGATGCTGAAATTCTCTACATGATTCCATGGTCAATTTTGAATTTTGGTTCCGTTTTGAGGGAGAAAATTAAAAAACTCTTTTGGTACGTGTCCATGGCCAGAAATGACATTTCAACAATACAAAATGGGTTGCATTCTTCTCCGGTATAGTAAAAAATGTTAGAGCATGGGTTTGTAAGGACCTCCATGTTGTTTTAATGTAGTTTCATTCAATTAGGGATGGATCCCATGTGTTTTTCACGTTTTCTCTCTCTTGGGCTCGACCCATGTACTGTAAAACCCAGATTTGGCTCATTTCTTCAGGGTTGAACACTTTTTGGCATAGAAAACTTCTTATTTCACCTCCAGCAAGTGAATTTTGTAAGAATCAGGCCTTTTTCAAGTATTGTAGCTGGTTTATACCTCTTTGATGGTGGAATGCAGGAGATTTTACATGGAAATGACCGTGCAAACTCTGTGAATGCTTTCAGTCCTCTGTTTGTATTGTTTTTACTTCATTTTAAGACCTCTAATTGCATCTATCAGCTTGTGTATGCTTTCCCTTGTTGCATTTCATGAATTTGTGTCTATTTATATGGCAAAAATGTTACACCACTCCTTTTGGTGCATCACCATCTTTAGTTTAGTTTCATTTTTGCATTTTTATCCCTGTCTCCTTGCAATCTAGGGCAGAATTAGGATTTGAACCTCTGTAGTTGCAAAAATATAGATCTAAATCAGAGGAGTTTGAGGAACCAACCTCTAATCTGGAGATTCCTCTCTCATTTTCACAACTCCCACACTTGGAGAGAGGTTTCCATGTTGTGCAATCACACTGGATGCCTAAAACATCAATTTAGAACCTTGATTTGCATCCAGGGGTGCTGCTGATTTGCAACAACAGTTTTGGCATGCCCGGTGGGACCTTAGAGGTCTCATTTTTATTACAACAAAGTTGATGTGCATTTGCTGCAATTTTCTTGCTTGAAAAGAGCTATAATTTGCATATCTGGTGACTCCAAAGGGAAGAATCAACTGGTTTCAGTAGTGTAGGCCTGAAAAAACATGAGAAGAATCACCACAAGGGCAAGAGTTGGAGAAGAAGAAGTGCTATTTGAGTACCTGCAATTATCTCCAAGAAGAAGGAAAATAGGAAGAAGGATTCAAAGGTCTCCATCTCCATCAAATAGAACTCTCTCAACCCCTCCACATGGTAGGCCATTCATTCAGTCAACAAGGGTTTTAAGACCAATTAGAATGGCACAAAACAACCCCTATGTTAATTTCACAGGAAACAACCCACTTTCCCTCAATGCACATCATCCAATTCCAATTGCAGCATTGAAGAACATTCCCTACTTCACTGGAGAAAATCAAACTACTCCAGGTGATCATGTTAAAGACATTGCCAACCTTTGTGCAATTCATGAAATCAATGAGATGCAAGTGGCTGTCAAACTGCTGGCATCTTCATTCAAGGGGAAAGCATTGCAATGGTTTAGGAGCCTTGGAGCTGGTTCTATCACAAATTGGAATCAGCTATGTATAGCACTTCATGAGCAATTTGGAGAGAAGGGAGACAACTTGTCTCTTTTGGAACAACTGACAACTATCAAGAGAGCTCCCAATGAGCAGCTGACTGATTTCAACTTAAGATTTCAAAAGACTTGGGAGAGAATTCCAGTGGCAGTTAGGCCAATAGCAGAAGGTGCTTTTCTCTACTATCTCAAAGCTCTAAATTATGATATTTCTATGTTGATTCAGTCCATGGGAGGCATAACTATCCCTATGGCTTATAGCATTGCCATTAGGGCTGAAAATTGTTTGATTCAAGCTGGCAAACTTGCCCCTAGACCTCCCATGCCATTGTTTCCAAGTTTAGAGAACTCAAACACTAATCAAGCGCCTAATTTGGATCCTTCTCCTACTCCTAGAAATTAGAGTTCAAATGAAGCTTCTACTTCATCTCCAAGTGCCCCAAATGAGCTTCAAGAAGTCATGAAGCAATTGCAAAACCTAGGCAATGAGTTGGTTACTCTCAAAAGGCAGCAGGCCCAAGGTTTTAGACCTTCTTATCAGCCCCAAGCTCATCCTAACAGGTAGCCATACCAACCACAAAGGCCTCCTAATCCACCTGCAAATATAAATCAAACAAGGTCTCCTGCCAATAGACCATTTCAACCCTATAATCCAAATGCCATATCTACCTCTAAGGCATTGGTGCCAACACAAAACAACATTTCTCAGGAGTATGATTGATGTTTTCCATGCAATGAACCTCATAACCAATCCATGTGATTCAATGGTGCTTTGAATCAAGCATTAATGGTGACAACTACTAGTGTGGAGGGTGAGGGCAGTCAAGGAAACAAACAACAACAAGAAACATTCCAACAGTAATCAGCCTCAAATGACACCACGTTGGTAAACTGGCAAGTAGAGGATTTTTGTGGCATGAATCAAGTGATTTCTCAAGGTGTTGCAGCCGACACAAGGTCAAAAATAAGGAATTTGGGTGAAGAACAGCCATTGGCCCCAACCAATCCATGACCTTCTATGGTTCCACAAGTGGTTGGAAAATAAAATCCAATTGTAAATGCACAAGGGTAGCCAAGAACAGCTCCTAGGCCAACTCAAATACCAGTTGTTACTACCCACGTGCAAGGAGTGAATGTGCAAACCAAGGGACAACAAAGAGATTCTTCATCACCATTCAGTATCATTGATCAGATGAAGAAGACAAATGTCAATATATCAATGTGGGAATCCCTATCTATCCCAGGCCAAAGAGATTTGCTGCAAGCTGCCATGAAGGACTGACCAAATTCGAATCAGCAAGTTCATATGCAAAAGAAAGTGCTCACAAATGCTGCCCAGCCTGAGGGGAATCATGGAGGACAGCAAGGTAAAATGTTGAAGCCCCCTCCCTTCTATGTTTCATTAATCATTGTAAATCAGCTAGTGCACAATTGCATGATAGGCTCCAGGGCAAGTAGCTCAGTGATGCCTAAACAAATAGCTGATCAGCTAGGGCTCCAATATGAAACCATATCCAAGGGGGTAGTGCAGCTGGATGGGACAATAGTAACAACAGTTGGGGTGATTAGAAACTTGAGTCTTACCTTGCATGCATGTCCAAATGTTGTTTTACAAGATGTATCAGTCATAGACCTTCCACCACTCTTTGCCCTTTTCTTGTCAAGGGACTTCACAGCCAAGATTGGAGGATATTTGTCTACTGATTGGTCACACATGCTGTTCAGAACGAGGTATGGAACCAAAGCTACAGTCAGGTCTGAACCTATTGCAAACTTCCACATTGAGCCTTACACTCCAAGTTAGATTAATGCCAATTTCTCATCATTTGATCAAGAAGATCACCCAAGCATTGATGAAGCTGACACCAAGGTTGGGAGCATCCTAGATCTAACTCTTGATGAATGGGAAAACAAGGTACATGCTTTTGATCCTTATCAAGAAGTAGAAGAATCTGAGCTAGGAGTCTATTGTATACATGAAGAAAATCAGCCTATTCCTAGCATCACCAAGCCAAACCACAAGGATGACAATGAGGTATGGCAACTACTTTTTGATGGATCAAGGAGTAGACAAGGTGTAGGAGGTGAAGCTATGCTTGTTTCACCTCAAGGAGTAAAGTACTATTTAGCTTTTAGATTTCAGTTTGTATGCTCCAATAACATTGCTAAATATGAAGCCTTGGTGCAAGGGATGCATTGGGCAATCAAGAAGAAAATAAAGAACTTGCAAGTCTTTGATGACAGTGAATTGATTGTAAATCAGGTCAAGGGACAACATGCTGCCAAGAATGATCTACTCAAGTGCTACAAGAATAGGGTATGGGACCTCATGGAATATTTTGAGGGTTTTAGCATCAAATCCATTCCTATGAAAGAGGATCAAGCTGCTGACAGGCTTGCAGTAGTAGGGGCAGCCTTTGAAATTGTGGAAAGCATTCAAAAAGACAAGGTACAGCCAAACATCCATGTGATTGTGAGGCCTTCAGTTCCGGATAACAATGTCAGTTGGCAAGTATTTGAGAATGACCAGTAAATCATCCATTTCTTGCAAGAAGAAGCTGAGTTCTCAGCTAAGAATTAAGAAAAACTGGAACAACAGTATGGTGACCAAGTGGTACAACTGAGAACTAACAAGCTGCCCAAGGGAATTATCACTTTGGAGTCCATTTTTAATCTCAATGATCAGTTTAGGAAAGAGAAAGCAACCATTCAAGTCAAGAGAGAAGATTCAGTATCCATCTTGGTGGAAGAGAACAAACCATTGCAAATTGGAAAGATGACAATTGAACAAGAAAGGTATGAGTTCATACAGCTGTGTCAAGAGTTTCCTGATGTGTTTTCTTGGAGCTATGAAGACTTGAAAGGTTTCAATCCCAACTTAGCTCAGCATACCATTGAATTGGATCCAAATACTAAGCCTGTTAGGCAGAAACAAAGACCAGTCAATCCACATATGGAGCCTCTCATGAGGAAAGAATTGAACAAGCTGATTGAGTCAAGGATCATATTCCCAATCAAGCATTCTGGTTGGGTTGCCAACTTGGTTCCAGTCAGAAAGAAGAGTGGAGAGATCAGATTGTGTGTTGACTTCAGAGACTTGAATAGAGCTTCTCTCAAGGACCATTACCCACTCCCTTCCATGGATCAAATCTTACAAGTTGTGGCTGGCTCCGAGAGGTTTTCACTAATTGATGGCTACTCAGGCTACAATCAGATTATGGTGAAGGAAGAAGACTAGTTTAAGACATCCTTCACAACCAAATGGGGAACTTATGCATACAGGAAAATGCCATTTGGGCTGTCCAACGCTGGTGTTACTTTGCAAAGAGAAATGGACATGGTGTTCAAAGGTTTGATTAACAACATGGTGCTGATTTACCTTGATGATATCACTGTTTTTTCCAAGAATGCAGCAGACCACCTCTCTCATTTGAGACAAGTCTTCATGAGGTGCAGGAGATTTGGAGTGTCTTTGAATCCTAAGAAGTGTATCTTTCTTGCACATGAAGGAAAGCTCCTTGGCCATATTGTGTCCAAAGAAGGATTAGCAATTGATCCAGAGAGGGTTGAAGCCATAAGAGCACTACCATTGCCAAGCCACAAGAAAGCCCTTCATATTTTCTTGGGCAGGATAAACTTTGTTCGGAGGTTTGTCCCAGATTTTGCAGCCCTTGACAAGCCCATCACCAAAATGTTAAAGAAGAGCATGGCTTTCAAGTGGACAATAGAAGGCAAGGAGAGTTTTGAAGCAATCAAAGAAGCTATCTCTCAAGCACCAACTCTCATCAACCTAGATTTCTCCAAGGATTTCATCCTCTATGCATTTGGAGGTAATGATACTATTTCTGCCATTTTGGTACAGAAGAACAAGGACAACGATGAGCAGCCAATTGCTTTCTTCAGTCAGAGCCTAGATGACTATGAGGTGAGGTATTCTTTTATTAAGAAGCATGTGCTGGCAGTAATCAGAAGCTTGAAGAAATTCAAGCATTTAGTCTCAAACAACAAGGTCCAGTTGCTGGTCTCCCATGCTGGGGTTAAGGACTTCCTCCTCAAAAAATATTTGAACGAGAAAAGGGCAGGTTGGATCACCCATGTCATGGAGTATGACATTGAGATCAAAATCACCAAGCTGGTAAGAGGAAAAGGATTATGTGAGCAACTGGTTTTAGGGAAGCAAAAAGAAGCATGCAATGAAGGAGAGGCTATTTTGACAGTTCAAGACAGCCATGAGCCATGTGGCACTCAAGAAGAAAACAATGCTGCCCCCACTCCTTGTTGGACCCAAGGTATAATGCACTTCCTAAGCACATGCCTATGCCCTTTGGAGATGAACAAGACCCAAAGAAGACACTTCAGATTGCAGGCTGTCCCATATGCCATTGTTGATGGAGTTTTGTTCAAGAAAGATGTGAATGGAGTGCTTCTGAGATTATTATCACATATTAGATTTCAGAGGGTATTGGAAAGTGCCATGGTGGACATATGCCTGGTCATTCTTGCACCAAGAGTGATTAGCTCTAAAAATCACAATGAAGACTTGGTTATTACTAGCCTATAAATTGTCAGTGATTGCATGCATTTGATCCAAGAGGATTGAAGCCATAAGAGCACTACCATTGCCAAGCACAGAAAGCCCTTCAGAGTTCCTTAGGGAGGATAAAACTTTTGTTCGTGGAGGTTTGTCCCAGATTTTTGCAGCCCTTGTCAGCCCATCACCAAAATTAAAATGAGAGCATGGATTTCAAGTGGATAACAAAAGGAAAGGAGAGTTTTGAAGCAATCAAAGAAGCTATCTCTCAAGCACCAACGTCTCCTCAACCCAGATTTTCTCCAAGTTTCATCCCTATTCATTTGGAGTTAATATACTATTTTCTTTCTGCCCATTTTTGGTACGTTAGAACAATGCAACGTGAGTACCAGATGAGTAGCCAATTGCTTTCTTCAGCCAGAGCCTAGATGACTATGAGGTGAGGTATTATTTTATTGAGAAGCATGTGCTGGTAGTAATTAGAAGCTTGAAGAAATTCAAGCATTTAGTCTCAAACAAAAAGGTCCAGTTGCTGGTCTCACATGCTGGGGTTAAGGACTTCTTCCTCAACAAAGATTTGAACGAGAAAAGGGCAGGTTGGATCACCTGTGTCATGGAGTATGACATTGAGATCAAAATCACCAAGCTGTTAAGAGGAAAAGGATTGTGTGAGTAGCTGGTTTTGGGGAAGCAAAAAGAAGCATGCAATGAAGGAGAGGCTGTTTTGATAGTTCAAGACAGCCCATGAGCATGTGGCACTCAAGAAGAAAACAATGCTGCCCCCACTCCTTGTTGGACCCAAGGTATAATGCACTTCCTAAGCACATGCCTATGCCCTTTGGAGATGAACAAGACCCAAAGAAGACACTTCAGATTGCAGGCTGTCCCATATGCCATTGTTGATGGAGTTTTGTTCAAGAAAGATGTGAATGGAGTGCTTCTGAGATGTATTAGCACATATTAGATTCAGAGGGTATTGGAAGAGTTCCATGGTGGACCAGATGCTGGTCATTTTGCACCAAGAGTGATAGCTCTAAAAATCATGAAGACTGGTTATTACTAGCCTAAAATTTTCAGTGATTGCTATGCATGGATCAAGAGGTGTAAGAATTGTGCATTCTTCATAGGAAAAGAGAGACTTGCTGCCCTTCCATTGCATCCAATCTCAGTTGACCAGCCATTCATGCAATGGGGTTTGGACTTCATTGGAGTCATTAATCCCAATTCAAGTCAAGGGCACAAATGGATTTTGACAGCCACAGACTACTTCACCAAATGGACAGAAGCAGTAGCACTCAAAGAGGAAAATGAGTCTAGCATCTTAGACTTTTATGAGGGAATAATGACCAGATTCAGTGTACCTGCTACAATAATCTCTGATAATGCATTGGCATTCATTGGATCTAGGGTGACTGAGTGGGCTGTCAAGAACGGTATTTACCTAAGCACTTCATTGAACTATTACCCTCAGAGTAATGGCTAGGCCGAGTCTACAAACAAGAACTTGTTGAGGATCATTAGGAGGACTCTTGATGAGAATCAGAGGTTTTGGCATACCAAACTGAAATCAGCCTTATGGGATGATAGGATAACTCCCAAAAGATCCACAGGTAACTTTCCATTTAGGCTTGTCTATGGAAGAGAGGCAATCTTGCCCATGTCACTCGAGTTGCCAACATTGGAACTCATGAAGTAGTTAGAGTTGCTAGAGTTTGGGCCCATGGAGGTGAGATATACAGAGTTGATGGAGCTACAAGAGATTAGAAATGAGGCATCCCAAGCAATGGAGAAGAATCAAGCTTTGATCAAGAAGACCTTTGATAGGAAGGCCAAGGATAGATCTTTTCAAGTTGGAGATCTAGTGTTGAAATGGGATGTGGATAGAGAAAAACCGGGAAGGCATTCAAAATTTGATGCCATTTGGAGTGTCCCATACATGGTCACGAAGTGTAAGAACAACAATGCTTTCTAATTGGCCTCATTGAATGGTGAAGAACTGTAGATTCCAGTCAATGGAATCTATCTCAAGCATTGCTTCTAGAGGGAAATTCTCCACCTTGTAAATATTAGATTAGATTTTCATTCCTTTAAGTGCTTTGCACATTGTTTTACTATAGGTTAGTTTTGTTTCCCCTAAGTTCTTTGGCACAACTTGCTATCCATGGAGATGTTTTGCAGTCTTTGCTTCCATCAGGTGATATTCCATCTTCCTCCTTGCAACATTCTAAGTCAGGTTGGGGTTCCAAATAGAAAATTTGATGACTCCATGCCCAATGGACTGCCTGAGGCAACTAGTACTTTCATCTAGCAGGCAGATGACCCCTTTGAGTCGCCAAAATTGTTATCCAAAATGTGCCCCTGCTCATTTTTTGTGGCTAACTCCTTGTGTTCCCACCTCTCTTGTGCCTCAGTCTACATTTTTTGAGTTTCAGACACTCAAATCATTCTAGAAATGGCACCATCAGATAGAGCTCTCTCTCAGCTTTCCAGAAAGGTAAAGTTTGTATCCTAACTCCTTATATTTTTCAAGTTATGGCTCGACAGAGTTTTTGTGGAAAATTTTCCCATTTGAGGCCCGCAGCCAATAGGAATCTACCACGTGGCAGATGAGTTCGGGGGTCGGAGGCAAGTTTGAAAATTTTCCAAGTTTTGGTCAAAGGTTCAAATGAAATTTTTTTCCCGCGGGGCCCGCAGACCAATCACAGTGTGACACGTGTCACAAGGGGAGGCAAAATGAAAAATTAGCTAAGTGTTTGGCAAGGAAAAATTTTGAATTTTGGCCTGCGGCAAATAGGAGCACGACACGTGTCCAAAGTAGGGGCGCGGGCGTCGGGGTTAAAATTGAAATTTTGGCTAAGTCTTGGTAAAAGGTTCAAAAGGAAAAATTAGCCTGTGTGGCCCATGTCCAATGGAATCCCTCCACGTGTCTTTGTGGATCAGAGCAGCGGAGGAGAGGGTGGAATTTTCACTTAGTGTTTTTTGCCGAGTTTCCAAAGGTGAAGTTTGAAGAGAGGGCCCGAGCCAATAGAAACAGGACACGTGTCCTACAGGGCCGGGGGGGTTCAGAGCTCAGGTGGAACATAAAAAATTTGGCAAAAGTTTTTGGCCAAAAAATTGAAAGGTAAAGGTTTCCCCTGGGCCCCTATCGACCAACCAAATCATGCCATGTATCCCAAGTGGCGGGGCACGGGGGGAAAATGAATTTTTTTCCAAAGTATAAAAAAGGGTCGAATTTTCAAAGGAAAACCCGCGGAGGAGGAAGGAGAGAGAATTCTAGAGCCAATCAGAGCCTGACACATGGCACTCAGACTAGCAGAGCGCGGGAATTTTTTGAAATTTTTTCCAAAGACAAAAAAGAGGTAAAATTTGAATTTTTTTCCCACCGATCCATTTTTGGGCCGTTTTTGCCCTAAATCTTCAAACGATCATATATTTTGATCCATAGCTCAGATTTTCACGTTCTTTATATCATTGGAAAGCTGCTGAAATTATCTACATCCATGGTCAATTTTGAATTTTGGTTTAGTTTTGAGGGAGAGAATTAAAAAATGATTTTAGTACGTGTCCATGGCTAGAAATGTCATTTCAACAACCAAATTTAATACAAAATGGGTCGCATTCTTCTCCAGTATGGTCAAAAATGTCAGAGCATGGGTTTGTAAGGACCTCCATGCTGTTTTAATGTAGTTTCATTCAATGAGGAATGGCTCCCATGCCTTTTTCATGTTTTCTCTGTCCTGGGCTCGACCCATGTACTGTAGAACCCAGATTTGGATCATTTCTTCAGGGTTGAACACTTTTTGGCATAGAAAACTTCTTATTTCACCTCCAGCAAGTGAATTTTGTAAGAATCAGGCCTTTTTCAAGTATTGTAGCTAGTTTATACCTCTTTGATGGTGGAATGCAAGAGATTTTACATGGAAATGACAGTGTAAACTCTGTGAATGCTTTCAGTCCTCTGTTTGTATTGTTTTTACTTCATTTTAAGACCTCTAATTGCATCTATCATCTTGTGTATGATTTCCCTTGTTGCATTTCATGAATTTGTGTCTATTTACATGGCAAAAATGTTACACCACTCCTTTTGGTGCATCACCATCTTTAGTTTAGTTTCATTTTTGCATTTTTATCCATGTCTCCTTGCAATCTAGGGAAGAATTAGTATTTGAACCTCTGTAGTTGTGAAAATATAGATCTAAATCAGAGGAGTTTGAGGAACCAACCTTTAATATGGAGATTCCTCTCTCATTTTCACAAGTCCCACACTTGGAGAGAGGTTTCCATGTTGTGCAATCACACTGGATGCCTAAAACATCAATTTAGAACCTTGATTTGCATCCAGGGGTGCTGCTGATTTGCAACAACAATTCCTATATGTCAATGGGAATTTTCCCATTCAATAAAATAAATAAATGCTTGTTTGTATGTAAATGGGCAAAGGCTCCTTCTAAACATTCTAATACAAGCAATATTGAACTTAAAATTTTTAATACCTCTATAGGGATGGATACATAACCATTCAATGGAAGATAAAATAGTTTTTTTGTATGAGAATGAGCATATGCAACTTTTAATCATTGTAATACAAGCAATATTGAAGTTATTCTTTTCAATAACTATTTGAAGGTTGTGAGAATGGGAAATTGTGAATTATAAAACAAGCTAGATTTTATCTAGGTTCTTCTTTTCATGATTCCAATTATGAGACCTGGAATTTCCTCATTAGATACAAAATTTAACTTAATCATTTTAATTCATATATGATAAATATTAAGTTCAATATTTATTATCTCAGAAGATGAGCTTGCATGCCTAGCTTGGCAGGTCAATTGGCCAACCAAGCTCTATAGGTCAACTCGCCTACTCAGCTCGGTAGGTCTTCCACCTAGCCCAACTTGGGAAGTTAGCTCGCCTACCAAGATCAGTCGGTCAACCTTGACTTCTTAGCTTAGCAGGTCAACTCGTCTACCCATATCATCTAGACAACTCGACTGACGAGCTAGATCATCCATCTCAAATGGCAAGTGTGACCGACCAACTTGAAAATCCAACTAAACCACTTATTCGACTGTCATCTCAACATATCAACTCACCTTCCCATCTTAGAATGTAAAATTACATGCCTAACTCGAAATGTTTTCTCACCCACCAATCTCAGTCAGTGCATCTCACCCATCCATTTGGGCATGCGTAGCTATGCCACCTAGCTCAGAAAATAAGTAATGTTTCCTAGGTGGTAACCCCACACTTTACTTTGGCAATAAAAAAATAATTAACTCCCCTTCTTAGCAAGAAGGATTGGAAGTGGATTTCATAAAATTAGATGCATTTTTTACAAGGGAATGTGATCATGTTGAGACTTTGAAACATGCATGAAATAGTCATTTTTAGATGCATACTATTATAACCATGGAGGATAAAAACTATGAAAGTCTTACAATGAAAATATTGAAGTGATATTCTTAAAAACCATATAAAAAATACAAAAGATCTAAAATATGACATTATTTTATACTTAGAAATTTAGAACACAATAGAGAAGAGTTAGAAGTATCTCTAAAACTTTTCTTCAATTTAAAAAATAAGTAAAAATTTTCTTCACTATAAAGGAGTAAATTCTTCTTCTAATAATGAGTCATTCTCGGCCTGCAGAACTCGACTGCATAACTCAGCAAATAAGCAATGCTTGTTATGCCTCATAGGTGGTAAGACCACTCTGTAATTTGGTAAAATCATAACAGATAACTCCCCGTATTACCAACTATGATTAGGTTAAATTGCTACACATGTCTTTCAAAACATTGAAGTGATATTTTTAATACCTAGATCAAAAAATATAGAATATCAAAAATAAGGCATTATCATTAGACCCAAAACATAATAGAAGGGAAATAAAACCAAATGATATTCTTCATTTATAATAATTTAACAAATAAGAAATAGAATAATTTATGCCTGAAATTTTCTTCAAATCTTTTCCTTCGCAATCCGAAATGGTCTTACGAAACAGAGGAAGCCCAAAGCGGAAAGGGTAAACAAAAATTTAGCAGAGAGAACAAACAATATCTCTGAAATATTCTTCAAATATTCTGCTTAACTTGACAAAATAGTGTAAGGAAAAACAAATCTTCTGCTTCTCGGAAAAATGGTATAATGAAATACATGCATCCCAAAGTGGAAGCATGAACAAAAAAACCAAAACTGGATGAAAAAGAAAGCAGAAAGTACAAACAATAAAGAGAGATCTTTGTCGACTGGGGCTAACCTTAGAATTCCCGAGATCTCTACCATCATTGAAAACAGTAACCGCCATCATTCTCTCTACAATGCCACGAAAGAATTAATTTCCATTAAATTTTCCAATTTCCCTCCAATGGGTGCTCAAAGACATGTTTGAAAAATAAGTACCTTCAATTAATAAGAGGTGGTAAATAATTTATTTACAAATTAATGGTCTCACTATGCCATGTAAAAATACAAATGTAATTAATAGTAATAACACTAATAAATTAATTTTATAATATTAATTAATAAACTAATACGTCAATAAATTAATAACATTAATTAATAATATTATAATTAATTAGTATTAGTGCTAATTTAAGTAATTAATCAATAATATTATAATAAATTTCAAAAAAATCCTATCAATTAATATTAACTACAAGAATTAATATTACTGATAAAATTGAATTATTATATTAAAAAATGACATATAATTATATTTTCAAATGAATAAAAAATAATTAAATAATATTACAAAAATATATTTAAAATTTATAAACATAATTGATAACTTAATCATCATTATTCCTAATGCTTAAATAATTATTGTGCATTTTAAAAATAATTATAAAAAATATAGTAAAAATTTATCAAACTAATTAACGACATAATTTCCATTAATATTTATAATGCTTCATTACTTTTAATGCTGCATTAATTATAATGCTTAGAATGGGCCAATAAAAATATTTAAACTTTAATCATCAAAAAATTAGAAATCAAAGAATATGTATTTAACATATCATATTAGGACTAATAAACATTAATTAGTAATACTAATAATTAAATACAAGAAATAATATTGTATCATTTAATAAAACTTATAAATTTCAAATAATATTTTACATTACAAAAAAATAAAATGATTGTTGCAATACACATAGACAGAATGAGCATATGTTCATTCTCACACAAACAAACATTTTTATCTTGTATTGAATGGGCATATGCTCATTCTCATATAAGAATCATAGAAGAGAAATAGATGTAATATTTAATTTTTTTAGAATAGATAGTTTCCCATTCCCACATCCTTTATAGTGATATAAAAATGATTAAGTTCAATATTGCTTCAATGAGGTATAAGGGTTAGAATAGGCATATGCCCATTCTCATACAAACAAAGAGTTTTATGATGGTGATGAGAATGCGCATATGCCATTTTTCATTTAAAAAAAATATTTTTATCATTGTGATGAGAATGGACATATTCCCGTTCTCATAAACTCAATTTAGAAAGAAAGAAAAATTCTCCTACGCGAAACATAAACAATGAATGACAATTATCTACTTTTATGAGAATGTTTAAAATGGACAGATGCCCATTCTCATAGTCAAGGAATATGCGAAGTATGAGGAATTCTTGCAAAAGTAATATATGTTATGTTAATATGACGAAGATATTTGGATGAAGCATTTAGCAATCAAGTTTCTAATTAACTTCGATTTAACCACTATTTATTTATTTCTCATCATTTAATTTCAACCTCATCTATTTAACCTCTATTTGGTTGAAGCGGTTAGCAAATGGAAATGTAACCTCTATTTATTTCTCATCATTTAAATTCAATTGAGTCAATTTTAATCATAGTTTAGAAATTGTGTTATAAATATTTTCAAATTATATGCATAATTTTGAAGTATTTCCAAACCTTATTGAATTATAGAAGTTCGCAACTCATGCGCTATGTGTATTAAATATACTTATGGTTGTACATACATGATAAATTTTTAATTTATTTTATGCAATGCTTTAAGATATTTTCCATCATCTCTCAAACTTTTTATTTTATGTTGTTAGAATAAAGAAGTCTTTTGTATTTTTAGAGGATGATCATGTGGACATGTTTTCAAAAGGAACCAAAGTTGTAGGGGGGAATAGTATATCCAAGTAGGAAGACACTACATTGCAAAGATGTGGGAAGATGGTTTGTGGTTGTCATTGTTAACATAGTATTGGATGGAAGAGTAAAATTTTCTTTCTCAGTTGATGAATTTTAAACCTTGGCAGATGTCAGGAATAAAGGATACTACATTTCTTGCGAAGAGAGTGAAGTGTTTAAGCATGCAGATTCATCCATTCCCCCCAATTTGGGAAGTGAAAACATTTTTAGTGGTTCATAGGATTACAATGCAGAGAGTGACATAGATTGTAGTGATGACACTGAAAGCACCATCAATATCGGTCCTAAAGATAGAAGAGATTTTGTCACAGACAATGTCATTCTCAAACACAAATATTTTAGCATAGATGATGATATAGCCATGGGTTTCATAACTCATGTGCTAGAAGTTCATGAAATTTATGGAGAGAGGTTGGGTCCTTTGAATTTTGGTGTATGGATAGAAAATGTGGTAAATATGTGTTCTTATTGCTAAAACTTTCTATAACCTAATAAATGAATAGTTTGGCCAATAAAACATTTGATTTTCAATGAAACAAGAAGTTCCCTTATGATTAAGAAAGGGATTTATCAACTAGATGGTCTGCAGCTTGTACATAGTGATCAACTATATATTTATGTTGGGCATGTTTATGGAATATCTAACCAATAATTTAATCCATTTAAGGATGTGTTTAAGGGAAAAATGCTACTTATACGACCAGGAAATGATAATGAAAAGATATGGATGGGGAGAGTAGATGGGGATATTTTCCTTCAATAGGAAGGAAATGATGTAAATAAAAAGATGAGAGTTCAATATTGGAAACTTGCAGGGAGAGGAGAAGGTACAACATTGTATCAGGATTGTTTAAATCTAAATAAAACATGGACCATCTTAGATGAATCTAAAGCAAATATTGATGTGGATAACATCATCTGGGTATGGACACCAAAAAAGAGAAAATTGGATACATAAATATACCCAATAAATGACACTTGGCCATCAAATCATACCTTGAACTACTTAAACAAGATAAGGAATTTTGACTTGGATAAACTATTGAAGTTTCTAAATTTATATGTGAAATCATATTGGCTCAGGATGTGGGTTTTTTTTTAAATATTACAAACCCTGGTCCTATAAAACTTTACATTTTTACTATTATTTGATAATAAAATGAAATACTGAGTATTATATTACTTTGGAATATTTTTCCATAATATAATTCTATATAAAATTGTGTTGCTTATGGAACTCTTGCATCTTATTAATGTATTATTGATAATATAAATTCCACCATAAAATTAATATAATTTGATTTTTTTTTTTTAATTATGCTATAAGTTTATAAGGAGTTGGATCTTGTGATTTACAAGGACATGGGTGTGATTTAAAAGGAACTCATTTCAAAAATTCATGTTATATAATGAATTGATTTATGCATTCATTACAACCAAAAATTTATATGGTCTTTTCCTAAAGCTATGTGCATAAATCTAGATAACTTATTGTTTAATTGTTCTAAAAATTTATAAAATTCAAACCTTTCTCAAGTGTAGATACTAAATAATATGCCTAGAATACCCTAATTCTTGAATGCAAAACTATAGTATTTAGAGTGCCAAGATATATTATTTAATGGTCTCAACAAGAGTGTCGGGAAATGCTCCATGACTTAACCTATTGTTTGCCAAGATATAAATTTTCAAAAGTGGTCAAAATCCACCATATATGAATTCTAGAAGAAGAATAAATATAAAGTTGATACACATAAAAATAATTAGGAACATACTTGTACCATGAGTGTGATGAGAATGAGCATATGTCCATTCTCGTAGACTCAATAGTTACTTCTTATTTCATACAACATGTACCCATATCACATTTTTTTAATTTTCAAAAGGGATCAAAATGTCTCATATAGGAATCATAAAAAAAAAATGATATAAAACAAATACACATAAAAATAACTAGGAACATATTTGTACTATAAGTGTGTTAAGAATGGGCATATACCCATTCTCATAAACTCAATATAGAATTAAGAACATACATGTATGGAATAGTGTAAATATTGGAATACAATATTACACTAATTAAATTCCAATAATAAAAATATTGGAATCTGATATCACACTAGATAAAAACCAATAATGGCAATTTAGGAATCTAATTTCAACAATTATAAAACTAGAAATAATAATACTATAAATCTATATTCTTAGTAAAATGTCCATATTTAACAAAATTATGGTTTATATCTTAATTCTTGTAAATTGCCACTTGTGAAAATATGGTGATCATCTCTTAGGAGTTTTCATATCAAGAATGGTAAAGAACATATTAATACTTGCAAGGTTTTGTAGTTGGATTGTAGCTTAAACATGGAAGGAAATCCTCATGGATTACCAAAACTTGGTCTCGAACTGAATTTCATGAGGCATACTCAGATGTGAATGTATTTTTGAACAAGGTGACAAGAGAAGATAATTTAAAATACTTCCAAGACTTGATGTCTTATTTCATCCTAGTGGTCCAAAAAGGAGATCAGATGATTGATTGAGGGAAAATTATAAATTAAAACATACATTAGTAGTTGTTGCATTTGCCTACTTCTATGAAGTTCACAATGAATTTTTATTTAGTGTATGTTATCGCATACATGAGGCCTTTCCAAGGTCTCTCTTCTACACCAAATTTTCCACAAAATTCTCCATCATATGAAAAATATACCCAACTAACATATCGAGAGAGTAACTCTCACTTCTCAAGGGTGAATGATGCATTCACCATGTATGTCATAAGGATACTCAAAGGAATCCATGAATAGATAATTTCACCTCAAGCAACTAGTTTGATTTAAATATATATAATTTCCTTCATCCATTTTATCACAGTCACTGATATAAAATTTATAGGATTTGATCTCGCACCTCCTAGGTTACCAAGGTACCAAAGTGAAAAGATCATCATGATTGAGTTTTGTAGGTAGTTATCTCAGTTCACACTAGGTGTGAAAGTGTGAAGAAGAAGGGTGTATCTTTCCCCATCTACTTGGGAATATATTCATGAAAAAGTGCAATAGATGTGGAAAAAATTTAAGCATCCTTCACATCCCAATCATGCTTTTGTAGTGGGAAGAACCCTGACACTTTCTATTTACTAGGTTTATAACAAATTCCATAGATTAACGACTATTAGACCGATTTGACTTATGAGTTTAAAGTCAAAAATTGGGACTAGATGAGGATAATTTTAGATCAAACGAGGAATTTTAAGTTTGGAATGTTTTTATAAGGAATGAATGATGATGTATTAGACCTATTTGATCTTGAGTATCAATAAATTCAACCATCTCCCTTTCTCCCACTCAGTGGAACATTGAATAATATAGAGATATAAAATAAAGATCCATGAATGTGATTCAAATATGTAAGGATTGGTTCAAATAGAAAAGGGTATCCTTCATTGAATTTGGTGGTTTATTGGATTTATCCAAGAAAGTGTCTCTCAATTATCCTCTTAACTCTACCGATAAGGTCGCTAGGGTTTCTCGTTTAGAAAGGTATTCTAAAAAATAATTTTATAGAGAAAAAATACACTAATGTTATTCCCCCAAGAGGCTTCATCCAAATCTAAAAATCAAAAGGAAACCTATTGAGCCACTTGAGTTGAGAGAAATTGACCCATCCCGATCTCCTAATCATCTCCAAGATCTAGGTGTTTCCTCAGAGGAAGCCAAGTCATCCCATCTTGTTGGACCTCCAGTTTCATATCAGTAATTTGAGATTTACTTTTTTCTCTATTTCATGTCCATGTTAGCTAATACATTCCCATGGGTGCAAGAGTTACTTGGAGGAGAATCACAAATGGTGCAACAAGAAATGACACTTAACATTGAGACCATGTCAAAGTATATATAAACCAAGCATAAAAAGAAAGATCAAAAAACTTTTTGATTATTCGCTAAGGCTTTAGGATCTCATTATGTGGAAGTTTCACATAATAAAGTGATCAAACCCATGGGAGAGATGACATAAGATGATTACGAGATGAATAGGATTTCCTTGCGGCAATATACACATAAGAAGGAGATATGTATCTATTCAAAAAATATGCATCCCAGTTTCTCATAATTGTTGGTGTGTATTATTTTCACATCATTAGGTGAGTCATCCCACTTAGGTGAGATCATAGGTCCATGTGTCATCTAGGGGTCAGTATGAGATTCTCTTATGCGTCAGTGCGTCAGTGTGTGATATGCATCATTGGGAGTTACACTTCTATTACGGGAATGTAACTCCCCTCTCCACTTGAGTTGTCATGAATGCAACATTGGGGGTTACTCAACACCTCCTATATGTACACCCTTTTGGATCTATGAGAGAGAGGAGAGTTTTGTGGCTTATCGAGGTTCTTCCCATTTGTCGAATCTTTGCATGCACATTCAGTTGATGCTCACTCCTTCCGAGATCTCTTCACACTGCCATTCACATGTCGGTTGATGTGCATGTCATCCCTTGTGATCCTTGCTTGCAGGTATTTGTACCCTCTTACATGGTATCCTAGTAGATCTTGTGGATCCATGCACTCTTCAGTGTTGATCATGCATTTTTTTCTTTCGACATGATATTCAGATTCTCATGTGTGTGTTGTAATAGATATTATATTGTGTACTTCAATGCTTTGATTCGGGGCTTCATACCTCAAGTTGGTTTTCGGGTGTTCGTGGCTTCATTTTTGGGGTTTAACGGTATTTCATATTTGCATGTAGTTTTATAGGTGTTCTTTTTGCATTCGTTGTTGCAGATCTATGTGATTTGTGTCGGTGTTTTACACGAGTTTACTTGGTTTGACGTTCGTTTTCCTTGCATTAGGTTTATGATTTTTAGTCTTGGACCATTCGGTTCTCTTCATTGCCTTATTGAAGCCTGTGCCCACCTTACTCAATGGATCCTCCGTTCTTGTGCTCTACACCTCCTTATCTCTACATCATTAGATCCTTGGCTTACTCACCTGCAACTTGCTGGTGATCTCCTTAGACATTCTACATTGCTCACAGAGTTGCTGTGGTTGTGTTCCATTGTGCTTGCATTGCCTTGAATCAACATTGAAATTTACTTCTCGGCCAATTGAAATTTTGTGGTTATGTTCTAGCCTGCTCCCATCTATGCAAATCCCATCATGCTACCTCAACTTGTTTCCATCTTGCATCATATTTCAGGCCCCTACTCAGGTTTCATCCATGTTAAGACGTTCATGCATTGGTTTTCAGTTGTGTTTGTGCTGAAAATATCCTTTTTCAGCCGACTAGTTGTGTGGCAACTGTGTGTTTGGGTTCGAGCCTACTTGCTTGAACTTATTTTATTTAGCTGTGGACATTTGTGTTGGGAATACTTAGTCACCAAGACACTGAGACACTACTCTACTTAGGGATCTCTGCTAGACCATTTCCACTGCCAGTCAACCACCTTTTGTCAGCCATCACCTTCTATCACCATGCAAAACTCTCCCTGCTAGAAGCATTTCAACCTCTCACTACCAAGTGGGATCACTCAGTATCTCAAGTTTGACTGATAATGCACCTTAATGCACCTCCTCATGCTTCTTCCTGTGAACGCACATGTTGCTGCGACCTACCTCCTCATGCTTTCACTTGATTGGCAACTCTATGACCACTCAAGTCGGTTACCCTCAGCTTGACTCCCCAGCCACTTGACTCGCTGGTCTCCATCTAGGTAGTTCACCCCTCAGTTCGGTGCATTAGCTCCTTGCACCACGTGGACACCCACAACTTAACATCAATTAACCACCCTTACCTGGCTCTGCCACGTTCCAACAATTCAAGATGTCTACACTCAACCACTCCTTGGTAACATGTGGGCCCCCCATCATTCCCTTTTAGTATTTCTTGGAGGTTAAAACAACCCCTTTTGATTTTTTGAGGTGAAAAACATTTATTTTATGGCATTGTAATAATTTAGGCTTCATTTTTCTTGTTAATTATTCCCTTCCTATGCATGTCAAATACAGAGGGCGATGTCCGGGGTTGGCAAGAGGCTAATCCCCCCTCGCAAGAAAAACAAACCCTTCCTAAAATTTGGTGCCATTTCCAATGAGTACCCACATGAAACCCTTTACAACCCATTTTAAGCATTTTTAATGCATTTGCAGTATTTATTGGCATTTTCCATCAGTTGCGGGAATTGTATTTATGCTATAACTTTTGACTCACTGCTTGTTTTTTAGCACTTCGTTAGTCAAAGGTGCATGATTTTTCACACATTACGTGATGAAATTATCAGTTTTTGTAAATATACTACCTTATAAAGTGCCGCATTCTCGGGGGGTTCACTAGTACTCTTGGGTTTTCACACGTAAACGCATTATCGGCCAAGTTCGATGTCTTGTTTTTGTGCACCTTGTAGTTCTTGCTTCCACATCATGGAGAGTGATCCTTCTATACTTGAGCATCATAGGATCACCTTATAGCCTCCACCACTTCTTACTGGGAGAGGGAACTATTCAGTTTGGCATGCTTCCATGGAATGCTACTTCACCAATGAGGGTCTTTAACCCTTCTTACTTGGGTCAATTCCTACACCCACTGATCATTATCATCTGGAGGACTTCCTTGACACTTGTGACCATGTTTTTGGTCACTTGATGATACATGTCTCTAGATATCTCTGGTTTCACGTGGAAAACTCAGATCCACCCCACCGTGTCTAGAGCATTCTTCAGTCCCTATATGGAGACCCTTCACATACTGCCACCATTGTTGCTGCTACTGATTCAATGGTCTCCTCTTCTTCTTCATGTGATGGCAGTTCTACTGAAACAGACTCACTTGGTTCTACTTTTGATGATGAGGATTGTGCACCCAGTTCTAATGTTGAGAGTACTATAGAGGACTCTTCTCCTCCTCTCACTATTCCAGAGAGTGTTGTCACCCCTCCCATCTCATTAGATATCAAGTAGTCTCCTACTAGGCCTCATACAGTCACCACACCCACCTCTTTTCCACCTTTAGTGTGTGAGGCCCCTTTTACTCCTCTACCTTCATTGGATGACTCATACCTATATGACATTGCTCTTCCGTTTGTTGAGCCCCCTCATTGGGATGAGCATCTGCTTGAACTTGGTCATCTTTTCACAGATTACACTTGTGATGTACTATAGGTTCATCATCCATCTAAAGGTATTTCAGAGGAGTTCATCATCTACATTGTTGGGAGTGCCCCTTCTGGGACTCTTACCACTTCCACTTTTCCAGAGTTCTTCATTGATCCACCCTTGCTTGTGGATCCCTTTTTTGTTGTGGGGTTCTGTTACCTTCACATCACTTGGACATCCTTTATGTGGGTGTTCACTCTTAACAATTTGACATTTCTACAGTCGTGACATTAACTTCTATTCCTTTGCACTCACTTGCTAGACCTATGTCACACTTTCATGGACCAGACTCAGAGTCGTGCTACTACCTTTAATTTTTTTCGTGGAATGGATAGACTTCCAGCACATCATTTCTATCCTTCCTAAGGGTAGGAACACACTTTGGTGTGGGTAACTCTTCTTCAGTCTAGAGCCATATGATCTCCTCATTGACATTCTTTTGGGAGACCTCCTAGAGTTACAGATTTCATATCCCTCCATGGCATATTCTGCATTCCTCTCATCTCCCTCTTCTTCTCTCTTCTTCTTCCTTCCAAGAGATTTCCTCTTTGTACATGGGTACCTTTTCAGGCTTGTCTATAGCTGGGATCCATATTTGGCATCTTTCTTATATTAGAGAGTGTTTTTTCTCTTGTGGTGGATGTTTTTCCCATTGGGTTTTCCTTCACTGCTTAGGACTTATTTTTGTGTGTGGGTACCTCATTAGGCTTTATGTCAGGACCCATTTCTCATTTCTGACTTGCTACCTCATCCTAAGTTACGATGAAGGGGGGGTGTTGGTGAGTATTATTTTCCACATCATTAGGTGAGTCATCTCACTTAGGTGAGCTCGTAGGTCCACGTGTCATTTAGGGGTCATAATGAGATTCTCTTACACATTAGTGCATCAGTGTGCTATATACGTCATTGGAAGTTAAACTTCTATTTTTGGAATGTAACTCCCCCTCTCCACTCAAGTTATCATGACTGCAACATTGAGGGTTACTCAGCACCTCCTATATGTACACCCTTTTGGATCTATGAGAGAGAGGATAGTTTTGTGGCTTATCAAGGTTCTTACCATTTGTCGAATCTTTGCATGCACATTTGGTTGATGCTCACTACTCCTGAGATCTCTTCACACTGCCGTTCACATGTCGGTTGATGTGCACATCATCCCTCATGATCCTCGCTTGTGGGTTTTTGTACTCTCTTACAATAATAAATGAAGATAATAAGTAAACTATGGAACAACTTGAAGAACATGTGAGAACCCTGACTACTTATGTATAATAATTCCCAGAGCCCATTATAACATCACTGTTGGCCATTGTTTCTTGTTTTTGTCATTGATTTCAAGTTTAATTGATGGAAAAGGGTGTCAAAGTGGCATAAGTGTCTTCATAAGGTGTTATTCAATATATATGATGAAGGTTGATTGGTAGTGTCTAGTTTTGGGGTCTTCAATATGTCACTTTAGTGAAGTTGTTATGGTTTCTTGGTGTATTTGTATGGTTTAGAGAATGGTTCAAGCATGTATGGTCTATTGTGTGAACTATAAAGAAGGTCAAAGATGGTTATGGCGTCTAACATGTCTAAGAATGTGTCTTAAAGGTGTGAGACTTTTTTCAAGGTGAAGAAGATGTATGTTCTTATGTTTCGTATGTTAGTACATGCCCTTCTAGGCCTAGTTCTAAACCTAGTGCTAGTAGATGAGATGGAAAAATGAATTATGGAGAAGATCATGTTAGTATAAGTATGCAAAAAGTGATGTGACATTTTATGAAAGGTGTGGAAGATCTACAAGGCCATATTTCAAGTATATAATATAGGTACAAGGTATTTTTGAAGAAGATCATTAAAGATAAGGCTAGAAAGATAAGGTAAGTCATGGTTTCTGGAGAGTTTTAGTTGTGTCAAAGTATGAATGAATATTATAAAAGTAAAATGAGGTTGTTTTAGTGATGTGGGAAACATTTCAGCTTAGGAGAGTGTAGACAAAGCAATAAAACTTGTTATTAGCCATATCGATCTCTTTGAAGTGCATTTTTGAGTTTGAAGTTCATCTTAAGATGCTCACCACATGTCTTATTTGTGGATGGGAGTTTGATATTTTTGGGGATATTAAGGAATTGAGTTGATATCATTTTTCAAGAAGAATGGATTCATTTGGATGTTAGAGTTTTATGAATGATTGCTAAGAAGCCAAGAAGGTATGAAACCCTCTCAAAAACCTAAACCTAGAGTGATAGGAAATAAATGCATGATATGGAAATTAAATTTTACCAAGAAAGCTTATGTGATGATTCAGGGTTGTAGAGAATTGTTATAATCTCTTATTAGTGGCAATTTCATGTTCAAGTTGTTTTGTTAAGATCAAGAATAACTCAAGTTTTGTGGAAATTTGTAGGTACAAAGATGAGATGAAGGTTTCATGATATTAAACAAAGTATTCCAAACATATTGGTATGCATTCTATATTTCCTTAAAAATTTATGAGAAGGTTGCATGGAGAAAATTGGAGAAACATGTCTTACAATGTGACCTACCGCTAGAAGGCTAGATAAGATAAAATCAGTCTTGTGATCCAAAGGTGTGTTTGATGAAATGCATAGTGTATAAGTGGTTTATGTACATAGAGAGATTTTAGGAGTCTAATATGACGTGTTTGTGCTTTTTGTTTGATCTGACGAAGTGATTTGATGTGTAATACCTAATGGCCTAATAAACCCTCTTAGGCTTGCTAAGAAGTCTTGTGGAAAAATAATGAAAGTGAGGTTTCCTCAATTATAAATATGGTTTTGATTAATTGAGGAGGTGTGCCAAAATTCACTTGATGTGTTCCAAGGGGTTTCAGTGTCTAGAAGTGGAGTTTAAGGTGATGGTTTTTGATCAGGAGTTCACTAGTTTTTGGGACCTAGAGAAATGATTGAAAAGGTTGAGAGATGGTATTTCAAATCCGTATGCCTTAATTTGGTGAAATTTATGAGTTGCGTGAGTAATTTTAAATCAATATATTTCTAGTGATATACTACCTGTGCAATGATGAGGTAATTTGAGGAATGAACCAACTTGTTTTTGAAGACTTAATTTTTAGAATTGCTAACATGCTTAAGCAAGGGAAGGGAAGGAGGTGTGTTTGAGTATTAGGGAATGTTTTATGGTGTTGTATGGTATTGATGAGTTATTTTGGACCCTGTATCATCTTCTCATGTGATTGATAAGACTTGAAAACAAAATTTATATGCAAAGTTGGTTCTTGTGGATAGGCTATGTAGGTACTTAAGACTTAAATGGGTATAATTACAAATTTGTGTGAGTCATGGTGATGATGGATGGTGGAGATATTGCTGAGAATAATGAGATTTTTTAGAGGATGATGATGAAGTGTGTAGATATTTAATATTTTTGGTAAATATTTTATGTTCCCTTGAAGTCTAAGTAGCATTCGTTGGAGATGAAGTCCTAGTTTTAGGCCTAATTAAGAAACATTGTATTTTTTGAACTTGTAAGGATATTTCCGACCTAATTTTTCCTTATAAGTATTTTATATAAGTTTATATAATATGTTTTTATGTTATTCATGACCTAACTTAATGGTCTTGGCCCACTTGTGGTTGTTTATGAGAAGATTCAAGTATAAAAGTGAAGTGTAATTGCTCGTTTGAGCTAGTGGAGTGGAAAAATATGTGAGTGATCTAGAGAGAAGTGTATGAAGTGTTGTGAGGGGTCAAGAACATTTCAAATAAGAGGATGAGAAGTTGAGAAGGGTAAATAATAAGGTTTACAAGGTCATAATACCTAATTAAGCATATGAAGGTTCAAGTTTGAGCGAGGAAGAAGAAATAAAATTTTTAGAGGGTGTTGAGTTCATGATAGAGATCATAATCAATTGTTGATGCAACAAGTACCTAGGTGATCATCCATTTCAGGTGTCTAGGTGGGTGCTTAGTCATCTTAGGGGGTTGTAGCCTCGTTTAGGGTTGGTGCATTACTAAATCAAGGGTTAATTCTCCTTCTAGGGTTGGTGCCCTACTAAAATAGGGGTTGATATTCCTTGCGGGGTTGGTATTTCACTATATTTGAAACATGGTTATATGATAATCTATTTAAGTGGGTTTTATTCCCCTTTATGGTTTCCCACTTAAATATGTTGTTCTTTTGTTCTCGCATGTTTCATGCTTACATGGATGGTTCAAATGTTTCTTGATGATTTTCTAAGTTAATTAATATGCTCACAATGATTAATGGATGTTGTATGGATGACTTGAATGGTATAATAAAGTTAAGATAAATGAAGTAAATTTTTAAGAAGAATGATTCACCCCCCTCTCAATTATTATGCTTCTAACAATTAGTATCAAAGAAAGGTCCATTTAAAGTAATTTTAAATAGTTAAAGGATATATTTAAAACAAAACAATGGGAAAATCATATGATATTGAAAAAAAATTAAGAAAGAAGATTAAAATTACAGAATCCTTGATCCATGGATTACAAGAAAAAATCAATTGTATGGAGTTTGAGCATAATTAGGCCATCAAAGAGTTTGAATAAGAAGTCAAATTAGTGACATAAGCCCTCAAAGGAAAAGAAGAAGAATGTTGAAAGCTTAAGTCAAAAGCAGAATCCATAAGAGTTAGAGGAGAATATTGCATCAGATATGAAGGTGAGTTGAAGTCCTTGAAAATATATTTGGAGAAAACATCTAGTAGGTTGCAAACATATAAAAGGTTGGATAAGAGTTGTGGTGATAACATGACAGATCTAAGTGCTTCTGAAGACATGAAAGAGACTCATAAAATAGATTCAAAGAGGTATAACCATGTTAGAAAAAAAAATGCAATGGGTATGGTTATTATTTCAATTGTTATTTTTATGCTTGTCATGATTTAGTCATAGGGCAAGATAATGTGAAATAAGGTTACCAAGCAATGGATAATCATGGAATTGTGAAATCTCCATCAATGAATCCTATTATTAATGCAATGAATATGGTCATAAGGATATGAAATTTAGAAGGAACCCTATATAATATCAGTCAAGAAGTAAGAATATTGTTGTATGTTACAACTTTCATAGATCATGTCAAATTGCTAGATTTTTATTTCAAAATGAATCTCCAAGGTACAATAGTTTGTTTCAAGCTCCTATAAGGAAAGATATAATAGTTTTCAACAAGATTATAAATTATAATTATGAACCTAAGACAACTACCTATGATTCCATAAATAAGAAGAATGATCCTAAGCATGAGATTGAGAAATTATGGAGACCAAAAACAGAAAAAAATGGAACCTAAAGAAGTCAAGATGATATTGAAATATGATCATGAAGACAAAGATAAAGTGGTAGTTAAGAAGTATGAATCTGATCAAACAACAAGTCAAAAAGGGATGTTTGCAATGATTGAGAATGAACTAGTAATTGAGGAAAACCATATGTGTTTGAAATGTGTTGAATCAGTAGAATTAGGGAAGTTAGATCCAATCATCAAGCCTAATGTGTCAAAGAAGAACAAGAGGATCTCAAAGGATAAATACAAGAAATATAAGTAGGACATGGAGTTTTAGGACTCCTCTGAGGAGTTCATACTATTCTAATTCCCTAAAACAAGCTATGGTTCCTTCATTAAGCCTCATGAAGACATTACTCTCTCGTGAGATCAATTGAAGGATAGTTGCTGAGAAATAATCTCAATATGATTAGGAAATAAGGTATTATATCTTGTTTTATCTTGTCATTCATATAGTTGGCTCCTAATAAGTATGAGGTTTTAGAAGTTGTGTTAGTTAGAATTGAAAGTATGAAGACATGGTTAGTCATGTCACAAATTATGAAAATGTGTTACAAGGTTAGAAGGAAGTATTGGTATTATTAGAGTCAGTAGGGGAATGTGTGCGTGTATGTACGTGTGTCTATCAAGAAGGTATGTAATTAGAAAAATATAGTTTTAAGAGTGGAACCATGTTTAATGTATTTCTCTAAGACTAATATGGGGTCAATATTTTATCATGATCACCTAGAAAATGTCTAAGGGTTTTGACGTATGTCTTTATTGAGAAATGCTTATACTCTTTAAGGAGTGTTCGAGTGAGTCAACGTGTGTTACAAAATATTCATATAATACATGATCTCAAATTGGTTTGTGATATCCCATGAAGGATTTGACAATAGGAAAATAGTTTGACATCATGAAGATCTATACTAACTATGTGATGATGCGTAGTTTGTTGTTCATGAAGAAAGATAATCGGTAATGTGTTGTTGAAAGGAACAATAAGAATATTGTTCGATGTTGTAAAGATATCAGATGATAATAATACACCACATTATATTTGTAAAACAAAATAGATAAAATATCATATATGGAAATCCACTATAATCCATTATTCTCAATACATTAGAATTGAATTACATTACATTTCTCAATAAGAAGGATGTACATATAGAAGGAGGGAAGTGCAACTACTACCTAGATCAGTGGTGAAGAAATCCCACTAACTAATACTGGTAGTTAAGTTAAATCCACAAGACTAGTAAGATAACTCCACATAAATGAGAAACTGATTCAACACAACTAGTAAGATAACTCCACACAACTAGTACACCTAATCAAGTTAACCCAACAAGTGTAGGGCTAACATAAGTGAAATAATTATCCTAATAAATTAAAAAAAGGATAAATAATAACCTACCCTAACACCCCCATAAGAATAGCTTAGGTAGGTGGAAAAGGTGGGTCCTAATAATAAGGCCTGACGAGGTACCCACGTACAATAACTAGGAAAAAGGGACACCATAAGGTACCTAAAACTAGTAATAACAAAGTAGAGAGATAAATAAATTGCTGTAAGAAATCCCAAGAATCTCAGCTCCAAAAACTCATACAATACTGAAGAAGTTTGGTGTGCATTGTGGTTTGAATCCACTATTCGATCACAAAACTCAAAAACAATTATTACTGGGCTTCACTAGAATAGCTCCATGTAAGGAAACTGTCAATGGATTGATTTCGAAAGTGTAAAAAAAACCAAACATAATTGATCAAATTCCACAAATAGGTGTGCCATGATCCAAGAATAATAACCAAGGAAACAAGTCAAAGGCACCAGATCCAAAGAAATTGGAGTTCTATGATCCAAGAAAAGCCAAGGTAACAAGGCAAGGACACAAAACATGAAGAATAAGGATCAACTACTACAAATAGGTGTGTCATGATCCAAGAACAATAACCAAGGAAATAAGGTAAGGAGATGAGATCCAAATAAATAGGAGTGCCACAATCCAAGAAAATCCAAGGTAACAAGGCAAGTGCATGAAACCGAAAGAATTAGTATCAACATGTAACAAGGAAAGGACATGAAACCTAAAGAAGTAGTATCAACACCACACCTTCCCATACTTTTGAATGGGTAGATTAATGCTAAAAATATTTATGAGTTATCAAAACAACTACTTGAACACTGAAAAACTAACACCGAGCTTCACCATAATAGCTCCCCCACAAGAGAGACTGTTAACATGCCAAAAAAGTGTCAAAAATACAAATCTAAAATATCTCAAGAAACAAGAGATATAAATGTTGGAACTTTATAATTGAGTACGTCTTAAAAACATGAAATTTTAAATTTTTAGTTTATTTCTCAAAAAAAATAGTTCTAGTGGAACAAACATGAAAAAATAAGCACTTTTGAAAAAAATGAAACTCATATCCGATTTCCTGAACAAAAGAAACAAAATTTTCAATAAAACTTACAGATGGATGTCTACATAATCTACCACTTTGATACCATGAAAGGAATGATAAGAATATTTTTCCATGTTGTGAAGATCTCAGATGATAATAACACACCACATTATATTTTCAAAATAAAAGAGCTAAAATATCATATATGGAAATCCATCATAATCCATTATTCTCAATACATTAGAATTGAATTACATTACATATCTCAATAAGAAGGATGTGCATATAAGAGGAGGGAAGTGCAATTACTACCTAGATTAGTGGTGAATAACTCCCACTAACTAATATTGGTAGTTAATTTAACTCCACAAGACTAGTGATCTAACTCCACATAACTGAGAAAATAACTCAACACAACTAGTAACCTAAGTCCATACAACTAGTACACCTAAGAAAGCTAACCCAATAAGTGGAGGGATAACACAAGTTCAAAAATTATCCTAATAAATAAATAAAAGGATAAACAATAACCTACACTAAAAGTTTCTTGCCTTATGAAGATTGCTGAGTATGATGGTCAAGCTTGGTCATTTGAATCTTAAAGGTTCAAGGTTTAGATATTTACTCTGTTTGGATCTATAATAGTCTCAAGGTATGTGTTGAGTTAATTTTTTAAGGTTGGTGGCTTCATTAAATGTGAACAAGAGTCTATGATCACATTTTTAAGGTATTATATGGATGGTTGACTTCATGGCGTCTTGGTAATAAAGGTATGTATGTTGTCTCCATTCCTTGGTGATTGATGACATTATGATAGGTGGTTCCTAAAGTAAAGTGAGTATAAGAGAAAGTTCCTAAGATTATTGTGTATAAGGATATGATAATGACTAACTTGAATGATATGGCTAGTAAACATCTGAAGAAAAAAGATTTGTTTCAATATATAGGGCCTTAGAAATGTATGAAGTTAATAAGGTATGAGAAGATGGGCTAGATGTAAAATTTAAGGAGGTGTGGATCCTTTTACAACAAATAAGAAGATACAAATGTATTAAAGGTATGATTACATACGGAAATGTGTTCTAAGGTTAATTTAATTGCTTCTAAGTGGATGAATGATGTTATGTTGATTGATGGACTCATAGTTTGTTTGTTTTATGATAAGTGAAGTGTGTATATATGTGCAAGTGAATATAGTCAAGTGTGCTCTGTGACAATATTTCCCAAAGCATAAAAGTGGATCAAATGAGAATTTGATCTTAGGGGGAGAAAATCTATTGCTAACCATTATGATAGGATAAAGGAAGGTTGAACATGTCTAAGGTTTGCATTGACAAAATCCTAAGCTAAGTTGAGATCAGGGTTTGTGGAGGTTTACAAGTAAATTTGTGAAGAATTTACACTTGAAGTTGTGTTTGAGTGGGAATAAAAGTCCAAGGTATGCATTACTTTTTAATGATAATTATATTATCTATATGATTCTGACTTTGCATGAAATAAGGTCTTATTCTTGTTTAAAGATACTTATATCAATTAAGGGAAATGTAGTATGATATTTAACTCTTAGTAATGGTCTGTCAAGTTCTTGTTAGTATCATTTTGAAAAATTCAAATGTATGCATATTAGGAGGAAATTTCTAAGGATCATAAGTGTATGCAAAAGTGAAACAAACCTAGCTCATTAGGTCTTCATAAAAATAAAGTATGGTCCAAGGGGGAGATGTCTCAATAGTGAAGAATGTATCATTCTAGAGGGATCTATGTTGACTATTAGAAAGTTTGAAGATCTAGTCAAAGTTGTAGAAGATAAAGTTGATCTTGCAGTGGATAGGTATATCATGCTTCATATTGAAGATGGCTTCACAAGTTATGAAAGTTGTATGATGTATCTTAAATAAGAATGATAATATAAATGTGTATTACTAAAAATTTGAAAATGTCAAGAGGATATGCACATGTCATAGTAAGTTTTGAAGAATGAAGAAGCAGTTTTGGTTTGAAAGACTCCATGAACATGTTTTAAGGTGGTACAAGAAGGTTAGTATGGGAAACAAGCTCTTTAGGTCTTGATTTGAGTAGGTGCAACTGTTGGTTATTCTAAAATGTGTCTAGATGATTTTTTTTTCTACAAAAACTAATGATACAAAAATTTGTATATGTGCTCAGAGGGAGATGTGTGAGAATTCTTTAAAGACATATCTATGATTCATTTACATTAGTTGTTTTCAAAATTGTGAGTAAAGAAAAAGGAAGATATAACAAGTTAGAAATTGTGCATATGTTTGTGTTATTCCATGTCAATTTTTCATAGTTTCCTATTTCATATATTTAAAAGTGGGAGAGTATTCTAAAAAAATAAGTTATAGGTTTGTATGTGTTTGCATGTTTGGTTGCCATCAATTTTTTTGAAGATGGTTACCATCAATGATAAAAGGGGGAGATTATTGGACATTATGTCTTGATGTTTTCATTGATGTCAAGTGTCATAGATGGAAAAGGGTGTTAAGGTGGCATAGGTGTATCTATAAGTTGTCATTAAAAAATATGATGAAGGTTGATTAGTAGTGGCTGATTTTGGGGTTTTCAATATGTTGTTTTGGTGAAGTTACTATGGTGTCTTGGTGCATTTACATGGTCTAGAGCATGGTTCAAACATGTATAATATATTTTGTGAACTATTAAAAATTTAAAATATTGTTATGGTGTCTAATATCTCGAAGAAGGTGTCTCATATGTGTGTGAGTGTGTGCATGGTGAATCACATGTCAGTTCTTATGTATCATATGTTGGTACATGTCCTTCTAGGCCTAGTTCTAAACCTAATGCTAGTAGATGAGATGGAAGCATGAATTATGGAGAAGAGAAGGCTAGTATAAGCATGTGAGGAGTGATATGATATTGTATGATAGGTGTGGAAGGTCTTCAAGTACATATTTTAGGTATATAAGGTAGGTACAAGGTCCTTTTGAAGAAGATCATTGAAGACAAGGCTAGAAAGACAAGGTAAGTCATGGCGTCTCGATATTTTTAGGTGTGTGAAAACATGAATGGATATTGGGATAAGTGAAGAAGGTTGTTTTAGTAGTGTGGGAAAAAAAATCAGGTCAAAAGAATGAAGAAAAAATAAGAAAACTTATTTTTAGCCATATTGAGCTCTTAAAAGTGCATTTTCTAGCTTGAAGGTCATCTTTAGATGCTCACCCACACATGTGATTTTTTAATGGGAGTATTATATTTTCAAGGATGTTAAGAAATTGAGTTAAAATAAAATTTCAATAATAATGGGTTCATTTGCATGTTAGATCTTTATGAACGGTTGTAAAGAATGCAGGTAGGTATGAAACCCTCCCAAAACCCTAGACTTAGAGTGATAGAAAATAAATGCATGATATATAAATGAAATGGATAAAAAAATATAATTTGATGATTGAGGGTTGTATATAATTCTTATGAGCTCCTATGGTGGAAATTTCATGTTCTAGTTATTTTTCCAAGTTGAATAAACACCCTAGTTTTGTGGGAAATTTATAAGTATAGAGATGAGATGAAGGTTTCATGAAATGAAAAAAAGTATTCCAGAAATATTGTGATGTGTTATAGATGGCCATGAAATTTTTATAGTAGGTTTTGTGGAGAAAATTGGAGAAACATGTCTCATAATGTGACCTACCGCTTGACGGCTAAAATGGATAAAACCAGTCTTGTGATCCAAAGTTGTGTTTGATTTAATGCATAGTGTAGCACTAGTTTATATGCATGGAGATATTTTCAGATTCTAATATGATGTGTTTGTGCTTTTGGTTTTATCTATTGAAGTGATTTCATGTGTAAGTCCTAATGGCCTAATCAACCCTCTTAGGATTACTAACTAGGCTTGTGGATCAGGTATGCAATTGTGGTTTTTTCCATTAGACCTATGATTTTGATTGATTGAGGAGGTGTGCCAGAATTACCTTGATGTATTCCAAGTAGTTTGAGTGTCTCAAAGTGGATTTTAAGGTGTTGGTTCTTGATAAGGAGTTGACTGGTTTTTAGTACCTAGAACCAAGATTTATTGGG
Source organism: Taxus chinensis (assembly GCA_019776745.2). Classification (NCBI taxonomy): domain Eukaryota; kingdom Viridiplantae; phylum Streptophyta; class Pinopsida; order Cupressales; family Taxaceae; genus Taxus; species Taxus chinensis. Next base: position 325,312,383 of record CM034156.1, on the reverse strand, counting down.
TTAAGAAATGGTCGTGTTTCAGAGCCTTTCACCTTGATTTGGTAAAATTTATGAGTTGGGTGCGTAAGATGACATAAATACCTTTCCAATAATATGTTACTTTTTTCATGATGAGGTGATTTGAGGAATGAACTAGCTTGTTTTTGAAGACATACTTTTGAGCATTATTAGCATGATTAAGAGAGGGAAGAAAAAGAGGTGTGTTTGAGTCTTATGTCATGTTTAATTATGTTGTATAGTGTTGACGAATTATTTGGGACCATATATAATCTGATCATGTGATTTAGAATTCTTGGCGGTATGATTAAAAAGCAAAGTTTGTTGTTCTTGTGGACTTGTTATGTAGGTACTTAAGACCTAAATGGGTGTACGTGTGAATTGGTGTGAGTCATGGTGAGGATGAATGGTGCAGATATTCTTGAGCATGCTGAGAGTTGTGAGAGGATGTTGATGAATTTTCCAGAGCTTGAAGAGTCTTGGTGAATCTATTATGTTCCCTTTAAGTCCAAGGAGCATTCATTTGAGATGAAGACCTAGTTTTAGGCCTAATTCTATTGTTTGAACTTGTAACACTATTTAATGTTTCCTTCTAAGTGTTTTATATAATTTTTTATAATATTTTTTCATGTTTCTCAATGGAAACATTTATTTTCTTTGGAAACAAGTGGGTTTTTATGATAATAATCAAGTATAAAAGGGAAGTATAATGGCCCATTTGAGCTAGTGGAGTGGAGAGAGATGTGAGAGAGCGAGGAAGAAGTGTATGGAGTGTTGGAAGGGATAAAAAATAGGTCATAGAAGAGGATGAGAAGATGAGAAGGATAGAGAATAAGGTTTACAAGTTCATAAGATTTAATCAACATATGAAGGTGCAAGTGAAAAAAGAGAAGTTTGAGAGAATGTTTTGTGAATGGAGGTGAACTAGATATCACAATAAGTTTTTGAAGCAACAAGTACTTAGGTGATCACCCATTTCAGGTGGATAGGTGGGTGATTATTCATCTTAGGTTGTTATATCCTACTTATAGGGTTAGTGGCTTACTAAATTATGGGTTGGTGCTACTTTTAGGGTTGGTGCCTCAATAACTCATAGCTATTTCCCTACTAAACTAAGGGTTGGTGCTCCTTATAGGGTTGGTGCCTCCCTAAATTTTAAACATGAAAATATAATGTTCCTTTTCAGTGGGTTTTATTCCCATTGATGGTTTCCCACTTAAATTTTGTGTTCTTGTGTTCTCTCATTTTTCATGCTTATGTGAATGGTTCAAATGTTGCTTGATGATTTAGTAAGTTAATTAATATTCTCCCAATGATTAATGGAGGTTGTATGGATGCCTTAAATGATATAAGAAAGTTAAGTTAAATGAAATAAAATTTTAATAAGACTGATTCACTCCCTCCCCTCTCATTCATTGTAATTCAAATAACCACATCCTCTAGTTAAATGCTCCCTTAGAAGTTGTGAGTTGTGAATTCCTCTAATCATGAATGTCACAACACACACTCTTAAAATTATTGTGTAATTTTTAAAGGAAGATGATTTATTGTGCCATGGTTGGATCATTAATTTGATAGCTAGACCACTCTAGATTTTGGAAATAGAAAAATATTTTGGGATCATTATTACCATTATCATCTATGTAAAAGGTTGGGTTTGTAGAGGTATAATGCAAAAAGATCCTTGTCAAGTTGATCTCCCATTGAAAAATATTTTTAAGGATAATGAGCGGATTTGGGAAATTCTTGGAGCTAGTAACTTCAACTTCTTTCTAGAAGAAATTAGAGGGCATGGTCCTCATATTTCCACTAATTTTTCAACAACGTGGAAGGATCGAATCATTAAATTTAGAGGGAAGAGGGGGCTAATCACTAAGGGACTCAATTTTCATATCACTAGAATGAATATTTAGGGCATCAATTTTTTCAAAAATAAGTGTAGTCGGGAAGAACAAGAAGCCATTTTTTATTGGTGATGGTAAAAATATTCACAATTCCCTGAGAGTATTCTAAGGGCATCCTTTCTGAGTCCATTGGATCAAGTGGAAAATCTCATCATCAAATACCTGATGATGGAGGGGAGGTTACATAGGATAAACACCTTCACCTCATCTTTCTTAACCACTTCAGAATAAATATCCTAGTAAGTTTATTGTTCCACATTCTCATGTCTCTTGAATGTTCCATTAAAGAGGTTCAATGGGGGAAAATAACCTATTTTGTGCACTAAGTTTCCATTATTCTCAATTACCTTCATTTCAAAATCCAAATCCTAAGTCATAAACCCTCTCCCTTTCTTCCTTCCACATCTTGACCCAAATCTAACAAGAGATAAGGAGATGACAATAGATCTAATAGAGTGAATAGAAATAAATATAATAAGGGTAAAAGTATTGAAGGACCCAAATCTAATGAGGATAATTATCAACAAGGTCTGGAGGGTGACATGGATGCTAGGTGTTTTCTTAGGTAAGAAAAATAAAAGGGACAATATTGACCTTGGGAATTCTAGGATGGACTACTAGAAGGATGTTAAATGAGATTAAGAAAGAGATTAAAGATTTGAAGGGGAAAATTAGCAATCTTAAAAATTCCAAGATGGAAAAGTATATTTGGAATGAGATGGAAGGAAAACTTGAGAAAAAATGTAACATCATGGCTGATGGGTTTCTTCTTCAAACTTGTCGTTTGAAATCCATTTTGAATGACCTCAAGAATAAAGACAACAAGATCAAAGTAAGGGATATTGATAAGAAAAAATAAAATGAGAAGAAAAACCAATACATAATGATCTTATTGAGCTCTCTACTCAAATGTTTAAAAAGAAATGAAATTTATTCTCTATTCTAGTCCATGTTTTTCTGTATAGGTTTAAACTAGTTTCAGGCTTTACCTGGATTGTATCTTTGTATGGTTTTGGGATAGTTTTGTGTTATTAGCACCAGTTGTTTTAATTTTTGGTTTATTTTGGTACCTTGAAATGTTATTGGATATAAATGGATTGTAGATCCTCTGTTGTAATAGGGTAAGGCCCCTGGAAAAACCTTCCTTTTACCAATTATAAAAAAAAGATATGTCATCCGAATGAGTAACTAAGGGAGCCATTACATGGTTCCCTCAGTTCTCCAAAACCATGCCATATATTTTTTATTAAAGATAAAGTGTTTTTGGTTGGGGCTCTACCCAATTACAAAAGATACCTGAAGCCTAGATGTTCAATTACATAATAGGAAACCAAAAAAAGACTAATACAAGACATAGTTAAAAAGAAACATGGAAACAATGGGATGACAACACAATGTCAGTACAATGCAAACACTCTGTCAACATAGAGTCAAAAAAATTACAAAAAAGAGACTCAACAAAATAAAGATTCTAGATCATTTCATGATGTTATAAAATATCTTCTGAACATTGTTCAATCCTTTCTTAATGTCTTTGAAGGTGGATCCCTTGCTGGATTTTTATTTTCTATTATGAACCAAAAATTGGTCCATGAACATGAAGAGGAAGTCATGAGTATTATTCGACATGGATAGAATATAATTTTTTTTGTTCTTTGACCTCTTCCACCTCCTTCTCAATTTTAGTGACTCTATTATGCATTTCCCCAACAATCATTTTTTCAACCATGTCCTCGGTGTTGAAAGAAATGTAAGCTTTCAATTTTCCTTTGAGATCCCTGATCTTCAACGGTTTTTCATTTGGTTCATCAATGATTATAGTGTCATCCTTGGATAGTTTCCTAGTGCCCTTTCCACTAATGGATAGCAATTCCAAAAAATCCTCCCCATCCCTCACGGAAAGAGGGGATATGAGTGTAGAATAAGGAAGAGACATATTATCCCTTTTTCTTCTAAATTATCTTATAGGGAATGGGCTAGTAGGACATTTGATAGAGGAGGGTAAATGGCATTAGGAAATGACAGGAGGCAGAGAACATGGAGGGGGAATGGGGATAGGAATAGAGATAGGAGGATTGAAGAGGAAGGTGCTAAAGAGAGGGGAAGAGGAAAGAGATGTAGAAGAAGTTAGAAGGGATAGGGGAGGGGGAGGGGTAGGTTCTATGGTAGGGGAACATGCAATGTATTATGGTTAAGTTAGTCTTAGAAGGAAATAAATAACTATTCCATTATAGACTTAGTTCCCCACAGATCCACACTCACCACCCAAAATAAAAGTTAACAAGAAAATCAGATATGAAAAGGTGAGTTAGTGATGGAAGGCCCACAAATAACTTTCCATTGTTCTTATGAATTTTTGCATCTCTACCTGTACCACCTAAAATAAAGAATCAATTATGTCAGATATTTTAGGCACTTGAGAAACTGTTCTCTCATTCCTCCATTTATCTCAATTACCAATTTACCTGACCATCCAATCAGAGCCTACCAAATGTCTAAAGAGACCACCATTGTGGTTAGTAGTTAAGATAATTTATAGATTTATTCATAAATTTTGATCTGGGCATCCATTTTTAGTGAAACCTATTTCATTAGGAATGTTATGATGAGGAATTTCTATAGAGGTATGAATTCACAAACACTTATACAACCTTTCGACCAGAAGAAAGTAAGAAATAAATTTCTATAATGTTCTAATATTCCATGTGCAAATAATAAATCCAAAACTACACCTTTATTATCTGTAAAAATGAAACAAAGAGTGTAGGAAAGGATGGATAGATTGAAAAAAAATGCTATATCTAACAATCCTATAATTCAATTTTTGTGGCTTAAGTTTCAAGAAAGTGCTGAAGGAGAAAAGAAAATGAAAATAACACCTAAAAATGATCAAAACTCTATACAGTTGATGGAGGATGTACAAAGATAATACATGAAGCTTCAGGCATGTGAAGAGGAAAAACACATTGAAGAACAATTAGTGGATTATTTTGAGACACTTCTTAATGAGGAGAAACACATACAAGTTCCAAAATTTACTAATAAATATTATTCACATTGCAAGGTATTTATTCCTCAATTCTATATTAACTTCACCAACAAATGTCTTCTTGTCTCTCCACCTAGTGCATGCTAATTTGATATTCCTTCAAATGATGAAGAATACGAACAACTTGAGGATTCATTCCAATCTACAAATAGATTTCTTAGAAGATATATATTACATTGGGCATGAATTCTATTATTTTGAAAGAAATGATCCTATGCTGGTTGAGGTTGATGTTCATCATGAAAATAGGCACAAAGCTAATCTCTCTCCAATGTTGGGATAACTTCAAGACAATGAAACCAAGGTAATTGTGGATGACCCTCTTACTATTTTAAATTCTTTTAATGGAAAACAAGTATCTAAATATGAATAAAAGGAAATAAATGAGCTCACTAGTCCTCCTATCATAATTTTTGATGAGATACACGCATCAAAATATTCTTGCAGTCTCCGAAAAAATAACATAAAATGGAAATGAATGTCTTGAATCTTTTCTTCACATTAATGATTGTGTCAGTCTTGTTTTAGCCCATTCTTCAGTATGTAAGAAAGAAGAAGTGGATGTTTTTGTTGATCAATTTTTATCTAGTCTCACAAATTTTGAGTTCCCTGTTAATATGAAGACAAATTAGCACTGTAATTCATGTTCAAAGATCAATATATTTTAGAAATTGAAAGTAAGATTGTTGATTTTACAAAAATAGTAGGTTTGTTTTCGAGGGATAAGATAGAATTTGTAGAAATAGAATAAAATGAAGATGATAAATAATTGATTTCTTACTTCCTAATTCGTCTTGAAATTTATTATAACGAAGACCCAATGGATGTGTATGCTTTTCACAAGCTATGTCATGATGATTGATCTAATTTTCACATAGATGTTATCAAAACTTCATTAAAGTAAAAAGTTAGTGCTGCAAGGATAAAAAATTCAATTGAATTCAGTTTTCAAGTTTTATTGGTTTAGAAATCAACATGGAAGCAGTCAAGGGTCATACAAGCCTTTGCATATTTCCATTCCTCCACATCCTCATAATTAGAAAGGTAAAGGTTTTAGGCATATTTCCATATTTTCGTTGGAACTGGGTAATTTTATAATGGTGTATCACTATGTTGATGGTATAATTTCTTACATTCTTCATTTCAAGCCACGTAATGATCCTACAAAAACATTTTATTCCCCATTGTTCATTTTAAGTTACCGGATTCCTCGTACATGTATTGTGCTATTTCACAAAGGTACATAATTTTCCCAGTCTCTTTCTAGGTTTGTATAAATTTTGTATAGTATTTTTCCCCTCTGTAAATAGTTCTTCCTCCTTTATATATACACTCTTTTTTTTTCTTTCTTTTCTTTCCATTTCCCTATGTGGGTTTGTGTGCGTGTTTCATTGGTCCATTAGAGTGATGAGAATTCCTCCATGTATTAAAGTTAATCCTTGGATTTTTTGATAAGGAATAGCTCTATATGACCTAAGATTATAGAGTTTTAGCTATGCCTTGTTTGTTTTATTCCCAATTTGAGTCATGTCCCTAGAAAGAGCCAATTGTTATCACTAAAAAATCATACGTTCAGAAAATTTTCCATCATACCCGACATGATGAGTTTTAAATATATTATTCCACTTCCTTTTTCTCATGTTGCACAGTAACATTGAATTATAATTCATTATTATATTTTTTCTTGATTTATTTAGGGCTATTTTATAAGAAAACTTTAAATAGTTTTTTTAATCTTTCTCACCATTTAATTACAAAATGTCATTCTTTTATTTTCTTATAGTTTTACACCTTTGATATTTTGATCCTTCCTTACTACGTGGAATATTTAAAGAGATAAGATATTTTTATTGGGAGGTAAAATGAACAATAATAACATTGAAGTAAATATATGAAGTCGAGAGACTATGGAACAGTGGGAAGTGTTCTTGTTTTCTACATGTTCACCAACTACCCAATTTATCCAAGTCAAGCTTGAAAGAAGGTACCAAGCAGTAATTTCAGGTGTTGATATCACTCAAGTATTAGTTTTTTTTATTCCCATTGTGACCAGACACTCTGATATAGCTGACACAAGCATTAAAAGGAATATATTAGAGTGAGAAGTGAAAATATGAGTTGGGAAGGTAGTCTTCCATGGTAGGGTTTTCAAGAAATGATGTGTTAGACATTATGTATTAGTGTTGTCATTAAGGTTAAGTACATTTATTCAAAAGGGTTTCATGAGGTAATATGAGTCTCCATGAGGTGTTATTAAAGTTTCAAAGATGAATTTTGAGTGGTTGGGTCATGTTTGGTGAGTTGTCATGAGGTCTTGGTGCATGGTTGAGCTAGTATTTTCAACGTTTGAGCTATATAAAGTTTTTTAGAGGTATACATGAGGTAATTAATAGTACATAAGTTATGTTATAAGTGTGTATGAGTTTTCATGAGGTCATCATGGTCAATTCATGGTGTGTCATTATTGAGTCAAGTCATTCCAAGCTTGTTTCTAGCCTTGGAGTATGCAGAATAAAATGGAGATGTGAGATTTGAAAAAGAAAAGTCTTGTTAGAGAATATGAATAATGTTTTGACAATGTATCTAAGGTTTGTGATGATTTTAAAGTAATAAGTCAGAGGTATTATGTATATTTGGGGTCCCTAGGAAACAAACAATGACAACTAGGCAGGTAAACATGAGTAAATGATATTGGATAGATTTTTTAAGGAATATCGTGGATAGATGGTGAGCATAGAATGTTATAGGATATTTTCATGATGCTTCATGAAAATTTTTAGGTCATTATGACATGGTATTTTGAAGATATGTAAGGTTTAGTGAAACCGGGTAAGTGACAATGTGTTTTTAGAGTAAATGTTGACCTTCTAATGCTCGTTGTGAATTTTATAGTTCTAATGGGGACATAAGATATTTGGTAAATATTCTTAGGACAATTATGATGGTTTCAAAAAAATAATGACATGGTTTGATCTTCACTTTTTTGTATGGATGATCATTAGGAAGGTAAAGTGGTTTAAAACCCTAGCTAGGAGCAACTTATAAAAAAGTGATTATAATATTTGAGTTTTTATTTATTTTGTGAATTTGTTGATTAGATTTTGTAGACAACTTTTCCATATTTGTAGAAAGGTATGTTAGAATGTGGTGATATGTAGGCCCCATGTGAATTCACTAGTTTTTAAAAGAGTTCCAGTTTGTGCCAAAGTTCTCTGAATGAGGTAATAACTAAATTGCCATTTATGATATCCCTATTACGGAATAAGGGATAAACTATGCAGAAAAATCCCTCACAGAATCACAACAGTAGGAAATAATATGCAGAAAATATTATAGATCTAAAAATAAAAGTGTAGAAATTAAAAGAACATAACACAAACATAGTATTTAATGTGGTTCACCTAATTTGGGCTATGTCCACCAAGAATCACTTGCTCAATTTTTATTAGAAGCCACCTCTCTCTCAATAAAACACCCAGATCTGTTTGGAGATGTGCTTAACAAAATCTCCTTAATTCACACCCGACTTCACATAAATCTACAATACAATGTCTCATATATCAAAAGTACATTAATAGGAAATTGTTTAAGTAGTTTTACAATACTATGGGTACCAAAACCATGGTCCAAAACCATCCCAAAAACCATTGGGTCAAAAATCCCACCCATATGAGAAGAGCACACTTCCTAAGATATTGGGCACATTTTTCAAGCCCAGACAACCCTAGTGAGACAACTATGGAAAGTATATAGTACTTAAAGTGTGTAGTCTTAAACACTTCCACAAATAAAAATAGGATCCACAACATAACAATCTCCCACTTGGAGACTAATTTTACTATGAGAAAGCTTCTCAACCCTTCACTGTCATCCATGAAGATGAACCAAAGCTGAACATAGCTTTAGTTTCTCCCTTATGACCATCGTGGTCATCATTTCGGTAGGATTCTAATTGGTATGAATCTTCTCTAGCTTCAATTTCTCTTCCTCCAAATTTTACCTAATGAAATGGTACCTTAACTATATATGCTTTGTCCTAGATTGGAAAACAGAGTTCTTAGCTAGGTGTATAACACTCTGACTATCACTATGTAGCTTCCCTTCCTCCTAGTTATGTCCCAACTCCTCAAGTAATTGTTGTAGCCAAATCAACTCCTTGTTTTCCTCTATGGTAGCAACATACTCAGCCACCATGGTTGAAAAATCCACCAACTTTTGTAGTCATGAAATCCAACTCACTGTTGTCCCACCTACAATGTAAATATAACATGTCATGTTCCTGATGCTGTCTACATCTCTAGCCATATCTAAATATACATAACCATGCAAAGTGGTGTTTGATCCAATGTAGCATAAAATTGTCCCCATGGTCCCTCTCAAATACCAAAGGATCCACTTTACTGCCTGCTAATGTTCTTTACTTGGATCACTCATAAATCTACTCATAGCTCCCATTGCATGGCTAATATCAAGCCTAGTGCACACCATGACATACATCAAACTACCGACCGTTGATGAGTAAGGTACCTTGGAAATTTGGTTTCTCTCCTACTCTGTCTTGGGACACTACTCCTTTGATAACTTGAATGGCCTGTCAAATGAGTCCCAACCGATTTAACATCATGTATATTGAACATCTCCAAGACCTTCTTAATGTACTTTTCCTGAGATAAATTAATCTTCCGTTCCTTCTTATCTTGAGATATCCTCATACCAAGGATTTGGCTGGATACCTCCAAATACTTCATAGAAAATAAGTCACTTAGCTTCTTCTTGAGTACTTTTATTTCCTGACACGTTTTTCCTTGCAACCAAAGTGTCATCCACATACAAACATAAGATAATGTAACAATCATATTCAAATTTATTTGTATATGCACAATGGTCAGAATGACATCTAATATAACCTTTCTCCATCATGAAGCTATCAAATTTCTTATACCATTTACGTGGAGCTTGTTTTAAGGAATACAATCTCTTCTTCATTTTTCACACCATCTCCTCTTTACCTTTGACCTCATAGCCCTCAGGTTGTTGCATATATAGATCCTCCTCCAAATCACCATGGAGGAATGCATTCTTTACATCTAGATGCTCTAAGTGTAAGTCTTATTTTGCTGTAACTACTCCAAGAAGAGTATCTAATAGACAGTCATTTTTACTACAGGAGAAAAAATATCATCAAATTTTATAAGTTTTTTCTGTGAAAAACCCCTTTACCACCAATTAGGCCTTGTTTATTTTCTTGCCTCATTCTTCCTCTTTAACTATGTACACTGACTTGTTCTATAATGCTCTTTTTCCTTCAGGTAGCTTTACTAAATCCCAAGTATGGTTCTCCATGAGATCCTAATGCTCCTCATCAATGGCTTGCTCCCATTTCTTCCTATGGCATCTACCTACATTGACTTCATCAAATATTTTTAGCTCTCCACTGTTAGTGAGTTATAAATAATAAAGAGAAGGAGAAAAATGTTCAATTTCTCTTCTTACCCTAGAAGACCTCCTAAATATAGAAGTTTGGGGTTCTTGTTGAGTAGGTTCCTGAGCTGATTCATATGTCACTATCCCATCTGAAAGATCCTCTACCACTGCATATTCTTTCTTAGATTCTTCCCTGTTTTCTTGTAACTGTTGCTTATACATGAATTTCTCATTAAACACCACATCACTGGCTCGAATGATTTTCTTGTCCTTAATAATCCAACATTTATATCTAAAGTCATCACCACCATAACCACTGAAAGGTACATTTTTCTTTTTGATTTAGCCTCTAGCTTGGTCCTATCATCCTTTTCTATATGGACAAACACCTCAAATCCAAATACTTTAAGAAATGAATAATAAAATTTCTTACCATACCAATCCTCCTCAGGTATGCCTCCATCCAAAGAACTTGAGGGTCCTCTGTTTATCAAGTAGACAGTTGTGCTCACCTCTTCTACCTAAAAAGAAAGAGGCAGCCCTGCATGTGACCTCATGCTCCTAGCACATTCCATTATTGTTCTGTTCATCCTTTCTGACATCCCATTCTACCGTGGAGTTCCTAGAACCATATTTTTCTTGTAGATTCCATTCTTAGAATAGTAATCATCAAATTCATTACTGTAATACTCCCCTCCATTATTTGACCTAAGACATTTTAGCTTAAGACTTGTTTCATTATCTACCAAGGCTTTCCATTCAACAAAACTGTCAAATACATCAATTTTGTTTCTAATAAAATAAACCCAAACTTTCCTTGTTGCATCGTCAATAAAAGTAACATAATAACTTGAACCCCCAAGTGGTGATACCTGAGTTGGCCCCCACACATGAGAGTACACCAACTCTAACTTACTCTCTTTCTTTGTAGGTCTAACCTTGAGAAAGCTTACTCGCTTCTGTTTCCCATAGATGCAGTCCTCACATAACTCTAAACCTATTTCTATATATCTGGAAAAATCCTTCTTTATGATCTCCATGCCCTTATGGATCATATGACTGAGCCTATAGTGCCACAATGTTGTATCTACTTCTGAAGCCACAAGATTACAAACATTAGTGCTATAAGTTGTTAAATACAAGGTTCCAACCTTCTTACCTCTTTCCACCACAAGAGCACCCTTGGTAACCTTTCAAGATTCCACTATAAATATCATAATACAACCATCACTTCCTAGTTTCCCTACCGATATCAAATTTCATCTTAATGTAGGCACATGTATGACATCCTTGAATAACCAAGTATTCCCATTCTACATCTTAACCTGAACAGAACCTTTTCAAACTATGCTCCAAGGCTCATCATCACCAAGAAAAACATGCCCAAAATCTCCTTGAACGTAATTGATAAAATAATGCCTATGTGGAGTAGCATGGAAAGAAGCCCCTGAATCTAAAACCCAAGATTCATTAATATTATGCAAAGAAAGAATCAAAGCATCCTGACATACATTACCCGATGCCACATTTGCCTCCTTGTTTTCTTCCTGTTTTATCTTCTTTTCCCGAAGCTTCCAATAGTCCTTTGCATGCTCAGAATTTCCACAATTCCAACAAACTATCTTACTTTTGGATTTTGACCTTGCTCGATCTTTTGATTTTCCACGGCTTCCTCTATTCTTCTGTCTCCCTCTAGTTTCCACTGTCAAAGAATTCCCTGAAGTAGAAGATTCACCAGATATTTTTCTTTGCATTTCCTGCTTAGAATCACTGCTACAACATCCTCAAACTTCAACTTTGAGTTAGCTGGAACCGAGTTGCTTACCACCATTACCAGGCTATTCCAACTCTCAGGTAAAGAGTAGAGAACTAATAAAGCCCTAACTTCTTCATAAAATTCTATTGTAACCGAAGCTAGCATATTTACAACCGTATTAAAATCATTTAAATGATATGCTACTGAACCATTCTCATACATCTTCATATTAAAAAACTTTTTCATTAAAAATATCTTATTAGAGGTAGTGGGTTTTTCATATAACTTCCCTAATGCATCCATCAGTTCTTTTGTAGTCTTTTCCTTTGAAACATTAAATAATACTGAAGATGCAAGACATAACTGAATTTTCCCAAGTGCCTTCCTATCGAACAAATCCCATTCCTCATCCATCATGCTCGAGGGTTTGTTCACCTTCTTAGACAGCGGAATATCAAGATCCTTCTGATAAAGGTAATCTTCCATCTGCATCTTTCAAAGACTGAAATTCTACCCGTTGAATTTATCAACCCTAGATCTTCCATCATCTGCCATAGCTCCCCCTCAAGATAAAATTTTCCCTGTGATTTAAAACTTCAACAAGCCAAACCAAGATCTAATACCAATTGTTAGGAAATAAGGGATAAAATAAGCAGAATAATCCCTCACAGAATCACAATAGTAGAAACTAATATGCAAAAAATATTACAAATCTCAAATAAAATTACAAAATAAAATACCACAACACAAAGAGACAATATTTAACATGGTTCACCCAATTTGGGCTACATCCACCAATAATCACTTGCTCAAATTTTATTACAAGCCACCACTCTCTCAATACAATACCCATATCTTTTTGAAGCTATGCTCAAAAAACTCTACAGAATTCACACCCAAATTCAAAACACATTTGCAATGTTACATTATACCTACCATATGCATAAAACCATATAAGTAGACAACTACTTAAGTAGTTTTACAAAATAATGGGTATTAAAACCATGGGCCAAAACTGTCCCATAAACCTACGGGTCAAAAATCTCGCCCATATGAGAAAATCATGTTTCCCGATATATCGGGCACATTTTAAGGCCAATTTTTTGGGGGCTACACCCTCGAACACTTGCTACCGGGGGCTACCACTACCAGACCCTTGCTCAGGTCCTAGCCTGACCCTAAACCCCAGTGAGAAAAATATGGGAAGTGTGTAGTACTATTAGTGTACAGTCTTCAACACTTTCTCACTTGAAAATAGGCTCCACAACCTAACAAAACCCCTGTTGTTGAGAAAAATTTATTTATTCATCTTATTATTCCCATTTTGAAATAATGTATACCATATGAGAAAGTGATCACTCTCCCTTCCACTATATCCCTAATCAAGTAAAATGTTTTTCACATAGCTCAAATCCTAAGCCAAATAAAGATAATTGTGCTTTTAGTAAAATTACTTTGGATTCCTAAGCATAGAAATATGGTGTTTGAGTATTTAGGATTCAATGAAGATGCTATTATGACCAAAGCCACCCCTCCTGTGGTTGCTAAAAATGAGGTTGAATAGCCTCAAGAGGTCATTGAATCATCCCTTAAGGTTTATTTGGGTACATCCTAGATTAAGAGTCAACTAGAGGTGGAACCTTTTTACACCAAACTAATTATAAATGGTTGGCTAATTGTGTGTTTAACTCAGGTGCTTCCTGTAATATCATGCCATTAGTATTCATGAATAAAATTACTATAAAAATAATAACATCTTATGGAAGATGTTATTTCATAGATTCAAGAGAAGTAGAAGTTATTGAATGTGTCAAGGGATTGGTTGTGCAATTGGCATCTCATCCTAGAAAATACTTGACCATAAATGTTGTTGTTTATTTCCTTGCTAAAAGGGGAATGTTGTTGTCAATAAAATGGGTAGTAAGTGAGGTATTGTGAAAATGGGCCTTTCTTATGACACCATCCCATTGGGAAAAAAATAGTGAAGCTACATATATAAGATAAGTTAATGCACCTAATAGAAGACCATATGGATGCATAATATGAACTGCTATACACAGATGTGGATTTGGGTAAATTTTTTGGTAATGCAGACTTTAAATATCAATTCCTTGACATTTGAACTCAGTTTGAAGACCCCAATTCTCCTTGGAATATGTATTTTAATGGAGAAAGTTCTATTATTGGAAATAGATAAGGTATAATATTGTTATCCCCAAACCAAGGATCCTTTAATTTTCTTTCAAGTTTTGCTTTGAGTGAACAAATAATTTTTCTGAATATTAGGTGCTCATACTTTTTATGAGGATTACTTGGAGACATGGGATAAAGGACCTAATTATAAAGCGTGAATCTATATTTTTTGTTAAATAAATCATAAAAAAAATATCCAACAAAAATTTAGAGGTTGAAACATTATAGAAATGTAAGTGGGATTTAATTGAGATGTTTGACTCCTTCAACATTACATATCATGAAAGATGTCAAAATATAATAACTGATAGGTTAGAAGTATTGGATTCTCAATATGATATTGAATTTGTATCCATATAATACAAGTTTGAATTGGAGATATTTTCTAGGCCTTATATATTTGATAACATTTAACATTGGAAACTATTTAATGATGATTCTCACATCATCAAGCTCCTTATTTTCAAAGATGAGTTTGTTAATCAATTACTTGGTTTTGATCCTATGGTAGAGGCGTGTTATGGGAAAGAAATCATGTTTGGTAAGGATTTGATTCACTTGAAAACTAAGATAAATCCCAAGAGGGTTGATCATCCTTGAAATTTCTTTTGATGTGGATGATAGAGCTATAAACATGTCAACCCAAACTTCAAGATATGTAACTGAATGCAACCTAGGATCTTTCCCACATCCAAGAAAATTTTGGCTAGGTAGAAACTTGGATGTAAATGAAAAACAATCCTATACTAAACTGTTAAGAAAATATTAAGACTATCTGGCTTGGTCCTATTTTTAATTGAAATCTTATAGGGAGAAATTAATTTAGCATATAATACCTTTGTAACTTCACACCAAGCCTTTCATTGAAAAACAATATTAGGACCAAGTTATTAAACATTATATAACCATGAAATAACACTGAATTAAATAAATTGCATAACACATAAGAGAATATAAAGTAAATTACACAATGAACATAGGTACAATGTGGAAAAACCCATGGGGGTAAAATACCACGTTCAAAGAGAAAATTTCCATTATGTGATAAAATTTTACATAGTCTAGTGAATAATCTCCCTCCTCACTTCTCTCCCAATTAAATTCACCCAAGGTGAATAACCAATATGACCCTTGATCATATTTATTTGACCCCATGGGTCACGAACCATATCAAGTGACATGGTATAATTAATAACACTATGATTTAATCTAAATTGATTAATTAATAACCAATTAAACATAAACAACTAAGTTTATATGAAATAATTAAGAATATAATTATCCTTAATTATTTAATTATAAACTAAAGTTTATATGCACTTAATATTACATTCTAACACTCCCCCTTAATATTAAGTGGGGAACTATATGCCAACATTACCTATTTATACAACAAGATTTACAAATCCATAAATGATAGTGAGGTTTAGGCTGACATATCACATTTGAAGGATTTAGACACCTTCAACATTCTAAAATTACCTTTTGGTACAAAAATATTTAGAATCCATAAATGAGTAGTGAATTATTTAGTCTAAGCATGGTTTTTGAGACCACATCTCATAGTTTCTCATTTAAAAATCTCAACCAACATCTCTCGGAGCCTTTTATAACACAATAAAATATTTTATAAATAGATTCAACACACTTGACTGTAATTTGTAAAATTAAAGTGAAGAGTTTACAAAGATCATAGGGATGTTTTTAAAATGATTTATAATCATAGTAGAAGTATAGAGGAGAAGGAGATATCAACTGGCTGGCCATTAGGAGGTGACATTGCCATGCACACTTCCCCTTAATGAAAACTTTGAAAGGAAAAGGATTGCATGGAACTTTCATAATTTTACAACACATAATGGCCTAATAAACATATTTGCAACTTGATATGTACTCGGGGAATACTAGACATCTATATCACTGTAGAGAACCTTCTCTCAGATAAAGTGCATATGAATCACTATATGCTTCTTTCTCTGATGTTAAACTAGATTCTTTGCAAGAGTAATGCAACTATGGTTATCACATAAAAGAGGAGTAATTAATTTTTTTTCCATGTGTATCTCTTCCAACAACTGTTTTGGCCATGTCTTCTTTTATTGCTTCCATTTCACTTATATACTCTTCCTCAGAAGAAGAAATGGAGACAATTGGCTATTTTTTACTATTCAAAGTAATGACACTTGTACCACAAAATTTGAACACATATCCAGTATGTTTTATATCTAACACAACAACAATATGGTTAGAGTCACAATATCCATATAGAAATCATAATAAGCATATAAATATTTACTAATTTCACTTTTAGCCATCTATAAAACTTACAATGATAGGTAAAACATAAGTTGTATAAAAACTTAAATAACAACATGTTTTAATAACTAACCATGTTATATTAACAATATGTTGAGTAATTTCAAAATATTAATATTGCAAAAAACATATTAGATGCAATTAGTATTAGACGTCTACGATAAAAACAAAAAGGTATTCCCAAGTGTCATTTTATATGCATATAGTAATATTTTTAGTAATCGCATTTATAATTTTTAGAAATGTTTTATCAAACACATATATATCTTCATTATCTATTCTAAGCCTTTAAAAATGTGATAAGACTGATAGATAGCATATTTGAAAAGACAACCAAATCATGTAAGAATAATCACAACATACACTGAATCAAAAAGATCCTCTAATTATGGAAACATTCCATGGATTTATGTGGAGATTGCTTCAAAAAATTATTGAGGAAGGGTTTTTGGTGATAACTTACCATGTAAGCACCCTTCACACATTTCATAGGTGGAATATTTAAGGTGAGACATGTCATACATGATCATAAAAAAATAATCTTAGTTTTTCATGCCATAATTGAACAACACTTCTATTTTTGAGGAAACCAAACCAAAACCTTTAAACATATATAAGACATTTTTTATGCTTTCAACTATAGTTACATCTAGTTCATTCTTAGTAAACCATCAGAAATTACGCTATAGTTATTATGAGTTAACCATGAATGAAAATCAAATTCTTTTTCAATTTAATACCATACATACAAAACAAACATTTATTTTTCATTTAGAAGTGATAATTGTAGTTTATATAGTTAATACATTAGATCTATGATTATTCTCTTCATTCTCATCTTGATTTTGTTCTAGTTTATTCCATTTTTTAGTTTTGATGTTTTGTTTTGTTTTTGAATCTACATTCTTCTTTCTAATGAACAAATTTACCACAGTTATACCATTTACCATAAAAAATGACTCATTAATTTCTAGGTTTCTTATATTTACTAGGTGGTTTAAAGTTTTCTTATTGATTCTTGTAAAATCTAGAAGGATTTTTAGATTTCTAAGAGAGAATTTCCTTAGTGGTATACTCTTTCAAATTAAAGTTAGTCATAACTTGCTCTTCCTGGATCAGAAGAGCTCATAAAGTTTGAAAATCTTGTATGTCCTGCTCAGTCAAATATTTAGAATTAAATATTGAAATAAAATTCCTAAATATTTAATTTAATAATAAAGTAAAATAATTTATCATGAATTAAATTATAGTTACTTCCATCTAAATGAGACTTCAAATTTTTAATTTTTGCTAAAAATTTATTACCTTGTCATCTCCCTTCATGGGAGTCGTCACCAGTTCTAGAATTAATTTTATAATTTTTAATAATTGTATACCTTCATGCATTGATTCCAGAGCCTCGATCAGAATTTCCTAATTCCCAATGTGGAGGAGGATATAATCCTGCACACTTCACAAAAGAATATACATTTCTTCCTGCATGTTCTGTTGATATGTACCAACATTTTCCTTTGTCACTTGTCTTCTAGTAGGATCCTTCTCTGTATCATTCATGACTGTCCCAATTTTACAAGCCTTATATTATTATGTCAAACTTATCTTCCAAATGATCAACAAATGAGAATGAGGTTTTAGTGATAATAATTTAAGAATCCCCTTTCATTTTTCAAACAACACCATTCATATTTTGTTGGATTCACATCGAAAATAGACCTATTCTAGATATAAAATATCATAGTTTGATTGTTATGTTGATTTGTTGAAATGTGAGTAATTTTTTTTAGTTTTACACAAAAATGATGACTTAGTCATCGTATCGTAAAAAAGGTACTATTACTTATTTTTTGTTATAAAAATACTTAATACACATGATAATTTTTGACAAACTATTCACTACTTGATAATTTTTTTAATTAATTTAATAGTTTGATTACAAAAATGCATATATATAATTTTGGTAGCATATATCCATATAGATGATTATAAATACCCATTGACTCAGCCGAGTTTGGTTTACCAACCTAGTGAGTCAAGTTAAACATGCCATCGAGTCAAGATCTTTAATATTCCACTTTCCCATTTACCAATTTTTCTATGCACCCGAGTTAATACTCACTAATGAAAAAATCCAACTCTTAACAATGTCAATGCTCAATACCAATTCCTATTATAATGCCAATGATTACTGAAAAATTCTGAGTCTGCAGCCAATCCTCTTAATATTCTTACCTTTTCCAACAAAACAACTGGTGGTGTGACTGAAATCACACAATCCACCTTTTTTTCTAAGGCTTTTAAATTCTTAACCAAACTACTACCCCACCAATGTGGGATAAAATACTAAGCAAAAAATAAAAAAATGTTTGACCCACATAACTAAGACTACAACGAGGAGGAAGGAGCATGGTCAAACTGTAAGGGAATAAGGGATATCACGTGGTGCATGTGGGTTATCGTAGGTTGCGAGGGGGAAATGCTTGACAAGTGACAAGTAAAGGAGAGGGTGTAGATGAAAGGGGTTTGATTAGGCCATAGTGTAAGCGTAACATAGGATATAGGTAAATAGTTATTTTAATATATAGTTTATATTACCTATAAACTATAGTTTTTAGGATGAAGTTATAAAATATAAACTATAGTATTTTTATTACTCTATTTTTTAGGGTATATTTTAAGATATACTATATTATAGATATAGGTTATAGATTAAATATAAACTATATTTTTTCAAATCAAATGCAACCCATTTATTTAAAGGGGTACATATGAACATATGAAAATTTAATTTTTGAAATGACAAAGGTAAAATAAAAAATTATATTTTTACCACACAGGGGAGACATTGATAAATCATGGACCAATAGAAAAATTTATTTTCCTATTCTTATAGAATTTGACTCCTTGATATTAACTTGGGTATAAATATTTTTGCATTTTATTTTTCCTGCATACTTTAGAAACATAGGAACTTTAATGAAATATTTCAAGCAAACTTTTAATCCTTACCTTTTATTTTACAGGTTCCTTGTAAGTTTTTCACATCCGAGATTTCACGCGTGGTAAAGGACTTTGAATTTTTTTGAAATATATTTTTACCTATGTGCAAAAAAAATGTTATGTATGTCCCAAAGGGGGGCTATTTATTAAATTTTTTCTAACCACTTAAACCAAGTAATTAAACATTACATAGCCATGAAAGAACATTTAATTAAATAAAATTCACAACACATAAGATTATATAAAGTAAATTACAACGAACATGGATATAACGTGGAAAAACCCCGAGGGGTAAAAAACCATGGTTAAAGAGAAATATTTCATTATGTGAGAAATGTGTACATAGTTCAACAAACAATCTCCATCCTCACTTCTCTCCCGATCAAATTCACCCAACGTGAATAACCAATATGACCCATGATCATATTTATTTGACCCCACAGGTCATGAACCATATCAAGTGACAGGGTGTAATTAATAGGACCCTGATTTAATATAAATTGATTTATTAGTAACCAATTAAATATAAACAACTAATTTTGTATTAAATAATTAACAATATATCTATTCTTAATTATTTAATTATAAAATAAGGATAATAGGCATTGAGTATTATGTTATAATAAAAAAAGGCCAAGAAAACCCATCCTTGCAACAAAAAAAGCAATAAGAGATTTTAAAAATTAAGGATGGAGGCATAATTCATCCTATAATATACACTTCATGGGTTTTCAATCTTGTTCCAATGAGAAAATATAATGGTGATATCAAAATTTGTATTGTCTTAAGAAATTTAAACAAGGATTCATTGAAAGACTACTAACCTTATCCAAACATGGATAACCTTTTACAAAAGGTAGGAAGGTAATAAATTTTTTCAACATTGGATGGTTTCTCTGGTTACAACAAAGTGATGGTTAAGGAATCAAAGCAATACAAGACTTCCTTCACCAATCCTTGGGGAACATATATTTGTCAGAATGTCATTTGGTTTTATGAATGCGATAGCTACTTTCCAAATATCAATAGACGTTACATTTGTTAGATTCATTAATGAGTTTATTGTGGTTTACCAAGATGATATAAGAGTATTTTACCAAAAGAGAGGTAACCACTTTGAGAACCTTGAAAATATTTTGATTACGTGCACAGAATTTGGTGACTCATTGAATCCTAGTAAATGCCATTTTGGTGTGTAAAAGGCTAAGTTGTTGGGTCACTATACGCACCCAAAATTGCATGTAATACATTATCAGAAAAAAGTTATAAAAGTCCCCAATGATGATTCAGGTCCTTTCAAGAAGGTGTTCGAGCTCTAAATTCCATTCACAATGTATATTTATTTCCTAGACGTCTTTACTTAGCCTTCCCATGCTTTTTCCATCTTCTTGCCTCTTTTTGTGCATGTTTTGGTCTTTAGTTCTGGGACTGCCACCCTGCCTGAGTGGTGGTTTTGAAAACACCACCCAAAACAAGGCAGCGGTCTTGAAACAACCACCCTACGCAGGGTGGTGGTCCTTCTTGCTTTTTCCAAATTACCTCATGCATGTTTTAACATGTGATGGTTCAATTAATTTCACCTTTTGCGTGCATCCATGAGCCAAATTGTCTAAAATTAGCTTTGATTTCTTGGTTATCCTTCCTCCTATTTTTAAAAATATTTAATTAGTTGGAACTGATCCTTCTTGTCTTGAGCATGAAGACACCTCCAATCCTCCATTCATATATATTCCATGCTTATATTCAAGAAAAGGGCTTGAGAATTTTGTGTATCTTGCATTGTATTGCTGCTACGATCTTTCTAGGAATTGCATAGCCAATCTCTAATCTCTTGTGATATCTATCTTCTACTTGCATTACATCTAGACTACCATCAAGCTACCATTGCTTAAGAGCCATCCTCCTACTATTGTTCTTACATTCCCAATCCTTTAGACTCACATGAACACTTAGAGAAAGCAAGGAACATACTGAGGGGAGAGATACAGATAAAACTAGATTTGTCAAAGCTCTTTCTTGTTTAGGATGGAATTGTGTGTTGGTTTACTTTGTTTGTTGAATTCTCAAATTCAAATCACTAGTTTCAATCACATATAAAATAGAGTAGATAATAAATCATATCAAATAGAGCATAAAATCATTTATTTCAATAGATTAGTCAATCACAAGTAGATCAAATCATTAGTAAGTTTTCCTCTTTAACATTACCATTGAATTTGTGGGGAACAATAGCCCCTTTCAGGGTCATGATTTGTTCTTCACCTCTGAGGTAGGGTTTGAAGGGTTTTGATTAGATTAGATTATTTGTTTTAGATTAGATTCACAAAATTGCACAAGTAACCAACTACATCTAGATGATTACTTGTCTTTAGTTTATTTATTAGATTAGAATGCATTTCTCAAAAGTTAGAAAAGAACAAAAATATTTCCTTTGATAGATTAGTTTGCTTTTATCGTTTTAATCCAATATATTGTGAAAAATCCAAAAACATAGATTACATTTCCTTCAGTATTTAGTTTGCTTATTGAAAATCATTTATTTCATTTTGTATGACCATCAATGGTCCATAACAGGAAAAGACATACAATTGTGATCCCTTGGTCCCATAACCCAACGGGCTAGAATTAATAACTGACATTGATACTAGTTTATGTTTGACAATATTACGCACACCTATAACCTTTGCTGAGAAAATGGAACAAATCAATACGATAAACATCATTGTTAATGAAGCCTGTGACTATTGAACTTCTCCTGGCAACATGGTTTAATTATGTGCATGACCATATAAGGGCCATAACCTCCACGAGTCTTTGGTTGTGATCCTTAGGTCCCACAACCCAACGGGCCTACTAATCAGTTAGAAATTGACACTAGTTTACATAAATTAGTATTCAGATATTCACCACTTCCACTAGATATTATTACAAAAAATTTCCTTACTGAACATAGCAGCCAATTAGGCTAAGAATTTCTGGAATAGACCAGAAAATTTCCCATAGATCCCTTTGGCTCCACCACACCTCTCATTCGTACTTATATGACCTTATTTGGAAATCTATACGAGGCACCCACAGGTCATTTTCCACGTATTCAACAACCAACAAATAGAATATCAGTAGAGCTCAACATTGATTAGAGTCTATGAGTGGCTATTATCTCAAACCAAGACATTACACCACTTCAATTTAGGAGAACATTCTTTGCCTTAGGCTCACAGATCCTGATATTGCGTGTTAAAGATATAAGATTGCCTAATTAGCCTGATCCTGACATTACACTCACATTCACATTCATTCTACACTGGATTTCTTGGCACGACCTTGAGATGTTGGGTGTGAAGAAGGTCACATGTTGATTTTTGGTTGTACAAATTGGGAAACCCAACATGAAGATATATTCTCTAAATGTTTCCACTTTCTTCATCCATCCTTTATTATGCAGGTATTATTATACCTCTCGAATATGTCAGGATATGATGAGTACGGTCAACCCAATTTCAGGGTTTGACATGTACAAATACCAATCAAGTATACCAAAATAATCACCTTCACTTTCAACGTGGGTGGACAACCGCTCATTAGCTCAAAACCCTTTGCTTCAGGGAACCAATGTTGGTTCCTCTGTACGTATTAAAGAGATTGAATAGGTCATGTTGACCTATCCTCATGAACAATCAAGTTCAAATAACATGAATTTCAGTAGTGAAGCAAGTTCATCCCCTCGGGTATTGTTTTGATAGCCCGTTAGCATGCAATCAGACCTACTCTTGCATCTAGATGAGGAGTATTTATCATGATATGCTAGGAGTGAGCAAAAATTCTAGAACATGAACCGAGATTTCATCAAGTTTCAAGGAAAAGGTGATGTCCTTCTCTAAAACAATAACGCTACCCCTCCACCAACCTAAAATAATACCAATGAGGGGTGGAAACATAGTGAAAAATTCATAGTAGGATACGATACTCCTCAACAACCTCCAAGAGTTCAAAAAAAGGAACCTAAGCAAAGCACCGCCTTGTCAATAGGAAATGTCATCTCAGCTTTGGTTGGAAAAGCCAAAGAGCTAGATATTTCCCAAAATACTCAAAATTCATACGTAGGGAAAGCACGAGATTCTCCCTACCTGTAGAATTATGGGAAAATACCTACTACACAGAATCCTCCAGTTTATATGAATACTCAAAACCCTGGAGATCTACTTACGGGAATGGGTAACTTGGGGATGCCCCCCATACCATGTATGGATATCTGCAATAGGCACCAACTGTAAGTGCATTCTCAAATGTCATACCATCTAGAAATGTAACATTCCTTGGCTTCGTGCCTTCGATTCCATATCAAGGTAATCAATCCCCCTATGTACACATGTATTCTAAATCTCCACAGGGGGACATGTACACCTACTTGGGTCCATATGGAGAACCGCAGGGGATGTCGTACGCCCCAACAAATGTCTATGCTGTCCCATTTCAACAACCAGTGCAACCTCCACCTCCCCAAGATGGATCTTCAATAGTGGAAACCTATGCAATGGGGACCTATTCTGAATATCTCAAGGAGCCCCTAGACTTCTCCACTTGGATAGTCATGCTCCTGAGACCCTTTCCTGATCTTCTAAAATTAAAAGTGGGGGAAATCCTAATGCCCATATCTAGGCTTACACAATAGAAATTAGAGAGCTACTCCCATGGGACAAAATCATTACAAATTTTTTCCCTAAGATGCTAGAAGGTATTGCTATCGATTGGTACTATAGGATATCAGAGGCTTCAATACAACCATTCAAGAAAATTGAATCAGAATTTATTAAAGCTTTTGATATGAACAAGCTTTTGAGAACAAGAATCAGGGAATTCCTTCATATCAAGCAAGAGCACAATGAGTCTGCAACCCACATCATTCAAAGGTGGTGAAAAGTTCTCTACTCCTCTGCAAGCACTCCAAAAATGGATCAAATAGAACTTTGTGATCTGTTCCTCCATTCTCTCAACAGGGATACAAAGGAAGAGGTTCAAAATTTCCCACTAAGGAGCTATAAAGAGGTGCTAGAGGGTGTTCTTTGAATTGACCAAACAACCATTGATAGTGGCCATAAGAATTATGGAGCTAATGGAAGGATAGTTACCCCTAATCAAAATAACCCTAGTTACTCCAACAACACAAATAGCAATCAAGGACCAAAAATATTTAATAAGAATCATAGAGTCATGACAGATGGAGTGATGGACCAACCTAAGAATCCTAACATTGTTAACACTCCTAATGCTTCCTCTTCAAACAACCATAATAACAATGACAACAATCAAAGAAACAACAACTTCTTACCCTCAATCAATGTGGTAGATTTTAATGGTCAACAACAACAACAACAACAACAACAACAACCTCAAAAATTAGGAAAAACATAGACCCAAATCCCTAACCAATAACTAGACGGGTAGCCGAACCAATTTCAAAATCAAGGGCAAGGGCTCCTAAATTTTAACAATAACAATCAACAGTTGAACAATAACCATAATTTTGGGCCACAATAGGGTGCAAACCAAATGCCTTGAGATTATGATACTAATATATACTGTGGTTTCCATAGGGTTCATGAGCATGACGCAAGAACATGCCACAATTGTAACAAAGTTTTACAACATTTTCCAGAGGATCAAAGACAATTATTTGTTGACATGTTTCTAGAAAACCCAATAGCTCCCACTCAAAAGATCTACACGGGACTGGTATCTCCACAGAACACACCACTGGAAATCTTTAACTATCCTCTCCAAATGGTTCAAAAAAAGGTATTGTAATAGGGACCCATGATCACGAAGCATCAACTTCATCAAACCCAAAAGTGGCACCTCCTTTGGATGGTTTCCAGTAAAAGAAAAAATTGCGGGGTTGGTAGAGTTGGACACTGAGCCAAAGATTAGTGCTGCCACTAGAACTAGGCATTATTCTTTGCAACCTATTCCGGTTTACCTGAATACATTAGATGAAATTCATGATACCCTAAAAAATCCAGTAGGGGCTTATGATTTGATCAGTTACTTAACTAAGACATTCTCTCACATTTCCTTCTTAGATCTATTAAAGAATTATCCTACTCATAGGGCCGCTCTACTAGAAACATTGGGTCTTGGTCATTTGGCTAACATCACCCCTCCTCTAGAAGAAAAAATAAATCACGTGGAATTTGATGTCTATCCTCAAGGGAAACCTAAAAGAGATGTTGGATTTGTGATTGACATCAACGAGATTCCCACAGATGTTGAAATAGTTTGAAGGGGCAATCTAGCGTTGTTTTTACAAGTATGGATTTATAACAACTGCATAAAGCATGCAATGATTGATGACGGGGAAGCAGTAAAAATATTCCCCTTCTCTTTCCTTCAAAAACTAGGGTACAGAGAGACCAATTTCTCTTTGACATGAAATATGATGAGGGGATACGACAACCTCAAAGCAACGTCAATCGAAACTATAGTGTTTCCATTCACCCTTGGACCTAAGATGGTACTAACCGAGTTTTATATTATAGATCAGGAAACCAACTATAATATGATCCTTCGCCATCCTTGGATACATCGCATGAAGGTGATTCCCTCCACTCTATTTTAGGAAGTTAGGTTCCTACATTTAGGGAAGGTATTTATGGTGCAAGGTGATCCAAAACCCTTTGAAATACACCTAGCTAATTTGAAAAAGAGGCCAGGGGTCCACTCTAAGTTTGAATTTCCTAAAAATCATTTAAATAAACCTACAAGCTTGGTAGTAGAGGAAAACTTGGTTCCTATAATGGAATTATAAGTCACGGGTTTGATCGAAGCCATTCCAATAGTCAAAGATGAAACCATCATCGTAGAGACAATATTGTTAGGGACTACGGAAAAAATTTTCAAGCTATTGGAAAAATATTTACCCATTCTCCTTCCTTTCGATTTATGGGTAAGGAACATACCCTAGGACTCATTTTTTTGCCAACAAATGAGGTTTATATGGTTGAGGTAGCTGAGGTGATGGAGAAAGATTCAAAGGATGGTTCAACATCCATTTTTCCAAATAACTATTGGAATTTCCATTTTTATGGAGCCAAATGTCATTTTGGTGGTGGGGTAGGTGTGATTATTACCTCTCATGAGGGAAGGATTCTACCTTTTTCCTTCAAATTAAAATTTGAGTGCACAAATAATGGGGCTGAATATGAAGCCCTTCTACTGGGTCTCATCATATCTGAAAGAATGGGTGATCTTAACATCAGGGTGTTGGGTGATTCACAACTGGTTGTAAATCAGGTATCTGAAGTATATGAGACTAGAGCTGAGTATTTTCAACTTTACTAAATAGTAGTGTTAAATTTAATGAAGAGGTTTGACTTCATATCAATCGAGGTAATTCCATTAGACCAAAATCTCTTTGTAGACTCAATCGCAACATCCACTTCTCACTTTACTCCAAGTGGTGAGTTAAAAAATTCAAAATTCACAGTCTTGGTTTGTGTAAAACTTTTGGTTTATAAGAAACCGATGACTCTAATGTTGACATACGTGGAGACTAAGAGTGAGTCTGCCATTTCAGATCATGTTGACATTGACAAAGCAACTGTAGAATATTTAAACACTCTTTTAGAGCTACATATTACACATCACAAGGTTAATGTTTCTCTAATTCCACACTCTTCTTCCTATTTTGGAAATCCCATGGTGGAATCCTCCCCTGTGGGGGAACTCAAGATTTGTGAGGTAGAAGAAGAGGAGGATTTAGAGTTACCTCTATCCCCACCTAAGTTTGATGAAGGAAATGCCTCCTTAATCGAGGGAATGATCGATATAAATAATAGGACGAAGGAAGAACTAAATATTTTGAAGCTAGGGTCCTCTTTAACTCTTAAGGAGGTTGAAATACATACCCACATTCTCCATGAGCATAAAAAATAATTCGCTTTTAATTACAAAGAGAAGATGGGGATTTCATGACACATTGTAGTGTAGAATCTCATCACCAAACCAAATGTAGAGCCAATTAAAAAAAATTCAAGGCCCATGAAGCCAAAGGTGGCCCTCATGGTGAAGGAAGAAGTGATGAAAATCCTCCAGGTGGGATTCATCAAGCTAGTTGAATACTCTCAATGGGTATCTAACATAGTCCCCATTATCAAGAAAAATGGGAAGATCTGCATCTACATATATTTTTAGGATATAAATAAGGATTACCCCAAAGATGATTTTCCATTACCATCCATCGATGCTATCATTGATGTAATAGATGGTTTTGAGTTGTTGTCTCTTATGGATGGATTATTTGGGTATAATCAGATTAGAATATCTAAAGAGGATCAGGCCAAAATTACATTTATAACTCCTTGGGGAACCTACTATTATGTGGTCATGTCGTTTGGGCTTAAGAATGCTGGTGCTATGAACCAACAAGTGATGAATTATATATTCCATGATCTTATAAATAAGATTATGGAATCCTGCGTCAATGACCTGCTGGATAAGGCTAGAAAGTGCTGTGATCACCCAGAGGTGCTTCGTATCATCCTTTCGCACTTAATCGAATATGACATCAAATTGAATTTGGAAAAGTGTGTATTTGGTGTAATAGGAGGAAATATTTTGTGGTAAATCATATCTCCAAGAGGAATTGATGTAGACCCAGCCAAAATCTAATATGTATTGGAAATTATTCCACCAACGGATGAGTCTGGCATCGGATCTTTTCTTGGAAAACTCAGGGCAATCTGAAGATTTATCCTTGACTTGACCTTTGCTATTTACCCAATCAACAATTTGCTGAAAAATGATTATAGAATTTATTGGACAGAAGAATGTAATGAGGCCTTCAAGTTGGTTAAACAATTTTTATTGTCCCATCTCACGCTAATGCCACCTAAATATGATTTCCCTTTGATCTTATATTCACGTGCTGCATATGTTTTGCTAGCTTGCATGTTGGCTCAAGAGGATGATGATAAACAAGAGAGTGTAGTTTATTTAATTAGTCGGATGTTGCTTGATTATGAGACACATTATACCCATGCAGAGAAATAATTCCTTGCCATAGTGTTGGTGAGGAAATTTTTCTGGTGGAAAAACTTGTGGATTCCTTGCAAATGCTCTGGGAGTCTAGGTCCCTCTACTTAACCAGTGTAGATGTCATGTATGCATGTGTGAGAAAGTGTGGATTTCTGTGGTGGCCTTTTCGCTAGGGATCAAATAGGGGCACTCCACTAACCCTGTGGCAAATTCTTGTAGTTATTTGCAAGGGGGGAATTTTCTATGAAGGTGGGAAAGGGGAGTGAAAAAAGAGGTAGGATAACTAATGCTGTACGTAGAAAATTAGATTCCTGCACACATTAGTGAGAAACTTTAACACATGCATTTATGAAAAGAAACAACCCTGCAATTGGAAACAAGATGAGATAACATTGTGAACTCAAAGTTTCTAAAATATCCTCATCAAAGAAAGAAAGAAACTCCTTCTTGTATTAATGCTTAAATAGAAATTGTACATAGTGAAGAAATGGAGGAAATTGAGAAGGCGGAGAATGGAAGAAAATGGCTATCTCCTTTGTTCTCTCAAAAGTAAAATGCACTCTCCAATTTACAAGATCAATTGGAAAAACTTTACGATGGTGTGAAGAAGCCATCAAATATCTTGCAAGAAATGCTTACAACTTTTTCTTTGTTAGCAATAAATAGTTTACAGTATTTTCAATCATTCGCGTCTATTCAGATTCTTGATTCATGAAGAAATGCCAATGGTGGGTGAAACCAGATTTTTTATAATGCAACCGTTACACTCATTTTGTAACTTTGAATTTGAGCCATTCATCTTGCCTTTGAAACTTTAAACTAGAGCCATCCACGTGGGAGAAATTTACTAGAGCGTGCGTGGAGGATGTCTTTTGCATTTTATGACTTTATAGAGATTTAGATTTTTTTACATTTTTGGTCTGCCCTTCCACTTTTGATATAAGCCTTGACACGTGGCCTTACTTGAGTGGAGATAGATTTGCGGGTCACTTTTATAATTTTACCTTTTTTTAATGCGGGCTCAAAAACACAAACTGCTCTGCTGGCCTGCCTCCCCACTTTGACCTTTGATGCAGGATTAGTATTTGAATTTTTCCTTGGCATGGGTGGGGCTATGGGTCACTTTTTAAATTTAAGCCCCTTTAATGAAAATAAGTCTCAAATTCTCAAATCTCCCCGATGGCCCGCTTTCCCGCTTTGAATTTCTATTCAGGATTAATAATTAAATTTTTCTCTTTTGTTTGATCGGGGCTGCAGTTCACTTTATGACTTTTTGCCTTTTTTACAAAGGGGCTCAAAACCTCAAAGTTCTCCTCCGACCCGCTTCCCTGCTTTGACTTTCCAGGTGGGCTCAAGCTTTGAATTTTTCCTCATAGCATGATTAGGGTTGCGGGTCACTTTATGATTTTTTTCCCTTTTTACAAAGAGGATCAAAAACATAAATTTCTCCGCTAACCTACTTTGAATTTCCAATGGAAAGATCAAGCTTTGATTTTTTCCATAGCATGATCGGGGCCGCGGGGCCAAATTGACATTTTTTGCTAAAATAACAAAAATGTTAAGTTTACAAAAAGGACCCGTTTTGCCACATCCAATAAGATATGTCCATGTGCACATGGATACTGGGACCAATATTTGATGGGGAAAAGAGGCCCATTGTTCATGACTGTGGAAAAATGCAGAGAAGAAGAAAACTCCACCATTTCGCGCCCGATTTTTAAATTTATTTTGCGAACCAAGGAATTGAAAAAAATACAAGATTTGATAATCCATGGCCATAGAAATATTGAAAATTTCATTCAAATGAGGACAACAATAAAATTTTCATGCGTCTAGATAGGAAAATGGAAAATTTATCAAAATGTGCAAACTGGAGAGTTTAAACAACTTCAAAGCATGGATTTCTCTATATTTTTAGACTTCCACCTTTACTTGAACACTTCTGGAGGGCGTGAGCTCAATTTTTTTTTTCTGATTTTGACTTAAAAATGAGGAGGGGATTTTGAGGGTGATAACAACTAGGTGTAGCTTAGGGGCATGACATGGAATGAGCATAGTGAAGACATGACATGGGAATCCATAATCTCAATCTCTAGACCCTGTAATTCATTGACTAGTGCCTTATATATTGGTCCTTGTAGATTCATGTACAAATTTGAGAAAGAAATATCAAAAGAAGGAAAAACACAAGCACACAGGGGGAAGGAAACACATGAAACACAATAGAAAGGGAAACAAAACCACACAACGGAAAGGGAAACAAACCTATGGTACAAGGCGATGGAACAACCCGCTTTCACTGATGATACAATTTCAAGTATTGCCAAATCCAAGGAAATTCCAATGGTGTTCCATCCAAATATGAGAGAAGAAAATAATTCTTGCATTAAGCTTAACAAATCTAGAATGGGCTGAGCCATAATGAATCAAACTTTCGATGGCTGCCTTTTGGTTCTCTTCTCTTGTCCCATAGTAGGATGAAGTCTCCAACTTTGAATTCTCTTGCCTTGTCCTTCTTATCAAAAATATTCTTTACTTTCAATAGGCGCTTCTTAATGCGATCTACCACTTGGAGTCTATTTTCTTCCATCTTCTCAAGAAAGAGGATCCTCTTGTCAATGGAATCCTTGTACTGACCATCTTCTATTACTTATAGCAGCTTGAGATCTGGCATCTCGATTGTGAGAGGAATTTATACTTCGAATCCATACAATAGTTGGAATGGTGACATACCTATTTCCTTCTTGGGAGTGATCCTATCCACCCATAATGCATCATATAAATTTTTGTGCCAATTCCTTTGATTCTCATTTACAAGCTTGTGGAAAATGGTCACAATGTTCTTGTTGCTTGATTTGGTCTATTTGTTTCCTTATGGATAATAGTCAGAAGAATGAGATAGGGAGATTCCGTAGCTATATAAAAACTTGGTCAGCTCTCTTGAAGAGAAATAGGTAACATTATCTACTACAATCTTCTGTGGCACTATGAAACGAACTATGATATTCTCCTTGATGAAGTTGCATACTATTCCAGGTTTTAGCTAAATCATTCCTGAGAAAAATGGCATTCCACCCATTTGGTTTCAAGTAGTCAAATATTGTGAGTACATTGAATCGTTTTACATGCTTGAGTGCAAGAGTATAGATGATGCAATCAATTCACTATCCCCAACTATTGAATTCGCATTCTATGCACTGTACCATAGGCAATAAGAGGTAATGCAGTGAGTTCACACACAGTTCCAAATAAACTATTCTCACAATTTGTATTTTGAAACCCATTCTCGAGTGTCATACAAAGACTGGTAGGCCAACAATACCTTACACATCAGAGGTTGCCTGTGTATCAATCAAACCCATAATGGGTGATAAAATTTCCACCACATACTTGGTCATTACTATGCAAAATTCAAACAACAAGGATAGATTTCACTATCATTTACCCTCCAAGTAAGGAAAACACCCAAATCTAGGCCTCTTATTGTCCAAAAGCGCATACTTCCATATTACTGAAATTTAGCATCAAACATATCAACATGAGTGTTCATCCTTTACTTGTAATCACCCAGATATAAGAGCAGAGTTCTTTTAATGAAGACACTTAACAAAGAGCAAAATGGTTTAAAGAGAAGACTCATCAACAGTGCTTGACAAAGAGAACTTCTGTGGGTTGTCTTCTAAAGAAGTTGAGTAAGCATAGTCCTCACCGCTCAGTAGTTGAACTTTGAGTGTTTCCATGGCGACAAACAAAAAAGTCTGCTCAAGCAATCTCCACGCTTACCACATTTGAGGGTCAAAAACAACCGTGGGTAAGTCAAAATAACTTGAGTCTTTACAATGACTAGATTAGTTACTAGGTTCAAAAGAACTCACAAAAAAAATGCAGAGCAAAAACTCAAAACCCGAATTGAATAACAATAACCCACAAAATTTCCATCTTTCTCTTTCCAAGGCGGGGTTGAGGATGTCAAAACCTGAAGATTTTTACAGCCTTGACCACTACATATGCATGCTTCTCCAATTGGATTTCTTTTTCCTCTATGCTTTTTCATAGGACAACTCACTGAAAGCAATCAGGTGCTTGGCACACCTTCATCACTTTTCTTAACGATACTTGCATATAATTTAATTTTTAGCTACATTGCATAGTTGGATATCATAATAACTTCCCATTTTCCCACCAAACTTGGAGATTTAAGACTTCAAGGAGCATCATTGGAAATGGATCCTTCATTAATCTCTTTGAATCATGCCTTCCCTTCTTATCCGTTCCATTTGACATGTATCCATAGGTCCCCTCCTGTAGGTTTCATCATGGATAGTTTAGGTTGCTATTGTCCATAGTTAGGTTTCCAAACTCAGGTCGCAAGTAATTAGGATTTGTAGATAAGTTCTACATTTCCGATTTAATTTAATGAACTCCTTTCATAGGATAGCTTGTTGGGTCATGGGTTAGATGCTTGAATGGATCATAATATTCTTAGGATCAATAGTGTTCTTTAGTAAGTTTGTACAAACTTACATTCATATCTAGCATAATGCAGGACATTTCGTTCCATGACTCGACATATACACTGGCTCTTTTGGATCAAGTGATATGCCATGTATTGCCTTACGCTTTCCAGTGTTATAATTTTCCAAGTGATAGTTCAAAATATCAAACCTCTTCCATTGGCAGATACTATGAGATCATCGCGTATTTATACCTGTAAATGCAAATTCTGAAAAATCTTATGAAGGCCAAATCCTTCAGTCTAGTTCCAAATGTATTTCCTGCATTAGAAAGTAAATCGAAAAAGGCGATTCTGCTATAGGAAGAAGTGCCACAACATACCTTGGATCAATGGAATTGATTCAAGGTGTGATCCTCCTCTGACAATATGAGTTCATCAAACACAAAAGCAAGCCTGCAGTTTCACACTTTACATGAACATCATGTTATAGATCGAGTGTCTTCTCCCAAGTAAACAAGTCTATAAGTAAGCAAGAGGTTCAGATTTTCAGTTTACACATTCTTGGTTAAGGATTAAAATATATATCTTAACATAATTATCCTCATTTCACCATAGTTACAACATGCACTGAAAAAGAGGTTATCCACCCACATAGAATGGTGGATGGAAAAGATCAAGATCGTTACAATTAATGCTTTAGTATCCTAATGTTAAGAACTACTCCTTAAAATGGTATTAAGTTCAATATTACTTGGGAATATAGGACCTTTGTTTATACCTGAAGGGCTTAACACCCTAGCTTCAAAGGAATTGAGTGATAACAAAGGGCCTGTTGGCTGTTATAGGATTTGAGTCAGAAAGGCATTCATAAGACATTTCAATTTAATTGTGTGTTTGAAGTTTTTTTCCGATACTCTGAGAAAATTTAGGATCGTAGTGGACTACCTTTCCCTTTCTCAGGTCCTGAAGGTTTCAATTTTTCCTAAGTTGGAAACTGGCCTCGGTGGGCCCACTCCTAGTCATCACGAGAAAAAGATAATCAAAATTGGTAAGTCATGTTAAGGGGTTTTGTTAAGTTTTCGTACCCCTTGTTTCAAGAAAAGTCTAAATAAAGTCTATTTTAGGGAAAAATCCACTTTGAAGGATCCTAAATGACTTTGAGCTCCAAAATACATCATCGAGTAGATCAATGACATAGATTTATGGGTAGCTTGGGAAATCTAGTTCAATGATTAATAGGCGGGTTGGTCGGTTGAAGAGCGAGTCATGACAGGACCATGTCGAACCAACATGGATGTATGAACATGGGGGTAAAAAATGACACAGATAAAAGGATTGAAAGTGTTAGGAGGTCTAATGTCGATGTTGTGGTATTTGAGTTCAACACCATCAAGATAGAGGTTGTTCACAAAGATAGCACACCAATAAACAAGCTCGGTGAAGGAAATGAAGTCATAGATATGCTTACAGAAATCACTAGGTCGAGTCTAGGATGGCTTGATGAGTGGAGGTAGTGAATGACACATCATTACAAAGGTTGAGTCTAAAATATTACTAAGGATAAGTTAAATACTCCATGAATGATTTGATCCAAGGTGCTTAGAAAGAGATCATGACATGACTTTAAAAGGATGTCTCGCAAGATAAGTGTTTCGCTCGGAATGTTTCGGCTTCTGGGAATAGAGTTGCTTCTATCCTTTCATTCCTTTTAGAAACAGATAAGGTTAGGGGCTAGGAGGAATACCTGTTGAACATCGAGATGGTGTCCGCGTACCGTAGAGAAAGATCAGGTTGACTGCGAAGAACTCTTTTTTGTCTTGGAAGGACTACCTGCAAATAAGAATACAAGACCACATGATTTTGATTAGACAATAAATGAGGGAACTGCCTTGGGCCCAAGAAAAATAACACTTCCTTTCGAAGGTGGTCAGTTCCCCTGCTAATTATGAATTAACACAAAATACTGTAAGATATCAATTAAATTGCTACGTTTGAACTGGGTAGGGGGGAAAGGCTGGTTTTTGGTTATGAGTCAGGATAACCGATACCGGTTGCTGATAACCAATATCGGTATGGTCTAGGATCTGAAGGTTGGTTGTTTTGTGGGGGTCGGTTGTGTTGTTTGGTAGTTGTGTTATTTGTAAGGCTAGTATATGAGCGGGATTAGGTAACGGGGTGATGAGAGGTACATGAATGATAGTTAGATGCAATGTGTTGCTGGGTAGTAGATCTAGGAATGGATTTATGACGGGCTTGTGATTCAAAATTCTAAGAAATGTTATTAAAGAGAATGTGCAAGATGCAACTTACTGGTTATTGACGAGGATGCAGGTCCAAGAACTGTGATGACAAAGGTAGAACTCAGGTAGGATGGCCTGACACCCAGAAGATGAGATATCTCCCTCCCGATGATCAGATGAGTATCATGAGGGCTCTGGTTGTTTAGTTGCAGTCTTGGGCTTGATCTCCTTCTTCTGCAAACTCTTCTTGTCTCTTCACTTGTCTCTTGCTTGGCTCAAGTAAAGATCTGGATTCTTTTTATCACTTCTGATGATCCTGATTGATCCAAAAATCCTTCGACCGACCTTTGTTTCTGGTTAGGGGAGCCCATTTACAGGGAACCGATGGCGGTTACGTAACCGACGGCAGTCGAGTAGGAACCGGTATCGGTTCAAGTCAAAGTGGGCTATTTTTAGTAAAATAGCCAACTTTCCCTCCTTTTCTCCCGAGGGATTAGTTGCGGGCTTGGTCAAGTGACTAGAAGGTCGGTTTTGGGTGCGAGAAAGGGGTCATTAGTCATGGGTGTGGATGTAGACCAAGTTATAGGTCTTAATTAGATTAGTTTAGGGTTAGGCCTAGGTCATGATGAGGTGGAAAAATGAGGTGGCAGGTAAGGTGATGTGGATTTATTAATTATAAGATAATTAATAAATAATTGTGTAAGGTTTAGGTGATGAGGTTAGGTTGCGAAATGAGATGCGGGTCACAAGGGGTCGTAAGACACAAATTTGGTGTCTACATTAGCCCCTTATTGTCGTGTAGTTTGTTTTGTAAAGCTGCACGGACAATAATATGAAGTGGTTTCCCCTGTTAAGGGTATAGGTAATCCCCCTCAAATCTATCATAGATTGAGATAACGTGAAATCAGGGATAGGGTTGATAAAGGGTAAATGGTGTGGAGATGATGGTGAGGTGGTGAGGTAGGTCCAAAGAAGCAGACGCACGTGGAAATGCATTAGTGCGACTAGGGTACATGATTTGACGAGCAAACCAGCAATGCATAGGCAAAGGTCGATAGTTTATCCAAACAAGGGTGATATAATCCTGGTATCCAAGGCATAGGAAGTAGCTCCAGGGTATATAACGGGTAAGGTACAGGAACGTTTGGGCATGTTCGGGCGAGTACCAAATGGTTGGTTTGGTTGAGATAAACGTCACGGTCTAAGTCTAGGCAAAGTTGGTCGACAGATCAAGTCAAGGACCCTAATCATGCTAAAACATGAACAGGTGAGCTCGAGTGAACAAAAAAATACATGATGGGTGGATAAAAGTGTATGTTGTTGATGTTGGGTGAGGTATTTTAGTGGTACGGCCTTGGGTCAGGCTGATTGATGAGTGAGGGCCGTGGGTCGGGCCAAGTTGTTGGGTTGTGGCAGGCCAAATGGTTGGGGTGAGGCCTTGGGTCGGGCCAAATGGTTAGGGTGAGGCCTTGGTTCAGGCCAAATTGTTGGGGTGAGGCCTTGGGTCGGGCCAAAATGGTGGGTTGCGGCCTTGGGTCGGGCCAAATGGTTGGGGGTGAGGCCGTGGGTTGGGCCAAATTGGTTGGGGTGAGGCCTTGGGTCGGGCCAAAATGGTGGGTTGCAGCCTTGGGTCGGGCCAAATGGTTGGGATGAGGCCGTGGGTCGGGCCAAATTGGTTGGTTGCGGCCTTGGGTCGGGCCAAAATGGTTAACAAAGGGGTTGCAGCAAAGGTTGATATAGGCGATGTTTGTGAGAAAGGGCGATTAGTAAATAGGGGCAGAAATTGGGGGAAAAGTTGGAATAAAAACCGATGTCAATTATCTATGACCGATATCGGTTAGGGGACTGATACCGGTTCCTTAGGGCATAATAAAACCGATATCGGTTATAGGTCAAAAACCTATAAAAAGAAAAAATACAGCCTGTCATTGTCACATTTGCAATTTGAAAAACCGATTTGAGTTCTCTAAGGTGGATTATTGGGATTGGAGAATTTGTTGGTTGAGGGTGGTGCTATTTTAGTGGAGGAAGTGAGTGAGTTAGTGGGCTCGGAGTGAGTAGGAAGGGCAGCAGTTGATTGGTGGAAGACCCAGCAGAGGAGAGGTGGAGGCTATGGCATAGCTAGGAGGAGCAGGAGGGGCTGGACTAGCTGGACCACCACCACCCATCCCACCATGACGACATGTCATCATACCAGTAGGTTTTAAAACCCCTCATTGTGTGGATTTTAGTATATTATGTTTTATTTGGGTTTTGGGTAGGAATGTTAGATTTTGATAAAATAATTAATAAATAGAAATGATTTGAAAAAAAAGGAGAGGGTAGATAGGGTTAAATAGGCCAAGACGGCTGGGGTGGGTAGGTTTTTAGGGTGTTTGGGGCAGGTATAGAGGGAGAAATAGGAAAAAATGGATTTGGGGGGGCCCGGGCACGGGGTTCGGCTCCAGAATTTTACAGCGACTGATGTCGGTCGCTAAGCGACCGGCATCGGTCATGAAATTTTTGGTGGACGGAGTTTTCTGAGCGACCGGTTTTGGTCGTATAGCGACCGGCGTCGGTGAAGAGGACCGGTGTCCGTCATAAGTGACCGGTACCGGTCCTTAGCTATTTTTTATTTTTGTTGGTTTGTAATTTTTTGGTTGTTGTTTGGGTGTTTTGGTATTATTTGGGTTGTTTATTTGGGGTGTTGTGATATTGTTTGGGTTGTGTTGGTATGGTTTTGGGTTGTGGTGAGGGTGTTTTGGTATTGTTTGGGTGTTTTGGTATTGTTTAGGTGTTTTGGTATTGTTTGGTGGTGTGGTTGATATGGTTTGGGTTGTGGTGAGAGGTGTTTTGGTATTGTTTGAGTGTTTTGGTATGGTTTAGGTTGTAGGTGGGGGTGTTTTGGTATTGTTTGAGTGTTTTGGTATTATTTGGGTGTGTTGATATGGTTTGGGTTGTGGTGGAGGTGTTTTGGTATTGTTTGAGTGTTTTGGTATTGTTTGGGTGTGTTGATATGGTTTGGGTTGTGGTGGAGGTGTTTTGGTATGTTTGAGTTTTTGGTATGGTTTAGTTGTTGTTTTGGGTGTGAAGAGGGAGGGGGATATCGTAGAGGTTTTTTAGGGTAAGATAGGTGGGTGTAGAGGGTATAAGTAGATGTTGTGATAAAGAGTAGGGCTAATGTAGTGAGTTGGTTTTGCAGGCACGTCAGCAGCTGACGATGCGGGACAGGATGCCCCCGCTGTTGAGACGGATGCGGCCACACGTGTCCGCAGCGCAGTGGGGTATCATGCGCAAGGTGGGACTCGGCGGAGTCCAGCGATACAGATTGATTGACAGGGATCACATTTGATGGTCACCCTCATCGAGAGATGGGATCCGGTGACCAATGTGTTCCATCTCCCGACTGGAGAGATGACCATCACATTGGAGGATGTGTATCGCATCCTTCGATTACCGATTGATGGAGAGGCAGTCTTTCAGGTTGACGACTGAGACAGCCATGGACAGGCATCCTACACGTATTCGGGGATGTAGCTGCGCTACTGACATATCACAGCGGTGAGTATCACGTATGGGGATATGTACCGAGCCCACCACCATGAGACACGGCTTGCCGTGCTGATGATGATCGGGATCACCTGCTTCGCCCTCCCAGACTCAGAGGGAGGCCGCTTTCCATGGGTGCTTATGGGGGTGCTACATGAGATGGTGGAGGAGCACACATGTTATGCTTGGGCACCAGTATACCTGGTGCAGTTATACCGAGAGCTGTGGGGCTATCGCCGGATGAGGCGATTCGGGATTTGCTCGACGTTTTTACTACACTGTTGGGCATATGAGCATATCATATGCATTAGACCAGTAGGGCTGCCCCAGCAGCCAGGGCCACAGGTCATCTATAGATACGGCTTTCAGAGGTGGTTGGGGGTCGTGGGCCAGCCACGAGCAGTGCTTGCAGGGTGGGACGTCACTTATTACAGACATATGTTAGAGGGCCTGACAGCGGTAGATATTGTATGGAGACCGTATAGAGGTCATCACCCCCATGGAGGAGCCCGATCACAGTTGCAGTGGATCCAGTATACATTCTGGATAGCGGGACGGAGGCCGGGAGAGTACGAGTGGATACCCCTGGAGAGGGTACGATGATAGCTTGGGCTACGACAGGATGAGCCACCTCCCTTCCCTCAGTACCGGAGGGATGATGTAGAGGCTCCACTACCTGCACCACATCCTATGGACCCAGATTGGGCAGCAGAGAGGCAGGCAGATGATACAGTGGACGACGCTCGGCTGTACGGGATCATTTTTAGTATGGTGGGCAGGAGAGAGAGCTGCGAGGATAACACAGCCCACACAGCCAGACTTGGCGGCTGTTAGAGTAGAGAGGGACCAGCTCAGGGGCCAGGTACAGTTATTACAGGGGCAGCTTGCTGCCGCACAGGCATAGATAGGTGTCTTACAGGGGCAGTTGGCCCAGGCACAGGTACAGGCAGCAGCATAGGTACCACAGGGTACCACCAGCATAGGCACCACCAGCGGCACCAGCATAGGCACAGGTACCTAGCACCACCACCAGCGCAGCCACAGGCACCACCAGTAGCACCAGCACAGGGGGCACTAGTATTAGGTGTCAGGGGACCAGCCCCAGCACCTATGGTGGCTTGATATCATTATATGGAGGCTAGAGCAGAGGCTCGGTACTATCAAGATATTCTTGATGGTACCGGGGCTGATTATCATCCATATGCGGCACATAGAGCAGAGACCTCTCGGAGCCAGAGATCTCAGGGAGGTGTAGCCACAGCCAGTGGGTCTGTGACAGGCAGGAGGCGAGAGGCAGCACAAGGACCAGTAGGCAGACAGGTAGAGGGCGGTGGAGAGAGCTGAGGGGGTCCTTGCATATTTTTGTATTGGTTCATTGGATATGGGCACTGGTCTGCGAACCGGCTATGTTTATAGAGGCCTGTGTGCCTAGATATTATGTATTCATTTATTCATTCATTCATTTATTGTATATACCACGGCCTACGAGTTGAGTACGAGTTGTACAGTTGATACCGGCCTGCAAGCCGAGTATGTTTTTGATATGAGAGACCGGCCTGCGAGCCGAGTCGAGATTATTGACAGTTATTGCGGCCTGCGTGCCGGCTTTGTTGTATTATGAGATCACAGAGGCCCCGATGCAGGGCACATTGTATATTTGAAACTTTGTATATATATAGATATGATGATTTGACCCACATGTTGTGCGTAAAAATGTGTTAAGTGTTTTGAAACTGGTTTGTGATATTTAATGTATGATGAGTTTGATTTACATGGTGCTATATATTAATGATGTTGATGTCTTTTGTTGATGGGATGTATGTATGTATATATAAATGATGAGTTTAATTGACATGTTGTATTATGAAATGTTGTATGTTTTGTTGCTAGGTTGTGAAAGTGAATGTATGTAGCTGTTGAGTTGGATCCAAATGGTATATAGATTGATGGTTTTTTGATATCCTTTGTTGATGGCTTGGTTATTTTTGTAATATAGATAGATGATGTTGATGAAATTGTAATGAGATGTGGATTTGATGAAAAATTATAGATAATGGTGTTGTGATGCAGGAAAAAGGGACGGCGCCTCAAAATTTAGGTAGAAAATAAAGAAAAGAACTATAGTTTTAAAAAGATAGGGATATGACCGATATCGGTTAGATAACCGATGTCGGTAGATGATAGACCGATATCGGTTACATAACCGATACCGGTTATTCAAGTATGGGCTTTTCTAAAAATAGAAAAGCTTGGGTGGCAACTTAAGTTCTTATTTTGAGAGCCATGCAAGAAGTTAAATACGCGAATGCGACGCTTTTTGACGACTGAGACAGGTAAGTGCATGAGAGAATTGAGTGATAAGGAGAAAAGAGACAGGGAAAGTGAATGTGAGTGGAGATTCAGAAGGCAGAAAGGAAAATTTGAAAAGGGTGGTGAACATGGCAGAACGAGGAGAAGCATCCAGCAGGCAGGGACGAGAGGGAAGACAAGTGCCACCTCAAGCTGCTGCAGCCCAAGAGGTAAACATCTTGGTAGTAATTTGATTCTTGCATGTTTTGTGAATAGGATGTGGGAGATTAAGTAGAGAAAGAAAAGGTGATAGGCAATGATTCGGGATAGGGTGAATGTGATGGGGTAGGCAGGCAGGGGTTTCGGGCATGCTTGTATGTACAGAGAAGGAGAAACGATCAAATTATTGTTATAGGTGGTGTTTTGTTTTAGGCAGGTTGTGTAGAGTTGATTTCGACCGATATCGGCTTAAGATAACTGGTATCGGTTATTGAACCGGTACCGGTTATCTAAAACCGATGGCGGTTGCTGTAGGAATTTCCAGAATGTCAGAAAAAACCCTTGGGGATTTGATTTATTGAATGGCTGTGTGTCGATTTGATGTGTGCAGGCGGAGACAGGGTTAAGAATGAACGATACTGTGCCAGCGCTGTTGTCACGAATCCGAGCGGATGCAACACCAGCTGAATGGACATTGATAAATCGTTTGGGGTTAAGTGGAATCTGCTATTATTCACGAATCACACGTAACCATGCTATGTTACAGGCGTTGATTGAGAGATGGAATCCAGAAAGAAATACCTTTTATCTGCCAACAGGGGAGATGACAGTGACATTGGAAGATGTGTTCCGTATTTTGAGACTCCCAATTACAGGAAGACCAGTATATCAGGCATTACCTAGCGCAGCACGGGGAGTGATAACAGCAGTATTTGGTCCATACGCACGAGATTTGACACAGCGAGGTTTGACATTCACGTATGGTATAATGTATGCAGCGCACCCTGAGGAAACAAGGTTAGCAGTGATATTAATGATAGCGGTTGGATATTATGCATTACCAAGGGCAGATGGGGGAAGATTTCCAAAAGCATTGATGTGTGTTATTTGGGAAATGATAGAAAGGAACGTG
Source organism: Taxus chinensis (assembly GCA_019776745.2). Lineage (NCBI taxonomy): Eukaryota > Viridiplantae > Streptophyta > Pinopsida > Cupressales > Taxaceae > Taxus > Taxus chinensis. The sequence continues at coordinate 325,270,069 of CM034156.1, read as the reverse complement.
ACTTTTGCATGGGCACCTGCATATTTGGCGGAGCTATACAGGGGTTTATGGGGGTGTAGACAAAATCACAGGACGACACTGGATTGTTCATTTTTATTACATTGTTGGGCCTATGAGCACATTGTTTGTGTGCGACCAATAGGCCGACCCATCCAGTCAGGAGAGACCGGAGTGCAGAGGTTGGGATTCAGACGATGGGTCCAGACAGAACAAGAGGCAAGATCCCAGGCCGTGACGGGTGACATTGAGTATTATAGGCAGGTATGGGAGATGGTAACGATGGCGGATATCTGTTGGAGGCCATACGGGAACTATATGGTAACAGAGAATATAGCAGAGGAGTTGAGGGGTGTAGAGTGATTGAGGTGGATCGCGGGGCACAGGCCAGGTGAGTATGAGAGGATTCCTCTAGATCGTGTGTGGTGATAATTTGGATTTGTGCAGGATATACCCCTAGCTTATAGACCATATATGAGGATCGACATCGAGGCAGCATTCTCACCTCCCTGGCCAACACCTCCAGAAGGACCAGAGGAGATAGCAGCTGATCGCAGGGTAATGGATGCAGGAACGACAGAGGCCTATAGATTATGGTGGGTAGCAGAGCTACGAGGGGTACGTGATCGTCCTGACATAGCTGTGATTACAACGGAGAGAGATCGTCTGCAGAGTTTAGTTCATCAGCTCCAAACGCAGGTGAATGAGACAAGAGGATTGTTAGCGGTTGCGGAGTCACGGGAAGAGGGACTAGAGGCGAGATACCTCCATGCGAGGGAGCGTATTCATATGTTACAGGAGAGATTGGCAGATCAGTGGGTGGTACCAATAGCCATGGTACCTTTGAGGACAGAGAGGCCCGGCGAGAGGCGTCGACGATCACGATCATCACCTGGTTCGGGATGAGGCGTGAGGGTCTAAGTAAATGTTATCGAGGTATAAGATTAAATAAGGATGCCGACCTGCGTGTCGATGATAGAGAAGATGTATTTGTTTAACATCTAAATAAAACTGAATATGTATGTTGATTTGAGTTACGATAATAATAAGAATGTTTGTGTTTTGACTTTCGGTGTTTTGAAAAAGGATAAAGAGGAATGTGATTAAAATAGAAATACACAAAAAATATTTATATTTATCACACATGATAGGTTATGGTAGGAGATGGTCGAGCTAACCTTGGGAGACCCCATGTCTCCGAAGTGCTGCCTACATAGCCCATTGCACAAAGCAAGGAGGGGCCTCAGACCGATGTAGTTCTCCCTTAAGACCAGGGAGAGGTGAATTCAGGCAATTTAGGTATGGTTAGGCAATTTGTTGGTTGGTAAAAATATTGATATTGATATTGGTAGGGTAATGTTGTTGGTGTTGGTAATGAATTGGTGATTTTGGAATAGGTAGAAGTGAAGCGAAAGTTAGCCTACCCAAGTGGTAGGGAACCATATCCTGATTAAGATCAACACATAATCCTAGATTCGAGTCAAAGAGGAAAAAGTTACTCCGTAGTTGAAAAGAGCTAAACAAACCACATATTAATGCAGGATGAGCTTGAACCCCTAGGTACCGTGCATAGACGAGAAGTCAATAGGTGAAAAGAGTTGTATGATCACAATATATCGGATATACGTCACGTCCCTTGAGTTTAAACAAATGGTGAGGTGAGGTGGATGGTATAGCTGAGGTACAGAGAACTTGTTACAAAGTGAGTGTTCTGACGAAAGAGAACCTACCCTAAATAGACAAGTCCATGACTCAAAAGTTCTTTTGAATGTGGTTTTTATTTTACTGAATATAGACTGATCAATGCGGGAAGTCTACAAGGGATATTGATCGTACTATTCTTGAGGTCTTCACGAAGCTGATCAATGCGAGAAGCTTCTGATAAAGGCTGACTGTGTATAGCTGTCCTTCAAGGGAGCAGTCTATTTATAGTAGCAGATGTGATTTTAGTGCATAGCTATCCTTCAGGGGAGCAGTCTATATATAATAGCAGCAATAGTTTGGCATATAGCTGTCCTTCGAGGGAGCAGTCTATATATAATTTAGAGAGCCAGATGTCCTTTTGGCATAAAGCATCTAGTTTGGTAGAAAGTTTGACTCAAGAAAATCCCATAAGCATATAATTAAGAATGTGTCATTTTAATACTTTGAATTCATGGACTAGACTAAAGAGGGAAAGCATCGTTAAAGGGAGGTGGGAATCAAACTATGCGAGCTTGATTTGATTGTAAGATGTAGGAAACAAAGTGTATGTAACGGTAAATGAGCTCAAGGGATGAGCGGTAGGTAGATAAGAAGTGATATAACACTAAATTCAACAGTAGAATGGTCGAAGATGCAAGGCATTAAGGGGTTCAGGCTCAGGTTTACCATTAAGCGAAGCTAAACGATAAGTGCCTGATCCATAAGTGTGAGTGATTATGTAAGGCCCAATCCAATTGGGAGCAAATTTTTCACGTTTGCTCTTTTCTAGTTTGGTTACATGTTGATTCTCTTTGAGGACAAGATCACCAACCTTAAAGGTACGCTCATGAAGTCACTTATCATAAGCACGCTTGATGTGCTTTTGATAGATTTGAAGGTGATCAAGAGCTGTAAGACGACGCTCGTCAAGAAGCTCCAATTGGGCTAACCGCTCTTGGCGGAAATCATCATTGGTAAGAATATCCTGAAGAGATATTCTGAGGGAGGGTATTTGTATTTCGAGAGGTAAGACAGCCTCGGTACCATATACCAAAGAAAAAGGTGTGGCATTAGTGGAGGTACGAATGCTAGTACGATAAGCCCAAAGGGCAAAGGGGATGTGATCATGCCAATTTCTTCCGGACTCATTGACAACTTTCATGAGAATTTTGGTTAGGGTTTTATTAGAGGATTCGGCTTGTCCATTCGCTTGTGGATAGTAGGGTGATGAGAAACTAAGTTTGATACCAAAGTTGTCACAAATGTCTTGCAACAACTTATTTTTGAAAGATTTTCCATTATCTGTTATCAGGCGATGAGGAACACCAAAACGACAGATAATGTGGTGGTTAATGAACTCTACAATTTTTTCTTTTTTGGTTGAAATGAGCGGAATAGCCTCCACCCATTTTTTGTAATATTCGGTTGCTGTGATTATCCATCGATGACGTTGCGAAGAGGATGGATGAATCTCACCAATAAGGTCTAAACCCCATTGTGAGAAAGGCCAAAGATCTCGGGCGACCTGTAGCGGGTGGCTAGGAGTATGTTGAAGGTTGGCATGTTGTTGACACATAACACAATGCTTAACATATTTGTAGCAATCGTTATTGAGAGTAGGCCAATAATAACCTAGGTGAAGGATTCACTTGGCCACGGCAAGGCCGCTAAAATGTCCACCACAAATACCGTCATGGACCTGTTGGATGGTATAGGTGACCTCCACGCCGGTGAGACATTGAAGGAGGATGCCATCAAAGCCACGTTTATAAAGGAGTCCCCCCATAACAACATAATGAGAAATGTGTTTAAGAAAAGTGCATTTTCCGGTACTAGTAAGGGCAGGTGGGAGAACAGAGGTTGTAAGGTAGTCATGAAATTGGTGATACCAGGTATCCTGCGAATTAGCAGACACATTATTTATCGTACAAACAACCGGGGCTGAGTAAGATTGGGCAAAGAGTTGTTGGACCAAGATGAAAATGTCAGAGTCAGTTGATGAAGCTGGAATTTGTGAGGCTAAGCAAGCCATAGTATCTGCAAATTTGTTAGTGGAGCGAGGAATGGTTTGGATAGAATAGTGAGTAAATAAGGCTAGAAGTGAATCCACGTAGTGTTTGTACTTTTGAAGTTCCTCATTTTTACATTGGTAGATGCCCATAACTTGATTGACTACAAATTGAGAGTCGCCAAAAATATTGATAGATTTGACACCTAAGTGTAACGTAACCTGGAGACCCAGAACAAGGGCCTCGTATTCCACAGTATTATTAGTGCAGGGGAAATCGAGTCGGAATGAGAGAGACATAGGCTCATCATCGAGAGGAATGAGAACAATGCCGGCTCCTCTGTCACGTTGGCATTTGGATCCATCGAAGAAGAGGGTCATTGGATACGAATCCTCCCTGAGTGAAAGAGTGACGATGAGTTCGTCGGGAAATTAAAATTGGTAAATTGTGCCCCGGGTAAAGGGGCTTCCGCGAGTTGATCTGTGATGGTTTGTCCTTTGATTGATTTCTGGTGGAAAAACTCAAGGTTGAGGTCGGCGAGGAGCATGAGCCATTGGGCGATGCGTTGGTTTAGATGGGGTTTGGCATACATATAATGGATGGGGTCCGTATTGGTGATGATGAAATTTTTGTGATTCAGGAGGTAGTGTCGGAGTTTGGTGGCCATGAATGATAGGGCTAGGCACAACTTTTCTACATGTGTATACCTAGTCTCATAGTCCACCAAAGTATGAATTATATAATAAACGACTTGTTCGCGATTCTCGGAGTCACGATGTGCAAGCATGGCCCCTATAGCGTGGTCGGTGGCGGAAAGGTAAAGGTAGAAAGGGCGGTCATCCTGAGGTGGGATAAGCATGGGTGGCTACAAGAGATAAGCTTTGAGAGCCTCAAAGGCTTGGTGGCACTCTTCGCTCCATTGAAAGTCAATGTCTTTTTTAAGGAGGTGATGAAAAGGTTGACATCGATCCGAGAGTTGGGAGATGAAACGCTGGATAGATTGGAGCTTACCTTGTAAACTACGCAATTGTTTGAGGTTAGTAGGTGGGGGCATTTCTAGGATAGCTTTGAATTTAGATGGGTCGACCTCAATGCCACGCAAAGAGATGATAAAACCAAGAAGTTTTCCCGAAAGGACACCAAAGACACATTTCTTTGGTTGAAGACGGACAAAATATTGTAACAGGCGATAAAAAATAATGGTTAAAACATCGAGATGTTCACTACGATGTTTAGATTTTCCAAGAAGATCATCGATGTAATCTTCAAGGATAGTGTGCATAATGTCATGAAAAATGTAGGTCATAGCCCGCTGATAGGTTGCACCAGCATTCTTAAGGCCAAATGGCATTACACGATAACAGAAGGTTCCCCAAGGAGTTATGAAGGCAGTTTTATGTTGATCGGCAGGGGAAACCAAAATTTGGTTGTATCCTGAAAAGCCATCCATGAGAGAGAGCATCTCATGGCCCGTAGTGATATCAACAAGTTGGTCAATACTAGGTAGGGGGAAGTCATCCTTAGGGCAAGCGAGATTAAGATCCTAGAAATCCGTGCATATCCGAAGTTCCCCCGTCACTTTAGTGACAGGTACGATGTTAAAAATCCATTGAGGATAGTTGATAGGCAGGATGAAGGAAACAGAAAGGAATCGTTGAAGCTCCTCTTTGACCAAGAGGGAAATGCGTGGATGAATTTTTCTCAATTTTTGTTTAATTGGTTTGGAATCGGGTTTCAGGGTAATGTTATGGACAGAAATGTCAGGATCAATTCCTGGCATGTCAGCATAGGACCAAGCGAAGGCTTGGTTGCGAGTACAGAGAAAGGTAGTAAAGGTGACCTATTCTGATGCGCTAAGGGATTGTCTGATCTTCACAATGTGAGGATCATCCTCCATGTGGATTTTTATTTCTATAATAGACTCATTCAACATGGTTTGAGTTTCAGATGGTAAGGCGCGTTGAATATAAGAGTCGTTCGTACCAAGGTAAGTGAGGATGGAGTCATCATCCTGGCACTCAACAACGTTAATTGAAGGTGAGTCCTCTTCAATCATGTCTGGATACAGAAGGGGGATAGAAGAGGGGTCCTCATTATCGCGTTGATAAGTGAGAGGACTTAGGAAGATAGCATTTATGAAAAAAAAAAGTTAGGAGGGATAGATTCGGGATCTATCGACTCTGTGGGTGATGAAGGCTAAATGGGTGATGATGGTTTGGTAGGGGTGACGTCATCATCTTGTAGAAGACAACTAACATGAGGTTCCTTTGGTGTAAATGTTCCCAAAAATCCGAGACCACTACAATCATTGTGCTTTCGAGTAGTTACAGGAATGATTGTATGTCGGCCTTGTTTATAAAGACCAAAACCAAAGCCTTTCCAAGCACAGCGAGTCAAGAAGGTAAGGGCGAAATGACGATTTTTCAGGTATTGAAAATCGGATTGGAAAGGAACCACACTAAGAGGAGGCTCAAGGGCAACGGAAGATGTGTCGATACCCCCATATGTTAGGTTAGTGCGGTAGTGAGGTGGTCCATAGGGGATTACTTCCCCCACACGACGGTCATAGGTAGGATGTGCATGTACCTGTCCGTACTCCTGTGGGGTATGGAAAGAACTAACGTTATATAGGCGATACTCCCCCAGCGTAAGGTGTTGAAAAACATTTACTAAGGGGTCTACGGTTGGGATGTTAGCTGCGGGAAGGGAAGTGGTTTTTGCGATGGTGATTTCATGGGTTGAAGGTGTAGGTGTTGTTGAAGTGAATGGTAGAGGTGTGGTTGAAGTGGATGGTTGGGTTGGATGAATGGGTGTCTTGATTGGTACAAGCACATCATTATGGTGATATAATATATTGCAGGTTTTGAAGGGGGGAGGATCAGCTTTTACGGTGTAAGACTTCCCCTCGTACTCAAATTTTATGCATCTATGTAAGGTTGAGGGAACACATCCCATAGCCCGGATCCAAGGGCGACCTAGCAATATATTGTATTGGAACTCTCCCTCAAGGACATAGAAGAGTTCGGGTAAAGTACGTGGTCCTACACGAATGTTAAGGATCACGGTGCCTAAGGTAGAGGTAATAGCATCATTGAATGACCGCAACATGATGGGGTTGGCACACATGTAGCTAGAAGGGATATTCATTTGTTGGAAGGCATTTGAAGAGATGATGTTTACGCTAGCGGCCCCGTCGATCATAACACGACGTACCCGAATGTCCTGGACGTAAGCTGAGATGAAAAGAGCAGGGTCAGGATCTTCTGTACCAAAGTCAACAATTTCGTCTTCGGAGAAATTGACAGCCGCAGCTTGTTGTACAGAGACAGAAGTGGTTGGGGTGGTAGGTTGTTTGGTGAGGGAAGCAACATGATTGGGTGTTAGTATGGAGGTAACAGGTAGGGTTTCATTAGGTAAGACCTCGATCCCTTGAAGGATTTCAGCGAGAGCTTGTCGATGAGATTCAGAAGTCTGAATGAGATCATACAGTGTCATTTTTACAGGTGATTGGTGAAGCTGTTTGATCATGGCTCGGTGGGCAACTCCATTAGAGATGGGGTAAGTGGGTCCACGAATAACCACTTTAGGTGGTGGTGTGATCGGGATGGTGGATGGAGAAAGAGAGGATGCAGGTGTGCTTTCTTTCGCTTTCTCGTTGTTTTTTTGTGCTTGAGTAGCAACACTAATCATATTAATCTCGTGGACCTGAGATGAAGATGGTCAAGATAAATCATGGTCTTCGAGAGGTGGGGTTGTAATAATGATAGATATTGGTGAGGCGGGGACAGGTGGTATAGGAGAGGGAATTGAAGCTAAAGGTATCTCCCTTTGTAAGTTGTCTTTCTTAACCTTTCTATCTGAGAGGGGTGACTGACAAAGGATGGCTTTTAAAGCTTTACATCCCTCCACATCATGTCCTGGTGTGCGGTGATAAGCATAGATTTTAGACTCATCATAACCTATAGGTCGAGGTTTAGACGGGTCATAAGGTCTAAGTGGGGGTAGAGAAATGGTCACATTCTCCACCAACATAGCAAGGATTTTGGCGTAAGATCCTTTGAGTGGGTCCAAATCGGAGGAGGATGAGGGTATTGATTGAGTAGGTTTTGGTAATGTTTGGGCATGGTTGGTTTGTATAAGTGGTGGTTTAGCCAAGGGGTGTTGACATGTGGTTTTAACTAAGTGTAGTTTCTTTGGCGCAGGAGCTACGTTTAGCCGGTTAGATGATGAGGCTCTAGATAACGTGGTATCTGGAGACAATGGCGACAAAAGAGGAGTGACGGAAAGCAAGTCCTTTGATGATGAAATTTGTTTAGGGTTGATGGGTGGACAGGATACGTGAGGTGAAAATGTTGATATACCCTTAGATCTCTGTATGGGTGTAGAAGGCGTAGGTCGTTTTAAAGAAAATGCAGGAGGTATGATATATTGATGCAAGGTGGAGGGATGAGGTCCCAATATGGAAGGTAGGTGTGATGATGATGGTTTTAATTGTGATAGAGGCACGGATTGAGGTTGTCTCCTAAGTGGAGGGGCGGCTTTACTTTTTGATAAATCTAGTCACTTAGGCGGGTGTGTTAGACTGGGTATTGGTGAGGTCCCAAGTGTAGGGGAAGATTTGGTTAGGCTGACAGAGGTGGATGAGATACTGGGTAGAGATGTGGGGGGTGAAGGTGAGGACATAGGAATTTTGAGTTTCTGTAAATATTTTGGGTATATGATAGAGGTGTCTAGATCGGTCATCTGCATTTGAGTAGAATAGGGGGTACTCAAATGTTCCCATAGGACTCGTCTATCTTCTGGAGAATGACAATATTCAGGTGTGAATTGGAATTTTTGTTTGGAAGAAAGGTGGGTTGTGATTCTGGTCCACTATGGGTGTGATACAGGGGGTAGATGAGGCACTGTATCAATAGGTGTTAGGAGGTCAACCGGTCGCTGAAAAGATTTAGGCGATGAAGAACTAATAGGTAGGAGGGCATGTTTGAGAGGATCCGTCATGGTTAAAGAAGTTGGTGATGTTGGTGCAAGAGGTTTCTCATCTAAGGATGACAAAAGGAGTGGCAAGCCTTCCTCTTGTGCAACAAGAGCGGTAAAAGGGGACGTTTGGGAAATAGATAGGTTAGATAACATCCGCTCGCAATCTTGTAGGGATGTGGTGTAAGAAGACTCATCTATTAGAAGAGAACTCTGGGCAGTTAACTCCTTTATGGGTAAAGGAATGATTTCGCTTTGGCTTGATGGTGGTGAAGGAGGTTTGGGCCCCTGGGTCAGTGAAGAGGCTTGATTCAAAATTTTCTTGATAGAGGCTTTTGGCTGGGAGTCGAAGACTGCATGGATCTCATGAACACTCTCCTCAGCTAAGATATCCTGGTTTATGTTAATGTTGGAAGAGTGATTCGGGAATGGTTTGTTGAAGATTTTCAAATTTCGGTTAGCAGGGGCGTTAGGATTATCGAGGACTATATCCCCCACATCAACCATTTCCTGCACTATGTTTTTCAACATCTTGCAGTTCTCATGACTATATCCCTTTACGCGGTGGAAGTTACAGAAGTAATTTTCTTTGTACCAGGAAGGTATAGCACGGGTGGAGTCAAACCCGGAGTGAGGTTTAACAGGAGGCAAGGTGATAGCTCCGGCTTTGAGCAATTTTTCCAAGATGATGCCATAAGTTTCTCCCAAGGGAGTGTAATTGATGGGCTCTGCTTTATATTTATAGGTGGTTTTTGGTGGGGTATTAGACGGTGCTTGAGATTTGACTATCACCACGTGGACAACTCCTTTTGATTTAGAAGAAGTGGATGTGTGAGGAGTGGTGGTGTTTGGTTTATTGGTAGAATCTGGAGTTCGGAAATTGGGGTTTTTGTTGCGCAACCGCAATTTCTCTTCTTTTTAGGCTCAAATTTCTAGTTTCCAAGCCATGGTAAAGGCCTCATCAAATGTGTGGAAATTTTGAATTTGAAGGGTAGGAGAGATTTGCTTAGCGCATGCCCGCGTGAAAAGTTTGATAAGTTCAGCTTGAGGCAAGGCATATGTAAGTTGGTTGATAAGGCCCCGCCATCGTCCAACAAAATCTGCGATAGATTCATCTTCAAATTGTCGGATGGCATAGAGGTCGGTGATAGATACTTTCTTGGCAATGTTAATGGAGAAATGATCCAAGAAAGATTGGGCTAGTTGGTTAAAAGAGAAGATTGAGTGCTGGGTTAAAGCACTGTACCACTCTAAGGTGGGTCCTGATAAAGACATGGGAAAGGTGCGGAGTAACAAGGCATCATCATGAGCAATCAAATAACAAGCATGTCTAAATGATCGCAAGTGTTGTTGAGGATCCTCTTTACTATTGAAACGAGTAAATTTTGGCAATTCCCATTGAGGAGGATATGAATGAAGGGGGACAGAAGGGTGAATAGGCTCCCGAAAAAATTGCTCGTATGTCAAGGTGCTATGACTTCCTGAAACAGAAGCCTCTATATTTTGCATTTTTTCCATCATTTGTTTGATGAAATCCGTGGTTGGATGAGATGATGGTGCGGTTGTGGTAAACGGAGGCAAATTGGGCCAAGGGCCTCTGTTAGACAACGGTGAGGTTAAGTGCTGATAAGGTATGGAGGATGAATATGTTGAGGTGACCGGATAGGGATGTCCCATATAAGATGTTGAGGTCATAGATACGTGTATGGGAATGAAAAGGTAGGTGGAGCTTGAGAAGGAAAGCTCGTGTGGATAGGTGGCAGAGAGCAAGTCATGAACGGAGCAGTCTGCAAGAGAGATGAGGTAGGAGCAGTTGGCGGTAATGATATGTGGGGTCCTAGATTAACCAAAGGAAAGCCAATCTGTGTCGTATGAACCTCTGAAGCCGTCGGATTGGGAGACGGGGCTAAAGATGCAGGAAGCAAGGCAGTGTTATCAGGCGGAGTGGGAGCTAAATGAGCAGCTATACTAATAGGCATGCCAACAAGGAGTTGACCATCAGGCATACGGTCAGGGGCATGAGACAAATAGTATTGTACAGTGCTAGGATTAGCATCCAGAAATTTGGCAAATTCCTTATCTCCTACATGAATTTTGGGGATCTCACTGGTGTCCGTAGGGTTCCCTATAGAATGTGAAGGGGGTGATTTAGGAAAAGGCACAGAGCAGGCATGTGAAACCATGGTGGCGGCTTGCTTCCGAGTGATAACAACCATGGACAGGAGTACCCAGTAGGGTTTCAATCTATCAGGAACAGAAACAAACTCAGAATGGTGAAATTGGTAGGTTACTGGTTTGTTAGAAACTGTAAAAGACAATAACCGATATCAGTCTGATAACCGATGTCGGTTAGACTATAGCCGACATCCGTCAGTTAACTGATATCGGTGTAATAAGACTAGTATAAGAAAATATAAGAAGCTACTGACTTGATTGTCAACAAAGCTTAGTACATTTATCAATTGTTTTGAGGTGATGACAAAAGACAATGTATAACAGAGAAAACAGAACTGAAAACAAACAAGATGCACATGCAAATCCAGAGACTAACCCTAGGGTTAATTTAAATTATCATGGGCTTATGCCTTTAGACGTAAAATGATGTCAGAATCCTAAAAGAAGACTTAGAGGAAATGTCAAGTTTGTTTTGGCTTATAAGGTTACCTCAATCGGGCGGAGGAATACCACGGAAAAGGGGGGATGTTTTGAGCTGTTGTGTTAATTATGAAGTGATTCGGTATCTGTTGTGTAGTGAAAGTAAGATTAATTTCCTGTCAATACCGTGGAAATCACCTCCACGTGTATGACCTGTTACTTAGTCTATGTTCACTAGAATTGAAAACAACAAGCAAGAATGTAATGCACGTGTTTTAAACCCAAATCGAAAATGATATTCGATGAAGCAAATAAGATGACTTTCACTAATGCAAAACTAGGAAAGCAAGACAAATTCCTTTACTAAATATAACAAAAACAGCAACAGCAAGTATGCTCCCTAAATGAAAGCAAACAAGAGAAACAGAAACCCGAAATGGGTCCCACCGGGCGTGCCAAAATGTTTCGCACGGAATGTTTCAGCTTTTGGGAATAGAGTTGCTTCTATCCTTTCATTCCTTTTAGAAACAGATAAGGGTTAGGGCTAGGAGGAATACTTGTTGAATGTCGAGATGGTGTGCGCGTACCGTAGAGAGAGATCAGGTTAATTGTGAAGAACTCCCTTTTGTCTTGGAAGGACTACCTGCAAATAAGAACACAAGACCAAAAGATTTTGATTAGACAATAAATGAGGGAACTGCCTTGGGCCCAAGAAATATAAAACTTCCTTTCGAAGGTGGTCAGTTCCCCTTCTAATATAAATTAACACGAAAGATTGTAAAATAACAATTTAATTGCTTTGTTGAAACAGGTAGGAGGAAAGGCTGGTTTCTGGTTTTGAGTCACAATAACTGATACCGGTTACTGCTAACTGATATCTGTGGGGGCTATGTTTTAGGGAATTTTGGTGAGGGTCGGTTGTAGGGTGGTTGTGTTGTTTGTAAGGCTAGTATATGAGTGGGATTAGGTAACGGGGTGATGAGAGGTAAATGAATGATAGTTAGATATAATGTGTTGCTGGGTGGTAGATCTAGGAATGGATTTATGACGGCTGTGATTCAAAAGTCTAAGAAATATTATTAAAGAGAACACACAAGATGCAGTTTACTGGTTATTGACGAGGATGCAGGTCCAAGAAGTGTAATGACAAAGGTAGAACTCAGGTAGGATGGCTTGACAATTAGAAGATGAGATATCTCCCTCCTGATGATCAGCTGAGTATCACAGGGCTCTGATTATTCAGTTGCAGTCTTGGGCTTGGTCTCCTTTGCTGTAAACCCTTCTTGTCTCTTCACTTATCTCTTCACTTGTCTCTTGCTTGGATCAGCAAATCCGGATTCTTTTTATCGCTTTTGATGATCCTGATTGATCCAAAAATCCTTCGATCGACCTTTGTTTCTGGTTAGGGGAGGCCATTTATAGGGAACCGATGGCGGTTACGGAGACGACGGCGGTCGAGTAGAAACCGGTATCGGTTCAGTCAAAGTGGGATATTTTTAGTAAAATAGCCAACTTTCCATCCTTTTCTCCCGAGGGATTAGTTGCGGGCTTGGTCAAGTGACTAGAAGGTCGGTTTTGGGTGCGAGAAAGGGGTCATTAGTCATGGGTGTGGATGTAGACCAAGTTATAGGTCTTAATTAGATTAGTTTAGGGTTAGGCCTAGGTCATGATGAGGTGGCAAAATGAGGTGGCAGGTAAGGTGATGTGCATTTATTAATTATAAGATAATTAATAAATAATTGTGTAAGGTTTAGGTGGTGAGGTTAGTTTGCGAAATGAAATGCGGGTCACAAGGGGTCGTAAGACACAAATTTGGTGTCTACAAGCACTTCATACTTTGCAGTGTTATTTGTATTATCAAATTATAGCTTGTAGGAAAATGGGTACAACTCATTAGAAGGAGAGTATAATAATACACTGGCTCCCGAGCCCACACTAGAATGACTACCATCAAATTCCATTGTCCAAATTTGATCTTCCTCTTCCTCCATGAGAAGTGGCAAGTTCTCTTTTTTTGATGTGAGGAAGTAGTTACCTAGCCCACAATCTTGAAAGAGAATGTTTTCTTTCGGATCATCTGACTTTTGAAATGTGAACTTCATCTTTCTGACTAGTAGAAATTTCTTTATCTCACCATTTACTGGGATAGTTACAGATGACCAATCCATTTTTATCCCTCCACCTAGGTCTCTGTAGAAACTCCTACTCAATAGCATACCAAAGGATGCTGGGATGTCTGCTACCAGTATGTTTAGAGCACCTTCTTGTCTAGAAAATCAGCCAGTGCTACCTGTGCATCTTTGATTCTTCCTACCAATGGCACTTGTTTGGATTCCATTGAGTAATAAGTGCCATTTTCCTGGGTCAAGGTGAGGCCTAGATAATTTGTAAATTTTCCTGACATCACATTGTCTGAGGCTCTGAAATTTGTGATACAGTTATTTAGCTAGAAGCCTTTTATGACGAGTGACAGGTAGAAAGGTTCAACCCTATTGGTTTTGGAGGCATTGAGGGCTAACATGTTTTGAGAAGGTGGTGTGGATGGTGTGGGAAATATGCCTTTAGAATTAGGAATCGAGGATACAAGGTTACCACCACGAACTACATTAATGAACCTGTCAAACTGGGTAGGGTGTGTTTTTAGGTATTCTATTTATGAGAGCTGGACTTCGGTTTTGCTTGCATGTTCCACAAAGTCAAATGGGGTTATGGTGAGTGAGGAAGATGTTATAGAAATGGAGGAAGATTAACATGGTAGAGGCTTTGATACTTTGGGTGTTGAATTCTCTTTCTTGGGTGTAGAAATTGGCTTGGAAGGGGGTGAGGGTGTAGCTTTTGATTGAAACTTAGATGTTTTTACAGGAACAATATTTAAAGGAGAATTGTTCTTAGTAACTTTTGAGCTGGGAGAAGGATTAGGTGACTTACTTGGCATAGTAGCATGATCCTTGACAACCAGTGAGTTTGGTTTTTATTCGTACGACTCCATAGAAGGTGGTAATGGTGATCCTTTATTGATGATTTTAGTTTTTTGACCTCTGGAGGAGAATATTCTTTATTCTTCTTATCCTTTATCGCAACTGTTGAGGATGATTCACCTTTCCTAGATTGTGCACGAGTGAAAACAACACATGAGAAACTTGGAGCTTATTCATCATCCTCATATTCATCATCAATGTACTCAATTAGGCCATTGTGCATATCAAATTCCTTGACCTCAAGATAGTTTTCATAGTCTTCCATGTTTTATTTTTCAATTTCATCAATTTTTGCTTCCTCCTCTAGCTCTTTGGTGTCACAGATGGAATTGAATGGTGGTGCTTCAAGAGAAATCTGATGAGGAGGTGGAGAAATCCTTAGCCTATCTGGAGAGTTTGGTCTCCTTGAAGCATTCTGCATTGTGATATGAGATAGCTACTTCTTCAAGGAAACCAAGTCATTTGCTGTTTTTTGGAATATCGGATTTGTGGTGACACAATTTGAATTCTGACCCTTTTTCTTTCCATTGGGGCCTTTCACCTTTCTAGAAAGCATTAGATTATCATCGGTTTCTATTGCATAGTCCTTGGATTCCCTCAATGTTCTTGGTTGGGCTCTTCTGAGGAAGAAACCTACTTTTGATGGCAAAGCACTAATGAAAAACCTCTTCAAATTATTTTCAGGAGGCACCACATCTTCAAGGATTCTTCTTATCACTCTATCATATCTTTCTAAAAAGTCCCTCATTGACTTAGAGGTTTCTTTCTTCATTTGTACCAATCAGACCAAAATATCTTGACAATATTATGTGCTCTTGAACCTGTGTTCAAATGCACTTCTTATATCCTCCCAACAGGTGACGAACCTCGAGGGGAGCATGTAGAACCATTCAAAAAATTTGTCTTGAAGTGAATCCAAAAAGATTCAGACTGAAATATCTTCATCCTCAACACCAAACACACCGCAAGTAGTGATAAATGCTACTACATTCTCTTCAGGGAGTTGAGAACCATCCCCTCTAAATTTTGGGAAGTTTTTTCTCGAGCCTCTTGGTAGCTCATGGAGTGGTTGAGAAAGAGCGAGTGGACCAGTGTTTCATCTCCATGGTACATTAGGCCTACAGGCCTCATGATCATGTTCATGCTCATGATCATGATCCCCCATTCTATGTCTATTTCTAGCTTCTAACCTTATTAAGGTTGCGGATTTTACTGTTGCTATTTCTTCTGCCTCGGCTTGAAGTCTTTCAATTTCTTTGAGTTGAGATCTTATTTCTTCGTTGTTTCTCACCTCTCTTTCTATAGATTCTTCTTTGGTCTCCACATTGGTGAAATCTACAAGGTTCTCATTTATGTATGGAAATTCACCGTCCAAAGTATTGGCAACACTCAGGTTCCCAACGTGACTGGTTGCTTGAAAAGGAAGCCTCTGGATTTTGAGTAGCTCTTGTTTCCTTTGAAGTTCCTCAAAAATGGGATCAGTTCATCCTCCTTGTCTCTATTTCCAGGCGTATCTTCTATCCACCAGTTTGAAAATCTATGTTATTATTTGCAGTGCTGGAATTTGTCTTTTCCTCTCCAGTTCAGCAACGTGTTCTTCTTCAAGGTCTAGAATTATCATGGCAATGAAGTAGTGATTGGCACTTTGTCTATTATTCCAAACAACTTCCCTCAAATTTGAAGAAAATTCTTCTAGGATGCTGAAGAGCAATTTGGGTCTTTCAACAGGAGGGTTTCCAAAAATAGACATGATTTGAATCCATGTGGCTCATATAGCTATTCAAATTATAGAAAATTTTCTCTTTTTTGAATTTTAAATTTTTTGACCTTGCACTTGCATTCAGGTGTAGATGTTGCTAAATCTACCCCTTGATGGGCACCAAAAACTATTGGCGAGGAAATTTTTTGGGTGGAAAAACTTGTGGATTCCTTTCCAATGCTCTGGGAGTCTAGGTCCCTCTACTTAATTGGTACAACTGCCGTGTATGCATGCACAAGAAAGCGTGGATTTATGTGGTGGCCTTTTGGCCAGGGATCCAACAATGACACTCCACTAACCATGTGGAAAATGCTTGTAGTTATCTACAAGGGGGGAATTTTCTATGAAGGTGGGAAAGGGGAGTGAGAAAAGAGGTAGGAGAACTAATGTTGTAGGTAGAAAATCAGATTGCTACACACATTTGTTAGAAACTTTAACACATGCATTTATGAGAAGAAACAACCCTATAAATGGCAACAAGATGAGATAAGATTGTGAACTCAAAGTTTCTAAAATCTCCTCATCAAAGAAAGCAAGAAAATCCTTCTTATTATATTGATGCTTAAATAGAAATTGTGCATAGTGAAGAAATAGAGTAAATTGAGAAGGGGGGAATGGAAGAAAATGGCTATTTCCTTTGTTCTCTCAAAAGTATAATGCACTCTCCAGTTTACAAGATCAATCACCAACCCCTTATAATGGCATGAAGAAGCCATTAAATATGTTGCAAGAAATGGTTATAACTTCTTTGTTAGAAAGAAATAGTTTACAATCTTTTCAATCATTCGCGTCCATTCAGATTATTGATTCACGAAGAAATGCCATTGGCGGGTGAAACCAGATTTTTCATAATGTAACCATTACACTCATTTTGTAACTTTTAATTTGAACCGTTCATCTTGCCTTTGAAATTTTAAACTAGAGCCGTTCACATGGGAGAAATTTACTGGAGTGGGCATGGAGGATGCCTTTTGCATTTTGTGACTTTATAGAGATTTAGCATTTTTTACATTTTTGGTCTGCCCTTCTGATTTCGATATAAGCCTTGACATGTGGCCTTACATAAGTGGAGACAGAGTAACAGGTCACTTTTATAATTTTACCCTTTTTCAATGTGGGCTCAAAAACAAAAATTACTCCACCGGCCCGCCTCCCTACTTTGACCTTTGATGCAGGATTAGTATTTGAATTTTTCCTTGGCGTGGATGGGGTTGTGGGTCAATTTTTAAATTTAAGCCCCTTTAATGAAAATAAGGCTCAAATTCTCAAATCTCTCTGATGGCCTACTTCCCCACCTTGACTTTCTATTTGGGATTAATATTTGACTTTCTACCTTTTGTTTGATCGGGGCTGCATGTCACTTTATGACTTTTCACATTTTTTACAAAGAGGCTCAAAACCTATAAGTTCTCCACCAACCCACTTCCCCGCTTTGACTTTCAAGGTGGGATCAAGTTTTAAATTTATTCCTCATAGCATGATCGAGGCTACGGGTCACTTTATGATTTTTTTCCCTTTTTACAAAGAGGCTCAAAAAAATAAATTTCTCCGCCGACCCACTTTGAATTTCCAATGGTGGGCTCAAGCTTTGACTTTTTCCTTAGCATGATCGGGGCCGCCAGGCCAAATTGACATTTTTGACTAAAATAACAAAAATGTTAAGTTCATAAAAAGGAACCATTCCACCACATCTAATTAGATATGTCCACGTGCACGTGGATACTGGGACCAATATTTGATGGGGAAAAGATGCCCGTCATTCATGACTTTGGAAAAATGCAGAGAAGAAGAAAACTCCACCATTTCGCATCTGATTTTCAAATTTATTTCGTAATACAAGGAATTGAAAATAATACAAGGTTTGATGATCCATGGCCATCGAAAGATTGAGTATTTCATTCAAATGAGGAAAACAATAAAATTTTCACACGTCTAGACAGAAAAATAGAAAATTTATCAAAACATGCAAAATGGAGAGTTTAATCAACTTCAAAGCATGAATTTCTCTATCTTTTCAAACTTCCAAATTTACTTGAACACTTCTAGAGGGTGTGAGCTCAATTTTTTTGAATTTGAATTAAAAATGAGGGGGGGATTTTGAGGGTGAAAACACATAGTATTTATGACAAAACATTTAATCCATTATATGTTGAATCAAGAAACGAGGGTTATTGTTAAGTCAGATCACTTACAGACATTCCTCACACAAGGATCCTTATCTAATAAGGTCGGGTGCTTCATAACTATGATGGGTGAATTTGAGATAATGTTTGTTAATCAAAAGTATGTCAAAGGAAAAATCATTTCGGATTGGCTAGTTGATAATCAATTAGATGCAGGTGACTTGGTAGATCTAGACTTCCCCGATGAGTGTGTATACTTCATCGAGACTAGGCCCAACATTTATGTGTGTCCATTGTATACCAACATCATTAATTTTATAGTGGACCATATGTATCTAGAAGGGGAAACATAGAAACAAAGAAGGTAGCTACACATCATTGCCGCTAAGTATGTTATTATAGAGCAGTTTCACTATTGCAGGGCCTTCGATAGAATGTTGTTAAGATGTGTTAACGGAGAAGAATTTGAAAATATTCTTTATGAGTCACATAACAGAGTATGTGGAGGTCACTTTGGCAGCCACACTATTTCTTGAAAGATACATCAGATGGGCTACTTCTGGCCCTCTCTAGAGCTTGATTTATTAGAGTTTGTGTGCAGATGCCACAAATGCCAAGATTTCTCCCATGATATCCACATACTAACACAAGATTTACAACCAATCACAACCACGTGGACCTTTTCCACATGGGGCCTTGATTTAATAGGGAAATTATCTCCCTCATCAACAGATGGCCATTAATTTATAATCATAGCCACATAATACTTTACTAAGTGGGTGGAAGTCATGAATCTTACCACTATACCCAGGTCTGTGATCACTAAGTTCATCTTAAACCATATCATTTGTAGGTACAATATCCCACAAGTCATTATCTCGGATTATGGCACATCTTTAAAAAATGATGAGGTGTATGAATTGTGTGCAAAGTTCAAGATAAGTCATCATATGGATTCTCTTTATTATCCTTAGGCTAATGGATAGGCTTAGGCTATGAATAAAACATTAAAGTCCATCCTCCTTAAGACCATTAAGGAGAAAAAATGAGATTGGCATTTAAATTTTTTTCCCACCTTTAGGGCCTATCAGATGTCAGTTAGAATACCAACAGGGGTAATCCCCTTTTCCTTGGTGTGTGGAAGTAGTTTTAACATTCAAGGTTGAAATACCGAGACTTCATATTTCACTACACAAAATCTTGGGAGAATAAGGCTATCAAGAAGCATGACTCTTTCAGCTAGAAAGTCTTGATGAGGTTAGACTCAATTCTAAACAATGAAACAACGTTTACGCTGACCAGATAGTTTGGAAATACAATAAGAAGGTTTACAAGCATGAAATAAATGAGGGATATTTGGTCTTAAGACTTAACATCAAGATAGACAAAAAGATCGGAGAGGGTAGAAAATTCAGACCTAGGTGGTTGCATCCATATCAAGTAGTAGAAGACTACAAACATGGGGCATTTCACCTGTGTACACTAGAGGGTGAGGAGTTTAATGAATATGTGAACTCTCTTTACCTAAAGAGGTATTACACACGATCCATTAGCATTTTCATATGTAAATTACTCCATTTACATTGCATTTTCATTCACTAGCTCATTCTGTAAAATTTATGATCAAGGGATTTATTCCTATAGCAACTCCAAAAAACTTATGAAAAACATTGGCAAAACATTCAAATCATGTCTCTCCAAATTTCATGGTATCATCAATTGTTTTCAAATCATTTCATCAGTTCACACAAGATAAGACAAATTTTTGACCGTGATCATACCAAGGCCTGCATCCTTGGTTCTACTTATATTCTCTTTCTAGATTAGGTGTTTTTGCCTATACTCTGTTCTAGAAGCTTCATGGTGTCACATCTATCCCATAAAAATATCTTTGGAAATAAGAACATACTAAAATTTTTTCCTATATGAGTAAGTTAATTGCAAATCCATAATTTTTTTTAATTTTACACATTTCTTTGCCCTACCAATCTTTGGTGTTGAGTCTGCATCTCTTACTAGTGATGTAGGGTTGGAAAAGGAGAGAAATGACCTTACTCACCTATTCCTTATCCACGGTGATAAGCCCATGCTTCCTATTGGTAGCATGGGGCAAGGTGTAGGGGGTCTCTTTAATAAAATTGAAAGTTACAAATAGTTCATTCAAATGTTGCGAAATCAGAAGTCAAAAACAAAGCGAGTTAGATGTCCAAAATTCCAAAAGAGTTTAAAACCTCAAAACTAGATTTTGTCAACTAGGTAGCCATCTAGGGATTTAAGTCTAGATAAAATGGAAAGTAAATCACATTCTAAGCTATGAGGTAACCTGAGTAGGGTGAGGTTGTAGTGTCTTAATTTGGTCCTGTTACACCATTTTATTTCCCTCATCATTTCCATTCAATAAGATTTCTTAACTTATGCCCCTTTCAGCTCTTGGTTTTTAGCCCTCACATCCTACTGGTTGCGTGGAGTTAGGAGTGGGGAAAGTACATTCACTTACCTTATCATTATATCACCATGTTTTTCCAAGACAATATGAAGTATTGAATATTGCTTAAAGAAACTAAAGTTCAACATCACATTGTGTTTGCATTATCACATACCAACATTATAAAATACAAGAAAAAAGAAATCATTCTGTTATCATTTCACATCCACTACATACATTCTAAAAAGCATAGAAAAACATATATTCTAAGCATCTAGAGTACACATGAGAAATGAACCAAAAGAGAGTCAACTCAGATACAATGGATTAGCAAAAAAAAAAAAGAGTCTGTATATATCATAGTGGGTCAATTTTCTATACAATGCCATCATGCACTAGGGCGTTGTCAAAACACTCGCAATGAGCTCGAAATATACAAAAAAATCATATAGTGCCCAAAAAAATGGGAACAAAGAAATAAATGGACCAAAGGCCTATCAATCCCTATGGGATCCCTCGAATGGTACACGACCACATCCCGGGATCTAGCTGCAGATGCGATGACGCTGAGAGTGAACTGAATGGTGTGAATGTTCATGGTGGTGACCACTGGCTATAGTCTCACTACTGGAATGGACATACCTCATCAGACACTCGACAACCTCATATTTGGCCACTATGGTATGAAGGGAGGTCACCACCTCTGCAATCCTCCAAAAAAGAGAAAATGCATCAGTGTGTCTGTCAACAACTAGTGACTGACCTGAATCATCAGTCAGCTTGGCTCATGTCTTCCCTGAAGGGATCAGTAGGGTATCCATGCAGACCCATCAGATGAGCTCTCTCCACTCATGTGCAGTCGCTACAAGCAAGGGAAGGAGAAGAAATAAATAAGTTAGAAAATGAAAAATGAAAATAAAAAAGAATATCAAAACTAATGTTTCAAATTAACAAATTTGAGAGAAGAGTATCAAACATACTCAGATCTCTGGGCATCCAGGTAGGGTTAGTGATTACTTCTGATGGCTGTGGGGCCTCCCCAAAGACAAAGTACAAGTTTTTTCTGATCATAGACTCATCATCCCCTCCCCATCTAGAGGAAATGGCTCCTCTAAGACCAAGGCCTCTATCTTTGCCCTAGCCTCCTTGTGTGCAGCTCTTAGCATCTCCTTAGTGTCATGCCACTCAAGATCACTCTCCTCCTTAGCCATACAGGCTACCTTTCTAGTCTCGACATCCTCCCTTAGCCTCCTCTATCTCATGTCCTATGTGCTCCTCAAAAGAAAATTCTACACTAATATACTCATCCTAATCTCTGCTGTGAGTAGGAGCAGCCACAATCTAGAGTAAAGGTGCTCAAGGGGAACTACCTACTCATCAAGCACGAACCATGTGCCTAACTATAATAAGCACACCTGGAGTGACCACTTTCCAACCAAGATCCCTTCTAGGGACCCTCCAGGCCTCTTGAATGGTCATATAGACTAGTACTACTGGGGGAGGTAGATCAATGTATGGTAGGTGAAAATTCTAAGGAACCCAATCAAATGAAAAAATATCAACTCTCCTGGCCCTGTCAATTAGCTGACATGTAGTAGAACAAGCTACCATCATGGTCACCTCCTATCTCCATAACCCTTTCATGTCCTAGTAATGAGTAGAAACCATGTTTACTATGGTAATAGAAGCCACTGGCTGATGAGGTGTCCTAAGAGCCAACATAGTTGTCCACCTTGTTGCCTGGATGACCCCTGGGTCCAATACTTGTACTCCCCTTCCATAAGGGGTCATATGCTCATATATCTAGCTCATGACAAGAGTGGGGTGGCTCAGTGACTACCCCTGCCTATGTAATCAGACTACCCTGTATAGGTCATGGTAGGCAGTCCCTAGGATGTCCAATCCCCATACGTACCTACATCCATGCCCCTCAATATATGTGATAATGGGAGCCCATAAGTAGAGAAGAGTGTCACCTCCCTTGTCCTTGATCAATTATGAGGACATGATACCCATGATGGCTCTCCGAATGATCAGAATAGTCTGGAATAGTAGAAATCAACTGGACCTTCATCCCCTTCTTTGAATAAGATGAGACAACGACGTCTCCCATATATTTGTCCCATTGTGTCATCTTAGCTATGGATCATGTTGTCTCTAAAGTCACTCTCTTGCCAAGAATCGGGAGCCTAAGGATGTTTTATACATCCTTCAGAGTAATGGTCCACACACCCCTAAAACCTAGAAACCAGAAGGTGTTCTGATCTGCATCCCAGTAGGAGAAAAATTCACAGAATATGTGACTGGCAGGGGCAACGTGGGGTACCCGTGTAATCCTCTAGATACATGCCCTATGTAGAATTTCCCTCTCAGCTTGACTCATCTGATACAGAATCCTAGGGAGCCACTAACACACACACACACACACACACTCTCTCTCTCTCTCTCTCTCTCTCTCTCGACTTCAACAAATGTATTCCTCCTTCTACATTCACCAAAACATGAGAAAAGAGAAAGTTAGTAACGTATACAAGAATACAAGCTCACCTAAAACATGATAAAACATAAAAAATCCAAAAAAAATCAAGTTAATGAAAGTTTTTCTCATTTTGTTCAGAACTGCCACCCAAGTAAAGTGGTAGTCCCGTGACCACAGCCCTGCTTTGGGTGGTCGTCCTGAGACGATTTTTCAAATGTGCCCTTAACCCTTAAAAATGCTCAAAAGTTTTAAAAAATACCATTTCTAAAAAATAAAAGAATGCCCTATGGGTGCCCCCCCTACAGACTCATTTAAGACAAGAAAAATTGAAAATAATCCCCACTAGGTGAACTTTTCAATGTTTTTACATTTTAGGTATAAAAAGACAAAAGTGAAAATAACTAACCTTTGACCACACTGGTCAATCTCCTGTATGTGGAGGCATGATCACTATTCCGCAACGGTTGTTTTAGATGTACTTACATTGGAAACGGTTGCCAAGAATATAGAGCTCCAAATTCATGAAATCGAGTGTGATGCCCGATTAAAACAACCCACTTGAGACCCATGAACAACCTAGGTTTAGCTAGAAAATTATGGAATAATTATTTATTTATTTATTTTTTGATTGGGAGTTAACGACCAAAGTCTCGAAGACAATTAAATTCAACTGATAATTTTTCCCATTATAATAATTACTAATTTCTCATTATAGAGCAACAAGTGCAATTGGTCCACCCTAGCTCAAATCTCTCTAGGGATTAATTTAATTACTAATTTTATTGACATTTTAGCTAAATATTCCCTGATTAAATTTTAGGGTTAAGGGACCCAAAAAAATTAAATACCCAAGGTAATTAATTTCCACCAGATCAAGACAAGAGAAGGGTGTAAATTACAGTGAGGGAAAGAATAAATAAATAAAGTCAACAGAGCAAGGTCTCACTTACCCACTCCCAGCACTTGATTGAGAGTGTCTACCCCAAGGTTGCTAGGCAACAATTACCACTAACAGATTCCAGAACAACTCAAACCCAAAAGAACAAAATTCTCTTTTATTAACAATTCCCAGAGGTCACAAGGTCCAAAACTTAGGGCTAGAATTTTCAGTTAGGTTCAGGGGCAAATTATCACCTTACCCACTTTCTAACAGGATCAGAGTTTCAAATTGATTTTTCTTACACTTAACTCATTCAAAATTTCCCTAAATCATTCCCATTGGATAGGAAATTTTCTCACCTTTCTGGTGATATAAAGAGGTCCTCCTAACTCCTTCAGGAACTCAAGATATGAGCAAGTGGACTTTAGGGTTCAAATTTTCCCCAAGGGGACATGTGTCAAGAGAAGAGGAAAACCCCTTTGGTGGGTTGGCGGGTTGCAGAGCAGCTTTAGAAAATTTTCACCCCATGCCGCGCAAATTTAAATTTTCTCTCATGCCTCTGCGGGTCCCCGGAAGACATGTGTTTCCCAACAGGCCAAAGAAGGGAAGAAGAAAAGGAAGGGTGGAGTAGAAGGGTTTTTTTGGGCAATCTCGCTGAAGGGAGGGAAAGAGAGGAAAGATGGTTGTATGGGTCTGCGTACCCACTGAAGGGATTCCCCAAGATGTGGGTGGGGGTGTGAGGATGCAGAGATTTTATTGAAAATTTTCCCAAAGGCATAAACTTCCAAAGCGAAGAAATTCTCCCTCCTCAGCTGATGCCCCAAGGTGACACGTGGCACCCTCTGGTTGGTTGTGGGCCGGCGGGGAGAAAGGTGAAAATTTTCCAAAATTTTCAAAAAATCCAAAGGGAAAAATGATGCCGCAACTCTACCGTTGGCCCAAGAGGACACGTGGCAGCCTTTGATTGGCTACAGGACAGTGGAGGAAAAGATAAAATTTGTCCTGAGCCAAAATTTTTCAATTGGTTTTTCTAAGGGCAAATTGACAGGAAATTTTTGGGTTGTAGGCCCACCAGGGAAAATTTTCCCAAATTTTCCCACCATGGAACAAAAACTTCAAAGTGTCATAACTTGAGCTAGAAATCTTGGTTTTGGGAGAACAAGGATGTTTTGGAAAGCTCTCAATGCCCTCTTTACATAGGAAACATAATTTTTACAATTTTATAAGTTTTTAAGGGTCAATTTTGCAAAAGGGATATTCAAGCTTATAATTAGTGAACTGGAAATTTTCAACTTCTCAATTTGGTTAAATTAGATCTCCTCTTTCACTCAACATGTCAAACAGACATGGAGGACTGGTCTAGGGAGGGTTTAGGGTGTTTTTGTAAAGCTAAGTTGTTTAATTGATTCAAAATTGTATTTTTCCAACAAGTGAAAGAAACAATTATTGGAGGGATCATTTTCAAATTAGCAATGGTTACGTTGTTTAATGTCTTAGCATAATAATCTATAACATTTTTAACTTTATTGTTAAGTGCATCTCTAAACTGTATGATTTGATTGCATTCCTTTTTTTCGGTTTAAAATTATAAACAATGCCAGTGATCAATTTCTTTGAAGGAGTTATTTATCATTTTTTTCCTATAGGTATGGTATTTAATACCTAAACTAATCCATTACCTTTATTTGATTTTGACAATTCATTTCAAAGTTAAATTAAAAGTTTTGATTTCAACTTTAATATAATTCCAAGGATGCAAAAACAACATACTTCCTTCCTACGCATTCTTCTTTCCAAAAGAGATTTTAATTCACAATAGCAATTCAATTTCAATACAGTCATGCAAGTTTGAGAAGGTAGGGAATTCCTTTATTGACTTCTAATAATAACTTTATAACTTATCTCTTTCTTTTAGCTTCAAAATACAATATACAATACATATTTTTCACATTCCTTTTCAAAACAGAGAATGAAATATAACTCTCTACATTTCACATTTCAATTTCAATCTTTCCTCATCAATACAAACAACTTCTCATTTACAATAATTATACAAATTATCCACTTCAAAGTGGGAAAGGATTACAATTAAAAGGTTACTCACAAGGGACTGTCAAATTATATTTTTCCATTGCTACAGAACAACAACATGCTCATTTTCTCTTTTCTCAAAGTTGATCACAACAAAGAGGGGGAAAGGGAATGCTCTCCACCCAACCAAGACATCCAATGAAAGGAGAATCCTTCCTTCATCATTGGCCCCCAAGCCCCAACCAAAGTACAATACTAGATGCAATTCAACCCATGGCAATAACTGGCTTCCACAACACAACATTCTTTCACACATGCACATGTCAATATAAAACATAACTCAATACAAAACAACAGTTTACAACTACAATAGACAACATTAAAATCACAACTTAGGCTTTATCATGCAAGCGAAAGGAGGAAGAACCATGGGAGAAGCTACTTATGCCTCCTAATTTAGAATTTAGGCATCCACCTATAATCATACCGCTAATATAACATATCATATCCCATAAACCTTATGCCTCCCAACCCCTCCTTATGCCCCCCACAAATTTTCCCTTATGCACCCCCACAAATAAGAAATGCAAGCTATTTCTTTTCCATGGTGGATCCAAAACCCAAAACTCCCTCCACAACACTCTGATTCCCATGGCATTCCCGTATGCCCCCCCACATGGATTCCCCAAAGCCTTCTCCTACACCTTCCCTAAGGAAGTCTACCCGACCAGCCAACAAAAGCAATAAAACATTCTCCATACACACAACTCATTAAGAAAATAATAGTAATAAAAGAAGAAATAAACTCCTACCTCTCCATGGAGGTATTTTCTCAACACAACACGCTTTGAATGTAAAAAATACAGTCCCAAAATAGCAGTGCCAAAGTATAAAATGCTCTCCAATCTCCTCTAAATCAACAAGAGCTCTAATCATAGAAAAAATGCACCTCCAAGGATGAATGCAAAGAGGTTCAACAACCAAGCAACAATCTTCACCAAATCTTCTCGAAAGTAAGAGTT
Source organism: Taxus chinensis (assembly GCA_019776745.2). Classification (NCBI taxonomy): domain Eukaryota; kingdom Viridiplantae; phylum Streptophyta; class Pinopsida; order Cupressales; family Taxaceae; genus Taxus; species Taxus chinensis. Next base: position 325,243,111 of record CM034156.1, on the reverse strand, counting down.
CCAATCACAAGAAAAATGCGCCCAAGGAAGCATGCAAAATGTTTCAACAACCCCCAAAACAAGAAGAGAGTTTTAATTAAATAGAAGAGGGAGAGAAGAGGATGACGTGGATCCATGTAGGATGCCACACCAAACATCCACCAATTCAAACACAAAAGACAAAAATCCGTTCTCCCAAGCACAATAAAGAGGTGGGTGAAAAATGACAAGTTACTTGCACACTCAAAAGAGCCCACACCTCAAGGGACAACAATATAAATGAAATGTAAGAGAGTGTAATCTAAAAAAAGCAACATGATGAATAAAATGCATTTTAAAAGTCACAAATCACATCTCCATCCATAAGTATGGTTGGTATATTAAATTTAGAGGTATGGGACAAGTTTTTCTTGTTGCACATGCCTCCAAAAATAGTTCCCAAGGACAATTTCTAATTTTTCATGGAGGTGGAGTGTTTCATACTCCAAAAAAGACTTAAACATACTCTTACACAAACCAACAAATATTATGACTACTTTCCCATATCCCAATTTAATTTATTTAAATTTTAATCATATGATTCTCACATTAATTCTATCACAACATAATTAATTAAAGGAACACATTACTAATAAAAATCATACAACAATAATAAAAGAAACACATTAATAAAATACACAAACCCATGGTCACATATAAAGGAAATCCCTCCCATGAGAATCCCTAACAAAATACAACACACACACACAAGACATGTTGCCATGGTGACCTTGTTGAATTCACCTAGAATTCCATTATGGTTAGTCTCCGATATCCCCCGATGTTTGTTGTGATATTTTAAACCTACAAAACACAAATACCTCCTTCGGCCTCATGGCCATATCAGAACATCCAAAATGAATATATAAATAAAATCACAAAACTCATCTATATAATATGAATCACAACAATCACCGAAGGTAACAACTAAATCATTTACAATTTGAATCAACAACTATATCATCATCAAATAATTTCCATTTTCTAGGTTTACTCCATAATATCCAAATATCACATGTCTTAATAACTTCCATTAATACATCCATGTCTGATAATCATATCATCATCCACATATGAGTGTCTCTAATAATCATCATGCATCATATATGAATCAGATCCAAAAATAATCCAGGATCTGACATCTAACACCATAATAAATCAAAACTATAAGGATGTCCATCATATAGTCTACAGTATCATGATCAATAATAAAATGTGCCAAAGGGAAGTGGGCACTACATCCCCCTCCCCTTAGACTCGACTTCCTCCTGGAAGTCACAGGAAAGAGAGATAGGAATAACTACAACAGAAAAAGGATCACTCCCATTATGGGATTGTTTGCTTCAAACAAGTGTGGGTCTACAAAACTCTAGTTTGGTCCAATTTATTTTAACAAGGAGAAGGGAGATTGCAAGGGATGATTTCTAAACTTTCTGCATGTAAGGCTACGAGAATTTAAATCTAAGGAGTAACTTTACGCTATCAAACAAGTTACAACACATAACAATATAGCATGAAGAGTTCTAAAAGATTATTAAGAGTAACCACCAAGTAAGATAATTTCAGGGAGAATTTCCATAACTTGAGATGACCACATAGTTTCCTCATGATACACATACCAAATTAATAGAAGTTAAGGTTTCTACACATCTAAGCCATGATTTCAAAGTTCATTTTTTAGACAAGGCTAGCAAAATCAACTATGAAAAAATTTGTACGAGGAACAAGTATACTCAAGGTCCCAAAAATTGAGATCACACAAGATGAGTTTAACCAACAAGGACACCTAAATCAAGAAGCATTTAAAAACAAGGAACTATTCAAGGAAAGAACTTCTATAACTCGAGAGGGCATAATTAACTTTTCATGGTAATACTAAGAAAATTCATGACCACAAGGTTTCCTATAGTCTAATTTTTTTACACTTTATTTTTAGGAATCAAACATACCAAACAACCAAACTAAATAAGTTAACCGTTTAGCAAAATAAAATATATACATATATATTTATATCTCCCCTAACAACTAACATAACAATACAAGTACCATAACTTATATCACAATGAGATTTATTTATCTTATTTCCTACTCAAGCTTGGAATAACCATAAAGAGAGCACAAGGAACACCAAGGACCACTCAAGGTTGCTAGGGAGAAGAGCAGTAAACTGTAAAACGAGGTCCAATCAAATCCACGAGTGAATAACATCATCTTGCACTTTCCATCCTAATGGGAAGAAGGGATTGAACCATAAGGTGACCCAAAAGAATATAAAGAAAAGAATACTTCTTGAAGTTATTTTATATCCTTAACATATGTTGCCTTAAAATTACAATAACTTAGGTCTCCAAGGACAAGACAACATGCACGGGGGTTGCTTAAAAAAAAATAGATAAGTCTTAATCTAAAAAAAAAAAGAACCACAACTCACATCCGTCAAGCTACGGGATGATAAGGGTGTGATGACCCAAAACTCCCACAAGAAAGGCACATACATCCATGGCAAGAAGTAATAAGCAACTAGAACACATTACTATCCACTGGGTGTTTCACAATTTCAGGTAGGCCAAAAAACTACAAGTTCAACTATATATTACACTCAATACACATAAATTTTACCCATTTTATAAATCAACTTATTAAGTCAAAATTTATAAATTTACTTGATAAGAACATTCCTTTCATGCTTCCTTAGGTACAAATTTCTTTCTATTATGACATCATCAGTCTACGTTATAAAAAACACCACTAAGGTGGGCATGATGTGTCACCATTCTGTATGGGTAGAGAGCATTTAGTTTACTTGTAAGGAAGGTGGATGGACAAGATTTCCCTTCTATTCTTCTACATGGTTTTTTTTAATTCCTTCTATTAATCTACCAAGGGTATAACAAGGATCACTTCCCTTTTCTATGCTCCAGTTTATTTGTTAAGTTCCAAGGTCAAATCTCCTTAATTATAGTTTTATGGTGTTTTGGTTGAGTCGTCATATCAATCAACTTTTGATGAGAAGGAACGTTCAAACACATCACAAAATTACTTTTATGGGAAAGAGGTGTAAATCAACACACCACATTTTTAATTCTAAAGGAACAAGAGACATTCAACATAGAAAACACACTATTAATTTTTGTAAGAACTAGGAAACAATGAGCCAACATGAATCACACCAAGATTTCAAAGATTCACTGAATAATTTCAAGCAGCATTACACATTCTTAGTGGGTCTCTGTAAGTCTCACAAGAAATTTTCAAGGAAGGCTCATTAAAGAGGTGTAATCTTACTTTTACAAATCTATTAAGGTTTAACAATTTTTTTTGTTTAGGGTGGTAATATTTTACTCCCCTAATAATCCAAGAATGTTTTCCAATCAATCCTCATGTCCCCACAAGATACCACCAACCAAGCAACTAGATGATAATGCAACTTTACTCCAAGGACACCACATCCACACTAGAAAGCATCAAATGCAATGGGGCAACCAAATAATTTACCAAATCATGGACTTTACAGCCAAGAGTTACAATTTTTTATAAAAGAGGAAGTATAATATAAGCACCATCAAAATTAACTATTAAGATCTACCAAACTAAAATTTCTAAGAGGAAGATCCAAAAGACCCAAAGCATCCATAAGTGTTTCCAAGTAACCCAAAGATTAATAGGTCATAGAATGTTATCCATAGTAAAGGAAATTTAAGGTAAGGGTAGACCTATTTATAAGTCAAGAGAGAAAAACAAGTACACTTAAATAAATCACTACCTGAAAGGGCTTAAATCTTTCCATAATTACCAAGATGCGTATAGTCCACGAGTCAACACTTTCTATGATGTAACCAGGAACCCATGATACAATTTAACATGCCATTCATGAAACAACACTATCAAAACAAACACTTTTCTAGTAACATTTACAGTCAACCAAAGAGGCAATCCAATCCTAACAAAATCTAAAATCCCATAATTAAACACTTCTACTCTGATGAGGGTCAATCTCTTACTAGATTGAAATAGAATCACCACTACCACTGTCAGACTTCCCTCTAGACCATACTTCACAACAAAATTTCTTTATAGCAAGGTCAAGTAACAAAAGGGTCGCTCTAAGACCTTAGACACACTCAAGGTTCTGTGCATCCATAACCAAGGCACAAATTTAAGCACCTTAAAGGACCTTTAAGACACCCAAGGTGTACACCTATACGACAATTGTCACCATACATGAAGCATAGAACTAGCTCAACAACATGCAAAAAGGAAACCACGTAACGTTTAGCCAAGTAGCCAACAACATCATGAGCTCCGAGTCATCAATCAAATAAATTAAAAGAAATATCAGAAATTAATAAAAGTGTCTAAGTAGCCACATTGAAAATTTTGAAAATTCTTGCAATAATTATAATTAAATAAAAGATTCATAGAGCTTCTTAATCCAATCATAAAATAAGATGTTGGTCCTTGATAAAATACACAAGATTACAAATGTAAAACAAAAAATTTAACACCACATTCACTCTGCAGCCTTTCATGGCCACCAATAGGGGTATTATGCCTCGAGGTTAGTTCCAAGAACACATCCACAAGATTGGGTCCTAAAAAAAACCTAGACTTAGTGTCCACCCTCTCATACAGGTAACAAGAGGAAAACTAACAACCAGACCCTCACTCCTAACCACTGAAGGAATGAAGCTCTAAACAGCTTCTAATCAGCTCTTCCTGACCCAAAACACAACCACTACTTCCAAACCACAAGAGTCACATCATACAACTCATCTTTCCAATAACTCCAATAAGGAAGGGTATCAACAAAGGGCTTAATGCATCATACAATTAAATCAATTTTTAGGACTTGTAAAACAACACATTTTCAAAGGGGAACAAAGTTTCCATTATACTAGAAGTTCACAAATTCAATTTAATCTAACATTCTTAGTTACCTTGGGTTTATATTAAATATGTCACTAAGTAAGCACAACAACTCAAACAACTTGTTATTTTATCATGATTTTAATTCTGGCAGTTCAAATGAACAGAGTAACGTAATATTTCTTCATACTTATTTCTTCTTCAATTTTCAAACAAGTTTGTTTTCTTAGATTCATAAGTGTGCTAGGTTTACAGTTCATGTCTCAAGTTTTCTAGTGTGCCCAATGGTCCAAGATTTTGAACCACTGCTTTGATACCAAGTGTGATGCCCAGTTAAAACAACCCACTTGAGACCCATGAACAACCTAGGTTTAGCTAGAAAATTATGGAATAATTTTTATTTATTTATTTTTTGATTGGGAGTTAACGAACAAAGTCTCGAAGACAATTAAATTCAACTGATAATTTTTCCCATTGTAATAATTACTAATTTCTCATTATAGAGCAACAAGTGCAATAGGTCCACCTTAGCTCAAATCTCTCTAGGGATTAATTTAATTATTGATTTCATTGACATTTTAGCTAAATATTCCCTGATTAAATTTTAGGGTTAAGCGACCCAAAAAAATTAAATACCCAAGGTAATTAATTTCCCCCAGATCAAGACAAGAGCATGGTTTAAATTACAGTGAGGGAAAGAACACATAAATAAAGTCAACAGAGCAAGGTCTCACTTACCCACTCCCAACACTTGATTGAGAGTGTCTACCCCCAGGTTGCCAGGCAACAGCTACCACTAACAGATTCCAGAATAACTCAAATCCACAAGAACAAAATTCTCTTTTTTTAACAATTCCCAAAGGTCACAAGGTCCAAAACTTAGGGCTAGAAGTTTTAGTTAGGTTCATGGGGTAAATTATCACCTTAACCACTTTCTAATAGGCTCAGAATTTTAACTTGATTTTTCTCACACTTAATGCATTTAATTTCTCACCTTTTCGGTGATATAAAGAAGTCCTCCTAACTCCTTCAGGAACTCAAGATATGAGCAAGCGGACTTTAGGGGTCAAATTTTCCCCAAGGGGACATGTGTCAAGAGAAGAGGAAAACCCCTTTGGTGGGTTGGTGGGTCACAGAGAAGCTTTAGAAAATTTTCACCCCCCGTGATGTAAATTTACATTTTCTCCCACACCTCCGCGGGTCCCCGGAAGACACGTGTCACCCAATGGGCCAAAGCAGGGAAGAAGAGAAGGAAGGGTGGAGTGGCGGGGTTTTTTAGGGAAATCTCCCCGAAGGGAGGGAAAGAGGGGAAATATGGTCACGAGGGTCCGCGTACCCACGAAAGGAATTCCCCAAGGTGATGGTAGGGGTGCAAGGATGCGTATATTTTCTTGAAAATTTTCCCAAGGGCATAAACTTCCAAAGTGAAGAAATTCTCCCTCCTCCACTGACACCCCAAGGTGCCACGTGGCACCCTTTGGTTGGTTACGGGCTGGCAGGGAGAAAGGTGAATTTTTTCCAAAATTTTCAAAAAATCCAAAGGGCAAAACGATGTCGCACCTCTGCCACTTCCCCGTGAGGACACGTGGCAGCCTCTGATTAGCTGTGGGAAGGCAAAGGAAAAGATGAAATTTTTCCTGAGACAAAATTTTTCAAATTTTTTTTTTCTAAGGGAAAATCGACGGGAAATTTTTGGGTTGCAAGCCCGCCATGGAAAATTTTCCCAAATTTTCGCACCAAGGAACAAAAACTTCAAAGTGTCATAACTTAATCTAGAAATCTTGGTTTTGGGAACACGAGGACTTTTTTGAAATCTCTTGATGCCCTCTTTGCATAGGAAACATAAATTTTACATTTTGATAAGTTTTTAAGGGTCAATTTTGCAAAAAGGATCTACAGGCTTATAATTAGTGAATTGACAATTTTCAACTTCTCAATTTTGTTAAATTAGATCTCCTCCTTCACTCAACATGTCAAATAGACATGGAGGACTGGTCTAGGGAGGGTTTAGGGTGTTTTTGGAAAGTTAATTTTTTCAATTGATTCAAAATTGTATTTTTCCAACAAGTGACAAAAACGACTGTTACAGGGATCATTTTCAAATTAGCAATGGTTAAGATGTTTTCTTGAGATTTCTTTGTCAATTTGAATTCCTAAATGTCTTAGCATACCAATCTATAACATTTTTAACTTGATTGTTAAGTGCAGGTCTGAACTGTATAATTTGATTGCATTTCTTTTTGCTAGTTTAAAATTATACACAATGCCAGTGATCAGTTTCTTTGGAGTTATTTATAATTTTTGTCCTATAGGTATGGTATTTAATACCTAAATTAATCCATTACCTTTAGTTGATTCTAACAATTCATTTCCAAGTTAAATTACAAGTTTTGATTTTAATTTTAATATAATTCTAAGGATGCAAAAACAACATACTTCCTTCCTACGCATTCTTCTTTCCAACAGAGATTTTAATTCACAATAGCAATTCAATTTCAATACATTCATACAAGTTTGAGAAGGTAGGGAATTCCTTTATTGAATTCCAATAACAACTTTACAACTTATCTCTTTCTTTTCCTTCAAAATATACTATACAATACATATAACCATTTTTCACATTCCTTTTCAAAACAGAGAATGGAATATAACTCTCTACATTTCACATTTCAATTTCAATCTTTCCTCATCAATACAAAAAACTTCTCATTTACAATAATTATACAAATCATCCACTTCAAAGTGGGAAAGGATTACAATTAAAATGGTACTCACAAAGGACTGTCAAACTGTATTTTTCCATAGCTCCAGAACAACAACATGCTCATTTTCTCTTTTCTCCAAGTTGATCATAAAAAAGAGGGGGAAAGGCAACGCTCTCCACCCAACCAAGACATCCAATGAAAGGATAATCCTTCCTTCATCATTGGCCCCCGAGCCTCAACCGAAGTACAATACTAGATGCAATTCAACACATGAAAATAACTAGCTTCCACAACACAACATTCTTTCACACATGCACATGTAAATATAAAACATAACTCAATACAAAAAAAAAGTTTACAACTGCAATAATAAACATTCAAATCACAACTCAGGCTTGATCATGCAAGCCAAAGGACCAAGGACTATGGGGGAATCTACTTATTCCTCCCAATTGGGAATTTGGACATCCACCTATAATAATATCGCCAATATAACATATCATATCCCATAAACCTTATGTCTCCCAACCCCTCCTTATGCCCCCCACAAATTTTCCCTTATGTCCCCCCACAAGTAAGAAACATAATCTATTTCTTTTCCATGGTGGATCCCAAACCAAAAACTCCCTCCACAAAACTCTGATGCCCATGGTATTCCGTTATGCCCCCCACATGGATTCCCCATAGCCTTCTCCTAAACCTTCTCTAAGGAAGTCTACCCAACCAGCCAACAAAAGCAATAAAACATTCTCCATACACACAACTCAACAAGAAAATAACAGCAATAAAAGAAGGAATAAACTCCTACCTCTCCATGGAAGGATTTGATCCACACAAAAAGCTTTGAATGTCAAAAATACAGTCCCAAAATAGAAGTGCCAAAGTATCAAATGATCTCCAATATCCTCCAAATAAACAAGATCTCTAATCACAAAAAGAATGTGCCCCCAAGGATGAAATGTAAAGAGGTTCAAAAACCAAGCAACAATCTTCACCAAAGCTTCTCCAAAGTAAGAGTTCCAATCACAAGAAAAATGCACCCAAGGAAGCATGCAAAATGTTTCAACAACCCCCAAAACAAGAAGAGAGTTTGAATTAAATAGAAGAGAGAGAGAAGAGGATGATATGGATCCATGTAGGATGCCACACCAAACATCCACCAATTCAAACACAAAAGACAAAAATCCATTCTCCGAAGCACAATAAAGAGGTGAGTGAAAAATGACAAGTTACTTGCACACTCAAAAGAGCCCACACCTCAAGGGACAAAAATATAAATGAAATGTAAGAGAGTGCAATCCGAAAAAAGAAACATGATGTATAAAATGTATTTTAAAAGTCACAAATCACATCTCCATCCATAAGTATGGTTGGTATGTTAAATTTAGAGGTATGGGACAAGTTTTTCTTGTCCCACAAGCCTCCAAAAATAGCTCCCAAGGACAATTTCTAATTTGTCATGGAGGTGGAGTGTTTCATACTCCAAAACAGACTTAAACATAGTCTTATACAAACCAACAACTCTTATGATTACTTTCCCATATCCCAATTTAATTTATTTAAATTTTAACCATATGATTCTCACATTGATTCTATCACAATATAATTAATTAAAGGAACACATTACTAATAAAATACATACAACAATAGTAAAAGAAACATATTAATAAAATACACAAACCCATGGTCACATATAAAGGAAATTCCACCTATGGGAATCCCTAACAAAATACAACAAACACACACACATAAGACACGTTTCCATGGTGACCTTGTTGAATTCACATATAATTCTATTGTGGTTGGTTTCCAATACCCAATGTTTGTTGTGATATTCAACTTGAAAAACACAAATACCTCCTTCAACCTCATGGCCATATCAGAACATTCAAAATGAATATAAATAAAATCACAAAACCAATTATATAAATGAATCACAACAACATCGAAGTAACAACTACATCATTTGAATTTTTAATCAACAACTATATCATCATCAAACAATTTCCATTTTCTAGGTTTACTCCAAATATCAAATATCACATGTCTTAACAACATCTACAATATAACCATGTCTGACAACATGTCAACATCTATATAAAATGTCTCCAATAATCATCATGCATCATATATGAATCAGATCCAACAATAATCTAGGATCTAACATCTAACACCATACTAAATCCAAACTAAAAGGATGTCTATCATATATTCTACAGTATCATGATTAGTAATAAAAGGTGCCAAAGGGAAGTGGGCAATACATCGAGAATGCACAAATGAATTGAAAAGAGAGTTTGTTTTGATATATATGTTTTTTTAACCTCATTTTGAGTGTGTTGTTTTTACAAGGCCCGAGCGTTGGCATAGGTATATCTCTATATCCCCACACAAATGGTAAGTTATTTTTTAATTTTGATTTAGTGTTTATTTTTTAATGTTTTATCTATCTGCACTTGATTCTTCTCTTTCTCTTACAGGTAGCGGGAGTTTGGGTGACGACATTTCAACACATGGATGGGTCACGTATAACTTCTAACTCCCCTTTTTCAGGAATGCTCTACTTGGACTCTACATTTTACACCTTTTCATGGATAAGAGGGGGAAATATGTATACACCCAAAATTGCATGTGCTACATTGTCAGAAAATGATTATAAAAGTCCCCAATGATGATTTAGGTCTTTTCAAGAAAGTGTTTGAGCTTTAAATTCCATTTTCAGTGTATATTTTTTTCCAAGACGTCTTTACTTATCCTTCCCACATTTTTTCCAGCTTCCTACCTCTTTTTGCGTATGTTTTGGCCATTAGTGCCAAGACCACCACCCTGCCTGGGAAACAGTTCTGAAACCACCACCCAATACTAGGCGGTGGTCCTGAAACCGCTGTCCTGCATAGGGTAGCGGTCATGCTTGATTTTTCTAGATTCCCTCAAGTGTATTTTAACATATGATGGTTCACTTCATTTCACTTTTTGCATGCATTTGTGAGCCAAATTGTCTAAAATTATCTTTGATTTCTTGGTTCTCCTTCATCCTATTTTTAAATAGATTTAATTAGTTAGAACTTCTCCTTATTACCTTAATATTGAACACACCTCCCATCCTCCATTCCTATATATTCCATAATTTTATTCAAGCAAAGGGCCTGAGAATTTTGTGTATCTTACATTGTATTACAGCTACGATCTTTCTAGGAATAACCAAGCTCTAATCTCTTGTGTTATCTCTTTTCTACTTTCATTGCATTCGGACTACCATCAAGTTGTCATTGCTCAAGTGCCATCCTCATGCTACTTTTCTTGCATTCCCAATCCCTTGGACTCATATGAACACTCAGAGAAAGAAAGGAAAAACTGATGGGACAGATACATAGACAACCGGATTTTCCAAAGCTCTTTCTTTTCTAGGTTGGAATTGTGTGTTGGTTTGCTTTGTTTGTTGAATTTTCAATTTCAAATCACTAGTTTCAATCACATATCAAATAGAGTAGAAAATCATTCATTTCAATAGATTCATCAATCAAAAGTAGATCAAATCATTAGTAAGTTTTCCTCTTTAACATTACTAGGGAAGTGCTGGGGAACAATAGCCCCTTTCAAGGTTACGATTTTTTCTTCACCTCTAAGGTAGGGTTTTGATTAGATTAGGTTATTTGTTTTAGATTAGATTCACACAATTGTACAAGTAACAAACTACATCTGGATGATTACTTGTCTTTAGTTTATTTATTAGATTAGAAAACATTTCTTAAACATTATAAAAAACAAAAATATTTCCTTTGATAGATTAGTTTTCTTTTATTGCTTTAATCCGATATACTGTGAAAACTCCAAAAACATAGATTAGATTTCCTTCAATAATTAGTTTTCTTATCAAAAATCATTTATTTCATTCTATTTGACCATCAATGGTCCACAAAAGGAAAATACATACAGTTGTGATCCCTTGGTACCACAACCCAATGGGCCAAAATTGATAATTGACATTGATACCAATTTACGTTTGACAGTCTTATGCACACCTGCACCTTTGCTGAGATAATAGAACAACTCAATACGCTAAATTTTTTTGTTAATCAAGCCTACGACTATTGGACTACTACTGAAAATAGGGTTTGATTACGCGCATGACCATACAAGGGCCATAGCCTCAACGAGTATTTGGTTGTGATCCTTAGGTCCCATAACCCAACAGGCCTGCTAATTAGTTAGACATTGACATTAGTTTACGTACATTAGTATTCAAATCTTCACCACTTCTACTAGATATCATTGCATAAATTTCCTTATTGAACATTATATCTGATTAGCTTAAGAATTTTTGGACCGTACCAAAAAATTTCCCATAGATCCTTGTGGCTCCACCACGCCTCTCGTTCTTACTTCCATGACCTTTTCTGGAAATCTATACAAGGCACCCACAGGTCATTTTCCATGTGTTCAACAACCAACAAACAAAATATTGACAAAACTTGACATTTATTAGAGTCTCTGAGTAACTATTATCTCAGACCAAGACATTACACCACTTTAAGTTAGGAGAGCATTCTTTTCCTTAGACTTGCAGATCCTAATATTTCATGTTGAAGATATAAGATTGCCCATTTAGGTTGATCCCGGTCATTGCACTCACATTCACATTCATTAGACACCGGCTATCTCGACACGACCTCGAGAGGTTGGGTGTGAAGAAGGTCACTTGTTGATTTTCTATCTTACAGTCACATTATGTATTAATGACTTATGATTGACCTTGAGAGGATAGAGGAAATTGGTAAAATTCCCATTCACTAGTCCAAGAAAGGTATGTAATATTTCTTTGGTAAAATTAACATTTTGAGAAGGATTATCTCTATATTTTCTGAGATCACTCTTCCTGTTACACTTGTATGCTATAGAAATATTAGATTATAAAATGGGGAGATGAGGTCATGCAATCATTTAAAGGAGTGAAAGATGCATTAAAAAATACCCATGTGTTGGCTAGTTTAGATTACAAGAATGATTTTCAAATTTTCTCCTTTGTATTTGAATTTACCATTTCCTCAATTTTATTGCAAAAGGATTATGAAGGCCATGAGAAACTAATTGTATTATTCATAAAGTCCTTAAAAAGATTTGAATTTAAGTACACAGTCATGGAAAAAATAAGATTTTCCTTTGGTAAAGGCCACTAAAAGTTTCAAACCTTATATCCTGAGCTCAAGGGTTGTAGCCTACGTGTCATACACCATGGTCAAATACATTTTGACACAAATGGAAGTTTCAAGAAAAAGGTGAAAGTGGGTTTATAAACTCCAATAGTATGACATGGAAATTCAAACCAAAAAGTTTGCAAGAGGTATTGGTTTGGCAAGGTTAATGGATGAAGAAAATATGCAGATTGTGGAAGTGAATCATGTTGTGGCTGATTTGGATGATCCTCATAAAAATTTATGTACTTATGTTTTGTAAAAGGAAATTATGTATTAACTCAATAATTTGAACTATCCTTCTAATAATGAAAGAATCAACTAAGTTCATTGAATTTGGTGTCCTAAAAAACATCTTGACCTAATTTTTTTAGCTTAGAAGAATCTAGAAGGGTTCTTGTTAAGATGTATAACTAAAGATGAATCTCTTAAAATGATCAAATAATTTTGTGGAGAAAGTTTTGGTAGCCATTATGATTCTAAATTGAATTCTCATAAAATTTTAAGGGAATTTTATTCGTGCCATTTTTGTCTAAAGATGTTTATCAAATTATGAGGAAATGTGAGTGTTATCAACATTTCTCAGGTGGGCAGAAATATTTAGGATCCCTACCATTGCTTTCCATTTCAACTGAAATTCCTTTCCGATAATAAGGATTATATTTTATTGGTTAAATAATAGAGGCATCTAGTGTAGGAAATAATTATATTTTTGTTTCTATTGATTCTTTGAAGCACAATGGACCAAGAGAGGGGGTGAATCAGTCCTTCAAATATTATTCAATTTCAAATTTCTTACTTCAATAAAAAAAAAATTATTCAACTATTAATGTGTGTACAATATCAAATACCAAACATGCATTCAACCACGAACAAGGAAATCAACACCATAACATAATATATAAGTGGTAAACCCTCATGGGGAAAAAAACCCACTAAAACCTAATATTTTTATTGATATTTTCAAATTTAGTGAAGCACCAACCACACAAGGAGCACGAACCCTTATTTTAGTAGAGATTAAACTCTACAAGGATCACCTACCCCTATTTTTGTGAAGCAACAACTCCAAAATGAAGCTAAAACCCCCAAGATGATCAAGCACCCACTCAATCACCTTATGAAGAAGATATTTGATGTATTGATGCCTCCACAACTGATAAAGATCAAAAATGTATCTCACACTCCTTCAAACCCTTGTTCAATCCCTAGGTATTAAAACTGAAAAATATTTCTCTTTCTTCACTTCTAAATTAAATAAAACCCTTAAACACAATCTTTCTATCATTATTCAACCTGTGAAACACTTGATTAGATCTCAAATCATGGTCACACACCTACAAAACTCTCACACCTAGGTAACACTTTTTACACACATTTGGATACTCACCAGAAGAACCTAAAACCCACTAAAAAAAATATTTATATTGATATGTTTCAAATTTATTCAAGAACAAACCCCACTAGGAGCACCAACCCCTAGTTTAGTAGATCTATAACCCTACAAGGATCACCTACCCCTATTTTTGTGAAGCACCAAGTAAAAAAGGAAGCTACAACCCCCAAAGATGATGAAGCACCTACTAAATCACCTTATGAAGAAGATATGTGATGTATTGTTTCTTCCACAACTGATAGAGATCACAAATTTAGCTCACACTCCTTCAAAGCCTTGATCAAGACCTAAGTCTTCAAACTTACACAATATTTCTCTTTCTTCAATTCTAAATTAAATAAAACCCTTGAAAATGATTTATATCATTATTAAACCTTTAAAACACTTAATTATATATCCAATCATGCTCAAACACCTACAAAACTCTCACACCTAGGTCACACTTTTTACACACACTCCGCTGCTCACCAAAAACACCCAAAACTTCTCTTTTATAAGCTCCGATTTATTCAAATTTAAAATAGGTTTGTTTAATTCATTTATCTTCAAAATATAATCTTAATAACATCCCATAAAATTTATCACAATAGTCACAAGTGACCCAATTAGGTCAGCCTACCGAAAAAGCACTCAACATGCACCAAAAATCCTCAAAACCCTATCATCGGAAGGAGAAAAATACCCTATCACAATTGTTTTTTATTAAATCTCTAAAATTAACCACACATGCATAATATTAAATTTAAACATCATCTTAGGTCTCAATTTACATGAACAAATAAAATTATTTCATTTAATGGGCCTAATGGCTTATCTCCTTCACAAAACAGTTGTTTCCAGCAATCTGAATCTGTTTTTAGGCCTCAAGAACCCTCAAGATGAACTCAAATATGTTATGTGAAAAATAAATGGAAATACCATAAAATTTATAACACTTTTAAGAAATCTATATCTTATGAAACAATCATATGCTCAAACCACATGAACTTTTACCTTCACCAAAAAAGCTACCTAATTTTTTTTTTTTACAAATACAACTAGTTTGCACCATTTTCTGACACTTTCAAGAACTAAAAATGGATTCAATATATTTAAAATTCATCCCTATTAACTTTCTATGTGGTATCAAGAATCAACTCAACCATCTCATGTTCCAACCAACATATTCTTTTACTAAAAGCAGTCCTGTCCTGAAAAGTAAGAAAATGTCTTGCTCACAAATTGACCTGGAAACCACATCAAATATAATAATCATGAAACCAATATTATACCATTGGAAATATATATAAATTAAATTTCCATAACATATTTTAAATCCTACCACCTCCAAGTGGAAGTCCTATAAATTTGATGTCTATAAACTACCTGAAACTGTCCCAAAACTATCCTTTGACCAGTAAACATAAATAAAACATAATAATCACCTAAAATCATTATGTAAATAAATAAAAACTCACATAAATCACATAATTATCATTTATTTTTCAACTCTTTTGGACAACCTTGTCCCAAACTAAACTTCTTCAAAACTGACCTATTTGAGTGGGGTCCACTCATCGCTACAATCTCTATCATACATTTCTTGAAACTTGGAGGAGTCTTATAAATTTTAAAATAATAATCAATTAAATATAAATAAAATATGGAAACTTAGGAGAAATTTATCTCCTACCTCTTTTGAGATAGAGTTTCAAACTCATAAAAAGTTGTTTACCTTCTTAACTTTCATTCATAAAACTGTGACAATTAAATGACTTTATTATTTTTGTGAAACATTATAGACTCAATGTATAAACATCATTTAAATCCAAAATGTCACATTCAAATCACAAAATTCAAGGTGAGCATCAGAAGACCTAATTTGAGCTGGAAATGACCTTGTTCTTGACCCTATTTCATCAAAATTGACATAACATGAAAAATAATCATCATGGAAAGATGAATTTTTTCTCACAGTACCATGACGCACCCTAATAAAATATCAAACAATAATAATATCACAAATATCACTCCATATTTCCATCCTCTGAGACTTACGTAGCTAGCCCTTAGGGTTTCACACTGTAAAGGCTAGGGTAAACTGAAATAACACTATAACTCACCATATATGTTAGAGTAGGTATTTACCTTAGCTAATGTTCACCTAGGTACATTATTTACCTTTATTTTATTTATCCTTACCCACTTATGTGTGTGGATATTTATTTTTATTTATTTATATATTAGGAGATATTATCTAGTTGTTAGGTATAGTTCTTTTTCTTGATCTATGGTATTGACTAGATCCTTGATGTCTAGTTCTCTCATAAATCTATGGACTTGACTAGTTATTTGATGACTAGTTATTTCCATGATTTATGGCTTGATCTATGACCTTGACTGGTTATTAGATTGTTATTCCTTGCCTATATAAGGAAGGCCCATTCTCATTGTATTTCATTGAGTTTTATAATAATATATGATATTGCTGCTCATTTGTTTGCAAAGGTTTATGTAAAGTTATTATGGTGAATTTATTTCATCTTATTGATCATGATGTTTGATTAGCATCTGTTTGCTTGGCTTGGCACAATCTGGTTATCATTCCTTTTTCTCACAGTACCATGACACACCCTAATAAAATATCAAACAATCATCGTATCACAAATATCACTCCATATTTTCATCCTCTGAGACTTACGTAGCTAGCCCTTAGGGTTTCACACTGTAAAGGCTAGGGTAAACTAAAATAACACTATAAATCACCATATAAACTCTCCAAAAATTTCTAACATACCTAGTGAATCATAATAAAAATAAATACATGCAACCATTATCTCACATATCTCCACCACTCATCCTCGTGCCTTTTAACATCCATACATGGTCCAAATGAGTACCTGAATCATGGTCACCAACTTGTATCTACACCCTAAAACTCATGTGAGTGCCCATTAAATCTCCAAACATTATATCCATCATGCCAACATGGTTCTAAAGTAACCAATAATCTCATACTACTATGCACAGTCAACTAGGCTAGCAAGGTCACCTGGATAGGCTTGCTCAAACAACCAATTTTCACTGAATCAATTGATATCACTATAAACACCTCTGAATATTCATTTCATTATCATCCTCATCATACTTTAACCCTAATATATTATTAAATTTAACATTAATGATGGTTTCCATCAATTACAACACATAAACTACAACATACCAACAATATCCCCTTTTGTCATTGATGAAAAACCACCCAAACTTCTCCCCCTTTTTACATTAATAACAAAGGAATACTTGTTCCTGTATGAAATTAATCTTCTTGAGCTTCATATGACCAGTATTTGATTATAAACATCAACCAAAGGTCTCATTCTAGCTTACAAATTTGAAATTTGACTGGAAACCTAATTTTTATTAATTTTCAAGCATAAAAACACCATATTGCCATGGGAATAACATATAAACCTCAAAATCATTACAAAAATCATGAAGAAGACAATAATTTACCTCTTATTTGGGATAAAGAACAAACATCCACCTTATAGAAATGGAATAACTTTCCATTTCTCATCAATTTTTTTTCCTTCATTAAATCACTATAGCAGGCCAATACCGGACACACACCCTTTGAGAAACATGCCAACAATTATGTACATGAGATTAAAATAATCCCTACCTTCATTCATGAGTTTAATTATAATTTTCAAGGCATAATATTGTTTTAACACTATCATATCTTGATCTATAAACTACACTAGGACTGATTTCCCTAAAATGAACCTTTAATGCATTTTAGATAACATTCTCAAGGCTTTAGAAGAAAAATCAACCTATCACAGACCTCCTTATGACTCCTTCTGGATTCAAGACATCCTCCTATAAGAGAAAGAACATTTTTTTTTCTAAATTACCTTGATATTTTTTCAAGAAATTGATCCAACCACTTTGCTACATTCCTAAAGCTCCTTTCTAGTGCATGATAGTCACCTTTGAATGAGATAAAAAAACTTTTGGTTATAACAAGCTTTCCCTTGAAGAAAAAAACCAAATCATACCTTATAAGCACATGAATTTATCTAGAGAACCTTTAAGATCATGTTCCCCCTGTCTTGGTAGGCTTATACACACTATTACCACATGTAGCATACTACTGAGATCTTCATTGTACCATGTCAAACCAATAGAAATCCTTGCATTATCCCTTTGACCCAAATATGATTTCATCCTTCTTGACCATCCTATGAGAAACTTTCACACCCATTTGACATATTCACAACACATCATGTAAGGTGTTGAATACTACTTAAAACCTTATAACTCTCGGGAATGCCACCATCAACACCAACATGCTTGTAGGAGACAATTTTGAAGAATATGACTAGCCTTGGTCATAACACAGACAACTAGATACACTATTGCTCTTTCTTAGATGACGCACACTCTCAAGAACACATAGTGAATCCTAAGATTATTTACCACACTATATACCTATAGATAACACATTATCTTCCTCGTGTAGACACCCTGCCCCTGTAGGAACTCATTTTCAACCCCTAAGTTCATTAAAATTTGTTCTTACTATCCTTATAAAATTCTTGCAAGAGACAAAATTTTAGTCATATTGCTAATGTAATAAAGACAATCCATATCATGAAGAAATACATCATACCTGAAGATACCTTCATACTCTTCCTGAGTATACAGTCATGGGATTAATTATCTTCAAAAAATAACAAATTTCATTCAATGTGTTATGTCATATTAATGAAATATATTATGTAGACCACATTTTCTCCATTAGGATACCATCATGAACTTTTATAGTCATGTAAAAACATTGGGAGGACTCAAAACACGTAATAAGTGACATACAAGCCTGTAGGACAAAACATGAAATATGTTCATTTCAATGTTAAATAAGTCAAACTCTTCACACCATTTAACCTTACATTCTTAAGAATTATAACCATTCATAGGTTTCACATTATTATCATGCTTTTAAAATTTGAAATAAATCATGATAATTTATTTAAACCATTTTCATCTTCTTCATACTGTAAATCCTGATTACCAGTCTTACTAGCCCTAGAATGATGAGAATCACATCTAGTTTTAAATTTGGTACATAAACATTCATGATGAAATCCTAACTTGTTATGAGATACCCATTTTATCCATAATACACCTCCATGAACCTTGAATCATGCTCATGAAGATGAACTTTCCCTAGTTTTAATTTCATCCTTTAACAATTAGGTCTTTAGCTTTCTCACTGAAAAAACTTAATTGTACTGTCATAAACCCCTAAATAGGATTACACCTTTTATCCACTATGAAACCACTTGAATCATGAATAAATCATAGCATACATGATTTTTTTACAAATTTTTATCTTTGAAATCATCCATTTTCACCTACAATCTCAAACTTTTTGTTTACACCACTAAAAAAGCACCATTAGAGTCCAGTCAGGGAAAAGAAGCTTCAAAAATGCATGCAATTTGATTTTAAGAGCACAAACATGACCTACAACACATTAATAGCTATCACCTATTTTCCATCAGCTTCTTGTCATGAGTTAAAGACATGAAAATAATTTTCTTACCTGGATCCACCTTGATTTACACTTAAACTCTCCTAACATTTGTCCCCATCATGGTCACACATTCTTTGGGAGTGATGAAATGATCAAGTCATCATTTTGATGAAAAAATTCACCTTTAATCCTTCATCTTAAGACATTTATAACCCTTAACATCATGATGAACACTCCATATTAATAGATAACCATATATAATTTTAATAAAAAACACACCTGGGATGACTATGACACACCAATGAAAAACCATGAGAAATTTGAAATACTACTCATACAATAAATTACCTTTTGAGAACTCTCATAGATTTTACAAATCATCTTAGACATATGAAAATACTTGAATCATGCTTTTACAGCTCAAGAAAAACCCATGACACACCATTTATAACTCAAAATTGAATCCTTGGGACACCATAAACCTTAGACTTCTTCTATTAACTGTTAACTAATGACCAACTCAGACCCAATAAGAGACTTTTCTCATGCATGGATTGACACAACAAACCTCTTATAAGACATTAAACATGACTCATACACACCCTGAGTCTTCTTAGACATAAAAATTTACCAATAAAATGCAATCTCAAATTTTATGCACACAAACATATATTTGTAAAGACAATAAGACTTGAAACTTTGACATTTACACAACATGAACTAAACTATTTTGAACCATAGATAACATGCATAATGACTTGGAAGGACATACCTTGACATCAGGGAGGAGTCACACATAGACAAAGAAAGATCTCCCTCACTCCAAATCTTCATATGGACTGATATACCTCTAAGAAGCATAGTAGAGGCATATGAATACTCATGAATACCTAAAATAAGGTCTTGAAGAGGTCCCAAGACCTTTTAGACACCTATAGAACACATTCTTCTTATCTCTTATGATTTGAAATCTGAGTTAAGACTTGCCTTCCATCATCACTAGCTCTTGATGAGACACATTTATCTCTCCTAGGCTCCAAAATCCATCTTTGACTATTATTATGCATTCTTGACCTCTAAAAGATTCTCTCATGCACTCTAGGACCTTAAGCCTTCTGATTTTGTCTTGAGAAGCCATGGTAGTAGTCCCTTGCCACATGACCAACCTCATTACAACTATAACACACCACTGTATTCTTCCTCTTGAAACCATCAACATGATTAGATGAATCGTTCAAGAAAAATTGAGCAATATGACCTTCCCCATTGCACTTATAGCACACCACATTCTTAGTAAACTCACTCCTATGGTATCTCCATGGATGAGTATCTCTATAATACCTTTTACACTCTTTATCCTTATGACCAAATGCATTACAAGCATAAAATAATATCCATTGAAACTTCTTTCATATGTTGAGGAATTAGGTTTCCTAATAGGATTGGTCTTATTATTATTCTTGGATATTTGTCACTTTATTTCCTTCCTTGGTGTTTAGTTCACCTACTTATTTTCTTGAAACTAGGTCCACATGCTTCAGTTATTTTGTCCTTGAATTCATATTTGAATCCCAAACCTAGCTCTATCACTTGTTGCTTTCTGATTTGTCAAGAGATCACCAAGAGCATAAGAGATTTATTCAAATTTATGATATGTTTTTACCTTACTTACTACATCTGATAGATTTTTATTAAGGATGATCACTTCTTATTATTTATATTGCAAGCTAAGATTCATGTTCCTCATTTACATTTCTAGCTTTCTCACAATTTCATCAATATTTTCAGTAATAGCCCAATATTTCCCTTCAAGTTCT
Organism: Taxus chinensis; assembly: GCA_019776745.2. Lineage (NCBI taxonomy): Eukaryota > Viridiplantae > Streptophyta > Pinopsida > Cupressales > Taxaceae > Taxus > Taxus chinensis. The sequence continues at coordinate 325,221,596 of CM034156.1, read as the reverse complement.
TGAATATTTTCCTAATATTCCTTGACTTGAGAAGTTAATTTATTATTATTATTTTAAGAATACTCTAGTTATGATTGGGCACATGTCCAACTCAATCCTTAATCCATCATCATCTCCTTAATTCTCTTTGTAAGAATCAAATGTAAGTTCATCCCACAAAGTAGAACCTCCACAAGAGGATATCATATCTTACTTTGTCATAAAAATGACCTCATCACCTACATATTTGTGACCAAATTAAATCTCAGAATCATATCCACCAGCTTCACTAATTTCTTAAGAGGAATAGGCATCTTCCTTGGTATAAAAAATCTTCTTACCCTTCTTCTTGAAATCAACCTTTTTGAACTCTTTCTTCTTTTTATCATACTTTTGATTCTTCTTCTCATGATAATAACTTTCATGATCATAATTTCCTTCCTTATCACATCTGTGAGGAAATATAATAGCTAAAAATGAATTACATTTACCAAAAATAAACATTTAAAAGGAATTTTTCCCTTGTACTTAATAGTTCCAACAGTTAGCCTCCTAAAAACCATGGAAAATAGTTCTTCATCACCTAACTCATGATAAACATCCTCTTTGTCCTTCTTGCATTCGGCCATAATTTCAAATTTTAAGGAAATATATCTCTTGGATGGTTTAGAACCACCTATTCTCATCTCATAAGTAGTAAAAGTACCATGTAACTCATCCATCTTCAAAGTAGTTAGATCCTTTTCCTCTTCAATAATAGATACTTTAGAATCAAACCTAAGAGTTAGTGACCTTAAAACCTTTTGACAAAAAACTTATTCTTTAACATCTTCACAAAACCCTATCATGATATTGACCACTTTTTCAACTCTAAGAAGATGTGCAAGGGTAGAATCATCATTATTCATTGTAAGAATATCAAATTGATTTATAAAAGTTTGAATATTATATTTTATTACCTTTGAGTAACCTTTATAAAAAATGTAGTTTTTACCATAACTCTTTTGCTGAATTTTAGTGCATTACCTTTACCATATTAGATTCACCATGACCACATATGATGGCACGAAAATCCTTTGAGTTATCGCTACATACCTTATTTTCTGCGGAAGTAGTTGGAGTAGTGGTAGGAGGAGTAAATCCATTCTCCACAACTTCCCAAATATAAAACCATAGAGACAAAATATGATTTTTCATCCTCAGGATTCAAAAAGCATAATTAACACCATCAAACAAAGGTTCCTTGTTGGTTGAGAGCCCACTTTGTTAGCTCACTATTTATGTGCTTCAAAGGATCTCCTTTCAAGTTATCAAAATTCTCCAAAAGAACCTTGCTCTGATACGAATTGTTAGAAGTACAATGGAATTAAGGGGGGTGAATCATTCCTTACAAAATTATTCAATTTCATATTTCTTACTTCAATCACTAACCACTTATTAAACTATTAATGTGTGCACAATATCAAATACCAAACATGCATTCAACAATGGTTGTGGAAATCAACACCATAAAACAATATATAAGTGGGAAAACATCATGGAAAAAATAACCCACTGAAACACAATATTTATATTTATATGTTTCAAATTTAGTGACGCACTAACCCCATAAGGATCACCAACCCTTAGTTTAGTAGAGCTACAATCCTACAAGGAGCACCAACCCCTAGTTTTTTGAAGCACAAACTCCACAAGGAGACTACAACCCAAAAATATAATCAATATCCCACTCGATCACATTATGAACAAGATATAGGATGTATTTTTGTTTCTACAACTGATAGATATCACAAATTTATCTCACACTCCTTCAAACCCTAGGTCTTCAAACTTGCACAATCTTGTTCTTTCTTCACTTATCAATTCATCAAACCATTACACACATGATTGTTTTAATTATTAAAACTATCTCACAATCTATTAGCTCTTAAATAATTCTCACACATGTAAAAAATTCTCACACCTAGGTCACACTTTTGCACACACTTTGCTACTCACCAAAAGCACCCAAAAATTCACTTTTATAATCCCTCCTTTATTGAAATTAAAAATAGGTAGGATTACCTCATTTATATAAAAAAATCATCTTAAAAAAATCCCATAAAATTAATCACAACATTCACAAGTGACCCAAGTAGGTTGGCCTATCCAAAAACCACTCACCATGAACCCAAAATCTTCAAAACCTTGCCATTGGAATGAGAAAAATCCTATAACACCAAATATATTTTTATTAAATCTCTAAATATAACCAAACATGTATAATATGAAATTTAAACATTATCCATGGTCACAATTCACATTAACCAATAAAATTATTTCATTTACTGGGCCCAGTGGCTCATTTCCTTCATAAAATAGATGTTTCCAACAACCAGAATCTTCCTTTTGGTATAAAGAAACCTAATTTTTTTTTCATGTGACCACTCAATGAAAATCCTAGAACTTTTATAAAACTTATAATCAAGTTATAGCTCATGAAACAATCATATGTTAAAACCACATCAACATTTTCCTTCACCAAAACAAGTTGACTAAAAAATAGTTTTACAAATACAACTAGTTTGCACCATTACTAACATTTACATGATCTAAAAATGGATTAAATAGATTAAAAATTCATCCCAATTAACTTTATAAGTGGTATAAAATATCAACACTACCATCTCATGCTCCAACCAACTCGATCTTTCAGCAATATCAGACTTGTCTTGAAAAACAAGAAAACTTATTTCTCATAAATTGACATGGAAACCAAAAAAAATAAACTCATCATGAAATAAAAATTAAACCATTGGAAATTTGTCTGAATTAAATTTCCATAACATATTGTAAATCCTTCCAACTCCAAGTGGAATGCCTTCAAAAAATTCAATCTTTGCAAACTGCCTTAAACTGTCCCCAAACTACCCTTTGACCAATCAACATAAATGAAGCACACTTGAAAATTTAAAAGCATAATCATGACCTAAAATAATTATATAAATCAATAAAAACTCACATAAATCATATAATGATAATTTATTTTGCAACTCCTTTAAACAACCTTGTCCCAAACTGAACATTTTGAGAAACTGACCTATTTGAGTGGGGTCCACTCATCACCACAACCACTATCATAACTTTATAGAAACTTGGAAGAGTCACATAAATTTTAAAATCATCGTCTATGCACTAGAAATCAATTCTAACTACTTAGGAGCAATTTATCTTCTACCACTTTTGAGCTAGGGTTTCAAACTCATAAAACATTTTTTACCTTCTTAACATTCGTTCACAAAAATTAGACAATGAAATTATATAATTATTATTTTAAAAAATTATAGAATAAGTTTATAAACATACCTAAAATCCAAAAGGTCCCATAAAAATAACACAATTCAGTGTGAGCATCAATAGACCCAATTTGAGTTGCAAATGACCTTATTTTTGACTTTGTTTCATCACTACTGACATAACATGTAAAATAATCATCATGAAAACCTGAATTTTTTTATAGCACCATGAAACACCATAATAACATATCCAATCATCATAATGTCACAAATAGGACTCCATCTTTCCATCCACTAAGAATTTTATAGTTAGACCTTAGGGTTTTACACTGTAAAGGCTATGGTCAACTGAAATAACATTATAAATCACCATATAAAATCTCCAAAATTTCCTAACATTTATGGTACATCATAATAAAATGACATACATGCATCCATGACCTCACATATATTCACCACTCATCCTCATGCCTTCTAACAACCATACTTGGTCCAAATTAGCACCTGAATCATGGTCACCAACTTGTATATACAACCTAAAACTCATGTTAGTGCCCAATAACTCTCAAAACATGCTATCGGTAATGAAAAAATTATTCTCAAGTTACCAAGAAGTTAATACCACCATGCACAATCACCTAGGCTAGCTAGGCCACCTGAATAGGCTTGCTAGAACAAGAAAACTTCAGTGAATCAACTGATATCACTATAAGAGCCTCTTAATATTTATGTCATAATCATCCTCAATGTGATATGACCCTACTCCATCATCAAATTTTCACTAATGAGGTTTTTCATCAATTACAACACCTAAACAACAACATGCCAATATAGATTACTTCACCAAGTGGGATGAAGCAATCCATACCAAGAAGGATATTCACCAAGTAGTCATGAAATTACTTTTGAAAAAATTAATTTATAGGTTTGGTTCCTCATTCATGTTGGTTATTTATAATTCCATGATTCTAAGAGCTAAAACCTTAGTGGCATTGTGCAAATAGTATATAATAAGTTTTACTTATGCCTCCAACTATAACCCCCAAGGAAATGGGAAAGTTGATTCAAGCAACAAGAAATTTCTCAAGATACTTGAGAGGACCTTGGATATGAACAATAATAAATGGGGTAAGAAATTAAAATATGCAGTATGGGCTGACAAAATGAACCCCAAAAGGTAAATTGGAAAAATCACATTTGAGATAGTTTATGGCACCCAAGTAGTTTTTCTTCTTCATTTGAAGTTATTAGTGTATCAATTCATGTAACAACTTGAAGAGGAAGAAGGTATTGATCCTTATGCAACAAAAATCAACCAAATTATATAACTTGATGATATTAGGATAGAATATCAACAAAGGAACATAATGCTCAAGGAACATTTGAATAAGATATTTGATAAGAATGTCTCTCCAATAAGTTTCTAGATTCGGGACTTGGTGTTTTTATGGGATAGTAGATATAAAGATAATGAAAAAAATGGAAAGTTTGAAGTTCTTTGGATGGGCCCTTAATCCATAGATGTAAAAATTAGGGAGCATACCTTTTTCTTGAGAGATTTGGATGAAAAAATAATTGATTTTCCTATCAATGGTAGGGATCTCAAACAATTATTGGATTAGGTGTATCCAAAATAATTCCCTTTGTACAATCTATAGTCTTTCCTCTATTTTTTAATCTATTCCTTTATTTGTTTTATGTTTCCTTTGTCCCTTTTTATTGTACTTGGCATATTTTTGTAATCTCAAGTGATTTTAAAATGATAAAAAAATAAGTATATTCCCATTTGAATCCTTTGCCAAATGGATAGACACCTAGTCTACTTCCATGAGCTAGAGCCAATGTTGGTGCCCATTTTGATCATTTGTATCCTTAGCACCATCTCTATGGAATCCATCATTACTTGGTGTAACAATTCCTTTCCACGTTGTGACTATGCCTTGAAGGATTTTTCATTGGTATGATCATGTTAACCTTTTCATAACCTTCATTTTGTTCCCTGGTTCATATTATCTAAAAACAACTTCATGCTATTTTGGTGTTTTGACAAGTCATGGTGCTATTATGGATCAATGAAAATTCAAAAAATTGCAATTCATGGGAAAATTTTACTTTTTCGGGAATTTTTCTCCATCTTTCTTGGCCTTGTTGTCAAAATAATTAATCACATTTTATAGTTTTGGGTGTAAGAAGGGAAAATTGGTCTTCTGAAGAGGAATTGTTCCTCTATTCCACTTATTTCTCCTATCACCTCCATAACCACATTGAGATGGGAAATTGGAAAAAATATTTAAGGAAAAAATGGGTGAAAATATTTTTCATTCCCCAAGTTCCCTGTAAACTTGCAATCACTGCCAAAAAAATGAAGGGGGAATATTCAGAACTTTTGGTCTTTTATGTAACCATGGGAATAGTTCCTCCATTATTTTTGTGCCTCGAATCCCTACTAAATCCAAAAAAAGAGAACATGTGAGAAAATTGGATATGTTGGCCAAATGAGGATTTGAGGGAATTGTTCTGTTATTCTCTCAGTTCTCCCAAACCTAACCATGTGTGATAACTAAGTGATATGAAATGCATTACAGTTAAGCTAGTCTTATAAGGAACCAAAGGAAATTTTCCACCATTCCCTTAGTTCTCCGTAGATCCACACTCACCACCCTTAATTAATGTTAACAAGAAAATTTGATATGTTGGTCATGGAGGGAATAAATGGAACTATTCACTCAGAACACAAGTTCTTTCCTTCTCCAATATTTCCAAGAGCAAGTAAAAAGGCGAGTCAATGATGGAAGACCCAGAAGGAATGTTCCATTATTCCTCTAACTATCTACATTGCCACTTGTATCACCCAAAAAAAAATTAGTTATGTGGGATAATTTGGGAACTTGAGGAACTGTTATCTCATTCCTCAATTTATTCAACTTTTTAATTTACCAGACCATCAAATTAGAGCCTTCCACTTGTCCAAGGAGAACACCATTGCATTCAACAATTAAGTGAGTTCAAAAATTTTCTCATAACTTTTGATGTGGGCATCAATTTTCAAAGAATTTTTTTGCAATAACATTATTATGGTGAGGGATTTCCACAAAGGTCAAATATTGGGGAAATGGTGAAGTGTTTTGAATATTTTAGTTGTAGAAGTTTGGAAAGGTAAAACATCATTTTCATGAATGTAATGGAAAATGTAACAACTTGAAATTATTTCTTGATCCTATTTCTACCCTAGATTTTTCTAGAAATCAAATATTCCCCTTCTGACCCCACTAGATGAAGAATGGATGATTGATGCATTGTGGAGTGGAAATTTGGAATTTTTTCCCTCTTTCATCTCCTTGATTGCATGTTTCTCCATCTATTTCACCTCAATCCACATGGATCACCATATTGACCATTGATTGGGCATCTAAAAATCACATTATTTTAGGTTTTTTATTTTTTTTCCATAAAAATTAGGGCATATCCTCACTTACATTCTCCTAGCTGATTGGGTGGTGAAAAATTCATTTATGGACACAAAAAATTGAAAATAAGAGGTTCTTGATTGTGTAGTAGCTATAGAAGAATATGTATACATATAATAATTATTTTTAGGTTCATGCTAAGGTAGTTTCTCATGTAAATCCATTATCAGTCTTTGAGACTCCTCTTCTATATGTTTCCCTTGTCTTCTATGAAAATAGACATCCAATATCATCTTTGCCATGAATAATTCTGATATTTCCCATTGTAAATAGATTTTGAAATATATAAAGGATGAATCTCTATTTTAATCATGTTTTTATTATGAAAAATAACTTTATAGAATCATTATACATTTAATTGTGTGATTGGGTATTGTAGTTATACTACATTATAGTATTACTTTATGGCAATTATTTCAATTGTAAATATCATTTCTGAAATTTATATAAATATGTATTTATCTTCCCTAGGGTTTCCTTTGTAATTAGAATTCTGGTATGGTGAGTGAATGAGGCTTCATTCTTATGTGTTTGTACAGAGATCTTAATGTTTAATCTGCATTGTTTTTCTTGCTTGCATGTCCATAAGGGAAAGCAACCTTTAGAGAGTGAATTTTATTTGATTTGAGGTGTGAATGCATGAAGAATCATAAAGACAACATGGTTAATGCATATAATTCCTCTCACTATCCCTTTTCCCCCATTTCCATCCACCTTCACTTTCATTTACACTATAATTTTTCCTAGACTCCCCATAGATTTCATCTCATTTTGCATATCCAACATGATATATGCTTGAAAATCACACATATCCTTACATAATTTGAGTTTATTTACCATGAATTGGGAATATTATCATCTCAAGTGTTAATCAATGCCAATTTGTCAACACATTCCTTCTAGAATTACTTTTGTGATAACATTCAATCTATCTTCAATGACTTGTGTTTGATGTATCAAGTGTTTGTAATTTTTGTGTGACCATTTTTATGAATAAGAATTACATTTTATGGTTTATTTTGATATAAGATTGAGGTTCCAACAAGTTAAAGGGTTTGAAATAGAGTATCTCCTTCTCTCTTTCAAGTCACCCCTTAAGTTTCATCAGTTTGGTTTAAGTATAGCCATAAAATAGCAGGTGAACAACTACACCCTAATTCCAGTGCCTCCTTGTCATTCTCATAAGGATTGATCATGAGAAGAAGGTAGATCAATCCTTGACCAATAAAAAAAATCAACAGGTCTATCTTCCTCCTTGTCCCCTCTTCATACAAATTATAATTTTAGACTTGTTTCAGGAGTTGTAAAAAATAAACCCTAGTTATTTTGACAACTTACAGATCAATTATGACTCTGAGTTCAAATATTTAGGTTGTGCACCTTTTATTGTTATCCTTGGCACAATTGTATAACTGTAGCTCTTTGTGCCCACCCTTACATTCCCTTCTTTCTTATTTATTTTGATTCATTTTCTCTTCGCTTCCTTATATGTGCTTCCTGCTTCCCTCTCCTTTATTCTTCTATCTCCATCCACTTCCTTCATGTATAAATACTTGTACATCAACATTCATTCCAATCATTTTTACATCCTTTTGTGTACATCTATTGAATTACCTCCCATTTTGTCTAAGTCCTTGTCATGTTCTTTCCATGTATTCTCCTTATCTCAAGTCCCACAAATTTCACCTCATGTAATCATTTCCTTTTCACATTATTCCTTTACGCACCATGTATTTATGATTTACTTTCCTATGAAGATAATTTTTCTCCCCTTGTAAATTCCTTCATGTCGTCGTGTACTCATATAAGTGAATACCCGCACCCACTTACAAACTTTAATAACTTTTTAGATAGGAACATTTTCTTCCTACTCCTTGTGCACTTGTAAAACTATTCATTATTTCCTCCTGTGCCTCTTGATCTTGAGCATACACCAAGTGCAAAATTCTATCAGTCATTAGGTGCCATGTGCAACTTATTAGATGAAGTGCACAACACATAACCTCAGAACATGCCAGTTGTGTGCCGAATCCTCATATGAAATAAACACCTGACATGTGGAAAAAAGAAGAAGAAAGAAACAAACAAACAATGAGCCAAATCATTTAACCAACTAGAGCGCAATACATTTCCTATGTGTTCAACTTGTAATGTAAATCTGATGACTGTCATAACTTCTACTTCATATCTCAAACTCCTACACACTTGGTCTTGATTAAAAGCTGTTAACATGGGCTATAATCTAGGCTATTCAAAATCTAATTTTTGCAGGCTTTGGTAGGTGGAAAGTAGGGAAACACATCTTAGACCATTAATGCATAGATTTAGTCAGCTCAACCACCAAAATTTGTCTCATTCCTTCTTCTATAAGTAAGACACACATAGGGAGGCAGATTCAATAGCCTTGTAAGAAAATTTATAGGCACATTTGTAGGAAAATTTGTAGGCACATGTGCAGGAATTTATTACTTGTTGTTGGTGGTTGAAATTTTGAATCCAATTTTCCATCTCTTTCTCCTCCTCTTCTCTTCTTCTTCTTATATAAATTGTAAAGCATTGATCATTGTAAAAGGTTTGAATCTCTTGGTTTGTAAGAAACATTGTTCAGATCATTGCTCCTTTGCATTTTGAGTTGCAAGAATTAGATCTAAGCCATTAGATGTAGATCCTTGCCTATCTCACCATTGTAATTGATTGTGCATCTCTTGAAAGTGATAAAATATTATTTTTTGGTTATTCTCTTCCCTGGTTTACATTTTATTGCATCTTCTTTTCTTATTTTGTATTGTTGATTCACTATGCATTTTTATATCTCTTGTAGGTTATTTTTTTGTTGTACTCTCACTTAGCCAAGTATGCTCATCCCCCTCTTTTTGGTGATATCACCTCCCTTTAGCTTATGTTTCCCTTTCATGCATCTCCTTCTCACCCTAGTCTCTTAGAAACATATAGTAGTGATAAGTAGTTATATTTAATTTCCTAGGAGTAATTTTAGCACTAGAAATATGTAGAGGAAATTGGCCTTCTATGGAAGTCTATCTGAAGTGAAAGTACCAGTGCTTGGAGATAGTCCCATGTTACCTCAAATACCTAGATCATTCTTATTTATGATGGTTGTAATGTTTAGCTCCAACAGTTTTAGCCTGCCCCCTGAGACAAGAATTGAAAGCTTAAATTTCATCAGTTCTATGTCTCATGTATGACTTAGTTATTTCTAGCCTTTGGAGGCTCGTTTAAACACATATAGAGACTCCCAACATCTAGATCTACTAAGTAGTCCATGCACCATTTTCATGATAAGGATACACACAAGACAAAGAGCATTAGTTAAAAGATCATTTGAATATCTGCAACTGTCCCTAGGAAAATACAAACCATAACCACCATGTGTGCATCTCCATATTTCATGTGCAGGGTGTAATCTAATCCTCCTCCAGTTATACCTTCCGCGTGTTCTACCAAGGTATTCAAACCCTTTCTAGCCATGACACAGATAAATTTTAACTTTTCAACTTCGCCATCGGAATTCAATTGGATATTTTTGTGCAACATGATACACCATTAGCTGCACTCAAGAGCATTCCATTTTTCACCGAGGAGAATCAAGTCACGCTAAGCACATTCAAGACACTATAAATCTATGCTTTGTTCACCTAGTTACAGAAGATTATGTAGATGTAAGGTTGTTTTCTTCTTCACTCAAGGGAAAATCACTTCAGTGGTACAATATCTTAAGACCTACCTCTATTACTAACTAAGATGGACTTCACACCATGCTTTGAAATCAGTTTGTTGAGAAAGCTAACAATATCTCCTTATTAGAACAAATCAAAATGATTAAGAAATATCCCAATGAGCTCATTTCTGATTTCAACTTCATATTTATGAAAACAAGGGACATAATCCTAGCCCTATTCATATCAACTTGACAAGGTTCTTTCCTTTTCTTCTTGATAGAATTGAATTATGATATTGAAATAATGATATAGTCTATGGGTGGTACACAACTCCCTGATGCCTATATTATAACCATTAAGGTAGAGAATTGTTTAATCAAGGATAGAAAGTTAGCCCCTAGACCACCTACACCCTTATTTCCTTTAATCCCTCAAGCACCCAAGCCTTCAATTTCCCATGTTCCTGAGAAAATTTCTCAACCCACTTCCTCCACATCTTATTCTCCTGCACAACAAAAGGAAGATGAGGAAATGAAGGACTTGATTAGAAATTTTTCCAATAAAGTCACATATTTAGAACTCTAATAAAGGATTTAACAAAAGCCATCAGCTCTTCATAAATCAATACCAAATTCAAAGATATGGGAAGAACCAATAAAATGATAGATGGTATGCCAATGCACATATTTTATTGTAAAAAATTCCTCTAGAATAACCCCTTCCAATGCCCAACACAAGAAACACACTAGTTACAGTACAAAACAACATGGTCCAAGCAACAAAATGGTGCTTTCCTTGCAATTTTCCTCACATTTAGTACAAATTCACAAATGCATTGCACACACAATGCTATATGATTCAGAATGTAGGTTATAAGCCTTCCACTAGTGACAAAAATGGAAAATGAAGAAGTGCCAAAATTTATTCCTGAAACCATCCTTATGTTCTTCGGGTTTGATTACTTCAACACAATTAATCAAGTCATATATATCTTAAATGGGTCACATGCAGGTGGCTGAAAACACAAGTTACAAGAGGAGGATAATATAGTTTGGTGCTCAAAATTCTACTACATTTTAGGATGATCCTCAAATGAAAAGAGATGTAGCTAATACACCCAATAGTTTTGACAAGAATTTTTCCATGTGTGATGTTACACACAATGTTTTAACATAAGTGGCACATGTCACTCCTTTGTTAGGTTAAGCCTCTCGTAGGCTAAGGCCCCTGTTTTTGATCCTAAAAAATCAAGAAAATATGTTTTTGTGACTCAAATGTATAATTCTTCGGGCATTCTATTAAATATTATGTACCAAATTAAGAATACAAATGTTAATGTCACAATGTGGGATGCCCTGGTCATTCCGTATCAACGTGACCTATTGCATGAAGCTCTAGCACAACTTCCATGCTCTGATCTAGTTATCTAAAGACCTCACACTATTGTCAACATTTTTCAAGTAGAGGAGAAGCAAGTAAATTTTTTTTTCAAAACCCCACCATTTTATATGTCCTTGATAGTAGGAAAAAATCTCATCCATAACAATATGATTGAATCTGGGGCTAGTACTTCTGTAATGCCTAAGAATTTTTTTTTATTTTCTAGGTCTTAAATATAACCCTATGTCCAAAGGAGTCTTACAAATTTATGTCTCAACTATCTTCACTGTAGGAGTCATAAAATATCTTGAGTTAACCCTTCATGCATGTCAAAACCAAAAAATAATAAAGATATGTCAATCATTGATTTTCCTCCATTGTTTTCCATCTTTTTTTCAAGATATTTCACTTCCAAGATAGGTGGCTACTTGAATTTTGATTGGTCTCATAAGCTGCTGAGAACAAGGTATGGTACCTGGTTTACCATACAAGATGAACCTATATTTTCCTATCATGTTGAGTCACATAACCATGCCCCTAGACAAAAAAATTACCTCATCCAAGAAGGATAAGAACACGATTTAGTTTTAGAAGATCAACCTATTACTCCCTCCATACCTGATCTGTTATTAGATGAATGCAAAAAAGAGCACTATGAATTTGATCCTTATGATATAACTATTGAAATTGGTCTTGGTACCTACTACATCCTTGAAGAATAGTGCACGCTATCTACCCCACTCAAGTAACAAAAGGATGATGCTTATGGATTGTGGAGGATGTATTTTGATGGTTCTAAAAGCAAAAATTGAGAAGGTTTAAGTGTTGTTCTTATCTCTCCCAAAAATGAGAAATTATTCTTCATGTAAAGGTTACAGTTTGAATACTCCAAAAACGTAGTAGAATATGAAGTGTTGGTGTATGATCTTCTTATTGCTAAGAAGGGGAGATCAAGGCACTACAAATATTTAGGGACATTGAATTGGTTATTCACTAGGTCACAAACAAGTGTGCAACAAAGAAAAAGTTTCTCAAAGATTAAAAACATAGAGTTTTGGAATTCCTAGAGAGATTTTAATCTTTAAATATGTAGGTGGTACCAAGGAAATTAAACAAAGAAACAGATTAGATGGCAGCCCTTGGTTCACAATTCTCACCCACTGAGTGTTTTTTCCAAGGAAACACATAACACATCAAGATGGTGGTTAGGAATCCATTGGAGATAATGAAATCAGCTAGCAATTATTTGAAAGTGATGTAAAAATTATCCATTTCATCTAGAATGAAACTCAGTTCTCTTCAATTAGGAAAGCCGATTTGCATGACAGCTATGGTGACCAAGTGATTCAATTAAAGACAAATGATTTTCCTAAAGGGATGGTCACCTTGGAGCATATATTCATTGGGTAAGTGCAGCGAGTTGGGGGACAAAAAAGGGGTCATACGTGGACGTCATATTGCAAATAACAACATAATATCAACTTGTAGGGATTATTAACAATACATACACTCAAAATTAGAAAAAATTATATTAATATGAATCGTAGCATCCAGAATCTAGTTTTTAAAATACTAAGTTTTTTAAAAAATGGACAAGATTAGCTATATTAAACACTCAAAATTCAATGACTTGGTATTTTTTTGTTAAAATGCCTATAAGATTATAGTCCATTTTCCCACAATTTGGATGACCAAAAATTGTTATATATTTTTCTCCTTTGGTGAGAAGTTAGATGTCACTATCTATCTTGGGATGAATTTTATTTTGTACTTTTTTGAGAAATATTTTATTTTTTATGATTTTTTCCGTGAAAGTGGTATGAAAACATAAAGAAAACAGAGCACTTTCCGTTTGCCCGCCATAACTTCATCAAAAAATATTAAAATCAAATAATTTTTTTTTTGAACATGTATATAATTTTTCCATAGTTGGGATGGTATAATTTTTATCACATTATGATAAGTGAAACAAAATTTGTAGTCTTAAACGTAGACATAAACATTCATGGGAAAAAGTGTCTTAAAGACCTACTATTAGTAAAAAATTATAAAATGATATTTATCCTATTCTATTCACTTTAAAATTAGTATTTCTACAAATCCAATAGTCTCCCCTATGCAATGGTACCATTTTTATGACATATGTTTTACTTTTTGGCATGGTTCAAGTCTGCGGAAGACTAAATTTTATGTTTTTTCTGTTTTTAATGTAAAATTCAGGATTTGATGTCCACTTAATTGTCCCCCAACTTGTTGCACTCACCCCATTCCTAATCATGAGTTCAATGGTGAAGAAACATATATGCACAAAACCTAGGAAGACTTTCAGTTAGTCACTATCATACATGAAAAAGAGTTATTTCTTGGTAAAGACTACGTGCATAATGCAAAACAAGATTTCCTTTCTCTATGCTTAAAATTCAGTGATATCTTCTCATGGGAGTATGAATACCTGAAAGGATTTGATCCAAGTGTTTCTCAAGACTTAATTGAACTTGATCCAAGAATTAATCCCATTAGACAAAGAAAATTCTAGTCAATCCTAAGTTAAAGCCCCTCATGAGAAAGGAGTTATCCAAATTCATTGAGAAAAACATAATTTTTCCTATAAAATACTCTACTTTGGTAGTGAATCTTGTTCTAGTACGTAATAAGAATGGTGAAATCAGAATTTGTGTTGAGTTTAGAGATTTGAATAAGGCTTCATTGAAGGATCATTATCATTTTCCTTTTATGGATCATATTTTGTAGACTATGGCTGGCACATAAATATTTTCGATGGTGGATGGGTATTCATGCTTCAATTAGATCATGGTCAAGGAAAAGGATCAATTCAAAACTACATTATGACCAAATGGGGAACATAAGCCTATAAGAATATACCTTTTTATTTTTAAAATGTACGTGCAACATTCTAGAGATCCATGTACTATGCCTTCAAAGGATATATAAATTATTTCACCCTAATTTACTTAGATGGCATAAATTTCTTCTCAAAGTAGAGTTTGGATCACATGATGCATCTGGAAAAAGTATTTGAGAGATGTAGAGAATTTTGAGTATCTCTTAACCTCAAGAAGTTCAACTTTCCTATTGCATAGGGTAATATTTTTTTCCATGTGGTCTCAAATTATGGAATTTCTATTGATCATGAGTGTATTTTCACCATCATCTCTTTCTCCTTTCCAGCCCAAAAAAGGGCCTTGTAGTCATTCCTAGGAAATATAGACTATGTTAGAAGATTCATTCCTAACTTTACAAGTTTGGTTAGGCCTATCACCCTCATTCTTAAGAAGGAAACTATCTTCAAATGGACAATAGAAGGAAGGAAGAGTTTCAACAAGATCAAGAAAAAAAATTCTTGCACCCCAACACTCATCAATCTGGATTACTCAAAAGATTTCATCCTTTATGACTATGGAGCCAATGCTAGTGTTGTTGTTGTTTTAAAAAAAGAAAATGAACAAGAAGTAGATAATCCAGTGGCTTTCTTTAGTAAAACATTGAAGGATTACAATTTGAAATACAGTCACACAAAAAAAAGGTCTTCTCCATCATGCGCATACTAAAGAAGTTCAAAAGTATGCTATCCAAAAATCATGTCAAGGTGTTAGTTTTAAATGTTGGTGTAAGAGACTTCATCATGGGATCAAAAATTAGTGAGAAAATAGTAAGATGGGTGACCAAGATCATGGAGTATGATGTGACTATCAAAGCCACCAAACTAGTGAGAGATAAAGAACTCTATAATAATCTTGTTGAAGATGCACAGAATGATTGAGAGACTTCATTGTTTCTAGATGAAGGGATTCTACATGCTAATCTTGAGAAGAATGAAGATCCCAATGTGTGTACCTATATGGAAGACATGGTAATGAATCTTTCTTCTGTAGCATACCCTCCTAGACTAAAAAAAATAATAGATGACACTTTAGGTTGTAATCTATTCCATATGCGTTGATTGATGTTGTCCTCTTCAAAGGAAACATTGATGGCATGCTACTGAGATGTATTGATGATGTGCAAGTTAGCAAAGTGTTAGAAGAATTTCACAATGGATTCTCTTGTGCAAAATTATATTCCAAGGAAAACATGATGAATATCATTAAGGCATGATACTTATTTCATACCCTCTTTTCTAATGCACACAAGTGCGTAAGAAAATGTAAATAATGCACTTTATTTTTAGACAAAATGTAATTTGCAATGCTTCCCCTCTGACCAATCCAAGTGGATCAACCTTTTGCGCAACTGGGTCTTGAAATCATAGGCATAATCAACCGACCTTCAAGCACCAGTCACAAGTGGGTGTTGATAGAAATGAATTACTTCACCAGATGGATAGAAGTTGTCATGCTCAAGGAATCAAAAAATTTAGTCATCCTTGACTATCTTGAAAGCATTGTAATAAGATTCGGTGTTCCTCAGACCATTATCTATGATAATGTAAAATCATTCCTTGGTACTAAAATTAATGATTGGGTTCTTATTCTTGGTGTATATTTGAATAATTCTTCCAATTATGACCCTCAAGGTAATGGCTTGGCCGAGTCTACTAACAAGAAGTTGATAAAAATCATGAATATAAAAATAAACATCAACCAAAGGTAATGGCATATAAATATGATGTGCGTGTTCTAGGAAGACAAAATAATGGTGAAGAAGGAAATGAGTAATTCACCTTGCAAAATTGTTTATGGTAAAGAAGCTATATTTCCTTTATCACTTGAGTTTCCTTCATTATAACTTTCCTACCAGATAGATTTTGAGGGCTCAGATGAGAGAGAAATCATAATTGAAAATATAGTTGAACTTGAATAATTGTGAAGTTCTGCCATGATCAAGTTATAATGACATCGAAGATCAACCAAATATTAGTTTGATAGAAAGTATAGAGCTCATTTTTTCAAAGTGGGTGATTTGGTCTTAAAATGGGATGCTGACAGAGCTAAACCAGGGATCCATTCAAAGTTTGATGCACTTTTAAGTGGCCCATACATCATCATTGGTTAGAAAAAGGATAACTCTTTTTAGTTGTCTCATCTTGATGGAGATGCACTATTAATCCCGGTCAATGGGATTTATCTCAAACACTTCCATTAAGTCCTTCTACATCGTTGTACATATAAGAGTATTTTCAATTCCTTTAAGTCCAAAATGCGCACATTGTCTTTTTTGTATATAGTTCTTCCTTCCCATGCACTACTTTGCGCATGCTATTTTGTTTCTTTTGTAACGTCAGTTCAGTTCAGTGTATTCCAATAAGTTTAGGTAGTATTCAAAAGTTTTCCACTCTCATAAAATCTAAGTCAAAACATATTTATATGAGAGAAGCAATTTAATACAGAGTTCAAGAATTGCTTCAAGTGACTTCAAGGGTGTTCTTCAAGGTATAGATAAGGATTTCAAGTTTCTAGGCTACCTCAACACCCAATGGATGCTTCAAGGCTACTGATCTCTTTTATCTATCGAAAATAAGGCCCCAAAAGTTGTTAAACTATTGTCTAAAATAACACCCTAGTTATTTTGACAACTTATAGATCTAGTCTGAATCTAAGTTCAAATCTTCAAGTGATGTGCACCTAAGATTATTTTCCTTGGAAAAATTATATGGATGCAGTTATTTTCCCACACTGTTGCACGCTCTTCTTAATTCTTCCTTATGTTTCCTCTTCTCTTTGCTTACTTTCATGCACTTCCTTCTTCCCTCTCCTTTATTCTTATATCTCCTTCCACTTCCTTTGCATGAAAATCCTTTCACATCCACTTTCATTCCAATAGTTATACGCACCCTTTTGCATGCATATGTTGGATTGCCTCCAATTTTTTTATAAGTCCTTGGAATTTTCTTTCCACACATGCTTATTCTTCACAAGTCCCATTCATTTCATCAGGCACACTCATTTCCTTTTCTCATTCTTCCTTTATGCACCATATATTTGCACTCTCCTTTCCTATGCACATATGTTTTCTATGTATGCATCTTCATTTTTTTTGCCACATACTCATTCGAGCGAATTCATGTGCCCTCTTCCATACTAGTATACATTTGGAGATATACACCTTTTCATCCTACTCCTCGTGCACCCTTTACGTGCATGCTCACAAACCTCTCCATTCTTTCCTCCCACACATTTTTCTTTTGGGCACGCGCTAAGTGTAATATTTTAAACCGGTCATTAGGTGCCACGTGGAACTTGTCAGATGAAGTGCACAACATGTAACCTATTAGAACATGTCAACTACACACTGAATCATCATATGAAATGAGCACCTGACATATGGTAGAAAATATAAAACAAAAATACAATGAGCCAAATCCTTCAGCCTAGAAAAGCACACCACATGTCTTGTGTGTTCAACTTGTACTTTAGATCATATGACCATCATATATTCTACTGTAGATCTTAGATCCCCACGTGCCTGGGACTGATTGAAATTTTCTGACGTGGGATACAATATAGGCTATTCAAAATATGATTTTGGCGGGATTTGGTAGGTGGAAATTAGGGAAACATGTTTCAGACCATAAGTACATATATTTGGTTAGCTCAACCACCCATATTTGTGTAAGTCCTTCTTTCACAAGAAAAACATAAATGGGGAGGCATATATGATAGCCTTGTAGGCACATTTATAGCAATTTTATTGCTTTTTGTTTGTGGTTAGAAGTTGTAATCCAATTTTTCCTCTCTTTCTCTTCCTATCCTCTCATTCTTCTTTAAATTGTAAAGCATTGATCATTACAAAAGGTTTGACTCTCTTGGTTTACAAAAAAATTATTCAGAGTAGTGTTCCTTTACATTTTAAGTTGCAGGACTCCAATTTGAGCCATTGCATGTAGATCATTTCCTCTCTCACCATTGTAATCGATTGTTAATCTCTTGGAAGAAATAAAATCTTGTTTTGTGGATATTCTCTACCCTAGTTTGCATTTTATTGCATCTTTTTTTCTATCTTTTTCATTGTTAATTTGTTTTACATTTTATATCTCTTGCATGGTTTTTTTAGTTGTGGTCCATGAGAGATAGTATGTGAATGGTGTTATAGACAATAGAAATATTATTTTACCTCTCTGTGTATACACAAAAATTAGGTCGTACCACCCTTATAGCCCCGTTAATTAAATTAACCATACCTTACATATTCATATCCCATACTACACATGATTAATTGAATTAATTACTTTAATTAATTTAATTAATATCCTCACTTGACCACCTCACATAACCACATCACCTAGACACCTCATCATGGACCTATTCTTACCACGTTTCTTTTAACTACGACTCAATCTCTACTTACCATAACTAACTGAGACTTAGTCTAACCCTTACATTAGATGTATATTCTTTCTCTAATAGCATGCCCACTTACTTAAGAAGAAAATGTTATTTTAGACCTGCACCAATGGCCATAACTGGCCAAAAGATAGCCAAGATCTGCTATTTTAGAAAACCTAATATTTCGTGCCATAACCGATGTTGGTTAACCCTAAACTGATGCCAGTTAACCTAAACCTTCGTCGGTTACCATATATTCATTTTGGTAACCTTGTTCTAGGGGTTGGAAAAATTATTCAAGTTTGGAGAGAGATATCTGCATGCACGCACAAACCATAGCCCTCTCGCGCATCCAGACACACCCTAACTAACACCAAGAATGATCTAAAGGCATTGGCATTCACGGTAGCATTCCAAGAAGCACTGCCATGACACTGACCACAAGTTTCACATATCAACCATCGCCATCATCTAACCATAAGGCCTGAAAATACAAGTAAGTGTATTTTGATTTGTATCATTCTATACTTAGATCATCATTTTCTTTATCTTTCTTTGTTAAATCCTATTCTCTTTTGCATCCTATCATCCTCATCTTCCTGTTAATCCACCCATCTAACCACCCATAACCTTTTCACTCCCCATATTCAACCCCCAAACATCTCTGAGCATTCTCAACACCTTTACCAACCTAGCCATCCTTCTTTTATTATTTGTGGAATCACAAAGAACCTCCAAAATCAGGTTTTATTGAGTTTTTACCATTCCACCTCTACTAACATCGGTCACCTTGACCGTAGTCGGTTTCCATACAAACCATCATGAGTCATACTAGACCAATGTCAGTCTCTATAAGTGGTAATCCTGCCTATAACAGTGACCTAATAACCTTCACCCAAAACCTAATCCTGACCTGTTCTAATCACCCTGGCTACCTACCCAACCTGAAACATAACCCAACCTCAGTTAGATCTAATCTTGTACTGCAATATTTGACTTAATCTAATATATTGTAAATAAATTGAGATACCAAAATCAACTTGTTAGTAATAGGACCTCTATTTATTGCATTTCTATTCATTTATTTGATAAACAGTGGATTGACAACCATCTAGGAAGTATCATACTTGTCGGATCTAGCATAAGCTAGGTAGTCCACTGACATATATTGTTTTATATTCTTCTTGTGGACTTGTTTTGCATTCACAGGTAGTTCCTCTTAGTAAAAAGGAAGTTCTCGCAATCAACATTGGATCAGGAAATCAGAACACACGCATTCTACCTTACACCTTAATTTCATAGGTATTCCTCCTCACCTTTACCTTATCTTTTTCTCATATATATGCAAATTATTGGTGAAAAAATTTGGCATGCCCGATGGGACCCTCTCTTGGGTTCTTTACAAAGATAATTTTAGTGGCGAATATTCGTAGTATGGAAAATATTCCATTTTTGAAAAATTTGAAAAGGTAAATTTCTGGCGTGGGTCAGTGACCTGTTCACCTAAAAATTATAGTTTATTTTTTTAGGGGTCGGCTTTGCCTACCCTTAAAACTATCCCCTATATAATCCTAGATTATTCACTAGGTAGAACACTACTAGATCACTCATACCACCTGGGGGCATATGTATCATCAAGTAAAGTAAATGCGCGATAGGAGGGAAGAGGCTACAAATGCATGACAGGAGGTTAGAGGCTAAAAATGCATGACATGGAGAGTTTGTTGACATGTGACATGGAGAGTTTATTGATGTGTGACAGGAGTGCAGAGGAAGTAGTTACATGATAAAGAGTTTGTTGATGCATGACACAGAGATTTTGTTGTCATACGACTAGAGGGTAGAGGCTGCAGATGCGTGACAGGAGATTTGTTGTCACACGTCAACAAGGTGGTTGACGTGTGTCAACAAAAATCATTGACCCATGTTAATAACCTTGTTGACATATGTCAATGATCCTCGCTGACGCACATCAACAAGGTGGTTGACGCATGTCAGCGAGGTTCATTGAATCATGTCAACAAGGTTGTTGATACAAGTTAGTGAGGTCCGTTGATGCATTTCAACCACCTTGTTGATGTGCAACAACAAATATCTTATCACATGTTTTTAGCATTTTGTCAGACGTCTTAAAAATTAGGTGAAAATTTTGTTGTCAGACCCCCAAAAAATTTTCCTTCCCGTGAAACCAGTTCTGAGGATATTCGCTAGGTATTTTCCACCTCTAATTTCTAAGAGGTATCTTAAAATGAACCCTAGTTCTTTGCATTTTCTTCATATAGGGAAATCTTGTGTGTTTCTTTCTTTTTGAAAAAAATATACATTTAATCTTCTCCCTGGTAACATTCTTTTCTTCTAATTGTGTAAACAAATTTATTATTTGGTGTTAAATGAATCATTTCTTCCTTCCTACATTTACATAGTAATGAAAGAGAACATTCTTGACCTGTTCATCATTTTCTACATCGAATTTAATTATCAATTTGGGTTCTAAAATT
The DNA here is from genome assembly GCA_019776745.2 of Taxus chinensis. Lineage (NCBI taxonomy): Eukaryota > Viridiplantae > Streptophyta > Pinopsida > Cupressales > Taxaceae > Taxus > Taxus chinensis. The sequence goes on along the minus strand of CM034156.1, from coordinate 325,200,037 downwards.
TGTTGCATTTCATCCTTGTATGTTGAATTTTAGCTCACATTAAAAATTAAGGGAAACCTATACGCTGGAATTCATGCCCAACTGATGGTTGCCATAATTGAATTATAGAAAGCACTTTCTCTTCTCTCTCTCTTTTCTAAACTACACAAATAGAAAATTCACACATCTTCTTAAAAAACACCTTACCTAGAAGAAGTTGTCAAGGATCACATGATCAGAGGATTGACAATGGGTGCCCAATTGGTTTCTCTATCCAATCATTATCTTAGAGAAAGGAATGCCCTAGCCAAAACATAACCTGAAAGCACCCTTTAGAATTTTCCTCTTCATAGGATGCCTTCCTAACCAAAAAATTCTATTCTGGATTCATAAGTCAGTATTAAATAGCATAAGCTGAACACATAAATTTCACTTATAGGATTTTCATGCTTTTCTTAAATTTTTCCTAAGTTGAATTTTGAGTTGTGAGGTTATGTTCTCCATTTTCCTCTTCCTTTCACACTCCGCCATCATAGTTGGAGTATTATAACTATTTCTAAGTGTGTTAGGATCTAATACTATCATCCTTAGACTTTTGGGTTAATACTCAATCTGACTTAATTCACAAAAATCTATTTTTCCTCATTTATTCTAATTGCATAGTAACCGACGTCCGTCCAATGACCGTCATTAGTTTATATCTGACTGTCATTGGTTTACCTAAATGGTGTCAGTTTCAGCTCTTTTTGATCATTTTACCCAAAAATAGAATGCATCAAATCTTCTATTCTATTTGAAGTTCTCAAAGCATCATCATATCCCAAGAACTTTCATATCACAACCCAGTATAGTTTCCATTATTTTATTTTCATCATTTTTTGCCTCATTTGTAGAACTGTTGATTCCCCATAGTAACCGATATCGATTATCATAGTCATCATCAGTTCGCCTTTAACCATAATTAGTTAATTTAACCATCGTTAGTTTCTGTGTTTGATTTTTAATTAAATAACCAATCATATTTACCTCCTGGAATTCATCCTTCTCCATTTTTATTGTTTTATATTTCATTTGCAGAGTATAGTTTGACCAGGTCAATGCTAATTCACATGGTGTTGACTCACAGATAAACCAATGCCCTTTTATTTCATGCTAGCCTTCAACCACTCCCACCTATCCCATCACTTCCTTCCATCCTATTGCTTATGGATCCTACTCACCCCATCACCATTACTACCGACGATGAGGAGTTTGCGAGACTCTTTGACTAGAATCTCACGATCTTACAATAATATCTTTCCCAGTCATATACTCGAGAATCCTTAGGACAAATAGTATAAGGTAGGCTCATATCTATCCCTCATGCTCTCATCCCCACTTCTGCATCAGCTAACACTAGCTTTCCCTACCCTCATCCACTTTACCCCCTGTGGTCTTTTATCTAGGCCCCACATCCAAAATATTTGTTGCATCTACATGATTTATAGCACCCATGGTGTTGACCATTCCTTCACTAACCAATTTAAGCATGAAACCATCTGCACCCTTTTCCTCATATACACCAGTTGCATCACAATGACCCTTTATGTCGGCAACCCACACCCCATTTCAAAAACTCATCCTTTCTATCCCTCATTCTCTACCCCCAATTACCACAAGAGTCGTTATGACTACCCGACCTATTTACACACATCAACAACAACCCCCAATCTTGTCTATCACTTATTTGGGGTATCTTCCACCCATATCTATCCCCCCTTTATAGTTTTCATATTTTTCACCCCCATATAATGAGATGCCATCAACATCATACACCCATCATCAACCTCCCTTTACTACATGGGGCTCCCATTCCTCATAACCCACCAATGACCTCATTAGGATGATGATAGAAAAGATGCAGACATTAGAAGCATCAGTTTTCAGCTCTCAAAACTCCTTAACTTATGATGAGATCTTTAATAAGCCTATTCATCCATCTATTCCTATTCATCCATACCCCTTGTATTGAGAAATTCCCAAGTTCAACTGCTTCAGCAGTAAAGAAGACCCGTAAAAAAACCTTGCGGTCATTCAAACATGGGTGCTATCTAATTGCCCATGATGATGCTTTACTCCTGTAGACATTCCCCATGTCCTTGACTGGACCCACCTTAGATTGGTATAGTTGTTTAACTAGGCATTCCATCTACTCCTTTAACCAAGTGGCTCAAGCATTTTTGGACCAATTCTCAATCAATATTGTCAAAAAAGTCACCATGAATGACCTATACTCGACACGACAGTATGACGATGAATCTATCGTTGATTTTGTTCCTCGTTGGTGAAGTCTTATCAACCAATTAACATTCCAGTTACATCAAGTTGAGCATATAGAGTTGTTCACTAGAGCTTGTGTTAGACACATTTGACCAAATCTATAGGTACAAAATTTCCGTACCTTTGATGAAACATTTACCATGATGTGAAAACTATAAATTCATGCCATTAAAGGGAATAAAATTCAGCTATGCAAAAAAAAATGCCACGTTCAAATAAAATGACACCTCTTCATCTTTGAAGCCTCAAAATAATTATTCAAAAGCCAAAGGATCTACCAACATGGTAGTTCTAAAAGCTGGTCCATCTCATCCATATAATCAAGCCAAACCTTCCTCGAATATTTCTCATGTTCAAAATTTTTAGTTCCGTTGGGAACAACAAAAGTACACTCCAATTGGAGAGCCCTATTCTTCAGTCTTGGAAAATCTTCTTTAAGTCAGAGCCATTGCACAACCCCCCATAAAGCCTCATACTAGTTTTGATCCCTCTCATCCTATACCCACTTGGTATAAATAAGATGACTATTGTAATTATCATCACGTCAAAGGCCATAGTGATGGTAATTACATAAATTTTAAGAACGTTGTCTAAGAAATGTTAGATAATAGAGATCTCATCCTGGAATACCCAAACACACCGAAAAATAAAAAATTGTATATCTTTAAGAAGTCATTCCCTAACCATACACCATCATCTAATCAAAGTGGCGAACCTTTAACCAATTACAACAATGTCCATGAAGTCCACACTATTTTCTATATCATACCTAAATTTCCATATATTCTGTCTATCGAGGAAATTCTGGCACGATATCCTCTCCTTCACCCACAAAGGAGGAGCATACATCATCTAATCCTTCACCCAAAAAGGATTCTTCTTCATCTCCCCCTTCACCTCCGAAGGAGGCCACAATTTCTGTTGATGCTGTCTCACCATATACCTCACAACATATCAGAAAATCAATGGTATTAACTCTCCTACTCTTAGGAGAATCATCATCACTTTCTCCTCCACCAAAAGAGGAATCCACCTCACCCCAATTACCATCTCTCCTACCCATGGGATATCCTTTAGACATGCTAGTACCTATTACGGATAATTCCCCATTAAAATTCCAGGATCCCATTGATCTGGTCTCAACTCTTTTACCCAAAGAGTTTGAGGCTAACAATTTCCCTGTCTCACATAAATATTTTAAAGGTATTGCCACTAAACCAACACTATCTCCTCTTGCAAAAATTCCATTTTCATGACTGGATGATCACTTGGATTACGTTGATTATTCCGTGATTTGGGGACGTCGTTTTCTTCCCTTTTCGACTCAAATGTAAATTTTTCCTACAGATACCCTCATAATCTATCCAAAGGTATTTCCAGTAGCCAGATCGATCCTAACCATGCATGTTTAAATGGATTCTTCTTCATCACATTTACGTACATACAAACCTTTTACCATGAATAAAACATTCCCTATACCAAATAACCTACCCATACCTACATCTTCGTCCATATCTAGACCCATCACTACCTTGGGTGTGATGTCAACGTCAATCCTTACCCATCCACATATCAAATTGGATTTAGCAATGTCTTCCCAAACCCACACCAAAATTATTCCTCTATCTAAAAGGAATACCATACCTTTTAGGCCACATACACCGGCCTCACCTACCACACCTTTTTCACCTTCTCCCCTTCCCTCCATCCTACAACCTCACCCATCAACCTTGGCGAAACAATCCCTTACCCAAGGCCAATAAAAATATAAGAAACCTATCTCTTCATCATGATCCTTTGTTACATGAAATTTAGCTAGAAAACAAACACCCTTGCCCTCACTCATACATTTATTACCACCTATACCTCCACCAGCTACCATTACCCCAAATTTTCCTATACAACTTCAACCCATACCTTCCACCTTGCCTCTACCAACAACTTCCACCGCAACTTTATTGTCCCCATGGGTAACCCATCCTCTTCCACCATATGCTTTCCCTTCTACATAATGTACTCCCACCTCACCTTTACCCAAGAAGGTGCAATCTAAAGACAAAAACCCACTACCCTCCAAAAGGGTAGTTAAACCGACAACACCTTCTATTAATAGTTATTCTAATAAACCTTTACCCAAGTAGATACCATCAAAATTTTAGACAGTACCACCTACTAAACTAGTGGTCAAACTTATTCCACCTCCTATAGCACCTCCTCCACCATGACCATCTACACCTTTACCCAAACCCACACTCACTTCCCACTATGATCCATTGACAGGGTCCTATGACAATAATTTAGCCAACCTCTTAGAGACCTCAATCATCACATTACTGCCACTTAGACCTTACAACCCCCTCAAACCCAAACCAAAAGGGTTTAATGAAACTAAAATTTGTACCTACCGTCATGTGCTAAGAAAAGATGTAGAGGGTTATAAGGCCCTCAAAACCGTTCTCCTCTAATTATGTCATCCTAAAGAAAATTTTGACAAAAATGATATTATTGATGAGGATCCTATTCTATGTTCACCTGTCACCACACACCTTCATCCCTTACCTCTTCAGCGACCTTCATCTCCACCTCCACAACCATTTTACCCACCTCCAAAGTGTGATATCAATATGGTCCATATCAGAGAGTTGGCCAAACCACTGCCTAAATACTAGTCTAGCCTACTCATTTCGTAAGGTTATCACCCCACATTATGTTTTTTTCCATCATTACATTATACTACTCATGATATACCTTATCCATCTACCTCCTTCCCTCATATTAACATGGTCCAAGTTACCACTCGCGCCCAAAAGGACAAAGGAAAAGAAAAATCAACTAGTCCATCAACCAATCTCATGCCCAATATACCTTCTGTACCCGCACCCAAAATCACCATTCAAGGACCCGTATACCCTATTTATGATAGAGTCACCCATCCTACAATAATAAAACAATTACATCAATCCCCTCCAAACCTCTAAATCTCATCGACAAGCCCTCATGGAGGTTTTGAAATCCATCGAGGTTTTACCTAACTACCCCACAACAGTAGCCTCTATTATCACCCCTCACAACATGACCTCTATGAAAAAATTATCTCCATCTTCTACCCCCACGCCCACTCATCAAGTACCTGCCCTTAGTTTTTCTGATGAGGAGATCATACATCTCCAATCAGATGACCCTGATCCCACCATTTTAATCTCCATCTCTATCGATAATATATGTATACATTGCGTTATGATCGATGGTGGTGCTAGCATCTACATCATCTCCTCCCACATGTACAATAAAATGCACATACCTTCAAATTGCATGCATAATAAACCAGTTATGATGCACTCCTTATATGACGCCATCACTTCCACCCTTAGAATCATTATTCTTCACATTTGTGTGGGCCCTTGCACTATCCTGGAATTATTCTACATATTAGAGGGGGAGTTCTAGTATAACCTGTTTCTTGGCTAACCTTGGATTCACGTCATGGGTTGTGTTCCTTCAACTTTACACCACTGTGTAAAATTTAAACATGAAGGACATAACTATACCATCCCATATGACCTGTCTCCATTCAAAACCTGTAACATGTTATACCGACCTAACAATGTCCTTATACCAATTAAAGCATCTACCACTACCAACACTTCTCTTTCACCCACAACACTAATCACCAATGTTGTTATCACCTCTCCCACACCTAACTCTTCTATTCTCACTACTGTCGTAGCCTTTACAATTGGCCCATCTACTTCCCAACCAACTGATACCTCTCCTTCCCAATCACCTAGTAATTCATCTATTCCTGCTACCCACATATCTACTATCAATCCCTTAGAGGGTGTTTTTCAATTCATCACTATAGGGGAGTACCACCTCTACAATATCAACACATTCCTTACTCCACAAGAGTATGATAACTTGCGCAAACATCCTTGTTATGAATATTGCACAAGAGAGGTATTCCATTATGGTCCTCCCCACCTTTATACCAAATTAATGTATGGGGGACTTGATACTTCCACCTATTCACCTGAACCACTGTCCCAAACATGAAAATTTTCATCTAACTTCCAATCTCTCACCAACCACCACTTTACCGACACTTTACTTCACCGCTGCACATGGAAAGGGTTTGGATTTAGTTTTTATGAATAAGTCTATCATACCATCATCCCGTGTATAACCCGTAAACACAAAGATCACAGTGGCATTGGATTTACCAAACCATCTTCCAATAAGGCCCGCATCGACCTCATTCAAGATGAAAAACCTTCTTCACGTTGTTCACCCACGTCACCACCCTCACCCACGGAGTCTATGGATCGAGAATCTATTCCTCCTAATTTTTTTTTCATGAACACCATTTCCTTGGGACCTTTAACTTATCAATACGATGGCGAGGCTCCATCTTCTCTTCCCTTCCTGTATCCTAACATGATCGATGATGATACACCTTCTATTAATGTCATTTAATGTCAGGATGATGATTCTATCCTCACCAACCTTGGTGCGGAATATTCTTATATTCATCGGTTGTTGCCTTTTGAGATGAAAACCATATTAAATAAATCAACCATCAAAGTCAATATAACACTCAGGATGACCCGCACATTATAAAGATAGGCCAATATTTAGATGCTGGTGATTAGGAAGATTTTACTTCTTTCATGCGGGATCATAACAACACTTTTACTTGGTCTTATGCTGATATTCCCAGTATTGACCCAAATATTCTGGTCCATAATATTGTAACCATTCCTAAAGCTAAACCTGTAAAACAGAACCTATAGAAAATGCATCCTCACATTGCCCTTCTTGTCAAAGAATAACTTCAGTTCCTTCTCTCAGTTTCCTTCATCCTACCCATTGACTATCCCCAATGGATTTCTAAATTTTTTCCTATCACAAAAGTGACAAGTTGACTTCGCATTTGCATGGATTTATGAGACCTCAAATTATCTTTCCCTAAAGATGACTTTCCTCTACCATGTATTGACCCACAAGTTGATATCACCACTGGTCATGAGATGTTATCACTTATGGAAGGTTTCTCAGGTTATAACCAAATATTAATCGCTCTGGAAGATCAACACAAAACTGCCTTCATCACTCCTTGGGGGACATTCTGCTATCGAGTCATGCATTTTGGACTAAAAAATTTTGGTGCTACATATCATCAGGCTATGAATTGTATCTTCTTTGATATAATGCGTTGCATATTGGAGTTTTACGTAGATGACCATCTTGCCAAATCCAAACATCGGGCCGAACACCTTATAGTCCTTAAGGTCATCTTTGACTACCTCATCGAGTATTGTGTTCACCTTCAGCCCAAGAAGTTTGTCTTTGTTGTGCTCTCAAGAAATCTCCTTAGTTTCATAGTTTCTTTGCATGGCATATATGTCAATCCTGCTAAAGTAAAGGCTATTCTCGAAAATGCCTTTTCCTACTAATATCTGCCAACTTCAAAGTTTGCAATGTAAGTTACAATCTATTTGTCGATTTATTTTACAAATTTCTGACCGCTGTCAACCATTTCATCACCTCCTAAAAAATCACATCTCCTTGAAATGGGATGATGAATGCCAAAATGCCTTCGACAACATAAAACAATACCTTCTCCAACCACCAGTGCTCATTCTTCCTAAGGATGACCAAACCTCTTACCTATACATTTCTACTATTGACCATTCCCTAGGTGCCATGCTTGATTATCATGATGAGAAACACAGAGAGAAAGAAATTTATTACATAATCTATACCCTTTTGGAATACGAAACTAGGTGCACTCATGCCAAAAAACATTGCTTAGCCTTAGTTTTTTTCGCCACTAAACTTCATCATTACCTACTCAACCACAAAACCTTTATCTTCACTAACACTAACCCCTTATATTACATATATGCCAAACCCTACCAACATCAATGTGTTTCACATTGGTTCATGTTTCTCATAGACCTCGACCTCAAATATATCCATAAAAAATCTATCAAGGGATAAACCATCACTGACCAACTTACAGACGCACCCCTCTCTTGAAATCAACCATCTAACTTTAATTTTCCAGGTGAATCCATTGCTACTCTCTCTTTGGATGATACCATTTACCAGATGAAATTATTCTTTGATGGTTCAAAATGTCAGTGTGTGGGTGGTGCCAGAGTTATCCTCATTCCTCTTGATGTTGAATCTATGTCAATATCTTTCAAAATAGATTTTGATTGCACTAAAAACATCATCGAAGATGAAGCACTCTTATTGGGCCTTCAAACTACAATCACCTTAGATGTCAAATAAATTAATATATTTGGTGACTCTCAATTGGTCGTAAACTAATTCAATGGTATATACTAGTGTCATAACAAAATAATTCAAAATTATAAACACCATGTCGACATACTTTTGACTACCTTTGACTATTAAGAAATTCAAACCACTTTGCGCTCCATTAAAAAATTTTCGGATACTAGGGCTTGTCTCACGTCTTAAATACCTACTTCGCCCTCCAAATCAAAAATATTTGTCACAGTACAAAAGTCATAATGAAATTCTTATTTATTTCAAACGTCAACCTTGTTGGAACCGTTAAACTTAACCCATGTGACCTTTGGTATAAGTAGTTTGTGAACTACCTTTCCCTTTCGATTCTACCTTCTGAACTTACTTGTAATGGAAAATGTACATTTATTAAAAGTGTTTCTCGCTATGTCATCATAGGTGGTCTTATTTATAAACATGGATTTGATGGTATTCTCTTACGATGCCTTACAAGTTCTGAAATTACCTACACCATCAAGGAAGTTCACGAAAAAATTTATGGAGGTCACTTTAGTGGTTTGGTTATCGCTAAAAGCATTCTTCACCTAGGATATTATTGGCCAAAACCACACCATGAATGTTGTGACCATGTCAAATGTTGTTTGAAATTCCAACAACATGCTAATCTTCATCACACACCTAGTCATTCCTTACAGGTCACACAAGACCTTTAGCCTTTTTCTCAATGGGGTTTGGATATTGTCAGAGAGATCAATCCTAATTCTTCACAACGTCATCAATGGATTATAGCCACTACTAAATATTACACTAAAAGGGTAGAACCCATTCCCCTCATTTCTACAAAATTTAAGAAAATTGTGAATTCATCAACTACCACATTATTTTTCACTTTGGTGTTTCTCACCGTCTCATCACTGATAACGACAATCAGTTCAAAAACAAAACCTTATGAAATATTTTTAATGCCTTTGACATTCAACTCAGTTTCCATTCACCTTACTACCCATAAAGAATGGCGAATCAAAATCAACCAATAAAACCTTAACAAAATTCTTATGAAAGTAGTTGACGATATTGGGAAGGAGTGGCATACGCACATTCCTTTCACCTTGTGGGCTTACCACACTAGTATTCACACTTCAACTGCTTCCACACATTTTTCTCTGGTCTATGGTACCGAGGCTATCTTGCCTCTCAAATTCCAGATTCCATATCTCTGCATCTCACTACAAGACATGCTCAATGATGATGAATTTCACCAGGACCGTTTGGCACAACTTGAGTTATTAGATGAACATCGTTTTAATGCTCTTGATCATCTCTAAATATACCAAAAACATATCAAACATTACTATGAAAAATGTGTCCATGAACAAACCTTTCAAGTCGATGACCTTGTTCTAAAGGAAAATCAACATGTAACCAAAGAGGAGAAAAGTAAACGGGGAAAATTTAATCCTAATTGGCTTGGACCCTATATCATTACTCATACCTATGGATAAAGTGCTTATCATTTGTTTTCACTCAAAGGTAAACCTAAACCTAAACCCCTAAATGCCTTGCATCTTTGACCGTTCTATTTTTGAATCAAGTCCTATATCACCTTCTATCTATTTCAAGCTCGTTTGTTGAGCATCCTTCACCTTTCATATTACCTATTCTTGGGGTCAACGACTAAAAAAAATCACATGATTACCCATCACCTTTCCACCTTATCTTCTATATGAGTATCATGGATATACTCATGGCATGATTTTTATGGATACTTTTCATCTTTTTCAAGATGGAATCCCATGGTTGTTCATCACTTGAAACCATTTATTTCATAGTTAATCTATGTGTGCTTGGGTTTTGTCTTCTAAAAAAGAGCTGAATCTTCCTTTATATCCTTGTCCATGACTTAAAAGTCCAAAAAGAAAAATAATTTCAAAATCACAATGATATTCAACTCCTTGAGTCAAAATTCTAGGAAAAAGAAGACTCCCTCCAAAAAGGACATCTCTTGTCTCTATCTCACCACTATAAATAGAATACTCCATCGAAGGATAGCTATATAAAGCTAGCCATACCACACATGGTCTATCATAAAAGGGGAATATCCTTGCAAAAAAAATCAAATATTCATAAGCTTCCTGCATTGATTAGCTTCATGAAGACCTCAAGGAGATAATATACTCATCCCACATGGACTTCCTGCATTGATCAGTCTATCAAAAACAAGAGCAAAAAGAGAAAATGATATTTTTTTGTTATGGAATTACCTATCTTTTATATTGGGTCTCTTGCCAAGTAGGCATGCTGTCTTACACCAAGTTACGCTAAAACCAACCATTTTCACCTCATATCCTTTTCACCCTAATCTCATACCTTCTTAAGGGACTTTCCACAAAAATGAAATCTCGTGATCATGTGATTTTCTTCACCCTTATCATAGTCAATCATGCAATGCCTTTAGGGTCTTATGTTCATAAGCCCACCTTTGGTACAATATAATTGTTATGGTTCTTCTAATCAAGTGGCTCTTTTGGTCACCTCTTACCATTTACCTTATTCATCACTTTCTGATTTTCCTAACTGAAATAGACCCAATCATCCCTAAAACCTACCCACCCATTCCTCTATGACACCATATTCTTCCCTAGCTTACAGGAGAACTAAATCATCCTGAGGCCATTTTCATCGGGGCTATGTAGGCAACACCCTCAAAGAAATGGGGACCTTGGAGGTTAGCTTGACCACTCTTTACCCTAACCAAATTTCCCCACATTTTTCAATTCACACTTTACCTTAGTTAGTTTCCATCTTATATAATATTTGTAAATTAAACAAATATCCAAGTATATAAACGTGTTTACCTACTTATTTTCTTACATTACCATATCATACATCATCATTTATTTTCCATAAAAACAACAACTTGAAAATAAAATCAAAAGTGACATCATGAACAAACCATGCTTAAATGACCTAGATTCCACCATGCCTAAATGACCTAAACTCAACAATGCCTAAAAAACCTAAACTCAATCATACCCACATGAACTTGACTCAACCATGCCTAACTCATCTAGACTCTACCATGTCTATACCTAACTCAACCATGCCTAATTGACCTAGACTTAATCATGCCTAATTCACCTAGTTTCCATCAATATACAATAATAATGGAAATTAAAAACATAGGTACATCATCCATCCAATAAATATCATCAACTATATAAATGGGAGAGTCTATGTATCAATACATATATACAAAGATACAAATAGATACATGTATCTCCAAAACTATCATGTAAATCCTCACCATCTTCAGCATGAAGACCGGTATAAGCTCAAAACCTCAAAACTCTAATATACATCCTCGCTATCATTGGCATGCAGGCCAGTATATGCCAAAAACAAATACACTGATCATATATGGTGACTAATCATCACCCCACTTGATATCCATCCCTATCTCATATGTCTCCTCCTCTCAACCTGTCTGGTGCCCTACCAACATCTCTCCACTTCTCATAGGTCTTGGTTTTGTCTCTACCTGGCTTGCAGCTAGGTCTGGCCTTCGTGGACTTGCTGCCTCACGCTAAACCAATCTGTGGGATCACTAGCCCCCTATGCACTTTGAGCTATGAGTATGAGATCTTGTCCTCTCACTCTCTTCCCACTGTGTCCTATACTCAGCATAGGAAGGGAAATATATCCCTATAGTCATCAGGTGATTCTACTAATACAATGCCTCACTCAAGGAATCCCTAAACCTCACCATCGACACCATCTAAGGTGGTGCCATAGGTCTCATGACAACCTGTGAGCTCTGCCCTGCTAAGGATGGACTCAGACTCTTTACTTATGTACCCTATCCTCCTCCCTATACCATTGGACCCTGTCATGCAGTTGTCTATGATATGGAACCCTATCCCACTACTTCCTATGGAGGTGCCTTCATTGTAACTTGGGCATTTAGGGCCACACTATGAGTCTATGAAGTCACTAAATATCCTTGTAAACCTACTATCTATGCTTGTAAGGTGGCTACCTATCCCCCATATCCACCACCACCCTGTGTGGGAACCTTTCCCTGTGAAACCTAGGCCTACACGACTACCACATGCACTTATAAAGTGGAAACCTATGCCTGCAAAGTGGAAACTTGTGCCTTTGACCCTATGAGTTGCCCCTGTAATACTCCAAATTATGTCTAAAGGGTGGAAAACTAACCCTACAAGGTATACCTCTGTACTATAATGGTGGCTAAGTTAGGCTACCCTGGCCTCAGTGGTGCCCCTCATAGTTGTGCCACCCACAACTACCTGTATTTGTCTATGACCCCAACGTCATCAATCCACATGTCCACCACCTTCTTCTCTTGCCCTGTCGACACAGTTGGTTATGGTAGAGGCATAGACCCAACATCATCTCTCTTATCCTGTGGGAATGGTGGAGGCACATTTTGTGGCAGCCCAAACTTCCATATCACCCTGTCGACTGGTATCATCTCATGCTCGTTGGTATGACACCTCTCTATCCACCTGAGTAGCTATAACTCCTCCAACTCTTTTGGCATGTGCCTATATGAAGGTAATCCAACATATGGCCTCTAAACAACATCAAACCCAAATAACCCCTCCAACACTCGCCTATCATAGGAAACATCGTGTGTGGCCCTTGTTTACCTATGCTCTCCACTAAGTTGTACCCATCTCTTATAACCAACCTTGACTAAGCCACGTCCAAACCAATCATACCAGGGAAAGCCAATTGGACATACACATACGATGTGCTTGTATACCCAATAGTGTAAAAGGAAGGTACAACATAAACTAAACCTCTGCAACCTCCCATAGGCCAACATCTCTCTATATAACTACACCAAGAATGCTGGTGCCCAGGAAAAATGGACCCACTCCTCTATTATGTCCTGAACAACCCCCATTAGTGCTCATGTGAATCTCCCACCCTCTGCATCTGGTAAGTCAAAACAACATACCACCTTCATCAGCAAAACCAACAACCTCATATCCTGAGGATGTGATGCATACATATCTCCATAGCTCAAGCTTGCACTATGGTACCTTATCTCTGCCATCACCTCTCCGAAACAAACCACTACCAAATCCTCTGATGCCTTTTGTAGACACCAAATTCGTGTCTTACGACCCCTTGTGACCCGCATCCCATTTCGAAACCTAACCTCATTACCTAAACCTTACACAATTATTTATTAATTACCTTGTAATTGATAAATCCCCATCACCTCACCTGCCACCCTCATTTTGCCATCTCATCATGACCTAGCCCTAATCCTAAACTAACCTAATTAAAACCTAAAACTTGGTCTACACCTACACCCATGACTAAGGACCCCTTTCTCGCACCTAAAACCCACCTTCTAGTCACTTGACCAAGCCCGCAACTAATCTCTTGGGAGAAAAGCAGGGAAGGTGGGCTGTTTTACTAAAAATAGCCTACTTTTTCCTTGCCGATGCCGGTTCTTACTCGACCGCCGTCGGTTACGTAACCGCCATCGGTTCCCTGTAAATGGCCTCCCCAAACCAAAAACAAAGGATCGGAATTTCATTTTTGGATCAGAGAAAAGGATTCTTTGAATCAAGAAAGAGCATCAAGAGCGATCGAGAAAACCCGGATCTTTACTTGACTGAGCAGAGACAAGTGAAGAGATAAGGAGAGTTAGTAGCAAGGGAGAGCAAGCCCAGGACTGCAACTGGATACTAGAGCCCTGTGATACTCAGTTGATTTGATCTGCTGTGTGCCAGACCATCCTACCTCAGTTCTGCCTTTGCCATCAGAGCTCTTGGACTTGCATCTCCGCGAATAACCAGTAAGCTACTTCTTGCATGTACTCTTTAATAACATTTCTTCGACTTTTTGAATCATAAGTCCTCAAAAATCCATTCTTGGATCCACTACCCAACGTGTCATTGCATCTAACTATCATTCATCTACCTCTCATCACCCTATTTCCTAATATTACCTATATACAACCCTACAAATAACACAACTACCAAATAACACCACCACCCCACAAAACAACTAACCTTCAGATCCTAGACTCTACCGATATCGGTCATCAGTAGCCACCATCGGTTATCAGTAGCCGACATCGATTATACTGACTATAACCAATAACCAGCCTTTCCCCTACCCAGTTCAACAAAGCAATTTAATTGATATCTTATAGTCTTTTGTGTTAATTCATATTAGCAGGGGAACTGACCACCTTCGAAAGGAAGTTTTATATTTCCCGGGCCCAAGGCAGTTTCCTCATTTATTGTCTAATTAAAATCTTGTGGTCTTGTGTTCTTATTTACAGGTAGTCCTTCCAAGACAAAAAGGAGTTCTTCGCAGTCAGCCTGATCTTTCTCTACGGTATGCGCACATCATCTCGACATTCTACAGGTATTCCTCCTATCCCCAACCCTTATATGTTTCTAAAAGGAACGAAACATTCCTAGTGAAACATTTTGGCACGCCCGGTGGGACCCATTTTGGGTTTCTGTTTCTCTTGCTTATTTTCATTTTAGGAAGCATACTTGCTGTTGCTGCTTTTGTTATATATTTCGTAAAGAATTTGTCTTGCTTTCCTAGTTTCACATTAGTGAAAATCATCTCTCTTGCTTCATCGAACATAATTTTCGATTTGGGTTTAAAATACGTGCATTGCATTCCGGCTTGTTGTTTTTCAATTCTAGTGAACGTAGATTAAGTAACAGGTCGTACACGTGGGGGTGATATCCACGGTATTGAAAGGAAATTAATCTTACATTCACTGCACAACACATACCGAATCACTTCACAATTAACACAACAGCTCAAACATCCCCCCTTTTTCCGCGGTATTCCTCCGCCTGATTGAGGTAACCTTATAAGCCAAAACAACTTGACATTTCCCCTAAGTCTCTTGTTTAGGATTCTGACATCATTCTACGTCTAAAGGCATAAGCCCACGATAATTAAAATTAACCCTAGGGTTAATCTCTGGATTTACGTGTGCATCTTGCTTGTTTTTAGTTCTGTTTTCTTTCTCATACTCTATCTTCTGTGATCAATAATTGGAAAAGTATACTAAATGTTGTTAAAAATCAAATTAGCAGCCTTTTTATATCTTGTTATCCCAGAATTCTTACACCGACATCGGTTACCTGACCGACGTCGGCTATAGTATAACCGACATCGGTTACTAGACCGATATCGGTTACTGTCTTTTCCAATTCCTGACAAACCAGCAACCTACCAATTTTACCAGTCTAAGTTTGTTTCTATTCCTGACAGATTGAAACCCTACTATGAACTCCTGTCCATGGTTGTTATCACTCGAAAGTAAGCTGCCGCCATGGTTTCACATGCTTGCTCTGTTTCTTTTCCTGAATCACCCCCTTCACATTCTGTGGGGAATCCTACGGATACCAGTGAGGTTCCTAAAATTCCTGTGGGAGATAAGGACTTCGCCAAGTTTCTGGATGCTAATTCTAGCACTGTACAATACTATTTGTCTCATACCCCTGACCGTACTCCTGATGGTCAGCTCCTTATTGGTATGCCTATTAGTATAGCTGCTCATTTAGCTCCCACTCCGCCTGATAATACCGCCTTGCTTCCTGCATCTCTAGCCCCGTCTCCCAATCTGACGGCTTCAGAGGTTCATACGACTCAGATTGACTTTCCATTGGTTAACCTCGGACCCCACATATCATTACCGCCGACTGCCCCTACCTCATCTCTCTTGCAGACTACTCCGTTCATGACTTGATCTCTGCCACCTATCCACACGAGCTTTCCTTCTCAAGCTCCACCTACCTTTTCATTCCCATACATGTACCTAGTGACCTCAACATCCTATATGGGACATCCCTATTCGGTTGCCTCAACATATTCATCCTCCACACCTTATCAACAATTAACCCCACCAGGGTCTAGCGGTGGTCCTTGGCCCAATTTGCCTCTGTTTACCATAACCACACCATCATCTCATCCAACTACTGATCTAATTAAACAAATGATGGACAAAATGCAAAACCTGGAGGCTTCTGTTTCAGGAAGTCGTAGTGCCTTGACATACGAGAAAGTTTGTCGGGAGCCCATTCACCCTTCTGTCCCCCTTCATTCATATCCTCCTCAATGGGAGTTGCCGAAATTTACTCGTTTTAATAGTAAAGAGGATCCTCAACAACACTTGCGATCATTTAGACATGCTTGTTATTTGATTTCCCATGATGATGCCTTGTTACTCCGCACCTTTCCCATGTCCTTATCAGGACCTGCCTTAGAGTGGTACAGTGCTTTAACCCAGCACTCAATCTTCTATTTTAACCAACTAGCCCAATCTTTCTTGGATCACTTCTCCATTAACATTGCTAAGAAAGTATCCATCACCGACCTTTATGTCATTCGACAATTCGAAGACGAATCTATCGTAGATTTCGTCGGATGATGGCGCAGCCTTATCAACCAACTTACATATGCCTTGCCTCAGACTGAACTTATCGAACTTTTCACGCGGGCATGTGCTAAGCACATTTCTCCTACTCTCCAAATTCAAACTTTCCGTACATTCGATGAAGCCTTTACTATGGCTCGAAAACTAGAGATTCGAGCCTTAGAGGAAGAGAAATTGCGGTTGTGTAACAAAAACCCCAATTTCCGAACTCCTGATTCTACCAATAAACCAAATACCACCACTCCTCATGCATCCACTTCTTCTAAATCAAAAGGAGCTGTCCACTCCTCAAGCGCCGTCCAAATCTCAAGCGCCGTCCAATACTCCACCAAAAACCACCTATAAGTACAAAGCCGATCCCATCAACTACAGTCCCTTGGGAGAAACATATGGTGTGATATTAGAAAAATTGCTCAAAGCAGGAGCCATTACATTACCTCCTGTTAAACCTCATTCCAGGTTTGATTCCACTCGCGCCATACCTTCCTGGTACAAAGAAAATGACTTCTGTAACTTCCACCGCGTGAAGGGACATAGTCATGAGAACTGCAAGATGTTGAAAAACATA
Organism: Taxus chinensis; assembly: GCA_019776745.2. Lineage (NCBI taxonomy): Eukaryota > Viridiplantae > Streptophyta > Pinopsida > Cupressales > Taxaceae > Taxus > Taxus chinensis. The sequence continues at coordinate 325,182,437 of CM034156.1, read as the reverse complement.
GTGCAGGAAATGGTTGATGCAGGGGATATAACCCTCGATAATCCTAATGCCCATGCCAACCGAAATTTGAAAATCTTTAACAAACCATTCCCGAATCACTCTTCCAACAGCAACGTAAACCAGGATATCTTAGCCGAGGAGAGTGTTCATGAGATCCATACAGTCTTTGATACCCAGCCCAAAGCCTCTATTGAGAAAATTTTGAATCAAGCCTCTTCACTAACACAGGAGCCTGAACCTCCTTTACCACCATCGAACCAAAGTGAAATCATTCCTTTACCCATAAAGGAGTTAACTGCCCAGACTTCTCTTCCCATCGATGAGTCTTCTTATACCACATCCCTACAAGATTGCGAACGGATGTTATCTAACCTATCTATTTCCCAGATTTCCCTTTCTACCCCTCTTGCTGCACAAGAGGAAGGTACGCCACTCCTTTTGACATCCTTAGATGAGAAATCTCTTGCACCGACATCACCAAATTCTTTAACCATGACAGACCCTCTCAAACATGCCCTCTTGCCTATTAGTTCTTCATCGCCTAAATCTTTTCAACGACCGGTTGACCTCTTGACATCTATTGATACAGTGCCTCGTTTACCCCCTGTATCACACCCACAGTGGACCGGAATCACAACCCACCTTTCTTCTGTATAAAATTTACAATTCAAACCTAAAGACTGTCATTCTTCAGAAGATAGACGAATCCTATGGGAACGTTTGAGTACTCCCTATTCTACTCAAATGCAGATGACCGATCCCGATACCTCTACCATATACCCGAAGTGTTTACAAAAACTCAAAATGCCTATGTCCTCACTCTCACCCCCCGTATCTATACTCAATATCCCATCCACCTCTATCAACCTAACCAAATCTTCCCCTACACTTGGGACCTCGCCAATACCCAGTCTAACACACCCGCCTAAGCGACTAGATTTGTCCAAGAATAAAGTCGCCCCGCCACCTAGGAGACATACTCAACCCATGCCTCTATCACAATCAAAACCATCATCGTCATACCTACCTTCCATATTGGGACCTCATCCTTCCCACCTTGCACCAATATATCATACCTCCTGCGTTTTCTTCAAAACGACCTACGCCTTCTGCACCCATACAGGAATCAAAGGGTATATCAACATTATCACCCCACGTATCCTGTCCACCCATCAACCCTAAACAACCTCCATCATCAAAGGATTTATTTTCTGTCACTCCCCTTTCTCCGTGGTTGTTTCCCGCTACCACATCATCTGTAGCCTCATCATCTAACTAGCCAAATGTAGCTCCTACGCCAAAGAAACCACGTTTGGTGAAAACCACGTGTCAACACCCCTTGGCTAAACCACCACCCGTATGAACCAACCACGCCCAAACATTACCGAAACCCGCACAACCAATGCCCTCATCCTCCTCCGATTTTGACCCACTCAAAGGATCTTACGCCAAAACCCTTGCTATGTTGGTGGAGAATGCGACCATTTCTCTACCCCCACTTAGACCTTATGACCCTTCTAAACCTCACCCTATAGGTTACGATGAGTCTAAAATCTACGCTTATCACCGCACAGCAGGACATGATGTGGAGGGATGCAAAGCTTTAAAAACCATCTTTCGTCAGTCACCTCTCCCAGATAGAAAGGTTAAGAAAGACAACTTACGAAGGGAGAGACCTTTAGCCTTCCATTCCCTCTCCTCTACCATCTGTCCCCCGCCTCACCAAGATCTATCATTATTACAACCCCACCTCTTGAAAAACCATGATTTATCCCAACCATCTTCCTCATCTCAGGTCTACGAGATTAATATGATTAGTGTTGCTACTCGAGCGCAGAAAAACAATGAGAAAGTGAAAGAAAGCACACCTGCGTCCTCTCCTTCTCCGTCCAGCATCCTGATTGCACCACCACCCAAAGTGGTTATTCGTGGACCCACTTACCCCGTCTCTAATGGAACTGCCCATCGAGCCATGATCAAATAGCTTCACCAATCACCCGTAAAAATGACACTATATGATCTCATTCAGACTTCTAAATCTCATCGACAAGCTCTCGTTGAAATTATTCAGGGGATCGAGGTCTTACCTAATGAAACCCTACCCGTTGCCCTCCATTCTGACACCCAATCACGTTGCCTCTCTCACCAAACAACCCACTGCCCCAACCACTTCCATCTCTGTACCACAAGCTGTTGCAGTCAGTTTCTCTGAAGATAAAATTGTTGACTTTGGTACAGAAGACCCTGACCCTACCCTTTTCATCTCTGCTTACGTCTGGGACATTCAGGTACGTCGTGTTATGATTGATGGGGGCACTAGCCTAAACATCATCTCTTCAAAAGCCTTCCAACAAATGAATATCCCTTCTAGCTACATGTGTGCCAACCCCATCATGTTGCAGTCATTTAATGACGTTATTACCTCTACCTTAGGCACCGTGATCCTCAACATTCGGGTAGGACCACGTACTTTACCCGAACTCTTCTATGTCCTTGAGGGAGAGTTCCAATATAATATATTGTTGGGTCGTCCTTGGATCCGGGCCATGGGATGCGTTCCCTCAACATTACATAGATGCATAAAATTTGAGTACGAGGGGAAGTCCTACACCGTAAAAGCTGATCCTCCCCCCCTTTAAAACCTGTAATATGTTATACTGCCCAAACGATGTGCTTATACCAATCAAGACACCCATAAATTCAACCCAACCATCCTCTTCAAATGTACCTCAACCATCCACCTCAACTGTGCCTACGCCTTCAACTGATGAAACCACCATCGCAAAAACCACTTCCCTTCCCGCAGCTAACATCCCAACCTCCGACCCCTTAGTAGATGTTTTTCAATGCCTTACGCTGGGGGAGTACCGCCTATATAACGTTAGTTCTTTCCCTACCCCGCAGGAGTACAAACAATTACATGCACATCCCACCTACGACCTTCGCGTGAGGGAGGTAATCTCTTATGGACCACCCCATTGCCACACCAACCTAACGTATGGGGGTGTTAACGCATCCTCCATTACCCCTGAACCTCCTCTTAGTGTGGTTCCCTTCCAATCCGATTTTCAATACTTGAAAAATCGTCGTTTTGCCCTCACCTTCTTGACTCGCTGTACTTGGAAAGGCTTTGGTTTTGGTCTTTACGAACAAGGCCGACATACACTCATTCCCGTGACTACCCGCAAACACAATGATCGCAGTGGTCTTGGTTTTCCTGAAACACCTACATAGGAGACACCTCGTGTCAGCTGTATTCTAGAAGAAGATGACATCACCCCTACCAAACCATCATCACCCACTTTGCCATCATCACCCACAGAATCTATAGACCCTGAATCTATCCCTCCTAACTTTTTTTTTTCATAAATGTTATCTTCATAGGTCCTCTCACTTATCAACGCGATAATGAGGACCCATCTTCTCTTCCCCTTCTGTATCCAGACATGATCGAAGAGGATTCGCCTTTGATTAATGTTGTTGAGTGTCAGGATGACGACTCCATCCTCACTTACCTTGGCGCGGATGATTCTTATATTCAACGAGCCTTACCATCTGAAACCCAAACCATGCTGAACGAATCTACTATAGAAATCAACATCCACACGGAGGAGGATCCTCACATTATGAAGATCAGACAATCCCTTAACACATCAGAACAAGTCGCCTTTACTACTTTCCTCCGTGCTCGCAACCAAGCTTTCGTGTGGTCTTACGCTGACATGCCAGGAATTGATCCTACCATTGCCATCCATAACATCACTCTAAACCCCGATTCCAAACCAGTCAAACAAAAACTGAGAAAAATGCATCCACGCATTGCCCTCTTGGTCATAGAAGAGCTTCAACGACTTCTTTCTGTTTCCTTCATCTTGCCTATTGACTATCCTCAATGGATTTCTAACATCGTACCTGTCACTAAAGCGACGGGGGGACTTCGGATATGCACGGATTTCCAGGATCTTAACCTCGCTTGCCCTAAGGATGACTTCCCCCTCCCAAATATTGATCAACTTGTTGATCTCACTGCGGGTCATGAAATGCTTTCTCTAATGGATGGCTTTTCAGGATATAACCAAATTTTGGTTGCCCCTGCCGATCAACACAAAACTGCCTTCATAACTCCTTGGGGAACCTTCTGTTACTGTGTAATGCCATTTGGCCTTAAGAATGCTGGTGCGACCTGTCAGCGGGCTATGACCTACATTTTTCATGACATTATGCAAACTATCCTTGAAGATTACGTCGACGATCTTCTTGGCAAGTCTAAACATCGCAGTGAACATCTCGATGTTTTAACCATTATTTTTGATCGCCTGTTACAATATTATGTCCGTCTTCAACCAAAGAAATGTGTCTTTGGTGTCCTTTCGGGAAAGCTTCTTGGTTTTATCGTCTCTTTGCGTGGCATTGAGGTCGATCCATCTAAAGTCAAAGCTATCATAGAAATGCCCCCACCTACTAATCTCAAACAATTACGTAGCTTACAAGGTAAGTTACAATCTATCCGACATTTCATCTCCCAACTCTCGGATCGATGTCAACCTTTCCATCACCTCCTTAAAAAGGACATTGAATTTCAATGGAGTGAAGAGTGCCACCAAGCCTTTGAAGCTCTCAAAACTTATCTCTTGTAGCCACCCGTGCTTATCCCACCTCAAGAAGACCGCTCTTTCTACCTTTACCTTTCCACCACTGACCACGCTGTAGGGGCCATGCTTGCACATCGTGACTCTGAAAATCGAGAACAAGCCGTTTATTATATAAGTCGTACTTTGGTGGATTATGAGACTAGGTATACACATGTAGAAAAGTTGTGCCTAGCCCTATCATTCGTGGCTACCAAGCTCCGACACTACCTTATGAATCACAAAACTTTCGTCATCACCAACACGGACCCCATCCATTACATGTATGCCAAACCTCATCTAAACCAACGCATCACCTGATGGCTCATGCTCCTTGCCGACCTCGACCTTGAGTTCGTCCACCAGAAATCAATCAAAGGACAAACCATCACAGACCAACTTGCGGAAGCCCCTTTACCTGGGGAACAATTTACCAATTTTACATTCCTCGACGAACTCATCGCCACTCTTTCACTCAAGGAGGAGTCGTATCCAATGACTCTCTTCTTTGATGGATCCAAATGCCAACGCAGTGGAGGAGTCGGCGTTGTTCTTATTCCTCTCGACGCCGAGCCTATGCCTCTTTCATTCTGACTCGATTTCCCTTGCACTAATAATACAGCGGAATACAAGGCCCTTGTTCTGGGTCTCTAAGTTACGATACACTTAGGTATCAAATATATCAATATTTTTGGCGACTCTCAATTGGTAGTCAATCAAGTTATAGGCATCTACCAATGTAAAAATGAGGAACTTCAAAAGTACAAATACTACGTGGACTCACTTCTAGCCTTATTTACTCACTATTCTATCCAAACCATTCCCCACTCCACTAACAAATTTGCGGATACTATGGCTTGCTTAGCCTCGCAAATTCTAGCTTCATCAACTGACTCTAAATTATTCGTCATGGTCCAACAACTCTTTGCCCCATCTTATTCAGCCCTGGTTGTTTGTACGATAAATACTGTGTCTACTAATTCGCAGGATACCTGGTACCACCAATTTCACGACTATCTTACAATCTCTGTTCTCCCACCTGACCTTACTAGTAATGGCAAACGTGCTTTTCTTAAAAGTGTTTCATGTTATGTTGTCATGGGGGGACTCCTCTATAAACGTGGCTTTGATGGTATCCTCCTTCGCTGTCTATCTGGCGCGGAGGTCACCTATACCATCCAACAAGTCCATGATGGGATTTGTGGTGGACATTTTAGTGGCCTTTCTGTGGCCAAACGCATCCTTCTCCTTGGTTATTATTGGCCTACTCTCAATAACGACTGCTACGAATATGTTAAGCGTTGTGTTATGTGTCAGCAACATGCCAACCTTCAACATACTCCTAGCCACCCGCTCTAGGTCGCTCGAGATCTTTGGCCCTTCTCACAATGGGGTTTAGACCTTATTGGTGAGATTCACCCATCCTCTTCACAACATCACCGATGGATAATCACAGCCACCGAATATTACACAAAATGGGTGGAGGCCATTCCACTCGTTTCGATCAAAAAGGAAAAAATTCTCGAATTCATTAACCATCACATTATCTGTCGTTTTGGTATTCCTCATCGCCTAATAACAGATAATGGTAAATATTTTAAAAACAAGTTGTTACAAGACCTTTGTGACAACTTTGGTATCAAACTTAGTTTCTCATCACCTTATTATCCACAGGCCAATGGTCAGGCTGAATCTTCTAATAAAACCCTAACCAAAATACTCATGAAAGTTGTCAATGAATCCAGAAGAAATTGGCACGATCACATTCCCTTTGCCCTTTGGGCTTATCGTACTAGCATTCGTACCTCCACTAATGCCACACCTTTTTCTTTGGTATATGGTACCGAGGCTGTCCTGCCTCTCGAAGTACAAATACCCTCCCTTAGAATATCTCTTCAGGATATTCTCACCAACAATGATTTCCGCCAAGAGCGGTTAGCCCAATTGGAGGTTCTTGACGAGCGTCATCTTATAACTCTTGATCACCTTCAAATCTATCAAAAACGTATCAAGCATGCTTATGATAAGTGAATTCATGAGCGCACCTTTAAGGTTGGTGATCTTGTCCTCAAAGAGAATCAACATGTAACCAAACTAGAAAAGAGAAAACGTGGAAAATTTTCTCCCAATTGGATTGGGCCTTATATAATCACTCACACTTATGGATCAAGAACTTATCGTTTAGCTTCGCTTAATGGTAAACCTGAGCCTGAACCCCGTAATGCCTTGTATCTTCAACCATTCTACTATTGAATTTAGTGTTATATCACTTCTTATCTACCTACTGCTCGTCCCTTGAGCTCATTACCACTATATACATTTTGTTTCCTACATCTCCAAATAAAATCAAGCTCACTTCTCACCTCCCCTCAAACGATGCCTTCCCCCTTTTAGTCTAGTCCATGACTTCAAAGTATTAAAATACCACCTTCTTATGGGATTTTCTTGAGTCAAACTTCCTACCAAACTAGATGCTTCACGCCAAAAGAATATCTAGTCATCTAAATTTAATATAGACTGCTCCCTCGAAGGACAGCTATATGCCAAACTATTGCTGCTATTATATATAGACTGCTCCCCCGAAGGACAGCTATGCATTAAAATCATATCTGCTACTATAAATAGACTGCTCCCTCGAAGGACAGCTATACATAGTCAGCCTTTATCAGAAGCTTCTCGCATTGATCAGCTTCATGAAGACCTCAAGAATAATACAATCAATATCCCTTGTAGACTTCCCGCATCGATCAGTCTATATTCAGTCAAATAAAAGCCTCATTCAAAAGAACTTTTTGGGTCATGGACTTGTCTATTTAGGGTAGGTTCTCTTTCGTCAGAACACTCACTTTGTAACAAGTTCTCTGTACCTCAGCTATATCATCCACCTCACCTCACCATTTGTTTCAACTCAAGGGACGTAACGTACACCCGATATATTGTGATCATACAACTCTTTTCACCTATGGACTTCTCGTCTATGCACGGTACCTAGGGCTTCAATCTCGTTCTACGTTGTGTGGTTTGTTTAGCTCTTTTCACCTACGAAGCACTCTTTCCACTTTGCCTCGCATCTAGGATTGTGTGTTGATCTTAATCAGGACATGGTTCCCTTCTACTTGGGTAGGCTAACTTTCGCTTCCCTTATACCTTTTACAACATCACCAATTCATTACCGACACCAACAACCTTACCTTACCAATATTAATATCAATATTCTTACCAACCAACCAATTGCCTAAACCATACCAAATTACCTGAATTCGCCTCTCCTTGATCCTAAGGGAGAACTACATCGGTCTGAGGCCCCTCCTTGCTTTGTGCAATGGGCTATGTAGGCAGCACTTCGGAGACATGGGGTCTCCCAAGGTTAGCTCGACCATCCCCTACCATAACCTATCATGTGTGGTAAATATAAATATTTTTGTGTATTTCTATTTAATCACATTCCTCTTTATCCTTTTTTCAAAACACCGAAAGTCAAAACGAAAACATTCTTATTATTATAACTCAAATCAATGTACATATCTCGTTTTATTTAGATGTTAAACAAATACATCTTCTCTATCATCGACACGCAGGTTGGTACTCTTATTTATTCTTATACCTTGCTAACATTTATTTAGACCCTCACGCCTCATCCCGAACTAGGTGATGATCGTGATCGTCGACCCCTCTCGCCAGGCCTCTCTGTCCTCAAAGTTACCACAACTATTGGTACCGCCCACTGATTTGCCAATCTCTCCTGTAACATATGAATACACCCTCTCGCATGGAGGAATCCAGCCTCTAGTCTCTCCACCTATGACTCCGCAACCACTAACAATCCTCTTGTCTCATTCACCTGCGTTTGGAGCTGCTGAACCAAACGCTGCAGACGATCCCTCTCTGCTGTAATCACCGCTATGTCAGGATGATCACGTACACCTCATAGTTCTACTACCCACCATAATCTATAGGCCTCTATCGTTCCTGCATCCATTACCCTGCGATCGGCTGCTACCTCTTCAGGCCCTTCTGGAGGTGTTGGCTGGGGAGGTGAGAATACTGCCTCTGCATCGATCCTCATATAGGGTCTATAAGCCTGGGGTATATCCTGCACAAATCCAAATTGTCGCCGCACGTGATCTATAGGAATCCTCTCATATTCACCTGGCCTGTGCCCTGCGATCCACCTCAATCGCTCTACACCCCTCAATTCCTCAGCTATATTCTCTGTTACCATATAGTTCCCGTAAGGCCGCCAACAGATATCAGTAATCGTCACCCTCTCCCATACCTGCCTGGAATACTCAATGTCACCCATCACGGCCTGAGATCTTGCCTCTTGTTCTGTCTGGACCCATCATCTGAATCCCAACCTCTGTACTCTGGTTTCTCCTGACTGGATGGATCGGCCTATTGGTCGCACACAAACAATGTGCTCATAGGCCCAACAGTGTAATAAGTATGAACAATCCAGTGTCGTCCTGTGATTTTGCCTACAAGCCCATAAACCCCTGTATAACTCCGCCAAATATACAGGTGCCCATGCAAAAGTCACGTTCCTTTCTATCATCTCCCAAATAACACACATCAATGCCATTGGAAATCTTCCCCCATCCACCCTCGGTAACGCGTAATACCCTACCGCTATCATTAATATCACTGCTAACCTTGTCTCCTCAGGGTGTGCTGCATACATTATCCCATATGTGAATGAAAAACCTCGCTGTGTTAAATCTCGTGCGTATGGACCAAATACTGCTGTTATCACTCCCCGCGCTGCGCTAAGTAATGCCAGATATACTGGTTCTCCTGTAATAGGGAGTCTCAAAATATGGAACACATCTTCCAATGTTACCGTCATCTCCCCTATTGGCAGATAGAAGGTATTTGTCTCAGGATTCCATCTCTCAATCAACACCTATAACATAGCATGGTTACGTGTGATTCGTGAATAATAGCGAATTCCACTTAACCCCAAACGATTTATCAATGTCCATTCAGCTGGCGTTACATCCGCTCGGATTCGTGACAATAGTGCTGGTACACTATCATTCATCCTCAACCCTGCCTCTGCCTGCATACATCCAAATAACAAATAACCATTCAATTCCTCAAATCCCCCCGGGTTTTTTTTCAAATTCTGGAAATTCCTATAGCAACCGGTATCGTTTACAGCTAACCGGTACCGGTTGAGTAACCGATACTGGTTATCCCTAACCGATATCGGTCACTGTTACTTTCATACAACTTGCCTAAACAACCACCTACGACAATAAATTGGTCGTTTATTCCCCTCTGTATACACAGACATACCCGAAACCCTTGATTACCTACCACGTAACACTCACCTCATTTATAACCCTTGTTATTATCTTTTTCTTCTCATATCTACCCACATACTCTCCCCCATCTTATTCACAAAACATGCAGAAATCAAATCACAACCAAAACGTTTACCTCTGGAGTTACAGCAGCTTGAGGTGGCCCTTGTCTTCCCTCTCGTCCCTTCCTGCTGGATGCTTCTCCTCGTTCTGCCATGATCACCGCTCTTTTCAAATTCACCTTTCTGCCTTCTGAATCTCAGAACACATTCACTTTCCCTGTCTCTTTTCTCCTTATCACTCAAATTTCTCATGCAATTACCTGTCTCAGTCGTCAAAAAGCGTCGCGTTCGCGTATTTAACTTCTTGCATGGCTCTCAAAATTAGAACTTAAGTTGCCACCCTAGCTTTTTTATTTTTAGAAAAGCTCATACCTAAATAACCGGTATCGGTTATGTAACCGATATTGGTCTACTAACTACCGCCATCGGTTATCTAACCGATATCGGTTATACACCTGCCTTTTTGAAACATGGTTCTTTTCTTCGTTTTTTACCTACTTTTTGTCACGCCCGCCTCTTTTCCTGTATCTCGTCACCATTATCCATATTTTTCCATCCACCACACATATCATTACAATTTCATTAACATCATCTATTTTACAAAAACAAACAAGTCATCAACTAAGGATACCAAAACAAAACAAAAAACTATCTATCTATACATCATTTGGATCCAACTCATCAGATACATATATAACAATGTCCTAAAACCAGCACCAAAACATGCAACATTTCATCATATAACACATCATCCATATATCAACATGTTAATTAAACTCATCATACATTCTATATCATAAACCATCGACAAAATACTTAAAAACATTTTGAACACAACATGTGGATCAAAACATCATCTCTATATATATATACAAGTTTTCAAATATACACTGTGCCCTGCATCGGGGCCTCTGTGATCTCATAATCTAACAAAGTCAGCACGCAGGCCGCAATAACTATCAATAATCTTGACTCGGCTCGCAGGCCGGTCCCGCATATCAAAAATATACTCGGCTCGCAGGCCGGTACCAACTGTACAACCCGTACTCGGCTTGCAGGCCGGTATACAATAAATGAATGGATGAATAAATGAGTAATATGTAGGCACGCAGGCCTCTATAAACATAACCGGTTCATAGACCGGTGCCCATATCCAATATACAAATAAAAAAACCATGCCAGGCTCCCTCAGCTCTCCCCACCGCCCTCAGCACCTCTCCCCGCTGGTCCCTGTGGTGCCTCTCGCCTCCTGCCTGTCATAGACACGTCGGCTATGGCTGCACCTCCCTGAGATCTCTAGCTGTGAGAGGTCTCTGCTCTATGAGCTACATAAGGCTGATACTCAACTCCGGTACCATCAAGAATATCCTGATAATATCGGGCCTCCGCTCTAACCTCCATATAGTGCTCTTGAGCCACTGAAGGAGCTGGGGCTGGTCCCCTAGCACCTAATACTAATGCCCCCTGAGCCTTTGCTAGTGCCGCTGCTAGTGCCTGTGGCCGTGGTGGTACCGGTACCTGTGCTACTGCTGGTACTGCTACCTGTACCTGTACCTGCACCTGTGGCTGTGCCGCTGCTGGCGGTGGTATCTGTACCTGTGCCTGGGGCTGTGGCTGTGCCGCTGCTGGTGGTGGTGCTTATGCCTGTACCTGTACCTGCGCCTGGGCTAGCTACCCCTGTAGGACACCTATCTGTGCCTGTGTAGCAGCCAACTGTCCCTGTAATAGCTACACCTAGCCCCGGATCTGATCTCTCTCTGCCGTCACAGCTGCCAAGTCTAGCTGTGCGGGCTGTGCTACCCTCGCCGCTCTCTGACCAGCCCACCACACCATGTATGCTCCTGTACAACTAGCATCATCTACTGTGTCATCTGCTGGCCTCTCAGCAACCCAATCTGGATCCAAGGGCTATGGTGCAGGTAGTGGGGCCTCTACATCATCCCTCCTGTACTGAGGGAAGGGAGGTGGCTCGTCCTGTCGCAGCCCCATCTGCCTACGTACCCTCTCTAGGGGTATCCTCTCGTAATCTCCCGGCCTCCGTCCTGCTATCCAGAATGTGTACTGGATCAGACGCAACTGTAAGTGGGCTCCTCCGTGAGGGTGATGACCTCTGTAAGGTCTCCATACAATATCTACCGCTGTCAGGCCCTCTAATAAATTCCTGTAGTAGGCAACGTCTCTCCCCGCAAGCACTACTCGTGGCTGCCCCACGACTCCCAACCACCTCTGAAAGCCGTATCTGTATATAACCTGTGACCCTGGCTACTAGGGTAGCCCTACTAGTTTGATGCATATGATGTGCTCATATGCCCAACAGTGAAGTAAAAAAGTCAAACAAATACCAAATCGCCGCATTCGGCGATAACCCCAGAGCTCTCTGTATAGCTGCACTAGATACACTGGTGCCCATGCATAGCAAGTATGCTCCTCCACCATCTCAAGCAACACCCCCATCAATGCTCATGGAAAGCGGCCTCCCTCTGAGTCTGGGAGGGTGAAGCAGGTGATCCCAATCATCATCAGCACAGCTAGCCGTGTCTCGTGTCGGTGCGCACGGTACATGTCACCATACCTGATACTCGCGCTGTGATAGGTAAGTCGCGCGGCTGCATCTCCAAAAACCTGCAGGATGCTGTTCATCGCTGTCTCTGAATCTACCTGGAAGACTGCCTCTCCCTCGATCGGTAGTTGAAGGATGCGATACACATCCTCCAATGTGATGGTCATCTCTCCGGTCGGGAGATGGAACACATTGGTCGCCGGATCCCATCTCTCGATGAGGGTGACCATCAGGCTATGATCTCTATCAATAGCTTTGTATCGCTGGACTCCGCTGAGTCCCACCTTGCGCATGATCACCCAATGAGCTGCAGATACGTGTGGCCGCATCCGCACCAACAGCGGGGGCATCCTATCCCGCATCGTCAACTGCTGACGTGCCTGCAAAACCAACCCACATCCTTAGACCTACTCTTTATCACAACATCTACTTTACCCTCTAAACCCCCTTTTATCCCCCCAACCACACCCCAACTCTATACCACCCCCCTCTAGCAACCTACCTTCAACCACCCCACCCAAAACCCACCCAGCCCAAAACCAAGCCCACCCCCACCCAAAAAAAACCAACCCAAAACCCAAAACCCACCCAACCCAAAACCAAACCCACCCCACCCAAAACCCACCCAGCCCAAAACTAAACCCACCCCACCCAAAACAAAACAAACCCACACAAACCCCCAATAAACCCACACAAGCCAAAGCAAAAATAAACAAAACAAACCAAAACAAAACAATACAAACACTATGGACCAGTACCGGTCCCAAACAACCGACCACGGCCCTCTTCCCACCGACACCGGTCAACCACCGACCGACGCCGGTCAACCAAACAGAACCCAACCCCTAAAATTTTGCGACCGATGCTGGTCGCTTAGCGACCGACATCGGTCACTGTCATTTCCCGGAGCCGAACCCCCGCGCGGCCCCCCCACCCACATTTTTGCATTTTTCTACTTATCTACCCACCCAAACACCCTAAAAACCTACCCACCCAACCGCCTTGCCCTATTTTACCCATCTATCCTCTTCGTTTTTCAAATTACGTCCATTTACTCATTATTTCCTAAAACATGTAAATTCCTACCCAAACCCCCAATTTAGCTTAATACCATTCAAATGCACAAAATAAAGAGTTCCGAACATACCCAAACGACGACACGTCATCGTGGTGGGATGGGTGGTGGTGGTCCAGCTGGTCCAGCCCCTCCTGCTCCTCCTACTTGTGCCATAGCTCCAATTCTGATCTGCTGGGTCCCCGGCCAATCAACTGCTGCCTCCTCCTCACTCGGGCCCGCAAACAACTCACTCCTCCAGCAAAATAGCTCCACCTCACTCAATAAAACCTCCAATCTCAACTCTCCACGTCAGACAAATCAATTTGGTTTTCAAATAACAAAAGTGACAATGACAAGCCGTATTTTTCTTTTTATAGGTTTTTTGCCCATAACCGATATCGGTTTCATTTTGCCCTAATGAACCGGTATCGGTCCCTTAACCGATATCGGTCATGTAGAATCGACATTGGTTTTTCTGCCAACTTTCCCCCAATTTTTTTGCCCCTATTTACCATTTTCCCCTTTTTAACCACATATCGCCTATATCCACCTTTGTTGAACACCATTTGTTTACCTATTCGGCCCGACCCAAGGCCTCAACCTACCTATTCGGCCCAACCCAAGGCCTCAACCTACCTATTCGACCCGACCCAAAGTCTTAACCTACCCATTTGACCCGACCCAAGGCCTCGCCCTACCTATTTGGCCCGACCCAAGGCCTCAACCTACCTATTTGGCCCGACCCAAGGCCTTGCCCTACCCATTTGGCCTGACCCAAGGCCTCAACCTACCCATTTGGCCCGACCCAAGGCCTCAACCTACCTATTTGGCCCGACCCAAGGCCTCAACCTACCTATTTGGCCCGACCCAAGGCCTCAACCTACCCATTTGGCCCGACCCAAGGCCTCACCCTACCCATCCGACCCGACCCAAAGCCGCCACCCAACAACTTGGCCCGACCCAAGGCCTCACCCTAACCATCCGGCCCGACCCAAGGCTGTAACCTAAAAAATTGGCCCGACCCACGGCCGTATCACTTCAATACCATACCCACAATCAACGTTTTATTTTATCCATCCATCCTGTACCTTTTGTTCAATCGAGCTCACCTGTTTGTGTTTTAGCATGATTAGGGTCCTTGACTTGATCTATTGACCAACTTTGCCTAGACCTAGACCGTGACGTTTATCTCAACCAAACCAACCATTTGGTATTGCCGAACACGCCTAAACGTTCCTGTACCTTACCTATTATATACCTTGGAGCTACTTCCTATGCCTTGGATACCAGGATTATATAACCCTTGTTTGGATAAACTATCGACCTTTGCCTATACATTGCTGGTTTGCTCGCCAAATCATGTACCCTAGTCGCACTATTGCATTTCAACATGCGTCTGCTGCCTTGGACCTCCCCTACCACCTTACCATCCTCTCTACAACATGTACCCTTTATTAACCCTATCCCTGATTTCACATTCACTCAATCCGTGATAGATTTGAGGGGGATTACCTATATCCTTAACAGGAGAAACCACTTCATATTATTGTCCGCGCAGCTTTACAACACAAGCTACACGACAATAAGGGGCTAATGTAGACACCAAATTCATGTCTTACGACCCCTTGTGACCCGCATCCCATTTCGCAACCTAACCTCATTACATAAACCTTACACAATTATTTATTAATTACCTTGTAATTGATAAATCCCCATCACCTCACCTGCCACCTCATTTTGCCACCTCATTATGACCTAGCCCTAATCCTAAACTAACCTAATTAAAACCTAAAAATTGGTCTACACCTACACCCATGACTAAGGACCCCTTTCTCGCACCTAAAACCGACCTTCTAGTCACTTGACCAAGCCCGCAACTAATCTCTTGGGAGAAAAGCAGGGAAGGTGGGCTGTTTTACTAAAAATAGCCTACTTTTTCCTTACTGATGCCGGTTCCTACTCGACCGCCGTCGGTTACGTAACTGCCATCGGTTCCCTGTAAATGGCCTCCCCAAACAAAAAACAAAGGATCGGAATTTCATTTTTGGATCAGAGAAAAGGATTCTTTGAATCAAGAAAGAGCATCAGGAGTGATCGAGAAAACCCGGATCTTTACTTGACTGAGCAGAGACAAGTGAAGAGACAAGGAGAGTTAGCAGCAAGGGAGAGCAAGCCCAGGACTGTAACTGGATACTAGAGCCCTGTGATACTCAGCTGATTTGATCTTTTGTGTGCCAGACCATCCTACCTCAGTTCTGCCTTTGCCATCAGAGCTCTTGGACTTGCATCTCCGCGAATAACCAGTAAGCTACTTCTTGCATGTACTCTTTAATAACATTTCTTCGACTTTTTAAATCATAAGTCCTCACAAATCCATTCTTGGATCCACTACCCAACGTGTCATTGCATCTAACTGTCATTCATCTACCTCTCATCACCCTATTTCCTAATATTACCTATATATAGCCCTACAAATAACACAACTACCAAATAACACCACCACCCCACAAAACAACTAACCTTCAGATCCTAGACTCTACTGATATCGGTCATCAGTACCCGCCATCGGTTATCAGTAACCGGCATCGATTATACTGACTATAACCAATAACCAGCCTTTCCCCTACCCAGTTCAACAAAGTAATTTAATTGATATCTTATAGTCTTTTGTGTTAATTCATATTAGCAGGGGAACTGACCACCTTCGAAAGGAAGTTTTATATTTCCTAGGCCCAAGGCAGTTTCCTGATTTATTGTCTAATTAAAATCTTGTGGTCTTGTGTTCTTATTTGCAGGTAGTCCTTCCAAGACAAAAAGGAGTTCTTCGCAGTCAGCCTGATCTTTCTCTACGGTACGCACACATCATCTCGACATTCTACAGGTATTCTCCTAGCCCCAACCCTTATCTGTTTCTAAAAGGAACGAAACATTCCGAGTGAAACACCTTTGATGTAATAGAATATACCTACTCCCTAGGTATCAATAGTCACAAGATCTTGTGTACATCCTCTAGGGTGACAATGATATCACCTGTCGGTAAGTGGAATGTGTTGGTCGTTGAGTCCCATCTATCAATGAGTGAAACCATAAAACTTAGATCTCAAGATACACACCTATAACATCAAATACCACTATGGCCAACATTCGTCACATCCCTCCACTCCTCTACGGTCACACTTGGTCATATCGTTAGCAAAAAAGGTGGTACTCTGTCCCGCATCTACAACTAGTCCCTAGCTCGCATCCAACCAAACCACAACATTATTACAAACTGACAACATTAACTTACCTCTTAACACCCCAAACCATACCTAACCACAACAAACCTTCCTCACATCATTTTACCTAATTCACCTACCAGCCTCCTACCCCATTGGAATCATGACTCACCATTCTAAAAACATCATTTCACCTACTTACCTGTCCTTTTAGCAAATGATAACCTTCCACCCCCATCACTCTACATGTACCCTCCCTTCTCCCCTTTCACCTATTTTTCTTGCCCACCTAACCTTTCTTATCCCTATTTTTCATCAACCCTAACCGGTACCGGTCACCCTGACCATCACTAGTTATCCTTAACAGACATTGGTTCACTTAAACCAATGTCGATTACCTAATATCGGACTGATTCCGGCTAAAGAAAACTGACATCGGCCACCCTTAGACCAACATCAGTATCTATTGTGGTACCCAAATTAAAAAACCCCCCTCCCCCATCTACCAAAATACCTAAACACAACCTACACACCTACTCTACCCTACCCAAACCTAACCTAACTTCATTCCCATCCCTATCTATGGTACAATTTCATTCATTTTACCCACAAATTCAAAATAAAACTCCCACCCAAAACCCTTTTAACCCAAACCGATTTCAACATATTGTTTTTAACCAAAAGATAGAAGTAGATTAAATCCTACCTCATCTCAGTATCATCTACATGGTGGTACATCTAGCCTCTACATCGGTGGCCCACCCAAACCCTCTCCCCCATCTTCCATGACACAAATTTACCTAAAATCTCCCCAAAAATCCAATCACTTGAACCAATCTCCTAGACCTGTAAATCAAATGCCAATCACCCACTACGAGGCATGCCAAATCAACTCTCTATCTCGTATTATCACTTTCCACGTAGGCACTACAAGTCTGTCATTTCACAAATGACAATAAGTTAAAATGAATCCGTAAAATATGGATTTTTACTTTTATTAACCCTAACTCGACCTGACCGACATCGGTCATACCAAACTGATTTTGGTCATACTGAATTGACGTCAGTTACATTATAACCTTCATCAATTGTCTGCCATTATCATTTTCACCCCATTTTGTCCATTTTGACTTCAACTCATTATTTCTAGATACCCTTTGACCTTACCCACAAATCTTGCAACCTACCTACAAGCCCAAACTACCCCTGCATTTCCTTAATTACATCTAGGTATTTGTTAATTTACCTATACATTGGTCTTACCCATGTAATGAATTATTTTACCTAGAGCTAACCTAATTGATGTGACCATTGACCTTGTGTACTCGTTATACTTGCGATCCTATGTTGTTTGGCCTAATGACCTTACCTTACCTATTTTTGTGCCCTTTTTTGGGCCCCTAGGATATTGAATAAGTATAAAAGGCACGTAGGCATGTATGGCCCAAGTTAAGGGAAGGCACACAAGGAAAAAGCACTTAGAGAAGGGTTTAGGAGAAGGGTTTAAGGAAGCCCATGGCGTGCACAACATACGTGGACAGAACCAAAGGTTTGGGAGTTAGTTAAATTGGGAGTTCAGGGTAGAACACGTGAAAAGCATGACTTGACTATGCATGTTGGATGGATAGGGTGCCAACCTGGTAACAGGTTGGCCCAGGAAGGAGCATGCCTATAGGAGAAGCTTCTAGAAGCACATCATTGTATAAAGTGGAAAGCTCAGGCCTGGACGAGCATGCTCACATGGAGGACCACATTTCAACACTTGGAATTAGATCTGAGGGCACTGGAGGATGAGTTGGCATCCCAGTTAGGCTATAAACACAAGCTCTTGTAGAGTAAGAAAGAGGGAGAGAACTAGAGAGTGGGCGGATCTCTATAGAAATACTGTAAGAACTCTATTAGTGGGTAATTTCACTTGGGAAAGGATGTATTGGGAATGGAGATTATAAATTTTCTTTTTGATAGCCTAGCTATATTAGTCCAGTAGTAATGCATGACTACGGTCTGCTTCTTTGTGACATTCTATAATGGTTGTATGGATGTAATAAGGTTACCTATATATATATATATATATATATATATATATATATATATGGATATCAATGATTATGATGCATACATATTTTTCATAAGTTCTCTTCATTTATATTTATGCTAAGTATGGATGTTTGTATACTTCCTTCTGTTATGGTACAAGTTATATAATATGTTAAGTACTCTATATGGAATGACAACAAGGATCTAGAGGCCATTCTGAGCTCTATAGTTCTTGTATGTCTTAAATCCTTTTGAAATCCTCTAAACAATAGATCATATATGATGCTTCCCATTAAAATCACATAAAATAGAGACTCGGCACCCATGCATGCCTCGGGTGAGCACCCAACATCCACTAGGTGATAGGCCCATGTGCATGGGGTTCCTTTCTTTTTTGATAGGGGTAAAAATGACTACATCTTGGTTCCTTTACCGGGATCTCTTTTCAAATTTGTAGTGGGAAATGGCATACATCATGATTTGTGTAGTGAGTAATGATAGAGCGGTTAACTTTGGAGAGTTTTGAATCATGGTTCAAGAGCATAGAGGATGAATTTGCTCAGAGATTCAATACTAAACCTGAGTTTGATGCGCGTAGTTGGGTAGAAGAGAACCTCTACCACGATCTGTATGAATTTTTTTTCTACTACTTCCCAGTGGAACTGTATGAATGGCTCTCAACCTATGCATCTAGATCAAGTTGGCATTATGGATCATGTGTGTGGAACCAAGAAGAATACTAGATGCTACAAGATGTAGATCTGACGTGGACCCATGATGTGGATCATTGGTGGAAAGGAGTATTGGCTAGCTACACTATGGAGTATGCCATTTCCACATATTCTTTTCCGGAGGTTGCAGAGTTTGAGTCTCTATGGCAACCCAAATGATTATTTCTACATGCTTTCCCTCTGGCTATGAAGATCTTGATGGTTACCATGAGTTTAGAGGCATTCCCAATGGCCTGATAAACCATTCTAAGCACTAAGTGAGGAAGCTAGGGTGGAGGAAGATGGCAGATTTTATGATGGAGAAAGAGAGGGAGGAGAGATGACTCAAGTATAGTGAAGCATCTGAAAGGGAGATTTCTAGATAACGCAAGGTTGTAGGTGTGATGGATGTATGGCAGTAGATGTTGTAGGAAGGATTTGAGGTTCACACAGAAGATGTAGAACATGAGCAGTTTGTGCAACCCCATCTTGGCAAGTGCATAAGAGAGACCCCTTCAGATTCTGATGAGAGTTCATCATGCAGAGAGAGAAGAACTATTGGCACACATCTGAGCCCACTTAGTGATTGAACCCTGGCGCTTGGTTTTCTAGATCAAGGGGAAAATATTACTAGTCCAGTTGGTTACATTGGAAGTGATCGGTCTACACCTAGGAGATATAATTTCTTGTTTGGGCCTTCTATGGTTGTAAACACCAACCCAGTATTAGGAGGAATTTTTGGGCAAGGTATAGACATGCAAGATTTTGATCTCGTGTTTAGGAGTGGCATGGGGTATACTGTTGGTAGTGGGGAATTATCGCAAACCATAGGCGTGTAGTTCAATGGAACTGTAGGGACCCTTGGCATGACCACTATGGGATCTGGTGAATCTAGGGGGTCAAGAGGAACATGACCTAGTGGACCTGGTGGATTTGGTGGTTTAGGACCTAGTGGACCTAGTGGATCAGGTAGTGGAGGAAACATAGGTGGATACCAATGGTCTCGCTCAGGTGGATTTAGGACCCAACCACCCCCCAAGTTTTCTTTGAAATGTATCTATATTTTCCCAATTACAGAGGTATTGAAAATGCTACAAACATGTTCAAAAGTGTGAACTTCTATGTTGCACAAAGGGTACCCTAGAGTATAAGGATAGTCAGTTTGTAACCATGTTGCAAGGGCGTGCATATAGCTAGTATAGGAAGTATGACCCTCATCAAACAGTGGTGGACTATACTGCTTTAAAGAATGAATTCTTGGTGGAATTCCACATCCCTGAGTTTGAATAGAAGAGCATTAGCACTTTGAAGGAGATTCAACAAGGAATGGAAGAGAGTGTGTGGGAGTATGATGCGTGCTTTAAAACTATCTTGTCTAAATTGTCATATGATATTCACCCTTCACAACATGCTTAGTTGTTTGTTGGAGGATTGATCACCCCTTTTAGAAGGGCCTTATCTCATAAAATTTTTACAGACCCACGCGAGGAATTGGAAGTTTCTTTACATTCTGAGGATATTGGTAGTGTTAACACTGACGTTAGCAAGTTCCTGGAGGCCCAGATTACTGCTATGGTCAACCAGCTGGAAAAATTTTCTGCAAACTTAGCCCATGACACTTGCAGTGGTTTATGGTGAATAGATTGTGAAGTAGAAGGGCATGTCAAGGATAATTACCCCTGGAGGACAATACATGCCATGGAAATAGATTGTGAAATTTTTCATGGGGACCATGATGCAAGTAGATGTCCCTTGCTATAGTGCACAATCCGAAAGATTGTGTCTTATTACTGCAAGATCTGTACCTCTACAACCCATGATACTAAGGACTTTAGGCTCATTGATCAGATCCATAAGGCCATTGATCATGGGGTGCACTAGACCAACGTTTCTAGTAGTTCCAATGGTGATGATCACTGTTATGAGGAGCATGCAGATGGAGGCATGCGTGGAAGGGGGTTTCAAGGAGGATTATGTGGTCGTGGTAACCATGGAGGAGGAAGGAGTGAGGTCTTGTGTGGAACTTGTTTCAATTGTGGATCTATAAAGCATTATAAATGAGAGTTCCTAGACCTATTGCAATGCTCATGATGCAAAAAGAAGCATAAGTATGAGGAGTTCCCAAAATTATTTGAGCACATGAATTATCAGTACCGAAAAGACAAGCGTGCTGCAATGGTCAACATTAAGAAGGTAGACACATGGTGGATGCCTCAGGTAACACGGGATGTAGGTTTAGAGCCTGTCTTGGTAACAACAAGGGTAGAATCCACATGTGTAAAAGAGATACCAAGGTAGAAGAACCTGATTCAAGTGAGGAGGTAGTTCATGGAAAGTACCCAAACCCTACACATCAAAAGGAAGTATATCAAGACAATATGGATGTCATTCAAAGTTTACAAGGGGAAATCTAGTGTCTAAAGGAGCAGTCTAGGAGGGAGGAACAAGGAAGGAGAGTCGAGGCACCAAAGGATGACCTGGATGAGGTCAAGGAGGGGTGTAAAATGATAAGGCAAGAGAATATCATTCCCTTGCTAGGATCAAGGTTGAGAGAGAAGCTACCATGCACTAGAGGAGAGTCTAAAAGGTAGGTCTTGCACAAAAACCTTCCCCCTCATAGCCTTGACTATGACAAGGAGATCACATTGAATGTAGTTGTAGATGGATGGATCCTTAGTAATATCCTTATTGACATAGGTGTGGAGGTTAATGTTCTAACTTTGGATGCATGGCATCAGATGGGAAGACTTGCATTACAGCCATCTTTGAATGTTTTGTATATGGCAAAACAGACTAAGGAAATGCCCATCGGTGTCTTAAAGGATGCAACTATCACAATCTAGGGAGATAAGTTTAATAGGGACTTCAAAGTCTTGGCACTCACTCAGGCAAAAAATTTCTCAGCACTAATTGGGCACCCATGGTGTTACAAGAACAATGCAGACCTTCGGTTCAACAAAGGGTACATCATATTTCAAAATAATGAAGAGCGGGTCATTATACCCATAGCTAATGGGAATTCAACACGCTATATTGAACCTTTGGGGGAAGAAGTTATGGATAGGATATATGTGCACTCAATCAAGGACCCAAAGATAATCAATCCTATCGACGAAGTTATCTAGTTTGAGGATGCTCAATTAGTAAGTGATACCACCAGTCTAGCTTGTGATAATTGGGTGCATGAAACTTATGAATTGATCGAATGGAAGTTGAGAGGGTCAGTGACTAGGGAAACAAAGGTGTGCATATTCTGGCACCTAGGAGGAAAGTATCTACCTAAGTATTTAGAAGGATCCTTACCTAAGATATTTCTGTAGGAGATGGAAGCTCAGTGGAAGAAGGATAAGGAATGAAGAGGGATGTTAAGCTATGTCCTACTCGGCATATCGACATGATGGTGGGATACACATTAGGAGAGCCTTTTAGAATGGTGTGAGGTAAGAATTTCTCTCTCTGTCAGATTCTCTAGAAGCAACGTGACCAACGCCATCAAGGACTACCATGGGAAGGAGCCTACCTCTTTCCATATCTAGGAGTGTGAGAGGATCTGAAGAGAATACACATAAGATTTTACACAATCCCTATGGGTGCACAAGTTTTATTCTACACTACAGGATTACGCACATGTATGGTACATACATTCAGAGACATGATGTTAGACAGGGAATTGGAAAGAGCTAGCGGCTGACCTCATTCAAACCTTTAAGTATAGGAGTACCAAGCCAGTAGCTGATAAGGGCTTTTAGGGTATCAAGTGATTTACCATGGGGGATAGTGCTATGACATAAGATGGGCTGTTGGAGTTACTAGGTGGACCAGGTTTGGAAGTGCACTTTGAAGAGGAAGTAGAGGAAATAGAAGAGTTACACCTTGAGTGCACATGTTTGGAAAAGGAGAAATGGAAGTTGGTGTATGTGATTAATGGGGAAGAAGTAGAAAGCTTATATGTTAGCCATTCTGTAGGGATGCGCAAGGTAGTGAACAGTGCGGAAACTCATGCGTGCACCTACCATGATTCCTTAAAGATAAAGAAAGTTAACTTCAGTTTAGGAGAAGAACCTAAGGAAGCTATTATTGGTGATTACTGGTCGGAGAAGGAAGTCTTTAAGATCATTGATTTGTTGTGTGAATTTGAAGATTTGTTCCCACACGGGTACCATGAGCTCAAAGGCATTCACCATTCCTTGGGGGAGATGAAGATAAAGCTAAAGGACAGTGTGCACCTGGTCAGGAAGAAACCCTACTGAATGAATCCCAATTTGTATGTAAAGGTTAAGGAGGAGATAGACAAAATGATAGATTCTAGGATCATTGAAGCAATGGAGAAATTAGAATGGATAAGTACAATGGTAATCAACATCAAGAAGGATGGGTGGATTAGGATATGCGTGGATTATAGGAAGCTGAACATAGTTTGTCTCATCGATCCTTTCCCAACCCCCTTCACTGAAGAGAATTTGGAAGGAGTCACTAGGTGTGAAATCTATTCCTTTACAGATGGATTTTCAGGGTACCACTAAAAACTAATTGCAAAGGAAGAGCAGGAGAAGACAACTTTTGCCACTAAGTGGGGAAGTTTTTCATACACGGTCATGCCCTTTGGGTTGAAGAATGCACCTGTTGTTTTTTTGTGCATAGTGGTGCAAGCATTCTAGGACTTCATCCATAAGTTTCTTCAGGTCTATTTGGATGATTGGACAGTGTATGGTCTAGTAAAAGACCATTGTGACTATTTGAGGTTAATGTTTGAGAGGTGTAGGCACTTGAGGATATCCCTCAATATTAAGAAGTGCATATTTTCTACACCCTTTGGGAGGTTATTGGGGCATATCATATGTAAGGAGGGCTTACTGGTAGATCCCGCTAAAGTTTTAGTTATTATGGGGTTAAGGGAACCTACTAGTTAGAGCGTAGTGCATGGATTCCTTGGGCATATGGGTTATTACAAGAAATTCATCAAAAGATATGCCAAGATCACCACGCCTTTAGAGGATCTTCTCAGACATAAAAGTGCCTTGCATTGGGGAGAGGTGCAGTAGATGGCATTTGATAAATTAAAGGATAGGATTCTCACCACACCTATATTACATTTTACCTCTTGGGACAAGCCCTTCCATGTCCATGTAGATGCCTCAGGAACCACTATTGGAGCAGTGCTTACACAACCAGTTAAAGGAATTGTTGATCATCCTCTATGTTTTGCAAGTAGGAAGTTGACACCAGTAGAGAAGAACTACACCAAGACTGAATGGGAGGCATTATCAATGATCTACGTGATTTTCAAGTTTAGACAGTATCTGCTAGCAACACCCTTTATATTTTACACCGACCACATGGCATTAAAATATTTGGTGAACAAGCTCATTCTAGAAGGGTGGATATATCGGTGGGTATTGTTGTTTCAAGATTTTGAGTTTACCATAGTAGTAAAGACTAGGAAGAGTAATTGTGGACCTGATCATATGTTGAGAATTGATTTAGGGGAGGACACAAAGAGTATTGAGAAGATAATGCCATATGAGTAACTGTTTAGGTTGTGACGTGCACCCTCAGACTTGGAAGAGATCGCAATATTTTTAAAGGAAGGTGTGGCACCGGAAGGAATGAAGGCATTATAGAAGAAGCAACTAGCCATATGCGTAGCACCCTACATGTTGATCAGTGGAGACTTATACAATTTGGGACATGATGAATTTTTTCACAGGTGTGTACTAGAGCATGAATACCTTGCCATCATGGAGGAAGCACATGGAGGGAGTGCGGGTGGACATTATGTAGGTGATGCCATCGCGTATAAGATATTAATGGTAGGATTGTGGTGGGAAACCCTGTACAAGGCTTGTAAAGACTATTATAAAGCATGTGACCACTGTTAGTGCATTGGCAAGCTAAGAAAGAGAGATGAAATTATTTTGTGCCCTATCCCTAGCACGAAGCCTTTAAAAAAATGGGCAATAGAATTTTTAGGCCCTATTGCACCAATGGTGTGTAGGACTAGGTCACGCTATGTCATCACTTGCATAGATTATCTGACAAGGTGGGAAGATGCAGCCCCAACTAAAGATTGCACAATAGCCACATTGGTAAGATTCTTGTGGGTGAACATTATCACGAGGTATGGATGTCCGTTGAGTTTAACCAGTGATAGGGGTATGCATTTCTTGAATGAGACCGTGTGGATCCTATTAGTAGAGTTCATGATGGCTCATCATAAGACTACACCCTATCACCCACAAGAAAATTGAATTATGGAAGAATTCAACAAAATACTGAGTCATACCCTGACAAAAAATTGTGATGCAGGAAGATAAGACTGGGATGACAAAGTATCAACAGTATTATGGGCTTACAGGACAACTTATAAAAGGATGAACAAAACCACACCATTTCAGTTGGTTTTTGGTGCGGAGGCTATTTTTCTAGTTGAATTCATGTTACCTTCTCTACGAATAGCATGTGCAGGAGGGTTGGATGATGAGAAAGTGCTGGAAGAAATAATTGATGAGTTAATGAAGTTGGATGAGATATAATCACTTTCCAAGTGGAGCCAAACAACAAAGAAAGCAAAGAAAAAATCTTGGCATGATTTCCACATTCGAAACAAGAAGTTTGAAATTGGGCAGATGGTCTTACTGTATGATTCTAAGTTTATATGCCATCCTGGGAAGTTGAAAGTCCATTGTTTGGGTTCGTAAATAATATCGTACATCCTTGATTTAGGTGCATGCCAGTTACAAACGTTTGATGAGACGAAATTTCCTAGACACTTCAATGGGAGTAGGCTAAAGCCCTACTATAAATAAGGCTTCTTGGTGTTTGTAAATAAGGTAGTTTTGCTAGTTAGTTTAGAATTTTTTCTTTATTCTTTTGTTTTCTTGTGTTTCCCTTTCGCATTGTTGTTTTTTTTATGCCTTGGGAATTGGTAACCTTATTGATACTTTTTGAGAATTTGTGAGTGCGTAGAGGACCGCACATTTTTTTAGTGTGGGATGGAGTAATGTGAAGGAGCACATGGTTAAAGTGCTAAGGAAGTTTGTCTTTAAAATCCTAGTTGAGTGGCCCTGTTGAAAGAGGTCTATGGAAATAAAATATTGAAAAAGGATGGTTGGTGCCCAGATAAAGCTACTTTCAAATCCCACATACAAAGGAGGAGAAAGTGCATTACGCAAAACGAGGTAGGTGAGAGAAAAAATCAAGACAAAAAAAGTGCCTTCAGCACTGGTTACATGTGCACACGAGTCTTCTATCAAGTTGGATTGGTTACATGCCAGAAGGTTGGAGGATTTTCCACACAAGTTGGGCATGTGAGGGAAAGCGCTCAAGTCGGGCTTTGTTTGAAAAATCCGCATTAAATCTAAAAATTATGGGGGTACGTGAAGTAGTACTTAATGCATAAAAAGGGAAAAACTATAAATAAAGGGGTCAAGACACTTCATTTTTCACTTTGAGTATAAGGAGAACAAAGCAATTTTTACACATTTGCAAACTATGGCTTCTAAAAAAACTGATCCATGTCAAGAAAAATTTACAGAGATTGAAGCATGGGTAACTCTTTTGGATTTGCAAACCATGAGGAAGGGATTTCACAGGTGTAGGAGAAGTTGTGAGAAGGCACTGTCTTATGAAGGGATTATCCTAGTTAGGATTTGAATAACTGAGGCACAGGTTTAAGTAATTTTCTTCAGAAGTTCAAGATCTAAGGTTGAAGAAAGTAGAAGAACAGAGTAACATAGAGTGATTGAAGCATGAAGAAGACCTAGATAATGGCACCCAAGAAACTAGTTAGTAAACCCAAGAAGGGTAAGGGAAAGGGCAAGGGAAGTAATAGGAAACTAAAGCACACACAAATGAAGAGTGGTATGTAAAAATGTAGTACCCAAATGGAGTGTTGTTGGGGAAGGAGTGGGAGTCCCATCTTAGGAATATGTATGTGAATGATTATAATCATCGGACAAGCACAATCGAGAAGGATTTGGCACTAGAGTTAGTGTGCCCAACAAACAAAAGGACACCAAAAGGTTTGCCCATATATAATGATGACGTGAAGGTCAAATTAGAGAAGGTAGGGTTATTACAACTATTTGAGTTGCCATACTTTGGGAAGCCTAAGCACTTATATCAATTACTGATGTTGTGTGTACATGAGGACTATTTCCACTTCACAGGGCACAATATGCACATAAATCCTCAACTCATTTCACATTTCATAGGCCTCATCAATGAAGGAGATGGTTTGAAGGATGACTTAACTGAAAAAGAACCGATTAAGGAAACTATCACCGCTTACACATACAAGAAGGGGTCAAGGTATTATAATGTCACAGACATTAAGGATCCAGTAATGAAGATGGCCACACACCTAGTTTCAAAGTTAAATGGCCAGGAGAGATGGACCTAGGTCAATAAGCCATGGTTGAATGTCTACACGAAAATTTTAGAGGTCACCATCTACAACTTGTCTGCATTCATCACAAATGAAATTGTCAAATGCACGAAGGAAGGTGACAGGATCCTTTTTGGAAATGTGTTGCTAACCATTGTGTTTTCGGAGATCAAGGTACTAGATGCATCAGACAAGTTTGTATGGGAGTAACCTGCTGAAGACCCTCACCCGCTAAGAGGTTTTAGAAATACGTTTATGATATTATGAAAACAGTGCACAAGGTGTGGTTGGAAAAGTGGTACACACACCTAAGGAATGTGTTTGGGGAAGAATGGATAATTCCCGAAGAACTACCAGTGGCCACTAGGGGAGAAGTGGAATTTGTTGTGTACCAACATTTCTACCTGGGTAGATTTAAATTGATAGATGAAACATGGAGCCCATGGTGCAAGATCCCCTTTGCCTTCATAGATCAATACTTCCAAGCGGGAGTAAACAGGTTTAAGGAGTCCAAGAATTTTAAGCTGGGCCTTGGAAATCTGGTCCAAGAACACAAGGAAATGCACAAAGGGTTAGTCTACCCCGGCAAGTGCGCGTACACGGAGTGGTACATGTCACAGGAAGTTTAAATGAAAAATCCCATGACTCTGCCCATTATAGAAGGATCCATGGCATGCGTTTACATCTACATAAGACCCAAGTCAAAGAAGGGAACATATTTAGAGAACGTGGTATCTATACCTCAGGATCCAACTTGGAGGAAAAGAACCGTACCCAAACGAGAGGAAAAAGAACTAGAAAAGAAAATTCCAAGTCTGGTAGGCACACAGGCAATAGGTTCCCTCAAGAAAAGCACCAGGCCCAATATGTAGATGTGTAAGAAGAAGCCCATAATCAAAGAGAAGACTCCATAGCTAGAGAAGCCATCAGATAAGGAGTCCTTAGAAGAAGAAGAGACAGGGTCTCCTACACTAGAATCCCCGATTAGGAAGAAGTAGAATGTAGAAGAGGAGACCACCTCAGAAGAAGTTGGGAAATTGGACAAGTAAATAGGAGAAAAATATGATAGTGAAGAAGAAGTAAGTGGGGAAGATGACCCCAAGAAAGAACAAGGGTCACCCGTCTTCAATGTCCATGATTCCGAGGAGGAAGGTGAAGAAGAAGAGTAGGGGTTCCTTTTTGTGCAACATAAGGATAACCAAGTAGGAGAAAGCACCTAGGACATGCGAAAAGGAGAGGAGGCTAGCACACAGAGGAAAGAGGATCCAAGCTCTACGTAGGAGTAGAAAACCAAGGTGGTAGAAGAAGAGGAAACAAGGAACATTGAGACCCTGGTGGAGGAAAAAGTGGAATGCAGTGCTAAGCCAGTGTTGAATAAGGAGAAGGAGGAGAGTGCAGAAGAGGAACACAGAAGCACTAGAGGCCCCATTTTAACTATAAGTATACCCAAGGGTACACGCATGGGAGGAAGGTATGCATAGAGGGAGGACGGAGATGGGTTATATTGATGACTCCAAGATAGTGTTTCACACACAGTTGCAAAGTATGATTCTAGTGGAGGAGCTTATATGAATGTCATATTTTGACAAGGAGGATTCCTATCCATGGAAAAGGAAGATGATCTCATGGGAAATTGAGTCCCACCTTGATGAGCTAGAGTTTTAGGTAAGCCATAGGGAAATAATAACATTTCCAGGACCAAGAGAAGATAACACAGTGGTGGATACCCAGTAGCTCTCGAATGAACAACTGTGTAACATGTTTAAGAAGGTATCCATTAAGATAGAGGCTAGACTCTTCAAGTGTAATGATAGGATCGGAGATATGGAAGGGGAGCTAAAGAAGAAAGAGGAAGAGCTAGCTACAATGACCAAGGAGCTGAGCCAGGAAAAGTTGATCAACACCCATTGGAAGTGGGAATTGAAGGATGAAAAGAATAAGGTGAGTGTTGTGTATAAGAAAGTGGAATCCATCAATGAGGCCATAGTATTGAAGCATCCAGACCTAGCATCACCCGCAAAGAAGTATGGATCTTCCTTGGGATTCCTAGAGGATTTAACAAGGTTCCTCACCATGGAAAGAAATCCGCTAGCCTTGGAGTCTATAGAAGAAGTGGTTGTGTGCCTAGAGATGGAAGATAAGTTGAAAATCATAGCACTCATCGTGGAATAGAAAAAATTTCTTGCTGATGTAAGGGTTGCTTCTTGTATTGTTGAGGCCACGTACGTTAATTGTGCAGACATGGAAAAAGTGGAAGACACCTTGTTCGCCACTCACGAAGTTGAACTCAAAGAGCTTTAGGAGAAAAACAAGGGGAATAAGGCAGAAAGAGACAAAATCCTTGCTGAGGTAAAGAAGAAGTCTGAAGCCATTGAAACCTTAAGGGGTTCAATCAAAAACTGGTTGAAGGAGCTATATCCATGTATCGCATGAATAATGGACATGCTAGAGGATATATGTAAGGATTTGAAAAATATCACCGATAAGATGAGTGCAAAAGGAGATGGACTAAATTTTGAGGAGGTGAGCGCTCTGGTCGGTGACCTCTATCAGAGGGCACATGATGAAGTCGATTCCTAGAACAAGTTAGAGGCCAAATTGTAGAAGGATTTTCCCAGTTTGTGTAGTGATTCCTTCACACTCCCATTCTTTCTTCTTTTCCCATTATTTTTTCCTTCCCCATTCTTTCATTCCCTTATTATTTTTCCTAGGTGTAAGCCTATTGTATTCTTTCTTTCACTAAGAAAAGTGTTCCTGCGGATGGATAATAGGCGTAGTATGGGGTGATGTTGGGCCCTTAGAATATTGACTAAGTACAAAAGGTGCGTAGGAGCACAAGGCTCAAGTTAAGGGAAGGTGCACAAGGACAAAACACACACAAAAGGGTTTAAGGAATCCTGTGGCATGCGCAGACAAAATCAAAGGTTCAGGACTTAGTCAAATTGGGTGTTTGGGGTAGAACATGTGAAAAGCATGACTCAAATGCACATGTTAGATGGATAAGGTACCAGCTTGGTGACATGTTGGCCCAGGAAGGAGAATTCCTGCGGTAGAAGCTTCTAGAAGTACATCATGGTATAAAGTGGAAATCTTAGGCATGGAGGAGCATGCTCGCATGGAGGACCACATTACAACACTTGGCATCATATTTGAGGGCGCTGGGGGATGAGTTGGCAGCCCAGTTAAGCTATAAATACAAGTGCTTGCAGAGTAAAAAAGAGGGAGAGAACTAGAGAGTTGGTGGATCTCTACAAAAATACTGCAAGAACTCTATTAGTGCGTAATTACACTTGGTAAAGGATGTATTGGGAATGGGGATTGTAAATTTTATTTTTGATAGCCTAGCTACATTAGTCCAGTATTAATGCATGACTACGGTCTACTTCTCTATGACATTCTATAATGGCTCCATGGATGTAATAAGGTTACCAGTTTATATATATATATATATATATATATATATATGATTCTGATGCATACATATTTTTCATAAGTTCTCTTCATTTATGTTTATGCTAAGTATGGATGCTTGTATACTTCCTTCTATTATGGTACAAGTTATATAATCTGTTAAGTACTCTGTCTAGAATGACTGCAAGGATCTAGAGGCCATTCTGAGCTCTATGGTTCTTGTATGTCTTAAATCCTTTTGAAATCCTCTAAACAAATGATCATAGATGATGATTCCCATTAAACTCACATAAAAGAGAGACTCAGTATTGGCACATTCCTCAGGTGAGTGCCTAACATCTGTTGGGTGATAGGTCGGTGCGCACGGGGTTCCTTTCTTTTGTGATAGGGGTAAAAATCACTACACTATTTATCCTGGCCCAACATTTGGTATATTAGAACATACCTAAATGTTCCTACACCTAATCTATGTTGTGTTTCCAGACCATATCTTATGCCTTGGATACCTTAATCACTTCACCCTTGTTTGGATAAACCTACCAACCTTGGACAATGTAGAGTTTGTAAGCTCTTCAACCTGGTACCATGTTACAGTCTATATGTGTGCATGCATTTGATTGCCATTACCTATTGCCCCATTGCACCCTAGCCTATTACCTATTACTTGAGTTGACCATTACCCTTTCGTAAAGCACCCATTCTCTTCCCCACCTACCTTTACTTCCACCAACTACACACTTATCAAACCACTCACCAATTCCATATAACACTTCATCAATTCTTGGTTTGAGGGGGATCACCTTCACCCACACTTTGGGAAAGCCTGGTCTCACCAACACCTTGGGAAATTACTTCCTATTTTTGTTATTGTCGCTTACCAATAAAAACTATGTGATAAAAGGGGCAAAATGTAGACACCAAAATTAGAATGTACCACCCTTATAGCCCCGTTAATTGAATTAACCATACCTTACATATTCATATTCTATATTGCACATGATTAATTAAATTAATTAATTTAATTAATATCATTTCTTGACCACCTCACCTAACCACATCACCTAGACACCTCATCATGGACCTATTCTTATCATGCTTCTTTTAACTAACACTCAATCTTTACTTACCATAACTAACTAAGACTTAGTATAACCATAACATTAGATGCACATTATTTCTCTAACAACATGCCCACTTACTTAAGCAGAAAATATCATTTTAGACCCAAACCAATGGGCATAACTGGCCAAAAGATAGCCAAGATCTACTATTTTGGAAAACCTAGGATTTCCCATCATAACTGATGCCAGTTAACCCTAAAACGACATCGGTTAACCTAAACTGTCATCGGTTACCATATATTCATTTTGGTAACCTTTTTCTATGGGTTGGAAAAATTATTCAAGTTTGGAGAGAGAGAGAGATATCCACGCAAGCACAAACTAGAGCCCTCTCACTCATCCAGACACACCCTATCTGACACTAAGACTGATTTGAAGGCATTGGCATTCACGGTAGCATTCTTGGAAGCACTATCACAGCACTGACCACCAATTTCACAAATCAACCATCTCCATCATCCAACCACCATGCCTGTAAATACAAGTAAGTTTTTTTTTATCTGTATCATTCTATACTTACTTAGATCATCATTTTCTTTAGCTTTATTTGTTAAATCCTATTATCTTTTACATCCTATAATCCTTACCTTCTTGTCAATCCACCCATATAACCACCCATAACCTTTTGGATCCCCATATCCAACCCTCAAATATATCTGAGCATTCTCAGCACCTTTACCAACCTAGCCATCCTTCTTCTATTATCTGTGCAATCACAAAGGACCTCCAAAACCAAGTTTTATTGAGTTTCTACCATTTTTCGTCTACCGACACTGGTCATCTTGATCGTCGTGGGTATCCCTACAAACCATCATCGGTCATACAAGACCGACATTGGTCTCTATAACTAGTAATCCTACCTATAATAGTGACCTAATAACCTTCACCCAGATAACCCAAAACTTGATCTTGACATGTTCTAATCACCCTGGATACCTACCCAAACTGAAACATAAACCAACCTCAATTAGATCTAATCTTGTATTATAATATTCCACTTAATATAATATATTGTTAATAACTTGAGATACTGAAATCAACTTGTTAGCAATAGGACCTTTATTTCTTGCATTTCTGTTCATTTATTTTATAAACAGTGGATTGACAACCATCTAGGAAGTATCACACTTCCCATATCTAGTATATGCTAGGTATTCCACTAACATATATTGTTTAATATTCTTCTTGTGGTCTTGTTTTGCATTCATAGGTAGTTCCTCCTAGAAAAAGTAAGTTCTCGCAATCAGCATTGGATCGGGAAATCAGAATGTGCGCATTCTACCTTCCACCTTCATTTTATAGGTATTCCTCCTCACCTTTACCTTATCTGTTTTACTCATATTTATGCGACTTATTAGTGAAACACCCTGCATGAATTTTCCATCACTCTCACTTAAAAAATTATACTCATCCCCTTCTTTCTAGTGATATCACCTCTTTTTATCTTAGGTTTCCCTTCCATGCATCTCCTTCTCAGCTAAGTCCCTTAGAAATGTAGAGTACTAGTAATCAGCCGCATTTCCCTACCTAGGAGTATTTTTAGAAGTAGAAATAGGTAGAGAATGTTTTCCTTCTGAAGAGGTCTTTATTAAGCATAAGTCCCACAACTTGGAGACAATCTCATGTTTCCTTAAATATCTGATCATTTTTATTTAGGAAGGGTGCAATTTTGAGCTCCAACAGGAGTGTTTGATTAGGAATTAACAATGTGAAATAATAAATGATGTAATTTTAGATCTTTAGTATTGGGAGGAACATGTATTTATCATCTTGGAAGAAATCAATAAGAGTGTGTAGAAGCTTAGATACGCTCCACTCAACAAACATTCATCCTTAGAGTGAATCATAAATTTATTCCAATAATTGGTCTAAAAATAAACAAGATACCCTTTATCATTCAATGAGGATACATTGAAATCCCTCACAGAGATTAGAGGTTCCATATGTAATATTGTGGTAAATCATGATGTGTGGTTCACATAGTGGAAGTCCCTTAGTCGTATTTATGAGACGTGGATCAGTGCTTTGAGGTATGTTTGCATCTCAAAGGAAGATAAGGTTGCACTTGCAATAACTCAGTTCATCAAAGTGGCTAAAGGAAAGGATTTCATCCCTGGAACATTTCCACAAAGTTCATCTAGAGAAATCTCTTTATCATTGCAAGATTTTTCATATTTGGATTGATTACTCCTCTCTTTTTATCTCTCTTATTTTCTCTCTCTCTCTCTCTCTACATTATAAGTTTTCATTGGGAATGTAATTTTTTTCTATTTTGTCTTATTCATTTAAGTGAACTTTTAATGTTGCAATGTAAAATTTATTTTTCATAGATAAGAAAAGAACTTATATTTATTCTTATAGGTATATGAAAGGTCACAAGTGATAGGAATGTGAAAAATCACTTAGGGGGAGATGAAGAGAAATTTTGTAAGGCTATATATTTGGATGGCCTATCCATTCCAAAGAGTTAGGTTTTTTTCTCTCACCACTTCAAGAAAGAAGCTACTTTATTCTATTTCCTTGTCTATGTTCTTCTCTTCCTATTTTTATTTATGTAGGATTTGTAATCTTGTACAACAAAGAAATAATTTTGTATCTTTGAGAAATAAATCAATATAAATTTATGTCTTTGATTTTTTCATATTGTTTTAGCTCACATATTTTTTTCTCTTCATATTGAATGTGGACCTACTCTAGTTAAATTTTGTGAAATTTTCAAGTGCCTAATCACAACCTTAACCATCTCCCTTTTTTCTATCTCTCCTCTACCTCTTCTCAAGAAAATTCCTCGCTTATATTCTATACAAGGAATTTTTCACAGGTTTATTAGAGTAGTCTTGTGTGATCCCTAGCCTAATGGGAACCCAAATAATTTATTATTCCCCGCATTCAATAAATGGAATCCTCCCCATTCCTAAGAGGAGGGACCTATTCCCAGAGTGTTAATTGAAACCACTAATATGTCTAGCAAAAAATTATTTCACCAACACACCACCAATCTCTGACACTTGTAACCTATCAATGCTTTTTGTTCACATAAGTTTTAGCACTTTGTTTTTTTTTTTTGAATTTTGATTGATGACATGTGTCAAACATGTTTGGATTTCCATCTTCCATAGTGTTTAATCACTAGTTTGAAATTGGTGATCTTCCCAAGGAATAAAGTTAGATTTTTAGTCATGAAATGAACATATGGAGGCCTAAAACACTTCAAAATTATTCAATTTTTTTAAAGAAGCTTGTAAATACATACAAAAATGAAATATAACAATTTTTGTTAGTTGAAAATCATAGAGGTGTCAAAAATGATAGATTTTTAAGTGTTCAAGTTTCAAATCTTAACTCTAAGGTCCTAAAAAGTAGCGAACAATTTTGGGTGCTAATAGAACTCATATGTGCATTTAGGGTGAAAATATAATAGAAAATTATTATGTTCATTCATTATTGATCAAGTTTTACAAATCACACCCATGAAATTACAACCCATAATAGAAAATTTTCATGTATGATGAGTTCTTAGGAGAATAAGAATACTAACCTCATAGATGTAGGATCATGTATGTGTAAGAAAAGGGGAGAGAGGCAAAGGAAGCATAAAAATATGAAGAGAGAGGTAAGGTTTGAAGGAAAGGTGTACACATGTGCTTTACCCTAGAATTTCAGTAAGGAAAGTATTCATGTAAAGATATTGAAGTCAAAGGAAAGATGTGGGAAAACACATTAGATGATAGAGAAGTAATAAAATAATATAATTCAAGTAAAAAAAGGTTGGGAATGATTCCCTAGTAATATTTTCAGACATAGAGAGCTAACGTGGCGAGAAATTTACATATATCGAACACATTAAATACCCCAAATAGGAAATACATTCATTAAGAAAACTTGAGCTGAGAAGAGTATATATATGAAGGAGAAAAGTAGGAAATTTTTGTGACTAATATTTTTCATACCTAACACCTGAAATATCACATTGTGATGAAACTAGTGTAAAATGATAGATTAGAGAATAAGGAATTCATGGATCTCTATTTGAGAGGTTTTTTATAAGGTTGGAGGAATAAAATAATAATTTTTACACACATATTCAAATAATCTTCCATTAATGAGGACAACCCAAAACAAAATGTAAAAGAGCCTCATAATAGATATGTCTATTATATCCTATCCTTTATGGATGGGGAATTGTAAAGAGACACTAGCTAGCCTAATCTAACTAAAGATGAAGATGCACAACCATGAACACATTCTAGAGGAACTAGAGGAAAATCTACCACTAGAAGAGATAGAAGTTGGCATCCCTAAGATGTAATTCCCATAAAAATGAATCATTAGAGAGCATGTGGAGAGATAATTATATAAAAAAACATGAGGGAGGTATACCTCTATAATAATTTGATAAGTTTAGAGGACTACATCATTAAAGGTGATATCAACACATGCAAAATTATGGATCTCAATATCAAGTGGTACGTAGAGATAGATCATTATTTAGTACATACTTTCATACAACACTCAACAAACTATGTCACATTAAAATTAATAGTGCACTAGAAAAAAATGATGACATTTGTGTATTAAGGATAATCTATAGGGACCCTAAAATGAAATTAGCTAAAGATAACAAGTCATACAACAACTTGCACAAAGTTTCTACAACCTATAAATTTAGGTATACCAATGTTGTTAGACTGCAAACTACATAGGTCATTTCACATGCTTTGAGGCCAAGGAATAAAAAGAAGGCACGTAAACCAGTCCCCCATAGAACAAAGGATAAGTAAACATGTGATTATAATGGGACTTATAAGGATTTCTAGGAATATGTTGGGTCAACAAGGCTATAAATAAATCCAAGGACTAGTGGATCTTCATTAGGTACATGACCTAAAGTATAACCAAGCCATTCTATAATATGCAAAGTGGATTGATTACAATAAAGGGTGATAAAATGGAGGGAAAAATATGAATAAATACACCACCATTTACAATTCCATTCCCTCCATTTTCATCCTACACAACCCTGGTCATGGTAGGAGAAAGATTTTATCTAATGGGTGTGACCATAGGAGGAACCACATGTGGGATAAATTCCCTATCCTCCTGAAATTCTTATATTCCACATTACATATGAGGATTATGAAAGGGATAAGTCCAATTATGCACATGGTGAAGCACACGAGAAAGGTAAACATAAAAAGCATCATATCATGGATGAGTTCATGAAAGATTCTAGGAGCCAAGGATTAAAGAGATTTTAGGATAAAATGTGTGAAGAGACTCCTATAGAGGAGGTAACTGTAAAGGGTGTAAGTGTGCATGAATAAGAAGTAAAAGTACATGATGAATCACACACAAAGGAGAATATCAATAGAGATAAATAATATGAGGGACCAAATAGACAAAGAGGGATAAAGATGGAAGTGTAGGGACACCATACCATTAACCTAGAGGAACAATCCTATCCCGAGGAGGAAGTTGATGATCAAGGATAAGCTAAATAGTGTAAGGGAATTTACATCATCATCGATTCAAATTTCCAAATACTAGAAAGGAATCCCTCCCCTAATATATCATGTATGACACACATTATGTATAAAAAAATATGGATATGAGAGATATATTAATGTAGAATCACATACACCAATTTAGAGATTTGAGGTGGATGTAAAAATTGGTGTAATTCTAAGTTAAAGTTGTGGTAGATGATCCTCATTTTTATCTATTTGAAAAATAACTATATGAGTGTGAGTCCATTAGGATAGTAGGTGAAAATGAAACCTTGTTGAATACTAGGATCTTGAGTCAGAAGAAAAAATTTAATTCCTTGATGAAATTAAGAACAAAGGTGTCTTGATGGAATCTCAAGTATAGATATGAGGCACAAAATAAGGTGCACGATGTATATATAGATAGAAAATTATAAAATAAGGTCATTCAAAATTTGGAATAGATGGAATAATATGCATAAACCATGCGTGTGAAGATCACGGGAAATAATTTCACCCCCAAAAAGGTACGAGAAGGATAGGATTCCATGATGTAACTAAAGTTGTTTCTTGAGGAAGTATTGACTAGCATAGAGCTCGAGGAGTAGGAAGGCCTGATCAAAGTCTTACAAAAATAGATTGAGGAATAATTTGATGCATGTGAATAAACCTTAGTGAAGC
The DNA here is from genome assembly GCA_019776745.2 of Taxus chinensis. NCBI lineage: Eukaryota > Viridiplantae > Streptophyta > Pinopsida > Cupressales > Taxaceae > Taxus > Taxus chinensis. Next base: position 325,143,774 of record CM034156.1, on the reverse strand, counting down.
TAAAAATTAAATAAGCCAAAGAATAAAAATCACTCAAGGAAGTTCAAACTCTAAATGAGTTGATCAAGGAGTTGGTGAGGGATGAAGTTCATAAAAGGAAGGCCTTTAAGAAAATAGTGGTAAGAATTAAGGATAAGGATGAGAACTAAAACAAGAGTGATGATATTATAGAAATTACCTACCAAATTAATTACAAAGAGATAAAAAATGGTAAAAAATTGAGGGTTTTACTCCTGAAAGATAGAGTGGATGAGGAATCTCTTGATAAGGAAATAAATTCATTCGCCACTAAAGTGAATTCAATGCATAAGGTTTTTGAGAAAGGTGAGGAGAATGAAACTTTGGGGGATATTTTTCTCCAGATGGTTAAAGGAATGAATCACACAATAAAAATATGGAGAGTATTTGAAGATCATGTAAAGAAAATCACACCCGGATTTATAGATGAAGAAGAACAAGGTTTGTCCTAGGATTGGAATTTTTTTTTACACGAGGGGATCTTGACCCATAATTTTGGTGAATTATGGATCAGTGCACATATCTTGACATTGAAGAAGTGGCATGAATGAGATATTTTAGGTTAACACACATAGGGGAATTGAAAAAGGGTGTGCACATCAGGTAATATTATGAAAAGAAAATAATCCAAGCTAGACAAAGGGCCACATGAAAATCACATGAGAATATGTTGAGTTCGTAGAAGATGAAAAAATAAGATGATAGTGAAGAAATGAGTGAAGTGGCCTATGATAGAAGGAATGACAGTATGATGATACTAATATATCTTTAATTTTTTAGTTCTAATCACAGGGATCGATGGATTGTCCTTTCTTTCAAATAATATAGATTCCTAGGTTTCATTCATACATTTAATTTTTACCCCCTTAAAAAATCCAAGTAAGTCCCATTAACCATAGTTATGACAAGAAACCACTATAAGTGGGAAATGAATCAAACTTGGGTCATCTGTTGTGTATAAATTGGACTCCATGGGATCATTTAGGGGGTTTATAGTTAATGATTGATGAGTGATGTTCTTGGATATTATTAGAATATAAATTATGTATTGATATATATATAATCTCTTCCTAAAACTAAAATTTGTTTTCCCTTGTATTCCATTAATGGCCCTTTATAAATATTGAACTTTGATAAATGAATATATGGATAATTTTAGTATACCTTCTTAGATTTGTCTAATAATATCTATGTATGGTTAATTTCCAAGTCGTGTGATTCTATAATCAACATTGCTATCTACTAGTAACTTGTGGGATTATTTATAATTATGGGTATAATTCCTTATATTTCCCAAACTAACAAGGGAACCGATACACCAAGTGCATATATGGTGAGAAAATGGAATAATTCTTTTGTGATATGCCAATATGCATGGTGGGTAAAAACGTCTCGTGCTCCTATGTGGGACGGGAATTTCAAGTTTAAAATGTGTGGGAATGCTATGAAAACACCAATTAGTAAGTTCCTTGATAAACATCTAGTTTTTGTGTATTGTCATGAAATTACATTTAATAAGTTAATTGACTAGAGTTATTATATATTATTTTTCAAGGTACGTTGAATATTATCGAAATTGTTTAAAATTCAAAAAATTTAATACTCATTAAACATGAACTCAAATTTTATCCATAATTTTTTGAAAACAAAATTGTATACATGATTTGGCACTATTTTATAAATGTGTATATATTTCATATATAAAGTGAAAACAAAAAACTGAAAAATTATCTCCACTCTATTCCTCTAACATACATATGCATTTTTTTTAGAAAACTAAAATGATAAAAATATTATTTTTTGCTGGATTTTTTGAAATTAATCCATTCAAAAATATAGAGTGAACCTTATCCTCATCAATCATGAACTACAAAATGAGTTTAAACCTTGTGACTTATCTTATATATATATACATATGAAAATATATTTGTTTTCATATATATGTATATTTTTAATGTAGATAAATAAAAATGAAAAAGGAAAAAAATAGAAAAAATAATCTATATTAAAATGAAGGGGCAGTGAAGGACAAAAATAGTGAGATGGAAGGTGATGAGTACAAGTGGGAGTTATGAGGTATGGTAAGCCTAGGTAATTGAAGAAATGTAACTAGTAAAAGTAAAGAAAGATGTCATACCTCTACTTGCATTCCTTAAATCTTATAAGAAACATAGATTCACAGTATTAAAAACATGGAGAATGATTTAGGGGGCATTAAGCCATGTGAGGAATGTGTGAAGTGATAATAATGTGTATTTCCACCATAGCTATATATACTTGATACAATACAATTTGGTACATTTAAAGAGCCACAATATATGACATTGGGTGTATTTTAACCCCAATCTATTCCAAATGAAAAAAGAAATATGGGGTAGTGTACCGCCCCATATTAAGATGCTCAAAATAATATAGCTTAACTATAAAAATTAAGAAATGTTTTTTTGAAAGAACTAATGATAATGAGATTTATATTTTCATTATTTAAAATTATTCCACTATGTCATCATGTGCAACCATTGGTCTTGCACACTTTTGATTCATTCAAATTTTTTATTTAGGAGAAAATATCACCATTCAACTAACAAATCCAAGTAATCGATTTAACAATTAATATTTACAAGCATTCAATAATTAGATATATGTGAGATCAAGGAATGATCATATTAGCTCTGATGATTCACCAAGACATCTACAAAATTTTAAATTTAAAGGGACAATAGTCCACATTAAATGAGAAAGGGGATTTATTAACATTAAAACACTAAATTTTAAGTAAAGTGTTTAAAATTATGATTTATATTCCAAAAAATACCACTTTGCAATGCAAAAACTATTACAATTTAATTAATAACTTCTTATTAATTAGTTTACAATTCTTATTCAACATTATTTTTTGCCACCTCCACTTAAAATTAATAAATATCACTTTAGATTAGTAAAAATAATAATTCAAATAACTCAAATGAGAAGAATAAACTTGTATGTACAAAAGTAGGAGTGGGTGTGGGGCCAAAAAGGAATGATAAAAAGATCATTCTAAGCCACAAATAACTCATATGCTAATCCAACACCACATTCAATACTATGAAAACAATTCACCATAATAAATTTATAAAAAACCTTTGCAAAAAAATGAGCAGCAATATTATATATTATTATGGATCTCTATGAATTACAATTAGAAAGGGCCTTTCTTATATAGGAAAGGAAGATCAATCTAAGAACAAGTCAAGGTCATAGATCAAGCCATAAATCAAGGAAACAACTAGTCATCAAATAACTAGTCAAGACCATAGATTTAGGAAAGAACTAGTCATCAAAGAACTAGTCAATACCATAAATCAAGGAAATAACTATACCTAACAGTTAAATAATATCTTCTTGATATCTAAATAAGATAAAAGAAATATCCACACACATAAGTGGGTGAGGTTAAATAAAATACAAGGTAAATAAAATACCTAAGTGAACATGAGATAATGTAAATACCTACTCTAACACCCCCCTCAAGTGAAGGTAGGGGCCCAAAATAAAAGTGGCATATCCACAGTATGAGTCTAGAAAACTAGGCCTGATCAGGTAATCATGCATAATATATCCATGAAGAAATATAAAAAAAAAAGTAGGAAAGAATCTTGTTAGAAGGAAAGAGAAAGAAGAAGGAATATTTTCTCATGAACACCCCAAGAAAAAATTATAAAACCCCAAGCATGCCACAAAACTCAAGGTAGAAAGGTGATGTAAAAGGATTCGTAAAGATGTCGGCAACCTGCTACAAAAATAAATCCATCTTGAATGTGTTGAAAAATGAAGTGTATGTGAATCTCAATATGCTTGGTCTGGTGGTGCTCAACAGGGTTGTGAGAAATGTGAATTACACTTTGGTTGTCACACCAAAGTACAGTCGGTGAATCCCGTGGGAATCCAAAATCTTTCAATAACTATCAAAGCCAAAGAATCTATTGACTCATTGTAATGGCTTCCTTTTACTCTACCTATAAAGATTAAAGTGCAATATCCTGTTGCTTTTTGTACACCCAAGAAACCAAGACAAAAAGGTAGTTAGAAGTGGAATTTCCATCATTTATAGAACTTGCCCAATTTTAATCCTTACATTCAACCAACTGAGTAGAACCCCTAGTATAATGTAGTACAAAGTAGGAAGTGTCATGCAAATAGCACAAAATCCTTTTAGCATCTTGTCAGTGACTAATATGAGGAAAATTTGTAAACCTAGATACAAGCCCTAATGTAAATGAAATATTAGGGAGAGTATGATTCAAGTACATGATACTTATAACCAACTTCCTATACAGTTTAGGATCACAAATTGGAGTGGTACATGTGCAAATAAGAGTAACCCTACAATAAAAAGGAGATGGACTTGGTTTGCAATCAACCATATTAAAACACTGAAATATATCATGAGTGTACTTTTTATAACTTAAAAGAATCCTTGAATTTTTCTGAGAAATATGAAAACCAAGGAAATAATACAATAACCCAAGATATTTAATGTCAAATTGTGTGGAAAGAGCCCTATAAATAGTCTAAATGTGGGAAGAAGAGCTACCAGTAAGTAAAATATCATCAACATACAAGATAAGTATCACAATATCCTCACCAACATGCTCAAGATATAATGTATGATCAAAGTGGAAACAAATAAAAACATTAGATAAAATAAAATAATCCATCTTCTCATAACAATCTCGAGGGGCATGTTTGATACCGTAGAGAGACCTTCGGAGTCCATAAACAAGAGAAGAGTCGTGAAAAATTCTAGCAGGTTTCTTCATGTATATTCACTCTTGTAAATCTCCATGTAAGAATCCAATCTTCACATCCATATGGTATATGGGAAACCCCTCTGATGCAACAATAGAAAGTGTAAGGCATATAACATCCATCTTGGCAATGGGTGAAAAAGTCTCAGAGTAATCAATACCTTCAACTTATGAAAAAACCTTTGTAACAAGAAGAGCCTTATACTTATCATGGACCCATCAAATATGTATTTGGTTCAATATAACCACTTACACCTAACCATATTCCTTCCTTTAGGAAGAGATACTAAATTATAAGTATTATTATTCATCAAATAATAATACTCACATGACATTACATCATCCCACTCATGTATCCCATGAGCCTGTGAAAAATATTGTGGATCCCTAGAAACTTCCTGACACAAAAGTCCAGAACTTGTATAATGTGCATGATGATGTCAAGTGGGTGGAATATCTTGCATGAAAGGTGATGCCTCATAAAATATAGTATGAGCCCACTTAGTAAATGTGACAACATCAGTGAAAGTAGGATCCTTTTAGGAATCTATAACCTCTTTAGAAAACTCCTCAAAGAAGGGATCCTTAAGATGAAATAAATAAGAAAAAGAAGAAGGAATGGATGAAGATGAAGAATTATGAGGAGTGAAGCACTGATCAAATTGAACATGTGTTCAAAAAATAACCTCATGAGTATCATGATCTAAAAGTTTATAAGATCTCATGTCCTGACAATACCCTACAAAGATCAAGGGTTTTCTCTTATTATCAAAGGATTTCCTTTTCTTATTTGGTATAAAGGCCCAAGCATGGCTCCCAAAGACTAAAAAATGAGACATCAAGATTAGTTTTGGACCAAGATTCCTTTGGAGTCAAATTCTCAAGTTCTCTATGTGATGTGTGATTCTGAATGTAGTTAGCATAATTAACTGCTTCTTCCCAATATATAGGAGGTAAATCTCTAGAATGCATCACGTAGTTAGATGTTTACTTCAAATTTTGGTTCTTCCATTCTGCTAAGCCATTATGTTGTGGAGTATGAGGAAAAAAATGCTAGTGAATAATACCATGAGTTTCAAAAAAATCAAAAAAATATTTTCTGAAATACTCGCCCATTATTAGTGTGATTGTTCTTTACAAAACTAGAAGAGTGTTTCTCGACAAAATCCTTGAAGAATTGGAAGTGTGAGAAAACATCACTTTTTAACTTGATAAAATAAACCCAAGTACACCTCAAGAAATTATCAATAAAGGTAAGTACAAACTTAGCTCCATTGAAAGAGGGGGTAGGAAAACCATCAAGTCACTATGCACAAGCTCAAGTGGTGAAGAAGATATCTTAAGAAAATGTTTAAGGAATGTATCTTGGTGTTATTTCCCTAATGCAAAACTAGGATAAACTCCTTCAAGGCATGAAACTCTAGGAAGAACATCAACCATACCATGAGTTCTCAACTCCTTCAAATATATGTAATTGAGATGTCCAAATCACTCGTGCTAAAGCTTACTCTCTAAATTTGCAAGAGAAAAAAATAATTTCCCTATAGAGGAAGTGTCATCAAAACCCTCAAAGTGATATATTCTAGAACTATGATCAACAATACCTTGAGAAACAAAAGAATGAGGCTCCATCAAATTTTTTACTTCTACCCCATGTGGTGTAAAAGTCACTATTTTTCCATGACCAAAATGACAAATTTGATATATAGAAAGTAAATTTGTAGCAATGTTAGGAACATATAGTACATATTGGATACTACCACCATAAAGGTATATGTCATGTTCTCCCTTAACATAAGGAAAGGAATAATCTCCAACCTCAATTTGGGAAGTAGAACTCAAAATTAGAGATATAAAAAAATCATTGGAATAATTCCTGTGATGAGAAGCATCATAATTTATAACCCAACTATCTACAAGTGATTACTGATATATCCCAACAACATTAAGTTATTTTCCATGCTTCTTAGAAGGAGGTAGAGTGGAGATATAAATTTTATGTTTCTTAATTGCATTCTCTAAGACTTGCAATCACTTCTAACATCAATGTTCTTCTTGACCACTACCCCCAAAAAAGAGCATGAAAAGATAGAATTATTCTTGGATTTAAAAGACTCCTTGGCTTTAGATTGCTTTTATTTGGGTTTAGGAGCACTTGAGATGGAGAACGGGTGAATTTGGATTTATCTTTAGGATTTCTATTTTCCTTAGGATTATAAGCTACTAATGCCTTTTGAGAGGAGGAAGAGTCAAGGTTAGACAATTTGAATTCTTCCCTAACAATTATTTCATAAAATGTTTCTAAGTTAGGCATTTGGAATATGTCACCTAAGGAATCCGTGATAGAGAAAAAGGTAGAAGAAAAGATTTGGGATGGTCATCTAAACTTGAATAGATTTAAGTAAAGACACTCTTCATATTTCATATGTCTTCCACTCCCATTCAATTGTGACAACAAATGATTGAACTTAGTAATATAGTCTATAATTGATGGAAAATCATTAAGATTAAGACAGGTGATCTCAATTTCAAGTTGCATGGATCTCACATGATCCACCTTAATGAATAAACCCTCCAAATTCTCCCATATTTTGAAAATATAGTCTCATTTTTCCAAATGAAACAAAATACTATCACTTACATAAGTTCATATCAAACCCATACACTCATCGAATTTACATTAGTATTGAAATTTACCACATTCTCTAGTGAACATTGGTTGTTATAAAGAAGTTCAATCCCATAATTCTTTGTATTTAATGATTGTTTCAATTCTTGGTTTCCATGTGTGGGAATTATTTGTTGTTAATGACTCAATTTGATCTAGTGTAAAAGTAGATATAAAGGCCATTCTAAAAAATCACCAAAAAATTCAAGAATCAAACAATGCAACAAGACCCCCTACATTTGGCACTTTATAATTAAGTACATGTTACAATATGAAACTTTATAATTTTAGTACATTTATCAAAATATACAGTTCTAATGTAATAAGAATGAAAAAATAATATCTTTTGAAAAAAATGGAACTCAAATCCGAGTTACCAATCAAAAGTTACAAGCTTTTGAAGTTTATGCTCTACTATTTATTTTACTTGGCACTATAAAATAAGGCTTTTTCCTTCACCATAAAAATTAAATTAAAGTGGATTGGAATTAAGCACATACTAGTAGGAATCACAAGCTTAAGCCTTTATATGACCATACCATATGACCAATGGATAAATATTTTAATGGGTGTTTCCACACCCAAAACAATAGTGTACGGATTTCAAAAAATGGAAGAACGTGCACAAGAATTTGTGTAACTAACCAAGTAAGGAAAAAATGCACTTCCAAATAATGTCTTCTCCACACCAATTGAAAATATTACAAACCAGAAGAAAAAAACCTAGTTCATGTCAACAATAATCTTCTTCTCTAATACCATAAAAGGAACAATAAAAAAATCATTCCAAGACACAAAGAACTCATATGCTAATCCAACACCACACTCAATAAGATGAAATCAATTCACCAAAATAACTTTACCAAAAAACCTTTGCAAACAAATGAGAAAAAATGTCATATATTATTATGTAACTCTATGAAGTACAATGAGAAATGGCCTTGCTTATATAGGCAAGTAAGATCAATCTAAGAACTATTGAATATCGTAGATCAAGGAAATGACTATACCTAACAACTATATAATATCTTTCTAATATCTAGATAATATAAAATAAATCTCCACACACATAAGTGGGTGAGGATATATGAAAAGACAAGGTAAATAAAATACCTAGGTGAACATGAGCTAAGGTAAATACCTACTCTAACATGTGTGTATATATAAAACTAACTATTGTAATTGAAATGAAACTAACACCTAGTAGCTTAAAAATAAATTTAATCAAAAAATAACATCGTGATAAGAGTTTAAGGAAAAATAACTTATTCAATGCATAAACATGATAAAACCATTAAATACTAAGCAATTCCTACTCTTTGTGATTTCTACCTAAAGACTGAATCTTATTAGATCACCTAACAATCAAATTGGTTTTATTTTCTTCAACAATTAAGGATTATATATCATCAAGAAAGCCATGTTTGGATCTTCCCATGCTCCTCAATTTGAGAGAATTGATGCAAGATTGAGAAACTATTTCTAAAAATGGAGAATAGCTCAAATCAAAATGCCTATAGGTTTCACTAATCAAAGTGTGGTGTAAGTTTGAGAGGAAGGAGCTTGGTCCTTTAATTATCTTTCCACTTTGGGAGAAGCTTGAAAATTATTGAATGTGGGACAAATGAGAAAGTGCATTTAGAAGAAATAAGCTTGATTATAGGAAGTATCAAGTGATTAGCAACTCATGGGAGTTGAAGATGATTTAATTAATCAACTAGGATTAATTAATAGGCTAGAATAATATTAGAAAGCTATTTGGAGTTGATTTAGAGGAAAATATGTAGGATTGAGATGATTTAAAAGGGGGATTTAATTAATAAGAAAAGTTATTAATTAAATACAAGGATAAAAATACTTAATTAAAGAATACATAATTAATTAAAACATGATTCTAACTAACAAAGTGTCGTTAATTAACCGAAATGTTAGCTAATTGGCAGGAAAGAACTAATTATTATGGAAATGGTGGGAAAGAGGATAATTAGTGCAATTTTAGTGTTAAAACTGTGTAAGTGGATTTTAGTTGTCTACATTTCCCCCTCTTTGGGGTAGCATAAATGACGTAACTTCAAAGATAGTAGAAAATTACAGACAAGTAAATTTTTTGAAGGGATAGAAAAACATTTATTAGAATGAAGGATGCCCCCTCGAGTGTCAATGGGGCGAGCAAAGAGGTTGAATGATGATCAAAAAAGAGGAAGGAAGTGGATAAAATAAATGAAGGGGGGGATAAAAGGTGATCCTTATTTCCCCAGGTGTTATTGAAGAAAAAGTGTGATAGGATAAAATGATAAGGAAGAAAAAAGAAGTGTGACAATAATGGAAATAGGTTGCATCCAGTTGATGTAATTTTTTTATTTCATCATTTTTCTTAATGATCTACATGGTTGGATATTTATTATATATATACATATATATTACATGCAATTATTGACTCAAAGCAACATATAACATATAACACACAATTCTTTATGAGAAAGTAAACAAGCAGACAAGCAACCAAACAATTATAGACAAATACACTCAAACAAACAATGTTCAAGAAATCTATTCCAATGTTTTTTTATCTAGCTTTAAATTCCACATGTTTGAGTTATATGAAAAGGGTTAAAGATGAAACCCCAAGCAATGATACATGCAAGGTGAATACATAGACGACATAAAGGTCCCATGAAAAAGTAGATGTGCCCTATGAAATAATACCATGTAACTTAGTTGTGCAAGGAATTACATACATAACAAGTGAACCAAATTTTGTTAATGGAGGTAGATCAAAATGATCCTCAAGTCACATGTAAGAACAAGAGAGAACCAAAGAAAAATGTTTCATATGATGATTTTTGATGTTTAAAGACATTATGTATAGTAAATGAATCAATTGCATACATGTTTTTTTTACCATTTTTTGAATTTTTGATTGTTTTACTAATGTTTTTGGATTTTTGAAGGTTTTCTGAAGCTATGTACAAGAAAATGTGGATGCAAAGATGTCCCTAGTGAGAGATGGGAATATATAAGGGAAAATATTTTTACATATATACAAGAAGAATATATGTTGGATCAAGGCCATAAAGGATAGGTTCAACATGATGATTAACTCAAACTAATGAAATGCTAAGAAGAAGCGAGTATGACTCTAGTGAAAGATGTCTAATAAACATATGATAGAAAAGAAGTATAATATTTTTTTACTAAAAGGGGACAAATGTTCCCTTAAACATGGTAAAAAGGCAATCTTATACACATGGATGTTATAAAAACTGAAGAAGAATAGTGTGAATGCTATGGAAGGATATGGAAAATGTAGCTAGAAGCATTACAATGAAAAGGTGATTAGCCAAAGGAACAAACTATGATTCAAAATAAGAACTAAAGTTAGAGTTTGAGCAAGGTCCAAATAACACCTAGTAACATACTAATCTTTTTTCTCATAGAGACCCAGTGTGTGCACGTGGAAATTAATTACTTCTTGAAGGGAAAAATTGATAGACAATAAGTGAAGACACACTATCCAATGTGTACGAATGATTTATTTTGATATATATGATATTTAAATGGAGGGTGGAAGGAGATTCGTACATTTCTCCGCTACCAACCAAGCATTCATAGCCCTGACGAAGATGTATTTGATTCTAGTCATAACATTTATCTACAGCCAACCAAGCATTCATAGACCTGGTAGAGAAACTAGAAATACCCCAAGAGAAAGTTATATATTGCTTTACTTTTGATTTTTGATTTTTTTGATTGATTTTTTTACTTTTTGAAAAATATTTCAGATTTCTCAATTGTTTTGATGAGGGGTTAAGAACCACTGATGGCTTGCTAGAAGGATATGGAAGTGATTGTGATGACAAAATTGGCTAGTGTCAACAAATACATCCAAAAGTTCTTTAAATTTTTTTTATTAGAAGTAAATAGTGATAGGATCTCTAAGAGGTCAGTCATTCTTTAATTTACCAAAGTGATGAAAGACCAAGTTTAAACATATACTATAGAGATAAATGTCACAAAATGAGTGTGAATAGACTAACCAAAATATCAATGAAGGGATGAAAATGGTTGGTGTTTTGTGGAGGAATGAAAGAAAGGTAAGAAATAGAATCCATGTGTATGCAATACCTTATTACACTATTTAATATTTTGTACCTTTTATTTTTTTGTAATGTTTTATCATATATATATATATTTTTTGAATTATATTTTGACAGTTTTGCGAAGGGAAAACCGTGAAGTGAGAATATGATGAAGATGAATGATTAGGAAGTTGGGACCAACAATGTCACTCTGTGTGATAGGATCCAACAAAAATGTTTACAATTTATTTGATGAGGGAGACTAGGAGTTGTTTCTTATCAAGAGTGATATTTTCTCCAATTTCGATGATCATTGTGAGATCATAATCAATAAGTGACTGTGACTTATCTTACAAAATGGATTTTTTATGTGGAAGTTTGAGTTCTTTATCCATATATTTATGCACTTTTTTTTATACTTTATGGGTACTTTGGGGTGCATTCTTGAATCACATTTGATTTAAAGATTTTTGGGTGTTGCATTTAGTGGGAGCTTTAGATCTCTTCGGTATTCTGATCTTAGCTTGATGATGAAAATGTTGGTGTTTCCTAGAAGATAATGTGTGATTTTTTTGATACCGAGAAGTGGGAGAAGAAAGTGGATGTTTAGGATTGATGATAAGAACATTAGGGATGATGGTGGACTTTCCAAAATTGTTGATAAAAGGATGATATGATCGAAAAAGAGGATATGGTCTAAGGATTGAAGTGGATGGGCTACCGAGAGGTGAGGCACATATAAAATATGAAGGGCTACTAGGATGTGGCCCAAGTATAGAAGAGAATGGGCTACCAAGAGGTGATCCATAGATCAAAGATGAAGGGCTACTAGGATGTGGCCCAAGTAGAGAAGATAATGCGCTACTAGGAGGTTTCCCATAGATGGAAGATGATGAGATACCTAGAGGTGTCCCATAAATAGGAGATGGAGGGATACTAGGATGTGACCTAAAATATGAGGGGATACTAGGATGTTGCCTGAGAATAGAAGATGAGGGGCTACCATGATGTGTCCCAAGAATAAAAGATAATGGGATACCAGAGGTGACCCATAAATAGAAGATGAAGGGATACTAGAAGGTGATACACATATCAAAGAAGATGATAGGATACCAGGAGGTGACCCAAGGTGATATTGTGATTAAATAATTGTGATATGTACAAAATGATGGGGTGTTGAGAATATAGACCAAGGATCAATGAAAAACCCAGGTGTTTCTCCATGTAATGGGGAATGTTTAGAAGAAATAATAAGAGGAGGATCAAGTTTTATGATCTTAGGATCTTCCTCTATTTTCTAAAAAAAGGAATCAACTTCTTTCGCACAATACAAAAATGCATCAAGGTCAAAAGATAATCCTTTCTCATGATCCTCTAGAGGAATTTAATTATATAGCCCCATGAATTCTTTGATATCTTATTCATTTTGAAAGAAATCAATTAGTACGGGTCATTGTTCTTTGATCATAGTAGGTTGATTAGAAGAAAGGGTTCCAAAAAGTGTCAAAGATTTAGAATATTTTTGATGATGTAGATGAGGGGAAGATTTGACCTTATTGCTCCCACAAAGGTATTTATAGTCCTTTGAAAATATATCTTAGCACATTATTTCTTTTTAATTGTTTAACATGGACACAAACATTGGTCTTTAGAAGATTGATAAAGATATGGTAAGATATAGTTGAAAGGGCTCAAAGGCCAAAGAGGGATTGGATTTTTATTAATAGAAGAATATTAATCAAGAGATGAAGTTTTTATAGATTTGGACATCTCACGAGTTGAAGAAGATGTGGATTTGAAATATCTTGGTATAGGTTTTCCTAGAAGATGACATAGTGCAGGTAGACAAAGAGGATCACATAGAAAGTCAATAGTTTGTGACTTAGGGGTTGAATTAGATGATTGATTAGAAGAATTTTGAGTTGCACATATCTTCAATAGAGGAAGACATCATTGATGTGGCTGATAAAAGGGTTCCTACAAAGAAAGGGTGGACCATGAATCAAGAATTAAATAAAAATTTTGATTGGAGGAACTAGGAGTCACACGGGTCTTCAAATGAGGAAGATGTCCTTGAGGTGACTAATAAAGGAAGTTTTTTGAAGAAAGGAAGGACTGCAACTCAATATTTTAATTAGATGTTTTATGGGGAGAATTTATGGTGAAACAAACCCTTGGACGAGGAATTTTTTGTTTAGAAGATTGGTTATTCCTGAGAAGAAACTCGATTTGATGAGGCTTGAGAGATTGGGGGAATTTTAATAATAGTTTGGATTAGAATAATCAGGAGACTGAGGGGAATCAGAAGAATATTTTGGATAAGAATCATCTAAATATTGTGGGGAATTATATGAATAGCTTTGATTAAAATCATAAGAATTATACCATCAACTATGAGAAGAAGGTAGAGAAAGGGGTAAATGAAAAGTTTATCTAGTGCAGATAACCAATCGTGGTTTAGTCATGATAGGCATATTTTGATGTGAATTCCTAAACCTAGGTTCCTTATTGTTGTAAGTGTGAGGAAACATGCAAGTCAGTAATGGTTGGCATCATTGGGTCTAAATGCCTAGACCTATATAGTGTGATTGAACTCCTTCATGGAAAATGAAGTTTTGTGTCAATTTGAGCAGAATAATGATGACTAACTATTCATTTTGCAAAAAAAAAAAGGGATTCTTGTGTGATTTTCCAAAGGATATATAAGGAAAACAAACATATTGATGACATAATTTCAACAATCCAACAAGGTTTAGACAACAAATTACAAGTGTAAATGTCAAAATGGTTGATCAAAATTTAGCAACATAATGACTACAAAGGAAAATTTTCCAATGTTTCAACTACCTGAAAAATTTCTTGATAGGAAAGGTTTTTTCTAAGGTTTAAAAAAAAAATTACAAGGACTACAATGAACCTAGGCAAAATTCAAATAGTGTGACGACTACAAATGCCATAAAGAATGTCCATCAATGGCTAAACAATGTCCAATGGAAAAGAATAAAGAGTTAAAGGATTAAAGGATCAAAAGTATTGTCCTAGGAAACAAGTATGTAAGATGAAATATCACAAGGAAAATTAAAGCAAGTTCGACACACAAATCCAATCTACAAGAAAATACTACCTATACAATTTTTTTCTAAATGATAGGCCAATGAAAAATGATCAACAAAATGTCAAAACTTAATTCAAGTTTAAAATAAACAAGACGTAAGTATTAATAAGGGGATAGAGTGACTTCCGATTTAAAGTATATTATAACTAGTCTAGATACAAACAATGCCTAAATCCCAAAAAGTGGAAGTTACAAATGTGAGAAACACGACAATACCACTTAGATACATTAATCCATATTTGTTGGAAAATAAATATATTAGTATCGAAATAATATTGATATGACATAAAAAATGTAACAACAACACTTTTCAAGGTTAAGAAAATGTTTGGAAGGAAACAAGGTCAAAGAATACCAAGGAGTTGTTAAGGTGTGAGAAGTGTAATAGTACAATCTAGAAACTTAAATCAATTTTATGAGAAACAAGATGTAAGTATCAAAATTGTATCGAGATGATGCAAGTAATGTAACACCCCAATGGAATATTGATGATGAAGTAAGCCTAACTAAGATGAAATGGATTGACGTGGGTATCAAGATAAGGCTACTCAAGATTTGAGGATGTACCAACACACTTTCAACACTTGTTATCACAATAACAACAAGGAAGGATGTAAGTGGGTGTAAAAGTGTTGGAAATGATTGTAAGTAACACTTTGTATGTATGATTTATTTTGTCCCAAAATGGAAACAAGAAAAAAAAGAAGTAGACCAAGTGGTGATGAAAAATACTTGGCATAACTTTAGAAGAGTTTTTCCTTGTCTTAGGATAAGTGAAAAACTAGGAAAAAGTAACACTTCACAAATTTTGTGATGAATAACATTAGGCTAAAACTTTAATGGACTCTCCCCTTGATCTACTAACAAGGTTTTTACTCTGAAAAATTTCTTGCTTCGTGAGATATATTTGAAACAATTTGGATAAAGGAAATATTGGCTCCTATGTAAAATGGTTTCCCAGGATTTTGTCTGCAACACTTTATAATTCTTACATAAGAGAGGTATGCACTTCTAGAATTACTTCTAGAGAGGTGAGACATAACCCCACAATCAAATTAATGAACGAGTGCTCATACGGGAAGCTTGACACTTATCTCACAAGGGTTATAACTAGTCAAGTGGGTAAACGACACACTTCCTATTTTGTCCACTAGTTCCCTCAAGGTGTGGACCACTTTGGGGTTCCTGGGGTAATCCTCAAAAATTTTTTTAATGGTTTATGCCAAGATACTTCCCCCAATTAAAGCGAATGAGTCATAGCTCTTATTCGACCCTAAAAATACAATGTTTTGAATAAAGTACTATTTTTTAATCTTTTGATATTAATGTGGTTTTGTAAATTGTTGGAAACTTGCAAAAAACTGTATTAATATTTGTTTAGATCATTTTTCTTTGACAAAATTTTTTTGATCCTACACATGAAGGTTAATAGTTTTCCTTAAGATCTAAAACATTATGAAAGAGGAATAAATGTTTCTTTTTATTCTCAATATTGTCCTAAGACGTAAGAGAAGAGAATAAACCATAAGTAACCCAAATATTTTGAAAATGGAAAAAGTTCGTGAATCAAATGACTAGTTAACTTTTTTTAACCATTTGTTTCTCATTCCTTTAACCATGAATTTAATGAATTTTTTGTAAATACAAGAAGGATTAGAGTTGTTTCTAATTCACAAAACCACCTAAAAGGTGTGAGGGAAGAGAATATGCAACTATATCCTAAGATATGAAAACATGAAATTAATTAAAAAACCATTAAACAAGTTAGAAAAAAAATGATTCAAGATACACCCTGCAAACAAAAGTTAGCACTAAAAACTTGCAAAATGTTAGAAATATCATAGACCAAATCATACAAACATTGAAAACAGATCCCAATTTTAAAATATCATAGTAACACGGGCCTTTTAACAAGAGTATGGCTAGAACAAAAGTAGTGCATACATAATAACACTAGCTTGGCCCAAATATTAGTAACGCGGGCTTGAGACACAACACAGATTGATAGAAAGTATAATGACACTAATGCGGCCAAAGATACAGAAACAAAACCCTAGTGACACTAGCGTTGGTTTGAGACAAAACACATACTGGTAGAAAAATAGAGTGATACTAACGTGGCCAGAGAGCTAGTAACGTGGGTTATGGTTCACACGGACATGGGTAACATGGCTAGAATGATGGTAGCACGACCCTAGTGACACTAACACATCTAGGATAACAATAGCGTTTCATTTTTTATTGCAGCACGAGGTAGATTCACACCAATGTGGGCCTCTAATATGACATCATGAACATGCAATTATGAGCTAGAAAAATTCAAAAATGTTAAAAATTTCCACTTTAACCCAAATTTAGAAATAACCCATCTCATTTGGACATATAAGAGAGAGAATCAACACATGTAATGTTAACAAAATATGTCAAGGAACTCAAGTTATTTAACATGTGTAAAATAAAGGTTAGCTAAAATTTGTACAAAACTATCAAAGCTTGAAATCAAATACATGAGGTAAGTCCCACCAGACGTGTGAAATGTGTACATGTAAAATTAACTATGATAATTGAAATGAAACTAACACCTAGTAGATTCAAATAAAAGTTAATCAAACAAGAACATTATGATAAGAGCTTAAGGGAAAATAACTTCTTCAATGAAAAACATGATAAAAGCATTAAATGTTAAGCCCTTCCTACTCTTTGTGATTTCTACCTAAATAATGAATCTAATTAGATCACCTAACAATCAAATTGGTGTTGTTTTCCTCAAGAATTAAGGATCATATCTCACCAAGAAATGGCTACAAGGCCATCTTTGGATCTTATCATGCTCCTCAATTTGAGAGAATGGATGAAAGATGGAGAAGCTATTTCACACAATGGAGAATGGATCAAATCAAAATGCCAATAGGTTTCACTTATCAAAGTGTGATGTAAGTTTTAAAGGAAGGAACATGGTCCTTTAAATAGCTTTCCACTTTGGGAGAAGCTTGAAAATTAGTGAATGTGGGACAAATAATAAAGTGGATTTAGAATAAATAATCTTGATTATAGGAATCAACAAGTGATTAAAAACTCATGGGAGTTGGAGATGATTTAATTAATCAAATACGATTAAATTAATAAGATAGAATAAGCTTAGAAAATTATTTGGAGTTGATTGAGAGGAAAATATGTAGGTTTTTTTTTTTTATAAGATAAAATGAGTTTGGTTTTGAGGAGACTAAAAAATCCCATACATAAAAAGGATCCTGTTTAAAAAAACCAACAAAATTCCATAGAGGATAAGTTAAAAAGGCTTGACAACAAGCCACCACAAAATAGAGCTAGAAAAACCCATTCTAAATATTAACAATTATATTTTTTGAGAGACTAACCATAGCACAATCAAAAAGAAAACACATAAAAGGATAGAAAAAGGCCCGCCATTATTCCTCCTTAGCTTTGTTACAGGTTCCAGTACTCGGGCCACTATCCTTCCTACCAACAACTTTTATGATCACATGTTTGGGTATTTTCTCCTTCTTTTCCATAGTCTAGGTGTCTAAATTATCAGGTTATTTGGGAAGATTCTCCTCCTTATCCTCAGTTTGGGTGTTCGACATCTTAGAATCAGAATCACCATCAGTCTAAAAATCCACTGTATCATCACTGTCAGAAATACTAAGGGCCAGTTTCATGTTTGGCTTCTTGTTCTCAACTTTTACCACTTCGTATTAAAGGATAGAAACCCTCTGCTCTTGCATGATGAAGTCATCTTGTATTCCCCCAATGTTTTTTTTGGACCTCAATTTTAGGGTGTCACTCCTTCAACTCTTAGATTAGATTCTTTTTGACCATGAGAATGGTTTCAATAGTTGACTCAGCATACATAATCCCAGATTCCAAGTCCACAAAATCTCTCTTCTTACTACTAGAGCTTTCAACCGCATTCTAGACCCCACATTTCAGGTTGTAAAGAGCGTCTACAATCCCTCCATGGATGTCTATATAATGCATCATATAATTAATTATGCATCATATAATTAATTATTTAATTAATTTTATTAATTAAATAATGTTGTTATATGTTTTTTAAAGCATATTTGTATTTTATTTGCACAGGTATAATTATTATGATTGTTATAACAATTATGTTCTTCCCGGATGTAATATTGAAAGCTTATGTAATATGGAATATGGTTGCACCTGTGTAACTTAGTTTCTTGTTTGTATTTAACTATAAAATACCTATAAGTATTGCAGCTCACTCCTATGTAAATGGTTGAGTTCACATTAATATAGTTCACAGGCTACCATCCCTATTTTGTGAAATTACCTTTAGTACTAGAGCGAATTGAAGCTCATGGAAAGGTTGGAGAAGGTCACAGAGGAAGGAGAATTCATGGAGAATAAATTTGCTTCACTGGAGACTCAATGTTGCCTCCTATAGCTTCCCAGACCTCCCTGCAGTCTCACAACCTCATGTGCATTCTCTAGGTAAATGGAAAACAAATTGTTTTTGCCTTGGTGCTCTCCACACTAGGAAAATTTGCTTCTGGAGCATTTTTATGGTTTATAGCAATCAAATTATATTAAAAAAATTCATTTATCCCCATTAGGGTTTTTTTGTCTAATTTGGAAGGTCGATATAGTCTCTGCTAAAATACCAAACTGCTAGTGTTTGAGGACTCTCAGCCATTATCCTGTAGTGTGTTGATTTGTTGGATCTATTCAACCACAAGGACAAGTTCTATTCCATGGCATCGAATTACAAAAGCACCTAAACTGAGTTCTGTTTATATTCAACAACCGTGGTTGCTAGTGTTATATTGAATGGAGAGTTGGGGTTCTTCCAACCTACCCCTGCATCGATCTAGCTATCAACACAATCCATGAAGTCTAATGTTTGCTGGCCATCCCACTTGGTGATCACCAAACCTACACCATTTTCCATCACCATTGATCCCTTAAAGGGTTGAGCCCTCTGCCTCTACTCTGAACCCTACCCCATAAGAACTCCACCCACACCACGACCTTGCACAAGAAGTGAAATGATGAGAGCTTATATCAATGGAAAACAAAACAAAAAGTTGAACATCTCCACGTAGACCTACAACAAAACAATAAAAGGTGGTCAACATCCCACATGTAGGTAGAGAACTAAAAAAAAGGTGTGATTAAAATCAAAAGAAAAAGCGAGGAAAATAAAGTGGTGGAGATAAATTAAAAATGGTGGAAAATGAAATAGAAGTGAGATAGAAGTTGTTGATTTAGACTTCAGGTGGAAACCCTAATCCATGCATGCATGCCAAGTGGATCCTCCATGTAGGTCGATATCTCATCCTCAGTCACATTTTTCAAAGGGTGAGTTTGAAATTCACCTTCTTTAAATACATTATGCTCAATTTCATATGTTAAGCGCACAAGGTGCCTATATGAATAGAGGAATAGACTTAAAAGTGTGAAGTGCATGGGTCGAATCACACAAGAACACAAGTTTTTGACGTTTAAAATTTGGAGGTAAATTTAGAAAAACAACCAAATTTGGAAGAGGATTTAGCAGAAAAACCACTGCTAAACCATTTATTTATAACTAAACAGGTCACTAAATATTTAGCGAGAAAAACCCTAATTTAGGGTAAATTTTTTTTCTCCTAATAGGCCTATTTTTTCATTCTGGGCATTTTTTGCAAAAGGAGGCCTATCCAGAAATTGCATTTTCAGCTATATTTTTGCAATTTTTTTGTGTAGTGGGTCATTTTGGGCTTCGGAGGCCACCAAGTACCGTAAAACAAAAAAAATTGTTTGCCATTCAATTTTTCCAAATTTTTGAATGCAATTTATATACTTCAGAATATTGCACTAATTTTTAGGTTACTATATTCAACTGCAAACTTTGTAATTTATCAAAAACTAGCAAAATATTGTACTCAAAATTAATAAAAATTGGTTCTTTAACACTCACAAGATCCTAGATCTCATTAGCAGCATTTGGTATATACAATGCCTCTGGGAAGTTCTTACAGGTAAATCCGTCATGAATACTATTGTACTTAACACCTAATATAGCTGCAATAACATTTTTTGGGCACTGACCCTTTATATTGACGGGGAGTAATAAGGTCACAATGCACACACTATGAGCCATCCCATCCGTCTCTGAACAATTACATGACATAAATATGAACTGAGAAATTATCCGAGTATATAGTGAAGTTACGCACGCGTATGAGGATATTTATTTGATCTGGCGTCAATAATCACACAGACCCCTTTTAGTACTATCTTGGTACCACGTATTTAATTCTTTCATGTATGTTAATGCCTCTTTCATGTACATCCAGGTATATAGAAAGGGAGAGATTTTTCCACATATCGTCAGGTATATTGGAAGGGCACATATATAGAAAGGATTGGTATATCAGACTGATGGTATATAGATTGAGAGACATTATACCTGGAGTGATAAGATCCAAACCCTGTCAGTTTTTTCTACAAAATGGGCACCAATGCCCCCAAAATTTTTCTTTTGTATTCATAACTACTCAAAGGAAACAACTATGCTACATGGAAGACAAAAATCAAGACACAACTTGAGTTTGAAGAGATCTGGCCTGTTATGACTGGTACTATGACTAGATCAACTACTGATACAACACAACAATGACAATTTGATAGAGTAAATCAAAAAACCAAAATCATCATCTTGTTTGGAGTTTCCGACTATGTGCAACCCCACATTCATGATGCCACAACAACAAAAGAAGCATGGGATAAGTTGAGAATGGTGTATGAGGCCAAAAACAAGAATGTCATTCTGAATTTGCAGAGTCAGTTACACACAATGAAGTTAAAAAAAATGATAAAATCAAAGATTTCTTAAGAAGAGTTATATAATTGAGGGCTTCACTTCTAGCCCTAGGAAAAGCAGTCAAAGATGATGATCTCATTCCCATTGTTCTGAGAGCACTCCCTTCTTCTTACCATATTTTTGTAACATCACTAAACTTTTCAGATATGACAGTTAGTTTTGAAAAATTGGTAAACCTGCTACAACAAGAGGAAGTAATACACAATAAGGATGATGAAGAGGAGCATGCATTTTCCTCACATCAAAAATGGAAAGGAAAAGGTAAAGGAAAACCTAATTCCTATCAAAATTCCCAAAATCAAAATCAGTATCAATGGGATAGAGAACAGAAGAAGCAATTTCCAATATTTAAAAGAGGACATGATCTAAAATATTGTTCGCACATTACTTACAAGAAAGGTTCATCAAGCCACTCTGGACCTCCACAATAATCTCACAAGGGAAATTCTAACTACAGTTAAGGGCAGAAAAAGGGGAACTAGAAAATAAGACCCCATCAATAAGGAAATATTACTAAATAAGAAGAACATTCAGATAATGAAGAATTCTTGTTCACTGCTTGATCAAGTGAACCATCCACGTCATCTAGTGATGTCTGGTATGTTGAATCGGGAGCCACTTGACACATGACCGGCCAAAGAGACTAATTAACTTCAATGAGGGACACACCATCAAAAAATCATGTTTCAATGGGAAATGATTCTTCATATACAGTTCAGGGGATTGGTAACATCTCTCTACCCCTTGGTTCACACAACTACAAACTATTTGATGTCTTATATGTCCCTGGGTTAAAAAAGAATCTATTTTCAGTCAGTTAACTCCTAGATCATAACTAAAAAATTGACTTTGATAGTCATTCGATCAAGAAAACGTGTTTGATTGGAGATAAATCATGAGGCTTGAAAATAGTTGTAAAATCTTCCAATGTGGGATGCATGTTCCAACTTTATTTTTTTCATAGAGATGATCAAGCACTTATGGCTAATAACTCTACCTCAACTTAGTTGTGGCATCAAATACTTGGTCAAGTTACTTTCAAGTATCTTGAGACACTTCATCAGTGTAATATGGTACATGGGCTACCATCTCTTCAGAAGGATACAAATAAGTGTCCTCACTGCCTAGTAGGCAAACAACATAGAGCTTCATTCTAGAAGAGTACATATCAAGCTCATGGTCAGTTTGATCTAGTTCATACTGACTTCGCAGTCTGATGCAACTAAGTCATTCTGGATTTCAGTACTTCATGCTTTACGTTAACGAATATTCAAGGAAAATATGGATTTTTTATCTTTGCAAGAAAAGTGAAGCTTTTGAAACCTTCAAAAAGTTCAAAGTAGCAATTGAGAACAAAATTGGTCATCACATCAAAACTCTCCACTTAGATCAAGGGGGGAATTCACCAGTAATGAGTTCAAAGACTACCTACAAACTCACGGGATTCATCGAAAAATACCTCCTCCACACACACCGCAACAAAATGGTGTTTTTGAGAGAATAAATCATACTATCATGGAAATGGTGTGATGCATGATCAATAACTCTAGACTTGCAAAGACATTCTATGAAGAAGAAGCAAAAAAACTAGTGTATTTTTTGAACAGAGTGCCCATAGTTTCTCTTGAAGGAGTAACACCAAAAGAAGCATGGTCAAAGCGGAAACCATCTATTACACACCTTAGAGTATTCAGGTGTAAAGCAAGTATGCACATACCCAAGTAGAACAGAAAGAAATTGGACATGAAGTCACAGAAAATCGTCTTCATTAGGTATATTGAAGAGACTCTTGGGTAAAAATTGATGGATCCAAAGACCAAAAAAGTCTACACCAGCAAAGATGTTGAGTTTTTGAGAAGAAGGAAGCAAATTCTCCTCCTCCAGACTCACCAAATGTATATTTTTCACCAGTTGTAAAAATTGAAGCTGATGTTCCCACATATGATGAAAGTGAATATGGGGATGATGGTGTTAATTAGATAGAACCACGACCCGTGGGAACAGTTCAATGTATACCCAAGTGGTGTACTAGTACATTATGAGATGAAAAAATGGATGCTCCATCAGATACATCCACCCCTAGACCATGGACTCGTAGTAAAGTAAGAGAAGAAGTTAAATTTTCTTTGATGAGTAGAGTAATTGAATCTAATGAGCCCTCTATAGTCCAGGAAGCCCTATAGTCAGAATCTTAGAAAGATGCCATGGATTCTAAATATCAATCAATGATGAAAAATAACACTTGGTAGCTTATCGATCTTCCACCAGGGAAGAAACCCATTAGATGCAGATGGATATTCAAAATGAAGTATAAAGTAAATGGGATAGTGGACAAGTATAAAGCAATACTATTAGCAAAGGGGTATGCACAAAAAGAAGGCATTGACTATGAGGAGACATTTTCTCCCATAGCTAAGATCAAAATGATCAGGATGATTTTTTCTCTAGCTATGTAGTTTGGCTGTAAAGTCCATCAGATGGATGTAAAAAAGTGCCTTCATGAATGGATATTTACAAGAAGAATTCTATATGACTCAATGTGAGGGATATGTTGTACTTGGTTAAGACGTAAAGGTATGTAGACTTGGGAAATCTCTGTATGGCCTTAAACAATCACCCCAGGCTTGGTACATCAAGATCGATGAACATCTCATGCAACATGGATTTTTTATAAATCCATATGATCCCAATCTTTACCTCAAAAAGAAAGGGGGAGATTGTGATTTTTGTTGTCTATGTCAACGATCCAGTCATCAATGATAGTTCAGTGAGGATGATTGATGCAACGAAGAAATATCTTAATCGATCGTTTGACATGACTCATATCGAGTTGATGCATTATTGTCTTGGATTAGAAGTATAGCAGAAAGAGAATTACATTTTTTTGGATGAAATATACCAAGAAAATGCTCGAGAAATTAAGGATGATGGATTGCACACCAATTGCTACACCTATGGATAATATATTGTAGTTATCTCATTTAGACCCATCTCCTGAGGTAAGTGCCACTCTCTATCGGAATTTGATTGGGAGTATCATTTACTTGATCTACACTAGACCAGATATCAACTTTATAGTGAGATATCTATCCAGGTTCATGTAAGAACCCAAATTTTTTCATTGGAAAGAAGCAAGGTGCATCTTAAGATATCTCAAAGGATCAGTAGATCTTGGTCTAGAATACAAGAAGAATGACAACTTATTCTTGACTGGATATTTAGATTCAAGTCATGTAGGAAATATAGATGGTAGAAAATCCACTTCAAGATTTGTGTTCTTTATGGGATCTGGACCAATATCATGGGGAAGCAAGAAACAACACTTCATTTCTCAATATTCCATAGAAGACGAGTATTATTCTTCAGGAGAAGTTGTCTGTGAAGTGATTTGGATACATTACATACTAGAATAACTTAGAATACCACAAGACAAGCCGACCACCATGTATGTTGACAATGAAGGTGTTCTCAATTTTTTTCACAATCTAGTGTTTAATGAAAGAGCAAAGCACGTTGAGGCACGTGTTCATTTTATACACGAGCATGTGTTGAAGCACAACACCCAAATTCAATTTTTTCCAACAGCTGAACAACGAGTAGATATCTTCACGAAGTCACTTGCATGTGACAAGTTCAAGTTGTTCAGAGAATTCCTCTCCTCATCCCTTGAGACAATGCACAATTAAGGGGGGGAATGTTAGGTTAATTAATTATGCATCATATAATTAATCAACCTAATACATTTTAGGTTACAAATAATGTCAACAATCCCTCCATGGGTGTCTTTACCTTTTATTTTATTCATGCATTTAAAGGAATATGTAAGGGTTTCTTAGTCAGACTTAGTGTCATCAGCTTTCAACAACTTAGTAGGAATGATGGGTTTTCCCTTTTTCACTAACAGGAGGATCAAGCCTTGATTGAAAAGAACCTCAATTTTCTTGTTTTTAAAGTCAACAATGGTGGATAATAGTGACCTGTAGAGGAAGAAACCTAAACTCATAGCTTGGTTCCTATGGAAGAGATTTAGGATGGAGAGATTATAAGAGAAGATCTTTCTAAATTTTCCCTCCAAAGTCAAGTATTTCAAGACCACAAGGTAGAATCCATCATCATAGGAGATGATATGTTCACCAGGTTCAAATAAAATGGCTATATCATGTTTTTCACAGGTTTTATTTTAAAATTTTTTTAGACCATCCATAATAATCCCAGTTATCTCAGCTATGGATTCTTTTGTAACCCTAATTTCCACCCCCCTAAAATTAAAACCCCCTTCAACCCAGGAATTTAAAAAATCAACAGAGATCATGAGATAATTACCTTCTAAGTGTCATATGTACTTGGAGAAGCCTCCCTTTTGTAGTAGATTCCATATAATGGTGTCATTTTTTATATGGAAAAAATAAGTGGTCTCAGTTTTGATTCTGTGGCCTCCTATTTTTTGACCAACACACCTTCTATCTTTAAAATAATATAGAAAGGAGTCATCAGTTTTAAGGAAATTGAAAACTATCCCAATCAAATGAGTAATAATCATTCCCAAAAAATATCTTTTGGAGCTCCCAATCGTGTGAGCCTTGGTCATCATAATTAAACAACCTCCATTGACGTGTCATCATTTATAAATTTTGTAATGTATTTCCAAGGAATATGTGTCCCTCATCACATCGTCATATTAGATATGTCATTACCATGATTATCGAGTGTGCCCACAAGTTTATTAAATGTCTTGTAGGTGTGTGAATCTCCACCTTGTCAAATGATTCCAATATTTCATGATCTTCCTTAATGATATTACTTAGTTTCCATCTGCACTTATTCTAGTATTTTAGTGCATGGATGACACATAAGGAGTCACCTTCTATAATAATGTATCTTAATCTCAAATATTTGCACATCATGATGCCCCAAAGCATAGCTTTGGATTTCACATAATATTTGGTATGATTTCCAATGGGACCCACATAGGCACAAATACATCTACCAAGATGATCACAAACCTAACAACCCCCTCAAAAGTGTTATCCTTATGTTTGGCGGATCCATAAAATTTTAATTTATAGGAACCATTAGGAGGTCTCAAATAATTAACTATATGGATAGCCTTTTCCTTCAACAAATTGATAGGTGTAATACTCATGCTTTTGAGAATATTTATTTTCCAATATGGACTAGCCTTAAATGGTTTGGTCTTTAAAATGTTTTGAGAGATAGACTCACCCTTTTTATAACCATGTCCAGACTAGAAGTTTTGTTCCTAAAGATCCTATTATTTCTTTCAATCCATAGTCCCCACAATGTATGCACAAGGGAAAGTTTCTAGATTTCCCTTATCAAATAATTTTGGAAGTTGAAACTCCATTTTTTGGGGAGTAGGGCTACATACCCACAGAGGACCAAATGTATCTTAAAAAAATGAGGATAGAGAAGAAGAATTTAAAGGAGAAAGAGCATTCCAAAAAGAGATGTTGGATTGAATCCTCATTACATTTACAAAGATTGCACATGTTAGTGATGATCATTCACCTTTTTATTAAACTATCCACCGTAAGAATTTTTTTTTACCACTTCCTAAAGAAAAATGTTGATCTTGGGAATTAGATTTTTATCCCAGATCCTCCTCCAGTTTTGTTATCCCGTAAAATTGACAAGGGAAATTTTACCGATAACCATACCGATTTTTTTGTTTCAATCCCTCATTAGGGATCCCTTGTGTTCGGAACGTTGCAAAATCCCTTTCCGGGAAATCTGGTTTTCCGAACTTAGTCTTTTTGGTCTTTTTTGGCTGGGTGCATGGAATTACTATGTAACACCAACTTTTGGTGCGCCCCCTTTAAAGCCTTCGGCACATATTTTCCTGTGTCAACACACCTTTCGGTGCGCCTTGTATGTTGAGTCTTCCCTACATGCACCAAGGCGCATGCACCTTCATGTTGGAAAAACTTTTGTTGCGCCACCTTTTGGTGCACTAGAGGCACGCATAATCTCATGGCGACACAACTTTTGGTGCGCCAAAGGCGCGCTTAGTTCCATGTTGGCGAATGCTTTGGTGCGCCAAAGGGCTCATGCTTTCCTATGTCGACAGCAATTTTCATGCGCCCTTTACAAAGTTGGTGGCACATTTATGACTTGCTCACCTATATATATGCATTTGCGCACCAAAAAATGTCATTATCACCAGACGCAAAACACGTGATTTTTATTCTCTGAGCCTGTCACCCCCTGCCTCGTCATTTTCAACGCGTTGTGGACCCGTTGCACGTTTCTCACTATTTATCCGGCTAAGAGGTTCTTCTCTCTCTCGTGCATTTTTTGTTTTTGGTTCTTGGTGTGCTTGGTGGTCTGGTTTTAGTTTGGAAGTATTGGTATATCGATCTAGCCCCTCCCTTTTTGTTGTCTTTCCTTTTTCCTCCCCCTCTTTCCAGAGCTACTGGTAGGGGAAGTTCTTATAAAAGCATGGTCTGAATCCCTTTGGATTAAACCATTTTATTTCCCAAACAATCTTGGAAAAGAAAGGATAAAGGAGAGGCTAAACCATGTAAAAAACTCTTTTTTTCCCTTTGGCGCATCTGTCTTCCTCGCAGCATGAATAAAATCCGTGCCAATGGCACACCCATCATGCTTGTTGCATCAAATACCTTTGCGACCTCAAGGCGTGCCTCCTTTACATGATGCAAGCACTAGCCTTGCACCAACCTTGGCGCACCAACCTTCCTTGCTGCATCACATTAACATGCGCCCCTCAAGGCACACCCCGCAACTGCGCAACACCGGCTTAATCTGCGCCAAGTATGAAGTTATAAAGGTGCAGGCGCTTTCCTCGTCGCAAAATCATTCATGTTGTGCAAACCCTCCATGCGCCACACCATGTTTCCTTTGGCACACGAAAATTTCTTGTTACAAAAACCATACATGCGCCAAAGGGCACACCAAATCCCAATGCAGCATGAAAAATCTATGCGCCTTTGGCGCATCCTGTCTCTATGTAACACAATGTTTTCATGCGCCCTTTACAAAATGCACCCTACAGTATCCATGTGCCATGCGCCTCTGGTGCCAGTTTAACCCTTGCAACACCCTTTTCCTGTGTGCCTTACCTATTTAGCCCTGTAAGCTGCAGCTTTCATGCGCCATGCGCCCTGAGCCTCAAAATAACTAACTCTTTCTTCTGTTAACACTTCAATGGAAAATCAAATGGCTAATACAACCTTTTTGGATTGGGTCTCACTTCTTCTTCATGCAGATCAACAAATAAACTTGGAAGAACATATGTCAACATCCAGCAAGAGACCTACCAAATCCAAAGGAAAGGCCAAACTTACAGAAGAAGATATGAAATATAAATATCAGAGGGTCAGAATGCCCGAGTCCTAGGCCGAGTATAGCCTGGACATCAGAGACTCAGAATTGGGGCATATTGATATGGAGGAATTCTGGGCCAGAACTCAGAAAGTCACAAGGAGTCCATGGATGGACAAACTGATAGGCAGTGTCCTGCACTTCACCGGTGGAATCCTAATCAGTGCCGTCAACAATGAATTCTTGATGGTGATTGCCCAATGTTACAACAAAGACACAAGGTGTGTCGTAAACAGCAAGGGCGAGGTAGTCATTAACCTCACTGCCCGTCACTTTGAAGTAATACTCGGCATACCTCACCACCGGCACTTTGTGGCCGTCAATCAAGCAGATTGCATTAAGGCCTGGGATGACAATGCAGATCAGTGTATGCAACTGATGAATGAGGTTTACTTAAAAAAAAAAGGTAGTAACCTGGTGGCCCCAAATCATCCACTGCAGTGACTTCTCAGAGGAGCTCAGCGACACCATTACGTTCCTCAGCAGGGTCTTCGGGCTTTCTGATGCCCATTATTTCCATAAATGGATGTTGCGGTACTTAGAGACCATGAACAAGAATATGCCTGATCAGCGCTTTTGCTAGGGAGAAATTATAAGCAGCACAATCTCTGAGCAGCTACAACAATTTAGCACAACGGGGACATTCCATATGAACTCCTACGTGGTCTACACTATAGCATCAAAGAGGGACTATCCAGGCCTGATGCGGAGTGGAGTTTGGCCTCAGGTCAAGATATACAAGTACTACTCGGAATTAAGGTTGGAGAATAGCATCTCCCAATTCACAAAAATTAACGATGTGTTTTTCTATCACATCATCTGCCTATTGAGGCCAAATATGACTTATGGTTGCACAACCAAAAGCATAGTAGCAGACACTGAGAAATGGGGGGCCCTGTTCACCCAGTTTCCCACATTCACCTATCTAAGGGCTGCCAACTTTTTGGGAGAGCCAACCAGGCTACCGAGGTATGCTGGACCTAAACTGATTCTACTGGAGCTGTCAAGGCAGCTGATCACATACCACGAGAAATTCCTGAAAAGAAAAAAGGGTGGAACTCCTTTCCCCCTTACAGTGGGCTGATATACATGCTCTACCCACCACAAGGTGAAGGAAATGTTTGCAGAGCTGGAGTTAATTTGAAACATGATTTCCCAGCCAGGCCTACCTTCGACACAAGGAGCTGTCTACCAAGGGTGAAACTTGATACAATCCACGTCCCTCAGATTGAGGACATTTACATTGACATCATCCATGAGATGGAGCTTAGGAGAAAGGATCATTCTCACCTAGCTTTGGTAGAAATCATCCAATATGGGATAGCCATTGTCCTCAAAGGCTTGCAAACTACAGAAGATGAAATAGACAAGGTATATACTTACATAGATGGGGACAATTGGCCCTTTCCGGTCATTGATAGAACTAAGGCCCCTCAGACAATTGAGGAGAGGGTCAAGGAGACTCTGCGTAGGACAGAGCATTGGTGCCGGATGAACGGACTAATCTACCTTGGGGTTGATTTCACAACCTCCCCATTGGGTAACGCACCTCCATGATCCAAACAGTAGCCTAAAGGCAAGGGCAAAGGCGTAGAAGGTGAATCCAGCACCATTCATGAAGAAGCCCCTGAGAGCCCTCCTTATGCGGCACCCGAGCAGGTAATAACTCTGGTTACACCAGAGAAAGAAGCAGAAGAGGATATTCCCATTAGCCCATCCACTCAGGATGTCGGCATTGCTACAACAACTGAGGTCCCTTCTATCCCTTCTTCTTCTCTTCCTTCCCCTCCTTAAGCGACTCAGGCGACCATCCCTTTGGTCGTGTCCTCTCCCCCTTCTTCTTCTACCATTCCCCTCGCCTCTTCGTCTATCTTCTCTTCCCTCGATGATTTTTCCTCCTCCATTTCTTCCCTCATCTCTGAGCTCCCTTCCATTCCTATGTCTTCCACTGTTGCAGTTTCCCTTCCTTCCGTGGGCACTTCTTCGGCTATTCTCTCAATGCCGCAGCCACGTGTCTCCACGTTTTTCCCCTCTACTATTATAGCTGCCCCCTCCTCTGTTCCCAGTCCTTCTACCATAGGTTCAGCCTGGATCTCTCAGTAGCTAAGTCAGCAAAAGAGGAAATTTCCCATCACTCCGATGGAATTTTCCGTGATCCCATCTAAGGGGGCAAAGAAGCAGAAGCCTGTCACACGCTTCTCTCAAAGTGCTGTAGGAGAGAGAGTTATGGAAATCACATACCCCAATCCCCTCAAAGAGAAAAAGGATCTGTCTCTGATAGATTTTACTGTGACCCAAGTCACAATGGGGACATCTTCCAAAAGTCTTCAGGGGGAGGCTCTTTCTGCAGTTGATGCCCTCTGCAAGAAGCTTAAAGAGATAAAGGAAGAGAAAAGGCAACTGAAGGAGCAAAACAAATATCTGTTCCAAGCCTTACAGAAGATGGGTAGTGCGCCTCCCACAACTGCCGCCAAAACTTCTGAGCTTCTCAGCTTAATGAGTATGCTAAGATCGACGAGCAGGGTATGGCCGTTTCCGCTTGGAGGAGCCAAATCATCAAAGACAGTGAAAAAGTAATCGCCGAGTTCTCTAACTTATATTTGAACATCTATAAGGCGAATAAAGAGCTCCAAGCGTTGGCAGGGCCCATATCAAAAGAGCTGGAACATGCTAGACTGTAGCACGAGACCTTTCAAAAAATGTTTTACTGTTCAGTTGAAGATCTGGTCAAGTTCGGCGTCTTCGGCCATCCAAGGGCCCTCAACAAAATCATGTCCACTCTGGACTACTAGGTGGATCAGCTAGAATTTGTTCTAGAAAATATTGACAAAGTCAAGGAAGAAGCGTTGGATGTGATGCACCAAATGGAAAAGGCAGAGAAAAGGAAATTGAAGGAGCAAAACAAATATCTGTTCCAAGCCTTATAGAAGATGGGTAGTGTGCCTCCCATAACTGCCGCCGAAACTTCTGAGCTTCTCAGCCAGGAAAAAATTAATGAGTATTCCAAGATCGACGAGCAGGGTATGGCCATTTCCGCTTGGAGGAGCCAAATCATCAAAGACAATGAAAAAGTAATCGCTGAGTTCTCTGACTTATATTTGAACATTTATAAGGCGAATAAAGAACTCCAAGCTTTGGCAGGGCCCATATCAGAAGAGCTGGAACATGCTAGACTGCAGCACGAGACCTTTCAGCAAATGTTTGACTGTTCAGTTGAAGATCTGGTCAAGTTCGGCGTCTTCGGCCATCCAAGGGCCCTCAACAAAATCATGTCCACTCTGGACTACTGGGTGGATCAGCTAGAATTTGTTCTAGAAAAGATTGACAAAGTCAAGGAAGAAGCATTGGATGTGATGCACCAAATGGAACAGATTGTTCTTAATATGTCGCCAGGGTTACTTACTCCTTCCTTCACTTTAAGGAAAGCTGATGAAACCACCCGGATCTTCAAGGAGATCGCTTCTCAAGGAACGGGGCCAGAGGTCACATTTGACACAGAGTCTATCAACAACCTGCTGGCCTGTAGGGACTTCATCGGGTTCCTCATTGAGGTAGAAAAGGACTATTCCAAACTCCCAGAGAAGCTCATAGATGAGCAGGAGACTTGTGAGGCGATCAGTGAACGGCACAAGGATCCTTCCCAGGATCAACTAGGGCCAATGATCAACAAGTTCATGGAATACCGCTCTCAGTTCCATATCTCGTCACCTGAGCAGCAACAAAAGCAGTCCACCCCCTTTCGGCCGTAGGATGACGATGACGAATAGCTGCTTCTTCTTCTTCTTCTTCTTCTCTTTCTCTTATTCGTCTTTCTTTTTGGAAATATCTGGAGTATGTTGATACAAATGATGACATCATCCATGTTGCATCATGGGATGATGTCATCCATCAAGTTGTAAAAAGTCAACATGACTTTTAGATATTTTGTAAATATCTTTGTAAATAAGTTGTTGGCTCCTTTTTTCCTTCTTTTCTCTTCTTCTTCTATAAATACTCCAATACTTTTTGTATTGTGGGATGGATGAATATCTTTCAGATGAAAAATAGAAGTGAAGAAAAAAGAATTTGAGCTTTTTGTAACAGAAGAAAAATATTAATACAATATTTAGACTTTGTGCTGAATACATGTGTTATGTGCATTAGATCTTTCTTACGTTAGATCTGTGTGTTTATTCCGTTGGATCTGCTTCTGTTTTATTGTCATTTATTTATCATCAGTATTGCTTTGCTCGTTTATGCAAGTAGGTTTGGCTCTGTTTACTACCAATCCCAAAACATAAACCTTCTGACCTTTCTGCTTTGGAATTCATTTCTTTTCTTCCTTCGGACCTGCTCTTTCTTCATCCCCTCTTCCTTTCCTTTCTTTTCGCAGTCAGAAACACCCCTACTGAGATGAGATCCCAAACCCTCGAAGGCAGAATCTGTGAGACTTGCATAGATTCCTGCTGGTAGAATAGCAATAAACTAGTTTTGCTTTGCTGACTCAAAGAGGGGCTATGCCCTGCACACTGTTGGCTCGTCTATCCATAGATCTGCCCAAGCGACAGATTTTCGGACCAACAGTTTTTTGTCGACTCCGCTGGGGATCGAACAGATCTATCAGATCTATGATGGTGGTAGGATAGAAAAACAGAAAAAATCAGAAAAATCACCGCCTGTTTGCAATCTCGAACTTTTTGTTAAAAATCCAAAATTTTGCAAAAGTGCTCCAAATTGAAAATTTTCTTCTGAGATCCATAGATCTGGCCTAGTTACAAATCTTTAGTTCACTGAGTTTTTATAAAAATCAGTATTTTGCCGTAGATCTGAATTTTTGACTGTTTACCAAAAGTTTGAAACTCTTTGAAAAAGTCAAAACCAGATCCAAAAATCAGCTTGCTAATCTTCTCTGTCATTTTATCCTCATTTTTATTTGTCATTAACCGCAATCGGTTTTCTGAAAAGGATAGTTTTTAAATATTTAGAAAAGTATATGCTGCTGGTTTTTGACAGAAAAACCAGAAAATCAGCAAGTACAGCCAAAAAGAAATTTCAAATCTGCACCATAACGTTGCAGATCTGGAAGGTACACTGGCGGGTGAACCTTTTACGCGCAGCAGGAGAGCCCGTGGAGAAGCTGATCCTACTTTCGATCTGCTTCAAAGGCATAATTTCAGCATAACACTGGCACGCTTTTCAGCGCTAAGCTCGGCTGACCGGTCATCCAGGAGTGTCTCACCTTCACGAAGGAAGAATCTTTCGCAAGGGGCATCCACATCCCTTTGTAGTGCCTTGCTGCTCAGCAGAACCACCTTTCCAGCCCGCGTTCTTTTTCCGTCCTTTCAAATGGCGGTACCATGGGGAAATGCTATGGGTCCCTTGGCTTTACCACATCCAGTTCACGCGCTCCCTCACGGAAACCGAAAGAATTTTCCCAAATTTGATGGGAGCGGAAATCAAAGTACAGATTCCCACATATCTGCATTCATCATGTCATGCAGTATTTTGGATGTAACTCATGAAGATGTGTCGGTTCGCCTTTTTCTGGAAACCCTACAAGGACCTGCAGCTGAATGGTTTCAGCATTTACCAGCCGGATCTATTACCAGTTGGGCCACCTTGCGGGATGCTTTTGAAGACAGATACAAGCCTTCAGAGGATGCGTTTGCATTATTATCATGGATCACTCACCTAAAGAAGGAGGCCAATGAGACCATGCATGATTTTATCACCCGGTTCAATGCACTAATCAACCGTGTCCCTGTTGCCATGCTTCCAACACCAGAAAATCAGAAATGTTTCTTTGTGAACGCTATGAGTTCAAAAGTTAGTTTATTACTCCTTCAAGAGCGAGTAGCTACCTTAATTCTTGCCCAAGCCACTGCCATTCGCATAGAAGATAATTTGATAATATCTGGTGAATTGAAAAAGGAATCAGCCAAGCCTAAATCTTTGGGCCCTTTGCCCACTACTTCATCTGATCCAACCTTTCAAAAGATGGCAAATGACTTTCTTGCGTTAAAGAAGTAGTTGGCCCAGGCCTCCCCCAGTTCCTCATACCGGGATATTCTGCGGAGGAATTTCGTTCCTAACAATGTTTCACAAAGGCCGCGCTTACCCGCAACCGCTCCGCGGTTGGCACTTGAGGCTCCTCTGGTCAACACTCTGGCTGAAATCGAAGAAGAAGAGCAGTATTATGAAGAACCTTCATCTCAGGGTGAAGATGATCAAGATGTCGGTGAACCGACTGGCGACTCTACTATCGGGTATATGGAATTTGATGAGGAAGAATCTGATGAAGAAGAGGGTACCCAGGGATATGCAAGCGGACAGTCATACGCTGTTTTTACTCGCTCGCAAGGAAAAGAAGCGGAAGTTGTTGCCCATATCCAGCAGGAGAAGGCCGTGTCAAATGCACCTCCGATCATTGCTAAAAGAGGTAATCCTCTTCCTACTCAACTCCCTGGCAAATCTTTTACAAAGAAATCCTTTCCCCCCATCTCTCCTCCAAATCAGTCCTCTCACGTTCCTACCAAGACCAGTAATCCTATTCCATCATCGCGAAGTGAGGGACTCATTCCTTCACCAACGCAACCCTTGGCCGCGTTTGATATCATAGATCATGCAAAATGGACCAAGATCCAAATGTCTGAAGCTAAGTACCTTCAGTCAAATCCCGAACAACTTGTAAGATTGACCAAATATATTCAGAGTCAAGCTGTTATATCTAATCAGGTTTCCCCAAAAGGAATCCTTTCCACTCCCCCTGAATCCCACATAAATGTTGCTTCAACATCGGCATCAGGCAAGATAGAGCCTTTCTATCTCTCCCTCCTAATCAATGGACACAAGCTGAGTAACTACATAATTGATTCTGGGGCTTCCGATAACGTCATGCTGGAAAAAGTTGCCCATGCTCTGGGCCTCACTCTTATTAAGCCTTTTGGCAGATGTTATTCCTTGGAAACCAAGCAGGTTCCATTGATTGGCCAAATCAAAGACGCACAATTTGCATTTGCGGCATTCCCAGATAAAAGAGTAAAGATGATAGTCCTCGTTGCTGACATTCCGGAAGCCTATGGAATTTTGCTGGGAAGAAGTTTTTGCAGCGAAGTTGGTGGGGAAATTCATATGGACTGGTCTAAAGCTAGAATTCCCATCAAAGGTGTAATGCAAACTTTGGAGCCGGAATCACAAAAGAAGTACTTGGTTACTAGCTCTGAGGACCCCAAAGCTCAAATCCTTTTTGAATCATCAGGGATGGGGAACTATTTCTTGTCTACCGAGTCTGATAAAATGGTTGTTCTCGTTCAAGAAGGAGATCTTAACAAGATCTGGACCTTGCATTTCGATGGCAGCTGTGCAACCAGCGGATGTGGCGCTGGAGCCGTGCTAATATCTCTCGAGGAAGAAGTCATTCCTCTCTCTTTCAAGTTACAGTTATTTAACACAAATAATACTGCTGAGTATGAATCTTTGTTACTTGGCATACAAGCCGCAAAAGAAAGAGGGATTAAAAATCTGAAAGTACAAGGTGATGCGGAGCTAGTTGTGAATCAAGTTAAAAGGATTTACCAAGTGAAGAATGAGAGGCTCAGGCATTACCGTAATGTGGTGTGGGACAGCATTGAAGAGTTTGATGCTTTTTCGATTGAATCCATTCCAAGATCCCAAAATGACATGGCCGATTCATTGGCTATTTCAGCATCCCTCATGCTTCCTCACCCAGGTTTGAGAACAAACAAATACACCATTGAGGTGGTTTTCCACCCGAGCGTGCCAGATAATTCTCAGCATTGGCAGGTGTTCAACGATGATAATCAACTCATTGCCTTTCTAGAGAAGGCAGAAAATTTTAAAGAATTACACTTTGAAGGATCTACTTCCACTTGCCGTGAATCAGTCACCGATCAAGGCGATGAATCTGAAGGGAACGATGGCATATGTCAGCTCAAAGGAAATAAAATCCCAAAGGGCTTGGTTTCTCTAGAGCAGTTGTTCGACAGGCATGACTGTTTTGTAAAAAAGAAGAGGCGAGATGACCCTGACTCATCCCCAGAAACCGAACCGGTCAATATAGGTTCGATAAAGCACCCGCAATTTGTGAACATTGGCAAATGTTGCATGCCTGAGGAGAAACGGAAATTTGTCAAGTTGCTGAAAAAATATATGGATGTGTTGGCATGGTCCTATGCCGATCTAAAGTCTTTTAAGCCAAAGGACGTTCAACATGACATCCCGTTGAAAGAAGATGTCAAAGCCTTTCGCCAGAAGCAGAGGCACTATAATCCTAAGATCTCGGGTACTATCCAGGCTGAAATTCAGAAGATGCTGGATGCGAGAATCATCTTTCCTATCCATCACAGTACTTGGGTAGCAAATATTGTGCCAGTGCGCAAGAAAAATGGTGAGATACGCATATGCGTAGACTTTCACAATTTGAATCAGGCTTCCTTGAAAGACAACTACCCACTTCCGATAATGGATCAAGTTCTGCAAGAAGTAACTGGATCAGAGATGCTGTCCATGCTTGATGGTTTTTAAGGCTATAATCAGATTGAAGTTTCACCTAAAGATCAATTTAAAACAGCATTCACTACTCCCTAGGGTACATTTGCCTACAGCAGGATGCCTTTTGGCCTAACTAATGCTGGCGCCACTTTTCAACGGGCCATGGATTTTGCATTCAAAGGTATGATGGGGAAAGTCATTGTGGTTTATCTAGATGACTTAACCGTGTTCTCTAAACAATGAAATGATCATTGTGATCATTTGGAGCAAGTATTGGCCAGGTTCCAAGAACATGGGATTTCCCCAAATCCAAAAAAGTCTGTTTTTGGAGTCACGGAAGGAAAGTTGCTAGGGCATGTGGTTAGCAAAGAAGGAACAAAGATAGATACCGAAAGATTTAAGGCTATTCAAAGCCTTACTCTGCCTACAAGAAAGACTGGTGTTCATTCTTTCTTCAGAAAGGTGAACTTTCTCAGGTGTTTTGTTCCTGACTTTGCTGAGAAGACTCGTCACATATTGAACATGATGAAGGGGTCACCAAATTTCAGATGGAGCGAAGAGGGGAAAAGTTCATTTGAAGAAATAAAAGCTTCTGTTGCTCATGCACTAGTCCTGGTATGTCCCGATTTCTCCAAGGACTTCATCATGTATAGTTACGCATCTGAGCATACTGTGTCCGCAATCTTGATGCAAAAGAACTCGGAGGATGTTGAATCACCGATTGCATTCATGAGCTCTCCCCTCAAGCCTCATGAACTAAAAATGTCCCAACTGGAAAAGCATGCCTTCGCCATTGTCAAAGCAGTGAAGAATTTCAGGTATTACATTCTAAACTCGCATACGATGGTGCTGGTCCCTGACACGGCGGTGAAATCAATTCTAACTCAGCAGGAGTTAGGAAGCTTGTGAGGAAATTGGATCGCAAAGGTCCAGGAGTATGACCTAGATATTAAACCAACCAAACTGATAAGGGGCAAGGGCCTGTGTCAGCTTATGGCTGAAAACAAAGATTCAGAAAACCCTGATGAAAGGGGTGACTACACTGATGAAGCACAGGACCGGCTGGAAAAACCTGATTCACTGCCTCTGGTCCTATTTGTTGCGACTAGTGATGAATGGTATTCCAATATCACTTTCTTACTCACCTACGGCGAATGCCCAATGCACCTAACTGTAAAGGAGAAGTGCACTATAAAGCTCAGAGAAGCTAAATATGTCATCTGGGATGACGGTTTATACAAGTGTGGAATAGATGGTGTCTTCTTGCGATGTGTTAACAAACCCCAGCATGTAAAACTACTAGAAAGTTTTCACAATTCAGCCTGTGGGGGGCATTTCTCTTCCTCCGTGACTGCACAAAAGATCATTCGAGCCAGGTACTATTGGCCGACGCTCTTCCAAGATACAACTACCTGGGTAGAAAAGAGTGAACCTTGCCAGCAATTCGTCGGCAAGCCCATGTTGGCTGCCTTTCCCCTAAGGCCGGTTATTGTCAACGAACCATTCAGGCAATGGGGAATTGATTTTATTGGTGCACTCAATCCTCAATCGAGTGCCAGACATAGCTATGTCCTTACAGCAACGGATTACTTCACTAAGTGGGTGGAAGCCATACCTGTCAAGCATGCCACTTCTGAGGTGGTTTGCAATTTCATTAAAGAAAATATCATTGTCAGGTTCGGTGTGCCCAACAAAATCGTTGCTGATAATGCTTCTAACTTCTCCTCACGGGAGGTTATTGGCTTTTGCTATGACTATGGGATAACTTTGGCTCATGCATCAGATTATTACCCTCAAGGAAATGGTCAGGTAGAATCCAACAACAAGAACTTGGTGACCATCATACAAAAACTGGTGGAAGCAAATCAGCGAATGTGGCACAAGTCCTTATATGACGCTTTGTGGGAAGACTGCATTACCCCCAAGAGGTCTCTCAGTATGTCACCTTTTCAAGTGTTATATGGCACTGATGCCGAGCTTCCCATTTCTGTTGAACTCCCTGCTCTACGCTTGGCACGAGCCATTGAAGATGAAACTTTCCAGAATTCTCTAGAAAAGAGAATTATGTATCTGACAGAGCTCGAAGAAAAGAGAGTAAGGGTGGTCCAAAGGATCACCGAACATCAGAATCATGTTAAGAGACTGTTCGATAAGAAGGCCAAGTAGAGGGATTTTCAAGTGGGAGATCCCATCCTTTTGTGGGACAAGCGAAGAGAGCCAAAGGGCATGCATGGAAAGTTGGATTCCATGTGGAGAGGGCCCTTCAAGATCAAGTGGCTCAATGGAGAGAATAGTTTCTATCTCTCATATCTGGATGGAACCGAGCTCCCGCTTCCTTATAGCGGGCAACATCTGAAAATCTTCAAGAAGTAGAGCTTGCTCTCTTCTTTGTACAATTTACTTTAGTTGTGTGTTTTTTTTCGTCGTGTGTTTGCTTTCGGTTTGTTGTGTGTTTCTTTTGCTCTCCCTCCGGTCGCCCTTGTTTTTGACTCTGTTACCTAATGGATAGGCACATGAGATCTGGGATTCTCTACCCTCAAGTTTTCTCAGGGATAGTCCCCAGAAAGAGCCAGCTATTATCCCGTAAAATTGACAAGGGCAATTTTACCGATAACCATACTAAAAAATTTGTTTCGATCC
This sequence comes from Taxus chinensis, assembly GCA_019776745.2. Taxonomy (NCBI): domain Eukaryota; kingdom Viridiplantae; phylum Streptophyta; class Pinopsida; order Cupressales; family Taxaceae; genus Taxus; species Taxus chinensis. The sequence goes on along the minus strand of CM034156.1, from coordinate 325,103,759 downwards.
CTCGTTAGGGATCCCTTGCGTTTGGAACGTTGCAAAATCCCTTTCCAGGAAATCTGGTTTCCAAAATTAGTCTTTTTGGTCTTTTTTGGCTGGGCACATGGAATTACTATGTAACACCAACTTTTGGTGCACCCCCTTTAAAGCCTTTGGCGCATATTTTCCTATGTCAACACACCTTTTGGTGCACCTTGTATGTTGAGTCTTCCCTGCATGCGCCAAGGCGCATGCGCATTCATGTTGGAAAAACTTTTGTTGCACCACCTTTTGGTGCACCAAAGGCGCACATAATCTCATGGTGACACAACTTTTGGTGCACCAAAGGCGCGCTTAGTTCCATGCTGGCGAATGCTTTGGTGCGCCAAACGGCGCATGCTTTCCTATGTCGACAGCAATTTTCATGCACCCTTTACAAAGTTGGTGGCACATTTATGACTTTCTCACCTATATATATGCATTTGTGTGCCCACAAATGTCATTATCACCAGACGTAAAACACGTGATTTTTATTCTTTGAGCCTGTCAGCCCCTGCCTCATCATTTTCAACGCGTTGTGGACCCGTTGCATGTTTCTCACTATTTATCCGGGTAAGAGGTTCTTATCTCTCTCTCTCGTGTATTTTGCATTTTTGGTTCTTGGTGTGCTTGGTGGTTTGGTTTTAGTTTGGAAGTATTGGTATATCGATCTAGCCCCTCCCTTTTTGCTATCTTTCCTTTTTCCTCCCCCTCTTTCCAGAGCTGCTGGTAGGGGAAGTTATTCTAAAAGCATGGTCTGAATCCCTTTGGATTAAACCATTTTATTTCCCAAACAATCTTGGAAAAGAAAGAATAAAGGAGAGGCTAAACCATGTAAAAAACTCTATTTTTCCCTTTGGCGCATCTATCTTCCTCACAACATGAATAAAATCCACACCAATGGCACACCCATCACGCTTATTGCATCAAATACCTTTACGCCCTCAAGGCGCGCCTCCTTCACATGATGAAAGCACTAGCCTTGCGCCCACCTTGGCGCACCAACCTTCCTTTCTGCATCGCATTAACATTTGCCCCTCAAGGCGCACCCCGCAATTGCGCAACACTGGCTTAATCTGCACCAAGTATGAAGTTATAAAGGCACAGGTGCTTTCCTCGTCGCAAAAGCATTCATGTTGTGCAAACCCTCCGTGTGCCGTGCCATGTTTCCTTTGGCACATGAAAATTTCTTGTTACAAAAACCATACATGCGCCAAAGGGCACACCAAATCCCAATGCAGCATGAAAAATCTATGCGCCTTTGGCACATCCTGTCTCTATGTAACACAATGTTTTCATGCGCCCTTTACAAAATGCACCCTACAGTATCCATGCGCCATGCACCTCTGGTGCCAGTTTAACCCTTGCAACACCCTTTTCCTATGCACTTTACCTATTTAGCCCTGTAATCTGTAGCTTTCATGCGCCATGCGCCCTGAGCCTCAAAATAACTAACTCTTTCTTCTGTTAACACTTCAATGGAAAATCAAATGCCTAATACAACCTTTTTGGATTGGGTCTCACTTCTTCTTCATGCAGATCAACAAATAAACTTGGAAGAACATATGTCAACATCCAGCAAGAGACCTACCAAATCCAAAGGAAAGGACAAACTTACAGAAGAAGAGATGAAATATAAATATCAGAGGGTCAGAATGCCGGAGTCCTAGGCCGAGTGTAGCCTGGACATCAGAGACTCAGAATTGGGGCATATTGATATGGAGGAATTCTGGGCCAGAACTCAGAAAGTCACAAGGAGTCCATGGATGGACAAACTGATAGGCAGTGCCCTGCACTTCACCGGTGGAATCCTAGTCAGTGCCATCAACAATGAATTCTTGATGGTGATTGCCCAATGTTACAACAAAGACACAAGGTGTGTCGTAAACAGCAAGGGCGAGGTAGTCATTAACCTCACTGCCCGTCACTTTGAAGTAATACTCGGCATACCTCACCATCGGCACTTTGTGGCCGTCAATCAAGCAGATTGCATTAAGGCCTGGGATGACAATGCAGATCAGTGTATGCAACTGATGAATGAGGTTTACTTAAAAAACAAAAAGGTAGTAACCTGGTGGCCCCAAATAATCCACCGCAGTGACTTCTCAGAGGAGCTCAGCGACACCATTACGTTCCTCAGTAGGGTCTTTGGGCTTTCTGACGCCCATTATTTCCATAAATGGATGTTGCGGTACTTAGAGACCATGAACAAGAATATGCCTGATCAGCGCTTTTGCTGGGGAGAAATTATAAGCAGCACAATCTCTGAGCAGCTACAACAATTTAGCACAACGGGGACATTCCATATGAACTCCTACATGGTCTACGCTGTAGCATCAAAGAGGGACTATCCAGGCCTGATGCGGAGTGGAGTTTGGCCTCAGGTCAAGATATACGAGTATTACCCGGAATTGAGGCTGGAGAATAGCATCTCCCAATTCACAAAAATTAACGATGTGTTTTTCTATCACATCATCTGCTTATTGAGTCCGAATATGACTTATGGTCGCACGACCAAAAGCATAGTAGCAGCTACTGAGAAATGGGGGGCCCTGTTCACCCAGTTTCCCACATTCACCTATCTAAGGGCTGCCAACTTTTTAGGAGAGCCAACCAGTCTACCGAGGTATGCTGGACCTAAACTGATTCTGCTGGAGCTGTCAAGGTAGCTGATCACATACCACGAGAAATTCCTGAAAAGAAAGAAGGGTGGAACTCCTTTCCCCCCCACAGTGGGCCGATATACATGCTCTACCCACCACAAGGTGAAGGAAATGTTCGCAGAGTTGGAGTTACTTAATTTGAAACATGATTTCCTATCCAGGCCTACCTTCAACCCAAGGAGCTGTCTGCCAAGGGCGAAACTTGATCCAATCCACGTCCCTTAGATCGAGGACATTTAAATTGACGTCATCCATGAGGTGGAGCTCAGGAGAAAGGATGATTCTCGCCTAACTTTGGCAGAAATCATCCAATATGGGATAGCCATTGTCCCCAAAGGCTTCCAAACTACAGAAGATGAAATAGACAAGGTATATACTTACATAGATGGGGACAATTGGCCCTTTTTGGCCATTGATAGAACTAAGGCCCCTCAGACAATTGAGGAGAGGGTCAAGGAGACTCTGCGTAGGACAGAGCATTGGTGCCGGATGAACAGACTAATCTACCTTGGGGTTGATTTCACAACCTCCCCATTGGGTAACACACCTCCACGATCCAAACAGCAGCCTAAAGGCAAGGGCAAAGGCGTAGAAGGTGAATCCAGCACCATTCAGGAAGAAGCCCCTGAGAGCCCTCCTTCTGTGGCACCCGAGCAGGTAATAACTCTGGTTACACCAGAGAAAGAAGCAGAAGAGGATATTCCCATTGGCCCATCCACTCAGGATGTCGGCATTGCTACAACAACTGAGGTCCCTTCTATCCCTTCTTCTTCTCTTCCTTCCCCTCCTTGAGTGACTCAGGTGACCATCCCTTTGGTCGTGTCCTCTCCCCCTTCTTCTTCTACCATTCCCCTCGCCTCTTCGTCTATCTTCTCTTCCCTCGCTGATCTGTCCTCCTCCATTTCTTCCCTCATCTCTGAGCTCCCTTCCATTCCTATGTCTTCCGCTGTTACAGTTTCCCTTCCTTCCGTGGGCACTTCTTCGGCTATTCTCTCAATGTCGCAGCCACGTGTCGCCACGTTTTTCCCCTCTACTATTATAGCTGCCCCCTCCTCTGTTCCCGGTCCTTCTACCATAGGTCCAGCCTGGATCTCTCAGCAGCTAAGTCAGCAAAAGAGGAAATTTCCCATCGCTCCGATGGAATTTTCCGTGATCCCATCTAAGGGGTGGAAGAAGTAGAAGCCTGTCACACGCTTCTCTCAAAGTGTTGTAGGAGAGAGAGTTATGGAAATCGCATACCCCAATCCCCTCAAAGAGAAAAATGATCTGTCTCTGACAGATTTTACTGTGACCCAAGTCACAATGGGGACATCTTCCAAAAGTCTTCAGGGGGAGGCTCTTTCTGCAGTTGATGCCCTCTGTAAGAAGCTTAAAGAGATAAAGGAAGAGAAAAGGCAACTGAATGAGCAAAACAAATATCTGTTCCAAGCCTTATAGAATATGGGTAGTGCACCTCCCACAACTGCCGCCGAAACTTCTGAGCTTCTCAACCAGGAAAAAATTAATGAGTATGCTAAGATCGACGAGCAGGGTATGGCCGTTTCCGCTTGGAGGAGCCAAATCATCAAAGACAGTGAAAAATTAATCACCGAGTTCTCTAACTTATATTTGAACATCTATAAGGTGAATAAAGAGCTCCAAGCGTTGGCAGGGCCCATATCAAAAGAGCTGGAACATGCTAGACTGCAGCACGAGACCTTTCAGAAAATGTTTGACTGTTCAGTTGAAGATCTGGTCAAGTTCGGCGTCTTCGGCCATCCAAGGGCCCTCAACAAAATCATGTCCACTCTGGACTACTGGGTGGATCAGCTAGAATTTGTTCTAGAAAAGATTGACAAAGTCAAGGAAGAAGCGTTGGATGTGATGCACCAAATGGAACAGATTGTTCTTAATATGTCGTCAGGGTTACTTACTCCTTCCTTCACTTTAAGGAAAGCTGATGAAACCACCTGGATCTTCAAGGAGATCGCTTCTCAAGGAACGGGTCCAGAGGTCACATTTGACACAGAGTCTATCAACAACCTGCTGGCCTGTAGGGACTTCATCGGGTTCCTCATTGAGGCGGAAAAGGACTATTCCAAACTCCTAGAGAAGCTCATAGATGAGCGAGAGACTTGTGAGGCGATCAGTGAGCGGCACAAGGATCCTTCCCAGGATCAACTAGGGCCAATGATCAACAAGTTCATGGAATACCGCTCTCAGTTCCATATCTCGTCACCTGAGCAGCAACAAAAGTAGTCCACCCCCTTTCGGCCGCAGGATGACGATGACGAATATTTGCTTCTTCTTCTTCTTCTTCTTCTCTTTCTCTTCTTCGTCTTTCTTTTTGGAAATATTTGGAGTATGTTGATACAAATGATGATGTCATCCATGTTGCATCATGGGATGATGTCATCCATCAAGTTGTAAAAAGTCAACATGACTTTTAGATATTTTGTAAATATCTTTGTAAATAAGTTGTTGGCTCCTTTTTACCTTCTTTTCTCTTCTTCTTCTATAAATACTCCAATACTTGTTGTATTGTGGGATGGATGAATATCTTTCAGATGAAAAATAGAAGTGAAGAAAAAAGACTTTGAGATTTTTGTAACAGAAGAAAAATATTAATACAATATTTAGACTTTGTGCTGAATACATGTGTTATGTGCATTAGATCTTTCTTACGTTAGATCTGTGTGTTTATTCTGTTAGATCTGCTTCTGTTTTATTGTCATTTATTTATCATCAGTATTGCTTTGCTCGTTTATACAAGTAGGTTTGGCTCTGTTTACTACCAATCCCAAAACATAAACCTTCTGACCTTTCTGCTTTGGAATTCATTTCTTTTCTTCCTTCGGACCTGCTCTTTCTTCATCCCCTCTTCCTTTCCTTTCTTTTCGTAGTCGGAAACACCCCTACTGGGATGATTTCCCAAACCCCCAAAGGCAGAATCTGTGAGACTTGCATAGATTCCTGCTGGTAGAATAGCAATAAACTAATTTCACTTTGCTGACTCAAAGAGGGGCTATGCCCTACATACTGTTGGCTCGTCTATCCATAGATCTTCCCAAGCGACATATTTTCGGACCAACAAGTTTATATTGGGTTAAATATTCTCAAAGTTCAACAAGAATCCTGATTTGACCCCATACTCCCAAGTGTCCATGGTTCTCTAAATTAACTCATCTTGAGCTCTGTTCTAGGGTATTTCATAGTATTTAAAATGATTATTTAGTTCTTGAAAGGGTTTTAAATTTCCATGATAATGAGGGGGAGGTAAGAGTTGAATCCACCTCCTCTCTTCATTCCAGTAACTACATAGAACTTCCCCTTTTCCTGGTTAAAGAAATGTCAGAGTTCATTCCATGGTTCATTAAAAATGAGGGCCTTATCCTTGATCCATGTATCTTCCCATAATTTAACATTTGATACATCCCTAAGATTCCATTTACTCCCTTCAATCAACATCTTTCTATACTAACAAATATTATTCCAGAATAAAAATCTTCTAGGGAGTTCCAAGTCATAGAAAAGAACCAAAGTACCTCCAAAGTGCCGCAAATATTTCTCTCTCAAAATGTTTATCCACGTACCCTCCTCCCTATGTAATCTCCAACCAACCTTTTCTATAAGAGATTGATTCATGTATTGAATATTCTTCAAACCAAGACCCCCTCTACCCTTAGGTTGAGTAACCTTGTCCCAATAAATTAAGGGGGTTATATTATTTTCCTCTAATCCAGTCCATAAGAATCTTTTTTATATACCCTCAATAGATTTCCTAACTCTAACAAGTGAGGTAAAAATAGACTGTATGAAAACAAAAATAAATTGTAAGAAACTTTGAATAATTTTAACTTTTCCAGCCAATGACAACAATGATCCTTTCCAAGAGGCAAGTTTTTTATGGAAATTTTCTATAAGTTTATACCAACCTTCTTCCTCTATCTTTTTCCCATGAAGAAGCATTCCAAGATGGGTATCCGAGATAATTTTAATACTATAGTTCAGAATGTGGCAAGCCTATTCTACTGCTCCTCCCCCTTATTTATGAAAAATAGGATCTCTTTCTAAAGTTTATCCTCCAATCAATAACTTCTTCATACTATTTCGTAATTTTTTTGAAGACCCAAGCCTCTTGAACATCGGCTTGTCCAAGAAGCATTATGTCATCCAAAAACTGCTACAAGAATTGATTCTCAACTCCATGGGCCACTTTAATACCCACCTTGCTACCTTCAACTTGGGCCTTATAGCATAACCTGCTCAAGGTTTCAACAAGAATAATATACAAGAAGGGTGACGAAGGATCTCCTTGCCTCAGACCCCTTTTAGAAATTAAAAAACTATTATGCTTCCCATTAATAATAACATAAAAAATTGGGTATTTAGTACAATATTGAATCATTTTCATGAAGTGAGGATGATATCCCAAATGATTTAAAAGGGAGAACAAGAAATCCCAGAAGATCTTGTCATAAGCTTTTTGCATGTCCAACTTAACAATAATATCTTCCCTTCCTAAAAGTTCCACAGAGTGGATCATCTCATGGATGGTGATTATTCTATCACAAATTTTTCTTCCCAGCATAAAGGACCATTGGTTAGAAGAAATGAAGCTACATAGGGTCTCCCTTAGTCTGAAAGCTAGGATTTTGGATATTAGCTTATACATGGTGTTATATAAACTTATAGGTCTGAAATCTCCCAACTCTTTAGCTCCTGGATTTTTGGGTATGAGATTTATAAACGTATGATTGATTTGTATGAGTAGGCATCCAAATCAGAAAAAATATTGGACAGATAAAACCACATCCTTCTGAACAATATCCGAGTACATCTGGAAGAAAAATGTTAGGAAGCCGTTTAACCCTAGAGTTTTTTCACCTTCTATAGCATCTAATATTGATTTAATCTCCTCCTCAGAGGGGATATCTATGAGTACTCTATTCTCAACATGGCTAATAGCTAGCTAAAAATATTTAGAACTTCAACATTATAAAACTCAGTTGAAAGTTGACCTTTGGTAAATAAATTCCTAAAAAAAGAGATAATGGTGTTAGAAATATCCTTATCTTTCGTAGCCAGTTCACCATTATCTTTATTTATTTCTTGGATTCTTCCTTTATTAGATTTAATGGTGGCTAAGATATGGAATAATTTGGTGTTGCTCTCTCCCTCTTTGATCCAATTAATCCTTGAATTCTAATTCCAATAAATATCTTCCCTTCTCATAATGTTGTGGTATTCAAAAAGTAGCTCTTTTTCCTTCCTTTTTTCCTCATTGTTCCATCCTCCCTATTCTATAGTTTTTTCCAATACTATGAGATCTTCAATAATTCTACTTTTTTAAAGGAAAATATTACTGAACACCTCCTTATTCCAAATTCTAATATTCCTCTTAACATTTTTGAGTTTAGCAACTACCTTGAACATAATATAACCTTTGATATTCGACCTCCACCATTCTTCTATCATTCTTTCCAACTCTGGGTGAGTGGTCCACATATTTTAAAACCTAAAAGGTATGCCAATGGGCTACTCCCTTTATTTTAATTTAAGGACTAGAGGGTTATGATTTGAAGCAATACGAGTTAAGGAGGATAAATTGTATTGTTGCTCCTAAATCCAATGGAGGTTCACAAGAAATTGATATAGCCTAATTTTAATTAGATTATCCCCTTCCCTCCTATTGGTCTAGGTGAATTTAGTTCCACTGAGGTTGAGATCCATCAAACCATTCTAACCTAAGAAATTATTAGGATCCTCCATGCTCTCACTAAACACATTAATCCCTCCTTTATTTTATAAGGGAATGAAAGGAGTATTAAAGTTACCCCTAATGATCTAGTTTAGATCATTAAATATCCTTCTAAAGTTATTCAGCTCCTCCCAAAGCACCCTTCTTCGAGAAATGGTATTTGAGGCATAGATATTGGAGAGAATAAACTATTTTCTGGACCTAACATTGGTGAAGCATATTTTTATATGTTGTTGATTATTATGAAGGTGAAAGACCTCCAAAATGAATATGTTCCATAGACACAACAACCCCATTGAGGCACATGTAGACAGTTGAAAATGGAATCCAACTTCCTTTCAAAAAAGCATGGAAAAAATTCATCTTATCCTAATTCATCTTTGTTTCTTGTAACATTATGACATCCAATTTTTCCATAATATAAAAAAAACAAGATCATATGCTTACTGGGGTAGTTTAGACCCATTATATTCCAATATTTTAAAATCATTTAGAACGGGTAGATTTGTCACCCACTGTCAAAGGTTTCCACCACCCTTCTATAATATCCTTCCTTATAGATCTCTCCCTTTTATCCTTTTTAGATAGTCTCCCTAGGGAGGAGTTTTTAGCACCAACATCAACCTTAGATCTATTTTTTGGTGTTGCTTTCCTCTTTAGATATGTTTTGACCTCCTTTGAGGATTGGAAATGAGAGCACTCTTCTATGGAGCTTTATTTGACCTCATAATTGATAGGCTTGTCTGATGAGACCTCGAATTATAACCCATTTAAATAATTCTTGCTAGTATCATGAGCGCATTGGAGATCCTCTTCTAATGTTGGGATGTCCTCCAAATTAATGTCTATAATATTGAACATGTTACTTATAACTAGTGACTCCAAAGGTCTTTGCGCAAAAAAAAATTCCTCTATAGTATCCTGAACTATAGATACCACAATATTATCCTCCTGGATCTCTTCAAAAACCACCTCATCCTCATTTTTCTCTGGGTCTTGATCATCCACCATTTTTTTGACCTCTTCCTGACTAGCTTCCACAACTACTTCTTCTAAAACCTGTTCTATCTCTAGAAACTGATCTTTAATCTCCAATGGTTTGTTTATTGGTTTCCATGAAGGATTTACCTTTGAAGGCCCACTACTATTTGGTTACACTACACCTTTACCCTTCAAATATTCCTTATTGAATCCTTTGTTCTTCTTAAACTGATCCTTCTAGGTTGCCTCCTCTTTGGCATTTGGGCATGATTTAGTGTTGTGTCCTACCTTAAAGTACATGAACTGTGTAAAATCATAATCAATTTTATGGATATGAACTCCCTAAGGGGCCTTAAGCTCAATGCTTCTCGGAAAAGAAATTTCTGGGGCCACATTAACTCTGAATCGAGAAAATAGAAGTGAAGTATTGACACGTGTGACAAGATCTATGATAACAAGGGACCTAGTGGCTTTGGAAATCCCTTGCAGGATATCCAAATCCCAATATTCAAGGGGTAAACCTACCAGTCTAACCAAGATGGGATATTATTTAATGATTGTTTCCAAGGGATTGAACCCAGGTTTCCATTTTTGTACTAAAACTACAACACGACCCATAAATCATGGACCTCTAGTTAGGATCCGCAAAAAATCCTCTTCTAAGGAAAAATTAATCGCAAAAAAGGTATTATCATATGCTGCAATTTCGATTGAACCATTAAGAAACCACTTCCTGTTAGTGCATTTCCTAAATTCTTCAATATTCGGTGTGTTTCCCATAATCTTGGCCAAAATATGTAGGGTTGATATGATTTAAAAGGGGGATTTAATTAATAAGAAGCTTTACTAATCAAATACAAGGTTAAAAAGGCATAATTAACTAATAAGTAGTTAATTAATTGAAAGAGGATTATAACTAACAAAGTTTCGTCAATTGGCATCCAGAGTGGGGTAAAGGCTAGTTAATTAATGAAGTGTCATTAATGAAATGAAATGAAGGGAAATGTTAGCTAATTAACGAGAAAACACTAATTCTTATAGAAATGATGGGAAAGAGGATAATTAGTACAATTTTAGTGTTAAAACTACATAAGTGGATTTTACGTGTCTACAACAGGCCCTTAGATCAAATGATCCTTCTCCATTAATATATTATGATTGACTAAAACCTAAACTTCCTTATGAGGAGGTTATATTTCACTTTGTCTTGTTTTATTTCATTTTGTTTTGTTTGTTTTCTTGCTAGTTGAGGTTGAAGAGGAAGTCCAATGGAAGCTTCCCAAGTTGAAGGCATGTTTGTATATACATATGCATATACACCATATTTATTTATTTTACTTTGTTTATTAGATAGTTTATAATGTTATATTTATTTATTTTAGGGCCTTATTTTTTAAATTATTGGGTCGTATATATTGTATATACATGTAGACACAAAATTATGCAGTTATTACTATTGCAATACAACTCTAGTGTCTTGTTGTATACACGATTTCTAAGTGTGAAGATTAGACATTGGTGACACCTTTTCTTAATCCTTTTACTACTTTCAACTAGTTTTTATTGTGACATTGCCTTATACTTTTTGTATTTACATATTTTGTTTGGGTCACATGGATCCCTGTCTCTACTCTTGGTCATGTTTCTATTTCTTGGCTTTGGGACAATATCCCACAATAAGGACATGGCTGGGTGCTAGTGTTCCTTTTTGGTAATTTTTTCCATTCTCTTTAATTTTGTAATTTGGGCATTTTATAATTTTATGGGTAGGACTTTTGTATCACTAAGCATCAATAATCAAACAAGAAATTCATACACACACACACACACACACACACAACCTACTCACTATTATTAGGGCATGGGAAATTTGGGATATTACCCACAACACTATAGTTCAGATTCTATAAATGGTGTCTTAGTATCAGAAGATCTATATAGAGTGTCTTCTACTTGGGAAAAAACAACATTCGAGCACTGTGTTTGGGTTGCATTATTCACTACATATGAGGATCTATTTTTGAATTCCATCTCACACATTCATTTTGGGGGAAAATTAGTTACATCCTACTTTTTTTGTGACTATCACAAGCGTAACCTAGCTTCAAGGGACATAATTCAATCACACACACACAATATAACTACATAGATTCTGAAATATAGTGAATTTCTTGGTGACAATCACATGTGGGTGACTTCTAAGGTTAGCTTGGCTCAATAATATGAATGATTCATTTCATATAGTGTTTGATTGAGCCTTGTGCATATAGTTAGGGTCTATTTTATAGGTTCATGTGTGATACAAGAACATTATAGTGAATTGGATGTGATAAAGTGAAAAAGGAAGAAGAAAATTTCAAGCCCTAAAAATATAAGAAGTAGATAATTATCCATGATACAAACACCTATGTAGTCCTATTCTTCTCTACGTGGTTTTTTTCGAGTTTCAGATTCCAATTTTATATAAAAATCTTACTCATTTCAGATCCATCATATTCGACTCAGTTTATATAGTAGAATCAGTTCAAATCTCTTAATAAAAGCTAAATCACTCCAATCTCATGGTTGTTTACACTTTCTTGTCTCTTATATGATAGATCTTTCTTATTAGTGTTATATCCATTTGATTTCAGTACTATGAGAATGAATTAACTCTATTAAATCATTTGGTGAACCCATTTATTTATTGAATCCTAGCTTTCCATAGAATCCCTCATTTTATGATTTCCTTATGGATTACCAAAAAGTGTTGCTCACTCATCATCCCAAGCCTCCTTTCCCCAAATATGATCTTATTCCTATGACTGGTCTTTAGCCTATTTTTGCAAATTCCTAAGATTAAGTTTCCTTCTACCACAAATCACATGTACTAATGCTACATGTCATCCCAAAATTCATCTTTTCTTTACAAAGCTTATAAACCCTAATTTTAGTGATTCACTACTACCCCCAAGTAGGGATACTAGTTCCTGTGAATCTGATAGTGATGTTGATTTTATTGCTATAAATGATACATGTGTTGAATATTTAGTTAGGTTTTCAGATGAAGAAGTTATTTTTAATGATGTTTTTAATACTCATACTACTTTTTATATTATAGATGCTATCGTAAATGGCCCTCTCCTTGATTCCTCATCTCCTCCACTTACATATGCATAAATAATTATATTTTATCCTATTTCTATTAGTAATGACATTCAAATCCCCTCTCCTTCTTCTCAACCACATGCTTGTTTATTGAATATTGTGCTACAATATTCATATATTTCTTCCTCCACCTATTGTGTGATTCCTAATGATCTTAGTACCCATTTCCTTCTTAGAGTATGTTAGAATATACCAAATTTAGTGATGCATGTATTTCTACTCTTGATATTTCTAAATATAATGTACATAATGATGATCGTAAGGATACTGTGTATGTTGTTTGTATTCCTTCCTCTACCAAGCTTGTTGATAAAGGTCTATAAAATTTACTTCTTGATTCCTCTTCCCATGTTTATATTCCTTGTTTTCCACTTATTGATCCAAAATTTAACTATAAACCCAATAACATACATATGGATACTCATAATGGAATTATTCAACCCATTAATGTTTATTCCATCCCCCCTTTATAAGTTATTTATCTTATGTATGTTGTAGGTGATTTACAAAATAAGATCCATACACTTACCCTTGATATTAGGGCCTATTATGCTAGTACTAATAAAAATTATCTTTGTGTAAATCCTATTCCTAATAATATTTATAATTCAACTTTCCCTAAGGATTTTACTTTGCCTATTTCAAAACATTTTTATGGAATGGGTAATTCTTATATGCATCTTAAGAATTTTAGATTATCTATAGATTCAAACTCGAATGATAGATTACTTCTCAAAAAAATTCATACTAGTCTTATTGATATCATTTCTCATTGGTTTTATCATTTGCCTAGTGGATTTATTTGTACTTATTCCGATATGGAAGAAATATTAATTAAATTTTTATTTCTAACAATGGTCCTAAAGTTACTATTGTCACTTTAAAATGCACCCTTTGTAGAATGATGTTATAAATTTCCTTTCAATTGAAAAAAGACAAACACTCCTAGGTTTTGGGTTACATGTATGTATATATAGAGAGTCAGTTCCCCTAGTACAATCACCTACACTATTTATATCTCCTAAGGCTAACTCTACTCTACCAAAATAAACAAGAAACAAGGAGGAAGAAGGAAGGAAAAAAATGAAATAGATGGTGATACATCAGAATTTTTTAAGGATATCAAACTTATTTAGATCACACAGATGATGTAAGAGAGCCACATACACCATACACTAATCAAAATTGACTATATGAAAACATAAGTGATTCACAAAAGGAGTTGGAATGATTTTTTATAAGGTAAAGAAGAGGCAGAAGGTTGATCCATAAATAAAATATGCAAAAAACCTATAAACACAATCTATGATATGCAAATTGACACAAGACTACATGAATTCATTAAGGTTAAAATGATAGAAGAAGGATAAACTTGTATCACAATATAAAATCAGTCTAAAAAAATATGAACTAAAAAATAGACTATAGAAAGGTAAAAATAGCTCCTTTATTTCTCCAAGAGGTGGAATAAGCACAAAAAATCAACATAAACGTGGTGAAGAAGCCAAGATAATTTTTTACAATGCATTATGGAATTCTATAGAAAATATTAGAGAGAGGAAAGAAGGAAAATCCTAGACATGTAGGTTTGACTTGTGAAAAATAGGGAAAAAACATGTGTGTCTTATCTCTTTTCTCAAATAATAACTCCTTTGAAGTGAAGGATTTGTATTCTACTTTATTCTCTTTATTTTTTCTAAAAATAGTTTTCATAATTCGTTTTTAATCCAATTCTGCACCAAGAATAAAATCTTCTCTCCCAAAATAAATCTTCCTCTAAATTTTCATGCTTTATTCTATTATTAAACCATTTGCATGATGCAAAAAAATTCCATTGCATGTTTCCATCTATTTTGAACTCTCCATGCTTTGTATTTGACAAACTGTGCTAAAAATAACATCTTGTGTTTGTAAAAAAGAAAAAAATGTTTTTAGAGTTAGAATGGTTTTCCGCCATTTCTAGATACTCCAATAATGACCTTTCACCTATTTCTAACCTTCCCATGCATTTACATACTACAATTTTTCTATTTCGATGGATTTAACATCTTAAAATATGAAATTTGTGCCATTAATGGGTAATATGAAAAAACTTTTTTATATTTTACTTTGTTGCACATAAATTTTTGGGGAGATTTTCTTTTTTTGCGCTAATTTTTCTAGGGAATTTTTCCATTGTTGCGTGGCATTTTCTGAGGAATTTTTCCTTTGTTACGTGGCTTTTTCTGGGGAACTTTTCTTTTTTTGTGTTGATTTTTCTGGGGAAAATTTCCTATGTTGCATCGATTTTTTTAGGGAAAATTTCCTTTTTTGTGTGTATTTTTCCTTGCTAACATACCCCTTTTATGGTTTTTCCAACTTTATAATAATTACTTCATACTCAAAGTCCTTCGTACACTAAAATTGCTATTTTTTTGAGTTCTTAGGTGTACCATCCAACTTTTTCTAAGTCTAAAACTTGACTAAGCAGTTTAAATAAGAATGGAGGCTTATATGGATAAAAATTTAGCAATTTTGGGGGAAATTTTTCTGCTAGATGTGAAAATTTCATTTTCCTTGAAGCATCCATTGGGCATGTAGCCATGTACTAACTACTACAACTTCTTGAAATTGTATGATTATGGAAAATACCTTCCAGAAACAAAAACCATGTGCATGAAGCATTATCAAACAAAAAACACACCAGTAAAGTGCATAAAGCACATAAGAAAAGAAACTACAACAACAATGTGCATGAAGAACTTATAATAAAGTAAACAAAAAAACCTACTATGTACAAGGGTGAAACTTGACCTCAATATAAAAGTTTGAGATACATCCCATTAACCAAGATGGGCAAATCACCACTATTCAACTTGGAGAGCTGAAAGGCCTTGTGTTGCTTGAAAATTGTACTCCAATATGGACTACTCCAAAAATAATCAAAATTTATGTGTATTCTAGGATTAGTTATCTCTTCATCCCACTTAAGCACAATATTACTATCTTTGATTGTTCTTGCATCTGATTTCTTATCAAAATACCTCTTCACTTGCATTTGACGAATTCCCATTGTTAAGAATCAAAATTTATGTGTATTCTAGGATTAGTTCTCTCTTCATCCCACTTAATCACAATATTAGCCTCTAAATGTTCTTGCTTCCGATTTCTTATCAAAATACCTCTTTACTTGCATTTGAAAAAGTTCCATTGTTATCATTTCGTTATTTATTATTTCTTCAAACTTCATTAACTATGTAATGTTGATTTCCATTATATCCATTTCATTAATGAGGTCTATATCTGGTAAATAATTGGAAATAGGTACCCTCATTTCTCTACCATGGACAAGCATAAAAGGAGAATATTCAATTTATCTTTTAGGATTAATCCTATTAGCCCATAAGGTTTAGTTCAACTTTGGATCTCATGATCTATAATCTTCCACCTTAGTTATCTTTATGATTCAGAGAAGAGTCTTGTTGGTTGATTCTACTAAGTCATTCCCTTAAGGGTAATAATTAGAAGATGTTGATAGATGAACCCCAAGTTTGAATACCCATGTATTGAAATTTATTATAAGAAAATTCAATACATTTTTTGAGATGATTATTTTATGGACACCAAACCTGGTGACTAGACTTTCATAAAAGTATAAAACTGAAGTATCATTTCCATATTTCAAATCCTTCCTTTTGTACACCTTATGAAGTAATTTGTAGTTGTGAGAATCCATTTATGGCCTACATTTGAAGGTCGATTAATATTGTTGATAAAATCTAACCCCCATTTTATGAAAGGTTGATTAACTTAATAATGTTTAGAAAAAAATACTTCACAACTTGGTAGGAAAAAGAATTTACAAATCTTTATGGTATTCACAATAGTCTTGATAACCAATTTCTAACACCCATTTAGAAACATAAGTTTTATACAAATCCTACTTATAATTGGAAAATTACTTATAATACTATCAGACTCATCTCTATTTGTAGAATGTTATCAAAATTATTCAAAGGTAAGTATTCTTAACCTTTCCTGGAGTAAAAGGTACCCGATAATTGTGATAAAAACATGTTGGTTCCCAATTGTACACCCCCTTCCGGATTGACAATGCTTTTAGAGAATAGTAAGTCTTAGATAATGATTGAATATGTGATACATGTAATTTATAGCTGGGGATATGTATAGAATTATCTTTAAAAATAAACTCTTGGGATAATTGAGAGGCACGTACCAAGGGTATGGCCTAATATTATTGTTTTGGGTTGTACCCTAAAATAAGGTGAGAGGACCCATTGGATAAGATGAATGGAGAGGGTATAATTTGTACTTAGTCCCTCTTGATAAATGGTTTCTTAATATGAGCTAAGCATGGCCATGAATATAACACACACTCACAAGAGTTATGAAAAGAATGTCATATATATTTAGTGAATCATACACATGTTACTAAAGACAACAAAGTTCAGTTGTTCTTGCATCACTTTTTATCAGAGTCTGGGTATGAATAAGTGTCTTCAATGATTCTTGGATATAGAACAATAGGGTGGTAAATGGATCTTTAGAAGGAAGGTGATGGTGTGGAGAAAAATATAGTAGGTTTGATTTGTAAAAGAGGGTTAGTAAATGATTATTGATTTCTTGTAACAAAGCATCAACAACTACCATGACAACATGCTATCCTAGAAAGTAAAGACATATGATTAAGTAGTGAAAATTCATTAAACAAAAATATTTGCACTCATTGATACTCAATAGCTGAAAATATTTTCAGGACAATCTTTAAAACACTTAACATAAAAGATTATACAAGATATCTAATGAAGTAATTATTTCTTGTCTTATCATATGCCAAAGATACAATCAAAGGATGAAAAAATTCATCTAACCAGTAGGTTACAATAGTGTTTTATAACTACCTTAGATATTGTAGAGTAAATAATACAAGGAAGTACAAATTTAGTGACCAATAAGATGCAAATTATCAAAAATATGATCTATTGTTTTACATATAGAAATAATAAACACAAAATTTGACTAGAAATTATAATTCATTAATCAAAGTTTCAACATATAAGATTAAAAACACAAAATTAGAATCGTAAGTAGGAATATGTCATTCAAAATTTCAATTTATTGATAAGGGGATATGAATCAAATGCACACAATGTTCGTTAATGGCTATACGATGTAACCACCTTGACACAAAAGATTGAAAACTCAAAGTTCATATGTATTCCATAAAAGAAAATGGAAACATGCATAGTTACGTTACATTCTTTCAACTTCTCAAAATAGAAAAATAACCCCCCACTGATATGAGGACATGACCTCATATTATATAAAAATTTCAAGGGTTCACACTTCAACTCCCCCCAAAACTATCAAGAGAATATTCCTTTCCTTCGCAGCAAAGGATCTCGATCTTTCATCAAAGTGGGAAGGAATTTTGTCTAGCTAAAAATATTTTATTTTTTAGTTACCAACTTTGGAATCAGTTTTTACTTTTCTATTGCAGATGTGGACATGTGAAAAGTAGTTATCTTATATTGTTAGATGCATTTCTATCTTGTTCACCATGTCTTAATCACTAATATGTCTAGTCATAACTGTTTTCCTCCTAATGTCATTCTTTTAATTGATTTTATTTTTACCTTTTTTTAAAATATACTTTTGAGAGAGGAATGATTATAGATAACCATTTTAATTTTATTTATTTCTCGTACAAGATCTTAAATCAAACCAAAAAATTATGTTTTTTCCAAATATCCTTTCTCTCTCCCTTTCTGTAATTCTTTCTGAGCATTCAAACTGATCCTACATTTAATCTTTTCATGATAATTCACACAAAATTTCTTGGGATTCATCTTCTTATAAATTCATATTTACTTGTTATGAATTTATAAGTTATTTATAGGATCATAAGTGGAATTTCATGTGAAATAAGTGGTGACATTCCCATTTTTGAGTAATGGCAGATATGGAACCAGATGGAGAATTGAAATCTCTATCATCAAATAATTTTCATTCAATGTTTACTCTCTTTTGTCCAAATGAAGCATTCACCGGGATGTTGTTTTTAATTAAATATCAAAAAAATGTTACAAGACCATTAAATCCCCATATAATTTGATTGGATTTGATGAGGAAACTTTTCATAATGACTCCCTTCTTCTTGGTGTTCCAAAATTGTTGTCACCATTTGTTTTTCCCAAAATATTATATAGTTCTTGAGAAATTAAAGAGGTTCTAGACCCATTGCAACCTAATTATCAATACAAACACCATCCATATGTCACCTACATTCTTTAATGAGGAAGTGGAATAGATTGAAATCCTAGCCAATGCTCCTACAACATCGTATTTTGGTCCTCAAGAGGATATATCATCACTTTCTCATAAATTAGTTGAGTTGGAGCAAAGGCTTGCTATCCTAGAAAAGGCCTCTGTGAATTCTTCTTCTGAATGTTTTTTACAATTCCATCTTCTCCTTTTAATCTGTGTAGTTCCTTCACCTACAATGAATTATGCTATTCCTTCACCACCATTGAAGAAATGCAAAAGGGTCCCAGTAGTTCCTATTAATGCACCCAATCTTGTTCCTACAAAACAAACTGATGTGCCCAATACATATTCATATTCTAAAACTTGTGTTTTTCTAGGTACTAAGATGTATTTGACTAGAGGGCTTAACCTTCTTGAATGGGATTTGTCTTATAAGAAGAAATTGGACCTAGTTTTTATTTTGGAAGGTCCAAGGACATGCATATATGAGATTATGAATAATGGCATGTCTCATGATTTAGAAGGAGATATACAATATGTTTTTGGGGCATAATACCCTAAGCAATTTGAGTTTAACAAAAATAATTTGTTATCTCATATTCCTACTTATAGAGAGGAATTTGTAGTCATTAGTTGACCATATTCTAGCTATATAACTTTTTGCAAATTTATACAAAATTGTTAATATAGTTTTGAAGGGAAGGCCCCTCTATAGAATCCCCATTTTTTCTTTTTGCATATACAAGCAATATATATTTTGCATAGTATTGTACATATGATTTATTTTAACTAATTCATCCTTAATTTTCTAGGTTTTTTCATTTAATTCACAATTTTGAAATATAAAAGTTGGATGATAAATAATGAAGGAAAAACTTAAGAAAGAAGAGATAAAGATAGTGAACAAGCCTAAGCTTTATAAATTTCAACGACTTCAGCTAATTTTTGTTCCTTCATCCTGTTTTTGAGGGAATCATATTTATTGAAATTTTCTAACACAAACTCCTCATCTAGACCTATATGGAAGCATAAAATTGCTTCCTTCCTAGAGAAAACATTCATGCATTTTGTAGATAATCTTTCATTTTTCTTTATTCTTTCATTCAAATTTCCAATATACTTTTCCAAGTACATAAGCCTTTGGATGGAGTAATCAAATACTTTCTAGGCTTTAGTGTGTACTGCAACATGTACTTTGAGTATTTCAACCAGTTGTTTTGTATTTATCTTTTCAAGAGAATACATGCCCTACATGGGAAGCATCATTTCTATATAGGATTCAATCAAGGATTTTTCTAATGGTGAATATTCCATTTTAGGAAAATTTGAAAGGTGAATTTTTTGGAGAAAGTGAGTGTACTATTTACCTAAAATTTCCAGTATAATTTTTTTTAGGTGTCGACTTTGCCTATCGTTGAAAAATAATCCTATATAAACCTAGGTAATTTGCCTAATAATATACTAGTAACTTACTGAGGTATTGTCTAAACTACTTGTAAATTACAAGCAAAAAAAGTGTGGATCAAAGTCTCAAACTAGTTATTGTAGACTTGCAACAGGAAAGTGTCACTGACGCATGACAAGGAAGATTTTCATTTCCAGAAGGGTGAAAATATAGTGTTGTTGACGTGCGACAAGAGAAGGTGTTGACACATGAAAATAGGGTTATTAATGTGCAACAAGGGATGGTTATAGGTGTGTGAAAAATGAGTGTTGTTGACGAGTGATAAGGGGGTTACAGACAGTAAAAAAAAAGAATAATTTTTTTTGATATCATGCGACAACAAGGTTTGCTATTACACGACAACAAGCCTTACTCTCGTGTGAAAATAAGCCATGCTGTCATGCAAAAACAATGTTTTCTATTGTCTCCTAACATCAAAAAAATGTTGAGTGCTCCCTCTTAAGAAAATTATAGGAGAAACTTTGACTTTGAAATCCTGGAAAATTCACCTTTTTGGCGAAAGTGGTTCCAAGTATATTTTCAAGGGATTTTCCACCTCCAATTTACTAGAGGATTCTTAAAATGAACCCTAGATTCAATTTCGTCAACATAATATTGTGCTTTGTTCTTAGCCTCCTCGATTTCTTGTATTCCATTCTCTAGTATTTATATCCGCAACTTGATTCCTTCCTCACACAAGAGGTGTTCCCATTTCCAATCGGGGGGTATGATCCCTTCCTTTTCCAATACTTATTCACTGATAGTATTCATACCTTTGATCTTAGGTAACATTCCCTTCAATTGATCCAATTCCTCATGAAAGGATATAGTTTTTTTATTACTATCTTGAATATGTTCTTTGATATAGTTGTAACATACCCCAACTTTGATTAAGGCTTGGCTACCCTTCTCAACAACTTTCTTTTTCCAATATTTGGTAGCTACATTCTAGGCATTGAAATCTTCAACATCTCTCAAAGAAACATTTGTGACCTCAAAGGTGATTTCTTTTGAAGTTGAAGGTAATTGGACAAATTTATTTACAATATTTGATAGCACTTTAAAATTTTCTATCAATTACTATTTTTTCTCCTTATCTTTGTCAATTTTTTATATAAGCCCCCCCAGGGCCATTATAGCCTCCTTTTTCAAAGTATCTGTGTGACTTGGTAGTCACTCATTGTAACTTTATATTTTTGTATATCTCCTTTGTGGGTGGAAATTTTCAATCTCCTATACCTTTGAGGATCTTCATGGATTTTGGACAACATCTTGGTGTTCTTGGGGGCTCTTCTAGAGGTATTGAAAATAGAAAAAGTTAAATATCAATAGTCTCTACTTGAAATATTTCCTTCTCTTCCTTTTGGAGCATTTCTCCCAACCATCCTCTTGTAGGGTCATTTTCTCATTTTGGAGGTGATGGTACTTGCTATAATGTGCCAGAATAAACCACAATTTCTTTGGAAGGAACATGAGGAACCTCTAAAAATAGAAGTTGTATTTGTGGTACATAAGTCTCCACCACTACTCCCTTTGAATCAATCTGTGATGTAATTGTTCCTTCGTTCCCCTTATTTTTTTCATCACTTTCAAGTTCCTTAGTTAACACCATTGTAGGAGTTGGTTTTTAAATTTTATCACAATTTTACTCATTCTCCTTATTTATACACACCTCATGAATTGTGATAGATTTTTTAGCTTTCCTCAATTATTATTCCATGGGGTTAACAATAACTTTTGGATTTTCTTGTGTTTCAATACTTTACTCTTATTGAGGATGCACATTTTTGAATATAACCATTTCACTAAATGATACCTCTATGGCCTTTCAATCAAGTGGTAATGTTACAGCTGTAGATACTATGATTTCAAGTTTTTACACATTTGCAGTTGATGTACTTATTTCCTCACCGTGTATTTTTTTGGTCTCCATTATCTGACTATCTAGGGGGGTATCATCAACCTTTTCCTCAGTTTCCAAACTTTGTAAAAATTAAGCATAGTCATGTACATGTGTTTCTTTTTCCTCATCCACATCACCTATTTCAAGTTTTTTATTTGTTTCTTCTTGAGTTGGTTATGCAATAGGAGATTCCTATATCTCAAGTAATGGGACTGAATCAATCACTTCAACTTGTGATTTTTGTGCTTCATGATCTAATTTTTTAATAAGAGATTTCTAAACCTCATGTAATTGAACTGAGTCAATGACCTCTGGTTCCTTAATTTATTTTCTATGTCCCCTCGTATATAGGATGTTCTCGGCCTCTGAGGTCTTTGTATCTCTCTCCAAAGGGTATATAACTCTAGACTTTTATTTCTTTCAAAACACTTGGGACTGGATTTCTCGTTCTC
This sequence comes from Taxus chinensis, assembly GCA_019776745.2. Taxonomy (NCBI): domain Eukaryota; kingdom Viridiplantae; phylum Streptophyta; class Pinopsida; order Cupressales; family Taxaceae; genus Taxus; species Taxus chinensis. The sequence goes on along the minus strand of CM034156.1, from coordinate 325,081,150 downwards.
TTCATCACTTCACACTCTAAGTTGTGGGTCAATATCAGGAAAGTCCCACCTCATTCTCTTACATGTAATAGAATATTAAGTCAAAGTTACCACAACAGTTCTAGGTTTTGAAGCACCTACTACCTTATCCTGTAGTGGGACAACCTTAGTAATGGGTGCATTGTTAATGGTTTTCATGAGTATCTCCTTAACTTATTGGGTCATAAGGGACAAAAAGGTACCTTTATTACTTGTAGCCATAATCCACTCCTCTATTATTACATTATTCAGATTCTTTAAAGGAATATGATGTGATTTTGCCTCCAAGGGATCCAATTGGCTTGCTGCTTCCTTCAAATGAGGAAGATTATCTTGAATAATTACTGTAGACTTATACGATTGTAGTACCTTAGTGTTTTGTAAAGACAAATCCAAACCTTTTCTTGTTAACCTTGTCAATGTTATCCTCATTACATGCAAAATTCTATTATGGAATATTGTTGTTTCCTTTTAATTCCAATCAAGTGGCTCAATTGGTCCCCTGCCAAATTCATCTCAATGTAATATTGGCTCACATTTTGTTGGTAATATGCAAATTACTGAGGGAAAACTATAATTTTTTAGTCTATCACCTGATGTAGAGTCATTCTAGAGAAGTCTCTTAATTTAACCTCCTCTTCATCTTTGAAATCCATCAAAAAATATCATAGTGATCCAGGGATCATTTCAGGGATAGAGTTTTCCATAATTTCCCTAAACTGTTATAGTACGAAAGATCATTCCAAGATATTTCCATCTCATTATTTTTGCATGAAAAAAATTCCATTGGAGTGAGATATTACTAGTCAAATTTCAGAATACAAAGGGTCAATTGGCTAGTCAGGGAGTGACACATGGAAAAAAATGAAGATTGATCAAAAATGCAAATTTTGGTTGTAGAATGCCAATCTTTAATGGTCGAGATAAAAAAATGGTGCACCCCACTATTTTTTGGCTGGGGGTCATCAGCCATGATCAAAACACTCTTTTGATGGAGGGATGCCATTTCCACTACTACTTAATATTTGCATTACCCCAAGTTTATTATATCATCCTTATATTATTATGGCAAGATCATTGTGGGACTTCATTTTTACATATTGCATTATATTACTTACAAATCTAACTCGGATGATTTTTCTAACTCATTTAGGCGAGTTCATATATGTATACATTGCATTCCATTATAATTGGAGACCAAGTTGTATGTATTGGGGTGATCTCATTATCAACTTGGCGAGTTCCCACCGTGAGTCCACAAAAACAAACTAACACTGACCTTGGATGAGCTATAATACCTTACCATCCAATAGAAAACTCAGCAGGTATTCACATAACATTTCTTATAGCCACCGCTCATTTCAACTCATGTCTATCTATATTTAAACAAAAGATAAAATCCTTAAAGCATGTAATTTTCACATGGAACCATGGGTGGTAAATCCTATTTAAAAGGATTGATTGCATTAGTTCCCACATATGTGGGATAAAACACAGCCACCTCTAAAAAGGAATCTCACATGGATAGTGGGGTTAGTGGAACTTATAACGTGGAAAGCCATGCACAAAGAGGAGGCCACATATAAGATGAGGGAGGTTAAGTTTTTATAATTTCTATTTATAAAAATTCCATGAAAAAGGATAGATCCACATGTAGGTTGTGGTTATAATTTCAGTTGATAAAATAGACTAGAGCCTTGGTATCTCTTACTATCCACCATTATGAGGATTTTATAAAAAAAAATGATGGTGCGGTAGGGGTCAAACCATTGACTCACCACCTACAAAATTAACACCTTAGTGTTAGGTCATAATAGCTTAGTGAATTAATATTTGAGCTCACAGCTATATAAGGAGGTCTGTGTAGGTATGTGGGACATGACAATTTAGACTTGATTTCAATTATCTTCATTTTTGGAGCACCTAGGCTCAAAACCAACCTCTAGAGTAAAAAGGGTAAATGTTCAAAACTTTTTCATGCTTCTAATGATGTAATAATTTTTCCATTTTGGAGATTCTGTGACATATTTTTACATAGAAAAGTTCAGTAATTGTGGAATTTCGAAAAGAGTAACCTCACCAAAGTACTTCGGGAAGGGGGGGACATTTACTAAGAACTGTTAGAGTTCTTCAAAGGTATGAAATTATGTTTTTGTAGGTTGTGATCTATTTATCATTTTAGAAGGGTAGTTGTACTTAAAATGGTTTTATAATATATTGATTCACATTTTTTTGAATCCAAATACGTAGCCAAAATGGGTGAACTCTGTTATCAACTCTGTGTCATTTTTTATTGTTGATTTGATTTTGATATTCTTATTTTTATTTCCATAACTTAATCAGTAAAATTTAATCATAATTTGCATATGAAAAATTATTGACGAAAATTATCATAAAATCCCATAATAATGAGATCTGGAATGAATAAGTGGGTTAATTGATATGAATGCTTATATTCATTTTAAAATCAGATTTTGAAAACATATTGGATCAAATTTCATTCCTAGTTTTGGTCAGTTTTCAGCTAATTAAATTTTGGGGAAACTAGTTAGTTTTAAAATCTGGGTAAACATTATTTTTAGTGGAATTATTTTCTTTTATGTTTACAGATCACATAGTGTGATTCATTCTCATATGAAATTCATAAGACTGATCTCATCACCCATCTGATATCATAGTTAGGACTTGGCTAAAACTTTTTCATCTCTATTCTATTCATATCTTCATCTAGAAGTATGGTATTTACAATAGTTGTGTATGTGTATCTCCCTATTGTGATTGGGAACTTGATTTTGGTCTTATGTTTACAAATAATTAACTTATGAACCTATACCAACTACCTTGAGAGCTCCAAAAGTTATCATTTTCATCTAGATATCTAGGCAACATGTAAGGATGACTTTGGAAACAACTTACTCTTATGTAAGTAAAGAATATGAATTGGATAAAGTAACACCCATAATCACTGATTTACCTTTTAGAATCTACATATATTCTAAATTAATCCCATTCTAGTTTGAAAAGGCATATACTGGTTGCAAATAAAATATCATTTATCTTTCTAAAATTTCCCTTTTGCTTCTCGAAGTTCAACTGAGGGTATACATCATACACCCTATGGGTAATAAAATCCTTCATTCTTGGGATTCCAGGGAGTTACTTGTGACATGAAATATTATAAAACAAATAATACATCATGTAAAATTCACAAATTATTGGAGTTCCTTCTCTAATATGTACAATCATCTTTATAAGCTTATCATTGATAGATGTTCTTATAAATTTTTCCCAACACACCTTCTTAGTACTAAAAAATGAGATGGATGTAGCTCATCATGCAATATTGGAATTCATAAGAATATTTTAGGATTGGAATTATTCTTAGTATAGTAATAATGTGTTCAACCTCTTCTAAAAATTGTGAATGAACCAAATTTTCTAGGAATCTGGTAGAAGAACCTTTGTATTTTATTAATAATAGACAATTCATACTTTTGGTATATTCTAAATGTTTGGTGCTCCATAAGAAATATGATCATTATATGTAAATTTTCACTACCCTATAAAATTTGGGTAGCCCCAATATTATTCTGAAGGTCTCAGGTGATGATGAGATCACCCTAGAACAACTACCATCTAATACTTCCTTGGTTTCTGGATTGTAGTTTTCGGCACAATTTCCATACCAATTTTGGTAAATATGTGGAAGGTGGGAAAGTGGAATATAAGGAAATAACAATAGCATAGATTGCTTCCATGTGATCACTTCTATTGGGATCACACAGTCTTTACACAAAATATTCTAGGTCAACATTTCCTAGGTTGGTCTCCATTACTACATCCAGATTTATAGTAATATGTTAGGTAATGGGGGTTCCAGTTTATTTTATTTTCATATTGTTTGGTAATATAAAGAAATGGATTATCTAGGAACTATGGGAATAAAAGGAATGACCAAGTGTGGGAGGATATATGTAAAACAAAAATGATTCTTAAAAACCTTTGAGAAAAAATGAGAAACTTAACAAATATTTAATTTTTTTGGGGAAACTTACCTGAGTATGCATATTTATCAGAATACCAATCACACATGCACACTGGTTACTTCAATTTTCCTAAACACTATTGTTTGAAATCCACTTGTTCAATCTTGCAATCCAAGTTCATAAGTATAGGGATCCAGATTGCTCAATTTCCTCTTGAGGAGGTAGAAATGTAAAATACTTCGTAAAATTTTGAACCTATAATCCTTTTATATGAGAATCCTTAATGGTGGAGGCCATAAATGAATTATATTTAATCTCATATGTTGATCTCGTCCTTTTCTCATTTGAATGAGAACCATCCACATGAAAAATTAATATCATAATTGCATGAAGAAAATTTGAAATCTTACTCTTTATTCTTGCTTCATTCATAGGAAGCATTACATCCATTTAAATAGGAGATATTGTTCCTATATTTAAGGAGATATAATCTCCATAAATATCTCCACACATAACTCCTAAATCAACTCCATGCTATTTTACGTGAGATTTTGTTTTCTCACAAAACTAATATTGTTAATGATTTGTTTACTCAACAACTCATAACAATATTTACTCACCCACTCATAATTACATTTACAATAATGTAATTAATTATTACAACACATATTATATTATCCTAGATAATATAATCCCTTACATAATATTCTATGTTCACACTACAACATAGATATTTCTAACATTCACACCCTTAGTGTGAACATGGGGTAAGAGCTCTTGGAAACATCAAACTTGTCGGAGTAGCCATTGCTACTGGATTTTGCTGCTAATGATCATCCTTGTCGTATGAACATCTTCATCGACTGATCACCTTCCAACGAAGTACCTTCCACTAAAGTATGGTAGTCAGAGGACTGTACGAAGATAATTTTCCCCTGTAAGCTGAGTCAAGCAGTTTGCTTCTTCCACACCAAATAAACACTCAGGAACTGTTGTTATTCTATGTGAACACATTAAAATCAAAACATGAAATGAGTTTCACCCCCTTGTGTATAAACACACTACATAACTGAAATAAAATATCACCACATCTGTCTGCGACCCCATCGTTGGTGAATGACGAGAGGACACTGATTTTCCTCCTTCCTCCATTTCCTCCTTCCTCCAACAAGAAAAGAGTCTACCATAGGAAATCCTCATCACTAGGACATGAAAGTTCTTCATCAGTTGAGTAGACTTCCCAATCAGTTTCTACTTTAGCTAGAAGGGATTTCTGATCTATCTTGTCATCAAGAAGATCCTGAGCTCTCTTTTTACAGTTCAGTATTACATGCCCAATCTCATTACAATAAAAGCATTTTATTTTTCCATGTGAAGGAACCTTCTTTGGTTTATGTTTTTCCTTCTTAGATGAGGAGCTAGGTTTGTTTCCTACATATAGTACTTCTTCATGTTCTTCATGACTGCTTTGTTCTAACAATGTAGAAATCACTCCTTCTAGACTAATAGTAATTTTACTCAAAGTAAATACAATATTTGAGTAACTCTTAGGCATGCTATTAAGAAGAATAGCTTTAGCATCATCATCTTTTACATGTTCTTTAATTCCAGCTAGTTGATTTAGCAAAGAACGAAACTTACTTATATGATCTGCCATTTTTGAGTTCTCTTCCATTTTCAACCCGTACAAGCATTGCTTCAGTGTAGTCTTTTCCATTTCATCTTCAGAACCAAACAATTTGTTAAGAGACTCCCAAATTTCTTTTGTAGATTTTGTGAAATCCACATGATGTAGATAGGCTTTTGATAAGCCTAGACCAATGGTACCCAATGCTCTCTGATATTTTTCATTCCACTTTTCCAATTCATTTCCTCTAGTGGGTGGAGTTGAATTAGACTTCACCACATCCCATAGATCCTTTTCTATTAAATGTAATTGCATCTATAGTTGCCATGTATGGAAATCTTGTCCTTCAAACTTTTCAATCAGATTTAGTTTTTTCCATTATTTTGTACAATACTGATAAAAAAATACAAAATTGAATCAAGTACTTTAAAATTTTATATTGAATACCTTTTAACCTCCAAGCAAGTCAAGAACTTGTATTAACAATTCAACATTATTGAAAACTGGAGAAAACTTTCAGTAGAAGAATTGATGTGCTTAATTTGATAGTTGCATAGTAAAATCCGTATTTCTTCCAAACTTCATTCTGGGTTCTACTGAAATTTATTTTTTAGTTTCTTGACTAGCACATGATTCTGCATGAAAAATTATAGAAAAACCCACATCCAGAAACGAAAACTATGATATATTCTTTGAGACATATTTGAGCATGAAAGCACTGAAATTTCTTGCATCAAACCTACTCTGATACCAAATGAAAAATTAATATCATAATTTCATGAAGAAAATTTGAAATCTTACTCTTTATTCTTGCTTCATTCATAGGAAGTATTAAATCCATTTAAATAGGAGATGTTATTCCTATATTTAAGAAGATATAATCTCCATAAATATCTCCACACATAACTCCTAAAACAACTCTATGCTATTTTACGTGAGATTTTGTTTTCTCACAAAACTAATATTGTTAATGATTTGTTTACTCAACAACTCATAACAATATTTACTCACCCACTCATAATTACATTTACAATAATGTAATTAATTATTACAACACATATTATATTATCCTAGATAATATAATCACTTACATAATATTCTATGTTCACACTACAACATAGATATTCCTAACATTGCCTTTTTTGGCAGGGAGCAGAGCTCGGGGCCTAGTTGACATTTGTATATTTAACTAAAGAAGTGCAAAACTGAAAATTCATATGAGGTCCCTAATACTGAGATGCATCGATAGGATGAAACCTATCCTTTGTCAGGCCTCAGGGGTTTAGATGTAGTTTTCACTTTTGTATGAAGTGGGAAAATGCAAAGTAAAAATATTCATAAGATGATCATTTTTCATCTTTTGTCATTATGATGACACATGTCCTTTTCAGGTCGCGGGGATTTAAATGTAGTTTACATTTTTGCATATGATAAGGGATTTTTAAAAGTGTGATATTATAAAGAAATCCCACCATTTATTTAGAATATTCCACATTATGTTACCATATCAAGGGTCGGGGATATATGCATTTTGCATTCTTTCACAAAAATGCAAGTATACTTGATGGCTTCACCCATGTGAAGCCTCCAAAAGAATGCCACATCACCGGGTGACAGAAATGAAATTGAATATTTACACACATGAATAAATGTAGTTTTTGTGAAGGAAAGAAGTATTGTTCAAAATTTTATGTATCCATAGTCGATACTTTTGAGCTTTAGGCATGTCCATTTTGAACCAGATGAATCATTACTATCCCATTGATCATGCAAACTTCTTAGAAGAGGTAATCTATGAATAATATTACAAATTTTACTTGACAGCTCTCATTCTAAATAAAAATTTAGTTCAAAGAAAAATATTTTGGGGTCATGCAACTTATGTGAAGCAAAGTTAAAGCATATAGGGAAAAATTTAGAAGATCCATCTTAGTTTAAGATACAGTCTCAAAATGAGCACCAACATATTCCACAAAAATAATATTCTTCTCAATTTAGGAATGTGGAATCACCATTTATTGACTCTATTAAAGCCTCATGTTGTGGTTGAGTCACAAGTAATGAATTTTTGGGACATATAACTTTTTTTCACCATAAGTGCTTTATTTTGAATACCATTGAAGCAATGATTCTAATTATGGGCTCAATTACATGGATAACACCACTCATAATCTTCGATCAGATTTTTTTTGACTAGGGATATTACTTTGGATGTGCTAGTAACATTGGGATTGACCATTTGAATAGTTTTAGCATTAGAAAAGTGATTTTGGCACTACAAATTTAGTTGAAAAAGATGCCTATTATGCTGATTGGGAGGATAATAAGGTTTGAAATTCTAGTTTTGATACATTTCAAGAGAAACTATCTCATTCCCAACATCTTTTAATATTCCTTTTATCTCTTGTAAATCATTTTATTGACTTGGGACCACACTGATTTGGCTCAAAGGTTGAGAATTAGGCATTAGAATTGGACCTATTACAGGTATTTGGAAAAAAGTAAGAGGAGGAACTTCTAGAATGATGGGCATGGGAGGCCATGGAGATATTTTCCCTATTTGTATAGTACTATTTTCATATCTAGTTGTTATTTCATAAGCATAAGGGAGTGTACTTCCACACATTGATTATATCATCACTGAAATATCAAAATTTAAAGCCCTTAGATAATACGAATAAATGTACTGAGGAGTAGATGTTACCAGTTTTGGAATTCTATCCCAATTCTATTGGAATCTATAGTTAAAATTAGTCATGAATTGTTGATGGTGGTCAATTTTTCCACTAATGAAAGATGATTTGATTTATTCTTAAAATTCCTATAAAACATTCTCCCATATAATCCCATATAGTGATGGAATTTAGTACTTGTCTCATGTACCATTGTAACTCTTTTCATTTGAAATAGGATGTTAATAATTTGACTGCAACATTATCTTGAGTAACATGATAAATAGATAATATATTTTCCATATATTTAACATGTTATATGGTGTAACATGATTTTATTAAGTAACAAATGAGATGCTCTTAAGAGTGAAACTTGGGATATCATCATGTTGAGAAAGTAATAGTGAGATTCCATTATTGAAGGAAACAAAACTTGATTTCGTGGCAGGTCCATATTCAGATTGAGGCTGAGTATGGAAAAATTGAGAAATGAACTTGGTTTTTCAAGGAGTGGGATAATATTTAGGGTATGGTTTGGAGTTCAATAATATTCTTCTCTTAGTTGAATTCAATGATAAATCAATGAAATAAAATGGAATACCTTTTATAGATAATCTAGTTATAACTTTTACATGAAATACACACTGATCTACTATCAGGATGTGCTTTTAACTTATGGAATCACTAGATGTTGGATGAAAATTTCCTTAAACACTAATATTTTCTAATAAAAACATCAAATCATAAACAAATTCACATTTCTGTCCCACCAGGTGTGACAAAAACTATTGTCACTTTAAAATACATGATTGAAGAATGGTGTGATAAATATCCTTTTAATTGAAAAATGGAAACACTCCAAGGTTGTGGGTTATATGTATGTTTGAGTGAGTCTCCAGATAGGTTTAGTTCCCCAAGTGAAATCACATAAACTATCTATCTCCTACGACTAACTCTACTCTACCAAAATCAACAAGGAAAAGGGAGCAAAAAGGAAGGAAAAAAACTAAAAATGATGGTGATACTCTACAATGATTTTAGGATCTTAGACTTATTTGGATCACACAGATGAATAAATAAAGCCACACATACCATACAAAAACCACAATTGACTTTATCAAAACATAATTGATTCATAGAAGGGTTTAGAATGAGTTGTTATAAGGTACAGAAGTGGCACTTGTAAATAACCTATAAACACAATCTATGACCTACAAATTAACACAATACTGGATGAAGAATGAAGGTTAAACTTATAAAATAAGGATAAACATGTATCACAATATAAAATCAGTCTAAAATAGAGTATTATACAGTGAAACACTAAATTTAGAAAGGTTAAAATAAATCCTTTATTACTCTAGGAGGTGGAATAAGCACAAATAATCACTCATGACCCTTGTTTTCTCACTTATTACGTTGAATTTCTCTAGTAACATGATTGAATAAGCCAATATAATTTTTTACAATGCATTTTGGAGTTTTATAAAAAATAGGAGAGAGACAAAAGAAGGAAAAGCCTAGACATGCAAGTTTGACTTGTAAAAATAGGAAAAAAAACATGTGTGGCTTATTTGCTCCAAAAATAACTCTAAAGAGTGAAGGGCGTGAATTCTACTTTATTTTCTTTCTTTTTCCAAAATTAGCCTTCATACTTTGTTTTCATCCAATTTTACACCCAGAATAAAATATGCACTCCCAAAATTACTCTTCCTCAAAATTTGAATGTTTTGTTTTATTATTAAATTTTTTGGATGATGAAACAATCTTCCCTTTCATGTTTCCATCTATTTTTAACTCTCAATGCTTTGTTTTTGACAAACCGTGTTAAAAATAACATCTTGTGTTTGAAAATAATAATAATTTTTTTTTATGGTTATAATGGTTTTTCCCCATTTTTTAGATGATCCAATAATGATCTTTCACATATTTTGAACCTTCCCATGCATTTACATACTCTATTTTTACTTTTTTATTGATTTAAGAGGTTAAAAATGAAATTTGGGTTGTTTCTGGGTCATGTGAATTTTTCTTTTAATTTAATTTTCCTTTATTGCGTGGCTTTTTCCGGGAAAATTTCCTTTTATTGCACAACTTTTTTCTGAGGAAAATTTCCTTTGTTGCACGGATTTTTCCGGTGAAATTTTATTTTGATGCATGCACTTTTCCAATGAAATTTTCTTTTGTTGTGTGGATTTTTACTTGTTTACATACCCGTTTTATTTTATTTTGATAACTTCAGAAAAGTTACTTCATACTAAAAGTCCCAAGTAAACTGAAATTTCTGGATTTTTGATTTCTTTGGTCTACCATCAAAAATTTTCTAAGTGTGAAACTTGGATAGTTTGTTCAAATAAGCATGTGGGATTATTTAGATAACAGTTACATTTGAGTGTTTTCCTTCTTTGAAACAAGGAAAGAATGAACTTGTTACTAATTATATCTTACATTTAAAATCTCTTATGTATTATTTACTTCATTCACCTATAGATCTAGAAATGCAATATATATTTTATCACCACTTGATTTTTCCTTTGTAATAAAAGTTATTATACGATATATGTGAATCTTTCACAATTGTTTGTCTTAAGGTTATACATTTATAATAAGATATGCTTAGTGAAAATATTGTTTCAAACGATCCTAGTTCTTTTACCACTCCTTCACCTAGTACATCTTCTCTTCCTCTTATTGCACCACCATCACATTCTCAATCTTCTACTAGACATACTCATGATCATTCACCCCATTTTTTATACCTTCACCACAGTCCACTCCCCCTCCTAATGGGGATCCATTATAATTTTCACAATCTACTAGACCTCATCATATCTTGTACACTTTGATTGATGGGAGGTTGATTAGGATACATTTTAATGAGCATCCTCCTCCTCATTAGTTATGATGAAATTGTAACCATCCATTTTGTAAATTTCATAGGATCTATGCTCATAAAGATAATGATTGTTATGCACTCCATGATAGGATTCAATTTCTTCATGACATGGGTGTCATTTCTTTTCACACATTCCATGTTGATAGATCACATTCACTAGTGTTGCAGTTAATCATACTGACATATGTTACTTGGACTACCTCTCATCCCCTTGAGTTCATTTTGTCTCCTCTTCCCTTATTTTTAACTATGCTTGAGTTGAATTCCCCACTTCGTATTTAACATAAACCATAATGGGCACCAAAGGAGCACCATTGGCACTTACATGATTCACATATTACTAGTGTTGTTACAATCACTTCAATATTATCATTCAACATTTATAATCATGACATTGCATCATTTGAGCCACCTATGCATATTCGTTTCCTTATTTCCTATTAGATGCTATATATTCTTTAGTGCTACACGATTTCATGATTCTGTTATAAATATATGCCACTATTTCTATCACTTCGCATGAGATGTTATTTTTTAGTTATCCTCCCCATTGTATCAAATTTACTAAAATTCCCATTCAATGATCATATTACATACATGCCTATAGTCACTCTACTACCATCACAATGTTTTCTACACTATCAAAACATATAGTCTAATCTACAACATCACCTCGATATATATAATTATATCATCAAAATTTTAAAAAAATAACATACCATATCAAATCATCAACAACTCATATAATAACACATGTACAGATCACTAATTCTAATATTCTCTCATCATATATTAATTTCTAACAAGTTTCATAATACTAAATCATGGAAAAATGGAAAATATAACATGTCATACATCATCCTCACTACTACTAGACACCACTCTCAAAGATCTCTAACTCGAACCTTGGACATTATATCTTCACCTCTGTGCTCATGACCACTACTCCTCTAGCCAAGTCTATAGTGATGTTCCTTTAGCCACCGAATCTGCATATCGGCCTTGGAGATCCACATATCTATCAAACATACTCATTATTATGAAATCTCCTCCCAAAAACACTCTCACTTGAGCCAATTTTTTCCTCACCTCGTCTCTTATTTACTGCAAAACTATACATGTGGCTTCAACATTTCCACAGAATCAAACAATTATGCTTTCTCCCCACCAATATGATCCATTCTCTCTAAAATACCTAATCATAATAAAACATCTATGGGTATGTTTTGAGTCAACATGTATACCATGTATCCACAATCACACTCCAATACTTATCACTTTCCAAACACGACTCATATTAGCACATCATTATCACATTACTATACAAAGTATTGAATGCATATCCCATTGTCTCATACATACGTTGCACAACTATTATGACCACTACATCATATTCAAGGGTAGGTTCTTAACCTCCCATTAGACATCATTTTCCTACCTACACACTTGGTGGATATCCTGATACATACACAACTACAAGGAACAATAGCACCCATTGGTACTCCACCCACAACTAACTATAGGATGGGGTACACACCGGGTCATCTTCTTAAAATGGAACTATCTCCACATCATCCTCATATACACTTGACATGCATAGTTGGAATCCTATGAGACCTTTCCTTACCCCTAATCTGATTGTTAAACAAATAAATGTATGTCATACATAGGGTTGTGGAGGCATATCCTGGGCTATCCCAAATTTCCATGACACACACTTATACTGAAAGAGTTTCGTCACACTTGGAAACATGTGGTCTAACCAAATAGTACACCTAATACATCAAATCTCAACATGGTCATCAACCCATTCTCTATAGTCCTTCTATGGTCAATAAATAACTACACCATGGACCATCCTATCCAAAATAGACATATATGTCATGGTATCAAACTCACAACTCCTTGGTCTAACCCATCTAGTGTAAAAATATTTTTTCATTATGGTCCACCCAGTGGAATCAATACTGCTATGTGTTGATATAAACATATGTCCAACAACTTAATCATGTCACTCCCGCCACCATGATCTTCCTGAGTGAATCTTTATAAATATTTATATAAATGTACCAACACACAACAAATCCAAGAATACCATGTCTCATATTTCTATTTACTCATTAAATTTTCATACATATGGTATAATATTGATACTCCTCTTTTGTCAAAATCCACATAATAATCCAATACAAATGTAATACAATTCCATAATAAAAAAACATATGATCTCACTATGTCATCCATGGTAATCGATAACTCTTCATGTACACGAGACCCTAAAAAATATTGCCTCGTATCTCTCTACTGCCATCGTGTGGAACTTGGGAGCATAACCTAAACCCTCTATCCCACTAATATCAACTGTAATATCCTATATACATCCTCGCATGTTATTTTCATCTCCCTAGTAGGTAATAGAAAATTACATGTATCTCATACCATCTCTCGTATAGTGTACTAATGCCATGCATATTATGAGGCACCTCCCCCAATATAGTGATGTACTGCAGCTCGACATGGTCTAATATGTCCTACTCATCTTCCTCTAACCCCAATGTCAATAAAGTAGTCAATTTCATACCTGTACATAACTCTCACAAATTTACATCACTCTGTACAACATAAATAAGTAGTAAAACCTAAATTTAGTATATCTCTCATGTAAAAACATGATCAAAACCTCATCAAAGGCCTCAAGATAAAAATGTCCATAATCATGGAAAATTCCACCTAGTAATTGGATAGTAGAACCTAGAAATGGAGGATACCATATAAAGAAAAAACTATCCCCACCAACTTCATCTTGGACATAAATGCCTAAATTCTGAAAAATTCAAAAAAACTAAAATGGATCAAAATTGTTTTAATACTACATAGTCTATCTCAGCATGATTCTTACTAACTATTTTTTTGTCAGAGTCAATATCACCTCTCTGACCCTCTCGACCTAGTCAGGGTTTCCACTTGAGAACACAACATCATCGCAACTCAGAGCTCTAATCAAACTGATGAAATTTACAAATAATACTTATATTGAATTTTCCACCCTTACTATTTATACTAAATATTATTTCCACTAAAATTACTATAGGTGCCATACTTCTTACAAAAAATATTTCATTGACATTATTTCCTCCATATCTTGATCTACATTTTTCTATTTTTAGCATCGTCATAGGATCTAGAACTGTATCTTTTACATATAATTCATTAAATATTGACTAGCACACTCCCTAGAATTTTTTACATTATGCACTTCTATTTCAATCACCACACCTTAGTATATTATATACATCTATAACTCCTCTCCATGTATACTATTTACTATTCTTTTGGCTCATGGTTCATGGGATCACTTCTCACCCCTTTACTGAAATGAAGGAAAATAATTGTGTTTATCCTATTACCCCTCCTAGAGAAATTTAAGCAATCCTCCAATGTGGTAAGAACTAGACATTATCACTGTATTTTCAATCAATGGCTAAGTAATATTAAAATCCTACAAAATTTCTTACTCAAAATAACAAATTTTAATCTATTTAAAGTACAAAACTATCTCATATTCTAACAATATCACCCCCAAAAGACCTAATCTAGGGGCAATCCAATTTTTCCAAAGTAGGTTCAAATAAATCAAGTTCAATCAAATACAAATTTTAATCAATATAGGCTATTTCTAAATTCCATTCTGCTAGTATCAATTCCCTCCTAGATGAACTAACTTGGGAGCTAATCGATTTCAATAACTATTCCATTTGGATAATTTTACACCCTTGCATCATAAAGTGGGGTAAATAACACATAATTACCTATCTTTATCCACTTTACTAATATGTTTTTATGAATAATAGGCTACTATCAATTGGTTAATTTCCTTCTGTAGCAATGGAACCTATTTTGAGGAAGTTTTATGGTGGAGAAAAAAGTTGATCACTCTCCTAACACTCTTTCTCTAGTGTTTGGATGCTCAAATCCATAGATTATTCGTATCAATTTAGGAATTGATCACTCCTAATCCCTCCTTTAATCTAAAAGTTTCAAATTCTCTAATATCTCCATAGTATGTTTCTTTCCAATGATTTATTATATGAAAAAACACTCACTCCACATGGATCAAAGAGGTGATCCATGGTTTTCTATGTTTTGATTATCACTATCAACATACCTCAGCTACAAATCCTTCACCCCTCTATAGGTATGTTCTTTTTATACCAGGTTTATACTATTGAATATCATCCAAATATCATAAAGAGTGGGATGTAGACAACAAAACTATGTAATTATTACTATTACATTATGCATATAGTATGTTTTGTATACATGATTTCTAAGTGAAAATATTAGACACTAGTGACACCTTTTCATAGTCCATTTATTACTTTAAGCTATTTTTAATTTTGACATTGTCTTATACTTCTTGGATTTACATCTTTTGGTCAAGTCACAGTGATGAGGCCAAAATATGTCTCATTATATCACCAAATAACACTATTATTATCTCTCTTAAAATCAATATTTCAAGTGAATTTAGATGTAGTTATAATAAAATATATCATATTTAAGGTAGATTATAGCATTTATCTTATCATCTCTTTAGAAATCTATTTGTAGTCTAATTTTTTTAATTTCCTGGTATTTCTTCTAAGTTGGAATGCAATAGTGTGTAGAAAATTGGTCATAAGAAACTCTACTCCAAGTTCATAGATTGAAGCTACCAAAATTCTTCATGCATCTACGGAAATCCTAGTTGTTTATAGATTGCTGCTAGATTTTGGCTACAAAAAACTTACACACAGCTATGGAAAAGCCAAGTGTAGCTACGGAAATCCCCAACTAGTGAAATTACTTTGATTTGTTCCAAAATAATGTAAAGGAGCACCGAACTATTCAGACCACTCTTTCCTTCCACGTCATCAACCAATAATACATATCTAAACATGTGGCAATCAAAATTCATGCATGCATGTGGCATTCTAAGAAGAATTCAAAGTCATAGACTTAGTACTCCTCCATTTTCTCTTCATGTTTCAAGGATGAGAAAATAGTGGAATAGTATTAGGAATGTTGAATAAGTAATTCTCCCACTTTGTGCTCCTAAATTAAAGGGATGAGTTGTAGAAATATTCTCAATGATAAGCGGATGGTTGTAGTCAATTTTGTTTAGGATTTATTGCTTTGAATAAATCTACCCAAGAATAGGTAGTTAGTTCTTGGTGTGTTGACTACGTAAATTAGAATAAAGAGAATATTAGATTGTATTCCCAAAAATAAGGGGTTGGTTGGATGATGAATTATAAATGAAACCTTCCACACTCTTATATGTAATATTTTTACCAATCACTAAAAATCCGTTCTTTCTCTCCAATATTACGAGTAAAATTATTCTACTTGTTTTGAATTAAAGTTTGTAAGTATGAACTAAGTCATGTTCAAAGGAATGATATGGACACTCATTCCAAGGAATATGGATCAATGTTTTATGTTCATTTCTTTATTTTGTAGTTTTACTTTTTGGTGAATTTCTAATTTTCTGTTATGTAATATTTCTTTCAGTACAACTTATTTTGTCAACCTATAGGTGTCTTATTTATTTTTCATTTTTTTTAATTCAGAAATTTCATTTCCAAAAGTGTGTTTTTCAATTTTTGCAAGTTTGGATTATGTTTGAATGAGTTGTTTTCCAAATATCTCTTTCTCCTATTGCATACAACCATTGGACACCAGCCCTATATTGACATTATTAATGAAGAGGATTGACAACCCTTATCACACAAGGATCCATGTCTCTATTCTTGGTCATGTTTTTTTTTCATGTATTTAGGACCACTTTAGTGTTAGTTTCCCTTCTGGGTGCTTTTTTCCATTCTCTTTAATTGTCTAAATTACCATTTGGTAATTTAATTTGGGTCTTTTCTAATTCTACGAGTCATCCTTTTGAGTCACTAAGTGTCAAATTCAAACAAGGAAGTCATATATATACACAATATATTCACTATTATTAGGGGATGGGTAATTTATGCTATTAATTCCTATCTATTATTTTGGAAAAGTGAAACATTCAAGGATTTCATTTGGAATGAATTATTCAATACATAGGAAGGCCTATTTTATAATTCCATCTCACGCATTCATCTTAGGGGAAAATTATTTATATCCCATTATATTTTTGTGACTAACACAAGGGAAACCTATCTTCAAGTGACACAATTCAATCACACACACACACACACACACACACACACACACACACACACACACACACACACACACACACACACACACACACACACACACAATGTAACTACATAGAGTTTGAAATGTAGTTCAGTGCTTAGTGAGAATCACATTGGAGTGACTATTGAGTTCAGTATGAATCAAACATATACATTATTTGTTTCATATAATGTTTTCTTGAGCCTTGTGTAGGTATATAGGGTTTGTTTTTCAAGTTTAGGTGTGAAACAAAAACCTTATAGTTAAGTCGATGTGGAAAAAATTGAAAGGAAGAAGACAAGTTCAAACCCTAAAAAGATCTGAAGTAGAGAATTTGTTAGGACACTAGCTCCCAGGTGGTCATGTCCTTCTCTAATTGGTTCTATCTAAAGGAGTTTCATATTCTAGTTTTCTAGATGAAGCTTTCTTAGTTTAGATCCAGCCTGTTTAACTCGGTTTCCAGCCCAAAAGCAGTCTAGATCTCTGAATACAAGATACGTCATTCTTATATCACAATTTCTTACACTTTCTTATCACATACATGATATATATTTCTTATTATAGTTATATTAAATTAATCTTAGTCCTCTAATAAAGATTTAATTTTGTAAAATCAATACCCACATATATATCTTTAATGTTTCTATTCTTTTATTTTATTTTATTTTTCCCCAAAACCCTATCTAGATATAATGCCTTATCCAAATATACAATATGAGCTTATCCAAATTGTTGATAGTATGATGATAACATAGTCACCTAATTATTTTTCATATACATAAGAAAACCCAGGTGTGAGTTAAATATGAAGAATGATTCAATGAAGCAAGGAGAAAGTTTGAATGGTGTTGTGCGGGAACTTTCCCCTACTAGAATCCATGTACCTTCCTTGACTTAGAACATTTCAGGTAACATCTACAAGAAAGGAATATCAGAGAAAGAGCATGATTTGGACCGACAAGTGGAAATTGGAGGTGAGACCATCAAATAAGATATATCATGCCTCCTAGACAATAAGGGAGATATGAACTTCAACATCCCTAAAAATATTATCAATGAATCCATCAAAAAGTAATCATTGGTGTTTATTGGTAAGTTTTTAGGCTCTCGTTCTAAAATAAACACTATTAGGAACTGGGCCCATAGTAAATGGAATCCTAGTGGAATTATGGACATCTCTTTGATGACTTGAGGTTTCTTTTGGTCAACTTCTCCCTAAAAGAATACTAGACCAAATATTTTCTTGGTGGACCTTGGTTCCTGGGTAATATCGTCCTTTTTCTTACAAATGGACCCTTGGCTTTGAACTAGATAAATAAAATATGAAATACATGCCTATTTGGGTTAGGTTACCTAAACTACCCCTTACATTTTGGAGAGAGACGGTGTTAACCAACATTGCTAAATCGACTGGATCTCTCTTTGGTTTTGATGGCTCCACTAAGGCTAGAACCAGACTCTCAGTGGAAAGATTATGCATAAATGTGAATGAAAGTAAAAATTTTCCTAACAACATTACTCTTAATCCATCATTAGGGGCATGGAAAAAAGTTGCGAAATATGAGGATTTTAAGATGAAATGCAAAGATTGTTTTAAAGTGGGGCATAAATCTTGCAAGAAAACTGGAGAAAATGAGAAATAAATGAGCTATTCTAAAGAAAAAAGGAAATAATTGATCCCAAAAAATAAATATGGAGGATTCATTGTGTTTAGGGAGTCAAAAATTTAAAACATATCATCTAGCAACCTAAGACATTTGTAAAGTCTAAATCTAAAGTGGATCCTTTGACTGTTCTGCCACCTCCTTTTAAGGATTTTACTTCAAATTCAAAGGCTTCCTCTTCTTAGAAGTAATTAGAGAAAGAAAAAGTATTAGATTCACAAAAAAAACAACCCCCTCTTGACGAAAATCCTTTGGTCCCTAACTAAATTAGGGGAAGAAATATTGAACCTCCTCTGTCTCCTCTCAAGAATGAATAAAACATAAATAGTCAAAATGATATTGTTGAAGAAGGAAAACTGGTCTTCTCGCTCTTTATATCTGAAGAGGAGAATATTGATGAAAATATCTCTCTCATTTCTATAAAGAAATACCAAAATAATGAAGTGGATTAGAAGCTTCCCCAATATCCTACCAAGGGCAAACAAAGTAATAATCTTGAAGAACATCCCATTAAGGATGTAAAACTTATCAACTCAAATTTTTTCCCTTGCAAGGAAAAATTCGATGTGAATCTGATCCAATAGATGCAGGATGACAAAAATTAGACCCCTCCTTTCAACACTCTAAAAAAAGGAAAAGATAAAGGAAAATAAAAGGAAGACTTGGGAGATTCTACTTCCCAAAACCAAAACACGTAAATCCATGGATGTGGGAGGAAATAAACATAATGACAGGTTCCATTTGAGGGAACAAAGAAAAAGAATGACTAAAAAGGAGATAACATATGACACATAACTAACCTTGGATCATAAGGTTATGAGGAAACTCTCCTCCAAATATTAGAAATGAAATTCATTTTATGAAAGATTAGAGGGCTAAATGGGGGGAATAAGAAAAAATAAAATGAAATGTTTTAGAAAAAGCAATAGGCCTCAGGTTTTGGAAATTCAAGAAACTAAGTTAGAAAATAATATGATGAAAAGTATCAAGAGATATTTCTGGAAAATTCCCTAGGTTCATAGCATCAATTCAGCTGGAGCTTCAGGAGGAAATGCCACATTTTGGGATAGAAATTGATTAAAAGGGTTGCTCATCCTTGAATCCATGCACCATCTGGCCATTATTTTTTCTTCGGTAAGAAACACTAATGATGTTTGGATTTTATCAAATATATATACTCCTAATAGGTTAATGGTAGGAAAATATTTGGTATGAACTAAAATATTTTAGAAATAATTGTAAAGACTTCAATGGTTGATAATAAGGGAATTTAACACTCCATTGTCTCCTATAAAAAAGAAATGAGGTAAGTAGGATTATAATGGTGGTATGTAATATTTAGATGATCTTCTAAATGATTAAAAAATCATGGATATTGAGCTAGATGGATCATCCTAATTTGTATAACATAAATAAAATAATGGTTGAATATTCAAGTTCATGGTTCAACTATGTATGTGGTTGTTCAAAAATTGAAAAATGTAAAAAAGAATATCAAAAACTAGAACAAGGAGGTCTTTAGTAACATATTCGAACAAATAAAAAAATTAAAGAATATTTATCCACTCTTGAAAATAAAATCATGGAAAGTGGTATGGATGTGAATGACTATTATTTGGAAAAAAACCTTCTTACAAAATATCACTCCATCAGCTCTTAGGAGGAGACTTACTGGAGGAAAAAGTATAGATCCTTATGGCTGAAGGATGGAGACTACAGCACTAAGTTCTTGCATTTTTCTACCATCCATCATTGTAATCATAATAGGATCATGGAAATCACTAGAAGAGATGGTAACATCAACAACAAATCAGAATATATCAAGGAGGAAGTTGTCTTATTTTATAAGGACATTCTCAATGGATATTATTTGCAAGAGGATGATGAAATTATTGAAAACTTCAATGAAGATATTCCTAATAATATTTTTTGTAAGGAAATATTCAATAATCTATCAACATAAGGTAAAAATGGAGGAAATTCAAAAGAATTTATTTTATAAAGATGGTGACAAAACCCCAGGTTTGGATGGATTTCCTGCCATATTTTTGAAAAAATATTGGGAACTTTGTAATAATGATATCCTCCAATCTATCAAAGAATTCATTTGTATAAGAAGCCTTCTCAAAAAGATAAAAAAATACCTTCATTTTGATGCCCCCCCCAAAAGGAGAAAATAATTTCAAATATTTTAGGCCAATCAACCTTTCAAATGTGTTGTATAAAATCTTTACTAAAATAATCTCTTCAAGATTGTAGATTCTCCTCTCGAATCTCATTTCATAATAGAAAGGAGGATTCTTAGAAGGTAGGATGATCCAAGACAGTATTATTCTGGTTCACAAAGCCGTTCACTCTATGGAGAAAGCTAAAAAATGAGTGATTGTCAAACTTGACAGGAACAAATAATTTGTCAGAGTTTCCTGGAAATTCCTCAATAAAGTGCTAGATAAGTTTGGTTTTTCTACCCACTTAAGTAAAATCATCAACAATTTCATTTCGTGTTTGATGTTTTTTGTTCTTATTAATGGATCTCATAATGATTTCTTTAAGAGAAATAGAGATATTAGACAAGTGTATTTTCTCTCCCCTCTACTATTCATTTTGATGGTGGAGAGCTTAAGAAAAAAGGTAGAAAATGCGGTGTCCTTGGGTGATTTAAAGGGTTATAAACCTTCCTCTATTGACCTCAAACTTTCCAATTAGCATTTTTTGGATGACACTATTTTCATTCTGATGGCTTCCATGATTGAAGCTAAGAGGATGAACGCTATTATTAATAATTCTGAAGATGTTTTGGGTTAGCTTATTAATTTTGATAAGAGCTCAAAATTTTACTCAACACTCTAGTTCCTAGACAAAACAATATTTCTAATATTTTTGGCTACTACATTTTTACCCTTCCTTCTTTTTATCTTGGTGTGCCTTTTTTCACAGGTAAAATCCTGATATAATTTTGGAACTCTTTTCTTAAAATATTCCAAAGGAAATTAGCTAGTTATAAAGGAGTTATTATTTCCTAAGAAGGAAAGTATCTCCTCATCAATAGAACTTTCCATAATATCCCTATATATTTGATGTATCTTTTTAGAATCCCGAGGGATGTTATTTATTAAATTGAAAAAATTAAAAACAAATTCCATTGGACTAGTGTTGAAGAAAAAGATAGAATACCTCTTATGGCTTGGGATGAAGCTTTTCAACCTAAAATAGTTGGGGGTCTTGAAATTAATAATATTAATCTGATGAACAAGGATATGGTGGCTAAAATGGGATAGAAACATATCAAAGAAGACCTCCCTTGGAAAAATTTAGTTAGATATAGATATCTGGATAATTATAGTAACAACTTGCTTCATAGAGATGATTTACCCTCTAGTTCTCCCTTCTCAAATTCATTAGATAATTGTAGACAAATATTGGTGAAGGGAAGAAAATGGAAGCTTGTATTTGGTCTAAATATATACTTTTGGGAGTACAAGTGGATCTCCTCTTCTCCTGTAAAAGATAAGGATGAATGGTCCCAACTTGTGGAACCTTACTCTAATATGATTTGGATGGAAGTCAAAGACTATATCATGAATAAACCATATGGTAAATTATGGATTCAACTTCCTTGTTTTGATCCTATCATAAATTAAATGTAAAAAATTGCATGATATCATTTTGAACCATCATTTAGAAATCAAGGACACCCAAGATTAACTCATATGGGAGGACTCCTTTGATGGTTATTACTAAGTTAATAGTGGTTACCTTCTTCTTACCCCAAACTGACCTTATAGCATTGATTGGAATAAGATTTGGTTCAAAGAATTAAATCCCAATATCAACTTATTATTATGGATGAGTGTTCAA
Source organism: Taxus chinensis (assembly GCA_019776745.2). Taxonomy (NCBI): domain Eukaryota; kingdom Viridiplantae; phylum Streptophyta; class Pinopsida; order Cupressales; family Taxaceae; genus Taxus; species Taxus chinensis. Next base: position 325,058,216 of record CM034156.1, on the reverse strand, counting down.
AATAGAATATTAACCATTGATAATTGGATTAAAATGGGTCAATACATTACTAACAGATGTAGTCTTTGTAAAATATTGAAGGAATCAGTCAACCACATCTTTCTCCACTACTCCTACATTACTGATGTTTGGAATTATTTCTTCAGGTTTATGGGGACCTATTGGGTCTTTCTTGAATCTCTCCACTCATCTTGGAAACAATCAAATCCTCCATTTAAACACAATGTTATTAAGATAATTTTATCCTTATACTTCCTCCATTATTTTTGTAAAATTTGGGAGGATCGCAATGCCATCATCTTTGAAGATTAAAAACCTTATTTGTGAAATATTTTAAACCACATTCTTGAAGGAATAAAGTAGGATGTTTCAAATTTCAATCCCAAAAACAAACTTCTTAAAAATGAGTATGAAGCTAAGTTATTAGTTAAGTGGAACATTCCCTTTGTCATTAACAATATTCCTGAGTAAAGTATTTATAGATCTCTCATTTCTTAGTCTCCCACTAATCTCAATTGCTTCGTGTTAAATTTTGATGTAACCTCTAAGGGAAAACCTAGGAGATCTAGGGGAGGTGGGTGTATTTGATGGGATAATGTTATTTTTATATCTTCCTATGATGTTCCTATGGGGATCAAATAAAATCATTATTCCGAAGCTTTAATAATTCTTTAGGGGATAAGGCTTGATAAATCTCTTAATAGTATAAATATTATCATAGAAGTTGATTTAATGAATATTATAAAATATATAAACGGATACACCAAGGAAATATAGTCTATTAATCATATTATAGATGAGGCCACCCCGCTTGTCAATACCTTTACTAGATGTTCCTTTATTCATACATATAGGGAAGGGAAAAAACTATCAGACTACTTAGCTAATATAGGGGTTTTAACAAGTAACTATATTACTTAGATTTATGGTGATATTCTTCCCCATAATGTCCTCTCCATCATTATTTCCGAGAAAGGTCATCATAGTTATGGAAATTTTTAGAGGCTAGTAGTCATAATTTGGCTAAAAGTAGGAATTCTAAAATATGAATTTGGCTATATTTATGACCATAACATTACCCACATTTCACCCAAAATTTCTAAAAACATTAATTTATCCCATTTGAATAGCCAACAGATCTCCGATCCTATTTTGTATTTTTTATTCAATCACCACGTAATTTACAACCCGAGATTTCAAAATATTCTTAGATCACGAAGAAATCTATGGAACCTTCCTTGTCATTTATTCTCATTTGCTGACATATTTGGGAATATTTTTTGAAATTTTATTTAATTTTCCATATATATATACACATAGATATAGATTATAGAAACTAATCAGTAAGTGGAACCCAATCACTTTGAAGAGGGTCAGAATCCCCACACATCCCCGTTGATGCTCTTGATCTGTACTATGTACCTCTTTGGCCATTGTGTGTCCTCCATAGATCACTAACCTAAGACCTGACCCAAAACATGGACCTAAAAGTTATATTAATTATAGATTATTCCATGTGCTTCAAGTCTTCCAAAATCCTTTAGTTGGGAGATTGTAAAAACTACTTGGCATGTGTCATGTATTTGGCAGGGTTTTGGATGTTTTGTGGAGCCTTTATAACTAGTGGGTATTTTAAATTTTGTGGCCTTTCAAATGTAAACTTATTCTCTACTTGAAAAGAATGGCTAAGTCCATAATATTATAAGTTATCATTCATTCACCACTCCATCCAAAATTTCCTTCAAAAAATATATCCTATTTCACCAATGCCATGAATCCTGATTTAAGATAATTCACCAACCCATCAAATATGGTTGTGGACATATTCACCATGATTTATTTGAGTTTTTTTATAGGCATGTTCTTTAAAATTTTCTGTGATCATAGTTCCTCATGTTTCTAAGTTCTCATTTGGTGGTGAGATTGTGTGGGATCTAGGATTAATTATTGCCTCATTTTTTGATTATAAGTCCGTGCTTTTCATTCCCTTCCCTTTCTTCAAAAAATTTCACAGGGTTCACTTTGCAACAGAGGGAAGAATAGAAGGAGAAATTTTTTGTGTGGAACCGGTAAATAATAGTAAGCGGAAGGAAGACATTGAGATTCTGGATATCCTGCAGAAGGGCAGATTTAATAAATTAATGGATAGAGTTCGAGGCCATGACTTCCATATTTCATATGAATTTGTAAAACATTAGAAGGAAATAATTATCAACTACAAGGATAGGAATTTCTCATCATTGAAGATCTCATTTCCATCATCATGGGCCTAGATCTAAAGGGTACAAAATTTTTCAAAAACAAGTCTGATAGGGTGGAAGAAGAAATAAAATTTCTCAAACCTTTGGATAACCTTACATGTTTCGAGAGAGGATTTCTTATATATTCCTTGTCGAAGCCATATTAAAATTTCAGTCTTGTGTTGATGAAATATCATAACCTGGAAGGGATTTTCAAGGTAAGTCATTTCTTTCATCTCGTGTTCCTTAATCACTTTCACATAAATGCTTCTATTAACTTTCCCTTCTACATTTTACACTCCTTGAAGAACTCAATAAATTTGGTCTCACAAGGAATGAGAGATCATCCCTTTCACCAAGAAGTCATTCTTTTGATCTATAAACACCTAAACTTGATTATTATAAAAGCCACACCCTTTGTTCCTTCATCTTCCTCTCAACCCCATAGAACTCTTTCCCATATAAAATATGTTGCAGCCCCTTCCTCTGAAATAACCCTTTGTAGTAAAAAAATATAGGGTTAGTATTAGTAGGGTTCCTACCCCTCATCTCTCTCCTATGGGTTAAGGTGAAGCTTCCCTTAGCCTTCTGGATATGGGTACAATGAACTCGAGTATCAACAAAACCACAAATGGGAACCTGAGAATTGAATTTGATCTTCATCATGACATGATTACTTGGCTTAGACATGAACGTAGAGAGATGAAAGAAAAAGTAAGAGGGTGTAAAATTTCTATTGAGAGTGGATAAATGGAGGAAAATTTACTGGAGGACCTTGAAAATAGGATTTCTATCATTGAGAAAGAACAGGGAAAAAATATAAGAAATCAATATGGTATCATCTCTATTCTCAAGGGAATTATTGATCTTCTCACTAACATCACTCTTCAACTGAAGGAAAAAAAATGAAAAAAAATACAAGATAGATGCTATCTTCAAAGATATCAATAACAACTTGGACAACATTAAGAAGATATTATTCTAAATCATGAAATAACTTCATTGTGGTGTCTTCACTCTGTGATGTTTGGTTAGCACTTTTTTGGATCTTGGTTGTAGTTTTTCCTATGTTTTTATGAAGTATTGTTATTATGCTACAGTCCTATTTATTCGATGTGATCTTCCTTCATAGTCATTTTTGATCTTTGGTTTTTCTTTAATGCTTTACACTAGCTTGTGCCTTTTGTAAATTGGGTAGGATACCAGTCAAAAAACATTTTCACCTAAAAACCCATTAAATTATTTTGAATTTCAATTTGTATAAAAATAGTTGTGACTTATTTAGTGGCCATGTATATTTCTATTTTCTTTTTTTTTTATCTTAAATAAAACACATATATTATACTAAAACTTCTCCCTTTTTTTCTAAAAAAACATATATAATGTATATATATATCCTTTTGACTTTTAATGAATATATTTTTATTTTTTAAGTTTTATTTTAAAAGGAATCCTACATGTGTATCCATATTTTGATTTATTTATATATAAATTTTAATCTAAAACTTTAGATATGTAAGTATATGTATAATTTAATATTTATTTATATAATTTACTTTCTTTTATTTTTGTTTAATATTAAATTATGTATATGACATATACATATACATACATACATATATATATATATATGTATGTATATGCATATATATGTATATGTATACATACATACATATATATGCATATACATACATACATATATATATATACATATATATACATATATATATATATATATATATATATATATATATACATATATATATATATATATATATATATATATATAGACACACACACACACACACAATGTTATAACGGATATAGATGTATTTATAAAAAAAATTACAATGAAATGATAACAAAAAGAGAGAAATGAATACATGTTATTTATCTACAATGCCTTCCCATTTCATTACAAGGAAAAAATATGCAAAATATATTTCTAAGGACTTGAGAGGGAAGAGTTTCATAATTTCTCAAACAATTCTCATTAAAAATTTACTATCCAAACCCCTTCCAACAAACATTGAAGGAAATGAAGAATGTTTTTTTCAAACACATAATGAAACAAAAATCAATTTGATCGTACATGAGGGAATTCATACAACATTTTTCTTTTACAACTCTTGTATATCATTCAAACAAATATAGAATAATGCGAATTGGTTCCATTAAGTAATACCGCAGAGTTCACATTCTTTATAAGTGAAATAAGAGTGAGGAAAGAGAGAGATAGGGTTGGTTTCAAGTACATTTAGTTAATACTCTTCTTATTTTCACTATCAATAGTGTAGTTAACAAATTTATCTTTCACATGCCATAATGAAAAATTATTGTTTTCCTTCCAATGCACTATATTAGTGAACATCCTTTCCCAAATGCAATAAATTATCAATTTACTCTTTTATAACAATCATAAAGTGATATTAATAAATAAGAATACAACTATTATCATATCTTCCTGGATTATGGCATCAAAACTTGGAATAGGTTGTATTCTAGAATATAATAGGGAATATCATTAAATGCTTCAATTGCACACTAGAATATACACAAATAGGTCGATCTAAAAGATAAACATACCATAAAAACCTCATAATGCAAATAGAAGATATCAGAATGTAAATGGAAAAAGTAATTATACTGGAGTAATTTCTATTTGAATCCAAAATCAACCTTATTTCAAATCAGACAACATATATTTATACAAAATGAGATGACTGTTGAATTACTAGTTGTTTCTTCTTCTTCTCGTATCTTCATAGTGTTTTCATATTCGTTACCTATGTGTAGAGAAGGTATACATTCTATATTTTCTCTTATAATATTATATATCCAAAAGGATTGCGGAATTATGAATTATATCCATGTTGACTTACTATCAAATTTTAATTTCTAACACTTTCTTGGACTTAATAGTTATCTTGTCTCGAGAAAAAAATTACCCCTGTCTATTGTCAAATGGTGATCCCATTGTGTTATAACTTAATCTATTTAAATTTGACATACAAGATGTAATTTACAAGTTTTCATCCTCTACGTACTAAACCACCCTTTCATGTTTTCAATTAAGTAGATTTCCTAATAGATCACCCTTTCAAGTTTTTTATCTATGGTAACTCCCTCATAGGCTATCCTTATAGGTTTATATACTATTCATGATTGCTTATAAAAATACCAAAAATTACGTAGTTATTATATTTACCTAATCACCTTCCAAAAATTGTGATGTTATTTGTTTATTAGTGTTATTCAATCTACGTTTGCTTCTCTTTCTACTGAGTTTGAATGTGAGGGGTGAATAGTATTGGTGGAAGTATGAGTCTTTCCTTGGCTCTTTGGAGAAGTATATGTGATAGAATAAATCTTGGTGTGTTCTTTATTTTCTACGTAGTTAGAAGAATGACCTCTTTGTCTACCTTGTATACATTCTAATATGTGAAGGCTTCATTTATTCTTTTGTAGTACATGTGCAATTGTTAAAATACCTTCATAAATTCATATAGTTGGTCATATTTGGCTACTATGTAGATTGGTTGTGAACTAGAATAATAATATGGATATCTTGAATGAGTGTCTTTATTCGTTCTCTCATCTGTTGTGCTTAGAACCCTATAAAAATTTTCCTTGTTATATTTTGATCCCATTCCTACAATCATTCACTGAATTTTTCCTTGGATTGTAGTGATGATTACAAATCCATTTGAATTTTCTGATCCCCTTCCTCTGACAACATTTATTGTTGTAGTTTTTTCCCCACCTTAAAATCATTCTTATTTTATCTCATGGCTTCCTACAACTATGTGTTACAATCCAAAAGTTTGAATGTTAGTTGTTTCACCTAAGATTTGGCCTGATTGAGCATTGTGAAATAATCCTTGAGTATCATTATGGCCTCTTTAACCTTTTTCTTGGTGTTGATTACTTTTGTTGCAATATTATTTTCCCTTTGTTTTTATTCCAGATGTTCACAAGCTTGTCAACATGAAGTGTTATATTCATTTCTTTACTCATGACTTGGTCACATATGGTGTCTCTGACCAACTCAGGATAGTTTTGTCCAATATACATCCTCAGATTTGGAATTTTTTTCTCTAATTTATCTTTATTTTAGGCCATATATAGTGTGGTTTCTCTAATAGTTGTTTGCAGTGTGTGTACTCCCTCAATCTATGCCTTCATAAGAAATTTCTCTAAATCTACTATTATCACGACTATAGACTGGGTGTTATAACATGTGCAATTGTCTGAGTAATTTTTAGGAGTACATTTTTAACATAAGATGAAGGGAGAATTATCTTACATTTTTGTTTTAGCACTATTGATTGCATTTTCCACCCAAAATTTTTTGCATATCTTTGGTCTCGTTCTTATTATTTTGATGATATTATGCTATATGTACCATCCTATATTTCCTCTTGTAGTTTGTGTTCTTTTATTGTTCTCTTGTCCTCCTCTTGCTTCCTTATTTCTTATTTCTTTCTACTTTTTTCTACTTCCTTTTATTTTTTTATGACTATACCTTATCCCATGCATCCTCTTCTTCCTTTTATTTTTCTTCTCTCTACTTATTTTCTTCTTCTCTTTGTTTCTCTTTTCTCTATTTCTTTTCTTATTCTTATTTCTTCTCCTTTGTTTTTTTTCTTTTCTTCTTCTTCTTCGTGTATCATTTTCATGTCCATGGACTTATGTTATTCATCCTACATAATTTCTATCTTATGCTTCTCTTCTTCTTGTTCCTTGTGTATTTTCTCTTCCTTTTCTCTTTGTTGTTATTTAGTTTTCTATTTGTGTAACTATTCTTCCGCCTTCATCTACTTCAACTGTTATTGTTCATTTGCATCTTCTTATCTTCCATATTTTTGTATTTTTTCCTCCACTAGATGTGCACTAACTTGTATTATGGCTTCTTATTTTTGCACTACTTACACAATTGGCATTTCCATTTTTCTAGTTTTTTTTGTTTACTTACCTCTTGTAAAGTGGAGGGGGAGAATTTTTGCTTGGTATTTTTATTATAACTTTAGAGACTTTGATTTTTATTCTTATTTTCTCCTTAGCTTCACATATTTTTTTCTTATCTCCCTCTCATCGATATAATTTCATTAAAAACATCTACGTAATTATCTTCTGTTGTTTGATTTCCTCCTATGTATGAGAGGATATTCTACGTGTGCTGAAACATATGCTCAACATGGTTGGTTCTTCGATTGCTAGAGTTTACACTACTATGAAAGGGCTTGTGTCACTTTTCTTCTTTTTAGTGGGGATACTATGAATTCTTCCTTTATGGTAGCTACATCGAGTCCATGGTCCCTTATACATTTTGTAATGTTGCAAAATAGCTGTTCTTGTTATAGACATTAAAATTAGGTCACACTCGCCTTTGGTCCCTCAAAAAATAAACACCCTACATCCTGGCCATAGCCCCCTTCACCTCAATAATATTAATTTAATTAAATTAATTCATTATCCTCACCATATTTATTATTTAAATATCTTAATTTGGATAATATCCACACATACACTTCACCTAGACACCTCATTAAGCCAATTCACCCTAAGACCTATTCTTAGCAAGTTGCCATAACTAACTAAGACTTACTAAAACCTTAAAAATCAATGCCTACATTCTCTCTAACCACATTCACACATTCTTACAAGAATATTCTAGTCTAATATGCGAGTTAACGACACGAGATCCAAAAAATCAGGAGGATCTCCCTAGTTTAGCAAACCTAAAAAATCCCACCTTGATTGATGTCAGTTAGCCCTAATTATCACCGGTTAGGCTGAAACCACCATCGGTTACACTTTTAACCCCCAAAACAACCTTATTCCCAAGGTTGACAAAGATTGGAAAAGGTTGGCAAAACATTAGCACATTCCAAAGAGATATCACATCTTCTGAGAGTGAATTTTAGAGAGAACATGCATGCAAGGAAGGAGATAAAGAATTTTTCTCCTACACAACCACCCCAACAATGATCTGATATAACCAAGCAAAGAGGAATGCACATGTAGCCCATGTAGAAGCTCTCTTATGGTTGGTGATCATTTTCAATCTTCAACCTCTTAACAGCACCTCCATCCCTCATTTACTGGCATCTAGAACTAGAATCCAAGTAAATAAAAGATCGTACTTCTCTGGTTCATTTAATTTCATCATTATATTATCACCTGTTGTTTTCCTAGCCACCCATTGACCTCCTTCAACACTCCCCATCCATATATCCATTAAAACCTTGCTAAATCCCACCCAAGCTAACAAATACCTCATTTCAACCAACCAAAATCCTTTGTGCAATCATAAACGTGACCCAAAACCCATTCTGTGGAATTCCCATAATTCCATAGTAGTTGGCACCGGTTACACCCAACTGCCGTCGGTCACCCTTAACCAGCATTGGTTTCTGTATTTTCCCATACAACCCAGAACAGTGACCTATCCACTTAATTCTACATCACCCTCATGTGCCTTTGATCTACCTGAGACCTCTTTTAGGCCTGTAGAGATCCATAACCAATTATTTCACCTTCTGATTCTATTCTAAGCTATCATGTTAGATCAGATCTTTCTTATTGTGTTTTAAGTGAGATACCTAAATAATTTTGAATTACAATAGGATTTACTTCATTTCCTACATTAAATTGTTTAAAATAGTGGACTGACAACCATCTAGGAAGTATCACACTTCCCAAATCTAGCACACACTAGGCAGTTCACTACACATATTGTTTAACTCTTTCTGGTGGTATTTTTTCCATTACAGGTAGTTCCTCCTAGCCAAAAGGAAGCTCTCACGATCAGCTGTGGATTCAAAAGTCATACGCACACAATAATCTAACAACCAACATTTCAACAGGTATTCCTCCTATGCCCGTTACCCTATCTATTTCGTCAATACTTCAAAGAAACGTCTAAGAATCAAGTTAAACATTTTGGCATGGACGGTGGGAGCGATCCGGGGTTCCTTGCATTTTATTCATTCCTAGGAAAATTTGTGTGTTTGTTTCCCTTTTAAAAAGCATACACATTAATTTTCTTCCTTGGTAACCCACCTTTTCTTTCTATTTGCTCTAAACGAAACCTTTCTTTTGGTGTAATTAAAAGAAACCATTTCTTCATGTTTTCTACATTGTATTGAAAGAGCATCCCTCTTCCTCTTCATATTTTTGTGTCATCCAACTTCACACTTTGATTTGGGCTTAAAAATAAGTGCATTGCATTATGATTTATGGCATTAGCTCACATTAATTGAGGGCAACCTATACGCTAGAAGTCATGACGAGCTGATGGTTGAAAAATGAACCATAGAAAACATCTCTCTCTCTCTCTGAGTCTTTCCAAATTACACAAATTCAAAACAAACACACATTCATAAACAACATATTTCCTAAGAATGCCTATCAATGACCGCAATGATATGAGGATTAGCAGGTACTCCCCAGCTCATTGCTCTATCGAGTCATACTTTAGAGAAAATTCCACCCCCACCATAACATACCTGAAACCTCACCTTTTAGATCTCCTTCTTCATCGGAAGCCATCCTCACCAAAAAACTCTATTTCATAGTTCATGTTTCAGTCCTTAAATAGCATAAGCTAAACAAACATAATAGAAAAGGCAATCCTATGATTGCATTTTTCTTAGTGTTTCTGCTTGGCTTGCATTTTGAGGTGAAATATCACGTTCTTCATTTTTCTTGTTCATCCTTGCATTTTCCTCATCACACCTGGTGTATTACGGATTTACCTGAGTGTTCCTGGACCATATTCTCATCATTCTCAGAATTATGGTCTGATTCCACATCATATTTTAATTCACAACCACTATTATTTTATCACTATTTCAATTTCAAAGTGACCGGTGTCAGTCTAAGGATTGTTGTCGGTTACCCTCTTACCATCGTTGGTTATACCCAACTGGCGTTATTTCTAGGTCCTTTTGTTAACCCACTCAAAGGGACATTTATTCATTTTCATCCTTGCTATTTATTCATCTTCTTCCACTTTTCTCAGTCCCTACCATTTCTATCATTCCCATTGATGTTGTAAACCTCATCATATTTGGCATACTTGTCAAATTTGACCTTATACCTTGTTTTTCACTAATTGTCCATTTTCTACAGTGGCCGGAAATGGTTACCCCTAACCGGCGTCAGTTTTTCCTAACCGACATCGGTTAGCCTGTTTCACTTTCCCACCAACATTTGGTACCTCATACACTTTTTAACACCAGATTCACCTGTTCCTACTATTTTTCTGTATCATTTACAGAGAATCAACCCTACCTGATCAATATTGGTTCACATGGTGCTAACTCAAAGACAAGCAAGTGCACTCGTATTTCATGCTAGTTATCAACCATTCCCACCTAGTCCTTCACCACCTTCCATTTTATCACCAGCAATGGATCCCATCCAACCTATCACTATCACTACAAGAGATGAGGAGTTTGCACAACTCCTTAAACAAAACCCTACCACTTTAAAGTTTTACCTTTCCTACTCATCCACTCAAGATTCCTCAGGACAGTTGATATACGACATGTCTGTATCTATCCCCCTAACTCGCACTCCCACTCCTACATCAACCCCATCTAGCTTTGTGCTACCCACATCTACTCTACCCCCAGTTGTTTCATAGCTAGGTCCTATACCCACTATCATTTCTGTGTCTGCCACCTCCATGGCACCCACCACATCCACCATACCTTTGACAACTACCCAAAACATGACCTCATCCACCCCTAACGTCTCCCACATACCTGTAGCTACACTACCACCTCTGGTGTTGGTGATCCCTACCCCTTTTTAGAACATGGTACTTTCCATTCCACAATCATTAGCCCCCATTTCCACTAGGGTCACCATGACCCTTCCACCTCTATATAAATACTATTAGCAGCCTCCTGTTTCATCTATTATTCACTCCAGGTACGTACCCCCTGTTTCACTGCCTTATTCTTAATCAACCTACATAGAAACACCATATACAGGAGTTCCACCCCCATTATATGCCCAACACCAACCCCCTCATGCTACAGGAGGCACCCAATCATCGTAACCTACCAATGACCTAATCAAATTTATGATGGATAATATGTAGACATTGGAGGCATCGGTTTCTAGCTCCCACAACACTCTCACCTATGACGAGATTTACAACAAGCCCATCCACCCATCCATTCCTATTCATCTGTACCCCATGCATTGGGAGATGCCTAAATTCAACTGCTTCAATAGCAAGGAAGACCCACAACAACATTTGTGGTCATTCAAACACGGGTGCTACCTAATCTCTCAAGATGATGCTTTACTCCTAAGAACCTTTACCATGTCTCTGACTAGACCTGCATTAGATTGGTATAGTGGGTTACCTAGACACTCTATATTTTCATTCAATCAGGTAGCCCAAACCTTCTTGGATCATTTTTCTATCAATATCATCAAGAAGGTTACCATGACCAACTTGTACTCCATGCATTAGTATGAGGAAAAATATATCACAAATTTTGTTGCTCACTGGCGTATCCTGATCAATCAACTAACCTTCCAATTTCTACAAACAGAGCTCATTGAGCTCTTCACATGGGCTTAAGCTAGACATATCTCACCAACTTTACAGGTCCAAACCTTCCAAAAATTTGATGTAGCATTCACTATGGCACAAAATTTAGAGATTCGGGCCATCAAAGAGAAGAAAATCCAATTACGCAATAAGAATTTAACATTCAAGTCGAATGATACCTCTTATTCTTCCAAACCACAAAACAATTATTCAAAATCTAAGGGCAACACTAACACAATGGTACGCAATTCCAGCCCCACTCATCCATCAAATCAAGCTATCCCCTCATCTAATCTCTCACCCATCCAAACTTTTCAAATCAGACGAGAACAATGGAAATACACCCCAATTAGGGAGCCTTACTCTTCTATCTTAGAAAAGTTTATCAAAGCCAGAGCCATCACCCTTCCACCTATAAAACCACACACTAGTTTTGACCCTGCTCACCCCATGTCTGCATGGTATAAAGAACATGAATTTTGTAACTATCATCGAGTAAAGGATCATAGTGACGGTAATTACATCACTTTCAAAAATATTGTCCAAGAAATGCTTGAGAAAGGTGAGTTAACTGTGGATAATCCTAACACACCTGCCAACCAAAACCTACACATCTTTAAGAAACAATTTCCTAATCATGCCCCTTCATCCGATCAAACCAGTGAGACCTCAACTCATGATACTCATACCTGCGAGGTTCATGCTATATTTAATGATGTACCTATCACCTCTCAATTACCCCATTTTCCTTCCATAGAGGAGATCCTATCCCAAAATTCTCTTTTTGTGTCGGAACGCACTACACCTATTCCTCCACCCACAAAGGAACACCTTTCATCTCCTTCATCACCTACAGAGAAGCCTTCCGCTAACATCGAGACCATTTCACCTCTGGCTTCTCCACTTAGAGAACCGCTATCCACAAAGGAACGCCCATTACCTCCTCCACCCACAGAGGAGCACCTATCCATCCCTCCACCTACAGAGGAGCACCCATCATCTCCTCCACCCATCATAGATCTAGTTGATATACCTTTACCTCTTGGTGAGCATTCTCCATTAGCTACCCAAAATCCTGTAGACCTACTTTCTGCTCTCTTACCCATAGAAGCTGAACCTAGCCAATTTCCCATATCTAAGACACATTTTGTAGGAATTACCATTAGGTCCTCATCAACTCCACCTACAGATGTGCCATTTTCACATTTGGCTGATCACTTAGATTATGTGGATAGGGATTTACTATGGGGGCATCTTCTGATTCCGGTCTCAGCATAGATGCAGATGTCACTTACTAATACTTCCACTATCTACCCAAAAGTATTTCGACCAATTAAAATTAACACAACCACCTCTATCACAACTCCTTCCATGACACCTATCATAACTCAACATACAACCTTTCCCATAACCCAAACTACATCTAAATCCAAACCCACACCTACAACATTTGCATCGACTAAACCTATTACCACCTTAGGGGTCACCCCGACCACCAGCCTTACTCATCCACCTATCAAAATAGATTCAGCTACATCCTCCAAAGTCAACACCACACCTAATCCAACACCCAAATAGAAGCACCAAACCCATCGACCTCATATGCTAGCTGTGCCAATCATACCTGCACCTGTTCCATCTATCTTAGGACCTCATCTTCCCAACATGGCCAAGAAACCTCCACCCATCAATAACCCAAAAGCACAACAACCCATTCCTTCCTCAAAAACCTCTAACCTACCCAGACACCCAACATGACTTACACCTGCACCTATAACATCACTAGCACCCATACCTCTAATACCCTCAGCTATTTCTTCACTACCCACTACACTCTAGTTGTTGTCCCTCACACCCCATGTGTGACCTGCATCATCTACATTCGTAGCACCCACGTTATCCCCATGGGTAACTCATCCTCTTCCCCCATATGCCTTTCCTTCTAGACCTCATACACCCATGTTACCTTTACCCAAGAAGGTGCAACCCAAAAAACAAAACTCCACTACCCCACAACAAGGTAATCAAAACAACCACATACCCTCCTACCTGTTCATCTACTATACCCCTACCTAAACAAACACAACCAACACCCAAAACCACATTAGCACCCAAAACCATAGCTCAATCATCTCCTCCTCTTCCAAAGATTGTTCCTCAATAATCAACTACACCTATGCCCAAACCCATGTTCACTTCTCATTGCAATCCACTAGTGGGGTCCTATGCCAAAATTTTAACCAACCTCCTTGATACTTATGTCATCACATTACTGCTGCTTAGACCTTATGATCCTCTCAAACCCAAGCCAAAAGGGTTTGATGATACTAAAATTTGTGCCTAACATTGTGTGCCAGGGGATGATGTGGAGAACTATAAGGCCTTAAAAACTATCCTTATTTAGTTGTTTCCTCCAGAATCCATCTTTGACAATGACAACCTTCTCGATAAGGAACCTACTTCATCAACACCCATTCCCACACTTACCACTAAACAACCATGACCTCCACCCTCACAACTCCTAGAGCCACCCCCAAGATTTGAAATTAACATGGTTTGCATCAGAGAACCTTCCACGTCATCACCCAAATGTTGTTGTACCTAGCTCACCTCACAGGGTTTTTCTCCTCTGGTAGGTTTTTTTCCCATCGTGTCATTATAAAACTCACCCTACACCTTCTCCATTTTCCAACTTCCCTCAGATCAACATGATACACATCACTACCTATGCTCAGAAGGATAAAGGTAAAGAAAAGGTGACTGACCCACTAACCAATCCTATACCCAACAAACCATTTGCACCCATACCTAAAATCACTATTTGCAACCCCACATATCCCATTTCTAATGGAGTCACACATCTTACCATGCTCAAATAGTTACACCAATCTCCCCTCAAAATGTCCTTATATGATCTCATTCAAACCTCAGAATCCCATCGTCAAGCTCTCATGGAGGTTCTTCAATCTATTGAGGTTTTACCAAATGACCCTATACTGGTAGCCTCCATTATCACACCCCATCATGTAGCCTCTCGCACTGAATTACCACCTTCATCTTTGCCCCACCCTATTCACCAAGTATCCTACCTTAGCTTCTCAGAGGAAGAGATTGCACCACACCAAAATGATGACCCAAACCCAACCATGCTCATCTTTGTCCACATCGATGACATACAGGTATGATGTGTGATGATTGATAGGGGCACTAGCATTAATATCATTTCATCCTATGCATTCGCTCAAATGCGCATCCCTGATTATTGCATGCATAAACATCCTGTCATGTTAAGTTCATTCAATGATGTTATTACCTCTACACTAGGCACTATCATCCTCCATATTCGTGTGGGCCTCCGCAATGTCCCATAATTATTCTACATCTTTGAGGGGGAGTTTCAATATAACTTGTTGCTTGATAGACTTTGGATTAGTGTCATGGGGTGTGTTCCTTCCACTTTGCATCATTGTGTAAAGTTTGAACATGAAGGACACACCTATACCATTCTACTAACCCATCACCTTTCAAAACCTGTAACATGGTTTACTGACCCAATGATGTGCTTATACCTGTTAAAGTGTCTACCTCCATGACCACCACCATTTCACCTACACCTCCACTTACCAGTACATCTTCTACTTCTTTCACACATGCGTCCTCCATTCCAACTGCTGCCACAACCTACAAGGATGACCCATTAGCCTCCCAATCCATTAGCTCTACCTCCACATTGACCTTTGACACATCGTCTATTCCAGCTACCTACATACCAACCATCAATCCATTGGAAGGCATTTTTCAATGCCTCACTCTGGGGGAATACCACCTTTATAGTGTCAACACATTCCTTACTCCATAATAGTATGAAAGCCTTTACCAACACCCTCATTATGATCACCGCATAGAAGAATGCCTCCTTTATGGTCCTACTCATCTTCATGCCAATCTCACCTATGGGGGACTTGATACTACCACTTACACACCCGAACCACCACCACAAACTCACCCATTTTCTACTGACTTCCAATCACTTACCAATCACCATATTTTTTACACCTTCCTGCACTGATATATGTGGAAGGGTTTTGGTTTTGGATTTTACGATCAAGACCACCATACTGTTATTCCATGTACTACCTGTAAACATAATGATTGTAGTGGTATCGACTTTCCTAAACCGCCTACCAAACAGGCCCACATTAAACTCATCAAGAACACTAGCCCTTCTCCACCTTCTTCACCTGTTCCACCTTCGCCGATGGAGTCGATGGATCCTGAATCTATCCCTCCTAATTTTTTTTAATAAACACCATTTCCTTGGGGCCTTTGACTTATCAATGTGAGGGCAAGGCCCCTTTCACTCTTCCCTTTCTGTATCCTGAAATGATTGATGACAATACACCTTCCATTAACATCGTTTAATGTCAGGATGATGAATATATACTCACCTACCTTGGTGTATAAGACTCATATATTCATCAGTTGTTACCTTTTGAGACGTAAACCATGTTGAATGAATTGACTATCAAGATCAACATTCATACTCAGGATGACCCGCACATCCTAAAGATCGATCAATCTTTAGATGCTGCTGAATAGGAAGCCATCACTTCTTTTCTTAGAAACAATAACCATGCTTTCACTTGGTCTTACATAGAGATTCTCAGTATTGACCCCACCATAGTGGTCCACAATATCGTAACTGTTCCTGATGTAAAACACATCAAACAAAAGCTGAGGAAAATGTACCCTCGCATTGCCCTTCTCGTCAAAGAAGAACTTTAGCACATTCTTTCCATTTACTTCATCTTACCCATTAATTATCCTCATTAGATTTCTAACATTTTCCCTATCACTAAAGTGATAGGGGGACTCTGTATTTTAATGGAATTCTGTGACCTCAACCTAGCATGTCCGAAAGATGACTTTCCCTTACCCGATATTGACCAGCTGGTTAACCTTACCGCTGGCCACAAGATGTTATCAGTCATGGATGGCTTCTTAGGTTATAACCAAATCCTACTTGCCCCAGAGGATCAACACAAGACCTCGTTCATCACCCCTTGGGGGACCTTCTTTTATCGAGTCACACCTTTCAACCTTAAAAATGCTGGTGCCACCTATCAGCGCGCTATGACTTACATATTCCATGACATCATGCATCGCATATTAGAATATTACATGGATGATCTCTTGGCCAAATCTAAACACTGCTCTAAGCACCTTACCATCCTCAAAACCATTTTTGACCACCTCATTAAATATTGTGTCCGCCTTTAGCCAAAGAAGTGTGTCTTCATGGTCCTTTGAGGTAAGCTCCTGGGCTTTATCATTTCCCTACATGGTATAGAAGTTGACCCTAGTAAATTCAAGGCCATTCTCAAAATTCCTCCGCCCACTAACCTTAAACAACTCTGTAGCCTATAAGGTAAATTGTAATCTATTCACCGTTTCATTTCAAAAATATTTGATTGATGTCGACCAATTCATCATCTTCTCAAGAAGGATTTCTCCTTTAAATGGGATGATGACTGTGACAAAGCTTTTGAGGACCTAAAGGAATACCTTCTTCAACCACCTGTCCTCATTCCACCTAAAGATGATCAACCTTTTTACCTATATATCTCAGCTACCGATCACTCCTTGGGAGCCATGCTCGCTCATCGTGATGAAAAACATAGAGAGAAGGTGGTTTATTACATAAGTTATACTCTTTTGGACTATGAAACCTGATACACCCACCCCGAAAAACTTTGCTTAGCCTTAGTTTTTTCTGCCACAAAACTCTGTCATTACCTACTCAACCGCAAAACCTATGTTCTGACCAACACTGACCCCTTACATTTCATGTACGCCAAACCTTATCAAAATCAGTTTGCCACATGATGTCTTATGCTTTTATCTGATCTTGACCTTGAATTCATTCATAAAAATTCCATCAAGGGCCAAGCTATCACCGACCAATTGGCCAACGCACCTATATCCGGGGATCAACTCTCTAATATTGACTTTCCAGATGAGTCGATTGCTACCCTTTCCCTAGACGAAGTCCCTTATCAAATGACACTCTTCTTTGATGGTTCCAAGTGTCAGCGTGGGGGTGGGGCTGGTATTATCCTCATTCCCCTTGATAGTGAGACTATGCCTTTGTCTTTCAAACTTGATTTTGAATGCACAAACAATATCACCAAATACGAAGCACTCGTATTACACCTTTTAGTCACCTACACCCTAGATGTCAAATCAATCAACATATTTGGTGATTCTTAATTGGTCGTAAACCAAGTCAATGGTATATGCTAATGTCATAATGAGATACTTCAAAACTATAAACATCATGTAGATGTAATTTTGACCACCTTTTACCATTACACCCAATAAATTTACATATACCATGGCCTGCTTAGCTTCCCAAATACCTGCTTCACCCACTGATTCTAATATATTTTTCACTATGCATCACCTCCAATCACCTTATTATTTACCTCACAATGTTTAATCCATCAGAACTGTCACCTCTGACCCGAGTGACCTTTGGTACCAACAATACTCCGAATATCTTTCTCTCTCCATCTTACCTCCTGATCTCACCCATAATGGACAACACGCCTTCCTTAAAAAATTCTCTCATTATGTCATCATGGGGGCCCTCTTCTATAAGTGCAGATTTGATGGTATTCTCTTACGATGCCTTGCAAGTTATGAAATTCCTTATACCAATAAGGAAGTTCATGATGGCATATGTGGAGGTCACTTCAGTGGCCTTATTGTTTCTAAGCATATTCTTCATCTAGGCTATTACTGGCCGACCCTTAACCATGATTATTGTGACTATGTAAAGAATTGTGTAAAATTCCAACAACATTCCAATCTTCATCATACATCTAGTCATGTCTTACAGGTCACCCGTGACCTTTGGCCCTTCTCTCAATGGGGTTTGGATCTTTTCAAAGAAATCAATCCCCATTCTTCCCAACGCCATCAATGGATCATCACTGCTACCAAATACTATACAAAATGGGTGGAAGCCATACCACTTATCTCCATGAAATCTGAAAAAATATGTGAGTTCTTTAATCATCACATCATTTTCCATTTTGGTGTTCCTCATCGCCTCATCACTGATAATGGAAAACAATTCAAAAACAAACCATTACAAAAACTTTGTGACGCCTTTGGCATTCAGCTTAGTTTCTCATCACCTTATTACCCACAAACCAATGGCTAAGCCGAATCCACTAACAAAACCCTCAACAAAATTCTTATGAAAGTGGTTAATGATACTGGGAAGGATTGGCATACGCACATTACTTTTTCCCTATGGGCATACCACACTAGTATTCGCACCTCCACTATAACCACACCATTTTCTATGGTCTACAGTATAGAGGCAGTTTTGCCTCTCGAAGTCTAGATTCCCTCACTTCACATTTCTCTCCATGACATGCTCAATGATGATGAATTTTGTCAAGACCATTTAGAATAGCTGCAGTTATTAGATGAATGTCATCTTAACGCTCTGGATCACCTTCAAGTTTACCAAAAATGTATCAAATGTGCCTGCGACAAACATGTTCATACATAAACCTTCCAAGTCGGTGACCTTGTCCTGAAAGAAAATTAACATGTAACTAAATTAGAAAAAATTAAACGGGGAAAATTTGCTCCTAATTGGCTTGGACCATACATTGTGACTCATACTTATGGATCAGATGCTTATCATTTATCTTTACTCGATGGTAAACCTGAACCTAAGCCCCTTAACGCCTTATATCTTTGACCATTCTATTGTTGAATTTTAAGTCCTACCTCACCCTTTGTCTCTTTCCATGCTCGTCCCTTGAGTGCTATCCACTCCATACACCTCACCAATGATTAAACAAGAATCATGTGAGTACTCATCACTTGTTATCTTCTTTTGAATATGTCTACCATGGCACTGCACATATCATGAATCTCATGGATACTTTTTTTCTACCTTTAGATGAGATCCCATGGTTATTTCACCATGCCTTTTGAATAAGGGTCCTATCCTCCACCTTGGTCTATTCCATGACTTTAAAGCCCTCAAATGGGACTGTAGTGCCCAATTCCCTTCGACACCATTTTTGTTTTGTTGTTTTCGAGATTGATTACTTCACTTATGGATTTATTATGGCTTCTTGATTTAGCATGCTAGTAGATATCATAGACACTAGACTGTTATTGATTTGATCTTTATATGATGCATATGGTCTACTGGTGTACATTTGATGATGATATTTGTATACTTTTGACATGGTTATTTATCTTTAATTATGACATGTGATATATTTAATCATACTGAGTAGAACTTGATAATTGGACTAATGTGATGATCATTTTGACATAAATGAAATGTGGAATAGAAATGTGATAGAAAGTGTAAGTGATATCGTACTTGTATAGATGATAGTAAATCATGTGTCGTTTATTTTAGATTATATTGTATATTTGGCATGAATGTTTTAATGCGGCCAACAGGCCGAAGGAGGTATTCTCTATTCTGCAGGTATATTATATTCACAACAATATTGGGGAGTGGAGACCAACCACATCGTAATTTGAGAAGAATCCAACTAAGGTCACCATGGCAACAAGTAATTGTGTGTGTGTTAGAATTATTTGGTTAGGAGAAAATTGTGACCTAGGGGTCATGTGTTGTTTTGTTTTAATTTTCCCTTTCTATTATGTTAGTATGTGTTTCTCTTAGTAAGTGAAATTTTGCTTGTGTTATTATTCATATTCTTTGGATTGGTGTTCACCCCTTTATTAGTCATGGGTTGTAGTGTCTTAATTAAGTTAATTTGAATTTTTCCTAAACTAATTAAAATATGTGACCAAAAGAGAGTTCATTTATTAGGCTTGATTTACTTTGGATTTTGTGTGGAATGATGTGTGTTTGAGTTTTGAGTGTAGCACACTCTACCTCACATGGGAAACTCGAATTTGGCCTTAGAGGCCAAATTTGGAAGCTTGTGGGACAAGTCAAACTTGTCCCACCCCTCTTAAAACACCATGCCAACCATACCTATGGGTTGGAAGGCCAAATTTAAGGTCTTTTAGGTGTTTTGGGGGGATAAAAGGGTAAAATATTAATTGCACTTCCTTTCAAAAATTTAATTTTGTCCTTTGGGGAAGTGGGCTTAGGTGGAGTGTGTAAGGTGCTTGCCTTTCTTTCAACCACTTATTAATGGTGCATTGGAATATGAGGTTGACCAAGTGATGTGGAGTGGAGGGAAAAGGAGGTGGAATCCTACTTGGAGCCACATCATCCCCCCCTCTCTTTTCTCTATTTATTGGATCCTCTTGTTTGTTTTGGGGGTTGAAAGTTTCATTTTTAGTCTTTTGTATTTTGGAGAGGAGAGGATTTTGAAGGAGTTTGTGGATTTTTTGAGCTTGTTGTTACTTGTGGGAATTTTGTTGGAGCTTGTGGATGCTTGCTTGATCTTTGGAGGGATTTGAGACTTCATACTTGGAACAAGCTCTACCATGGAAAGGTAGGAGCTTCAGCTTTGTTTGTATCATGTTTTCTTCTTTTTGTTATATGAATGAGTATATATGTTGTGTTGAATATTGTTGTTTGAAATGCTTGTTGGGAATGGGTATAATACCTAAGTTGGGAGTGGGAGGAGACTATGGGGAGTTTAATTGAGGGAGGCATAAGAGATCATTTTCTTGAGGAGGGAGTTTGGGTTGGGTGCCCACCTAGTAAGAGAAATGCTTGCATTTTCTTCTTGTTTTTACTTTGAGGGAGCCATAATAGTTGAGGGAGGCATAAGAGTTGTTAGGGGTATTGTGTTTTGCATTGGAGGATTTTAGGTGGCACCCATTCCCATTGGGAGGCATAAGTGGCCTCCCCATAGGTCTTACTCTTATGGCTTTCTTGATAAGCCTTGTGACTACTTGTTGTGATTGTCTTCCCTCTTGTTGAGTTGTTGATTTTGTTTTGAAGATTATGGAATGAATGTGAAATTTTATGTTAAGTTATGTGGAAGCTAGTAGTTGCCATGAGTTGGATTTTCTCCCATTGTAATGTGGTTAGGGCTCGGGGGCCAATGGAGAGGATAGCTTCTCTTCTCCATTGGGTATCTTGGCTGGGAGGAGAGCGTTACCTCTCCCCTTATTTTGTTGTGAATCAAGAAAAATATTGGAGGAGCTACCTTGTTGATGTTTGTAACATTGGAGCCTTGTTGATGACAATGTGAAACTACCTTGTATATTTGCCCACCTAGAGTGGAAGAAAGTGTAATATTGCTTTGTATTTTAGCTTTCATTATTGTAAATTTGTTCCCACATTAAGTGGAAAATTTTGTAACAAGATTTTGAAGGAGAGTTGTATTGATCTTCATTAGTAAGGTTGTAATGTGAATGGAATTGGAAGTTGAAGGAAAGACAATTTATTCTCCTTTAACTTGGCTTGGAACCTCATATGAGTGTATTGATCTTGTTGGGATATTAGTAATTCTTACTCTAAAACTTATTGGAAATATTGTTGAACTCTTTTGTGGAATGTTGGGAAATTTACAAAAAATATATATATTAGATTTCGTTTTGTTACTTAAAAGAGATGTATTGGAAAAGTTGGAATTTTAGTGCATTTTCTCTTCTTGTATTGTTGATGGAAAGACTTAAGTTTTTAAATAGATTTCAATATGCCAATGAAGTAATTTAAGCTCTAGCTCTATTATGTTTTTCTTCATTTAAGAATTCATTATAAAACTATTTGCAAATTATAAAGGGAAATGAAATCAAATCTACTTGATATCCCGTACAAAGCTTATTAAATTGTGTAGAAGGAGATTTTAATGCAAAAGTTCTAAGCTTATTAAGTTAATTACCCATATTTCCTTAATGTTTAATAAGGAAACTAATATTTTAAATATTATTCATATTTAAGTAATATTAAAACTAATGGATTTATTATTCTTAATTTATATTAACATTAATGTACTATTAATACTTTTGTTATATATATATTAACAAAAGTATATTAATACAACTATAGCCAAGAAATGATAATAGTTATATATATAAATAAACCTGTGAATCTTTATGTATCTTATTAGGCCTCCTAAGACTAGGACACACCGAACACAAAAAACCAGCAGGCTTTGCCAGCTCATATTTTGCAAAGAAAACTATGCTTTTGTATATTCTGATATGAAACAGATCCACCTCTATGAGATTCTCTTCCACGGATTACATAACAGGTAAGGTCTCAATAGAGGATCTTTGTAATAATATTTCATCAGTTCTCCTCGTAACACTCTCACTATCCCTTAATCGATTCTGATAAAATATCTTGAAGGCGAATCTCGAACTTGAGGTTGCATTCGATACTGAACGGTTAACAACGCGGTTGGACAACCTGCTTGTTGGAAGCACCCCAACGGCTTCATTCATACTGTGACCTGCCTGCTGCCTGGCCGCATACAGTTGCAGGCTGCTGCTGTAGACCCCTACTGAGAATACATCTCGCAGCACCCTATGAAAGTGGAGGTAACACGTCTGTCTCACGCACCTGTAGCTTCATTTATAACCACCTTTCCTTACCTGCGCAGCCAGCAAGTTAAAACAGTGGGCAGACCAGCGGGAGGCGTGGGATTTGCAAATCCAAAGTGAGTAAATGTAGATAGGTATGCGGCCCAGTAGGAGTTTAGTCAACACGCAAGGGAAGGGAGTTTTAATGTTATGGTAGGTGACTATCAAAGCCACCCACTCCCAATCATCAATTCAAACCTGAATTTGAATGTATTTTCCACTATTAAAAACTCCTGCCATTTTGTTCAAATTCAAATCTGGATAATCCACATTAAAGGAAGTAACTTGAATGTTTACAATATTAAAAATATTTTCACATTTTTAATACACTTAACGTGATTTATACTATAAAATATTAAACTCTATGCCTGCGCATATAATGAGTGGTGTATATATATATATATATATATATATCATTTTGAGATTTTAAATATATATAATGTATGGTAGTTATAAATGAGATATATGAGTCATGCAAGTAATAAATACAAATTTTTGATGACGCTAGATAGCACTTTCAATCATGTTTTTTTTATTTTAAAATCAAACATTTATATAAAACAAGTCATATATGTTAAGATAAGATTAAAAACATAAAAAAAAAAATCATTCTCATAATAAAGAGATTATTTCAACTATTTGAAGTGTTTCAAATAAAATAATATAAAGGAAAAGTGCCAGTCATTGAAAACTCTATGTTTAGCACTATCTGGACAAAATTTGTGAGCACCTGAGTATAATTATTTTTGTTAGCAAGTCAAAATTTAATCACTATTTTAGAAAATATACGATATCATGTTGGTGCCACATCAATCGTCATGTGGCAGGATCACTAGGAAAAACATCCCTTTTGAGAAAAAAATTTAGTCGTATTTTTTTTTCGGGTTATATGCTTGTGGAAGCTAGTTCTTTGAACGTCGTCGTTTATGCGGCATCACAGGGACCAACTCCTTAAGTCAAACTTCTAACAAAAAGATGACTCCCTCAAAAGGACATCTTCCTCTTAGCAATTTCTGTTATAAATAGATTGCTCCCTCGAAGGATAGCTATGTAAAGCTCAAATAATAAAAAAAATCAAAAGCAATCGAAGCTTCCCACATTGATCAACTTCACGAAGACCTCAAGGAGTTAAATTTTCTTCCTCCCATATACACTTCCCACATCGATTAGTCTATCTCAACTACAAGTCAAAAAAATAAACTTTTTAGTCATGGACTTACCCATTGTGACCTAGGATCTCTTGCCCGAAGTGCATGCTACCTATACTATATAGAAATTTACCTACCATTCACCCTTCTTACCATTCCCACTCCCATTTCCTACTACCTCAAGGGAATTCTTGGAACTTAGACATTTGGTGATCATGTGACTACTTTTCACTGTAGAACAATCACTCGTGCAATGTCTTTAGGGTCTTACATTCATAACCTCTTCCAAGGTATGATCTACTTGGTATAATCCTAGCCAATCATGTTGATTTATTTCCCCATGTTATCTTTTTACCATCTTTGTTTACATTTTGATTACCTTACACAGGACTTGCTCCTCGATGCTTACCTTTGCGGTCCTCTTCTTCTTTCACCACAATCGACATTACCTACATCACTTTACATTTAACCTACCCACACCTAACAGACCTAAACCTACACCATGCCTAAAACCTACCAACTCATTTTCATACCTCCTCATATTCTTCCCTAGCTTATGGGAGAACTACATCGTCTTGAGGTCTCTTTTTTTGGGACTATGTAGGCAGCACTCTGAGGGCATGGGGCCCTTGGAAGTTAGCTCAGCCATTCTCTACACTAAACAATTCATCTTCCATGTTCCTCACATTACATCACACCTCACTTAGTTTCCCTTTTCTATCCCAAATTGGAAATTCAACCACATATATAACAAGTTATTTCATATTTTAATCCTTATCACAGCATACATTTATTACGCCTACCATTTCTTTAACATCACTATGCATAGATTATACCACATCTCACATATGACCCATATTAAAAATTCATTTCACAAAATAATGAATCACAACTTCACCAACTTTGAACTCAATCATGCCTAGCAAACCTGACTTAACCATACCTACGACTTGACTCAACCATGCTTATGACCTGACTCGATCCATGCCAAACAAACCTGACTCAATCCATGCCTAACAAACCTGACTTGATCCATACCTATGACCTAAATCAACCATGCCTATCACCTAACTCGATCCATGCCTATACCAACCTGACTCCATCATGCCTAACTCACCTAATTTCCATCCATATCAAAACAACAAATCAAAATCTCATCAACACATCAATAAATCAAGAGTCACATATATCTCATCATATAAATAACTGTGTATCTCAATACAATATACATAGCTATCTCCTCATGTCCATCATCTCATAATCATCACGACGTAGGCCGATACACAATACAAAATGTCATTGGCACGTAGGCCAATCTCATATATACAATAAAATAATAAATCAATAAAAAATATCTTCGGCACGTAGGCCAGTAAATGCTCAAAATAGACCAAACCTCTCATACATCCTCACTATCTTTGGCACGTAGGCTGATATTTGATAAAAAATACAACTATCTCTTGGCACGCTGGCCGATATAAATCACAAAAAGACTATCATACATAAAAAAATAGGAGACTACATATCAGGTATCTCGGTGGATGTCCTCCATCTCTATATAACCTATACCGTTGGCCTCTTGGGTCACTAATAGCACCTCAACTAGAGTTGGTCTCCATGCACTGGTAGCCTCTGTCTAATTTGGCCTCAGAGCTCGCTAACCTCCTGTGCTCTCCACACTGTAAGTGTGGGATCTCATTCTCTCACTAGACGCCTGTTGTTCCCTGTACTCGGTATAGGATATGAAGTCTATCTCAGCCACCATCAGTTGGTCTTTATAGTATCTAGCCTCAACTAGGGCATCCCGTAACTTGGATACATACATGGTCTATGGTGGTCCAATAGGTCTCGGCCCCTATACCTATCCTACGGGACCCTGCCCCGCTCCTACCTATGAACTAGGACCCAATTCCGGTGCTTGTGGTGGTTCCCCCTACCCCTGTGCCTATATCTGGGCTTGTAAGACCCCAATCTGTGCCTAGGTTGTGGCCAAATGGCCCTGTAAACCTGCCATCTAGGCCTACAAATATGCCACCTATACATGTAGCTCTGCTACCTCTACCTCAGAGCCCTCCAACTGTGTTTGTAGTATACCCAACTAGGTAATCAATGTAGCCACCTGCCCCTGTAGGCTGTCTCTCTACACCATAATGGTGGCTAAATCTAGTTGCCCCAATCTGGGTGGAATGGCTCGTAAGTGAGCCACCCACCATTGTCTATACCTATTTGTGCACCCGACATCATCTATCCGTTGGTTCATTGCCTGCTCCTCCTACCATGTGGGCACTGTAGGCTATGGTAGAGGTAAGGGCCTCTTCATATCATATCTCTGGTATTGTGGGAAGGGCGGAGGTATGTCATGTGCTAGCCCAAACTACCACAAGACTCTATCCACCAGGATCATCTCATACTCTCGGGCACGACGACCCTGTATCCATCTCTCTAGCTAGATCTCATCTAGCTCCTCGTGCATATTCCTATATCAGGGGAATCCCACATATGGACTCCAGATAATGTCCACTCCTGACAACCCCTCTAGTAGCTACCAGAAATAGGCCACATCATGTGTGGGCCTCTCAAATATCTGTTCTCCAATCACTAGCACCCATCTCCTATACCCCACCCGCACAAATTTCACTAGAAATGCATCTGCTCGGGGCATCCCTATAGGCCACACACAAACTATGTGCTCATATGTCTAGTAGTGCAGTAAAAATGTACAACACAGGCTGAACCTACGCAGTCACCCATATGCCCACAACTCCCTGTATAGCTGCACCAAGAATGTTGGTGCCTAGGCAAAGTGGGTCTCCTCTATCATCATATCATGGAGTACCCCCATCAATTATTGGGGAAAATGTCCACCCTCTGCATCTGGCAGTGTAAAGTAGCACACTACCTCCATCAATACAACCACTAGCCTCGTCTCCTTCGGATGGGCTAGGTACATCTCTCCATAGCTCAAGCTGACGCTATGGAATGTCAGCTCGGCCATCCCCTATCCAAAAACAGTCATAATCAGCTCCTCTGAGGCCTCAGAGGAGACATAATAGACTTGTGCACCTAATATGGGTAACCAAAGAATATAGAACATGTACTCCAAGGTGATAGTAATCTCACTCGTCGGCAGGTGGAACGTGTTGGTCACAGAATCCCATCTATCGATGAGCATGAGCATCAAACTGGGTTACTGGACTACATGTCAATATCACCAAAATCCACTCAAGCCCACTGTCTCCACATGCTGCAGCTCCTTAGGGGTCTCTGTGCCACGCACTATCACGAGCAGGGGCAGAACCCTATCCCACATATGTAGTTGCACTCTCCCCTGCATCCAATAGAAACAAAACATTAATCTACATTTATTATATCCATATTTACCAATTATCATTTTCCCACACCCTATTTTCACCCTACCCATCTAAACCACCTAGCCCACATCATTTTTGGACCCTTGTTCCCAATAACCTGACTGGTACCGGTTCATCTTTACCGACCTCAGTCACCCCTTAACCGGCATCGGTCACCTATTTGGTGACTGATACCGGTTCATCTTTACCAACCCCGGTCACCACTTAACTAACATTGGTCACTTGTTTGGTGACTGATACCAGTTCACCCTTACCGATGCCAGTTAAACTTGACCGACGTCGGTCACTGTTGCGGTAAAACCTGCGATTTCCCAAAACCCCCTTTTTCTAAAAAACCTTCCCCTTTCCCCTTTTTACCCACCTACAATGACCTAAACTACCCTTGGACCTCCACCCACCCCCTATCCCTTTTATTACCCTCCCCATTCATCTTTTTACCCACTATTCCCCCCATTCCCAAATTTAATCCATCCCCACCCACGAAAAAAATAAAACAAAATAAACCACCACTACAATAAACAATTTTCTAATCCCCTACTCTATCTACTCAAATAAACATAGAGTAGGGCACTTACCTTATCACGCTACCGTCATCTCAGTGGCACATCTGGCTATTGCACCAGTGGCCCACCCAATCCCTCTCCGGCATCCACCATCACCAAATCACTACCCGCAACCTCTACCAATCAAATCCCTCACATTGATCATGTAGACCCGCTTCTCACCAACCGATCACCCATTGTTAACACTGCCAACTCAATGCTATGTTTTGTGTGAGCACTTTTCTCTCTTTCTCTCTCTTTTTTCATTTTCTCGATTAGCTAAAAGACAAATAAATACCAAAAAAGGTGGATTTTTTTTAATAACAAACATGACCTAACTGACATTGGTTACCCTTGACCAACATCGGTCGCATGCCCTACCTTACCATCATCGGTTGACCTATACCGATGTTGGTTATCCTTGACCGACATTAGTCACCATCACCTGCACATTGCCCTAAATTTTAGCCTTTTACCCTACCCTTATCTCTTTTTTTTACCTCACCCAACCTTCACCCTAATCATTTACCCCACCCCACCTTTACCCAAACCATTTACCTCACCTTCCTGACCTCATCATTTACTACCTCCCTTTTTCCTCCTTTGGGGACTCATTATTTTACCCCTACCTTGGCCTTACCCGTGTTGTGACCTAGATATTTAGACTTGGACCATCGCTAGTGACCTTTGACCTCATGTGCTTGCTATACCTTGTGGCACTGTTACCTGTGTTGTTGACCTAATGACCTTACCTAGCCTATTTCCATGACTATTTATCCTAACCCTACCTTTGGTGTACTAGAACATACCTAAACGTTCCTACACCTAACCTATGTCGTGTTTCCTAACCATATCCTATACCTTGGATACCGGAATCACTTCACCCTTGTTTGGATAAACCTATCAACCTTAGAAAATGTAGAGTTTTCCTACTCTTCAACCTAGTAGAATGTTGTAGTTTATACGTGTGCGTGCATTTGACTATTGCTAACTTTTACCCTGACCCATTACCTAGAGTACCCGAGTAGACCTTTAACCCTTTTCTCCCTCGTGCTCACCTATCTTTTCCTCACATTTACCTTTTATCAAACCACTCACCACTTCTTCCTTCACCCTCGTCAGTTCCTGGTTTGAGGGGGATCACCATCACCCACACATGGGGCAACCACATCTTATTTTTGTTAGCATCGTTTACCAATACAAGCTACGCAACAAAAAGGGGAAAAATGTAGACACTAAAATTAGGTCACACTCCCCTTTGGTCCCTCGACAAATAAAAACCCATCATAAAATTAACCTAGCCATAGCCCCCTTCACCTCACTAATATTAATTTAATTAATTTAATTAAATTAATTCATTATCCTCACCATATTCATTATTTAAATATCTTAATTTGGATAATATCCACACATACACTTCACCTAGACACCTGATCAAGCCAAATCACCCTAAGACCTATTCTTAGTAAGTTGCCATAACTAACTAAGACTTACCAAAACCCTAAAAATAAATTCCTACATTCTGTCTAACCACATTCTCGTATGCTTACAAGAAGCTTCCATTCTAATCCATGGTTTAACGACACGAGATCTAAGAAAATCAGGAGGATCTCCCTAGTTTAGTAAACCTAGGAAATCTTGCCTTGACTGACACCGGTTAGCCCTAACCGTCGCTGGTTAGGCCAGAACTACCGTCAGTTATCCTTTTAACCCCCAAAACAACCTTATTCCCAAGGTTAGCAAATATTATAAAAGGTTGGCAAAACATTAGCACATTCCAAAGAGATATCACATCTTCTGAGAGTGAATTTCAGCGAGAACACACATGCAAGGAAGGAGATCAAGCATTTTCTCCTACACATCCACCCTAGCAATGATATGATCTAACAAAGCAAAGAGGAATTCACATGCAGCCCAGGTAGAAGCTCTCCTATGGTTGGTGATGATTTACAGTCTTCATCCTCTTACCAACACGTCCATCCCTTATTTACAGGCGTCCAAGACCAGAATCCAAGTAAGTAAAACATTATACTTCTCTGGTTCATTTCATTTCATCATTATACTATCACTTGTTGTTTTCCTAGCAACCCATTGACCTCCTTTAACACTCCCCCTCCTTATATCCATTAAAACCTCACTAAATCCCACCCAAGCTACCAAATACCTCATTCCAACCAACCAAAATCCTTTGTGTAATCATAAAGGTGACCCAAAACCCATTCTGTGGCATTCCCAAAATTTGACAGTAATAGGAACTGGCTGCACCCAAATGTCGTCAATCACCCTTAACCGACATCAGTTTTTGTATTTTCCCATACAACCCAAAACAGTGACCTATCCACCTAATTCTACATCACCCTCATGTGCTTGTGATATGCTTGAGACCTCTGTCAGGCCTATAGAGATCCAGAACAAGTTATTTGACCTTCAAATTATATTCTAACCTAGCCTGTTAGATCAAATCTTTCTTGTTGTGTTTTAAGTGAGATACCTAAATCATTTTGAATTACAATAGGATTTACTTCATTTCTCACATTAAATTGTTTACTAACAGTCGTCTAGGAAGGATCACACTTCCTAGATGTAGTACACGCTAGGTAGTTCACTACAAATATTGTTTAACTCTTTCTGGTGGTCTTGTTTTCCATTACAGGTAGTTCCTCCTAGCCAAAAGGAAGCTCTCATGATCAACTGTGGATTCAAAAGTCATACACGCATAGCAACCCAACAACCAACATTTCAACAGGTATTCCTCCTACGCCCGTTACCCTATTTGTTTCGTCAATAATTGAAAGAAATGTCTAAGAATTAGGTGAAACACTTATGCCACATCCTCCTATCCCGCACTGATCATGAGAGTATTTTAAATTTGTGGTAGTTAGATCCTATCTTCTAGCCTAATATTCTTGGTTGTAACCTATTTCATTATGATGGATTTCCATGTGTACCACTCATGTTTATCTAGAAGATACATCTTGGTTCCAATTTCTGATATTTTGATTGTATGCATTCAGTCTCTATCAAATTTCATTAGTTGGAAATCCATATTACTAAAATAGCTAGGTAACCTGGGATCTATTTACACCCTTGGTGATTTTCTTTAGGTTTTTACAATGATAAACTACTTTCCTCTTTTCTTCTTAGTATTCCTTATTGATCCATCCCTTTTATATTTTGTTTTGGGTTACTCTTTCATAAATTCTCACATATGTAGTTTTCTCCTTACCAATTTATCTAGTCCTTGCATGTGTAATTGTTAAACACTTATTGGAATCATGACATATTTTCTGCTAAATTCAGTGTTGGCTATATTCATGTTGATGAAAAATGGCAGTGGCTTAGGATGTTTGAGATTGGAAACATTTGATTATAGTATTACCCCATCATGTAATAGATTAATTTTTGAATATAGGGATGTATAGGTTCTTACTTTCCTAGGTATGTGAGGATCTGTGCTATTTTTTCTTATTTTTTACATCCAACTTTCAAATAATTGTGTATCTTCAAAATTTTTATAGGGATTTTTCTGGGATAAATTGCACAAATATATCCTCTATAAAATAGTCATTATCTACTTCTTCAACACCATTAGGACCCTTCCAGTTTGTGAAACACATTAGAATAATGAACCACTGGAACTAAAAGAATTTTCCTCATGTCTGCATGAAAGTTTGGGATTTTTTATTCACCTCATGTGTGAGGATTTCATGCCAATTGAAATTTTATTTATCATCCTACATTCTTGTAATGATGTCTGTTACACCTAGAGATGTTTTTTACTCCCCTTAGTTACTTACCAGTATTGTTATGCTATTATTTTTACCAATGTTTTGACTAAATGGTTTATAATGGACCTAAATGGAATGCCTCTACCTTTGTGCAATGACCATAGACAATCATAGTTGTTGTCTTTACAAGGCATTTCGTTGTTTTTTACGGTATGATGGAGATGCCCTAGTTTGGTAGACATGTGGCTTGGGATACTGTGGTTATATTAATGAGAATGACATCTTATTTAGAGAACCAAATAGATCCATTTTGGTATTTAATCATGAGTGTCTGTATAATTTTGGGATTGTCTCCCATGTAAGGAATTGTTCTAAGCTTGTGCATAACCATTCCTAGGACCAGGTACTTTGGTATGATTTGTGTTTGTATGGATTATACTTGTTCTTTCAGCTATTCTAGCCCCCATCTTTTCATGGCACACTCTACTATCTCTTGGTGAGGTGGGTTACTCCACATAGTATGTCGTAGCATTATGTAAATAACTATGTCTTATTTTTCTACATCTAATAGGGAGAGGAATGTAAATCCTTGTTCTTGCATCATTCCTTATATTGTTGGGCTAGTAGGTCTGTTGAAATGATCTATTTATTTATCTTCTTTTCTTTTTTATTGTTCACACTTTCTCTTTTTATTATCAATTCACTCTTGTTTCTTGTTTTCTATTGTCTGAAAAGGATTGTAACATCCCTATTTCATGATTACAAAATCACGGGAATATATATACACATACATACATACATACATACATATACATACATACATACATACATACATACATATATATATATACACATACATACATACATACATACATACATACATACATACATACATATATATATATATATATATATATATATATATATATATATATATATGTTCTCTATTCTAAATTCATCATTTCGAACCACATTAAATATGTTAATCAATCCTGCAACAATAACCATATGTAGTTATTATGAATTGGCATAAAACTGATATCTCATATTTCATTTCATGTTATACTCGGTATACTCATGGTTTAATTGTACATTTAAGGGATCATCAAGTTCAACTAACCAAGGGCTTATCTATGTACTTATTACGAGTACCCATATTGCACACCTTACTCTGGTGAATTTAAGACAACACAACCAGCAACTTGCGATACTTTGGCCAAAGTTTCAGACATGTTTGTCATGCCTATATTCCAAGATGACATACTCATCATGAAGGAATATGTATTTCATCACACTTGAAACTGTTATCTTGATTATACTTTCTTGACTCCTATCATTCCTTCCCATTTCCATGTTAGTTGCTAAGAAGAGATAAACACCATGGGCTAGTGCATATAGTCCACTTATGGTAATTAAGGGTCATCAAGTGTATTCAAATCAACCCCCGTCACTTTGATTACACTTCATAACCCATAGTCAACTTAAGTTGACATCCACCGAAGACCATGGGATCGTCACTGTTTAGTGTTTAACAATAAATTTAGATCCCATTCCGACACTGTCTCGATTATCGGAACCTAACGGATTATTGTACCATGATAAATACTCCAAAATAACCACCCCATGAACCCCATCATTAGATAGGTACTATGCAACAATGATTATGCTGCATCAACCCGTTAAGTTCTAGAAATCTAAACCTCCCTTCTTAACAAGTTCATTAATCCATTTAATTCACAAGGAATGTTATGTTTTTCCACTTAAGTCAACTAGAAGGATCTGTAAAATTTTTTCTGCTCTTTACTTAATCTCCCTTGAGTTTGAAATCTCCTTTAGTTGACTAATAATATTATAAACGTATTAATTATATTGTAGGGTAGTGACCATGTACATCCCATTATAATTTAGGAGCATTTTAAAATTCATTTTAATGACTCCAAATGGGTTTTATGCATTCAACCCGTAATAGCCTCATGACTTACATTCATTTTCCTTTAATTCATTCAACTATTCAAATTGTCGTTACTTAGTTAAACTTTATCCCCTAAGTGTGACTCATCTATGATGGAAGGATATTTTTCATCCACCTCATATTATGTTCTAAGGGTTCTTTCTATTGCTAATTATTGGACAACCCCTTTTATCAAGGTTTTGTAAAATAATTACATTACACACATAAGTTAAATATGTATCATATTTATGAATTCATTATTGCAGCAAGAAGAACTTTGTTATTAATACCTTAAGGATAATTCACATTATACATCTAACCCCATTTTAGCATTCCTATCTTTTCTTAAGTACAATTCCATTTCATTATTGTATGTAATCATCATTTAGGATAGATAGATTGCCTTATAGTTTAATCACTTAGATTCCTTTTCACAAGGTTGATTCCTATATGTAATCAATGAGATTAAGTAATCTTGTGATTATTCCTAAGGTTAGAAACCCCTTTATGTTTAGTCATGCAACCTTCGTCTCTTTTATATTGTTCCTCATAAATCAACCATACTAATATAGTCTCATAATGATGTAATTAAACATAGTCAATCATAAATTTAATTTCCACACCATTAAAATTGTTTAAATACAACTTATTCATTACTTTCTTATTCAAATGAATTTAGTAATTAAAATTTATAACAACCAATAACCATTTCATACAAGTCATTCACAAAGGTAATGATTCCTATATATCCCCTTTTCTACATATTTAGGGATCAACAATGAAATTTCTTACATAATAATAGTAATATAAAGTAGATGGAATTTCATATAACTTCCCCAAAATTACTAATCAATGTCAATACGTAAAGAAATGCAAATTATCAGATTCCCTACAAGCTCACTTTCCAAGTAAAATAACTCTTTAAATTGAAAACATCATTCTCACATAACTAATCTAGTTAAGAGAGAATGATTCAAGAAACCACTTCAATCACTTCCAATTTAAGATGTAAATTCAAGTAGACAAGAAGTAATTCAAGTTCTTCCAAAAGTTTAAATAAATGTCCTTAGGACTTAAACACTTATTTACAAGGATATTTCAGTAAATGAAACATAATATTTTCATCAAACGACATTTCTTCAATCAATAGAATAAATGCATATTTCCATAGTTTTCCCTCTTTTCCTTTTTCACGAAATTTATTTACAAGAGTGTTAGCATCTATCAATTTATTTAAACTGAGCATGATAGAAGATAAATCCTTGGAACCATATGTTCTAACTAACTTCGAAAAGGAACACTACTCATTAATAGAAATTAGTTAATGGTTCAAAAAGATATTTTCCTGTTTGAAAACTTCAGAAGTACCATAATCAAGTGTAGCAAAAAACCATGTAATGTTAGCATGTAACTATCCAAATGATTCTGATTTCTATCAACTAGAAGACTCTCAACAAACAAATTTAACATTCATCCATATTCAGCCAACAAGTAACCTAAAACCATATAACTATACATTCTCACTTAAGTAATATCACACCAATAATGCAAAGCCAATTATACATAACAGTAGGCTAGAAAGAAAGATTGAAAATTCCTTAATCATACAGCCCATACTACATGATTAAAAATGTGTTACTCAAATCCAATCAAAGACATTAAAAAATGAATTCAATTCCAACAGTTCAACAATCTAAATATTGGACAAGATTTATACAGCTGAGTGTACAAATAACAATAACAAACTCTCAAGGCCCAAATCCAACGTAACTTATCAAATAAGCAATATAAATAAGAACAACTTGGATTCAACCAATTTATAGTGCATGAAAGTCATTAGAATATACAACACATATAATCATCAATGAAATAATATTAAGTCAATACAAGTATTCCATATAAGGCTGGTAAGGAATCATAATTAATTGAATACATTAGTCAGACTAAGAGATGAAATGAATAAAAGAAGGTAGAGAAGGCTCATAGTTAACAATCTTTTAATCAACTAAATGATATCCTTGATCATCTTCGTCTGATCAAGTATCTAGATGATTTTAGTTTGATCAACACTCAAAGGCAAGTTTAATAAACCATCCAATTGGTTGATGTCAAGGCTCCAACCTAATCATTTAAGATTAATACAAAAGTTATCAAAACTTAAACATCTCAAAATATATAAAATTTCGGCATATTGTTACCGCATTGGAAGCATGCCTAAAGATCCAAATTGTTCACATAAGGATTCACAATAACCCTGAGGTATATTTTAAACTTCCTTGGTTTGAAATAGTCATAGCTATAGGTCTGGATTCACAAGATCACTTCAAAATATCCAAGCAAGAGATAAGGAACAATCGACACCATTATAATAATGGTGCCCTACCAACTAAGACCCATAAATCCACATAATAATGCACCGAACACATGTAGTGATCAACCTACTCTACTGGTTTGAGTAGGATAATAAGACTGACTTGAACCTTTCCAAAAACCAACTCAAAACAATATCCAAGCCTATTAAATGAAAGATACAAAATAGTCACCTAGAGAAGGGACAAACACAAAGAAAGAGAATGAAATAGAATCCTTATTTTGTCAAACATGGTGCTATCTAATCCCCAAATGATCTAAGTTGCAAGGCCAAATGGTTAGTATCCAAGAATAATAAAAAAAATTGAACAAATCTTATCCAACTCAATTTGAATCATAACTCATCCACACAAAGTTTTTCTAGATCAAATCCCATTCAATCCATAATTACAGGTATTAAAGGTTTGAGTATTCAAACCAGAATAAAACACAAACCTAGATAGATGACCATATCCTTAAACGATACTAGTCTAACCTGACTGAGTGATTGAGTTCCAACTTGATCCATAACATAGGTTCATATTTTTTGTAAATATATACACATGCGTTCCATAGACCTCGAATAATAAATATAGATAAAAATAACACTACAAAACCACTCTAAACTAATATATATACACATGAAAATCATATCTCACATTCATTCCTTTCATCAAAGTCAAGGCGAGTTCGATTCAAACACATCCAAAATAGTTATGCAATGAAAGATGACATTTCAAAAATGATAAAACAAGTATACAATTGCAAGATCAAAATCCAGTTCCAATAACTACTTACCAAGAAAAGGTTCCATTTATTGTACAATAATAAAAACCCATAACCCCGAAATGCTTTCAATAATAAGAAGATTTATTTTTACAAACTAATTAGATAGATCAAGTTTTTACATGGGATTAGAGCTTAGCATTCCTGGTAGACCTTCCCAAAGTCTTCCTCCAGCTCCTAGGATCCTTATTCTAATTCCATGATATCTTATACATTTAAAGTAGTAAATCTACTCAAAAATTTCTCCACCTTTCCACTAGAATCTTTCCAAATAGTCTCTCCATGAAAAAGAGAAGCAAAGATTCAAAACAAAATCAAAAAATAGATCAAACACCCAAAACCTCTGTTTGCATAGCAAGAAGGAGAACAAAATAACCAAATGGAAAACCAAAAATAATAATGCCTTTTCCGAATCCGACATGTTTTCCCCTACGAATTTGGGAAAGTTTTTATAAATCATCAATGCTTTCCAGGATGGTCTGTTCATCCCGCTAACCCACATACTTCCTCTAACCTCTTCTAGGGTAGCTTCTAACTATTTATCCAACCAAACAACCATGTTAGAGTTATTTTTAACAACATGCCAAATTAAAATTTGGCTTACCACTAAGAAGTGTTGGTGTCCTCCATTAATGATAATTAAATCAAATCTCCAATACATGCAAGGGTGGCAACAACCACCCACTTATCATTGACCATGCATTCCCTTCCCAATTTTGACCATTAAACATGGAATTATGTTCTAAGTCCCCTTTCCTTATCATCATAGGTTAGGGCTTAGATCAAAATTAGCATAGATTAAATTAGGTTAGGTTCCCAAGAAACCAATATGATTCATATGCCTTAGGTATTAGGTTAGACCATAGAAATTAATATGTTAACAAAATAGTAGTCATATTCTAGTATTAACAACTACCGTAGCCAAACCTTACCAGTTGGGCGATGTTTTTCAAATGGAGTAGTGCTACTCGAGCCAGCTCTCAACACCTTCTAGCCCTCAATATGGGGCTGAATCATGGGAAAACTATAACAAGTCACCAATATCAATTAGCATTAATTGATAATCCAAAAATAAATGAACAACTACAATCTCTTGCATTAGTCAAAATTGCAGATCGAATTAAGGGAATTCCTTGGATCAATGAAACTGATATGAGGTATTTTCTTAATCAATTCTCAATAATAATAATAATAATAAGTTATTATTAACTTAGGATAATTTTCTGATTTTACCATCTTACCAAATAGTTCCAAGACAAGATTTAAATTTCCACAAGCTAAAGACATCCAATTAATTTTATAAACCAATTAAGTAAACATGAAAATTCAAGAGTAAATGGAAATAAATGGATTATTGATCACAAAAAACATAGCTAAGATAAAAATTAATCTAGCAACATGATTTAATTTGTTCTACAGAGCAACTCAAGAAAAAATTCATTTCAATGTTGCAATCCATTTCACAATGAGCAAGTACATATGAAAGGCTAGCAGAGGTGTTACAATGACTTCTTGGTAAAAAAATTTGTTTGTTTATATTCTTATATATTTATATGTGGACATTTTTGAATCGTTTATCACATGATCTACCTCCTTAATTCCTTTTATCCATATCGGATTTCATTTTCTATAAGATCTTAATCCTTTGATGTGCCATATGTACTACTTGTTGGTTTGTTTTAGTTTCAAATGGTTGAACTTGTATTTTTGTTTCAATTTCTCTCTTATTTACTATGCATATTTCCAAGCCTTATTGGATCCATTCCATTTCCCCCCCTTTATTATTTTCATAGGTTCTTAATGGTGATATTTTTTGTGTCCTTACTAAATTAAAAAATACTCACATACATTAACTAATTACACGAACATCTAATCTACAAAACTTGAAAATTAAAAAAAACTTCCTACTCTAACAACTGTGCTGGGGAGCTTATTATCCTCTTTACTAATTTACGTCATTTCACATTGTAGGTTTTTATCCTACATCCATTTATTGTTTTTGTAAATATGTGTCCTTTTAGATCCCGTAATATTATAGTTCCATGTTTTGTGATGTGATGTATGATATATGGGACTTTCCATCTTATGTGTAATTTTATTAGTTATTCTTGAAACCTACTTTTATACACAAAAACCTTTTTTTGGAACTCCTTACTGCATAGGTTACATTCATGTCAAGATGTTTGGATCTATTTATGTGATTCTTGATTCCATTTCATTCTTTCCTTGTAGTCCTCCATTTTTTCCAATCTAACAGTCTACTTTCAATAGATTCTTTGTCTCCCAACCGAGTAACTATTACAATGTGGAGGCTTGGTAGAATATATTTATTTGGCATGATTATTTTAATTCCATAAAACAAATGAAATGGTGTATTTCATGTATTTATCTTGTCATTGGTTATGTACTCCCATAGAACTATGGGTATTCAATCTTTGCAATCATCCCTTTTCACATTGCAAATCTTTGTTAAAACTTTTTCCAAAACCTTGTTTGTAGATTCCATTTGTCCATTTACTTTCGGATGATATGATGTT
Source organism: Taxus chinensis (assembly GCA_019776745.2). Taxonomy (NCBI): domain Eukaryota; kingdom Viridiplantae; phylum Streptophyta; class Pinopsida; order Cupressales; family Taxaceae; genus Taxus; species Taxus chinensis. Next base: position 325,018,425 of record CM034156.1, on the reverse strand, counting down.
ATTTTGTGGTGGGTATTAATAAATTTATTCTATGAGGATTTTAATTGTATTATTCAAAAAATCAGTTCCTCTATCACTTACTAATTTTTGTGGACATTCAAATCTAGTTATTATGTTTTCATAAAGAAATTTAGTTATGACCTTTGCTACACAATTTATTGTTGCTATAAATTCTACCCATTTTGTAAAATAATACATTGTTGTGATTATATATCTTTCTCTGGATCTTCTTGATAGACGTTTAATTGGACCAATGAAATTTATTTTCCATTGTTCAAATGGTTACATTGCTAACACATGGTTAAGAGGAATTTCATCATTTTGATTTGGTTTCCCTTTTCAGTGAAAAATGCCACAAAGTTTTGCCACATGATGCCCATCCTTAAACAAGTTTGGCGACTAAATTCCACTATGTAATATAATTTTCAAAGTGATTTTCCCTATAGAATTTCTTCCAACAATGCCTTCATGATATTTACATAGTAATAGTTCTCTTTCATTTTCTAGGACAAATTTACACAATACTTCATCCTTACCTAACTTTTACAAAAATCCATTAATGATAGTATATACTAAGGACATTTTAATAAATTATTTCTTTTCTTTCTTTGTGTAATGTTGTGGAAAACTTTATTTTTGTAAGAAATACGTAATTTATTCTAGTTGTTCAGATATTAGAATAACATGAAATAAGTGTGTATTTGGGGTATCTTCATTCAGTTCTTTTGGTTCTTCTCATGTGTTTATGAAACTCAAATGGTCTGGTCCTAAATTTTCTCATCCTAGTTTAAAATTCATTTTAAACTTATATTCTTATAATAACATCAACCATCTTGATATCCTACCTCCCAATAGCGACTTATTCACTAGATATTGTGGTGCTTGGCGATCTGTAAATAATGTAAACTTAGTTGCTAATAGTTGTTACCTAAACTTTTGGAGTGCTAAAATCATAGCTAGAGCTTCTTGTTCTATAGTTGTGTAGTTTCTTTTTGTGGGTGACAATTATCTTCTTGTGAATGAGATTGGATGGTCTATATATCCTTCCCATGGTTGAGCTATATATGCACCAATTACATTACCTGACACATCAACATGCACACAATTTTTTGACCAATATGGAAATGCTAGAATTATCTCATTGATTATTTTCTGTTTTAATTATGTAAAAACATTTTTAGATTCATTTTTCCATTCAAACTTTTCACATTTAAGTAATATATTCTCCATTGTTTGAACTATGTTTACATATCCCTTAATAAATTTCATGTAGTATCTTATATGTCTCAGTAATAAGCATATCTATGAGGGTGTTCTTGGTGGTTTGGGTTTTATTATGACAACTATTTTTGCTTGATCAACAAAAATTTCTTCTTTACATACTATGTGTCTAAGAATCACTCTAAATGTTGTGAAGAAAAAACATTTTAAAAATTATTTATAACATTAAGTGTAACTTAAATACATGTTATTTGAACACATAGACTACATACTAATAATCCAAGTATACTTCTAAGAAATTATGAATGAAATATTTGAATGTAGTAACAATAACTCAAGAAAATATTGCGGGTGCATTTTTTCAGTCTAAATGGCATGACCTTATATACGAATCTTACCCATTCAGTTGTGAAAGTGGTTTTAGATTGTTCTTACACAATTGGTATTTGATGATAGTTAATAAATATATATATGTGAATGCATATACTTCATGTCTCATTACTTCTTCCAATATTTCATCAAAGAATGGAGTTAGGAAAGGTTCATTAACACATGCATCATTTAGAGACATATAATCTACATAGATTCTAATTTATCTCATTTTATTGGGTTGAGTGATTATCAGACTTACCCAATGTGATTTTTATATTTTGTATATTAGACCTTCTATCATCTGATCTAATTATGCTTTTACCTTGGCTTTCATATTTGGGTTCAATCTAGATTGTCTTTTTATATATTGTTTACTCCTTTCAATTTGATGTGCATTTCCATGATTGATGGATCCACTCCTTTTATTTCACTGAATTTAGTAGGGAACATATATGCATAGTATTGTGTTAATTGCAATATTTATGGCATTTCCTTTTATGCCCAGTAGTCTCCCAAAGTAGATAGTTTTACTATACCTACTGGTCTAATGTCTTCTACCCTTTTCTGTACTGTCTCATCATATAATTTATCCTTCCCTTTATTTTGGGTCTTTATAACCATAATTGATCCTTCTTTAACTTCTATGTTTAGATTGTGCAAATGTGTTTGTTCTTGATTGATCACTTATTTTTATGTTGGTATTAGATAAAGATGTTTTGGTTCAAATATTTCTCCCAATTCATTATCATCTTCATTTTTCTACTCATCATTGTTTTCGTTATTATCCCCCACCCTATTGCAGTTTATCAGTTTGCATTCTTCATTGTTTTCTGTTGTAGTATCCTTATGATTCATTAGACATTTTTTCCTATTCTTTTCTTTGGGATCTAGGAATTTCACTCCTTTTGTATTAATAATTCCATAAAATAGAAATTTTTTAATTTTGTGAAGAGAAATATCAACCATAGGATTAATATCTACAAAGTAAAATTTTGACTAAAATCATAATGTAGTTTTCTCTAGTTACATGTTTCTCTTCTTCTTTCATGGTGATCATACCATACTTTTGGAAATGGTTTCTGTTGTAAATATCTTCCCCCTGGGTAGATATAAACAAGTAGAAGAATATGGGAATCAAAGAAACTTAGAGCCTGATTTTTTTTGCATCACCAGTAAAGAGTGTCCACATGGAAATGGATGTGCCAAGGCATAGGTAAAGGGCACATAGCAAAGAGTGTCAACACGGAAATGGATGTGCCAAGGTGCAGGTAAAGGGTGCACAACAAAGAGTGTCGACACGGAAATGGATGCGCCAAGGCGCAGGTAAAGGGCGCACAACAAAGAGTGTCGACACAGAAATGGATGTGCCAAGGCGCAGGTAAAGGGTGCATAGCAAAGAGTGTCGAAACGGAAAAGGATGCGCCAAAGCACAGGTAAAGGGCACACAACAAAGAGTGTCAACACGGAAATGGATGCGCCAAGGCGTAGGTAAAGGGTACATAGCAAAGAGTGTCGACACGGAAATGGATGCGCCAAGGCGCAGGTAAAGGGTGCATGACACAGAGTGTCGACATGAAAAAATTCATGCTTGGGTACACGTAAGGGTATGTCGAAATGAAGATGGATGTGCCAAGGTGCATCTTCGGGAGGTGCAACATTTTGAGCGCTGACAGGAAGCAGACCCTGACCCAGATATTCAGATGGCCATAACTTTTCACAAGGAGCTCGGATTAACGCAAGGTTGGACTTTTCGGAAAGATTATGGATATCTTTAATTGGGTGGGAACAAGTTCTTATAAAAGGAAAATACAGTTTTCCACTTTTCAGGTTTCCTAGGGTTCTCACCTACCACCATAATGAGATGAATAAAATGCAACCTAGAGGTGGTTGGGGTAAATTTGGACTCTCTCTCTCATTATTCCTATAAATTGTAAGGAGGGGCTTCTTTCTAAAGGTTGGAAATTCTTGTTTTTCCCCTCCCTTCTTCTCTTTGGCAGGTGAATTTTTGGAGTTCAAACCTCCCATCTAAAACTGTAATGCAACTTTTCCTCTTGGCATTTTGTAGTGTATTATATCAATATTTGGAGCAAATAATGCATGTTTGTGGATGATTCTCAACCCTCTCTGTATTTATTTTCATCCTCCTAATCTTTCACTTCAAATTTGGTTATCTGTGTATGATGTTGCATTGCATTTTAATGGTTTGTGTTTATTGGCAAGACAGTTGTTCTTCATTCCTTGGTGCATCACCTTTGTTAGTTTAGGTTTATTTTTATGCATCTTCTTACCCTGTCTCCTTAGCAAGTTAGATTAGGTTTTTGAGTAAACCCTATAAATTTTTACGTGTGCATCTGAATATAGGAATAGGAACCGGCCTTCATTCGGAGAGCTTTTCTGATTTTGCAAGGTCCCACACTAGGGGAAAGCTCCATGTTATGCAATCACACTGAGAGTCTCAACCCATTGAGTTGCAAACATTCAGGGGTGCTGTGATTCACCATCAATAGTTTTGGCATGCCTGGTGGGACCAAGAGGTCATTCCACAAGATTTGAAGGTATTTTCAAGAAATTTGGACTTAGAAATTGCAGGTTTTACAATTTCATTTTTTCACCTTCCAGGCTGAACTTTGAAATCAATTTTCAAGGGCTTAACTTGCTCAAAACAAGTCTAAATTTCACCAGTTGATAGATTGGGGGATAATATTCAAAAGGGTATTCTTATATTTTTGAGATTTTAACTTTCAAAATTTCATCGTTTTTAGTATTTCAGGTTTTCCCAGTTGCCTTGCATGACTTGAGTTTTGCTCATACCTTTTGGGGATTAGTAGCTGCACAAAAAAACCTGATAACCAAATTGAAGAGTTATATCTCTCGGGTCCTTCAAAGTTTTAAATTATTTTTTAATATTGTCAAGTTTGGTGTGTAACTTGGCAAAATCTAGCATTTTCAGGCTCGTTCTCTAACACATTTGGCGACTCCGAAAGGATAGAATTCAGTGGTATATCAGCATAAGTTGCCCAGGTACATGAGAAGAATTTGAACCAGGTCTGACACTTGAGAAGAGGGGTTATTTTTCCACTTGCAGCTATCACCAGGCAGAGGAAGGAGAGGAAGAAGATCATGAAGATCACCATCTCCACCTAACCGTACTTTGTCTACACCTCCACCTGGTAGACCTTTTCTCACATCAACAAGGGTTCTTAGGCCAATCAAAATGGTGCAACCACCGAATCCCTTTTTCAATTTCACTGGAAGCAACCCACTTGCCCTCAATTCACAGAATCTAGTTCCAATTGCAGCATTGAAGAACATTCCATTTTTCACTAGAGAAAATCATACCACTCCTGGTGATCATGTCAAAGACATTGCTAATGTTTGTGAAATCCATGGGATAAATGAAATGGATGTTGCTATCAAATTGCTAGCATCTTCATTCAAAGGGAAGGCATTACAATGGTTTAGGTGGCTTGGAGCCGGTTCTATTACAAATTGGAATCAGTTATGCATAGCTCTCCATGAGAAATTTGGAGAAAAGGGAGAAAATTTTTCTCTACTAGAACAATTGACGACTATCAAGAGAGCTCCCAACGAGTAGCTGACTAAATTCAACTTTAGATTTCAAAGGTCTTGGGATAGGATTCCAGTGGCCATCAGGCCAACAGCTGAAGGTGCTTTTCTATATTATCTTAAAGCTTTGAATTCTGATATTTCTATGTTAATTCAATCTATGGGAGGCACAACCTTACCTGCTGCTTATGGCATTTCCATTAGGGCTTAAAACTATCTTATTCAAGTTGGTAAGCTGGCTGCTAGGCCTCCCATTCCCTTGTATCCAAACTTAGAAAATCCAAGCACTAATCAAGCACCTACTTTGGCTCCTGTTCCCACTCCTAGAAATCAAAGTTCAAATGAAACTTATACTTCATCCTCTAATGCTTCAAATGAACTCCAAGAGGTTATGAAACAATTACAAAACCTTGGAAATGAGCTAGTGGCTATCAAAAGACAACAAGCTCAAAGTGCTAGATCGTATCAGCCTCAAGCACACTACCAAGCTAGGCCACTATACCAGCCAAATAGGCCACCCAATCCAGCTAAAAATCAAAGCCAAGTAAGGCCTCCCACCAATAGACCATTTCAGCCTTATAACCCTAATGTTGCATCTACTTTTAAAGCCTTAGTGCCAGTGCAAAACAACATAGCTCAAGAGTATGATTGGTGTTTCCCATGCAATGAACCTCATAACCAATCTATGTGCTTCAATGGTGCTTTGAACCAAGCCTTGATGGTGACAAATACTAGTGTAGAGGGTGAAGCGAGTCAAGAAACAAATCAGTGACAAGGGACATTTCAGCAAAACATAGCTCCAAATGATACCGCACTTGCGAATTGGCAAGCTGAGGATTTTTGTGGCATGAATCAAACAATTTCTCAAAGTGTAGTAGCTAACACAAGATCAAAGAAGAGGAATATTGGTGAAGGGCAGTCATTAGCCCCAAGTGATCTACAACCTTCCATCACTCCACAAGGTGTCGGTAAGCAAAATGCAGCTCCAAACATGCAAGGACAACCCAAACCACCTTCCAAACAAACTCAAATGCCAACTATTGCTGCCCATGCACAAGAAAGGAATGTGTAGCCTAAAAGACAACAAATAGATCTTTCATCCTCATTTAGCATCATTGATCAAATGAAGAAGACAAATGTGAATATATCAATGTGGGAATCTTTATCCATCCCAAGCCAAAGAGATCTTCTAAAAGTTGCCATGAAGAATTGGTCAACTTCCACCCAGTAGGTCCATATGCAAGAGAATGTCCTCAAAAATGCTACTTAACCTGAAGGGAATCATGGAGGACAACAAGGTAAATTTTTGAAGCCCCCTCCATTCTATGTTTCATTAATCATTGGGGATAAACTAGTACACAATTGCATGATTGATTCTGGGGCAAGTAGTTTTGTCATGCCTAAGCAAATAGTTGATCAGCTGGGTCTCCAATATGAAGTCATATCAAAGGGGGTAGTTGAATTGGATGGGACAATAGTAGCAACAGTGGGAGTGATTAAAATTTTGAATCTTACCCTGCATGCATGCCCCAACGTTACCATTTTTTAAGATGTGTCAGTGATAGATTTGCCACCACTATTTTCCCTGTGCTTATCAAGGGATTTCATAGCTAGAATTGGAGGCTACTTATCTACTGACTGGTCACACATGTTGTTCAGAACAAGATATGGTACTAAGGTCATGATCAGATCCAAACCAATTACAAACTTTCATATTGAGCCTCATACTCCAAGCCAAATCAATGCCAACTGTTTGGCATTTGATCAAGAAGATTATCCAAGCACAAATGAAGATGACACCAAAGTTGGAAGCATCCCAAATTTGACTCTTGATGAATGGGCAAGCAAGGTACATGCTTTTGATCCCTACCAAGAAATAGAAGAATCCGAGATAGGAGTCTATTGTATACATGAAGAAAACCAACCTATTCCTAGCATCACTAAAAAAGACCATAAGGATGATAATGAGGTATGGCGATTATTTTTCGATGGATCAAGGAGTAGGCAAGGCACAAGAGGAGGAGCTATGCTTATTTCACCTCAAGGAATCAAATATTATTCAGCTTTCTGTTTCCAGTTTTCCTATTCAAACAACACAACTAAATATGAGGCCTTGATTCATGGACTTCATTGGGCCAGGAAAAGGGGCATAAAGAACTTGCAGGTGTTCGGGGATAGCGAGCAAATCATCAACCAAGTCAGGGGGCAACATGCTACAAAAAATGACCTACTAAAGAACTAAAAGAATAGGGTATGGGACCTCGTTGAGGATTTCGAAGCTTTTAACATCATGTCCATACCCAGGAGGAAAAATGAAACCACGGATAGGCTCGCGGTAGTTGGAGAAATTTTTGATGTGGTTGACAACATCAAAAGAGAAAAAACGTAGCCACATATCCATGTGATTGTGAGGCCGACAGTTCCAGATAATAACACAAGCTTGTAGGTGTTTGAGAATGATCAACAAATCGCCAATTTCTTACAAGAAGAGGTTGAATTCTTAGCTAGAAATCAGGACAAGTTAGAGCAGTAGTATGGGGATCAAGTAGTGCAGCTGTGGACAAACAAGCTTCCCAAGGGTTTATTAACATTGGAGTCTATCTTCAACCCTAATGACCAGTTCCGTAAGGAAAAGGCTAACATACAGGTTAAGAGAGAAGATTAAGAGCCAATTCCAGTTGGGGAAGGCAAAACACTTCAAATTGGCAAAGTGGCCACTGAGCAAGAGAAATCAAATTTCATGCAACTTTGCCAAGAATTTCTAGATGTCTTCGCTTGGAGCTATGAAGACTTGAGAGGTTTCAATATGAAGTTGGCACAACATACCATAGAATTGGATCTAGATGCTAAGCCCATCAGGTAGAAGCAGAGACCAGTCAACCCTCACATTGAGCCCCTAATGAAGAAAGAGCTAAACAAGATAATAGAGGCAAGCATTATATTCCTGATCAAGCACTCAAGCTGGGTTGCAAACTTGGTTCTAGTAAGGAAGAAGAGTGGAGAAATCAGGTTGTGTCTGGACTTCCGAGACCTCAATAGGGCATCTTTCAAAGACCATTACCCACTTCCTTCAATGGAACAAATATTGCAAGTGGTACGAAGAGATTCTCTCTCCTAGATGGCTACTCAGGGTATAATCAGGTAATGGTGAAAGAAGATGACCAGTTCAAGATGGATTTCACCACCAAATGGGGCACATATCCCTACAAGAAGATGCCATTTGGCCTATCAAATGCTGGAGCCACTTTCCAAAGGGCAATGGATATGGCATTCAAGGGGTTGATCAATAAAATAATTCTGATATATCTTGATGAAATCACTATATTCTCAAAAAATGCAGTGGATCACCTCTTTCATCTGAGGCAGGTATTTCAGAGGTGTAGAAGATTTGGGGTATCATTGAATCCCAAAAAAATCATATTCCTAGCTCACAAAGGAAAACTTCTAGGCCATATTGTTTCAAAGGAGGGATTGACGATTGACCCAAAAAGAGTTGAAGCAATTCGAGCGTTACCATTACCAAGTCATAAGAAGGCTCTTCAAAGCTTCTTAGGAAGGATCAATTTGGTCCGCAGGTTTGTTCCAAACTTTACAGCTCTCGTAAAGCCAATAACACTAATGTTGAAGAAGAGCATGGCATTTAAGTGGACAACTGAAGGCAAGGTAAGTTTTGAGGCAATAAAAGAGGCTATATCTCAAGCTCCGACTCTCGTCAATCCAGAATTCTCCAAGGATTTCATGTTATAGGCCTTCGGTGGTGGAGATACAATTTCTGGAATCTTAGTTCAACAAAACAAAGAGGGATTAGAGCAACCAGTTGCTTTCTTCAGTCAAGGCTTGGAGGAATACGAAACTAGGTACTCTTTCATTGAAAAGCATGTCCTTGCAGTGATCAGGAGTTTAAATAAATTCAAGCACCTGGTCTCAAACAATAAGATCCAATTATTGGTATCTCATGCGGGAGTCAGGGAATTCCTTCTAAACAAAGATCTAAATGAGAAACGTGTAGGATGGATCACTCGTGTCATGGAATATGACATTGAAATTAAGGTCACTAAGCTAGTACATGGAAAAGGACTATGTGAACAACTAGCTTCGAGTCAGAAAGTTGAAGCAAGTGATGAAAAAGAGACTATCTTGGTACTACAGGATGGTCAAGAACAGGAAAATGATAATGTGCCCTCTCCTTGTTGGACTTAGAATATGATACACTTCCTACAGGTAGGCCAATGCCCTCTAGAATTGAGAAAAACAAAAAGGAGATACTTCAGATTACAAGCCATTCCATATGTGCTTGTTGATGGTGTTTTGTTTAAAAAAGACATCAATGGAGTTCGATTGAGGTGCATTAGGACAGGTCAAATTGAGAGGGTGTTACGAGATTTTCACGATTTAGATTCTGGAGGACATTTCGCTCCACAGGTAATAGCTCTCAAGATAATGAAGGCAGGGTATTATTGGCCCACAATGTTCAGTGACTGTTATACATGGGTAAGAAAGTGTAAGAAATGTGCACTCTTCACAGGAAAATAAAGACTAGCAGTGCTTCCATTGCACCCAATTTTGGTTGACCAACCATTTATGTAATGGGGATTAGACTTCATCGGGGTTATCAAACCAAACTCAAGCCAATGCCACAAGTGGATTCTCATGGCAATAGACTATTTCACCAAGTGGACCAAAGCGGTAGCACTCAAAGAAGAAAATGAGTCTAACATACTAGAATTTTATGAAGGGATAGTGACCAGGTTTGGTGTGCCGGTGACTATCATATCAGATAATGCATTGGCATTCATAGGTTCCAAGATTACATAATGGGCTGTCAAGAATGGAATCTATTTGAGCACCTCTTCAAATTATTACCCGCAGGGTAATGGACAGGCAGAGTCCACGAACAAAAATTTGCTAAAAATCATTAGAAGGACTCTAGATGAAAACCAAAGGACATGGCATACCAAGCTAAAATCAGCATTATGGGCTGACAGGATAATGCCAAAGAGGTCTACAGGTAGTTCTCCCTACAAATTGGTCTATGGGAAAGAGGCAGTATTGCCTATATCATTAGAATTGCCAACATTGGAGCTCATGAAGCAGTTGGAGTTGTCTGAGTTCGAACCAATGGAGGCCAGGTATGCAGAGTTGATGGAATTGGAAGAAATAAGAGAACATGTAGTTCTGATGATTGAAAAGGATCAAGCCTTAGTAAAAAGATGGTTTGATAAGAAGGCAAGAGCAAGGACCTTCCAGGAAGGGGACCTAGTTCTGAAATGGGATGCAGATCAGGAAAAACCAGGAAGGCATTCTAAGTTTGATGCCATTTGGAGTGGCTCCTACATGGTCACAGGATGTAAAAGTATTAATTCATTCCAATTGTCTACGTTGGATGGAGAAGAACTCCCAATTCCGGTTAATGGAATCTATCTTAAACATTGCTACTAAAAGGAAAGGTTTACCCTTGTAAATATTAGCCTAGATTTAAAATTCCTCTAAGTGCGTATGCACATTGTCTTGTTGTAGTTAGGTTTCATTTCCCTAAGTGCTTTGGCACAGGTTTTGTTTCCCCCAAGTTAAATTTCTATAATTCAGAATGTTGTCAGAAAAGGAGTTGCAGTATCAGGTTCGGGATCAGATATCAGGTTGGTTTCAGGTTATTTCTTATGACTCCATGCCCAATGGATTGCTAAAAGGCCACTGATCTTCTACCTAGCAGGCAGGTAATCCCGATGAGCCGCCAAAATTGTTGTAAATATCTTCCCCCTGGGTAGATATAGACAAGCAAAAGAATATGGGAATCAAAGAAACTTAGAGCCTAATTTTATTGCGTCACCAACAGCCCTTGGTGCAGGTAAGAGGCGCACGACAGAAGGTTTCGACACGAAAATGGATGCGCCCTTGGCACAGGTAAGAGGCGCACACAACAAAGAGTGTTGACACGGAAATGGATGCACCAAGGCGTAGGTAAAGGGTGCACAACAAAGAGTTTCGACACAGAAATGGATGCACCAAGGCACAGGTAAAGGGCACATAGAAAAGAGTGTCGACATGGAAATGGATGCGCCAAGGTGCAGGTAAAGGGCGCACAGCAAAGAGTGTCGACACGAAAAATGGATGCGCCAAGGCGCAGGTAAAGGGCGCACAACAAAGAGTTTCAACATGGAAATGGATGAGCCAAGGCACAGGTAAAGGGTGCACAACAAAGAGTGTCGACACAGAAATGGATGCTGCCAAGGCGGTGCACGATAGAAGGTGTCGACACAAAAATGGATGCGCCCTTGGCGCAGGTAGGAGAGTGTTGACATGGCAGAATTTGCACCTTGGCGTACGTAAAGGGCGCATGACATAGGTAAAGGGCGCATGTAGAGTGACATGACAAAATTTGTACCTAGGTGCACGTAAGGGTATGTCGACATGAATATGGATGTGCCAAGGCGCATCTTCAAGAGGCGCAACATTTTGAGTGCTGATAGGAAGCAGACCCTAACCCAGATATTCAGATGGCCATAAATTTTCACAGGGAGCTCGGATTAACGCAAGGTTGGAATTTTCAGAAATCTTACGAGGTACTCTATCCAACTACGACTAGGATATCTTTAATTTGGTGGGAAAAAGTTCTTAAAAATGAAAAATACAGTTCGCCAATTTTTAAGTTTGCTGAGGGTTCTCACCTACCACCATAATGAGATAAATTAAATGCAACCTGGAGGTGGTTGGGGTATATTTGGATTTCCTCTCTCTTCCCTCTCTCATTCTTCCTATAAATTATAAGGAGGGGATTCTTTTTAAATGGTTCGAAATTCTTGTTTTTCCCCTCCCTTCTTCTCTTTGGCAAGTGGATTTGTGGAGTTCAAACCTCCCATTTAAAACTGTAATGCAACTTTGCCTCTTAGCATTTCGTAGTGTATTATATCAATCTTTGGAGTAAATAATGCATGCCTGTGGATGATTCTCAACCCTCTCTATGTTCATTTACGTCCTCCTAATCTTTCATTGTGAATCTGGTTATCTGTGCATGATCTTGCATTGCGTTTTCATGGTTTGTGTTTATTGGCAAGACAGGTGTTCTTCATTACTCAGTGCATCACCTTTGTTAGTTTAGGTTTATATTTTATGCATCTTCTTACCCTGTCTCCTTGGCAATTTAGTTTAGGTTTTGAATAAAACCTCTTCATTTTTATGTGTGCATCTAAACAAAGGAATAGGAACTGGCCTTCATCCGGAGAGCTTTTATGATTTCGCAAGGTCCTACACTTGGGAAAAGCTCCATGTTATGCAATCGCACTGAGAGTCTCAACCCATCGAGTTGCAGACATCCAGCCTGGGTGTTGTGATTCGCTATCAACAGGATGATTATCTTCCAAACCTCCATCGTCTCTTCACATTACCTACTTGTGATGCAGTAATGTATTCTTAGATGTGTATCTATGGGCATTATTCCACATAGTACTTAGGCCATTTATTAGTAGTCCTATCATATAGTGAAAATATTGAAAGTAACATTAATGTGACTTCTTCCTAGGGAAACGTCTTATATTTATGCATATCCCACCATGATTTAGATATCCCCTTTAATGCATAATCCAATGAAATTAATCGTATCCCTTTCAGAAGCACATATTTTTATAATTCCAACAAGAATGTGTCTAGGTTCAAAGTTTCAAAGTATTGCGGGATAAATTTTTCTTCATCTTGTACCATTATCATTAGTCTTATCTTATGTTCCATTCTCATCCAATGATTCAAATTTTCATCCAAGTTACCACCAATTAAGGATTCCATTCCCCATGGAATATGACTTTCTCCATTTCTCTCTACGTAGTCTTGGTCATGTTGCGCAAAGTTATAGAGCTAGGATATCTCCAATTTATTTGTGGAATTAATATAATAAAATGGTTTTTATCCTATGAATGGATTCTTCTACTTTCCTTGTCTCCTTTCTCTCCTTCTTCTTCTTCTTCTTCTTCTTTTTCTTTTTCTTCTTCTTCAATAATGTCGTTTGCACATGGGTACCTTGCCAAGCCTTAGTTATTGGGACCCATTTGAGGAATCTTTCTTATATTGTTAGGGAAGTTTGTTTTTCCATCTCTTGTTGTGGATGTTTTTCCCACTGGGTTTAATAATATAATCAAATAAATAAATTTCTAAAACATTTATGTTTTATACCATTGGATTGACTAAAGTTACAAAACAAGTTAGACCTAAGTTGCAATTGAAGTCGTGATAAAGTTAAAATTAAATTCATGATAACCTCACAATTATAGACAAACTAAAGCCACAATTTAGGTCATAGCTAGTCTCGCAATTTAAGTAGGATGTAGTGTCGCAAATTAAGTCAAGATTACAGTTGCAATTAAAGTCAAATTTTATGTCACACGTATTATCATTGTTTTAAGTCACCTTTAGGATTGATGGAAAGATGAAGTTAAATACCCTTATTAAGTCGGGTATTAAGTCATGCTAAATTCATGAATTAAGTTACAGATAAAGTTGTCTTTTAATTCAATTGTACTTCCCAATTTTAGTCACCCTAAAGTCACTTAAGGGTGACATTAGCGGGGGACGTTAGGGTGACTTCAACTGTGACATTAGGGTGTCTTTAGTGTGACTTTATAATATATGTCATTTAAAGTCAAAGCTTAAGTCGTCATTAAGTCAATTACGTGAATTTAGGTATTTAATCATTTAAATTTAGGGTAGCTAGTTGGAATTCTGAAAAAATCATATTTGAATGACTTAAAGATGACATTAATATCGACTTCCAATTGCTTCTTATTTTAGTAAAAATGGGTGTAGTGAACCCTTTTGTTATGTTGGATCTTCTACTTTGGTTCTTTGATTAAAAAAATTGTAAGCTTTTCAAGTCTTACCTCCTCAAACAATTCCATTAATTTGTCAACTCCACACTTTATGATATAATTTCGTTTTGTCGCCACCCCATTAATAATTTTGTCACAAACTGACCCCACTTTTTTTGATTTTTTACCCAAGATATGAGTACAACCTCCGAATTTATGATGCTGAACTCTCTCAATTGAACCATAAACATTCAATAAATAGTCTGATTAAGGCATGTGAAATTTAATTTCACAACTTTTTTTCTAGTTCCTTTTTAACAATCTCCAATGCCTTGCGATAGCTTAGCTTTTTTGCATGGTGCCCATTTATTAAAATTTACCTATGCCACAAGTGTCAGTCACAGGTGGATCTTTCCGTGCAACCACCAACAATGAGACAAATAACCCAAATTCGCACTCCCTTCATTCATTTTATCCAGACGAGAAAACTTGAAATTGCAAATGCAGTCACAAACGTCAATTGGGATTTGTAGTATCTCGTTTGTTCCCCTTTCCCCATTACCCATCTTGCAATTATGCAAGAAGTTGATTTATACTTAATTTTCAGGTCTATGCTTTATCAAGCTTCTGAGTGGTCATTTCCATTTGGACTCATATTTGCCTAGTTCTCATTGTGACACAATCCCACAACTTCGTCGAATCGACTAAGGAATTTTTAACCCTCTTTTGCATATTAGGGTTTTACATTTCTATTGTACTTAGTTGCTTGGGTCATTTCCTTTATTTATTCTAGTTGTTATTTACTACTTTGTATAACATCATATTAGGCTAGGATATCCCATTTTTAGTTTAATCATAATGTAATTGGTCCAATATTCACATTACTACATCAAGATTTGCTTATGTTTTGAACCCAAGATTATTATTATCCCCATAGTCCTCAATTATTTCCCACTCTAATAGCTCCCTAACTTCAATAAGCTTCTATTTTGGTTCTATGGAAAAGAATGATATGCGCAATCGCAAACCAGATTTTACTGCGCAATCCTTCTAGAAACTAGGAAGCATATTTATTTGAAAAATCAAAATTGAATTTTATCTTTATTCATGACATCTGAGAATCTCATATCATATTCTATAACCATTTCTCATCCATTCTCTCTTTTATTTCTTTCAGATCCTGAATTATCTCCCCAACATAATTATTTCTATTGAATTCTTGAGTTAATGCATTGCGTATGTCCTGAAAATTCTTCAAACTCAACTGCCTTGAGTAAATGAATTCCAAATCCCTTGTAGTGCACCTATTAGTTCACATTTCTTGGTATTGTCGTTGGTGATTCCTATTACACTCCATTGCATGTCACAAGTCAAAAAGTAATGTTTAGGATCAATAGTTCCATCATATGGTTGTAAACTTGTATATGGATTAGAGAAATGATCCATTTTACTTCTTAGTCCCAACTAGTATCATGGTTGACTCTACATTATTATAAGGCTCAAAATCTATGTTCACTGTAAGAGTGTTTCAAGTTGTGAATTGTTCACTCCAATACTTTTACTAGATGCACTAGATTTAGGTTTTTCTTCTTATGATTCTTCAAACTCTGGAAAACTGACCCTATATTTTGGGCTGATGGAACTATTATTACTATCTTCTTCCCTTCTTTACCAATTTCCTCTTAGCGCAATTCTCTGCAATGAAGGACTGTGTAATAAAAAATCTACTTCTCTTGTGACTTCTCATATACCAATTTCTTCGACTCTCGACTTTAAATGTTGATTATGTTTCAAATTTTTGTTCTAACCTCCTTCACAATTTATGTAGACTATTGAATTGTTCTATATCTTTTAGACAATCCCAAGTAATCAATTCTCTATCTAGCTCCAGGGATTTATATCCTAGAAGAGGGGCATTATCATCTTCTACGGGCCTCTAAGGTTCTTGTTGCATTCTTTCCTCATATTGTATGCTTGTTTGATTCTTGCAATACCAAATTTTCCATGATGGTTTCTTTGGGTTCAACATCCACTACTTCTAGTTGGTTAGACTCCTAAATAATTCTAAACATTTTTTCTCTATTTCCTTTTATATTTCCTTGGTTCATCGTTCAGCTTCTGGTTCCAGTTCCTTAGTTTGTTTTCTGATATCCTCTTTAAGTTCCACATATTGTTGTGCACCCTCTCGATCACTTCGGTTATTTTCCTCCTCAGTTCCTTCGGTATCTAGAGGAGGCTTCACTCCCCCTCCTTTAGCTACTCTTCCTACTTTATTCCTACTCATAGTTGGTTTCTTTCCCCCTATAATTTTTTCCACTTCCCTACTATTGTTACAAAGTCTTATTTCTCTCTACAGCCTCTACAGTTTCCTTTTTTATTTCCTTTGATCCTTCTCGAAACCTTCCATATTTATCTTTAGCTTCATCCCCTTCCCCTTTAGCTTCCTCTTCTAGGATTACATCCCTTTTATACCTACACGAATACTCCATACTACACGGAATCGACACCAAGGCATTTTCCAAAACTACCATTTTGATCAAATATGGTAATTATATAATAATAATTCCTCTTAGTCCAAATATAAAGCATACTTCATTGGAAAGAAAAGAGAAAAAAATTGAATAAAAATTTCAGTTACATACCTATTAATAGTAGTTTTTATCCAATGATCAACAACATGGGTCCACAAAACACTGAAATTGTGCAATATTCCACTTTTTCTTTGTCTATCAGTATTCCTCCTTGGGATCATATCAAAATTGATTGAATTATAACTAAGATAACTAGGTGGAAAACATTTTGAGAATCTCAAACCACATATTCTCATGAATATCTATGTATATATTGTTTGTTCCTAATATAGCACACTCAAAACAAGGTTGGAATACATATTTGCAAGAATAGAGAGCAATGGGGAAAGATAGAAATATCAATTTTTTGTTTACATATGGCGATGGGTATATCTATTTCTCATGATCAATCCTTGTAGGGATGATATAGAGGCATTTTACTAAGGGTGTAGTTATCCACCTACTACTTTTAGATCTTCCTAAACCATGGTGAGAGGACCCTAGATGTAGATGTAAAGAGAGGGGGAGATATTATGCTTCAAGACTTCAATATTTTTGGAAAGAACAATATAAGATCAAATTTATCAACTAATGTAGTGCTCACTCAAGAGAGTTGTCACACAATTACCATAAACCCTTGATAGCTCATACATGGGCTACTAAAGACATATTAGATGTGATCATAAGCATTATTTTGGAAGGAATCTATTGAAAACATGGAATGGAATGACACTTGATATGTTAATATTCACAATTCATGTAAAACACACTCAAAATATGTAAGTTATGTATTATTTGTAGGCATATCTCATGTTAGATATGCAAAGGGAGATTAAATATACTGGGGTAGGTAAAAATGATTGCGTAAATGAAAGTAAAGGAGGTTGGAAATTGGGAAAGGGCTAATGAGAGGAATTAGATGAATTAACCATGTTATTTTGATGATTATTCATGTATTCACACCTAAAATAAAAGGAAATTCACTCTCTAAAGGTTTATTTCTCTCATGGACACCCAAACAAGGTAAAAAATGTAGATTAACCCTTGACACCTTAGGACAGACACCTGAGAATGAATCCTCATGCACTCACCACACCAAAATTCTAATGCCAAAGGAAAATCCAATGTAGAAAGATATACATTCATAGAAATTACATAAAGAAGATTTATAATTGAAACAATGGATTCAAAATAACATTAAAATGTAATAAACCTTCACTTTCCAATCACATAATTATATGTAGAATGATTTTTTGAATTTATTTGGTTAAAGAAAATAGGATTAAAAAATAAAGTCATTATTTATTGATTTCAAGAAATGCTTACAATGAGAAAGAACATAAGTATTCACAACAAAATTGACCTTCTATGTCCATTTGCAAATAATACAAGGGAAACATATAGAAGATGAGTCTGAAATCCTACTAATGGCTATACATCAGTAACCACCTTATCATGAACATGAAGATGACAATTACAAGTATCCAAATATTTGTAGAGCTACTACACAATAAAAAACCTTTCTCATAGTGCAAACTCTCCACTTTTCAATTTTTCCTGTATATACATGAATTTTCTACCCCACAATATAATGAAAAATCTCATATTTATTAATTTATATTTCATCCCTAGAAGAATATTTATTGAAAATTCCAAACTAATGGTTGATATGGTGATAAATGTGAATTGAGGCAAAATAAATGAAGGAACATGTAATCATGGAGGTGAAAGAGGGAAAACATGCCAAATATCCACTTTATAATCCATAGACCATTCATTCTTCAATTGGTGGGGTCAGGAGGGACATATTCCATCCCTAGAAGAATCTAGGGTCAAAATAGGATCTAGAGAGAATTACCACCTGTTAGATCTGCCATTTCATTCATAAAAAAGATGTTTTTTTACCCAAACTTATACAGCTAAAATAGTCAAAAATATTGCATCATTTGCCTCAAATCTGATTTCTATGGAAATATATCACTATGATGGTCTCAATGTAAAAAATTATGTGACAAATGGATTCCTATAACAATGTTTTGAGAAAAACTGTAAATGTTCTTCATTGCTAAATGTTGGTGGTCTCCTTAGACAAGTGTAGGATCTAATTAGATGGTTAGATAGATAGGTAAGTCAAAGAAATGGAGGAACAACTGAATGTTCCTTGAGTGTTATAGAAGGCATATTTAACTGATGGTGAGTGATTTTAGAAATGTTAGGAACTCGTTGAATGATTAAACTATTCCACTTGTTCCCTATAGGGCTAATTTAACTGATTTTATTTCTAAGGTTTGTGTAAGGTAGGAAGTTAGGGAACATATGAAACATTGGAACGTTCCACTAGCACCTAGATTATCTAACATGTCTGATGAGGGAGGGATGGTGAATTGGAAATTTTGGGGAATGAAGCAACTAATGGAATAGTTATATCTATTCTAAAATGGCTCAACATAACCAACAGAGCTAAAGGAAGTGAATTGGAAATTTCAGGAATGAAGGAACTAACAAAATAGTTCTAAAGGTGCTAACAAACATCAAAGTTTCTGAATGTAATGCAGAGAACACATTGAACCTCAGAAAAATTCCAAATGTGAAAAGAAACACCAAATTCTTTATTTTGAGTGAATGACTGGGCCTTAGTGGAAAAACATGGAAGCATTGTAATAGAGGAATTTTTCCACTTATTTTTTAAATGTCTTATTTTCCTTAATTTTCCCAATTTATATAAAAAATGGATAAGTGTTTGGTTTGGAAGGAATGTTTTCTAGAGGGGGAGGTGATTGACACTATAGAAGTCTTGAAAATGATCAAGGAGTTGTAAAAACACCATGAGTCATGCAATCCAAGCCTTGAATTATTTCCTTCTCTCAAGAGTATTCCACTAAACACTTAGGATGTTTAGAAAACCTATAATTTTAACCCCAAATAACCCTTATTTCCTTCTTGAATAATGTAGTAATCATCTGGAACATCACCAACCCAGTAAGTTATGTTTCTGAAAATACTTCAAAGTATGAAAAAGATAAGAAACTATGAAGAACCATGGAACTAAAAAATCATTCCTAGGATACCTCCAACCATCAAATTAACCTTAGGATCCATTCGAAACTTCTTAAAACATAGAGATAAGTAATTTATGGAACCAAGGAAAAAATGAGGTTATAAAAAGGTTTAGATAAATGTGTGAATGAAAAATCTTACAGACAAGAGGAACATTGAGGAATGACATCAGAAAGGAAGGGCCACACTGAGTTTCAATGAAGGAAATTCTCTAAAGATGGTGCCAAAGATGGACAAGGGTAAAAATGGGCACCAACATTGGATCTATGTCGGGGATGGACACTCCTAGTGGGTGTCCAAAGTACCACAACAAATTGTGAAAGTAGATCTCGTGCCTATCCATTAGGTAAAGGAGTCAAATAGGTAAAAATTTGGTTTTTTGCATTTTTAGATCACATGAGATAAAAAAATCTTCCAAGACAAAAAAAGAGATAAAGGAAACACAAAACAAACAAGGGAATGGAAAAACAAATAGAGGGAAAATTATACATTATACAAGGGGAATTATATGGGATACACCTAATCCAAGAAGTGTTTGAGATTCCTATCATTGAAAGGAAACTCAAGTGTTTCACCATACAAATCTCTCAAGAAAAAGGTATGCTCCTTAATTCTGAAATCTATAGAGTAGGGGCCCATCCAAAGAGATTCAAAATTTCTAGGATTTCCCTTATCTTCATGATTTTTGTTCCATAATAACACCAAGTATACAATTTCAAAACTTCTTGGAGAGACCTTCTTATCAAATGTCTTCTTTAGTTTTTTCTTGAACTTTATGTGCCTCTAGTGAGGTTCTCTCCTAATCTCATCAAGTTCAACAATCTGGTTGATCCTTGTTGCATAAGTATCAATTCCTCCTTTCTCTTCAAGATGTTACATGAATTTATACGCCAATAACTTCTAATGAACAACAATAATTTCTTGGGTTCCATAGACTATCGAGAATATTTCTAATTTACCTTTTAGTCCTTATTCTACCAGCGCATACAATAAATTTCAATCACTCACCCATTTTATTCTTGTTAACATCCAAGGTCTTCTTAAGTAAATTGAGAAAGTTCTTATTTCTTGATTCATCTTTCCCATTTCCTTTGGGATTATAATTGGAGGCTTAAGTAAAAATTATTTTATATTATTTTTAAAATGCCACCAAGGTTTATCTCTAAAACTCATGGACTTTTCAAGAAATAAATTGACTAGGACACCAAACCTACAAATAATGTTAATTAAAATAAATTCAATGAGAACTTGGTGAGTAGCCTTCTTAGCGGGAATTACTTCAACCCATTTTGTGAAGTAATTTGTAGCAGCCAAAATCCACTTGTGTGTTATACTAGATGCCTATTTTATTTCACCAATAAAATCTAACCCCCATTGTGTAAAAAAACCGCAAATGAAATGGGATGGAATGGAAAATATCATGAAGCTTTTTACTTATCTAAAAAATGTTAGCAACATTTACATCTCCTCACAAGTTGGGTATCATCCTTGAAAAATAAATGGACACCAATAACTACCCTCAAAATATTACAAGAATTCACTTTAGCAACATAATGGCCATTGTAAAATATTTCCTAAAAGTCATTTATCAGTTTAGGAGCTTAAATTTTTTTCATATATTTTAACAAGACCCCTTCCGAATTATTATTAAGATAAACTAAATTTAGTCAAGATATATTTTTGGGACACTAACTTCAGTGTCCTTATTTGATTTTTGTCTAGTAATATAAGGAAATTTAAAACTATTGATGTAATACATAATGTTCTTTTACCAAACAGAAGAACATACATTTTCATGAGGATCATCCCAATCAGCTACAACATTATTCAGTTCCACAATCTGTAAATTTTCTTCTATCATTAACCTTTCTAAGGAAATTCCTCTTACCAAATTGGTGGTTTTAATTTCCATGTCATATTTTTGGAGTTTTTAAACCCATAAACAAATCTTTCTTGATGCTTCCATTTACACCAAAATGTATTTGAACATGGTGTGTGACACATAAAAAACAACCCTTGAGCTCAGGATGTAAGGTCTAAAAATTTTAGTGGCATTTACTAAGGTAAAATATTGTTTTTCCATCATTGTGTATTTCAATTTAGATCATTATAATTACTTGATGAAGAATGCAATTGGTTTCCCACGACCTTCATCATCCTTTTGTAATAAAATAGAGGAATTAATAAATTCCTATGTAAAGGAAGAAATATAAAAATCCTTTGAATGCTTATAATACCTCATCTCCGCACTTGATGACTTTATCTTTCATCAACATACTTTTGATATGTTGAGTTAGTTCAACAAAATTATATATATACATAGTCACAATGTTAATTTGGCTAATGAAATATTGTATAAATTTATTAAATTAGGGAATGGATACTTTATTAATTTCATCCACCATGTTAGAGTCAATAATAACCGCATCTTGAGACACAATTTGCTCCAACAACTTTACCTTTTTCACACCAAAATGATATTTCCTATGATTCAATGAGATACCAAATTCTCTACATTTGATCAAGATATTTTGAAGGTGTTGTGCATGATATTTTCTCTTCTTAGAGAAGAATGGTATCTCATCTTGGTAAAACACAATAAACTCATTTATGAATCCATAAAAAAAAACATCCATTTCTCTTTAAAAATTAGCTCCTACATTAACTATACCATATGACATTCTGACATTGACATATATTCTTTATAGAGTGGTGAAAGTAGTATTGTATTGTTTTGATTTTTTAACCACAATTTACTTGGATCTAGAGAAACCATTCAATATTGAAATCATATCTAACCTTTTTACCTTTTGCAATAAATTATCCATGTTTTGGAAAAGGGTAGTTATATTTCAATGAGGCTTTGTTTATATTTTTTAAGTCAACATAGAATCGGATGTCCCCATTTTTATTTCTTATCGAAACCAGATTGGTAACCCGTGAAGAGTATACTGTAGGTTAAATGATGCCTCCATTGAGTTTCTTAAGCTCTTTTTGTATTTTAGTTACAAGGATAGGGTTGTTTGGCATTTATTTTTGTCTTAAAATGATGCTCTAAGGGTATCAAATGCTGAAATAAATAATCCCTATAGGATTTCAAATCATCGCAGGACCAAGCAAGAGAGTATTGATATTTCCTTGACAATTTTTTATGGGCCTATTTTTCATCTACATCTATGTTTCTACCCAACCAAAATTTTCTTGGATCTTGGAAAGTTCCTAAGTTGCATTTATTTACATCTCTTGGAGTATGTGTAGACTGTCTCATATCTTTGTCATCATCATTAAAAGAAAATTCAAGTCTAAACCACCCTCTTCAGATAGTGTTAGTTTTCAAATAAATCACCCCATTGGAAAATAATGTATTATTTCCATCACATGCCTCTACCATAGGCTCTAGATCAATTAATTGATTGGGAAACTCATATTTGCAACTTAGGAATTTCATGATGTGTGACTCATCATCAAACACTTTCCAATGTTGAATGTTGGAAAGTATGGAAGGCCTAATAAGAAACTCAACTTTAAATATGCAGTATGGGGATACAACTTCATTATCATACTGAGAAGCCAACACTTCTAACCTATCAGCTATTGCATTTTAATTTTTTGCATGGTATTCAATGTTAAAAGAGTGAAAAATCTAAATTAGATCCCACTCTACATTTTGATATTGCTTCAAACTCTAACTTTTTTTTGGTATTGGGTAAAACATGGTTAAAGAGTCCTTACCCCATAAAAATTAGTTGTCATAGAATGAGAATTTGAAACCAAGGGAGACAAAAAATCCCCCATACAACAAACTAACATCAAATACAAATACAAACTGAAACTAATAACAAAAGAAAAGTATAGCATGCCGATGAAATAAAATGGATAAAAATCCATTACTATCCTTTTATAGCCTATAGTATCTCATTCCACTCTTTATAAATCTCCCCTATAGACATAGCCATCTTTTCATAGTTCATATCATTGTCCTCCCTTTTCCTTTTGTTTCTTTTTCCCCTGTGAATCCAACCCTTATAGCTTCAAGAAATTCCAACATGATTTTTAGGTACTTTATTGTGCTCTTTATATTTAATAGGATCCATTTTTTTATCTACATGAAAATGTCCTTCATCTTATGAAACTCAACCTCTAACTCATCACATCTATCATTTAAAATTTCCATATTCTCTTTGTCAAAAAATCGAGAGAAATATTTTATCTTATCTTTGGTGACATATAAGTCCTTTGACATGATGTTGAGTATATTTTAATTCAAATATGTTTCAGACATGTATTGTCGAATCTATTTTGTCAAGATATCACTGCCATCAACCAAAATCTCTTCCCTTCCAATGGCCTTCTTATTAATTTTAAGGGACTGTAGATTGTCAATTTCTTCTTTCATGTTCATTGATGGCGTAAGAAAATTTCCATTAGAACTAGAGGAGGATGACTCCTCACTATCCTTATGCTTCGGAATCCCCTCACCCACAGTAGTTGTAACATCCTCATTAAGGAGGACCCTAAACCTTTCAGACTTAGTGAAATCATCATAATCCACTTTGAATAAGGCCAATATAAGATGCTAGCGGAGAGGAATTTTCAAAACACCCTTTTGAAATTGTTCAATTGACTTACACAGTGACCGACAAAGAAAGTAAGGGAAATTGATCTGGAAGACATGGAGAATATGGTTTAGCATTGGAAGATTGTTGGCATACACCTCTTTATACCTAACTTCCAGATTGATAAATTAAATCAATTGAAAATCAATTTCGTTAAAGGTCATACAAAGAGAATCTTATTCGAAACTTGAAAAGTGAGGATTTATCATTTCCTTCCCAACCAATTTTTTTTCCACATTCTCGTTACTCTTTTTATTAGGTTTGTATATTTCCCTACCATCATTTCTAAACTAAATCATATTTACAATAAAATAAAATAAATTATTAATAAAATATTCTCAGATGTTGAATCAAACATCTTTCCCATGACACACAAACTCAAGAATCAAAATGTCTTCATGACATTTGAAACTTTGAAAAAGGGAAGATATACATGCTTTATCTAGAATATTCAAAGAATTATTGTTAGTACCACTTATAAAACTGGATTCAATGCATACCATTTCCTCCCATGGTTCTACTCACACCCTTGGTAATAGGAAAAATAGAACAGTCAAGATCCCACCTTTCCATTCTTACGTCAATCTCAACACCTTTCCTAAATCATATTCTATTGATGAGAAAGAAATCCACATTCTATGTAATAATGATAAGTAAATATCTCACAAGTGTGGACTTCCTCTAGTTTTTATTCACAAAAGCCACCTCATATTACCATTCCTTCTCTTAAAATTAGTAATGATATAATAGATATTGCTATCATTAAAAAATATTCCTTTAAATTGATGAAACCGAATGATATAATAAACAAGAACAAATCCTTTAATGATGTTAAAAGGAGAAGTGTTTATGTCAACATTGAAGAAAAACAATATTGGAGAGTTTCCTAATGATTGTCATCCTTCTCTTCCTTATAATCAAAGTTCTAATTCCCTCTTACAGAAGATTAAAGTGCTCAAAAAATTATAATTTCATCTATTGAACTCCTTTTTTAGCAAATAAATCAACCTTTGACTTTTGGATTCATATATCTTTTTGATTTTCTTAATAACCAATTCATAATCACCTTTCATAATTAGGTAATTTAGCCCATGTCTCCAAATAATCCTCAAACCATGTATGAGTGAATCATACACAATAATGTTATTTGTGCACTTAAAGTATAAATTGAAATAAAAATCAAAGGATCCTTGGTTAGGGGAGAATAGAACTATACCTGCTTCATATCTAAGAATATGACATGCTCCATTAAAATGCATAGTTAAAGAAGCATTGGTGTGTTCAAACTAAGTTCCAAGGTCAAGGAACTGATTTTCAAAATGTGCATTACTAAAAAATTTATCCAAATCCACATCTATGTACAATACCTCATATAATTCATTCATTAGGTATTATATCAAGTGCATTAACTTATCTTATCTAAGTATCTTCACAAATTATCCTTCTAAAGGAATGGTAGAATAAGAAAGGTCCATTTGTACACTACCTCCTACACTCATTTCCCACTTTTTTGACAATAACATTCCCCATTTGGTAGGAAAGTCAACAACAACAACATTCATGGTCAAGTACTTACCTGGGTGAGCTAACAATGAAACAATCAATCACTTAACACATCCAAAAATCTGCATTTCCCTTAAATCCATGGTATAACATATTCCATAAGTAGTTATTATCTTTATATTAAGTTCATTCATGACTATAAATGACATCATGTTACAAGAATCTCCTCAGTCAAACATACAATTGTGTAAGATCCAACCATTTGCTATCAATTTGGTGTAAAAAAGATCAACATCCAATTCATTCTTGACCAAGGATGCACCCAAATAAACTTCAAGGGAGGAATCAATGAGACCTTGAGGTTCTTCAACCTCATTTTTAGCAATAAGGGGTAGGGTATCTTTGTTTGCAATAAACCCCTCTTTGAATCCCAAATACTCAAATTCCATGTTTATATGCTTAGGAATCCTAAGTAACTCTAATAAATGGTCATTTATCTTCATTTGGTTTAGGATCTGAGCCATATCACAAAAAAATTACTTGGGTAAGAATGTGTTAGATAGTAGATTGATTGCTTTCTCATATGGTATACATTCTTTTAAAATAGAAGTGGTGGGAGGAAAACTTTGATTTAGATCAACAACAGAGAGTTTGCATGGTATATTCCTCTTGGTGTGCCTCTAGGAACATTAGTTAAGATTGGCATCTTTTCTTTTGAGGCTTGATCATGTATCTTCACTTGAATACTTCTCAAATTATACTCTTTCTCATGGGTAATAGATGCATTGATCAATGATTCCATATCCTATTTGGAAGGAACTTCTCCATAATTATTTTTTATCATCAAATCTCTTAAGTACTAAAAATCATGATTGGGAAATTCAAAGGATACATATATAACAACATCAATATTAACTTTAAGAGAAAGACAACATACCATGTTTACACTTTCCCAAATATCCTTAGCAGTTATAACATATAGAACATAAGTAGAGGTTGCCCCTTGTTCAAAGTTTACTTGATGTGTAGAAACCTAAAATCTACACCCCTCATTCTTATTCAATCAATTAATTAAATGCATCGATATTTCTATACCACACCCTTCGTCTCTTAAATATATTCTTAAGTCATATACTATACCCCCCATCTTCATTTAATCAATCGAAATTTCATACTCTAAATTATACCTACCATTTAGGCACATCACATTATTAAAACTATTTATTTTAAGTTCAATATTCCATAATATTTTATATTCATGAAATCTCTTATTACATCATTATTATAATGTAAAATCATGTTTTTAGGATCTAACCACCTAGAATAATTTAATTTTTTTCTAAACCACCAAAATCAACCTAAATCTATTTCCTAAAATCTATTTAATACTACATTTAACATGTTTCTAACTCCCTTATATCGACAAACCTATCATTATCATCTATACACATATCAAAATCATCTACACACACATAAATTATTATAATCTAATTTATTTATTCACCCTCCAAAATAAACACAAAATGTCCTCCAATAGTCAGTTGTTGCCCTAAAACTCCCCTCTTGCAAAAAATGAATTTGCAGGTCCCAAGTGTTGGTACTCAGTTTTTAATCCTGCCAGTTCCATTTAAAATTCCTCAGTCTATGCATTTTGAAACATTTTTATATTTCCCCGTTTGGATGCTTGAAGATATTTTCCTTCATTCAAATGTCATTGTCAATCCTTCTCTTTGGATATGGATCATGTCGAGCTTGGTATTGTTTGTAGTTTCTCATTCCACAGAGAATAATTTGAAAATTGGGCATAAACGATGGGGTTTTCCCTTCCATTTTTTATTTTTCCATAGTCATGAATGACGGGCGTCAAATTTTGTTCCAACTTTCGTGGATACGTGGACATCTTTGATTCTATGTGGCATGGTAGGTTTATCTTTTAAACTTGTCACTTTTTTAATTTTTTGCATAAGTGTCAAATTGGCCTCGTGGCCCCGAAGGATCCTGATTCGCTGAAATAAGTGGTGGTGGAAAGGAGGGCCCTTTTTGTGTTTTGAGGCATTATGGAAAAAGGTGTAAAATGTAAAAATAATTCCTAAGGCCCGTAAAGGGACATGTGGCCATTTTAAGTCAAAAGCGGAGAGGCGGGTTTTTAGGAAACTTTAGGAATTTTACCTTTGTTTCCAAAAGTGTGTAAAGTTATAAAGTGAAGCGCAACCCCACCGATGCCTAGGTGAAGCCATGTCTTGATTCTTGTGTTGAAAATTTAAAAGTGGGGAGGAGGGTCATCAAAGAACTTTAGAAATTTACCTTTGTTTCCAAAAGGGTGTAAAGTTATAAAGTGAAGTGCAACCCTACTCATGCCAAGGGATAAAGTCAAATGTTGAGCCTACATTGAAATTCAAAGCGCAAAGGATGACTGTCAAAGCAATTTGGGAATTTTGGCTTTATTTCCAAAAAGAGAGTTAAAGGTTATATAATGACCAACAACTCCCCTGGGGTCTTGAGCCCACATTGAAAAGTCAAAGTGGGTCAGCAGAGAACTTTGAGTTTTTGAGATTTTTTTTTCAAAGAGTTAAAATTGTAAAAGTGATCCGCGATTCCATCCCCACTCAAGTAAAGCCACGTGTCAAGATCGTATCAAAAGAGGATGGGCAGGCCGAAATGTTCCAAAGTGCCATTTCTCTCAAAGGCACAAAATATAAAACTTTTCCTTAGGCCCATTTTAGTTTAGATCTTTTCCATATGGATGGATCATATTTGAAGTTACAAAATAGGTTTTACGACTGCATTACAGAGCATCATTTTTTGCTGCCATTAACGCTTCTGGAAGAACCAAGAAACCGAATGTAACCATTTTTTAGGATTATTTAATGGATTTTCCATGCCATTGTTGTGGGTTGGATCATGGCATTCTTGAAATTGTAATAGATTCAAAAGTAATCAATACAAAAGTTTTTTCCCTTTCTTCCTCTCCAATTCCTTCTTTCCTTGTTCAAATTTGTGAATCATCCATCTTTGCATGCTAAAAAACTTTGTGTTCTTGTTTATATGATTTATGGAACTTTATGTCTGTGAAATTATATCTGTTATGAAAGTGAATGATTCTATTATGCACGCCCCTTTCTCAATACGTATAAGGTTATACTCTGCTATCTATATTTCCTAAAAGAGTTGTTATGTTCTTCCTCTCTCATCTCCTTAATTCTTCTATTCTTTCGTATTGATGATATTTTGGGCATGAAACATTTCAAAGTATCAGGAATCCACACTTTGAAAGTTGTACATTTGTATATATGTTTTGTTGCTTGCTTTCAATAAGGGAACCTCTCCCATTAAAGAGGAGGGACTTGATGTCCCCTGACTATGGTTTGTTGAAGTACTATTTTAAAACCCAACATTTTTTGGTGAATCTACTTGGGATTTTGTTTCAAATGTATCCCTTTTCTAAAAATAAAAAATTAAAGATCATTTTTGGTCTAGTAACTATACAATATACATGTGGAAAGAAATCTCTCAGGGTAGAAGATTCCCATTTTTTACTTCTGGAGAAACAAAACTTCTCTCTTCTTCCAGCAAGAAGGAATAGAAGAAATTTTTCTACAAGAACACCTCCTATTAAAGACATAAATTCCAAGAATACCATTCCTCAAGAACAAATCAGTCCTAATCTTCATGCTTTGATACTTGCTGGTGTTTCAGTTATCCTTCAATAATTTTTTTCCAAAGATGGAAGCACCTTTGCCTTGGGGATAATGGGTTGGGCCTCTTGCTCTTCCTCAGCTATTACATGAGTTACCTAGGGGTAACATGAAAAGTTTTCCTAAATTCTGAGGTGATGGGAAAGTACACCTAGATGAACACATTGCATCCTTCATTGTTGCATGTGGGATTCTTGGGGTTGAACATGAATATGTCTCTGTCAGGAGTTTTATGGAGACATTGTAGGAAAATACTGCTGATTAGTTTTATCATCTTCCTATTGGTTCAATCACTGATTCGGATACGATGAAAACTCAGTTTGAGAAATGTTTCAAACCTGCTGAAGATGTGCATGCTCTGTTAGCTCAAATATCTCATATCAAGAAGGAACCATTCGAGCCCATGAGATAATTTTTGGCCAAATTCAAAAATCTCATTAGTAAAATTCCACATAACACTCTTCCTATAGAAAAAATCCAAAAATGATTCTTCGTCAATGCTTAGTTAGCTGAAGTAAGGTATGCACTAAGGAGAGATAACCTTGGAACTCTGGATGTTGAACAATGTTTGGCTATTAGTGTTGATGATGACTTGATCATGTCTGATAAACTGAAAAGAGACCCTTCCAAGTCTAAAGAATATTATTCTTCCTCATCCCCTGGAGCCAATTCTGATCAACTAGTATAGAAGCTTGCAAATGATATCATTGCTATCAAGAAATAATTGGCTCAACATACTCCTTACCAAGATATTCCAAGGAAGAATTTTCAGCCTTGGAACTGTTTCCCTTCTTCTCAGACTAGATTGGCTATTGAAGGAAAACCCATCAAGGTTCCAATAAATATAAATTGTGAAGTTCAAGGACCTGATGATGAGGAGTTTAATGACCTCTATGAAGAACCAGAATAAGAGGTTGATGAAGAACTAGAGGAGCTTGGCAGATCTCAAGTTCATTTTCTCACCACAAAAGGTATGGATGATGAAGATGAATATGATGAAAGAGTGGAAGATATGAATAGTGATTCATATGTTGTTATGACTCGGGAGAAAATGAACAAAAAAGAAAAAGTGGTGTAGCCTGCTAAGAAATCCAAGGAGTTTCTTACAACTATTCCAGTGATTGTAAGAAGAGGAGCTCTTATTCCCACTACCTCCACACAAGTGAGTAATGCTAATCCTCCTTCTACTTTTGTTTCCAAAACTTCTTATCCTTCCATTCCTAAAGTTGATAAATCAAAAGTTTCTCAAGTTCCTAGTAGTGATACCCCATCCACCTCTGGGTATTTTGATATAATTGATCACCTCAAAAAGACCAAAATCCAAATTTTATAGGCAAAGTTTGACCAAACCCATCCAAAATCCTTTGATAAAATGGTAAAATTTGTCAATTCTAAATCCAAATCCTCATCCAATAATTTTAAAGGTATTTTTGCCACTCCCTCTTCCTCACCTCAATCAAGCCTTGTGCATGTAGTCACTTCTCCTAATGAGAAATTTGAACCATTCTATGTGACTCTCCTCATAGCTGGCCATAAACTTAGTAATTGTGTTATAGACTCAGGAGCATCAAAAAATGTAATGCCTGCAAAAGTAGCTCATTCTTTGGGCCTGATTCTAAGACGTGCCTTTGGTTCCTGATATTACATGGAGAGTAGAAAGGTGCCTTTTGTTGGGAGGATTAAAGATGCACAAGTAACTTTTGCTTCTTTTCCAGAGAAAAGGGTCTTAATAACTATTTTGGTAGCTGATATTCCTCCATCATATGGGATGTTGTTAAGTAGAAATTTTTGTAAAGAGGTAGGAGGTGAAATTCAGATGGATTGGTCACATGCTTTGATCCCGGTCAATGGAAAAATGAAAAAGATGCTACCTGAGAAACAAACTGAATACATTGTGAAAAATACTAATGATCCAAAAGCACAAATACTCTATGAAGATATAGGGCATGGTAACTACATGATCATGTCACAAGATGATGCAAAAATTCCTAAGGGAGTGATTCATGATCCTAATGGCATTTAGGATTTGGAATTCGATGGAATCTTCTCTTTAGCTGGTTCTAGGGCTGGTGTGGTGCTAACCTCTCTAGAAGGGAAGATTTATCCTTTTTCATTCAAGCTTTTTTTTGAAAATACAAACAATACAACTGAATATGAGGCACTCATACTTGGATTGAACATGGAAAAATAAATGGGAGTGAAGAATATTTGTACTCATGGATATGTAGAGCTTATTGTGAAACAAGTAAGGGATCTTTACCAAGTCAAGAATAGGATATTAAAACATTAGAGAAATATTTTCTAGGATTCCATTGAGTTTCTTGATGCTTTCTCCATTGAAGTTGTGCCAAGAGAGAAGAAAACTATAGTTGATTCTCTAGTTGCCTTAGGATCTTTGCTGATTCCTCACCCATATTTATCTCAACATAAGTTTACTATTGAAATTATTCATAGGCCTGGTGTACCAGATAATGCAAGAAAATGGTAGGTTTTCAATGATGATCAAAATTCACGCTCTTTCTTAGAGCTTAAGGATAACTTCAACCAATTATATTTTGAAGGAAGCGAGACTTTTCCTAGAGAGTGTGTATCCTCTAAGGAAGGAGATATCAAGGAAGAGATGGATCAAGATGGCTGCATCAAACTGAAAGGTAACAAGATCCCTAAAGGGAAGGTGGGTTTGGAAGATTCATTTGATAAGCATGATAGGTACATTAAGTCTAAAGCTTCCCAAGGAGCTCGGTAGTTTGCTGAATGTGAAAAGGTTAATATTAGGAGTCTTGATGAACCCAAGATGGTGAACATTGGAAAATCCTACACTCAAGAAGAGAAGAAGAAAGCATTAAATCTACTAAAAAGGTATGCTAATGTTCTTTCCTATTCATATGATGATCTCAAGGATTTTCAACCAAAGGAGATGCAACACTTTATCCCTCTGAAACTTGGGATCAAAACTTTCAAGAAGAAACAAAATAAATATAATCCCAAGGTTTCTTGTACTATTTTTTAAGAGATCCAAAATTTACTAAAAGAAAAGATTATTTTCCCTATACATCATTCAACATGGATTGCCAACATTGTTCCTATCAAGAAGAATGGTGAGATTCACATCTGTGTGGATTTCAGGAATTTAAATCAGGCCTCTCTAAAAGACAACTATCCTCTCCCCATTATGGATCAATTTTTGCAAGATGTCATAGGCTCTGATATGTTTTCAATGCTTAATGGAATCTTTGGATACAATCAAGTAGAATTCAGTACCCCAGATCAACACAAAACTACTTTTACTACTCCTTGGGGCACCTTTTCCTAAAATAGAATGACTTTTGGTATTATCGATGTTGGTGCCACCTTTCAGAGGGTAATGGACTTGGATTTTGGAATTCTAAAGGGAAAATGTATTCTTTTGTACCTTGATGGTTTGAATTTCTTCTCCAAAACAAGGGCAAATCACTCTAAGCATCTTGAAGTAGTCCTCTAGAAATGCAGATAACATGGAGTTTCCCTCAATCCTAAGGAGTCTATCTTTTGTGTTACTAAAGGAAAGTTGTTGCGGCATATTGTCTCCAAAGAATGAATCAAGATAGATCTAAAAAGAGTTCAAGTAATCCATCAGATTCCTCTTCTCACTAGCAAAAAGGGTGTTCACTCTTTCTTTGGTAAGATAAACCTCCTGAGGAGATTTATTCCTGATTTTGTAGAACTAACTATGAGCATTACTCCCATGATGAAAGGAAAGAAAATATTTGGTTAGAATTCTGAATGTAAAGAAGAATTTGAAGGTATCAATAAATCCATTGCTAAGACTCCCATATTAGCATGTCTTGATTTTAGCAAGGATTTTATCATCTATTTCTATGCCACAGAGAGTACCTTGGCTGCTGTGCTAACTCAGAGAAATTATGAGGATCATGAACTTCCGATTGCATTCATGAGCTATGTTATGAAATATCATGATTTGAAATATACTATGATGGAGAAACATGATTTTTCAGTGGTCAAAGTTGTCAAGATGTTTCATTTTTATATTCTTAATTCTCACTCTGTTGTGCTTGTACCTGATATAACCATCAAGTCTATTCTTACACAACATGAGTTTAGAACTAAGAGATGAAATTGGGTAGCGAAATTCCAAGAATATGACCTTGATATCAAGACAACTAAGCTAGTTCAAGGTAAAGCCTTATGTGAGCTTATTGCTAAAGGAGCTAATGCAGAATTATCCAAAGAAGTAGTTGATGTTCCTGTTGTCCTCTTCCTTAGTTCAATAGATGAATGGTATGCTGATATTGCACATTTTCTTACTTATGGAGAGTGTCCATCCCACTTGAGTTTCAAGTAAAATAGAACTATTAATCTAAGGTCTACATAGTATGTATTATGGGAGAATGATTTGTCCAAGCAAGGCATAGATGGAATATTCTTGAAGTGTGTGGACAAATAGCAACAGAAAAAGTTGTTCTTAGTTTTTCATGATTAGGCTTGTGGAGGGAATTTATCTTCTGCTGTCACTACCCATAAAATACTTCGTGTTGGGTACTATTGGCCTACATTGTTTAGAGATGTATCAAAATGGGTAGGTGAGTGTGAATCCTATCAGAATTTTGTTGGAAGACCTAAGTTGGCTGATTTACCACTAAAACCAGTAGTGGTTGATGAGCCTTTTCAAAAGTGGGGATTGGATTTCATTAGAAATCTTAATCCACCTTCTAGTGTTGGGCATACTGATGTGCTAACTATTATAGATTACTTCACAAATTGGGTAGAGGCTATTCCAATAAAAAGAACTACTTTTGAGGTGGTGTGTAATTTCAACAAAGAGAGCATCTTGATAAGGTTTGGGGTACCAAACAAGATTGTGATTGATAATGCTTTGAATTTTTCTTCTTCTAAGATGATGGATTTTTTCTATGGTTATGGAATATCACTTGCTCATTCTTCAGAATACTACCCCCAAGGGAATGGACAAGAAAAATCAAAAAATAAGAATTTGGTAACCATCGTTATGAATCTTGTTAATGAATCTCAGAGGAATTGGCATAAGAAAATTTATGATTCCCTCTACGTAGATAGGATTACACCCAAAAGAGAAATTGGGATGTCTCCATTCCATGTGGCGTATGGTTTTGAAGCTCAGCTACCAATAACCGTGGAATTACCAGCCTTACACTTAATGAAGGCTATTGAAGATTCAATCTTTATCAGTTCCTTAGAAAAGAGGATCATATATCTCTAAAAGCTTGATGAAGACAGGCTGCAAGTTTTTAATATAATCTCATATCATCAACTAAAGGTGAAGGATTTGTTTGAAAATAAGGCTAGACCCAAATATTTTCAAGTGGGAGACATTATTCTATTGTAGGAAAAAATACATGAACCTTGAGGAAGCCATGGTAAGTTTGATTCTCTTTGGCTTGGTCATTTAAAAATCAGACACTTTGCTGGAGAAAATTCTTTGTACTTGGATTATATGGATGGATCTTCTCTCCCACTTCCTTATAGTGGGCAATATTTGAAGTTTTTCAAGTCTTAGGTGATTAGGTAGTACTTGTGTATATTATGTATGATGTTTTGGTTTTTTTCCCTTCTTTTTTGTTTTGTTTTTGGTCTTTCCTTTTTTGGTTTGTTCCTTTTCCCATTGCCTATGTGTTCTCTTCTATATTGGTTTTTCCTTTGAATCTATTTGCCCAATGGATAAGGAACTGGCCTTCTTTCCCATATATTTTCTATATTTCTTGATATTTCCTTGTCCCTCTATCGAGTCATCCCCAGAAAGAGCTAGTTGTTGTCACCCTAAAATTCCCCTCTTGCAAAAAATGAATTTGTAGGTCCCAAGTGTTGGTACTCAGTTTTTAATCCCACCAGTTCCATTCAAAATTCCTCAGTCTGTGCATTTTGAAACATTTTTCTATTTCCCCGTTTGGATGCTTGAAAATATTTTCCTTCATTCGAATGTTATTGTCAATCCTTCTCTATGGTTGTGGATCGCGTCGAGCCTGGTATTGTTTTCAGTTTCTCATTCCACGGAGAACGATTTGAAATTTGGGCATAAACGGTGGGGTTTCCCTTCCATATTTATTTTTCCACAGTCGTGAATGATGGGCATCAAATTTTATCCTGACATTCGTGGATACATGGACATCTCTGATTAGATGCGGTGTGGTGGGTTTATCTTTTAAACTTGTCACTTTTTTAATTTTTTTGCAAAAGTGTCAAATTGGCCCCATGGCCCCAAAGGCTCCTGATTAGCTGAAATAAGCGGTGGTGGAAAGGCGGGCCCTTTTTGTGTTTTGAGGCATTATAGAAAAAGGTGTAAAATGTAAAAAAGAATTCCTAAGGCCCGTAAAGGGACACGTGACCATTTTTAAGTCAAAAGTAGAGAGGCGGGTTGTCGAGACACTTTGGAAATTTTACCTTTATTTCCAAAAGGGCGTAAAGTTATAAAGTGGAGCATAACCTCACTGACACCCAGGTGAATCCATGTGTTGATGCCTATTTTGAAAATTCAAAATCAAGGAGATGGTTAATCAGAGTGCTTTAGGAATTTACCTTTGTTTCCAAAAGGGCATAAAGTTATAAAGTGAAGCACAACCCTGCTCATGCCAAGGGATAAAGTCAAATGTCAAGCCCACATTGAAAGTCAAAGCATGAAGGTGGACCATCAAAGCAATTTGGGAATTTTTGTTTTATTTCCAAAAAGAGAGTTAAAGGTTATAAAATGATCCATGACTCTGCTAGGGTCTTGAGCCCACATTGAAAAGTTAAAGTGGATAGGTGGGTTGGTGGAGAACTTTGAGTTTTTAACATTTTTATTGAAAAGAGTTAAAATTGTAAAAGTGAGCCAAGACTCCGTCCCCAGTCAAGTAAAGCCACTTGTCAAGCCCATAATAAAAGTGGATGGGTGGGCCAAAATGTTTTGAAGTGCCATTTCTCTCAAAGGCACAAAATATAAAAGTTTTCCTCAGATCCTTTTTAGTTTAGATCTTTTCCACGTGGACGGCTCATATTTGAAGTTACAAAACAAGTTTAACGGCTACATTACAAAGCATCATTTTTTGCCGCCATTAACGCTTCTGTAAGAACCAAGAAACCGAATGTAACCATTTTTTAGGATTATTTAATGGCTTCTCCACACCATTTTTTTGGGTTGGATCCTAGCATTCTTGAAATTGTAATAGATTCGATAGTAATCAATACAAAAGTTTTTTCCCTTTCTTCCTCTACAATTCCTTGTTTCCTTGTTCTAATTTATGAATCATCCATCTTTGCATGCTAAGAAACTTTGTGTTCTTATTTATATGATTTCTGAAACTTTGTGTCTTTGGAATTATATCTGTTATGAAAGTGAATGGTTCTATTTTGCATCCCCCTTGCTCAATACTTATAAGGTTATAATCTACTATCTATATTTCCTGAAAGTATTGTTATGTTATTCTCTCTCATCTCCTTAATTCTTCTATTATTTTATATTGATGATCTTTCAGGCATGAAACATTTCAAAGTATCAGGAATCCACACTTTGAAAGTTGTACATTTGTATATAAGTTTTGTTTCTTGCTTTCAATAAGGGAACCTCTCCCATTAAAGAGGAGGGATTTGTTGTCCCCTAACTGTGGTTTGTTAAAGTAATATTTTAAAACCCAACACAGTCTAACAAATCCACCCTTCTATATCTAAACCAAAGACCTTGATTTAGTAATTTGTTCCAACCATTTTCTTTCTAAATATCAAATAGACTGGAATCACCAGTGATTCAGGTAATCGCCAGGGATTACTTCAGCTAGTTTTCTAGCCTCTCTCTAGGATTATCAATTCTAGTTCATGAATTCTTACTTTTGATTTGGTTCCACAGCTTCCTATGCATCATCATTCAAAACTTGGACAAAAAAATCACCACAAATAATAATTTTCTATCTTTATTGAGCATATTGGAGCAACTTTGGATCACCCGTAATCAGTGCTTCACCACTTAGTCTTCATACTTCATCAGCCATCATAGATCACTCTTCAGCAAGGTTTGAGGCTTCTTTTAACTCCATATCAACCTCCAGGTACATCTAATCTATTTATTAATCAATTTTGCACCATTTATAAGCTTTTTTTTCTAAAAAAATTGGTTTAAATCCTAAACATTCCAATTTATCAAATTTGTTACAAATCGCCAGCGATTATCCCAACCGCCAATGATTCTTGTAATTTTTTATGTTTTTTACAAATTTCATCAAGTACATTTTATCTATCATATCAAACGGGTTGCTTCTAACATATTCTTGAGTATGGATTACTATGATATGGAAATTAGTGGCCCCTCTCATGAAATCACCAACATTCACTCCCTTCCTATAATTCATCATCCTTTCTACTAGAAGCAATATGACTTGTTGCATTATTTAACTCTCTGTGATATCTATTGTGCCTTGTTGGATGAGTCATAGAATATTTTTGAGTTCAATTAGAAAATCTGTGATGCTTTAGAAGGATATTGGTCTACATATTTTGAGTCTTAATGCATTTGAATTGAACTTGATTGGATTGAGTACGATGCCTGAAAAATGGATCCAAATTTTGAGCTCGAGTTGAAGACATAATATTTCTCTTCCCTCTCTCATATATTTTCTATCTGATTTGTAATAAAGTTATCATTTATCATCATATTATCTTTTATCATTTATCACATATCGTATATCTTTCAAATCCACTTTATTGTAAAAAAGTGGATTGACATCCTTGTAAGGAATCCCATAGGCTTATGAGGATTGGCCTTTTCTAGGAAATCTTCCATTTATCTTAATGATCATATTTTGCTTAGTGTATTTGATTTGTAGGTTTCTTAGTGGAGAAGAGATTTTACCAACCTTTCAAAGAGTACAACATTGAACATCGTCATACATCATCTACGGGTATCACTAAACCTTACATATTTTGAGGTTAGTTTATCCCTATTTTCTTGATTTATTAATTAAAGTTGAAGAGGTATGAATATTTCTAAACATGTTGGCATGCCTAGTGGGACAGAGTCACTTAATTCATTATTTTATTTCATAAAAATATCATTTGTTTTTATTTTCTAGTTCTCTTCTTAATAATCATTATCAATTTAGTCAATTGCCAACAATCGGGTGAATCACCAATGATTTAGTCAATCGTCGAATATTTTTCTGAATACTTTTTCTTACTTCACAGTTTTCCTTCTAGTTACTGTTTTCTGATCATTTCTCTACTTTTCTAATTAGATTAGGTTTTCAGATTTCTATTTCTATAGATTTATTGTCAAAGTATAAAAAATAATAATCTTTCATTCATCCAGAATATCATATTTTTCCATATATGGTATTCTATTTTGTAATCACCAGTGACTTGATCAATCTCCAGTGATTCTCATAATCGCTGACGATTCCTCTGAATCATTATGTTTACTTTATAGTTAGTCTTCTAATCTCTATTTTTTATTTCTTTTCTATTTCTACTAACTTGTTTTGTAGGTCATTGTCTTTGTGAGATTTTGCTTGTTGGATTGCTTGGATTGCTTAAAAATTAAAAATTGTAAAAATCAATTTTTTTATTTTAAAAAATGAAGCTTTTACTACGGTGAGTCCTAAAAACCTTCTTTTTCTTTCATTATTGCATTATTTGTCTATTTGTTCTTGTTGAAAATAACCTTTCATTTTGGGTCTTAAAATGAACAATTGCATCTTTGTTCCTTACATAGTTTTAATTAGGGAAAATTAATTGGTTCCATTCACTTTATTTTCTCCCACACACAACCAAATCACTTAAAATATATATTTAAAAAAAAACATTTCCTGCCAAGGTGATAACTATTGGGATTTCATCACCCAATAAGGAAACCGAATCGGGATTCTGGCCAAGTATAAACACATGTCTGTCGGTATATTGGAAAAGCACCTTGAATCCCTTATTGCTGTGGGTCTGTGAAGTGGGGGGGTAGGCCACAATACCAATCCCGTATCGGTAACAGTACAAAGTTGAGCCTTATATATATTTAGGTATATCGAGGATGTCCACCCATAAAAATACTTGAAACCAATCATAGCTTGTCATTTCCTAGGAGGCATCAATCATTTTTCACATTTCACTTTTCTTAATTAAATCAAGATAATTTAAGAACTATTTTTTTTTTTTTTTGTTGTTGTTTGTAATCAATCCACCTAGTTACTTTCTTTAGGTGATTATGTGTTTTTTTACTATGGTACTTATTAGACATCAAGCCCATGATAAAACTTTACAAAATATGTCTATACCATTACAAAAACATATCCCATCATCTATTCCATTATCTACACCATTACATATGTCATTATCTACAACATTTTCTACACCATTACAATAACAAAACCAAATTTATCAACTAATCACATCCACTCCTCTTATTGATGATCAACAAGCCTGGAATGAAATAGAAGAGAAATATAATGAAGAAATGTGACAACATCTCTTAGAATATGCACTTCAATTTTGTAGTCATATTTTCCATGGATCTGATCAAGAAGAAGCTAAAAACCATATTCTCCTAGCTCTTAATAAAAATCCTCTGAACCTCCTTTCTTTGATAGAGGGGATCCTATTTCTAAAAGACTTGTTAGATTCAAAACCTATTGCCATTAACACTTATCTTACAGCCATGGGTGTCTAAATCCAACCATTTATATTTGAACCACATATTCCCAACCCTTCATCTGCTATTGAACATCTAATTGATTCAAATCAACAACCAGATATCCAAAAAATATATTAATATCAACCCATATGTCAATCTGAAACATCAAATGTTGAGTCTCCCATTCTTATCATTCAACCTGAAACATCTAGTGTTGTGTCTTTTGTTCATGTTCTTAGTCTCCATATGATCTCTTCTCAAGACACATCTATCCAACAATCCACATCTTCACCTAAGCCTTCCAATGGTTCCACACCTCCCCAACAGTAATACTGGTGCTTCCTCAGGAAATCCCTCCAACATCCCCGGCTGTCCAGACAACTCTAGCAAGTTCTGTTACCATTTTTACTACCGTATCTCAACCAGTTAGCAACCTCGTCCAAAACATGATAATGTCTATTCCTTCTTCTATTCCCTTAATCAATACTAGTTCCATTACTACCACTCATCCCATTTCAGTCTAGTCCTTTGTACCCTTTGTCTCACAACAAATTCCACAGCCATCACAACCATTAATTTCCATACCAAAATCTATTCCTTTTCTGAACATCCCACAACAAGCACCGTCTTTCACTACCTCTATAATATACTTTCAATAACCACATCCTTATGACAAAATTTTACCACCACATCTATCCCACATTCTTATCAATATATTCAACCATCACAACTGTTAGTGTCCCAACCTTCCTATAACATTCCACAACAAAAAATTCCACAAAAAAACATCCCTCTATAAAATATTCCACTCACTTATAACATTCCTCAACAAAACATACCGTATCAACAAAATGTTCCTCAAAAAATTATCCCTCAACAAAATATCCCACAAAAAAATATCTATCAACAAAACATTCCACCTCAACAAAACATTCCTTAACAACAAAATATTCCTCTGCAGTATAAGACATATCCAAAACCTAGCAAGTTTTCATTTCCACTAGGTTCATCTTCGCACCAAACAAAACAACCTGATCCTCTTCAAGCCCTCATGAACCGCATATACAATCTTGAAGCTGCCTCATCAGGACCCAAAAATATCCTCTCTTATGACTAAATTTGTAATGATCCCATTTACCCCTTAGTGCCATATGAAGCATATCCACCCCATTGGGAACTTCATAAATTTATCAAATTTTATAGCAAGGCATATCCCCAACAAGACATCTGTGCTTTCCACCATGTTTGATGTCTAATGGCCCATGACCAAGATCTCTTATTGTGGAATTTATCCATGTCCCTCACTAGTCCTACCTTGGATTGGTACAATTACATCCCTTAATACTCTCTTTTCTCATTTGCACAACTCACACAATTTTTTCCTAGAATGCTTCTCCATAAACATATCCCATAAAATCACTATTAATGATAGCTATGCCATCAAACAATTCAAGGACACATCCATTTTCAAAATTTTTACCCACTGAAGGGCTACAATTAATCATCTTTCCTTCCCATCTATACAAAATGAATTGATTGACCTTTTCTCTCGCTCATGTTCCAAACCCATCTCATCAACATTACAAATTCAATCTTTCTAGACATTTTATGAAGCCTTCACTATGGCTCGTAAGTTGTAACTGAACCCTAGAGCCTCCTAGAATATGTTCACATTAAAATTCATCTTAAGAAATCACAAACTGAATTCCCATCTAATTCATGTTCCAATCCCGAAAAATCCAAATCATCTGCTAACACTGTAGTAATCAAATCCTCTCCTTAAGGAAAAACCAATTATTGAAGTGTTCCCATCAACAACGTAGTTACACACCCATAGGAGAGACTTATAGTGCAGTTTTTGATAAGTTTCTCACTGCAAACATGATATCTCTCCCACATATTTGACCTATAGATACATATATATCCAAACCCTCTTGGTATAGAGATAATGATTATTGTAAATACCATAGGGTTAAGGGACATGACATTGAAAGGTGTCACATGTTCCATAATGTCCTTCAAGATTTGATTGAAAGAGGTGAGATCCACTTAGACAATCCAAATGCACCCCCAAATCAAAATCTTGACATATTCAAACAACCCTTTACAAATCACAGCTCCATCCACTAATCAACCACAAACAAACATTCGTCCATGCTCATCATGTTATCCACACCATCACTAAAACATTACCCAC
This sequence comes from Taxus chinensis, assembly GCA_019776745.2. Classification (NCBI taxonomy): domain Eukaryota; kingdom Viridiplantae; phylum Streptophyta; class Pinopsida; order Cupressales; family Taxaceae; genus Taxus; species Taxus chinensis. Next base: position 324,976,217 of record CM034156.1, on the reverse strand, counting down.
TCCTGATTCCACATCAACACCTATTAAATCAACAACCACATTTATAGAACCAACATCAACATCTATAGAGCCAACATCAACATCCATTGAACCTAAATTTACATCTATCGAGTTCTCGTCTGCTAGCAATGTTACTCAAACCATTCTCCCATCCTTCTCACATGTTATTACTGAATCCACTTCCCACCAATCACATCTTCTAGTATAAACACACCTACGTCTATGCCTCAATTTGCAAATATAACTATGATACCTCTCGAAACATTCATGACACAAACACCTCCACCTAAGGCAACCACCAACCGTATTCATCCCTCATCTACAAAACCAATTATCTCTACACCAACCAATCTAAAACCTACAAAATCCACAACTCATTTGGATCTTATCAACCACATCATTCAAAATCCTCTTCCTTTATCAACATATACCTCTACATCCACTCCTAGCTCATCCAAAACCACAAGAGGACCCCATAAACAAGGTGTTGTTCAAGTTTTTAAAATTCCTTACTATACTTTCCTTTGAACAATATCATTTTCATGTGGTCCTCTGGCCTTTTCTTCCACCTCCTCCTAGAAAGGTCATTTCCACCCTAAGTAATCACCCTATCATGTCAAGACTAAGGAGCCTACCTACTAAGCCTCCCCATTGGGCCCTCGTTCTTCATCTGTTACACCATCTAAGACTCCTTAGCAACAAACAACCCAATAACCCACAATCAAAGTCTTACTTCATTTAGAGGATAAGATACCCAAAACCTTCACTACCGTCTACATTTGCACACTAGGAGGCATTATGCAACTATTTTAGATGACCTCCTTCAACAATCACTTATAACTTTACCACCTCTCAAACCATCAGACCCACAAGGATGGAAACCGCTTGGTATGACTTCGATGTCTCTTGTGATTATCATAGAACATGAGGTCATTCTATAGAGGATTGTAAGGCCTTTCATCTAATTACTCAAAAAATTGGTAACCCAACATTTCCTTCCTTCTGAACCACACATCATCATCATCTTCATCTAAATCTAAAAATCCCATGTATGAAATATCTTCCCATCAGGTTGATGTTGTACACATAACCACTCACTCACATAATTATGACACAGATCCATCCATGAGCCTAAGAAAGATAAAACTTTCATAGCCATACCTCCACCTCCTAAGTTATCTAATTCTTTTGATAATCCTAAAGTATATATTTCCATAGCTCATGAAGTGTCTAATTAAACAACGTCACCCAAAGCCAAGGTTTCAATACTCACCACACCACCCACCTCAATACAAAAGGTCCTTATTAAATAGTTACACCAAGCTCCCGTCAAAATGTCACTTTATGAACTGGTGTAGACATCACCTTCCCACAAACAAGCCATGATCGAAGCTCTCCAATCAATAACTATACCGGAAGATGACCCTTCATCTTTCACAAACTTTTTGGGGGCCCTTAAAGCATCCACAACCATATCATTCAAGCCATCTGAGATTCCCTCGCTTAGGCCAGAAGAGCATGAATCATCACTCTTTATCACCTCTCAAATAAGTGATGTCCTCATCATAAGGCTCATGATTGATGGGGGCACAACCATCAACATTATATCATCCATTTCTTTCAATAAGCTTAAACTATCTTCTTCTTTCATTGGTCAAACTTTAGTTTTACTATGATCCTTCAATGACACTATCACACCCACATTAGGTAATGTTATCCTACCACTTAAAGTCAGTGTTAAGACCTTACATGAAATCTTCTACATTATAGAAGGAGAGTTCCAATATAACATGTTTTTAGGATTCCCCTAGATACGCACTATGATATGTGTTCCTTCTACTCTTCATCAGTGTCTCAAATACAAACATGAATGTCAAATGTTGATAGTCCCCACATATCTAAATCCTTTTGTCAACTGTTACATGAAATATCATCCAAATGACATCCTTATACCTAAATCCACATCAGAATCATCTAACGAGGCATCTAATAGCATGTCCATCCCTTCCTCCAAACTACCAGATGATTCCTCTCTTAGTGACCTTGTACAATGTCTTATTTTGGGGGAGTACCACCTTCTCATGCTCAACTTTGTCCCTTCACCTAAGAATTATGGTCGTCCTGATAAGAAACCCATGTATGAGCCTAACGTAGGAGATGTTATCCCTTATGGTCTTCTTATCTTAAAAAAAAACCTTTTTTATGGGGGACGTGATCATCCTTCATCTCATTATATTAATCCACATCATGCCATGCCTTTCACATTAGACTTTAAATCCCTAGATAATCCAGATTTCAACTTATATGTACCTTCACTATTATGCATGGAAAGGTTTTGGCCTTGGTTGTTATGAATAGGGAATACATGGCTTGGTTGTCTAATGTTCCCTTAAAATTTATGAGAAATATGGCTTAGGTTATGAGAAACTCAGATCCAACCCATCCAAACCCACTACATCCGTGCATATTACCGAACTGGAACCATCATCACCCATAACCCCTTGAGATCCTGTGGACATAGATGCAACCCCTGAATCCATCCTATGGACACAGAAATTTACATTAGTATCCATCCCACCTAACCTTTTTAATCAATACTATATCCTTAGGTCCATGATTACTTATAAATCCTGCTCACTCCATGTCACTAAATCATTACCTCTTATTTGGCTAGAAATGGTTGAAGAAGATTTACCCACCATAGATATCCTTTAATGTCATGATGACCAAGATATCCTTTCCCATATGGGAGCTGAGGATCACTTCCTTCAAAAATCCTACCATCATGATACACTAACTCTCCTTAATGAATCCACCATCTGATGACGTAAACTTAGGAACCCCTCAAGATCCTCACATAGTTAAGGTTGGTCAATCACTTAATTCACAAGAACTAGATGAATTCACCTCATTTTTAGAAAAATATTATCAAGCCTTCACCTGGTCATATAGTGATATGCCCATAATTGATCCTAACATTTTCATACACAACATTGTCACATATCCCGATGCTAAGCCTATTAAATAAAAACTCCGTAAGATGCATCCTCACATAGCTCTCCTTGTTAAAGAAGAGTTGTAACACCTTTTATCCACTAATTTCATCATACCCATTGATTATCCAAAATGGGTCTCTAACATCATTCCCATAACCAAAGCCTCGAGAAAGTTATGCATCTGTACAAATTTTAGGGATCTTAATCTTACTTGTCCTAAAGATGATTTCTCTCTTCCAAATATAGATCAAACCGTTGACCTAACAACTGGCCAAGAAATTATCTCCCTTATGGATGGATTTTTTGGTTATAATAAAATTCTTATTGCCACCGATGATCAACATAAAACATATTTCATCACTCCTTGGGGAACCTTCTGCTACCGTGTCATGCCATTTGGTCTTAAAAATGCAAGAGCTACTTATCAACGCACCATGACCTACATTTTTCATGACCTCATCCAGAAAACAGTCAAAGACTACGTCGATGACCTTTTAGGAAAATCCAAACAATGCAAAGATCATATTACCGTCCTTGAATCAATATTTACTTGTCTCATTCAGTATTGTCTTTGTCTTAATCTTGCAAAGTGTGTTTTTGGTGTTCTCACCGGAAATTTTTTAGGATTCATCATATCTATTTGAGGTATTGAAGTTGACCCAGAAAAGGTTAGAGAAATCATTGAATGCCTCTTCCATCCAATCTTAAACAACTTTGTAGCCTTCAAGGTAAACTGCAGTCTATCTGATGTTTTATATCGTAACTTTCTGATCATTGTCAACCATTTCATCATCTTCTTCGCAAGGACGTAGACTTTCATTGGGATTATGATTGCCAGAAATCCTTTGAAAAAATTAACACTATCTCCTATCACCACTAGTGCTTACTCTACCTTGTGAAGGGAGATTCGTTTATCTATACATATCTACTTAAGAACACGCTCTAGGAGCCATGCTCTCTCACCATGATAACTAGGTCATGAAAATGCCATATACTATATCAGATCACACACTCCACAAATATGAAACTCACTATACCAAAGTTGAAAAACTATGTTGTGCTTTATACTTTCACCACTTCTAAATTACGTCATTATCTTCTTAATCACAAAACTTATGTTATCACTAGCTTCAATCCACTTAAAACCATGCATTCTAAACCATATATTAGCGACCGTATAACTCAATGGTTAATGTTTATGATTGAATTTAACCGCAAGTTTATATCTCAAAATTCTATCAAGGGCCAGGATATTACAGACTAGCTCGTTGATGCTCCCCTTCTTGAGAAATCAAGGTTCCTCACAAATACTTTCCAGACGAATCCATCAACAATGTCAATGAATATGAATTTATTCTTGTCAAAATGAATCTCTTCTTTGATGGTTCTAAATTCCAGTAAGGGGGAGGATCTCAATGTTATTATCATACCTTCTTGGGGTATTCCCATTCCATTATCATTCAAACTTAACTTTGAATGCTACTAATAACATGATAGAGTACAAAGCTTTAATCATGAGCCTTACGACCACTATTCTTCTAGGTGTTCACATTTTAGAAATATATGGAGACTCACAACTTGTCATTAGTTAAGTTAAAGGATAATATCAATGTAAAAATGAAATATTTCAAAAATATAAAGCCAACATTGACTTTATCCTTGGCACCTTTGATCATTACACCATCCAAACCATCCCACGATCCTCTAACAAATTTGCAGATACAATGGCCTCTTTAGGAGCCCTCATCCCATTAGAAAGTGAAGAATCAAAAGACAAAACTAAAGTATCTGTGGTTATTCAATGACTATATTACCCTTCACATCAAAATGAACTCCCTCCTATCAATGTCAATGATGATAATTCAATTGATTTGTGGTATACAAAATCTACGACTACCTTTCCAAATCTAAAATCCAATCTAACTTATCACACAACGCTAAAATATCATTCCTTCATCACGCCACCCACTTTTGTCATCATAGGTGGTATCCTTTATAAATGTAGTTTTGATGGTATCTTGTTAAGGTGCCTTAAATCACATGAATCAATCAGAAGCAATCAAAGAATCCCATGATGGTATTTATGGTGGAAATTTCAGTGAAAATTCTATCGCTAAACATGTCATATGGCTAGAATATTACTGGCCTACTATCACTAAATATTGTTGTGCATATGTTAAGAAATGTTTCAAATTCCAACTCCATTCAAACCTTATTCATGTCTCTAGTCAAAGCGTTACAACCCACTCAGGACTTATGGCCTTTTGTCTCAATGGGGGTTAGACCTCATTGGTGCTATCAATCATAAATAATCTCAACGACATCAATCCATCATTACATCCACTGAGTATTTCAATAAATGGGTTGAAGCTATCCCTTTAACATCAAATAAATTAGTACCTATCACCAACTTCATATATCAATACATCATATGCCATTTTGGTGTTCCACATAAACTTGTTACGGATAATGGAAAATATTTTAAAAATAAAGAACTCAAAAATCTATGTGACACCTTCCACATTAAACACAACTTTTCATCACCATATTATCCTCAAGAAAATGGACAGGATAAATCCTCTAATAAAATGCTTAATAAAATCCTTATGAAAATAGTAGATGATACAGGCAAGGAATTGAAATCTCCAAATCTCATTTTCTCTTTGGGCCTATCTAACTAGTATCCGCACACTCATACAGGAGCTATGCCCTTTTCACTCGTCTATGGCTCTTAGGCTATCCTACCTCTTGAAGTCTAAATTCCCATCACTTTTTGTATCACTTAAAGACTTCATTCCGGATGAAGAATATCACCAAGAATGCTTAGCACAACTTGAACTTTTAGATGAAAAATGAATAATGTCCCTCGAACGTCATCAAGTCTATCAAGAATGCATCAAAAGAGCTTATAATAAACATATCAAAGATCATGATTTTAAAATTGGTGACCTTGTACTTAAAGAAAATCAAAATGTCACTCACATTAGAACAAAGTGTAAACTTGGAAAGTTTTCCCCTAATTAGATCATGGTCCATACGTTATCACTCATAAGTATGGGTCAAGAGTGTATCATATCAGTTCCCTTGATGGTGAATCTAAAAAGGAACCTTTGAATTCCTTTCAACTGTGTGGCCTTTCTACATTTAAATGATTGATCGTCATGATTGTAGTTACATCTAAGATATTGTCACTACATCAAACCATCCATCTTATCATATAAATGATTTGGAAGCATATGGATATGCTTCATTATCCTAAATATACCTTAAATATGAGCACCATGACTTTGTTCATCACATCTTTCACTATGGACAAGCTCATCCTTTATAGGAACCCCTTAATCATTACACTCACTTACCTTTTACCAAATAAAAACATGACATGGGTCACATGTGTGTAGGTCATAAACGCATCTTTTCCCCTCCTTGAAATGATTTATTAGGGTCTTACCCTTAGCTCAAAAATGTATGTAAAGTCATTGGATGCTTCATATCAAAATAAAAAATACAATAGACTGATCCCTCAAAGGACATCTATTCAAAATATAAAATCATTATAAAAAAAGGAAAAAGTAGACTGGTCCCTTGAAGAATACATCTACCATTTACACCGATCCCTCAAAGGACAACTATCTTGTAAAAGTAAAAAATCAAAGATGTAGACCATACCCTTAAAGGATGGTTACCCATGTAAAAGGCTTTCCACATTGAATAACCTTCAAAAATATCAAATGTCAAAAGCATAGAAGAAAACTTCCTATAATGATAAACTTAACCATCATAAAAAACTTCCAACATCAATCATTTTGTTTCAAAATCAAATATGTACAGTAAGGGCATTTCCCTTTGAACCTGTTCAAAAGGAAATCCCTTTTCCCATATTGGTATACACATACACAACCTAATTAACATGTCCTAAGAAGATCGACTGTTGTAGTCCAACACGTTGACACCCCCAGCGTAATTTTGCAGAGAGATGGCATCAGACTAGTTGAAGCTTGGACCAGGCAAATTGCATTGATTCAGAGCATACATCATGTTTCTGAGGTTCCCTTAGATATTTTTTCTAACTCCCCTGGCCAAAGAAGGTAAGGCGAGCAAGCTCTGAGAAAATGCGAAAAAGTTGTAAAAAAGTGGCAAGTAGGTTGATCTAGAAAAATCGTGAAAATTGGCTAAGTCTTGCTCAAGGTCGCCTTTGGGACCATGTGGGACAGAAATAGGTGCGGATCGGCCGAAAAGCCTCCAGGCGAGCCCGCTAAGCATTTGGGACAAATGGAATTCGAAGTACGCGGCGGGCGCGAGAAGCTGATCCGGCCCAAAGATTTTTGGAAGAAAAATGAACTAAGTGTTTGCTTGGGACGTTCGGGACAAAAAGACTCGAACCGACCAAATCAGCCGAAATGGGAACAAACGAAAGCATTTGGGACAAATGAACAGAAGACGTGCGAAAGCCAATCCGGCCGAAAGTCTGAAAAAACGACTAAGTGTTGCTCCAGACATTCGGGACAAAAAGAAACCGGCCGAACCGGGTGAAAAGGTCATCAGTCCGAAATGGGAGATCTGGGACAAAAGGACCCACCGGCCGGATCAGCTGAAATGAAACTTCAGTCCGAAACAAAGTGGGATAAAGGTACGCGAACCGACCGGTTTGGCCGAAATCAGCACAAGGAGCATTGGGATATCCAGGACAAATGGATGCAGTGGACATGAAGGAGCTGTAAGAGTTAAGAACCAACCAAATCATGACACGTGTCACAAGGGGAAAGGTCCAGAAAAGTCAAAGGGTGTTCGAGTTTTCGAGCACTGATCCGAACCAATGAAATAGTGCCATGTGTCCCAGCTAGGGCCCACAAGGAAATTTCAATCGAAAGCCCACTTTGAAAGGTAGAGGAGAGAGAATCACGCTACCAATCAATGCATGCCACGTGTCATCCAGGTGGTGAAGCACGGGGAAAATATTTCAAAATCCGTTTTGAGTCTGTTCCGTGCCCTAAATCTTCAGATCGCCATATCTTTTGATCCAGAGCTCAGATTTGCATGTTCTTTATATCAACGGAAAGCTTGTGAGATGTTCTACATGATTCTGGGATCAATCTTGAGTTTTGGAGGTAGTCTAGAGAGACCTCGAAAATATGAGAAACAGATCTCTGACGCATGATAATGGCCAGAAAGTGACAGTTTCAACAACCTGTTTTAATGCTAATGGGTCGCATTCTTCTTCAACACGGCCAGAAGTGACATTTTAGCGGCCAAATTAATGACACATGGGTCGCATTCTCCTCCAAAATCACTCAAAATGACAGGGTATGGGTTGGTAAGATCCTCCATGCTGATTTAATGCATCTGCAGTCAATGAGGAATGGGCTGGCACGTTTTCCCACGTTTCTCTCCCCTGGGCTCGACCCATGCAATGTAAAAAGCCAGATTTGGCTCATGACATAAGAAGTTGTTCATTCTTTCTGCTCTCCCTCCCTTCTTTTCTTCTCGAGGGTTGAAAATGGAGTTCGAGCCTCCTCCCTTGCTCTGTACTGGCGTTTTTGCCTCTTATTAATGGAATGATGTTCTGTGCAAACTTATGGAGCAACAAAACGTGTTTTGTGATGCATCTGTCCATCCTTCCTCGTTTTTTCTTGTTCTCTTCTTGCCTCTTAGTCTTCATTGCAGGTATGTGTGCATGTTTGAATGTTCATTGCAGGTTTGGAGCTGTGTTCATGGAGTTTTGGGACATTTTCTGTGTGAAATCTATCCTTGTGCCTGTGATGCATCTGTCCATCCTTCCCATTGCTCACCTCTCACCCTTGTCCCATGGCAGTTTTGATAGATGTCCAACATTCTCCTTCTCTGGTGTATCACCGTTTTAGTGTAGGATTTTGTCTGTTTTTCTCTTCTCTCTCTCTCTCTGTATCTCCTTGGCATGGTTAGATTAGGATTCAGATTAGCTTGCCTGCACTGGAATAGCTTGTGGCAGGTAGTTTAGGAGCAGGAACCAGCCTTCTCTGGAGATTCCTCTCTCAGTTTCACAAGTCCCACGCTTGGAGAGAGGTTTCCATGTTGTGCAATCACACTGGGTGCCTGAACATCAACCTAGAAGCCTGATGTACGTCCGAGGGGTGCTGTGATTTTGCAACTAACAGTTTTGGCACGCCGGGTGGGACTCTAGAGGTCTTCCACTTCATCTTTTGCAGGTTGGTGTGTTCCTGTGAAGATTTCAGCGTTTGGAGGCACTTGCAAACACATTTGGTGACTCCATCTGATCAGCAACCCATTTCTCTGAGCTTGCAGACCCGTTTCCATCCATTTTCATTCATCCTTCTTTCCATCCCTTTCATTCTTTTCCATTCCATGAAGTTGTGCAACCATGACTTCATTTCCATCATGGAACTCACATTTACAACAACAACAGTATATTCCACCTCAAACACATTTTACAAATCTTCCAGATCAGCATGCATACTCACATGAGCAGCAGTGCCAAAGTCAGTTTGGCTATGGAGCTTTCCAAGAGCAAGAGTATGCATATAACGAAGACCATCTGATGCAAGATGCTGGTCTGTTGGAGAAGATCCAAAAAATGGAGGAGGGGATGGTGCAGTCCAGGAGCAACAAGCTCAAATGAGAGCTTTCAGAATTGGTTGCAGGAGCTCCTTGTCCATGGGTGAGGGACCTTTTCCAAGACACTTACAGCCCTCAGGAGAAGCTGGACTTCATGATTGCAGATGCTGCCCCAACTTGCACAAGTGGATTGCAGAAATAGAGGCCTATGACACTTGTTGTTGAACAACCTTGTCAATGGGTAAGTTCTACACCATCTCATGCCTGGTCTTTTCCTCTTTCCCAATCTACTTCATCTCAGCACCATCTCAAGCTTTAAACCCTCCATCTGCTGTCCCAAGTGTTGAATCCATCCCTCCATCCTCCTAGTCTTCCACCCCATCTTAATTCTTCTTTCCTTTTCCCTTCCAAACAGTCATCCCCTCCACAAGAGCTAACAGAAACACCCCCTCTTCCAAAGAAACAAGAGGTTTCACCTCCTCCACCACCACAAAAAATTGTCAAATCAGTTGAGTTTTAACCTATCCCTCCTCTTGCATTCCCAAATCCATGTTGGGAGGATGAAAAATCAAAATGCCAGTCAAGGAAAACAACAACAAAAAGAGAGGCCAAACAAAGATGAAGAAATTCATAAGTCTGAAGAGTTGGGCTCTTAGATTTGGGATGACAAAGACCCCCTTGATGGTTAAGCCTATAGAAGAGGCTAAGGTTGAACAAATGGTGGTGAGGACTGATTTTGATGAAGAAGAAGATCTTGTAGCCCCAACTTGTCCTCTAGAGCAGCAGATTGAAGAGTTTGACTTGACAAACTTCATGCTAGAGGAAGAGTTCAATCAAGAGCAAGATTTCCTTCAAACATTGGAGGAAGGAGAAGCTTTTCCAAATCCAAAAGAAGAGGAGCACATTCCAACTGTGGGGGAGAAAAGTGTAGATCCAAGGGCTTTGAGCACAAAGCAGGCTATAGGAGAACCTTCAGTTCTTCCTTCTACTTCACCTCTCCCAAGTTTTAGTACTGAAGACGAGTTTGATCTCTCAAACTCAATATTGGAAAGTGAAGAAAACCATGGTGGTCAATTTACAGATCAAGAGGACACCATGGAGGAAGTTGAACATTTGTAGCAGGACAGCCATGAGGCAGTTTATCTGTCAGATTTGGAGGACCGTTTTGATGGAGAGGAGCCGGTTGAGTTTTCACCATTCTCTCTTTCATCATCCACATTCCAAACACCAGAGCCTGCTGCCATGAAGGAGAGCATTCATTTGCAACAGCCTGCATCTTATAGCAAGCCCTTTGGAATCAAAATTGGAAGATTTTAATCTTCCCTGTTCTTCATTGGAGGAAGGAGAAATGATAGAAGGATTCCACCATTTCTTCCACATCATCCACCTTCAAGAGGGTCTACAAGAAGAACTCCATTCTTGGAGTTGAAAATCAGAGCTATGGGCATACTCAAACGGATCAGACCTTGCCCAATCAGGTATTTGGCTTCATTGGAGCCAAAGGAGAAGCCACAAACTGGTCATGCTCACTTCTGGGCATGAGGATGAGCTACAAAGTACCAAGGATCAGCTGCCATACCTCTTCAATCCAAATGCAGAGCAACTAAAAGAGGTATTGGATTTGTTTTCAGTTGATACCTTGATGATTTGGATAGAAGACCAGCTTCTTGTTGATTTTCCATCCATCCAAATAGCCATGATCACTGCCAAATTAATAGCATAGCTGCCAATTTTGAAGAAAGGAAGCTATTTCTGCACAACCAGTTGCAGGGTTTGTTTAGCTTGCCTTTGCTTCTAGTTAGAGTAGAGTAGCTAGGTTTGCTTTCAGTAGAAGAAGTGCTTGTGCACACTCTGCATGTTCCATTTGGGGCATGTATGATTTTCAGTTATGTACATAGTTTTTGGTGTTGCCTGGTTTTGCTCTTTGCACTGTTCATTTCAGTGGCCTTTTGGTAAGAATGACTCCATGCCCAGCGGGATTTTCCAAGTGGCTCAGAGGGCAGGTTTTCAAAATTCAGATCAGTTTTCAGGCTGCTACTCATGACTCCATGCCCAATGGATTGCTTCAGGCTACTGATCATTTTATCTAGCATGTAGAATGACCCTGCTGAGTCGCCAAAACTGTTATCCAAAATTCACCCCCCTGGGTAATTTTGATAACATGCATCAAAATATTCAAGTCCCAGGCACATTGATTGATTCAGAGCAAACATCATGTTTCTGAGGTTCCCTCAGATATTTTTCTAACTCCCCTGGCCGAAGAAGGAAGGAGCAAGCTCTGAGAAAATGCGAAAAAGTTACAGAAAGGCAAGTAGGTTGATCCAGAAAAAATCGTGAAAATTGGCTAAGTCCTGCTCAAGGTCGCCTTTGGGACGTGTGGGACAGAAAGGCGCGGATCGGCCGAAAAGCCTCCAGGTAGCTCTGCTAAGCATTTGGGACAAATGGAACAGAAGTACGCGGCGGGCGTGAGAAGCCAATCCGGCCGAAAGGGGGAAGAAAAATGATTAAGTGTTGCTCGGGACGTTCGGGACAAAAAGACTCGAAACAGCCGAATCGGCCGAAATGGGAACAAACAGCCCACTAAGCATTTGGGACAAATGGAACAGAAGTACGCGGCGGGCGCGAGAAGCCGATCCGGCTGAAAGAGGAAGAAAAAACGACTAAGTGTTGCTCGGGACGTTCGGGACAAAAAGGTGCAAACCGGCCGAACCGGGTGAAAAGAGTCAAGTCAGTCCGAAAAGCATTTGGGACATCTGGGACAAAAAGACCCGAACCAGCCGGATCGGCCGAAATGAGGAACTTCAGTCCGAAACAAAGTGGGACAAAGGTACGCGAACCGGCCGGTTCGGCCGAAATCAGCACAAGGAGCACTGGGACATCCGGGACAAATGGACGCGGTGGACGCGAAGGAGCCGAAAGAGTCTGAGAACCAATCAACGCATGACACGTGTCTCAAGGGGAAAGGTCCAGAAAGGTCAAAGGGGCGAAGTTTTCGAGCACTGGCCCGAACCAATGGGATAGTGCCACGTGTCCCCAGCTAGGGCCCACAAGGAAATTTCAAAAGAAAGCCCGCCAAAAAGTAGAGGAGAGAGAATCATGTCGACCAATCAATGCGTGCCACGTGTCATCCAGGTGGTGAAGCACGGGAAATATTTCAAAATCCGTTTTGGTCTGTTCCGTACCCTAAATCTTCAGATCGCCATATCTTTTGATCCAGAGCTCAGATTTGCACGTTCTTTATATCAACGGAAAGCTTGTGAGATGCTCTACATGATTCTGGGATCAATCTCGAGTTTTGGTGCAGTCTAGAGAGAGAAAATCGAGAAACAGCTCTGACACGTGATAATGGCCAGAAGCGACGTTTCAACAACCTGTTTTAATGCTAAATGGGTCGTATTCTTCTTCAGCACAGGCCAGAAGTGACATTTCAGCGGCCAAATTAATGCACATGGGTCGCATTCTCCTCCAAAATCACTCAAAATGACAGGGTATGGGTTGGTAAGATCCTCCATGCTGATTTAATGCATCGGCAGTCAATGAGGAATGGGCTGGCACGTTTTCCCCACGTTTCTATCCCCTGGGCTCGACCCATGCAATGTAAAAAGCCAGATTTTGACTGGGGACATAAGAAGTGTTGTTCATCTCTTTCTTCTCGGCCGCTCCCTTCTTTTCTTGTCGAGGGTTGAAAATGGAGCTCGAGCCTCCTCCCTTGCTCTGTAATGGCGTTTTTTGCCTTTTACTAATGGAATGATGTTCTATGCAAACTTCTGGAGCAACAAAACGTGTTTTTGTGATGCATCTATCCATCCTTCCTCATTTTTACTTGTTCTCTTCTTGCCTCTCTTCATTGTAGGTATTTGTGCATGTTTGAATGTTCATTACAGCCTTGGAGCTGTGTTCATGGAGTTTTGGGACATTTTCTGTGTGAAATCTATCCTTGGGCCTGTGATGCATCTGTCCATACCTTCCCATTGCTCACCTCTCCTTGTCCCATGGCAGTTTTGATAGATGTCCAACATTCTCCTTCTCTGGTGTATCACCGTTTTAGTGTAGGCTTTTTCTATTTTTCCTTCTCTCTCTCTCTCTATCTCCTTGGCATGGTTAGATTAGGATTAGATTAGCTTTCCTGCACTGGAATAGCTTGTGGCAGGTAGTTTAGGAGCAGGAACCAGCCTTCTCTGGAGATTCCTCTCTCGGTTTCACAAGTCCCACGCTTGGAGAGAGGTTTTCATGTTATGCAATCACACTGGATGCCAGGTGATCAACCTAGAAACTTGATCTGCATCCAGGGGTGCTGTGATTTTGCACTAACAGATACACTTACATCATCCCACTTGTTTACTAATATCTTATATAACTATTCAATAACAATCTTATTTAACATTTATTAAGGCTACAAGTGTGAGTGTTTTCACATTTTCAAAACCCATCACGTATATATCAAATCCATAATGAGGAAATCATTTCATTTCTACCCTATTTTACCTAGTGAAATTTTTGATACAATCCATTATGAAATCACATTTTAAGTCATTTGATTAATTAAACATTCAACCACATTTAACCACATTTTTATCAAATATTCACAAACCTAATTTCTTGAAATCACATCTAATACATCCATCAAAATCCATCTAACACTAACACATTCAAATTAAGAACATACATCACCATACACATTGAAACCATCAACATATGTAAATCAAAGAAGATAGTCCATAAACCTCATCATCATTATCATCATATATAAATCAAGTTCAATATCAAAATCAAGTCAAATACATCATTGTCATATAAATTAGGGCTTCCATGAGCCATACATCAAAACTATCATCAATACATATCATGAGTCAATAAACTAGAAACATTGAAGGAACTCACTCGAAGGAATAGTGCTACCCTATCCTCCCTAGATGCCAACAACTCCAACATCACCATCAGCCCCTCCCTAGTTGGTACCTCCTCTCTCTAATCTCCAAGGTGGGTGACCCAAATTCCTAACACTAGCACTAGGGCCTGCCACCTTCATGGCTAAATGATCAACATATACTATAGCATCTGGGTAATCACGAATCACCATATCAATGTAATACTGCAACTCTTCTTGTACTAATTAATAGAGGTCCATCAAAATCACCCCATAGGCTGCATGTGCTTCCCTTTGTCTACACACCTATGCTCTTTATCCACTAGCCTGCATCCTTTATCAGCTGAACTAGGCTATCGCTGCTAAATCTACACCAGAAATTGAAGACCTTGTAATCCCTAAGGCCTTCTTCAGTGCATCTCTCTCTTGATGATATCTATCTCTTTCTACAGTAGCTTGAGACCATATCAATCATTCACTACACTATCTCACTCATCAATTAGGGAATCTCATACACCTAAGAGGTCATCCCTCTCTTTGTGTGCCACATCTCTCTCTCCCTCCACCATGTCCTTATCATTTCTCACCTTTGTAATAGGTGCTTCCATATAATCATCATCATCATCATCATCATCATCACCATGCTCATCCTCATCCTCATCCTCATCCTCATCATCACACACTTGGATAACATCATGTGCCTCTGTTCTTCCCTCTACCCGGGCATGAACCTGTATCACACCCTATACAACTCAGGTCCTATCAAAATCTCTCAATTCTTGTGTTCACCATGCTATATACTTAGGAGTGACTCCCACATCATCAATGGGCACTATCTCACCCTCATCATTAGGGCCCATAGCCACCTGTTGCTCACCAATAATCAGAGACCTCATCAAAACTATGCTCAGAGTCTTTTTGTTGTCATCCTCCCTTCTATATTTTATGGGCTCCTTAGGCACACCCTGAGTCAATCCAAACTATCTCCTCACCTGATAAAAACACAATAGTTCATCCTCCCCTACTCTATGACCTTGGACCCATATGTCCTATTGTACGCCAATAAACTCATTATTGGCCATTTTGGGTATGTGTTGTCATTTATTTCAACCCTTATTGATGAAAAAGGGTTTCATGATGTTGTATTTATCTCCATGATATGTTATTTAGTGGTTAAACATGAAGGTTGATTGGTAGTGTCAGTTTGGTGGTGTTCTTGGGTGTCCTGGTGTACGGTTGAGTATGCTTAGTCATGTTTTGAGAATTTCCAATCTATTTGGAGTGTTTCACGAGCTCATGCATGGTCCATATGATGTGTAATGGGCATACATGCATACGTATTGAGTTATCATGGTCATATCATGGTTGAGTTAGGTCTTTCCAAGCTTGTTTCTATCCTTGAAACATCTAGAATGAGGTAGAGAGGTGATATTTACATCCAATAATTCCTTATGGAAGATGATATAAGAATGGTGGTAGTTTACATGAGGTGGATGGTGTGTTTTAGGTTAGTATTCAGTGGTTTGATCCTTCTTTGAGCTCTTTGGAAAGCTATAGGTGAGAAAAATGTAGTTTAGTACATGTAAATGATATTGGATGGAGAGTTTGATATACATTTTTCATATGTAGTGAATTTTATTAGTTATAGTATGTTTTCATAATGCTTCATGCTGAGTTTCAGTCATTATGATGAATATTTTTAAATATATGCAAGTTTTGGTGAAAGTGGGTAAGCAACAATTTGTTTTTAGAGCAAATGTTGACCTTCTGATGCTAGTTGTAAATTTTATGCTTTGCATGGGGACCTGACCTCTTAATAATATATTATAAGGTAATTTATTAATATTTGAAAAAATTAATGAGATGCTTTTATTGTCACGGTTTTATGAACGATCATTAAGAAGCTAAGCTAGTTTGAAACCCTAGCTAGGAGCAGTTTGCAGAAAAAGTGAGTATAGAATCCTAGTTTTGATTAATAGGGAAAAATTGATGATTGGATGATGTATATAAATATTTACATATTTTTATAAAGGTATGTTTGAGCCTGTGACCATATGTGGGCCCCACCATAAAATTCCTATTTTTGAATAGTTTCAGTGTGAGGAGAAAGTTTCCAAATGAGGTATGGAATAAATTACCATTTTGGAGTCCATGTGAGTTGTTATTAATGTCAATGAATGTTTTAGGACATGTTCATGAAGGTTCATAAGGTTTTGAGGTCCAAACAAGTTGACTAGTCAAAGGGCAGTTTTGGGATCTCAAATAGTAGGGTTCACTGTTTTGGGCATAACTTGAGCTACAGGTGGAATTTTGAGGAGATTCAAGTTGTATTGAAAAGTATATTCAAATAAATTTACAGTGATATATTTATTTAATCATGATGAGGTGATGTTATAGATTTTCCATGGTATTATTTCAACAAGAAAGTTTTTTATAGTTCAAGACAACATCTATTTTTGTGGAATTTTGATGTTGTTTGAAGTATGAAATGGATTTTTTGATGCTTCATATCACCTGTAATGTGAAAATGTATGATTTTTTCATCCAATGAATCCATTTATATTTCTTGAATGTCGATATAAAGGATGTTATGCACTAACCTTTGGAAACAACTATTTTGACAGGTTGCTTTGGTGAAGGCAAATATTGTTGTGGTTTCAAGTAAATCATGTTTCATGACTTATAAAATTATTAGAAGTGTTCTATAGGGTAAAAAAAATATTTTTGTGTTCACCTGCTTATATCTTAGAGTGAATCCCACATCATCAATGGGCACTATCTCATCACCCTCTCATTGGGCCCATAGCCACCTGTTGCTCACGCCAATAATCAGAGACCTCATCAAAACTATGTCAGACACTCAGAGTCTTTTGTTGTCATCCTCCCTTCTATATTTTAATGGCTCCTTAGGCACCCCCTGAGTCAATCCAAACTATCTCCTCACCTGATAAAACACCTCGTTCATCCTCCCCTACGCTATGACCTTGGGGACCCATATGTCCTATTGTACTCCAATAAACTCATTATTGGCATTTTGTGTATGTGTTGTATTTATTTCACCCTTATTATGAAAAAGGGTTTCATGATGTTGTATTTATCTCCCATGATAGGTTATTTAGTGGTTAACATGAAGGTTGATTGGGGGGGGGGGTAGTGTCAGTTTGGTGGTGTTTCTTGTGTGTCCGGTGGTCGGTTGAGTATGCTTGGCAGTTTTTTGAGAATTTCCAATCTAGTTGGAGTGTTTCACAGCTTCATGCATGGTCCTATGATGTGTATGGGCATACCTGCATACGTAATTGAGTTATCAGGTCATAAATCATGGTTGGTTAGGTCTTTCCCAAGCTTGTTTCTATCCTTGAAACATCTAGAATGAGGTAGAGAGGTGACATATTTACATCAATAATTCCTTATGGCAGATTATATCAGATGGTGGTAGTCTTACCTGAGGTGGATGGTGTGTTTTAGGTTAGTTCAGTGGTTTGATCCTTCTTAGCTCTTTGGAACGCTAGGGAGAAAACTGTAGTTTCGTACTGTAAATGATAGTGGATGGAGATTTGATATACATTTTTCAATGTAGTGAATTTTATTAGTTATCGAGTATGTTTTCATAAGGCTTCATGCTGAGTTTCAGTCATTATGATGAATATTTTTAAATATATGCAGTTTTTTGGTGCAAAGTGGGTAAGCAACAATTTGTTTTTAGAGCAATGTTGACCTTCTGATGCTAGTTGTAAAAATTTTTATGCTTTGCATGGGGACCTGACCTCTATATCATTATAATTTGATAAGGGTAATTTATTAATATATTGAAAAAAATTAATTGAGATGCTTTTATATTTGTCACGGTTTTATAACGATCATTAAGAAGCTAAGCTAGTTTTGAGAACCCTAGCTCTGGAGGGGAGGGGGGGGGTGTGGGTGGGGGGGTGGAGGGGTGGGGGGGGAGCAGTTTGCAGAAAACGGTGAGTATAGGAATCCTAGGTTTTGGATTTAATGGGAAAAATTGATGATTGGAGATTATTATAATATTTACAGATTTTGTTATAAAGGTATTTTTGAGCCTGTGACCATATGTGGGCCCCACCATAAAATTCCTATTTTTGAATAGTTTTCAGTGTGAGGAGAAAGTTTCCAAATGAGGTATGGAATAAATTACCATTTTGGAGTCCATGTGAGTTGTTATTAATGTCAATGAATGTTTTAGGACATGTTCATGAAGGTTCATAAGGTTTTGAGGTCCAAACAAGTTGACTAGTCAAAGGGCAGTTTTGGGATCTCAAATAGTAGGGTTCACTGTTTTGGGCATAACTTGAGCTACAGGTGGAATTTTGAGGAGATTCAAGTTGTATTGAAAAGTATATTCAAATAAATTTACAGTGATATATTTATTTAATCATGATGAGGTGATGTTATAGATTTTCCATGGTATTATTTCAACAAGAAAGTTTTTATCGTTCAAGACAACATCTATTTTTTGTGGAATTTTGATGTTGTTTGAAGTATGAAATGGATTTTTTTGATGCTCATATCACCTGTAATGTGAAAATGTATGATTTTTTCATCCACTGAATCCTTTAAATGTTCTTGAATGTCGATATAAAGGATTTATGCCCTAACCTTTGGAACAACTATTTTGACAGGTTGCTTTGGTGAGGCACCTATTTTGTGGTTTCAAGTAAATCATGTTTCATGACTTATAAAATTATTAGAAGTGTTCTATAGGGTAAAAAAAATATTTTTAGTGGTCACATGTCATGTTTTTATTTATTATAAGTGATTTGGTGATCAGATTTAGTTTTTAGGGTGCTAAAAGGTGCATGAAACAACTAGTTTGAGAATGGTAAAGGGAACTGACCACATTAAATTAAATAATCTGATTTTTTAAGGAAAATTGAAACCATGGTTGATGTTTAAATGATTTATTACTAATTATTTATGAATATGGGAACTTTAGTAAGCATGTTTTTGGAATGAGGAGAATTTTGGCATATGAATGCATGTGTTTTAGTGATTTTTGGATCATGAAATTAATGGTTTTTGTTAGGCCGACCCATATGAGTTACTTGTAGCTATTATGAAAAAGTTATGGTATGATTTTATTTATTCATTGGTCTAAAAAAAGGTTTATGACTGACCTCATATGACTAAATTCCTTTGGGTTATAAGAAATATTTTCTTATAAAAGTTATGTTTTAGCTCATTTTGAGAGCTAGTCTTGCATGCGGGTGTAAAGAGACCTAGAGATGATTTGATTGCAGGTATGAGGGAAGAGTTTGAGATATGATATGATGCATGACAGGTTGAAGAAATATTGAGATCATGTGTGTAATATCTAAGGAAAGAGAAGAAAAAAAAATAAAAAGGGTGGAAGAAAGAAAAAAAAATCTCGTCCGATTTTCACACAAAACCAAAAGTTGATAAAGAGGAAGAAAGAACAAGGTTGAAGACCTAGGGTTTGTCCTAGGGTTTGTTAGTTGAATAAGTTATCTCCATCAGTTGTGGAAAAAGAATTATCAGAGATAAAACATATTTAGGTGGCTGAGTTTGTGATTTTTCATCCTAGGGGTTTTTATCCTCCTTATGGGGTAGGTGCTTCATTAAATTATGAGTTAGTGATCATTGTAGGGTTGGTGCTCCTTGTGAACTTTTTCCTTCACTAAATTACTTTTATTGTGAGTAATATCAAGAATATTTTTAGTGATAATTACTTCCCTATTAGGGATTTCCCACTTATATCTTGTGTTCTTATGATCTCTTGTACATTATGTTCATGCGTCTATCTAATTATATGTGTGCACACATTAATAAACATACATGGTTGAATGATCTGATGAATGGATAGATGTTAATGTCATGAATGAAATAAATTGATTAAGTGAATTAAATAAATTTTATAGGACTGATTCACCCCCCCTCTTAGTCCAATGTGCTTCCAATAATTAGTATCATAGCAAGTCCTTGTGAAGTAAGTTTAACAACTTGAAGGAGAACCTTTTAAGCACAAGTAATGGGTAAGTATTCAAATTTTATAGCAGTATTGAGGTTGAAGAATGAATTAGCTCAGTCATGTATTCAAGGGCTATCAATATCAGGTCTAAATAATGGAGGAAGAACATGATCAAGCCATCAAGGGTTTGAAATCTCAAATTGATTAATTTTTCCAATACCCTAAAGAAGAAAGAGGAAGATATGTTCTAGGTATGAAGAAAGGTTAAAAGTCCCTAGAATTAGAATTAGAAAGTGTATTTAATAAGTTGAAGATGTATGAAATATTTGAGAATAGTATCCAAGGATCTATTGATGAGTTCTTATAGAGGTTCAATGAGGCTCAAATGACAAAATAGGCCTCACGGTTTGATGGAGAGAAAAAGAAGAATTATCATGAAGCTAGTTCTAGTTCCAAATCAGATGAGCAGGTGACTAAGAAGATTTGATCCAAGAAGGTATAAATCAGTTAGACAACATAATGCATATGAGGTATGACTCCTTAATTCAATGGTTATTGATTTGATTGCCATGATTTTGGTCATAGAGCTAAAGATTGTAAAAGACAGGCTTCCTGAGGAAGGTGATAGAGCTCTCTTCAAAGGATAAATGTTACTCATGTTGTGAGTATGGGAATAGATGCTAAGAACTGTGGTTGAAACTATAAGATAAT
This sequence comes from Taxus chinensis, assembly GCA_019776745.2. Classification (NCBI taxonomy): domain Eukaryota; kingdom Viridiplantae; phylum Streptophyta; class Pinopsida; order Cupressales; family Taxaceae; genus Taxus; species Taxus chinensis. The sequence goes on along the minus strand of CM034156.1, from coordinate 324,955,144 downwards.
TTTGAGCCTAGAAGGAAGAATATTTTTGTTTGTCTTCAATTGTCAACAATTAGACCATGTCACTTTTCAAGAATTTTTCCAAGAATAAGAGAAGGTTTGTTAAGAGGTACTGGTTAAAAAGGATTACAGTCATGACAATCAAGGGAACCTAATCATGAAGGTCAAATTAAGAGGGATACTACAAAATCAGAAACTGTTCAACATTGATCAAGATATTATGGTCAAGGAGCTGTAAGAAAACTGATTCTCAGCCCCCCAAGTGGTGTACGAAGTCTATCAATAAATAGTTCCAGTGATGTCAAGGTAGAAAACAATTGTTCTCAAGTCCCATTCAGCTCAAAGGGTGTATGTTTTCACATCATTCAAGAAGATCACGTATGTTTAAATGAGTTTTCAAGATATTGTGCAAGATGAATTGAAGAAATTAGGCCTTTGGGATACCTTCAAGAGTAGATAAGGTCTAGTTAAGTGATTCTACTCATGAGTTTTCATGAGTCTCTTGTACATGTTATGTGTCTAAATCCTGTGTGTGTCTAGTTCCTATCCATCTAAAGTCAAGTATGAATTCTGTGATAGTTGAGTCAAAAAAAAATTTAGTTTCAAGGTTCTTAATATCTTGATGATGGTCATCTGAAAAGTGAGCTAATATTATTTGTGTCTTAAGTATTTAGAGGTCTATGTCATTGGAGTCTAAGTATGATAGTATTGAAACTATCAAAACTATACACAGAGGTCATGTTAAGAGCCCTAATATATGTATCCTTAATGAGTCATGTGTCATTAAGTCAAGGAAAAACTGAGTGACATCTGATTGTATGGTGAATGATGAATAATATACCTTCAATCATAAGAAGTGGATTCAAGTCTTAGTCAAGTGTTGAGTGAAGTCTCATCATGTTCAAGGTCTCTATCAAGGATTTGCAAGAGTGATCTTTGTCAGTAAATGGCATTCTAATATCAGTTATTCCTAAATGTGGAGTTGCTCAAGGTCATGAGAGTAGGTCTAGATTTTTCATGTTATTAAGGGTCAAGTCAAGATCATACTCTTAGAGAATGGAGTGTTCTTTTCTGTCAGTCAGTTACATTCATCCATCAAGTTAGGTCATCCTATAAGGTATACTCAACTGCATGTGTGTCATTTTTTAAAAGGTATGTCAATATATGCACATGTTTGAGTGATTCAAAGGAAGTATGTCTAGAACAAAGTCATGTGTATGTCATCATAAGTGTGAAGGTTAAGAGGTTCCTATAGAAGTAAATTTCCATGGTCTAGAGAAAAGTGCTCACTATAAGTCTGATTTGTATTTAAGTGTCTCAATGAGTAGTCAATTATTTTTCCAAGTTAGTTCAGGATAGATGTTAATCTATGAGAATATTGACAAGATCATATATGAAAATCTATGAGATCACAGTTTGTACTCCAATGCTTCATGTGCATAGGTGAAGTCTCAACAGTTGTAAATAATATGACACAGCTTATGGATCATCTCAAGAGATAAGAGTGTGTCTTCATGAAGGTCATTAGGTTTCTAGTTTTCATTATATATGAAGACATAATTTGGTAAGTTGACGTATGCTCTCTCCTAGGTCTGAGACATGTTATAGATGTCTACAAAATAAGTTATACATGTGTGCCCAATCTAAGGAGATGGTTGAGTCATGGAGCTTTATCAAAGGATACTAATGAAAAACCAAATGGTTTGCTACATATGGATATGAGATAATTGGAGGTCTTACAAACATCAAATGGATTTAAAATTCTACAAGGTCTATAACTAGTACTTCAATGTCTATGAAAAAGTGCATCTAGACTGTGGATCCACAAGAGGGAGCTTGTCATCTCATACAAAGCATAAAGCGTAGAAAGAGTTTTCATAATTTGTTTTAAATATCTCCAAATAAGGATGATAATGCATTTCAATCAGTTTTAATAAGTCCATCATGGTACAATGTGTTTAAAAGGAAGAAAATGTGTTTCTACATATCAAAGAGTGTGGTTGAGGCTTATGTAGTGGTGTTTCAAGACCAAAAGCACATATACAGTCAAGGGTTTCAATAACATAGTGTGAAGGTATTGTAAGGTAATATATCTTTTTACTTTCAACATATTAGCAAGGATTATTACATTCTTTAAGTGATACAATCAAAACCAAAAGTACAGTGGTCAAGGTGTGTTTAGAGGACTTAAGAATATGAGAATGTATTTCATGAACCATGAGGGTTTTAGAGGAATAAACAGGTTATGAAAAATTACTATGAAGGTATTTTTGAAAGATGTTGCTACAAGTGCCCTATGTCACATGTTGAAGAAGATATAAAGTCCAATTTTTTCAAGGCTTGTATGAAACAAATATTAAATGAGGCTTTGAGGATTTTGTTTCTTGGATGAGTTTTCTTAAGGATGTTAGCATTATCAAGGCATGATTGTTGGCTACAAGATTCATATGTTTTGTCTTGAATGGACATGGTTGTGTATCAATGAAAATCGGGGTTTAGAGGCATCTCAAATGCATGGTTAGGCCTGATTATTGCTTCAAAGTGACAAGCTTTGATAGAAATATCAATGTTCTATGTAAGAGTCTCAAGGTAAAGTTGTTATTTAGGTCTTGTAAAGTTTATCTACAAATTTCCACATGAGTGTCTAAGCATGTTAGTTGCTTCTTGTTGGATATTTTGCAAAATGTGCACCTAAAGGTGTAGGGAATGTTTGAGGTGCAAAGTAAGTTAATATATAAACTACCTTTGACATTGAAATACTTATTGGTCTCAGGTGTATGCTAATGAAAGAGGTTTTGAAGCTTTTTCCCAATGTTGTGTATGAATGTGGTGTAAGTATGGTGATCTTGAAAAGACAAAATCAATACATCTGATCAGTATAACTCCTTCAATAGCTTCTAAGGTATTTGATGGAAAAATTTGTGTCAAAGTCAAGAATATATAGATATGGAAAAGAAACTTCTACAGGTCAAAGAATCTTATTTCAGGTGGTAAAAGGTTTAGAATGCATTATTAGTGAACTATGCACATGATCTGAGGTATGAGATGCATAATGTTGTCTCAATTAAAAGATATTTCTTAAAGGTACTCAATATTGTGCTCAAATCTAGAAATTTCAAAGTCTTTTCAAATACATCTCAGTGTGATGTGCTACAAGTGGTTTAGTTGATGAAGGATTATAATACTGGTAAGGTTAGACGATTTCAATGATCTATAGGTCAGAAAGCTAAATTGTATGGAATTTAGGTATACATATTTGTTGAAGTACATTATGACCTAGTTTGAAGGATTGAATGATGCTTAGAAGTATAAGTTTCCCTCAATGGTGTACTGAGACAAAACAAAGAATATTTATATGGAATATATAAATTGATGCTAAAAATGATAGTGTACTATAGGTCTAAAACAAGATGGTGGGTCTTCAAGGAAAGATTAGTTGACGTAGGAATGTTTGCAGGTGCATAAGGTCAACGTTTCTTGTAAAAATAGATGCTAAATCTTGAAGAAATATTTGTGAATGTGACAATCAAGAAGCTTTTTCCCTTAAAGTGTAAATTGATGGTTTACATATCTATCTTAGTATGTCAAAATATTGAGTATGAGTCTGACATATGGGTTGATATTAGGATGAGTTGATATAGGAATCTAAGTTGATGAGAACAAAAAGAAGAAAATAAAGGTTTGAAATGAAGTAAAAATTCTAAGAAGATTTTTTAGATGCAAGGAGAGAAAGATTTTTGTTCTCAAAGATCATATGTAAGGTGAATAGAGAAAGGTATAGGTTTCAAGAAGTGAATCAAAAAAGGGGGAGCTCATTTCTAAGCCTAATCAAGTATGACAGAGACCTAGTACCTAGATATGCATGTTAGCAACAATTATTGCAAGGTAATATTATAATGAAACAAAGTGAGCTATTTGCATACAAAGATGGTATAAATGACTGATAAATTCCTTCAAGGATGCTGCAAATTGACTGAGTCACCTTTTGATGAGAAAAACAAGGTATGACGACTAGATTTTTGCACTTTCAGTTAGAATTGGTTGCACTAAGTCAAGGGGGAGATACTAGGGGTAATGAAATGTTTTTGATTAGCCTTTAAAGAATGCAAAATTTATCCCATTTTGCACTAAATTTTGTGTTCAGAGAATGTGGCTCCAAAGGTTGGTTAGATGAAGATGAAAGAAAAACTTGAGTTCTTTTACATAATTTAGACCCAGAAAGAGATCCAAATAGTGGATGAAGGAAAATAAATTGAGTGTAATTTTATGGGGAGCCTTGTTCAGGTTCATTGTAGGTCCAGAGAATCTTCTCATGCTACTGTTAGACTCAAAGATGAGAGATATCAGTCCCAGGAGGAGCTACTTAAGTAAGTAAGTTAGCTTTGAGCATGGTTTCTAGTCTTGTGTTGTCATTTCTCATGTCTACGAGTCAATATAGCCTTTTTCATAGCTGGAAAAGGGGGAGAGAATCTCATAAACATGGAGTTGAGCTCATGTAGGTGTGTTTGTTATATGGTTGCCATCATATTTTTGTTTGATGGCTGACATCAATGATAAAGGGGGAGATTGTTGGCCATTATGGGTATTTGTTATCATTGATGTCAACCCCCACTGATGGAAAAGGGTGTCATGATGTTTTATGTTTCTCCATGATATGTTATTCAGTGGTCAAACATGAAGGTTAATTGGTAGTGTCAATTTGGTGTTGTTCTTGGGTGTCCTAGTGCATAATTGAGTATGCCTAGTCATGTTTTGAGTATTCCCAAGCTGTTTGGAGTGTTTCATGAGCTCATACATGGTCCATATGATGTTTCATGAGAATATATGAGTATGTACTAAGTTAGCATGGTCATATCAGGGTTGAGTCATGTATTTTCAGGCTTATTTATATCCCTAGAACATCTAGAATGAGGTAGAGAGGTGAGATTTAGAGATAATAAGTAATGTTGAAGCATGATAGAAGAATGGTGGAAGTGTACCTAAGGTGTATGGTTATTTTTAGGTCAGTATTCAGTGGTTTGATGTTTCTTTGAAGTCTTTGGAAAGCTATAGGTGAGAAATAGACAGTTTAACACAAGTAAATGAAATTGGATGGAGAGATTGAGATACATTATTCTTATCTAGTGATGTTTATCAGTTATAGGATGTTGTCATAGTGCTTCATTCCAAGTTTTAGGTCATTATGCTTAATGTTTTTGAAGATATGAAAGTTTTGGTTAAACCGGGTAAGTAACCATTTGTTTTTAAAGAAAATGTTGACCTTCTGATGCTCGTTGTGAATTATATGATTTGCATGGGGACCTGAGATATTAGTTATAGATTCTAAGGTCATTGATGAATATTTCACAATAATAATGAGGTGGTTTTATCGTCACAGTTTTATGAACGATTGTTAAGAAGCTAAGTTGGTTTGAAACTTTAGTTGAACCCTAGCTAGGAGACGTTTGCAAAAAAAATGATTATAAAAACCTAGTTCTGATTGCTAGTTAAAAAGTGATAATTTTATGTTGTAGATGACTCTTCCATATTTCTAGGAAGGTATGTTTGAGCCTATAACCATATGTGTTCCCCACCAGAAAATTCCTAGTTCTAAATAGTTTATATTTTAGGAGAAAGTTTCCAAATGAGGTATGGACTAAATTACCATTTTGGAATACATGTGATTTTTTTTTAATTTCCATGGAGGTTTTAGGACATATTCATGTAGGTTCATAAGTTTTTGAGGTCCAAATATGTGGACTAGTCAAAGGGTAGTTTTGGGATCTTAAATAGCAGGGTTCAGTGTTTTGGCCATAACTTGAGCTACAGGTGCAATATTGAGGTGATTCAAGTTGTATTGAAAATTATATTCAGATAAATTTATATTTATATATGGATTGAATTAGGGTGAGTTGATTTTACATGTTTTCTATGGCATTACTTCAAAAAGAAAGTTTTTGGCAATTTAAGATAGCATCTATTTTTATGAAAATTTAATTTTGCTTGAAGTATGAAATGGATTTTTGGATGCTCCCTATCACATGGAATGTGAAAAGGGATGAATGTTTCATCTAGTGAATCCATTTATATGTCTTTAATGTCTATATAAATTATGTTACGAGATAGCCTTTAGAAACAATGTTTTTGGTAGGTTGATTTGGTGAAGGAAAATATTGTTTGTGTTTGAAGTGAAGCATGTTTCATGAATTATAACATGATTACAAGTATTTTAAATGGTCTTAAATTTATTTTTAGTGGGCACATGGAATGTTTTTCCTTAGTAGAAGTGATTTGGTGATCAGATTAATTTTTCAGGGTACTAAAGGATGAAGGAAACAACTTTTTTGAAAATTGTAGAGGGAACTGGGCCCATTAAATTAAATAATCTGATTGGTTAACAAAAATTGAGACCATGGTTTATGTTTAAATGATTTATTACTCATTTTTTATGAATATAGGAGATGAATAATCTTGGTTTTGGAATGAGGAGAATTTTGGCATCCAAATGCATGTGTTTTTAGTGATTTTTGGATCATGAAATAAAGGGTTTTTGCTAGGTTGGCCCATATGGGTCACTTGTAACTATTATGAAAAAGTTATGGTATATTTTTTAGAGATTAATTTTTTGAATCAAAAGTGTATTACTAACCTCCTTTTGGTTAGAAGAAATATTTTCTTATAAAAGTGATGTTTTAGCTCATTTTGAGAGTTAGTCTTGCATAAGGGTGTAAAGTGACATGGAGAAGAGTTTATTGCAGGTATGAGGAAATTTTTTAGAGCTTATATGATGCATGAGAGGTTTAATAATTATTGATAGAATTATTTTAAGAGATTAGAGGATAGGAAAGTTGAGAAAGAGAAAGAAAGAACAAGGTTGAAGACCTAGGGTTTGTGAGTTGAATAAGTGATCTCCATCAGTTGTGGAAGTAAAATTATCAAAGATCAAACATATTCAAGTGGATTATTTTGTCCTTTTTCATCCTAGGGTGTTGTATCCTCAATGGGTGCTTCACTAAAGAAGGGTTTGGTGCTCCTTGTAGGGTTGGTACCCTACTAAACTAGGGGTTGGTGCTCCTTGTGAAGTTGGTGCTTCAATAAATTACTTTTTTGTGTGTAATATCAACAAAGTTTCAATCAAGTTGGACAAAATTTGGGGATGGCTATCAAGCTAGACATGCATAAAGCATTTGACAGAGTCTCCTAGAGATTCATGTATGAGGTCTTATCCAAGTTTGGTTTTCAAATCAAATTCAGAAAAATCATTCACTCTTGTATCTCTACCTCTATATTCTCAGTGATTGTTAATGGGGAACCTATGGGTTTTTTTGCCAGCAATAGAGGTATCCAGCAAGGTGACCCAATTTCCCCTCTATTATTCATTATTATGGTTGAAAATTTAAGCAGATCTATTTCCAAAGCTATTTGCATTGGCATGATAAAAGGCTTTCCTCTAACTTCTTGCAATCAGATCTCCTAAAACCAACAGTTTGTTGATGACACTCTGCTTCTCTCGATGGCCTCAATCATTGAGGTAAAGGCTATCAAAACTATCCTTAGATTTTATGAGGAAGCCTCAGGAAAAAAAGTTAATTTTGACAAAAGCTCTATTTATTTCTTCAATACTCCTTTGGAAAGGCAAAGAAAGATTTTTAATATTCTAGGATGCACTATTAATTCTCTTCCATCTACTTACTTAGGTTTACCTTTAAGTACTAGCAATATTTCTGTGGAGGTATGGAATGATCTTATTAAGAGATTCCAAAGAAAGTTGGCTGGTTGGAAAGGATTTGTACTTTCAAGTGCAGGAAAGTGCCTATTGGTTAAAAGCATGCTCCAAAACTTGCCTATTTACATCATGTCAATGTTCAGCATACCTGCAATAGTGATGAACAGTATTGAAAAGATTCAAAAGCACTTTTTATGGCATGGTACTAAGGACAGATTCATATATCATCTTCTGGCTTGGGAGTAGGTATGTAAACCTAAGAGACTTGGGGGGTTAGAAATTAAAGATATCAAACATATGAGTGCTGCCTTTATTGCAAAATTAGGTTGGAGGCTTATAAAAAAGCACAAACCTTGGACAAAGTTGGTTAAGATCAAATATATTTCAAAGCAAAACAATATTTCCTTCATATATGATCAGTCTCTTCCGAGTGGTTCTATTTTCTGGAACAACCTTCTTCGCAGCAGACACATTCTTTCTCAGGGGTGTAGCTGGAAGCTTGGGGATGGGCAAAACATAAACTTCTGGAAAGATAAGGGGACTGATTCTAATTGGATTTCTACTTATGATCACATTAAAGACAACTTAATTACAAATTATGGGCACAAAATCTAGGGGTACATTGAGAGGGATGGAAACAAAAGAAAATGTAAACAGCTAAAAGTGGAGAATGATAATGTACAGGCTGATGCTTCATCTTTACAGAATCAAATTTCTCTAATCCATATAAGTAATCAAAATCTTAAGGATGAAATCATCTGGAAATATTCTTTTAATGGGGAATACTCTGTTAAATCAGGATATAATTCTTTCTTTGTATCCATGGAAAGTGAAATTAAGTGGCACAAGCTATGGATGCCGGAGTTAACCCCTAGAGTGAACTTCTTTTGGTGGCTAATCATTAATGGTAAGATCCTAACTAATGACAACCTCATCAAGAAGGGATTCATCATGCCGAATAGATGTTGCATGTGTCAGAAAGAGGCAGAAGATATAAAGCATTTATTCCTCCATTGTGAGTTTACTTCCAAAATTTGGTAGCTTATTTTTGCAAAGTTTAATCAGAGATGGATTTTTCCCCTTACCTGTCTTCAGGCCTGGGAACAATGGGACTCTCTGTTTAAGCATTGTGTGGTGAAAATATTGTGGCAACTTATTTTACCCCACACTATGTGGAGATTTTGGAAGGCTCGTAATGATAATATTTTCAGAAACAATAGAAAGGCATGTAACAAAGTCTACAAGGAAATTATCATTGTTGTGCAAGATAATATTGCTAGATTTAAACCTCCTAAAAATAGGCTTTACCCTAAGAAGGAAGAATACATCATGACTGATTAGAATATTGACATTGTCAATAAGAATAACAATGGTATTGATAAAAACACAGTCTGATGGATTAAGCCTCCCATTGATTAGGACAAGTTAAATTTTGATGGGGCCTCAAAAGGCAATCTGGGGGACTCTGGAGGAGGGGGAATCATCAGAGATCAAAGAGGCTATTTTGTTGCTGCTTTTTCTGGGAGAATGGGCAAGCAGACTAATCATTACTTTGAAGCCCTAGCGGATCTTTGGGGTATAAGACTTACCAGAGATTGTAATATTCCAAATATTATAATTGAAGGTGATTCTCTGAATATAATCAATCTATTAAAAAAAAAGCAACACCCCAGCTGGTCTCTCAGAGATTTCATTGGGGAAGCTATTGATATATGCAAGAGCTTTGAAAATGTTAAAATCACCCACACCTATCGGGAAGGAAACAGGGTCACAGATAGTTTGGCTAACCTCAGTGTTACTAATACCTTTCAAACTTGGCTTAGGGGGGATGTTCTGCCCACTCAAATCAATAAATCCATAATCAATGATCTACATGGCTGTGAAAATCAGCACTAACGGCTGTAATTTGGACGCTAATGTGTGGATCCTCAAGTACAATATGATGACATCACATAAGATATGGATGATTGATGCGATATATGTGTGAGATGGAATGTCATCATTTCTAGGCATAGGAGGAAAGCCGAGGAGCGGGGAAAAAATTACAAGTATGGTATAATAATTAAACCTGCTTTCACGGAAAGGAAAGATTCAAAAACCAACATCAAAGCTCTTCCTGTCCCGCATAGTGATAGCATTTTTACCATTGAGAATAGGAAAAGGAACAGAGGAAACATCGGGGGTACACCTTGCAGAACTAAACCGACCCACAATCCGGTGTGGAAAGAGAATACGGTGCTTTGGAATTACCTTCAAATCGGGGGTCTGTCTAATTTAATTGAAAGGATTCAACGCTTTGACCAAGAAATTTCTATCAGATTCACCCAAGGATGGAAGAATCAGATTATCAAATACAGTAACATAAAGATTGAGATCACAGAAGAGCTCATCACCTAGATCACAGGCCTCAACCTGGAGGGCACCAAATTCTTCAGTAAGAAGGTGGACAGGGAGGTGGAGACCAAGAAGTTCCTGGATGATGGGGAGAATCTTGAATTCGTGGCTGCTAGAATCAAGGTGGCATCGATTCCTGAGCATTTTGCTAAACTTGCTAGGATGGTTATTAGGTATGTAGATCTTGAAGGAAGATTTGTGACTATACCTCAAAAACATTTGATATTTCTAAATCACTTTTGTAGAAATATCATCATCAGCTTTCCTCATTATTTGATAAACTCGTTGGAGAAATCAATTAGGGAAGTTTAGAGCCACTCTAGGGCTATCCCTTTGCACCAGGGGCTTATCCTCCTGATCCATCTCCACTATTCTAGCTGCCCCCATGAACCCTACCCCACCTTCTTCTTCCATACCTCCACCTACTCGCATCGCTTCCACTCCCCCTGCTGAAAAGGAAGATTGAAGCTGCTGCTTCCAGCAAGAAAAGAAAGAGCATAAAATCTAAAATCCCTTCTTCCCAATGGGTCCTAAGGAGCCACAAAGACCTGGAACTTGCTGAAAACCTCCTGCATATCAGTAAACCGATGGAGGATCCCAAGGAGGAGGAATTGATGGACAGAGTGGACAGGTTAGAAAAGGAGATACAAGAGCTCAAAGGGACTACAAAAAATATGGAAAGAGCTAAGGGAAAAGGAATTCTTGAAAGTGATGATGAAGAGGGGGTTATTGCTGAAGTCTTCAAGAAGTTATAGTCCTTGGATGGTAGAATGGGGAATGTAAAAAGTCACAATGACTGCATATTATTTTCCCTTAAAAGCATCTATAATTTCATTGAACAACATGTTCATAGTGTCTACAGTTTAAGTGGGGTTAATGAGGACATTTGGGGCCCTAAAGAGAAAATGGATATTACAATTGCTCAGGTGGATATGAGAGACTCCTCTTAGGCCACTTCCATTGCCATTTTCATGTCGTTGCAGGCTATCAAGACCAAGATTGACAGGGCTATCAAGTAACGGGTTACTGTGTTGCTATTTTTTGGCTATGAAGTTGTTGTTATCTAGCGGTTCTGGAGCTGTTTTTTGGTAGATTTTTATATGGTGTTTCTCTTTTCGTTGCTTTTTGATCTTTTCTGCTTATTTTTGGATCATTGTTCATTTGGATCCTTTCTTCACTTGTATTGTCATATTTGGCTGTTGAGCCCTCTTTGGTTGGCCGTTTTTCCCTTCTCTGGGTTGTTTCTCTCACCTTTGCTATCTGGCTTTTGAGCCCTTTTGTATACAGGGTATAGTCCCTTTAAAACTATTTTCCCTTAATAAAAAAAAAACAAAGTTTCAATGATTTTTCTTCCCCATGATGGTTTCCCACTTACATATGGAGTTATTGTGTTGTGTACATTATTTCATGATCTTATGAGTGATGTTGCATATCTTAATAAGCACACATGGTTAATGAATGATGTATGAACAACCTAATTCATGAATGTATGGTTTAATTAATGAATTTAAAAGTTTTATAGGAATGATTCACCCCCCATCTCAATCCATTGTACTTCCAACACTCATGACGATACTAAGGCCAATCATGAAAATCTAAATATGGATTCCACACCACATCCCCCACCTGCAGTTCTACTAACACATCTCTATAAAATTTATATCTCTTATTCTTATGCCCATGTACCTTGTCCTACCGTCATCTCATAAAATCTACACGACTCTCATCAATACCCCATGGAAAACCCAATGGATGAGAAATAACAATATGCTTATATGCTCAACACTATAATAGAAATCCAATGTCAATCCCATACCACTTGTGGGCATCCAGGCCCACAACTCTCTAAATTTATGTGAAAGTAACGTGTGCCCCCACTCAAAAATTTTGTGGTGCTCCATCAGATTTGAAACTATCCCTGTCATCATCCAAGGAAATATGCAACCCCATGAATCTAGAAGAGTGAAACATGAAATGGCCATAATTAGCATGGTCATCCAGGTATAAACCTCTCTCCCAAGCTCATATAATGTCTAGTACTCAAATTATCTTGATAAATATCTCACATGTTGTGCCTCATCACCATATAACCTCCGCATCACATTTGGCCTCTCCACCTCACTGATAATATAAATTCCTTCTACATAGATAGGTAATCACATGATGTGATGAACATCCTTCAAATTAATAATAATATCCCCAGAGGGCAGGCAAAAAGTGCAAGGTGGAAGGATTCCATTGCTATAATAATGTCAACATCAAACTCCTACATCTGTGGTTATGTATATAATCCTAAATGCCACCAAAACCAACACCCTCAATATTCTCCTGATCATCATCAGTCATATCCTCTCTCACCTCATCCAAAATAAGAGGGATACAATCGTAGAATAAGTAAGCTGCACATCCACTTGTGAAACAAAAAAAACATTAATATGGTTGCCAAAAATATTATAAAATCATCCATAAAATATCAAAACATGTTTATATTAAAACATTAACATCAAAACATAAAAAATATCATTAACATAATCACAAAATATAATTAATATCAACATTAACTAAATATATAAAAAACATTAGCATTAATATTAATACATCAATATCAATCACCCAAATTGGAACAAAAAACACCACACAACATTGAAAACATTTTCTTAGAAATCATGTTTTTATCATAAAAATTTCAAAACTTGGCAGATAATAGTTGAATCACTATTGATTCACATCAAATTGTATTGCATGAATTCAGTGAATCCTATTTCTAAATTAGGGCATCCATAGCCCCACCCCCCAAAATGATTTTTTTTTCCTAAAAACTACTAAAAATCAATAAAAACACACGAAAGCATGTTAAAATGACCTACCTCTGCCATAGTGGGTTTCCGGTGCCTCCTTGACGAACCCATTACATCCACATATCACCTTTTCTGCTCAAATTTTTTCACTCAAAATTTCTCTACAAATTTGTATTGATCTTGGTAAAAATGATCCCAACACATTTAAATCAGCTATTTATATCCCTAATTATATCTTGATGCAATCATTGACAAATTCCTTAATCATTTGTGATTTCTCCTCAAATACAAACGATTGAATAAATAGCTAGCGATTCATCCCATTTTTAGTGCACATGCTCATTTCTATTAAATCATCAATTTTTTTTCCCATAAAAGTGTTCCTTTTCAAAGGACCCTAGACCTTGAGAAATTAAATATTGGATAAACAACATCAACATTGGGATTTTTCATGTTTATGGGATACATTCCTTTTGGTCCCCATCACTTGACTTCCCCTTCTATTTATCCTACCTTCACAGATCATACGTCTATAAGTATCGATCCCTTTGGTTCCCCTATCATTTGATTCCTTGGTAGCACATCCTGTTTCAGTACCCTTTGGACTGAGGAAACTTTTTGAATTAAACCCATAACAAACTTTTCTAATTGCAATCATCAAACTAGTGTTCCTTGCATTGCATTGGAGTCACCCCATCTTGACGAGGGGATCACCCATACAAAATAAATTATCATTGTCTTTGTCTAACTGGTTACCCATTAAACCCTTTAACAAAAAGGGGAAAATTTAGACACCAAAAATCTACACCCCTCATTCTTATTCAATCAACTAATTAAATTCATCAATATTTCTATACCAAACCCTTCATCTCTTCAATATATTCTTAATTCATATATTATACCCCCCATATTCATTTAATCAATTAATGTTTCATACTCTGAATTATACCTACCATCTAGTCACATTACATTATTAAAATTATTTATCTTAAGTTCAATATTCCATAATATTTTATATTCATGAAATCTCTTATCACATCAGATTAAGCATGTAAAATCATGTTTTTAAGATCTAACCACCTATACCAGACCACCCAAATCAACCTAAACCTATTTCTTAAAATCCATTTTATACTATGTTTAACATATTTCTAACTCCCTTGTCTCGACACACCTATCATTATCATATACACACCTATCATTATCATCTATACACCTATCAAAATCATCTAAAAACACACCTAAATTAGTATAATCTAGTTTATTTATTTTCCCTCCAAAACAATTACAACACGTCCTCCAATAGTCTAACAAATCCACCCCTTGAAATCTAAACCAAAGGCCTTAATTTAGCAAACTGTTCCAGCCATTTTCCTTCCAAAACTCAAACATACTGGAATCACCGGAACTTTAGGTAATCTTCAATGATTACTTAAGCCAGTTTTTCAGCCTCTCTCCAGGATCCTCAACTTTAGTTCAAGAATTTTAGATTTTGATTTGATTCCACAGCTTCCTACACATTATCATTCAACACTTAGACAATAAAATCAACATCAAGCATTATCATATATCTTCATTGATCACCTTCAAGCAATTTTGGATCACCTGTAATCAACTCTTCACCAATCAGTCTACAGATTTCATCACCCATCACATATCACTATTCAACGAGGTTTGAGGATTATTGTAGCTCCACATCAACCTTTGGGTACCTCTTAATTGTTTATTCATATCTTTTACATCATCTCAGAACATTTAACATCCTACAGAATTAACTTTTAATCATCAGATATTTGAATTTATCAATTTATTACAAAGCATCAGTGATTTCCCCAATCACCAGTGATTCCTTTCTCTTTTATCTTTCTGTAATATCATCCATTTTTGATCAAGTATATTTTATCTATCATATCAAACTGGTTGCTTCTAACCTATTCTTGAGTATGGATTATTTTTAGATGGAAATTGGTGTCCCCTCTCATGAATTCACCAACATTCACTCCTTTCCTATAATTCTTCATCCTTTCTATTGGGAGCAATATGACTTGTTTCATGATCTAACTCTTTGTGCTATCAATTGTTCCCCGTTGGATGAGTTGGAGAGAATTTTCGAGTTCACTCAGCAAATTTTTGACATTGTAAAAGGATATTGGGCTACCAATTTTGAATATCAATGCATCTTAATTGAACTTGTTTGGCTTGAGTATGAGGCCCGACAGTAGGATCCACATTTTGAGCTTGAGTTCGATCTATAGTCTTCCTCATCCCTCTCTCATCTATTTTCTATCTGATTTGTAATAAACTTATCATTTATCATCATATTATCTTGTATTAGTTACCACATTATCGTATATATTTCAAATCCACTTGATTTTTTAAAAGATGATTGTCATCCTTGTAAGGAATCCCATTGCCTTCTAGGGACTGGTCTTTTCTAGGAAATCCACCATTTGCCTTACTGATCATATTCTATTTAGTTTGTGTGATTTACAGGTTTCTTAGTGGAGAGGATCTTGTACCAACCTTTCAGGGAGTGTAACATTGATAATCTTCATTCCATCATCTACGGGTATCGCTAAACCCCGCGTCTTCTAAGGTTAGTTTATTTCTATTTTCTTTCTTTGTTAATTCAAGTTGAAGAGGTAGGAATATTTCTAAACATCTTGGCACACCTAGTGGGATAGATTCCCTTAATTCATTGTTCTATTTCATCAAAATACCATTTTTTTTTATTTTTATTTCTCTACTCAGTAATCAGTTAGCGATTTAGTCAATCAACAACGATTGAGTGAATCATCAATGATTCAATCAAATGAATGATTTTTCTGAATACTTTTTTCTTACTTTGTCAGTTTTCCTTCAAGTTACTGTTTTTAGTGGTCATTTCTTTATTTTCTGATTAGATTAGGTTTGCATATTTTTGTTTCTATAGATTTAATGTCAAAGTCTAAAAAAATCTTTCATTCATCTAAAATATCATATTTTTCTACATATGGTTTTCTATTTTGTAATCATCAGTGATTTGGTCAATCACCAACGATTCTCATAATCACCAATGATTCCTCTGAATCCTTTTTATTATTTTATAGTTAGCCTTCTAATCTCTTTTTTTTCTTGTTTCTTCTTTGTTTCTACTAACCTATTTTTCAGGTTGTTGTTTCTGGAGATTTTTCTTGCTCGATTGTTGAATTTCTTGTTCCTTAAAAATCAAAAATTGACAATATTTTTTAAAAAGGAATCATTTATCATAGTGATTCCTAAAACCTTATTTTTCTTTCAGTATTGCATTATTTACTTGTTTAATCTCATCTAAAATAACATTTCATTTTGGGTCTTAAAACGAACCATTGCATCCTTCTTTTTCACATAGTTTTAATTAGGAGAATTAATTGATTGCATTCACTTTATTTTCCCCCACACATAACAAAACCACTTAAAACATCAAAAAAAATTTAAAAGAATTCTCACCCAGGTGATAACTATTGGGATTTCATCACCCAATAGGGAAACTAACTTGGATGTTTGGCTGGAGTATAAACACCTATATGTCGGTATATTGGCAAAGCACTTGACTCCCTTATCACTGTTAGGACCATGAAGTGAGGGGGTAGGCCCCAATACCAAGCCCATGTATCAAAATCAATAAAGATTTTAGCCTCACGTTCCTTCAGGTATATCAAGGACACCTCCCATAAACATACCTGAAACTAGCCATAGACTGCCATTTCCTATGTCCCATCAACAATTTTTCACATTTCACTTTTCTTAATTAAATCAAGATAATCTAAAAATTTATTTTTCTCCCTTTTCCTGTTGTTTTTAATCAACCCACTTAGTTACTTTTTTTAGGTGATTGTGCATTTTTTTCTATGGTACTTACTAGACAACAATCCTATAATCAAAATTTAGAAAAAATGTCTACACCATTATCTATACCATTACAACAACATATTCCATCATCTATTTCATTATCTACACCATTACCTACCACATTCTTTACACCATTACAACAACAAAACCCATTTTATCAACCAATCACATCCACTCCTCTTGCTGATGATCAAATATCTTAGGATGAAATAAAGGATAAATATAATGAAGAAATGTGACAACATCTCTTGCATTTTGCACGTCAATTTCATAGTCAAATTTTCCATGGACCTAAAGTAATAAGAAACTGAACAACTATATTCTCCAGCTCTCAATCATAATCCTCTAAACCTCCTTTATTTGATAAAGGAGATCCTATTTTTGAAGAGATGTTATATTCAAATTTTGTTTCTCTAAATGCTTATCTTGCAGCTAGGGGTGTCCAACTCCACCATTTGTATCCAAACCACACATTCTTGATCCTTCATCTAACATTTCACAGTCTTATTGATTCAAACCAAAAACCTTCTATCCAACAAATACATTCATATCAACCCATAACTCAATCTAAAACATCCCTTAAGTCATTATTCAATTTGAAACATCAAATGTTGAGTCTTCCATTCCTATCAGTCAACTTAAAACATCTAGTGTTGTGTCTTCTGTTCCTATTTTTAGTCCTTCATATGATTTCTTCTCAAGAAAAAACTACCCAAAAACCCACATCTTCACCTAAGCCTTCCATTGATTCCACACCTCCCTTAAGTAATACCAGTGCCTCCTCATCTACCCCTCTAGTATCTTCAACCATTCAAACACCACCATCAGTTCTATTGCCATTTTTTTGCACTTATCTCAACTAGTTAACAACCTCATACAGAACATTACTATGTCTAATCCTTCATCTATTACCTTAATCAATACTAGTTCCATCACCACCACTCAATCTATTTCAGTCCAATCTTCTATACCCCTTGTCTCACAACATATACCACAACCATCATAGCCATTAATCTCCATACCATAATCCATTCCTATTTATAACATCCCACAACAAGCACCATGTTTTGTTTCCTTTGCAATACCCTTCCAATAACCACCTCTTTATTCACAACCTTTTACTACCACATGTATCCAACATCCTTATCAATATATTCAATCATCAATCTTTAGTGTCCCAACCTACCTATAAATTTTCACAAACATAATATCCCTCAACAATATATTTCACAACAATAACATCCTCAAAAAAGCATTCCCTCTCAACAAAACATTATGTATCAAAAAAATATCCCTAAAAAGAACATTCCACAACAAAATATCCCTCAACAAAACATCCCACAAAAAAATTTCCACTAAAAAAAATATCCCTCAAGAAAAATTTCCAAAAAAAAGTATTCCTCAGCAAAACATTCCCTACCAGCAAAACATTCCTCACTCGTATCATACACATCCACAACCTAGCCAGTTCTCATTTCAACCTAGCTCATCTTCCCAGCAACCAACGCAACATTATCCTCTTCAAGCCCTCATGAACCATATATCCAATCTTGAATCTTCCTCATGAGGACCCAAAAATTCCCTCTCTTACGACCAAATTTGCAATGATCCCATTCACCCCTAAATGCCATATAAAACATATCCACCCCATTGGGAACTTCAAACTTTGATAAAAATTTATAGCAAGGAAGATCCCAAGCAACACATCTGTGCTTTCCTCCATGATTGCTATCTAATATCTCATGACCAAGATCTTGTGCTAAGGAATTTCCCCATGTCCCTTATCGGTCCTGCCTTGGATTGGTATAATAGCATCCCTTAGTACTCCCTTTTCCTCATTCACACAACTCACAAAAATTTTCCTATAAAACTTATCCATAAACATAGTCCTGTAAAATCACTATCAATGACTTAGACTCCATCAAATAATTTGAGGACGAGTCCATTGCCAACTTTTTTTCCCGCTGGAGGAGTACAATTAATCAATTTTCATTCAAATTTCCACAAACTAAATTGATTGAATTTTTCTCTAACTAATTTTCCAAACACATCTCATCAACACTGTGAATCCAATATTTTTAGACATTTGATGAAGCTTTCACTATGGTCTGTCAATTGGAACTTCGAGCCTTAGAAGACGGTCACGTTTAACTTTGTCCTAAGAAACCACGAACTGAATTCCCATCTAATTCATCTTCCAATCTTGATAAATCGAAGTCATCTGCTAACACCGTAGTAGTCAAGTTTGATCCTAAGGAAAATCCCACTACCAAAAATTCTCATCATAAGTGTAGTTACACACCCATAGGAGAGACTTATAGTGTAGTTTTTGACAAGTTACTCATTGTAAACATTATATCTCTCCCACCCATCCAACCTATTGATACATCCGTATCAAAACCCCCTTGGTATCGAGATAATGATTATTATAAATACCATAGGGTTAAGGGACATGACATTGAAAGGTGATGCATGTTCCATAATTTCCTTTAAGATTTGATTGATAGAGGTGAGCTCCACTTAGAAAATCCAAATGCACCCCCAAATAAAAATCTTTACATATTCAAAAAACTCTTTCCAAATGATGCCCCATCCAATGATAAACCACAAACAAATTTTTTCCATGTTCATCATACTATCAACACCATAACTAAAACATTACCCATCCCACAGCTAACATCATCACCTATAGAACTAACATCCACACCTATAGAACCAACATCAACATCTACATAATCAACATCTAACATCCATCAAACCTAAATTTACATCTACCAAGTCTTTGTTTTCTAGGAATGTTACTGAAACCATTCTCCCATCCTTGTCACATGTTATTACTGAATCCACTTCCCCACCAATCACATCCTCTAGTATAACCAAACCTATGTCTATGCCTCAATTTGCAAATATAACTATGATATACTCTTGAAAAAATTTGTGACACAAACATGTCCACCTAAGGAAACCACAAACCATATTCATCCCTCATCTATAACACCAATTATTTATACACAAACCATAATCCCAAACCTAAAAAATCCACAACTCATTTAAATCTCATCACACCATATCATTCAAACTCCTCTTCTTTCATCAACATCTACCTCTACATCCACTCCTAGCTCATCCAAAACCACAAAAGGAACTCAAAAACAAGGTGTTGTTCAAGTTTTTAAAATTCCTTGCTATACCTTCCCTGAACAATATCATTTTTCATGGTCCACAACCTTTTCTTCCACCTCCTCCTAGATACGTTATTTCCATTCCTAGTAATCAGCTTGTCATGTTAACACCAAATCCTACCTACCAAGCCTCCATATTGATCCCTTTCCCTTCACTATCACACTATATAAGACTCTTTAGTGACAAACAACCCAAATACCTGCAATCAAATTCTTACTTCCTCTAGAGGATAAGATACCCAAAACCTCACTATAGTCCACATCTACACCTAGGGGGCATTATGCAACTATTTTAGATGAACTCCTTCAGCAATCACTTATAAATTTACAACCTCTCAAACCATCGGACCCATGAGGATGGAAAAACACATGGTATTACTTCAATGTCTCTTATGATTATCATAGGACATGAGGTCATTCCATATAGGATTGTAAGGCCTTTCACCTAATCCCTCAAAATCTTCGTAATCTGGTTTTCCTTCCTTCTGAACCACACACAACATCATCATCTTCATATGAATATAAATAGCCCATGTCTTAGATCTCTTCCCATCACGTTGATGTTGTACGCATAACCACTCGCTCACAAAATTATGACACAAATCCATCTGAATATAAGAAAGATAAATACTTTCATAGACATACCTCCACCTCTTGATTTATCCACTTCTTCTGATAAGCCTGAAGTATCTATCTCCATATCTCCCGAATTGTATAATCAAACAACGTCACCCAAATCCAAGGTTTCAATACTCATCACACCACTCTCATCATCCACCTCAATACAAAAGGTCATTATTAAATAGTTACACCAAGCTCCCATTAAAATTTCAGTTTACAAGCTGGTGCAAACATCACCTTCTCATAAACAAGCCATGATCAAAGCCCTACAATTAATAATAGTACCAAAGGATGACTCTTCATCCTTCAAAAAATTGATGGGGGCCGTTAAAGAATCCACAACTATATCATTCGAGTTATCCGATATTCCCTCGCTTAGGCCAGAAGATCATTATTTACCACTCTTTATCACCACTCAAATCAATGATGTACTCATCAGAAGGGTTATGATTGATGGGGGCATAACCATCAATATTATATCAATCATTTATTTTAACCAAATTAAACTATTTCATTCTATCCTTAGTCAACTCTAGTATTACTACATTCCTTCAATGACACTATCCCACCCACATTAGGTACTATTATCCTACCACTTAATTTTGGCATTAAGACCTTATATGAACTCTTCTACATTATAGAGAGAGATTTCCAATATAAAATTTTCTTAGGAGGCCACTAGATACGCACTATGTCATGTTTTCCTTCTACACTCCATCATTTTCTTAAATACGAACATGAAGGTCAAATGTTCACAGTCCCTAAAGATCCAAATCCCTTTGCCAATTGTTACATGACATATCATCCAAATAATATCCTTGTACCTAAATCCACATCAAAATCATCTGAGGAAACATCTACTAGCACATCTATCCCTTCCTTTAAACTACCAGATGATTCATCTCTTAGTGAAGTTGTAAAATTTGTTATGCTAGGGGACTATCACCTTCTTATGCTCAACTTTGTCCCTTCACCTAAGACTTATGGTTTTCCTAATACGAAACCCATGTATGGTCCTAATGTAGGAGATGTTATCCCTTATGGTCCCACTTATGTTAAAACAAACCTTTTTTATGGAGGACGCAATCATCCTTCATCTAATTATATCTATCCACACCATGTCATGCCTTTCACGTTAGACTTCAACTCCATAGATAATCTAGATTTTGATTATATGTACCTTTACCATTTTGCATGATTTTTTTTTCCTTGGCCATCATGAATAGGGAATATGTAACATTACTATTTTAATACTTTAGAAACAAGGATTTTTTTTTTTTTTGAGTAATGTTCCATGTTCTAAATATGTAATTCAAAACACACATTCCAAAACTTGGTAAACTACCGATCTATTCATGTTTAACACTTAGTATTGAATAATTTTTTGTATACTACGTATACTTGGTTTTCTTACCCTATTCTGGGTATTGAGTGACTGTCTAAGGAACCTAACTGAATATTTTTTACCAATATTCATCTGCATCACGATCCATAGACTAGGTGATGTAGGACAACACAACCAAAAACTTGCGATACTTTGGCCAAAGATTTTTAACATATTGTTCATTTATTTATTCTTTGATGACATACTCGTCAATCTAGAATACATCCTTCACCCCCAGTCTATCGTTATCTAGAATGTCCTTTACTGAATTTTGTCATTTCTCTTTCCCAAGGTTTAACCCTATTTCTGGTTAACAACGTATGATACGATAGGAAGGAGCTCACAAAGACTTAGGATAGATTGGCATACTGGGTAAACCTAAGTCAACCCTGTGTGCCAAAGTACCCTGAATCCTAGAGGGCTACTTCGTATCCTAACTACAATACTTCCCAGTCCTGGAGAGAAACTAAGTTCAAGTCCAAAAGTGTGTAGATCTAGATGATCAATGCAGAAGGGTGTTGCCACATGTCAACTACAGTGTTGTATCCTTGAGAAGATCCTAATCTTCTCGAAGGTACATCCCTGCAGTCGGCATGTACCAGCATCCTGAAGAACAACCTCGTCGAGATATACATACCCCTAGGAGATTATTAAGTTAAATTAATTTGGATTTTTAAAGACAGATTTCAGCAACCTTGCCCAAACTCTAATCCAACTCTCCCTAAGTTCTTTTCCAAATTAGGTTCCATTAACCCTTGCAGAAATTTCTTAACTTAAGATTACTTTCGATGTTCATTAATTTTGGCTTATCAAGCAACTACCATGAAGAAAGGAAAACAACCTCTTAAGTTCCATTATATGTGACTTAACTATTCAAGAAAGTGTAACAACCACCGTGGTTGTAACTTAATAGACTATATTAAAGGAATTCTAATGATTGTATTCATATCTTCCTTTTTGCTTACTTTTTAATAAGAGAGGAAGAGTCTTCCTCTTTGTAGTTAAGTTCTTAGGGTTTACACACCCTTTATGTCCTTTACAAATTTCATAGTTTCCATTATAAGTTCATTACACATTACCTTAATGATATGAGTTTGTTTAGATAAGTTCATTGAAATTCTACAACTTACTAAGTTGCATCACAATTAGGGAATTACTCTAATTCCCTTTTTCCTACTTATCCAAGAACATTCATTGAAACATATAAATAACATGAAGAATATCAACAGGATAGGATTCCATTTCTTTTACAAAAGTACAAGATAATTTACATACTCTATGCAATTAAATCCTCATTTTACATTTCATTTTCAAAACTTATACATTTACAACTTATGCATTTCAGACATACTGCATGACAACAACCTTCATTCAAAAGACAATAACTTTTCTTTTTCCAATACAACTTAAGAACAGATTAGAAATCTTCACAAGAATCAACTTAGATCAGCCAATGCATCATATAAGTTTTTTCCTTCTTTTATCACTTACGAAGTCCATCTGCAAAAATTGCTAGCATGGGTCAGTTCAATGAACTGAGCATGATAAGAACTAATCCTTAAAACGAAGTGCATTCCACTAATTGTTCCAATAAAAACAACCCTGCTTTAATGAACAACAAGTAATTCATACTCCCAAAGCATAAGTAATATCAATAAAAAGAAGAGCAATACTAAACAGGTTTAACAAAAAGAAGAACAAAATATAATCTATAATACCTGTCCTAAAAATTAAAGTATAATTGATCCCATCAATTATCTTTACCAAACAACAAAACATAACATATCATTGTTTCCAATCCTACCAAATATAATACAACACATATCTTTACTATAAGATACATGAGTGTTTACATCATATTCCCTCTTGGATGTTTCATCTAACTTTCAAGTAAAAAGAAGAGAAACCATACCCATTATGCCACAGTACATAACATCAACAAGGCAGAACAAGTGTATATCAAAATTTAAACTGTTACTTTAAAGGTCCTCTACGTTAAAATTCAACATTTTAAGGTATACTTCAAAATAGATTATATGGAAGAAATCCAAGGAGTGATAGATTAACAGTCAACAACAAGATACAATTTTATTTTTCCGACCTAAATTCAATCTCATTCGACTTCATTTCAGTCATATGAAAAGTATATAAGACTAATAAACAGTGACTTCCTTTTACAACAAGAATAAAAATCAGGAGGTTCCAACCAATGAACTTAACCCAACTACATTATAGAAAGAGTCTTACTAGAATATGATCCCAAACTCTAATCATTTCTTTCAACTTAATAAAACAGCTTTACCTTCTCTCATACTTACAGTTTAAGTTCATGTAAGATTTCCAAAGAAAGAGAACAAAATCGACTTCAAGGAAAGAGAAAACTAAATGCTATCTTCCTTTCTAAACCTTCCCATTATAATGCATGAGTTCTACTTTCCATTAGAAACATTATAACAATAAAGCTCATACACAGTCCATGGGCAGTAAAGTTTCACAGTGTCTCTGTCAAAGACTTAACAATATTTTATTGGACCAAAATAGCCTGAAGGAAACATACTAACATTTTCCTTCCTAGAACATTTTACATCAAATAATGAAGTTCCATCAGTCCTTACCATTAAATTTACCTTTATAAACTCTAAGAGAAAATAGTGAAGTTCAAAACATAGTCGTAGTCAAGTTTGAACCGTAATTAACCTTCCAAACTTAACATTCATTTATTGGAATCATCAAGACACAAGAAACCCGAGTAGATACTACACTCAAAATTTCCCAATAGTTAAGGAAAAACTATCTCAATAGTATTCCCATGCATCACTACAAGAACTATAGGTTGAGATTCCAAATAAAAGACATTCAACAAGCTGATTCCAATCAATATCTCTAAGAGTTAATCTAACAACCTATTAAGCCATGCTTCTAGGTTTCTTTTACATATGTAGTTTATTTAAAAGGATTATGATTCTAGAACCACTTTGTCTAGTACTAAACTTAATTAAAATGACAAGATCGAACAAATAATTAAAAGTACATTCAGTCAAAGATTCAAATTACAAATCTGAACACAATACATAGTATAAGCTCCCTCAAAGGTTTAGAATCATTCAAATGCCTTTAACCAAGTTCGGGTAACAACATGTTCCCTCTATAGTTTATAAAATAATCAAAATATTATAATATCTGAACCAACACATCATTCAGGTTACCTTCTTAAATTACAAACACCAAGTAACAAAACGATTGTACAGGGATGTATCACAACATCACAATCACAAATCCCTAAATACACTAGCACAGCAAAGCTAGATCGAGTAAGAAGAAACTTCTTATAAAATAGTTCATTCTACAAAAAAATAGCTTCCATTTTCAGTTAAGATCCTTTCAAACCCAGTTTCCCAACTTTAAACAGAAGGTAAGATGCTTGATAGAACTCAGACAAGACGTCTTAAAATCCGAGTTCATAAAGAACCTCCAATAACATTTAATATGGTCATAAGAACAATAATTCACAAGCACCATGCCATATGAGGCTTAAATAAACAGTCCATTTTATCTAAGATAACAACACAGGTTCCAAGTGCATGCGAGTTCCTAAAACAATCAAGTTTTCGCAGGATGAAATACAAAAACTAGCCATATATGGTTTTTCCAGTGCATGCAAGTTTCAAATAGTCAATGTTTTTCACAAGGTGAAATATAGAAACCAAACCATACACTGGATTATCCACGGTCCATTTAACTATGGAATAAACACAGGTATCATAGAACTGAGAATCTCTGCTATAGTTATCTCTACCAAAACAAGTTTCCAACTGAAGCTGGAATTTGAAAACAAGATTAATAAGACTTGAGTTCCTTACCAGTTCAAGTTTGAAAAACAAAACAAGTTTGCGAACACTAAATCAATAGACACAGGAAGATCTCAGTAATAACTATAGGCCGTAAAAGAAGTCAAAACCAACCACAATTTCCAACACCCAAAGAAGATAAACAGAGTCACCAACCTTGTTCTTGCATGCATAAATCATTTGTGCAACATAAGTTTTCAACATTACCACATATATAACAGATTCGAAACCCAGAATGTAAGTTTTTCTAAACCCATAAAACTATTAACCAAATAAGAATGAAATGCACAAACTCATCAGAGAAAAGTTGTTTTAATGAAAACACTTAGAGGAAAGCAAGAGATTTTAACAGTTAGGGCCTATCATGCCTGATAGTGTCACTATAAAATTGAAGAAGACTTCTAGCCAAACTCACTTCTTCTCCTCTTCTCCATGAAAGATCAAACAACCAGATACTTCTTCCACAATTCTTCTTATACATTCCACTAAATGAAAATAGATTTGAAACCTCCATAATATCCATGCAGTGCAGTTTAAACTGCTGGTTCGAAAAACTAGAGTGCATGTAAAAAGAAAATCAGAGAGCATGCACAATGAAACAACCCAACAAAAATCCATTGGCATGCCTACCAAAGCGGCTTGGGATCAAAAACCAAAAAAAATTAATCTCATTAATTCCAAATCTCCTGCTCAATCCTCCTTGCCACCGCCTGCTAATTCTGGCGATCTTCAAATCAAAAATAACATGTCATTCCATTTTTAGAGATGTCTCTACCTAAGCCTCCACCAAACCAGCTAACCCCTTCCAAAGCTAGTAGTCTGTATGCATTTAAAAACCTTATCAACATCATCATAAATGCCTTAGGAACCATCGCCACTATGCATACGACCCCCTTAAGTCCCAATTCATATCCATTAGTTTAGGATAGGTTATATTGCTTAGGTTAGATCTTAGGTAGGATTTAAATTCATACCTTAGGATATAACACTAACCACTAACCCCTAACATAGGTAAGTAATCAAAATATAGTAGCTTTAGGAACTAGGTTAGATCACCAAATAACCCTATAGTATTAGGTTCTAGTTTTATTACCTAGCAACCCTTCCATCTCCTTAGTACCAAGTTTAGGTTAGATTCAGAATTATATCAAGTAACATAGCTTAGGTAGGAAGTACTTTCACCTAGCTTAGGATCCGTAGGTTAGTCCTTAATAGGATCTTGGATATCTCTTACGCTGTGAACAAGTTACATTCTCATTTTATCAGCAATGACCTGTCATGGTCGATCTCCAACGACCCAAGAAAAGTAATACAATGAATGGAAGTGCATTCACATAGAAGTCAAAGAACTTGTAATAAAAAAGTTCAGTCCAACAATTAGCTTAACTCATAGAATGTTGATTTTACCATTCATTCAACATAGCAGTTTTAAAACATTAAATTGATCTAAGGATGAGTTGGATAAAAAGACAAGTTTACAACTATTAAACCAGATTACAATATCACCTACCAGAAGTGAAAAATGGATTCAGATAAGTCATTCTAGTTTATTCAAAGGATCTTAAAAGTAGAAAAGACTTATTCATATCAAGCATGATTTCTAATAATCATAAGGAACATATCCTTATAAGGAAAATCACATATCAACACTTGAATGCAAAGGAGGAAAATAACAATAGTCAAGGGTGTTACATGCTTCCCTCCTAAAAGAATCATCATCCCGATGATTACATCCTTTAACAAATTACATCAAGGATAGTCAATTCATTCACTTCTCTTATCCTAAGTCAAATATTTCAAAACCTTATAGTTCCAGAAATCAGTATTAAATAACTTTTTATTTAAATCAAGTAAATATCTACCCAAAACTGGCTTACTTAATGTCATAAATGATAAATTCATATAATTTTATCAGTCAATAGATTCAATTCTATTCAAATAGATATGGAAAAGCAATTTTCATATCCTCTTGATTTTCCCAAGTTGCACTCTCCTTGTTAAACTGGTCCCACTGGACCTTACATTGACTTATTTCTCTATTTCTTAAATGCAACTGGTGAGTTTCCAGCACTCAAATGGGCTTAACCATGATTATTCCTAGGTCTTGGACCTGCAAGGAATTCCAATTTAACACATGTGATAAATCTGAAATGTATTTCTTAAGCAAAGAAATATGGAAAACATCATGCATTTGTGACAAAGCAGGTGGTAGTGCTAAACGATAAGCTACAGGGTTGATTACTTCAACTATTTCAAAAGGTCCCACATAACATGGTGATAACTTGGCAGCCTTGCCAAAAGTTATGGAACTCTTTTTCGGTTTAACCTGAAGAAATTTTTTTTCTCCAAGTTCAAATTTCCTGTCAACCCGCTTTAAGTCAGCATAACTCTTTTGCCTATATGCTGCTTCTTTCAAGCATTCACGAATCATTTTAACTTGTTGTTCCATTTCCGTAAGGATTTTAGGTCCAATTACCTCTCTATCCTCAATGTTATCCCAACTAATAGGGGTTATGCATTTCCTTCCGTAAAGCACCTCAAAAGGTGCCATCTTAAGAGAAGCATGATATGTGTTATTGTATGCAAATTCAACTAATGGAAGATACTCCTCCCACTTATACTGTTGATCCATACAATACATCCGTAACATATCCTCCAAAACCTAATTTACTCTTTCAGTCTGTCCATCCATTTCCAGATGATATGCAGAACTGAAATTCAATTTAGTGCCAAGAGCTAC
The DNA here is from genome assembly GCA_019776745.2 of Taxus chinensis. Lineage (NCBI taxonomy): Eukaryota > Viridiplantae > Streptophyta > Pinopsida > Cupressales > Taxaceae > Taxus > Taxus chinensis. Next base: position 324,926,605 of record CM034156.1, on the reverse strand, counting down.
GTTAAGCATTTTCCAAAACCTTGACATCATTCTAGGGTCTCTATCAGATATGATTAATTCAAGTACTCCATGTAATCTGAAAATTTCATGTACAAATATTTTAGCCAAAACAGGAGAATCATCCTTTAGATTTCTAGCAATAAAATGAGCTACTTTCGTTAGTTTGTCAACTACTACCAAAATAACATCATGTTTATTTCTTGACATAGGCAATCCTTGTACAAAATCCATGCTTATTACCTGCCATTTGTACTATGGTATGCTATGAGGATACAATAAACCAGCTGGATGCATATGTTCCACTTTTACTCGTTGACATTCCAGAAAATGAGTCACAAAATCTATAACATCCTTTTTCATTCCTTTCCAGAAATATTGTTGTTTTATATCAGCAAGCATTTTTGTAATGCCAAGGTGTCCAGAAAAAGGTGAATTGTGAAACTCTGTCAACAATTTCTTTCTCAAATCATTAGGTAAGGGTACGTATACTATGTTTTCATATCGTAAGATTCCCTCATTATCAAAGTGAAAACCTTTATACCTTTCATCCTTCGGATCTGCAGCAAGCGCTATTTTTACTTGCTGAAAGTAAGAGTCAGATTCCATAACACTTTTTACTTCATCCTTAAACTGAGTTCTTAGTGTTATAAGAGCAAAAATGTGCTTCCTACGACTTAGAGTGTCAGCCACTCTATTCTCTTTTCCTTTAATGTAACTTATGTCAAAATCATACTGAGACAAAAAATCTAACCACCTTCATTGTCTTGCATTCAGATTTGGCTGAGTAAAAATGTACTTCAGTCTAAGATGATCAGTTTTTAACTCAAATGGTTTACCAAGTAGATAATGCCTCCAAACTTGAAGTGCATGAACTATGGCAGCAAGCTCTAAATCATGTGGAGCATAATTCAACTCATGTAACTTAAGTTTTCTACTTTCATAAGCTATGACATGATCATTTTGTAACAAAATACCTCCAAGACCCTCCCCAGATGCATCTGTTACAACCATGAAGTCTCCATTAGGATCAGGTACAGCTAAAATAGGTGCTGAAGTCAACTAAATTTTCAAATTTTTAAAAGTAGATTCACATTTATCATCCCAAACAAAATTCTTATCCTTTTTTAGCAATGAAGTTATTGGTGGAGCCACCTTAGAAAAATCCTTAACAAATTTTCTATAATAACCAGTAAGGCCCATGAAGCTTCTAACTTCATGTACATTCTTTGGTACAGGCCACTCGATTATAGATACAATTTTAAAATGATCTACAAAAATCCCATCTTTACTTATAACATGACCCAAATAGTGAACTTCAGTGTCATAGAAAGAACATTTGGACAGCTTACCATATAACCGTCTCTTTCTCAAAATTTCCAAAACTATTTTCAAGTGTTCATGATGCTCCTCCATAATTTTAGAATATATGAGAATGTCATCCAAGAATACAAGCACAAACTTGTCCAAGTATTCTTGAAAGATATTATTCATTAAGTTCATAAAAGCTGCAAGTGCATTCGTTAATCCAAAGGGTAAAACCATGAATTCATAATGTCCATACCTTGTCCTAAAAGCCATTTTATGAATGTCCTCATCCTTAATTCGTAATTGATGATATCTAGACCAAAGGTCTATCTTAGAATATACCAATGCTCCATGCATCTGATCAAATAGGTCATCAATTCTAGGAAGTGGGTATCTATTCTTAATTGTTGCTTTATTTAACATCCTGTAATCAATGCACAATCTGAGTGTTTCATCCTTCTTTTTCACAAAGATCACTAGTGCTCCCTAAGGTGAAACACTTGGTCTAATCAAAACTTTAGACAAGAGTTCTTATAACTAAGCCTTAATCTCTACTAACTTTGTGGTAGTCATTCGATAAGGTTATTTAGAAATAGGTTCAGTACCTAGCTTGATTTCAATTGTGAAGTCAAACTCCCTTTTGGGTGGTAATCCTGATAATTCTTTTGGAAATACGTCACCAAAGTTCTATAACAATGGATAACGTTCCATGAAATCACTGTTTTCTTCCGCAGATTCAGAAATTTTTACTACATATAAGGTACAACCCTTATTTTTGGCCTTTTTAAGTTGCATAGCTGACAATTTTCTAATAGAAATTTCTCGTTTTACACCCTAAATCTCTATTGTTTTCTACAGATCATCTAAACAAATAATATGTTTTTCAAAATAGTCTACCTTTTCTTTATGCTCTGCTAACCAATTTACACCTATGACTATATCATAAGATCCCAAAGGTGCTACATAGAGATCAACTTCTGTGGAAAGCTAGGTAAATCAAGGACTGCTCCAAAAAAACACATACTAACTGTATGAACAAAATTATTACCATAATGTACAGTCCATGATTTATCCATTTTTCTAGCTTTTCTTTTAAGTTTTGAAGCAATTTTACTAGAAATAAAACATTCAGTAGCTCCCGTATCAAAAATAATAGTTACAGGTATGCCGAATAACTTACTAGGAACTTCAATAGGTGTAACTTGCTTTTCAGATTGCTTGTCAGCTACTGCAACATGTATCTTGTGTTGTTGATTATGATCATCCTTTTTCAAAGGACATTGATTCACGTAATGATCTTTTCCATAGTTATAACAGCCTCCTACTGGTCCCTTTTTGGGCTCAAAATTATTTCCAACCTTATAGTTATCATTTTGACCTCCATAGGGTTTTCACCCGTTATTATTATTCCTAGAAAAATTGTTTCGTGTATTACCAGCAGTCTTATTCATTATTTTTTTCTAATTAATATTGGTTGGAAACTTAATTTTTTCACTAAGATTTTTCCATGGTCCTTTCTTAGGTGCAAGAGAAGCTAAAGAAGAGTTTGTAACTTTCTTCCGTACTTCTTCTTTGTGAGTAGAAATAGCCTTTAATTTTTGTTCCTGCCTTATGGATTTTTCAACAACCCCTTCCATAGTGGTTGGGCTATGAACATCAACCTCTCCCCCAATAATGGGATTCAACCCCATGATGAATTTTTGTATCCTGAACTTCTCATCAGTTTGGTACTGAGGTACATACTTGAGTAGTTTCGTAAACCGTTCCCAATACTCAGTTACAGTTAACTTCCCTTGAGCTAAGTTCTAAAATTTAGTCATTTTCTAATCATAATAAAGTTTTGGCAGCCATCGTTGCCTAAAATAACCTTTAAATTGATCCAATTGATGTTAGTTTCATCAATGTTTAGCTCATCCTTACGGTTTGTCCCACCATGAAGATGCTTCATGGGAAATCTGATATGCTCCCCAAATAGCTTTGGTCTCTTCTGAGAAGTTCCTTATTGCAAATTACTTCTCCATCTCACTGAGCCAATTCTCAGCTCCATCACCTAATGTGGTGCCATCAAACTTAGGTGGACTTATCCTCTTTTTATCATTAGTGAGTTCAGCAACCAACCTAGCCTTTTTATTTTTTGGCTGGTCAGGCACATTAACATTGTTATTATCAACACCCATATTGGGGTTGTCCTCAGGAGGTGGCTGATTGTTATTACCAGCTTCTTCTTCCTCCTCATTACCCATCACTTGTTGCTCAAGCACAGTCAAAATATCTCTTGTGTCCAACAGGACAGCAAGGATCTTATCAAGTTTTTGGTTGTTGCTGCTCCTTCCTCAGGTGGAGCATTTTTCACAACGTTTCCTCTTGTCCTAACCATTTTTTGTTACAAGAAAATTCAAGTTTTTATTAGATTATGGACACAATAGGTCCAAGAGCTGCAACCTTCAGCTCTGATACCAAGATGTAACATTCCTATTTTAAGACTTTAGAAACAAGGGAATTTTTTTTGAGTAATGTTCCCTGTTCTAAATACATAATTTAGAACACACATTCCAAAAAAACCATTCTTATAATAGATAACCATATGCAGCTGTAATGACTTGGTAAACTACCGATCTATTCATTTCATGACTCGGTGAACTACCGATCTATTCATGTTTAACACTTAGTATTGAATACTTTTCTGTATACTACATATACTTGGTTTTCTTACCTTGTTCTGGGTATTGAGTGATCTGTCTAAGGAACCTAACTGAATAGTTGTTACCAATATTCATCTACATCATGATCCTTAGACTAGGTGACGTAGGACAATGTAACCAGCAACTTGCGATACTTTGGCCAAATATTTTTAACATATTGTTTATATCACTTATTCCTTGATGGCATACTCGTCAATATGGAATATGTCCTTCACCCCCACTCTATTGTTATCTAGAATTTCCTTTACTGACTTCTGTCAGTCCTCTTGCCCAAGGTTTAACCCTAGTTCTGGTTAACAATGTAGGATATGATAGGAAGGAGCTCACAAAGACTTAGGATAGATTGGCATACTGGGTCAACCTAAGTCAACCCCATGTGCCAAAGTACCCTGAGTCCTAGAGGGCTACTTTTTATCCTAACCACACTACTTCCCAGTCTTGGAGAGAAACTAAGTTCAAGTCCAAAAGTGTGTAGATCTAGACGATCAATGCAGAAGGGTGTTGCCACATGTCAACTATAGTGTTGTATCCTTGAGAAGATCCTAATCTTCTCAAAGGTATAGCCCTACATTCGGCCTGTGCCAGCATCCTATAGAATAGCCTCGTCGAGATATACATACCCCTAGGAGATTATTAAGTTAAATTAATTTGGATTTTTAAAGACAGATTTCAGCAACCCTACCCAAACTCTAATCCAACTCTCCCTAAGTTATTTTCCAAATCAGGTTCTGTTAACCCTTGCAGAACTTCCTTAACTTAATATTGTTTTCGATGTTCATTAAATTTGGCTTATCAAACAACTACCATGAAGAAAGGAAAACAACCTCTTAAGTTCCATTATATGTGACTTAACTATTCAAGAAAGTGTAACAACCACCGTGGTTGTAACTTAATAGACTATATTAAAGGAAGTCTAATGATTGTATTCATATCTTCCTTTTTGTTTACTTTTTAATAAGAGAGGAAGAGTCTTCCTCTTCATGATTAAGTTCTTAGGGTTTAACACACCCTTTATGTCCCTTACAAATTTCATAGTTTTCATTGTAAGTTCATTACATGTTACCTTAATGATATGAGTTGTTTAGATAAGTTCATTGAAATTCTGCAACTTACTAAGTTGCATCACAATTAGGGAATTACTCTAATTCCCTTTTTCCTACTTATCCAAGAACACTCATTGAAACATATAAATAACATGAAGAATATCAACAGGATAGGATTCCATTTCTTTTACAAAAGTACAAGATAATTTACATACTCTATGCAAGTAAATCCTCATTTTACATTTCATTTTCAAAACTTATACATTTACAACTTATGCATTTCAGACATACTGCATGACAGGCAGCCTTCATTCAAAAGAGAATAACTTTTATTTTTTTCAATACAACTTAAGAATAGATTAGAAATTCTTCACAAGAATCAACTTAGATCAGCCAATGCATCATATAAGTTTTTGCCTTCTTTTATCACTTACGAAGTCCATCTACAAAAATTGCTAGCACGGGTCAGTTTCAATGAACTGAGCATGATAAGCACTAATCACTTAAAATGAAGTGCATTCCACTAATTGTTCCAATAAAACAACCCTGTCTTTAATGAACAAGAAGTAATTCATACTCCTAAAGCATAAGTAGTATCAATAAAAAGAAGAGCAATACTAAACAAGTTTAACAAAAAGAAGAACAAAATATAATCTATAATACCTGTCCTAAAAATTAAAGTATAATTGATCCCATCAATTATCTTTACCAAACAACAAAACATAACATATCATTGTTCCAATCCTACCAAATATAATACAAAACATATCTTTACTATAAGATACATGGAGTGTTTACAACATATTCCCTCTTGGATGTTTCATCTAACTTTCAAGTAAAAAGAAGAGAAACCATACCCATTATGCCACAGTACATAACATCAACAAGGCTGAAAAAAGGTGTATATCAAAATTTAAATTGTTCCTTTAAAGGTCCTCTACGTTAAAATTCAACATTTTAAGGTATTCGTCAAAACACATCATATGGAAGAAATCCAAGAAGGAGTGATAGATTAACAGTCAACAACAAGATAAAATTTTATTTTTCCAACCTAACTTCAATCTCATTCTACTTCATTTCAGTCAAATGAAAAGTATACAAGACTAATAAACACTGATTTCCTTTTCCAACAAGAATAAAAATCAGGAGGTTCCAACCAATGAACTTAACCCAACTGCATTATAGAAAGAGTCTTAATAGAATATGATCCCAATTTAATCATTTCTTTACAACTTAATAAAATAGCTTTACCTTCTCTCATACTTACAGTTTAAGTTCATGCAAGAGTTCCAAAGAAAGAGAACAAAATCAACTTCAAGGAAAGAGAAAACTAAATGCTATCTTCCTATCTAAACCTTCCCATTATAATGCATGAGTTATACTTTCCATTAGAAACATTATAACAATAAATCTCATACACAGTCCATGGGTAGTAAAGTTTCATAGTGTCTCTGTCAAAGAATTAACAATCTTTTATTGAACTAGAACACCCTAAAGGAAACATACTAACATTTTCCTTCCTAGAACATTTTACATCAAATAGTGAAGTTCCATCAGTCCTTACCATTAACTTTCCCCTTTTAAACTATAAGAGAAAATAGTTAAGTTCAAAACATAGTCGCAGTCAAGTTTGAACCATAATTAGCCTTCCAAACTTAACATTCATTTATTGGACTCATCAAGAGACAAGAAACCTGAGTAGATAATACACTCAAAATTTCCCAATAGTTAAGGAAAAACTATCTCAACAGTATTCCCATGCATCACTGCAAGAACTACAGGTTGAGATTCTAATTAAAAGACATCCAACAAGTTGATTCCAATCAATATCTCTAAGAGTTTATCTAACAACCTACTAAGCCATGCTTCCAAGTTTCTCTTACATATGTAATTTATTCAAAAGGATTCTAAGTCTAGAACCACTTTGTCTAGTAATAAACTTAATTTAAATGACAAGATTGAATAACTAATTAAAAGTATGTTCAGTCAAAGACTCAAATTACAAATATGAACACAATATTTATTATAAGCTCCCTCAAAGGATCAGAATCATTCAAATTCCTTTAACCAATTTCGGGTAACAACATGTTCCCTCTATAGTTTTAAAATAATCAAAAGATTATAATATCTGAACCAACACATTGTTCAATTTACCTTCTTAAATTACAAACACCAAGTAACAAAATGATTGTACAGGGATGTATCACAAAATCACAATCACAAATCCCTAAATACACTAGCATAGTAAAGCTAGATTGAGTAAGAAGAAACTTCTTATAAAAAATTTCATTATATGAAAAACTAGCTTCCATTTTCAGTTAAGATCCTTTCAAACCCAGTTTCCCAACTTCAAATGGAAAGTAAGATGCTTGAAAGAACTCAGACCAGACATCTTAAAATCTAGGTTCATAAAGAACCTCCAATAATATTTAATATGGTCATAAGAACAAGAATTCACAAGCACCATGCCATATGAGGCTTAAATCAACAATCTAGTTTATCTAAGATAACAACACAGGTTCCAAGTGCATGCGAGTTCCTAAAACAATCAAGTTTTCGTAGGATGAAATACAAAAACTAGCCATATATGGTTTTTCCAGTGCATGCAAGTTTCCAAACAATCAATGTTTTTTGCAAGGTGAAATATAGAAACCAAACCATACACTGGCTTATCTATGGTCCATTTAACTATGGAATAAACGTAGGTATCAGAGAACTGAGAATATCTACTAATGTTCTCTCTACCAAAACAAGTTTCCAACTGAAGCTTGAATTTGAAAACAAGATTAATAAGACTGGAGTTCCTTACCAGCTCGAGTTCACAAAACACAACAAGTTTGCAAACACTAAATCAATAGACACAGGTATATCTCAGTAACAACTATAGGCCATAAAAAGAAGACAAAACCAACCACAATTTCCAACAACCAAAGAAGCTAAATAGAGTCACCAACCTTGTTCTTTCATGCATAAATCATTTGTGCAACATAAGTTTTCAACATAACCACATATATAATGGATTGGAAACCCAGAATGCAAGTTTTGATAAACCCATCAAACTATTAACCAAATAAGCATGAAATGCACAAACTCATTAGAGAAAAGTTTTTTTAATGAAAACACTTAGAGGAAAGCAAAAGATTTAATAGTTAGGGCCTATCATGCCTGATAGTGTCATTGTAAAATTGAAGAAGACCTCTAGCCGAACTTGCTTCTTCTCCTCTTCTCCACAAAAGATCAAACAACCAGATACTTCTTCCACAATGATTCTTATACATTCCACGAAATGAAAATAGATTTGAAACCTCCATAATAGCCATGTAGTGTAGTTTAAACTGTTGGTTCAAAAAACCAGAGCGCATGTAGAAAGAAAATAGGAGAGCATGCAAAATGAAACAACCCCAAAAAAATCTACTGGCATGCTTACCAAAGTGGCTCGGGCTCAAAAACCAAAAACAATTAATCTCATTAATTCCAAATCTCCCACTCAATCCTCCTTGCCATTGCCTGCTAATTCTGGCGATCTTCAAATCAAAAATAACATGTATTTCCATTTTAAGAGATGTTGTCACCTAGGCCTCCGCCAAACCAACTAACCCCTTCCAAAGCTAGTAGTCTGTATGCATCTAAAAACCTTATCAACATAATCATAAATGCCTTAGGAACCATCGTCACTATGCATGTGACCCCCTTAAGTCCCAATTCATATCCATTAGTTTAGGATAGGTTAGATTGCTTAGGTTAGATCTTGGGTAGGATTTAAATTTATACCCTAGGATATAACACTAACCACTAACCCCTAACATAGGTAAGTAATCAAAATACAATAACTTTAGGAATTACGTTATATCACCAAATAACCCTATAGTATTAGGTTCTAGTTTTATGTATACCTAGCAACCCTTCCATCTCCTTAGTACCAAGTTTAGGTTAGAGTCAGAATTATATCAAGTAACATAGCTTAGGTAGGAAGTACTTTCACCTAGCTTAGGATCCGTAGGTTAGTCCTCAATAGGATCCTAGATATCTCTTACATCGTGAACAAGCTGCATTCCCATTTTATCAGCAATGACCTATCATGGTCGATCTCCAATGACCCAAGCAAAGCAATACACTGAATGGAAGTGCATTCACACAGAAGTCAAAGAACTTGCAACAACAAAGTTCAGTCCAGTGTGTAGCTTAACTCATGGAATGTCAATTTTACCATTCATTCAACAGAGCAGTTTTAAAACATTCCTTGGATCACTGAAATTGATCCAAGGATGAGTTGGATAAAAAGACAAGTTTACAACTCTTAAACCATGATTGCAAATCACCTACTGAGAAGTGAAAAATGGATTCAGAGAAGTCATTCCAGTTCGATTCAAAGGATCTTAAGAGTAAGAAAAGACTTATCCATATCAAGCATGATTCACAATAATCAGAAGGATATATCCTTATAAGGAAAATCACATATCAACACTTGAATGCAAAGGAAGAAAATAACAACAGTCAAGGGTGTTACAAAATACATGACTTGATTGTCTAATTATCCATTAAAATGTATGAGAAATATGGCCTAGGTTATGAGAAACTTGACTCTAACCTATCCAAAACCACTACATCCATGCATATCACAAAACTAGAACCATCATCACCCATAACCCTTGAAGATCATATAGACATAGATGATGTTGTATCCATCCCATCTAACTCTTTTTTTTGTCAATATTGTTTCCTTAAATCTTTTAACTTATCAATCCAACCAGGTTACTAAATAACTTCCTCTTATTTGGTCGGAAATGGTTGAAGAATATTTACCCACCATAGATATCCTTCAATATCATAATGAACAAGAAATCATCTCCCATATGACAATTGAGGATCAATTCCTTAAAAAATCCCTACCATCTGATGCACCAAATCTCCTTAACGAATCCACCATTGAGGTAAAATTAGGAATCCCTCAGGATCATTGTATAGTTAAGGTTGGTCAATCACTTAATTCACATGAATTAGATGACTTCACATCACTTTTAGAAAAATATTATCAATCCTTTTCCTTGTCATATAGTGATACGCCCATAATTGATCTTAATATTGTCATACAAAATATTGTCACATATCCTGATGCTAAGCCTGTTAAACAAAATATTTGTAAGATGCATCCTTGCATAGCTCTCCTATCTAAAGAAGAGTTACAATGTATTTTATTAGATAATTTAATTGTACCCATTGATTATCCACAATGGGTCTCTAACATTGTTCCCATAACCAAAGCCTTGGGAAAGTTACGCATTTGCATTGGTTTCAGGGATCTTAATCTTGCTTGTCCTAAAGATGATTTCCATCTTCCAAATATAGATTAGCTCATTGACCTAACAACCGACCATGAAATGCTCTCCCTTATGGATGGATTTTTTTCGTTATAATCAATTTTATTTTCCATAAATGATCAACATAAAACATCTTTCATTGCTCCTTGGGGAACCTTTTACTACTGTTTCATGTCATTCAGTCTTAAAAACACAGGAGCTACTTATAAATGTGCCATGACCTAAATTTTTCATTACCTCATCCAAAAAATAGTTGAAGATACATCAATGACCTTTTTGGAAAATCCAAACAACACAAAAATCATCTTATTTTCCTTGAGTCAATATTTACTCATCTCATTTAGTATTTCCTTCATTTCAATCCTGCAAAGTGTGATTTTGGTGTCCTCGCTGGAAAACTTATAAGATTCATCATATCTATTTGAGGTATTGAATTTAACCCAACAAAGGTTAAAGCCATCATTGAAATTCCTTTGTCATCGAATATTAAATAAGTACGTAGCCTTAAAGGTAAAAAACATTCCATCTGATGTTTTATATTTTAACTTTTTTATTGTTGTCAGCCCTTTTAACATCTTCTTTACAAGGATGTAGATTTTCATTGGGATTATGACTATCAGAAAGCCTTTTAATAAATTAAGAAATATATCCTCTCACCACCTTTTCTTACTCCACCTCATGAGGGAGACCCATTTTATCTATAAATATCTACTTCAAAACATGCTCTAAGAGCCATGCTCACTCACCATGATAGTCAGGGTCATGAACAGACCATATACTATATCAACCACACACTCTATGAATATGAAACTCATTACACCAAAATTGAAAAATATGTTGCGCTTTATACTTTGCCACTTCTAAATTAAATCATTATCTTCTTAATAACAAAACCTATGTTGTCACTAGCTTTAATACACTTAAAACCATGCATTGTAAACCATATCATAGTGACCGTACTACGCGATGGATTATTATTATGACAAAATTTGACCTCGAGTCATTTCACAAAAATCTATTAAGGGCCAGATTATTGTAGACCAGCTTGATGATGCTCCCCTTCCTGACAATCAAATTCCTCATGAATAATTTCCTGAATAGTCCATTAGTAATGTCGACGAATATGAATTTATCCTTGTCAAAATGACTCTCTTCTTTGATTGTTCTAATTCCAGCAAGGGGGAGGGGACAGTTTTGTTATCATACCTTCTTTGGTTATTTTCATTTTGTTATAATTTAAAATCAACTTTGAATGTACCAATAACATGGAAGAATATGAAGCATTATTCTTCCAACCATTATCATTCTAGGCATTCCCATTTTTGAAATATATGAAGACTCATAACTCGTCATTAGTCAAGTTAAAGGAGAATATTAGTGTAAAAGTGAAATCTTGTAAAAATATAAAGGCAACATTGACCTTTTCCTAGTTTCCTTCAATTATTACACCATCCAAACCATCCCACGATCCTCTAACAAATTTGTAAACACAATGGCCTCTTTAGTTGCCCTCATTCCATTAGAAACTGAAGAATCAAAAGACAACACTAAAATATTCGTGGTCATTCAACAATTAGATTACCCCTCACATAAAAATGAACTCCCTCATATAAACATCATTGATGATAATCCAATTGATTTGTGGTATACACAAATTTGTGACTACCTTTCCGAATCTAAAATATCTTCCAACTTATCACTTAGCCATAAAAAACTATTTCTTCAACATGCCACTCACTTTTTCATCATAGGCGGTCTCCTCTACAAACGTAGTTTTGATGGTATCTTGTTAAGATGCATTAAATCATATGAATTAACCAAATAAATTAAAGAATTCCATGATGGTATTTGTGGTGGAAAATTTAGTGTAATTTCGTCGCTAAATGTGTCATACGGCTAGGGTATTACTGGCCTATTATCACTAAATATTTTTGTGCATATGTCAAGAAATGTGTTAAATTCCAAATCCATTCAAACCTTATCCATGTCCCAATTCAAGTGTTTTAACCCGCTCAATACTTATGGCCTTTCTCTCAATTGGGGTTAGACCTCATTGATGATATCAATCCTAAATCATCTTAAAAAACATCACTCCATTATTACATCTACTATATGCTTCACTAAATGGGTTGAATCTATCCCTTTAACCTCAACTAAATAAGGACCTATCACCAAATTCATATATCAGTACATCATATTTTGTTTCGTTGTTCCACATAAATTTTTTATAGACAATGAAAAATATTTTAAAAATAAAGAACTCAAAAAATCTCTCTGACACTTTCAACATTAAACTCAACTTTTCATCACCATATTATGCTCAAGAAAATGGACAAGCTAAAGCCTCTAATAAAACTATTAATAAAATTAATGACTTGTTTTATATTCAACTATTAAAACTCTTGCACTCAATGGATCGTGAATTTCCTTATTATCTCTAGTGGATGTTTCCTATCACTATGATCCATACGTCTCTTTCATCTATCATTAACTCTATGATATCCTATGAATATTTTTTTATTTTGATGCTGGTTTTGAACTTAAGGGCTTGAAGAAAATCCTTTCTTAGGTCTTTCTATTTTGTAGGAGACTTCATTAATTTCCTAGATATTAACTACTTCTTTGTTGTACTAGGAAAAATGGATGAGTATGATCCACATGCAATGGTGTGCTCAAAAGGGAAATGAAAAATTATCATAGGTACAACATAGTGCATGAAGGTGCACACAAAGGCATGAGAAGAGAATGCATGGAAGGTTCTCACTCATGGACAGGAGGAATAAGAGTTAGCTATAATTATGGAGAGGGATAAAAATAGGAAAATTACGACTTGAAATGATGATAAATAAATAGCTATAATTAAATAAAAACATGGATAAAACAATGCTATATAAGGATAAATAACATGTAAATAATTGGATAAAGATACAATATGCATTGACATATAAAACTAAATATAGTATGGTGTAAGGAGCAAGTAAGATATTAATATCACAAATGAAAATAAAATAACTAGCTAAGGACTAAAGTACAAACTAAAGGTACATGTGGGCTAAGTATAGGTTAGTCTATTAATAGATTAAATTATTTTAAAGTGGCAAAGGAAAATTTCCCACCAACTATATATAGTGGTCATGTCTATATAGTTAAGAGAGTGACTAGAGATGTGAATGAAGGAGACAAGTGTGTCAACACTATTAAATGAGAGGTTTATTGAGTTTTTAGTATTTTATGAGATCATGTGATTGATAATATAATATGGATTTCCTAGATTAGGAGAGATGAATGTGGTATTATTGGAATGTACATCTTGTTATTGATTATATATGTTGAGGAATGAATAATCAACGCTCCAGAATATTATTGTATTTCTTATGATATATTTTATGTTGTATTTTATTATATGTTGTGTAATGTTAAATGTTTTTTTATTATGGATAAATAGTTCTGAAGGGACTATACCATGTGTACAAAAAGGCTCAAAAATCCAGATACCAGAAGGAGAAAACCCATCCAAGAAAGGCTAAATGCCTTAAACATGGAGGCTTAAAAGCCATATATATCAATAAAGAGAGTTAAAAAAGATCAATCTAGACAGTGATCCAAAGAAGAACAAAAGGGTCCAAAAAAAAAGAAGGATCCAAAACAAGGCATCCCAACAAGAAAACAACATCAAAACTACCGAAAAATAACAACTTCACATCAACAAAGCAGCATCTGGGCACCGCATCATTTGACTACCCTGTTAATATTGACCTTAATCTTATGGAGAGAGGTGAAGAGCGTAATGGCCGTGGCATGAGAAGGATCATTCTTGTCTGCTTGAGCAAGTGTAAGGTCACGGGTCTAATTAGAATCCCATATGTTATCAAGAATGCCACTAAAGCTGCACAAAATTCTCACGTGTTGTTCCATAAAATTATAGACACATTTCAGAGTAGAGAGGATGCAATCATGATGCCCCTTGGCATTTCCTAGCCTGGCATCAAGTGAAAGGAGCTTATTGAAAATCTCAACAGTAGTATCATTTTCCTCAGAATTTTGCAACTTCCTCTTACCTTTTTTTTTCCATATCCCTCGTAGCATTTTTGAGGTCTTTGATCTCCTCTTCAAGCTTTCTAACCCTGGTAAGGAGGTTCACTTCTCTAGAATTATCAACAGGTTTACTTATGTGCAATAAGTTCTCCACAAGTTCCAAATCCCTATGACTATGAAAAATCCTCTGCGAAGAAGGTAGAGAAACCTTAGCCTTCTTATCTTTCCTCTTCCTACAAGAGACCTAGTAGTGTCCAAATATCTGTCAGCTGAGAGAGGGATAATAACAAGGGGAGTAGGCAGAGGGTGAGAGTAGGAGAAGCAATGGTGGTGGATGAGCTAGACTAGACCTTGGTGTAGGGGAACAACCCTGGTATGATTCTAAACTTCTATAACGTACTTCTCCAAGGAATTAAGTAAATAATGTGGGAAATTGATGGTAAGATTCCTACAAAAATGATTGAGGAATATTAAATTTTTTAGGGGAATGGTGATGTATCTTCCCTCCAAAGTTACGTACCTAACCATCATACGTGTTATCTTAGCAAAGGGCTCAGGAATAGAGGTCACCTTTATTCCAGCCGCAACAAACTTGAGGTTCTCCCCTTCATCAAGAATTTTTGTTTCCTCCACCTATCTGTTGACTCATTTGTTGAAGAACTTGGCTCCACCCAGGTTCAACCCTATGACCTGGGCAATGAGTTCTTCATAGATCTCATCCATAACTTCACCATACTCAATTGCACAACTTCTCCAACCATTATCGAATTTCACTGAGATGTCCTAGTCAAATCCCTGCATCTTTTTAATGAAATTTTAAATACCCCCCATTTGTAGATAATTCCAAAGAATTGTGTCATTTTTCTAGGCTGGATCATGAATGGGTTCGGTTTTGCAAGGAGGTCCCCCCATTTTGCCTATATTGTTTCTGCTCTACACAATGGTAAAAAAATTGAATCCCATATGACTCAACATCGCCTCTACTTTTGGATACCTTTGAAGCGTGTGGAATTTTATAAACATCATTAAACTTAACTTTGCAATTAATAATCACCTCCTTAGCATCTGCTCTATATCTATTAATGATTACATTCAAAATCATGTATATCTTTAGTGATGTCATCAAGTACTTTGGCAGGAAGGGGGTCACCACTTAACCAAGTTTGCATTGTATTGTTGACCCCAATATTTTCTAAACTATCGGCCACTCTATTGCCTTCACGATAGGTGTGGATAATCTCATAATTATCAAAACAATTGCATATTTTAATAGCTTCATTAATGAAGTCCTTGATGGACCAGCTTGGAGGTTTCTTTTGATTTAACAAATTAATAATGTTCAACGAATCCCCCTCAATTATAATATTTGAAATATTACAATCTCTAGCCAAACTTATTTCCTAGAGCTGCTAAAGCTTCCGAGTAGTGATTTGTTTGCTTACTCATCTTGCTAGAAAAAGTGGCAACAAAGAAGCCTCTGTGATCTCTAATCACCCCACCACCTCCCGAATCCCCAAGATTACCTTTTAATCCATCAAAGTTTAGTTTGTGCCATGCAGTGGGAGGATGGATCCATTATACAAAAGATCTATCAATGCTACTGTTGTCCTTATGCTTAATGCTATCAGTGCTAATGTTCCAAGCAGCAAGAATGTGCTCCTCTTCCTCAGGATAAATTTTATTTTTGGGAGGCTTAAGTATTTCAATGTTGTCTTTCATTGTAATGATAATTTCATTAAATACTTTTGTACATATCTTTCTAGTATTTCTGAAAATAACATTATTTCTAGCTTTCCATACTTTCCACATGGTGTGAGGGAGAACCAGTTGCCATAGCCTCCTAACCATACAGTGCTTATAAGGGGAGTTCCATTGTTTTCATTCCTATAGAAAACTATGGGGGAAAACCCAATTCTGATTGAAATTTTCAAGAATAAGATGCCATATTTTTGAAGTATACTTACAATGCAGAAAAATTTGTTTAATGTCTTTAGCTTCTTCCTGGCGCATGCAACATCTGTTAGGCATGATAAAACCTTTCCTAATGAGATTGTAAATAGTGAGAATCTTACCCTTGATGATAAGCCACCAAAAGAAATTTACTTTAGGGGTTAGGTCGGGCATCCACAACTTGTGCCATTCAATTTCACTATAAATAGAAGAAAAAAAAGAATTGTAACAAGATTTAACAGAATATTCTCCATCAAAGGAATCTTTCCAAATAATATCATCCTTATTATCATGTTTATGGATATGTATTAGGGAGAGATGAGTATGTATGGAGGAAACAACAGGCTATATATTTTACTCATCAACTTTGAGTTGCTTCCATTTCCTTCTGTTTCCAGACACCTCAATATAGTCTTTGACTTTATTTCCATAGTTTTTAATTAGGTTGTATTTGATGTAGCTAAAAGTGGTATCCCAACTTATGTCAGAAAAAATGTCATGCTAGAAATCAATGTCTTTCCCATTTCCAATTTTCCATCTACAACCCTGGGAGAGGATATGCCTGATGTGGAGAAGATTATTCCAAAAAATTGATCCATTTGGAAGCACCCGGTCAAAGAGAAAGGAATTCATGTTTGATGTGTAATGTTAAATGTTGAATATACATATCAAATTATATAAATAAAGAGGGACATAGTAGGTTGTGTGCGCTTTGGGTGAGAAATTGGACATCAATATGAGTAATTTGGCAGTGTTCTTGACTAAGTGGCGTTAAATTATAAAACTATAGTTTGGTTCCATTTCTGGGTCCTTTTTTTTCAAGATTTCAATATGTGGCATGTGCATGGCATTCTAGTTTTAATTGGATAATATTGAGTGCTAGGTATACAAGGTACAAGATGAGTTTACACAGAGTTATAACACTGATAGTAGTTTTAATCCACTCAAATGGGTAGAAGAAAACCTGTATGATTTATTATATGATACATTCTTCAATTTCTTCCTGAGATGATAACATGATTGGTTAGCATCTTACGCGTAGAATAGAGGGAGTCAATTGGGAATGAAGCAAGTGTGGAGCCATGATAAGTATAAAATTTTCTATGACTTGGATGAGTCATGGAAATGAGATGTAGATCATTGGTGGGAAGGCATGATGATGAATTACACTTTGGATTACATGATCTCAACATATCTGTGCTAGGAAGAAGTAGAGTTTTAGTTTTTTCTCAAACCTAGGGATCATATTTACATGGGCTATCATTAGCTATCAAGATATTAATAATTAAAATGGGACTTAAACACTTTTTGATGGATAGATAAACACTTCCAAAGAAACTTACATGGGCATGGATTAGAAAGGATGGTGTTGACTCGGATGGAGGAAGAGATAAGAGAAAGATTACATAAGTATAATCATGCACAAGAGAGGGAAGTTGAGGAATAACTAAGATAGAGAGGAATGGGGTTAGGAGGAATGTTTGAGAACCCTATAAGAGGTGAGGGTTTATAGTGCCATGTCCTCTAATATTGGGGAAGTGCAGTATAATGACACTTTAAACATATGATGAAAGTGAGTCTAGTGAAGAGAGAACCATTAGAGTGCATATGACCCTCCCCAAAACCTTAACCCTTGTGCTTGGTACTCAAGAATCAGAAGTTCAGATAGAAGATCATAATAGTGATGGGGAATAATAAGGTAATCAAGTATCCCCATGTTTTTTTGGAGATACAAGTAGATGTGTGTTGGTATCAGCTCAAGTAGCACAACAAATTAAGGAAGCATATATGATAGCGTAACAAGCTCCCGTGATCAGAAAACAAAGTTTATTTGGAAATAGCTCAGTGGGTGCAACCTCAGGACATAGTTTTGTCATGCCACCCATTAGAAGTACTCCCATATGGGGAATACAAGGAGAAAAAGTTTAGGTAAAATTTATCTTCACCACAGGGACCTAAAGAAACACATACTTAGATCCTTAGGTCATAGCAGGAGGCTCAGGAGGCCATGGTCCTCATTTGAGAGGGCGTAACCCTAGTATAGGTTTGGGTCTAGGATATAGTCCTCCCCAAGAAAAATAAATCTAAGACAAGGAAGTAACATACCACCAAAATAGCCTCCTCAGATATTCTTTGAGGTGTCACTCCATTTACCATAGTATCAAAGAGTGGAAGATGAAGTAGAGCATATGCATAAGTATAAATTCTTGTTGAGGGCCAAGGTAATTATGGCCTCTAACAAAAAGGAAATTTAGTTTATAATGACATTACAAGGGAAAATGCATATATGGTATAAGAAATATGACCCAAATAAGATGGAAGTGGACTATGATGTGCTACACACCATCTTTTTTAGTTGAGTTTCGCATACCAGAGTTTGAGTAGTAGAGTATTAGCATGCTCAAGGAGATTAAACATGGCCTATCTAAGAGTGTCACAGAGTATGATGCATGATTTAAGAATCTTTGGTGTAAAATTTCATATGATATACACCAAAGTTAACATGCAAAATGGTTTTTATGTGGATTTATAACCTCATTTAGGAGGGTATTATCACATAAACAATTCATAGAATCATGTGAGGATCTTAAGGTATCACTACACAGAGATCTAATAGGAAGCATTGAAACTAGAGTTATCCCATTCCTTGAATCTCAAATTATAGTCATGGCTATCAAGATATAGAATTTATCTTCTAACTGAGCACACGAATCATACATTGTACTTTATTATATAGACTATAATGTAGCGGGGCACATGAAGGATAGTTGTCCATGTAGGCATGTGCACACATTACTTACACCTTGTGATATTTATCATTAAAATAATTGTGTCTAAAATTTCCCACTTCTGCAGCATGCAACACATAATAATGTATCACTATACTATAATATGTGCTATATGCACACCCATGATATAGCTAATTGTCAATTGATTGACCATATACATGAGGATTGTGATACTAGGTTGTACTAGAATACTGTAGAGAGTCACTCATAGGGACAAGAGTATGAAAATAATAGAAATGCATGCTATATGAGAGGATTTCATAGTAGAGGCCATGGAGGTCTCAAACGTAGGTTCAATTGTTGAAAATTCTATATGTGTTGTTCGTCAGACCATTATCAGTGTCAATTTATAAAGAACTAAACTTGCACATATTGTGGAAAGGGGAACAAATTAGAATATTTCCTATATTTATATGTGCACATGCATTAAAATAAGAAGGATAGGGGCATAATGATGATACAAGTTGATCACTCTAGGAAAGGAAAGTGGTATCCCAATAATTTGGTTGTAGTATAATAGCAACCATTATTGGTTATAATGCACTTGAAAGCTTCACATGCATGTGACAAGGAAGAACAAATACACTCATTATATGGGATTAGAATGTTCAGGTAATCACCTTTCTAGAAACAGGGAAGCAGAAGAATCCTTCCTAGAAACCATGGGATTGATCATAGAACTATATGGAGAGATACCTTTCATGAAATAACAAGCATGGGGTAGAGAGAACACCAAGAGGACTGAGGTACCTGATAAGCATGTGAATAACCTCAAGGAAGTATGTAGAATTCTCAGGAAAGAAAACATCATCCCTCTGTCAGGAGAATAGTAATGGAAGAAAGTATCGCATGCAGGAACATAAAGGAATATATAGATCTTACATATTATATTACCACTCCAGGAACATGAATATGACAAGGAGAATACCTTAGATGTGTTATAGATGGATGGTTGGTATGTAAGATTTTTATTGATACGGGAACAAAAGTTAATGTAATTACACTTGACGCTTGGAATCATATGGGAAGGCCACCATTGAAACCATATTTAATTGTGTTGTATATGGAAAACAAAACAAGGGCCATGCCCATTGGATTCTTGAAGTATTCAACCATCACGATTCAAGTAGAAAATTTCAAAGGATACTTCGAGGTACTAGAGTTGGCAGAGGAAGAAAACCTTTTTGCATTAATTTTCCATCCTTGGCCCTATGTGAATAACACTGAAATGTAATTTAAAAAGTGATATGTCAGTGTTGAGAATTCTGATGAGTGGGTCATGATCCCTATGGATGGTATAAATGTTGTACCCTACATTTAGCCTATAAATGAATAATATCTCACCCAAATCTATGCAAAGATGGTGAGAAACCTAGAGTATGTTGATCCAATGAAGGAAGGGATTCTCAAGTGGGGAGACATGTATTCCATTAGCAACACTACCCATATTTAATATGATAATTGGGCTCATGATACATATGAAATGGTTGGCTAAGAGTGAAATCAAAGAGTTACTCAAATGATAAGGCCTAAGGAATTTCAATGCTTGTAGAATAATGTGCTACCAAAATTCACTCAAGAAAAGAATACAAAGACACTCCATGTGCCATGGAAGATCAACTACGTGGTGATGGTGAAAGGAAAAATATGGTTACATATTAAATCAAGGGAATGGTAGCATGATGGTGGGATGCACATCAAGATAAATTGTTCAAATGGAATGAGAGATGAATTAATTTCTTGAAAAGGTTTGTCACAAAAAATATTCCTTCACAAATACTAGCATATGATGGGGAAACACATCCTTTAGAACGCAATCAAAATTGTGATAGGGATTGGATGTAATGACCTAATGAATTTCCACCATCCCTATGGGTGTATAATTTTTATTCTACATTTCTTGAATGCGTGTGTTCATGGAGCATCCATGTGTAGTTGAAGCAGGAGAAAAAAAATTGGCATGATTTAGCCACATGTATCATATATATGTTTGATTATTTTTCTAGTAAACTCCCTATCAATGAATCTCTACAGATAATGAAGAGAATAACTCCACAAGATATCATAGTGGTAGAATAGCTTGTAATTCATTTATAAGGTGATAGTCCTATGACTAAGTGTGTGATTTCTTGCGATTGGATGAATTTTGACGAGAAATTAATTGAGCGTGCTTGGAAGGAAAAGAAAAAAGAGAAGTGTTTCTATCTAATTAATTATGAAGAAGTTAAGGATATGAAAAACATAGAAGGTGGTCACAAGGTTTTAGATACTACAGATGAGTAAGCGCATGAATACCATAAGCCATTGAAAACCAAGAAGGTGAATATAGGGACATAATACACACCTAAGGAGGCAATAATTGGTGCCTATTGGTCTAAGGAAAAGGTCACAAAAAATAATAAACATATTATACAACTTCCACCTGTTCCCAAGGGGTACCATAAGTTAAAGGTATTTCATCCATCACTAGGGGAGATGAATATAAAGCTTAAATATTGTGCATGACCAATAAGAAAGAGGCCTTATAGGATTAATCCCAAATTTCACATCAAAGTGAAAGATGAAATTGATAAGATGCTGAAAGGAGGCATCATCAAATCTAGTGTATAATTAGATTGGATTTTTCTAATGGTAATTAACATCATAAAAATGGAATAATTTGAATATGTGTAGACTACATGATGTTGAATTTCTCTTGTCTCATTGATCCTTTCCCCACACCTTTTACTGAATATATTCTTGAAGGCATCACAGGGCACCCGATTTACTCTTTTAAAGAAGGTTTCTCTAGATACTATCAAGTATGTATCATATATGAGGATCATCCTAAGACAAATTTTTCTACAAAGTGGTGTTTTTATGCATATAAATTTATTTTCATGCATTATTTCTAGATCAAAAATTCAAACATTCAAGCATGGAAACTAAGCTAAATTTGAAAATTTACTCATGAGTCTTCCAAATTCCCCCTCCTTGATCAGTTTTTCTTGTGTTTCATAATCATGTTAGCCTTATAGGTACTTTAAATATATTTAAAAATCATATGCATGTGTTTGAAATGATGTTTCAGTATAAGAAATTTGATTCAATGAAGAGAAACTAGAGACTAGCTCTCAGACAGGCGCATAAATGCTAATTTTGGCCTTTTTAAGGGAGGTTTGCACAACTATGGGAAAGATTTAAAATTCCACACTTATCCATAGGTTGTATTTGTTGAACCTTTTTCATGTATCATATGTGTTTTCATTTATGTTAAGATGGATTAGTTGATGTCAAGATGCATTGATGGAAAAAGGAGTGAATTGGTAAAGTGAGAAAACTAAAAAGATGAAGATTAATTGGTAGTATCATATCATAGAGGCTTTAGGGTGACTAAGGATAAGTTCTAAGGGAATTATTCAATATTTTTTCAAGCCATGGACATGAAGAGATATCTGTTAAAGTCTATAGAAAGCCTCCAAAGAATTAGAGTAACTACCAAAGTCTGCACAAATCCGTGAAGATCTAGAATAAACCATGGAAGGTAAGTGAGTGCCACAAATAAAGGGATGAATTCACTGAAAAAAAATGGAGCTAAGGGACAAGCCACAAAGTGTAAATAGTAAGGCTCTAGATGTGAAGGAAGAGCCATTGAGGCTAAGGCAAAGCAACAAAAGTACGGAAGGAAAAAGAAAATCCTTAGATAAAGAGAACAACTGAAAAGGAATAAAGAAGTTGCTAAGGATGGAAGATAGCCAAAGAAAACTAAAAAATCCACAAGTAAAAGATAAATAGTTGTGGGAATGGAATAAAGTTGCAGAAAAGAAACAAACAAGGAAGAAATTCTGTAGGAGAAAGAAAAGAGTTTTGATACAAAGGATAAAGTCAAAGGAGAAAAGGAAATCCACAAAATGATGGAATATGGACTAGACAAGGGTCCAAGGAAATCTAATTGATTCAAACATGAACAAGTGAGAGTCGGTTCTCCAAAATCAATGGTGATTTGATTGTTAGATGATTGCAACTAAGGATATGACTTGATCTCCATAAAGAACAAAGAAAATTAATGTTCGTACTACCAGCATTTAATGCATATTGACTTTTTGGAAATGAAGTTACAATCTTTATGAAATCCCAAGCTTTAAGGAAAAATAAAACATTGGAGAAGGAAATGGCTCGCTCATCTGGGTCATGTTGCAAATGTGGAAAATAATTTTTTGTAAAACGACTAATAAATAACTTCTGGAAATACATGGAAAGTGGTGTAATCAAGAAAAATACAGAAGGAACAATATATGGAGTCAATTATATGCATTTAATAGTCTGGATTCTCAGGTGACCAAGTAGGAAGATACATGACACACAAATTGAAGTGAATAATTAGGTCAATTATGAATATATAGTTCAAACCTATAGAACTAGTTTTGAATTGTTGCTTCACGTAATGAAAATAATTATTCAAGATAAGCTAAGAGCATGCAGAAGAGAGAATACAATGCAATCAAGCTAAGACAAGAGTAACTATAGAAGAAAGGAGATAGGAAAGAGGAGAGTAGATCGATGAATTAAAGATTCATCAGATGAAAAAGAGCATCAAGGAAGTAGAAGTTTGATTGAGAAGAGGGATTGAAATCATATGATAAGAAGAGAGTGAAAAGAAGAACACAGATAGAGATACAGATTTTTTTATCATAATCTATTACAAAAGTCAATTTTTGTAGCTAGATGATCAAAATGTATATGTAAATCCAGTCCAAGTTGTAGATTAGCATATTCAGGGATTGGTGCTCCTTGTGAGGTTGGTTGCCTTACTAAATAAATATCTTGTGATACGTAATATTCTCTTGAGTCCTTTGTTGTGTGTAATATTAACAAAAGTGTAGGGGCTAGTGCTCGTTGTGGGGTTGTTGCCTCATTAAAAAAATCTTGTAGGATGTGTAATATTCTTACAAGTCCTTACTTTGTGTAATATAAGAAACAATTTTTTGGTGGTTTTTTTCCAGAAAGGGTTTCCCATGGTAATCTTTATTTTCTAGGTTATTGTGCATGACATATGTGTGATTCACTACTCATAGTTTAAATCCACACATCTAAAAAGGTTTTAAAATTAGAAATAATATGGAAATTCTTAATCTGCACTGATTCATCCCCCCTCTTAGTGTTTGTGATCTCTAACAATTAGTATCAGAGTGAAGTCCTTATAAAAAAAACTTAACATCTTCAATGAGATCCTCATATCACAAGCATGGTAGCAAATAAGGAACAAGGTAGTTTGTCACTATCAAGATCACCTCTCTTCACTGGTACAAATTATGCATTCTAGAGAATAAGTATGAAGAAATATTTTATGTCATTATGTTTTGACATCTAGGAATGTGCTGAGAAAGGATACAACTCTCTATCCACACCAATTACTACTTCAACGGATAAGGTAGAATATGAATGTAACTCAAGAGCAATTAAGGTCATTCTATGCAGTTTGACTGAAACATAATTTGTCAAAGTAATGCACTACAAAATATAAAAGGAGATATGAACCAAGCTATAGAGTATCTATGAATGTTATGAAAAGGTCAAGCTATCAAAATTTTAGACCTATAGAGCTCAGTTCGAGAATATGAAGATGAAAGATGATGAGATTATAGTAGCCTACATGAAAAGAATAGATGAAGTCATAAATATGATCATAGTTCTAAGAGAAAAACTAGAAGAATTAGTCATAGTGCAGAATATTTTGAGATCTCTTACTGGAAAGTATGATGCAAAGGTATCAGCTATAGAGTAAGCCAAATAAATGAAGACTCTCACAATGGATGAATTACAGAGCAATCTTTCAGCATACGAGATGAGGACTATTGGATCCAAAAATTCCAAGAAATAAGTGAAATTCAAGGTGAAGAAATAAACCCAATCCAGGAAATAATAAGAAGAAGAATCAGCTTCAAGAGATGAGTTGGATGGTAAAAATATCGAAGCAATGTTTGGCAGAATACTAAAAAGAGGTTCAGGTAAGTATAAAGGAAATCTCCCATTTGAGTGTTTTGTATGTGGACAAGTAGGTCACTTTTCTAGAAAGTGTCCAAACAAGAATAAATATAATCAGTCTGAACATGAAGAGGAAAGTCATAAATAAAGAGAGAGAGATTGGATATGCAAAGAAAAACAACAAGAAAAAAATCTTCAAGAACAAAAGGAACTTCTATTCAAAGGATGAATCAAGTGACTCTGAATCAAGCAATCCTGGTATCTCTGAAAATGAAAATAATGAAGATCAATTAGAATGTTTTTTTATGGCCATGGATGCAACTGAAGAAAAAAAACTCCAAAGGGAAGAACACAGTTGATGTTGAAGACTCTGATGAAGAGGAATCTGGAGTAACACTTGAATCAGAATTAGTATGTGCCCTTGATAAACAGAAGTTATGTAGAAGAAAGAATCATAAGATGATATGCACATTAAAGGATTATGAAGAAAAAATACACATTTTTTAAGAAATACAATCTCAAAGAGAAGAAGAAGAGGAAAAGGAGCTCAAGGAGTTGGAATCACATTTGGAAAATATTTCAAACTCCTACAAATCAAAGGAGGATGAGTGTAAAAAGATGAACTCAGAATTGGATAAACTGAAAGCCTAGATGGAACAAATGAGCAGTAAGATAAAGGTGTATGAAAAATGTGAAAATGTCTCAAGTGTTTTAACTAATATACTAAGTAGCCAATGTGATGCTAATGAAAAGTCTGGATTAGGCTTCAAAAAGGAAGGAAAAGTAAAGGAGCATGCAAATAATGAAGAAAACAAGGTTGCATCAACATCTAACACCTCATCCACCACACATAAGAAGGTTATCAATGCCGTGAAGAGAAGGACTTATGCTCCCAAGATCACATATGCTATGAGGTACACACATTATTCTAATGGTTATTGTTATTCATGTAATCAATTTGGACATAAAGAAACAAAGTGTAGGAAATTCTCTAGAGGCTATAAAAGAAACTTTGGCCCATCTTACACTAGTTCAAACTATAATGGTGTCCAACACATTTATTATAAGAAGAGTAGTGCAATTTCAGCCAAAAAACAAGATCCGCTAAAGCAAAAGAAGCTGATATATGTTGCAAAGAAAGATGTGAACAAGAGAAAAGAGTCATGACCAATTGTATAGACAACATTTCATGTGCCAAATGAAGATAAAATATGGTACTTGGATAGTGGATGCTCTATCCATATGACAAGTGACAAAATAAAGTTTATTACTCTGTATAACAATGGATTTGGTGTTGTAAGATTTAGTAATAACAAATTTGCTAACATAGTTGAGAAAGGAACCTTGAGTCTAGATAATGGAAAGACTATAACTAAAAATGTTTTATATGTTGAAGGTCTTAAACATAATCTGCTGAGTGTGAGTCAAATGTGAAAAAAGGGATACAATGTTATATTCCATGACAAGGGTTGTGATATTATAAATTTAAAAATAGGAAATAAGGTTGCAAATGCCAAGAAGACAAAGAACATGTATTTTCTTAATGAGATAAACAAATAGAATGCTTCATAAGTAAGATAGATTACAGTTGGCTATGGCATAAAATATTGGGGCATGTGAGTTTTGAAAATCTTGTAAAGCTAAGTGCAAAAGGTTACATCATACATATTGCAACCATTGTGAAACCCACATATATGTTATGGAAGGCATTTTTACCATAGAAAACAAAATAGGAGATCATTCAAATCAAAGGAGTATTCTACAACCAGACCACTGAAGTTGATTCATACAGACCTCTGCAAACCCACCAGAACTAAAGGTATAAATGGTGAGGTATATTTTATGCTTCTAATAGATTATTACACTAGAATGACATGGGTAGAATGTTTGAAGAAAAATTCATAAGCCTTAGATAGATTCAATAAATTCAAGGCACTGGTACAAAATGAGAAGAACAAAATGATCAAATGCCTAAGATCAGATAGAGGCGGGGAATTATGGTCAAATGAGTTCAATGAATTTTGTTAAGAACATGGAATAAGAAGACAATTCTTAGTCGCTAGAGCACCTTAGCAAAATAGGGTTGTTGAGAGGAAGAACATGATTGTTCAAGAGATGGAAAGAACCATTCTAAATGAATCCAAACTCTCAGACATGTATTTTAGTGAAGTAGTGTACACTACGGTTTATCTTTTGAATACATCTCAACTAAGGATAAACAATGACAAAACTCCCTATGAACTATGGAAGAAGAGACTAGAAAATGTAAAACACATAAGAGTATTTGGTAGTAAATTCTATATCAAAAGAGATGAAGACAACTTGGGAAAATTTGACTCGATATGTGATGAAGGAATATTCTTTGGCTACTCAGCGGTTCACGCGGCTTACAAGTGCTATAATAAGAAATTGTAAAATATTTTTGAAAGAAAATATGTAAAGGTGGATGAGACAGTACGCAAAAACCAGTTCTCAACATAATGGTAGTCTTAAAGAACAAGAATATGATGAAGAGTTAGACAGTCTGCGTGAAGAAGTGGATGAAGAGGAAGAAAGGATAAACACTAAGGAACCGTCCAGGAAATTCAAAAATGACCATACCTCTAATCAAATCATTGAAAAAAAATATGGTAGAATTACTACTAGAATAAATTTAAGAGAGTAGCCTAACCATGAAGACATAACACTCCTGTTGATGATAAAACCCAAGAATTTTAGAGAAACATGCAAGGATCAGTATTGGGTAGACACTATGAATGAAGAGATGGATTCGATTGAAAATAATGAGAAATGGGAACTGGTACCCAGACCACAGAACAAGAATGTGATTAGAACCAAATGGGTATTCAGAAAAAAAATAAATGAGAAAGGAGAAGTGATAAGAAATAAGGCAATGATAGTGTTCAAAGGATATGCCTAAATGGAACGAATTGATTTTGGTGAGACATTTTCACCAGTGGAAAGAATGGAAGTAATAATATTTTTTCTCACTTATGCAACATACAATAAGATCAAAGTATTATAAATGGATGTGAAATCATCCCTCCTAAATGGTTTTAGGAATGAAGAAGTATATATTGAACAACCTGATGGATTTTCACTAACTGAAGATAAGTATTATGTGTGAAATTTTAAGAAATATTTGTATGAATTAAAACAAGCTACCAGAGCTTGGTATGGCAGATTGGATTCATACCTCATTGAAAAAGGATTCATAAAAGGTGTTGCGAACATCAATCTCTACATCAAGAAGAAGGAGAACATCTTTTCATTATCATAGTCTATGTAGATAACATCATATTTGGCAGAGACCATGATAAGATGACATATGAGATTTTTGACATGATGAAAGAAGAGTTCAAGATGTCAATGCTTAGAGATCTTTCATTCTTTCTGGGTTTATAGATTAGTCAAACAGATCAAGGTATATTCATATCCCAGACTAAGTATATCAAGGAGATGCTGAAAAAGATTCAGAATGGAAGAACACAAACCAATTGGTACACCAATGGAAGTTGGATGCAAGCTGAGAAGAGATGATGACTCACATAAGGTAGAAAAAACATTGTACATATCCATGATAGGAAGTCTACTTTACTCCACAACATCAAGACCTGATAGTATGCAGGTGGTAGGCCTTGTTTGAAGATTTCAAGAAGATCCAAGGGAAACACACCTCAAGGCAGTCAAGATAATTCTGAGATATCTCATGGGAACAATTGAATATGGATTATGGTACCCCAAAAGTAGTGATTTCAACATCAAAGCATATATAGATGCAGATTGGGCATGCAGTGTTGATGACAGGAAGAGTACAAGCGACAAAGCATTCTTTGTCAGAAATTTCTTAGTATCTTGGTTGAGCAAGAAACAATCATCAGTGGCTCTCTCAATATGTGAAGCAGAGTATATGCTTTCTGTGATGTGTTGCACACAAGTTCTATGGATGAAGCAGACATTGGAATACTACAAGGTAAAATCTGATAATCCAATTCCTTTATTGTGTGACAATACAAGTGCAATAAGTGTCTCTAAGAACCCAGTGTTCCACTCAAAAACTAAGCATATACCTATAATATATCATTTCTTGAGGTAACAAGTGAATGAAAAGAAGATCAGTCTAGAATATGTGAGCACTAAAGAAGAAATTGCAAATATAATGACTAAGCCACTACCAAAAGCAACATTTGAGCACTTAAGAAATGAATTAGGATTCATTCTTGATCCCGCCAACAACTGGAAAATGTGTAGAAAAGGAAAGGGAGCATTCTAAGGCATTATCAGCTCCTAAATAGTGCCAAATTAATGGGGAGCTAATCTATTAGCTAAAATTTATCAAATTATGCATCATCTCAGGGGGAGCATTATCGTGAACACACTAAGATAGATGTATGAGAAGTAGAAGCCTAGGGGGAGATTCTTGAGGTAAGAACATGTTATACCTAGCTTACAAAAATATTCAGTTTCATGCACCATAGTTGGCCCTTTTTCATTTTTTTCTAAGGGGGGGAGAAACTAAATTCAAAAAATCAGACTGTCAAAGGGCAAACTAGTTATGTAACAACCAAAAGGAAGAAGACAGTGTGTTTCCAAAAACCAGGTATGGAAAACATTTTGCCATCAAAGTGTGTAGGTTTTTGATTTGGTATAGGTTTTTTAAGGTGTTTCCATCAATGACAAAGGGGGGTATTATTGGACCTTTTTCATGTGTCATATATATTTCCATTGATGTCAAGCTGCATTGATGGCAAAAGGAGTGAATTGGTAAAGTGAGCAAGCTGAAAAGATGAAGGTTGATTGGTAGTGTCAGCTCACAGAGGCTCAAGATGACTAAGGATAAGTGCTAAGGGACTTAGTCAATGTTTGTGCACACTGCGGACATAAGGAGATATCCACTGAATTCTAAGAGAAAACCGTTGAAGTTCAAAGATAGTCACCAAAGTCTGCATGAATTTGTGAAACTCAAAGAAGAATTGTTAAGGCTAAGGAGAAGTTGCGGGTAAAGGGATGAAGTTGCTAAAACAAAACGGAGCCAAAGGACAAGCCACAAAGTGTAAATAATAAGGATGTGGATGTGAAGGAAGAGCCATAGAGGCTAAGGAAAATATATGAAAGTAAGGAAGTTAGAATCAAATCCATGGATAAAGAGAATAGCCACGAAGGACTAAAGAAGACGCTAAGGGTGGAAGGTAGTTGTGGAAGACTACAAAAATTGTAAGTAAAATAGAAAGAGTCATGGACATGGAACAAAGCTGCGGAAAGGAAGTAGACAAGGAAGAAATGCCATAGGATAAAGAAAATATCTGTAATATAAAGGAGAAAGTCAGAGGAGCAAAGGAAACCAATGAAATGATGGAATACAAAATGGATAAGGGTTGAAGGAAATGAAATTGATTTAAACATGAAAAAGTGAGATTTGGTTCTCCAAAATCAATGATGATTCAATTTTTAGATGATTATGGCTAAGGATACAATTTAATCTCCATGAAGAACAAAGAAAACTATTGTTCCAGCTGCCAACATTTAATGTGTATTGACTTTGTGGAAATGCAGTTACAATCTTTATGAAATTCCAAGCTTTAAGGAAGAAAAAAATATTGGAGAAGGAAATAGATCACTCATTTGGGTCACCTTGCAAATGTGTAAAATCAAGTTTTAGAAAACAGATAATAAATAGCTTCTGGAAATGCATGGAAAGTGGTGTAATATAGCCTAATACATAAGGAACAATATCACGAGTCAGTTATATGCATTTAATAGTTTGGATTCCCAGGAGACCAAGAAGGAAGATATGTGACACATAACTTGAAGTGAATAATTGGGTAAATTGTGAATATAGTTCAGACTTGGAGCTATTTTGAAGTATTTCTCAAGTAAGAAAATAATAATTTGATCTAAGTAAGATCTGAAGAGGAAAGAATATGATGTAATCAAGTTAAGAGAGAGGAAAGAGGAGATTAGATTAGTGAATAAAAAATTAATCAGATGAAAAGAGAATCAAGGTGGAAGATTTATTGAGTAGAGGAATCAAATTAGATGAGCAGAAGAGAGTGAAAAGAAGAACACATAGATAAAGAAAGGTGATCATAATCTATTGCAAAATCAATTGTTATAACTAGATGATCAAAATGAATGTGTAAATTAATTCTAAGTTGTATCTTAGTATATTCAGGGGTTAGTTCTCCTTGTGAGGTTGATGCCTTACTAAATAAATCTCTTTTGATGCATAATATTCACTTGAGTCTTTTATTATGCGTAATATCAACAAAGGTGTAGGGGTTGGTGCTCCTTATGGGGTTGTTTCATCACTAAAAAAATCTTGTAAGATGCGTAATATTCTTACAAGTCCTTACTTTGTGTAATATAAGCAATGATTTTTGTGGTTTTTTTCCCAAAAGGGTTTCACATGGTAATATCTATGTTAGGTGTTATTGTGCATGATATATGTGTCATTTAATACTCATAGTTTAAAGTTGCACATCAATAAAGGTTTTAAAATTAGCAATAAGACGAAAAGTTTTAATCTAAAATGATTCACCCCCTTTCAGTTAATTTCATCTCTAACAGTATTGAATATCATGAATGTGATGGAAATTATTTCAGAAGATTTAGGGAAGTTTTGAATGTTTTGGGACAGTTTCTACAACATCAAGTTTTTTAGGTGTATGGACTATGCAGTCAAATTTAGTACCTAAACTTCACTAGGTGATTCTGAGGGATCTATAAGGATTTAGGAGGAAAATATGTAGGAATTATAAAGATTAATTAATCCTCTACATGGTGGAATCATTACATATTTTACAAGTACTGATGGCTTCTCAAGGAATCTCATTCTTGGTAGACACACCATGTTGTCATGAAGACAAAGGGTAATATTTTTGGATATGAAATAAGATTCAAGTTTTGAAACCTATTCCATTGTTCTTGAAATTTCATTAGGATTAAAACTCATAAATAATTTAATGTGAAAAGACCTTATTGAGATGTAGGAATTGTTTTATCAAGTTCTCTCTTGTAGACGTGAGCTTCTCATACTTAGTCATATTTCTAAGTGACACATGTAACCTTATGGTGAGGGTGAAATTTATTTTTCCTCTTGTCCCTTTCTCAAGGGGATAGAGGAGACAAAAAATTTCCACTCCTCATCCCTTCCCTCTAGTCCCTCATGTGACCCAGGTCAGCCAGATGAAGTGCTAGTCAAGCCAAATACATCTCCCTCTCAATCCATTATAGAGTGACACTTGGAATCATTTTTTGAGGGTACATTTTCATTTCCATATCATCCCCATTACCAAGGGGGAAGGGAAGACATAAATTATTTCCCCTATCTATCCCATATTCAGGTTCCTTATGCCATCAACTAAGAACTCCGAGGTGTCGGCGCAAACTTTCCTCATCTCCCTCATCTTGCACCACAAAATGCCACTTGTCCTTGTTTGGTGAGGGTGAATATTTATGTCCCCCTTGTCCCCATTCTTAATGAGATAGAGGGTACAAAAAATATTTCCCCATACTCAAGAAATGGAAACCCTATCTTTAAAGTACAAAAAACTATCTCACCATGAAAGAAACTAATTGTCGAGTGACTCAGAAACATGACATAATTACTTCCAAGTCCATTTTTATTACACAATTAAACCTTAATAACATTCTTGATTCCATGAAACCTTAAAATTCCTATAATAATAACTTCAATTCTTCCCAAATCATGTCACGCATCCATGAACATGAAAAACGATGACTTCTTCATAGTTTCCAAGTTTGAAAACACATTTCGGTGATATTTTCACAATAGTTCATCATAAAAAGCCTCATTGTGATCACTCAAACTCCAATCCTCTATTAATTTCTTCAATCATAGATTCAAACTTGAAATCCTCATCATCCTAAAATTTTCCTTTTTGATTTCTAGGAGTTGTAATGGACGAAACACGAAAAAAAAGGAGCATGAGATCACAGTGCAAAATTTAATCCAAAAATGATGTTTTTATTACAAACCAATGATAGAATGAAAAGTTACTATAAATAGAATATTACAATATCACTCAAACGATAAAAATAGTAAACCTAAAAAAATTTAAGCTCTGTTTACTTAGCACATCCGGAAACAGTGAAAAATGGCAAGCAGAGTAAAACATGTAATTTTGCCAAAATAACATGTTTGGAAAAAATAACTTTCTAAAAATAGAAACTTCCTAAAATGGTAAATCATCATAAAAAAAGGTGAATTTAGTGTTCCAAGAGATTCATAAGATAAAATTTTAGAAAAAAACACAAAATTTCCAAAAATAACATCTCCTGGTTCTATCAACGAAAAATAAAAAATATTCATTTTTGGTACAGAAAGTTGTAGTTGGCTCCAATTTCACTAACTTGCTGTTTTTTTCCATCATCATATGGTTATAATATAGTTTCATATCTCAAACAAGGAAAAAATCCTTCCACAAGGATCTTAGAGCACCAATCTAATCACAACTGTGTTAAGAAATAGGACAAAGCATATTAAGGCACAACAGGTGAAAGTTAGTAACATGGGAAGGCTAACAAAGAGGTTGAAGAGGATTAAGAGATTATTTGAATACAATTCATCAAGAACATGATCATCAAAATAATGATAAGAAGGATTCTCTGTGGGTAAGTGTAGTTTTTTTATTTCCAAAACTAGCTATGCACACTGACACCTCATCCAGAGAAGTCTGGAAGCTCACCTAAAGATCGTGTAGCCACCAAGAGCCTCATTTTCTTTACCTATCAAGATGTTAGCATGTTTTTTCATCATATTCATAATAATTCATAACCAAAACAACCATTCATGCATAAAGAAACATCGTAATCATGGAAATCCAAAAAAACATTTAATAAATAAACTTAATCAACATACAAGATGATCAATAACACTTGAATTACCAAAATCCCATACTCAAACATAGTGATCTTTGCTAGCCAAAATCAATTATCCATCATAAGAAAAATTACATTACATAAAAAATAAGATGATTACATCACAGTTGAATACATCAATTCACAGGCCCTTTCCACTCTTATGGAGGCTCATAAACAACCATAATATTTAAAGCATAATACAAGAACTGTAAAGCTAAGATCCTTAGTCTAGCACTTTATTTGAATCAAAACTAACTAAACAAGGTTGCACCACATATATATATATATATATATATCTATACATATATATGTATGTATGTATGTATGTATGTATGTATGTATGTAATATACATATATACATATACACACACACACATATATATATATATATATATATATATATATATATATATATATGTATGTGTGTGTGTGTGTGTTTGTGTGTGTGTGTGTGTGTATACATACATAGTGGGGACTTTCCCTTCACTGCTTCCATGCATCCACCTAATAATAGGCATGTCTACCAAATGGCTTGCATGATTTTTCCTATTCTAATAATAGATTAGACTAAATATACAACTGATTTTATATTTAATAATCCTATTATTAGCTAGATCGATGCATTTTCTCCAATTTTTCCCTACATGTTCTTTTCCCAATTATAGCTCATTTGTGTGTGGCCCAATCTATCCAAATTTTATCTATTTTTAGACCTTACTCGGATGCCAATCTAACTATGATATACTATTTTTATCCATGTACTTGGAAAATCAACTAAGTCTCAAATTCTATTTGCTCATGCGTAAACCTTTGCACGTTGATCCTTCCTATATGCAGATGCCCCTTCGCGCACCCCTTAAATGTGATTCCAAACCTCCACACATGGATAGTACTTAGAAATTTTATCCACTCAACATTACCTCACACTAAATTCATTTCCAATCCTCGGCAATGTTTTATCACACTTATCTCTCTAATAGATGAATGAATCAAAGAATTTTAAAGAATAAATAATAAATGCCAAAAAATTTATGAATCAAAGAATATTAATTCACCAATTTTTGCATGGATGTAATCATGCCTCAAGAGGATGCAAAAGATTTGAAAATTACTTTCTTAATAAAGTTTCTAATTCTTCCCATTCTGGAATCTCGTATGTGGCTTTTTCTTGTGTCACCTCAACTATAACCGAAATCTAATCAGGCACAAGATCATCAATTTTTTCCTTAAGATATTTTACTACCATATCTAGCTCTGTGACCATTGCTTCCATAGCATACATCCTATGCATGATCATTAGCTCCATCTCCTTGATTATCAACTTATGAGTTTTGTTCATGGCCTTAATTAGATCCCTCTACGATGATATTTCTACCATGATCTATGATCATTCAATCTTATTACTCAGTGTTTTTATTTAAGGGATATGAGCTATGAATCTTCCTTTTCCAAGAACACACTCACAATAGGATCATACTTTTGACATCTAATAAATGTAAATTTACTCTTTCCAATGGTCTCCTTGACCATAGTGACAAGTACATCATATTCATTTTTTGTGGCCTCCACGTCCTCTTATTCCTTTTCTTCTCCTCTACTAGCTCTTGTACTATTAGTCTCATGCCACTCTTGATATTAACGAGAAGCATCCCACCCAAGTCTTCAAGATACTCCATCATATAAGTGTAATTTATTCTGTCTTGGCTTAGTAAGGTGGGGCATGCACCCAGAAGCTACTTTACAATCCCTCCTACTCTGTCATAAGCTTTCTTGATCCACTTCTTCTCTTGCTTTGAGTCCTCCTTCAACTAATGGATTTTTTAATCCTTATAATTTTTATTTTCTAACATCAATCTCATGGTAAACCCTTATCTAGGTTCTTTTGTGTGACCTCAACTTTCATCTTATTTAGTGCATTGCACACCTGTTCATTAGTAATCCTTGTGAGGTTGATAATTTTATACTCCTTTCTTGGCTTCTAAGTCAGTGTCAATTTGGAGTAGGACCTATTACTTATCTCAAACTCTATCTATTATTCATGTGTATGCATTCTCCATGAAATTTTTTTATTTTTGCATGATATCCCTCTGCTTTCATCCAATTATCCCTAGTCAAATAATTTCTTCTTAGACATCGTGCTTTGAAACTTGACCCTCAGGACCTTCATAGGATCATCAATAAATGACATGCATGGTGACTATGGGGGTCTTCATTTTTTACGAATTTTCCCTTAGTGTTCTTCTTCCTAGTTGTGAATGGATTCACACTTGTCTCACAACCGAAACCTTTATCCTCTTTTTTGACATAGGCGTCATCACATTCTTCCTTATTTTCATTGGGATCTTCCTCCTGTGTGTTACATATCTCCTCCTGGAACACTAGTTAATTTTCTCTATGTAGGATTTTTTTCTACTCACCCTCTTCACCTACCTCCATGTATTTTTATAGGCTATAGTCCAT
The DNA here is from genome assembly GCA_019776745.2 of Taxus chinensis. Classification (NCBI taxonomy): domain Eukaryota; kingdom Viridiplantae; phylum Streptophyta; class Pinopsida; order Cupressales; family Taxaceae; genus Taxus; species Taxus chinensis. The sequence goes on along the minus strand of CM034156.1, from coordinate 324,890,156 downwards.
GTCAACTGGTTGTTCCACACACCCTTCATCTTTGTGCAAAGACTCTTCACACTCTAATTTTTCAGACTTCTCTTCTTCCTCATCATCAGAAACAATTCGGGCTCTCTTTCTCCCCTTCTCAATCCTTAATGGACTTACCTTAGTCAGATGAGAAGATCTTGTTCCCTTTCTTCCCTCTCTTCTCTTATACTTAAACTCTCTTCTTTGGATTTGATCCAAGGTAATGGCCTCTTCCTCCTCTTCTTCTTCTCCCTCTTAGTGTGGGGGTGGTGTGTCTTCTCATTTCCTCTTGAGATCCTTAACCGTGCTCTTTTTTGGTTGAGGCATATGAGAATCACATACCTCAACTTCCATCTTATCTTTGTTTTGGATATAAGTTGAAAAAAACCTTGCATATATTACCTCTAATTGTGACATTCATAATGGGATTAATCCAAGGTATCTGGCTCCAATGATTCCAAGTATGTGATCTTGGAAGGATATCCAAAGGTCTTACACAGAGTGTTTGAGTTTGAGTCTACCTTATCTATGTCAAATACCATCTTTAGCACATCCTTTATTATATTAAATTCACATTTGAAGTACTTAACGATGAATACAAACATAATTTTGCACCACGATGCTATCTCACCATTGGCCATCATGAACCTAGTAAGGCTAAAGTGTTGCATAATTACAAACTTTTCCTATTGTCCTACTTCTCCCAAAAGCTTCCTTGGAATGAACCATTATTCTCAAAGGTTGTACACATCGTGTTATAACACATATCCAATTTTGCTTTATATAAACTATTGATTACACCCTCACATGTAAAATCATCAACTTGTACCACAAGGGACTTATATTTCATTGGATGAATCCAAATGTTATCTCTTGGCCCATCTAGGACACTAATCTCCAATAAGACTATCAATAATAAAATTGACTCCCATGTTATATGTTCTCATATCTCAGTTTGTACCTTGAATCATTTAATAATCCATTTGGTGATGAATTACACAATTTTATACTATGTCTTATGTTCCATCTTGTGTGTGATGTAGAGAAACTTTTTGTTTACCTCATCCCATCTCTCCAAAGTTCAAAACTTGCTAATTACCATTTGGGATACTACCCTAGTTGTAGGGTCTAAATGTTTCTCAAATTTCATGGCTCTATGCCCCCTATCATACTAACATTTGGTGGCCAACTTGTAAATTTTTGTCTCCTCGCATATATTTAGATCTAGGCCTTCTCTAGTTTCTTGTAACCCCATGAATCATCCAATCAGATCAGTTGTAATTCTCATTCTTTTACAAATAAGGTATATGTAATATTCATAGACTCTTGACATTAGCTATTGGGCCTCTGAATATTGGCTAAGTATAAGAAGGTGTGTGGGCACACAAGACTAATATGAAGAAGGGAACGTGGGGTAAAGGCATGTAAGAAAAGGGTTTTAGAAGGGTTTAGTAGAAGCCACGATGTAAGGCAAAGAAAAGGGTTTCAGGACTTATCCATATTCAGTGTTCTAGGGAGCACACGAGAGAAGAATGAACCAACTAACCATGCAGAGTGGATAAGGTGCCAGCTTGGCAACTTGGTGGTCAAGAAAGGAATATTCCATGTGATGGAAGGATCCAAAAAGACATAATTACAGAGAGTAGAGATCTGGGATGAGAATAAACATGCTCCATTAGAGGACCAACTTGACACTTAGCAGCTGATCTGTTAGTCCAAAAAGGTATGACAGTGTGTGATACAACTATATATAGATATGCTCAGGTTAAAGAAGAGGGATGTTATTAAGGAAGATAGTGTGAATAGAGAGAATGAAAGGATAAGCTCTACAGGAATAATGAGAAGGTTCTTGAGATTTGGGGTTCTCATTTACAGGACTGTAGGAGTAATAGATTCTCTAGAGGGATAGGTCTGTGAAAATATTTTTGTATTATGGGAAGCATATTTACAACTTATGATGGATGAGTCTTATCTACATTGATACATTGGCTTGGTATGGCCTTGGTGAATGTAATATGGTTACTGAACTATGATCAATATGAAATATATGGTTCTATTCAAAATATGTATTGTTCATGGGTATAAACCCTAATGCATTTCCTTTATGGTATGAATTAGATCAATTATTTGTTTGATGTTTCTCCTGTTATGGAACTAAGTATAATGATATATTAAGAAATATTAAAGCTCCCAGAATGAATGCATGGTTATTTACCTTTTTGCATCTAATTTTATGTCACTAAGTAATGTATTTTCACAAGACTCACATAAAGGAGGGGCTCATCACCCGTGCGTGCCTTGGGTGAGTGCCTAGTGCTCGCTGGGTGATAGGCTGAGACACATGGGATTAGACTATTGTTCTAAGGGCATAAAAATGACTACATCTTGGTTTCATTACAAATACTTGTTTTCGAAGTTGTTGTGAGAAATGAATACATATTGGTTCTATTGATGATATAATGATTAACCTTGGAAGGTTTTGAAACATGATTCAAGAGTACAGAGCATGAATTCTCTCAAAGATTCATCACTGGACCTGAGTTTGATACACGTACATGGGCAGAAGAGAACTTGTACCATGAGCTATATGAAACCATTTTCTACTATTTTCTAGTGGAAACTTATGAATGGCTTTCAACATATGCATCAAAATCAAGATGGTACTATAGATTACGCGTATGGACCCAGGATTATTACTAGAAGCTGCAAGATGTAGATCTGATAAAAGGAACTATAACTAGATTGTACCAAGTAAAGAAGACAGATGCTAATTAAAAACCATGATAAAAAGGATGAAAGTAATTCTCTAGAATAACTTTACATAAAACCTTTGTAAACAAATGAGTAGCGATATCATATATTATTATGGAACTCAATGAAATACAATGAGAATGGGCCTTGCTTATATAAGAAAGGAATAACACTCTTAGAACCAATCAAGGTCATAGATCAAGCCATAAATCATGGAAAGAACTAGTCATCAAAGAGCTAGTTAAGTCCATAGATTTATGAGAGAACTAGACATCAAGGATCTAGTCAATACCATAGATCAAGGAAAGAACTATACCTAAAAACTAGATAATATCCCCCTAATATCTAAATAAATAAAAGGAAATATCCACACACATAATTTGGTGAGGATAAATATGATAAAGGTAAATAAAGTATCTAGGTGAACATGAGCTAAGGTAAATACCTACACTAACACCCCTCCTCAAGTGAAGCTAGGGGCCAAAATAGAATTGGCATGTCCATAGTATGAGTCCCAGAAACTAAGCTTGATGAGGTACTCATGTACAATATATCCATGAAGGAATATTGAACCAAAAGAAGAAAAGAATTTTGCTAGAAGGAAAGATAAAGAAGAAGAAGGAATATGTTCTCATGAACACTCCCCAAGAACAAATTATGAAACCACAAGCATTCCACGCAACTCAAGAATAGCGAGGCGATGTAAAAGGCTTCATAAATATGTCTACAACTTGTTACTGAGTCAGAAGGTAGTCCAAGAAAATAACTCCATCCTGAATGTGCTGATGAATGAAGTGGATGTGCATCTCAATATGCTTGGTCTGGTGGTGCTCAACTAAGTTGTGAGAAATGTGAATTGCATTTTTGTTGTCACACTAAAGTATCGTCAGTGAATCCTGTGGGAATCTAAACTCTGTCAATAACTGATGAAGCCAAAGAATCTGCTAACTCATTGTAACTACTGCCCTGTACTCTACCTATGAAAATGAAAGTGTAATAGCCTATTACTTTTTACATTCCCAAGCAACTGGAGAAGAACCAAGAAATAAAAGATAGCCAGAATTGGAACGCCTGTCATCAATAGAAACTTTCCAATCTGAATTTGTATACCCAACCAACTAAGTAAAACCCCTAGTGTAGTGTAGGCCAAAGTGGGAAGTGCATTATAAATAGCACAAAATCCTTTTAGCATCCTGTCAGTGACTACTATGAGGAGAATGTGCAAATTAAGATACAAGCCCTATGACAAATGAAATATCAGGGTGAGTATGGATCAAGTACATGATACTCCTAACCTTCTACCTATACAACGTAGGATCACAAAGTGGTGTGATACATGTGGAAGTAAGAGTAATACTAGACTGAAAAGGAGATGGACTTGTCTTGTAATCAGCCATATCAAAGAGCCTAAGAAGATCATGGGTGTACTTTTTCTGACTCAAATGAATTCCTGAATCTATCTGAGAAATATAGAAACCAAGGAAATAATGCAATAGCTCAAGATCTGTCATGTCAAACTATGTAGAAATAGACCTTTGAATACTCTGAATGTGGGAAGAAGAGCTACCAGTAAGTGAGATATCATCAACATACAAGACAAGTATCACAATATCCTCACAAACATGCTAGAGATACACTATATAATCAGATTGGTAATGAACAAAATCTATAGATAGAATAAAATAATCCATCTTCTCATACCAAGCCTAAGGGGATTGTTTGAGACTGTAGAGAGACCTTCATAGCGTACAAAAAAGAGAAGAATCCTAAACAAATATAGCTGGCTGCTCCATGTATATTTTCTCTTATAGATATCCATGTAAGAAGGAAATCTTCACGTCCATATGGTATACAAGCCACCCTTGTGATGCAGTAATATCAAGTACAAGGTGTACATAATCCATCTTGGAAATGGGTGTAAAAGTCTCAGAGTAATCAATACCTTTAACTTGCAAAAAACCTTTGTAACAATACAAGCCTTATACTTGTCAAATAACCCATCAGCTGTGTATTTGGTTCAGAATACCCACTTATACCTAACCATATTTATTCCTTTAAGAAGAGATACCAAATCCCAAGTATGATTCTTCATCAAATAAGAATACTCAGCTACCATCACATCGTCCTACTCCTGTATCCTATGAGCTTTTGAAAAATACTGTGGATCCTCGTAAAATACCTGACACAAAAGTCCAGAACCTATAGAATGTGTGTGATGATGCCTAGTGGGTGGAAGATCCTTTATGAAAGGTTTTTCCTCAAAAATTGTAGTATAATCCCACTTAGGAATAGTGATAACATCAATGGTTTTAGGATCCTCAACGGTATCTATAACCTCCTCATAAATACCCTCAAAGAAAGGATCCTCAAGATGAGATGAAGAAGAAGGAGTCATGGAAGAAGATGAATAATCATGAGGAGTGAAGTGCTCATCAAACTGAACATGTGTTTGAAAAATAACGTCATGTGTATCAGGATCTAAAAGACAATAAGCTCTCATGTCCTCACAATACCCTACAAAGATCAAGGGTTTACTCTTCTTATCCAATGCTTTCCTTTTCTTCTTTGGAACAAAGTCCCAAGCATGGCTCCCAAAGAATAAAAAAAATAAGACATATGGCTTAGTGTTGGACCAAGCTTTCTCTAGAGTCAAATACTCAATTTCTCTGTGTGGTGTATAATTCTGAATGTAGTTAGCACAATTAACTACTTCTTCCCAAAAGATAGGAGATATATCTCTATAATGCATCATACAGTTAGCCATTTCCTTCAAATTTCTATTCTTCCATTCTGCTAATCCATTCTGTTGTGGAGTATGAGGAATAGAATACTGGTGAATAATGCCTAGAGTTTCCAAAAATTCAGAAATATCATTGCTGAAGTACTCCCCTCATTATCAGGATGAAGGTTATTTATGCAACTAGAAGATTTTTTCTCAGCCAAATCCTTGAAGACTTTGACGTGTGAAAAACATCACTTTTGTACTTGAGAAAATAAACCCAAGTACACATCGAGAAATTATCAATAAATGTAAGTGCATACTTAGTTCCATTGAAAGAGGGGGTTGGAAAAACCATCAAGTCACTATGCACAAGCTCAAGTGGTGAAGAAACTCTCTTAGAAAAATTCTTAGGAAATGGATCTTGGTGTTGTTTCCCTAATGCACAGCCAAAGAAAAATCCCTCAAGATAAGAAACTCTAGGAAGACCATCTACCATACCATGAGTGCTCAACTCCTTCAAATATATGTAATTTAGATGTCCAAATATTTCATTCCAGAGCTTACTCTCTGCATCCCCTATAAAAGAAGTGTCATCAAAACCCTCAAAGTGATATAGTCTATAATTATGATCAACAATACCCTGAGCAACCAATGAATGAGGCTCCAAAAAATTTTGTACTTATGCTCCATGTGGTGTAAAATTCACTGTTTTTATTTGACCAAAATGAAAAATTTGATATACAGAAAGAGAATTTGTAGTGATGTTAGGAAAATATAGTGCATCTTGGATACCACCACCATCAAGTTATATATCACCTTTTCCTTTAACAGAAAGAAAGGAATAATCTCCAACCTCAATTTTGGAATCAGAACTCAAACATAGAGAAAAAAAATACTCCTTGGAAGAATTCATGTGATGAGAAGCATGAAAATCTATAACCCAATTATCTACAAGTGGTGACTGAGATCTCCCAACAAAATTAAGTGCTTTGCCATGCTGATTAGAAGGAGGTGGTGTGGAGATAGAAATTTTTTGTTTCTTGACTGCATCCTCTAAGGATTGCATTCTCTTATAACACCTATGTTCTTCATGATTACTACCCCCACAAAAAGAGCATGAACGGCTAGAGATATTCTTGGATTTAGAAGACTTCTTGGGTTTTGAGTTGTTTTATTTGGGTTTAAGAGCATTTTGAGATGGAGAAGGTGTGGATTTAGTTTTACTGATTGGTTTTCCCTTGCCCTTAGGATTAGATACAACTAATGCCTTTTGAGAGGTGGAAGAATTAAGGTGAGATAATTTGGATTCTTCCCTAGTAAGTATTTCAAAAAATGTTTCTAAGTTAGGCATTTTTAATGTGTCACTTAAAGAATCCATGCTAGAGAAAAAGGTAGAAGAAAAAATTTGGAATGGTTCTTTCAAATTGGATAGAATCAAGTAAACACTCTTCATCTTTCTTATCTCTTCCACTCCCCTTCAACTGTGTCAACAAATGCTTGAACTTGGTAAGATAGTCTATAATTGTTTGAAAATATTTAGGATTAAGAGAGGTGATCTCAATCTCAAGTTGCATGGCTCTCATATGATCCACCTTACCAAATAAATCCTCCAATTTATCCCAAATTTTGAAAGGAGAGTCACATTTTTCTAAATGAATCAAAATATTGTCACTTACATAAGTTCCTATCAAACCCATACACTCATCAAATTTGAACTTGTATTTAAATTTCTCATATTCTCTAGTGAACACTGGTTATTCTAAAGAAGTTAAATCCCATAATCTTTTCTGCTTAATTATTATTTCCATTCTTGATTTCCATGTGTGGTAATTATTTGTTGTTAATGGCTCAACATGATCTAATGTAGAAGTAGATAAAGACTACATCCTTAAAAAATCACCAAAATAAATGCAAGAACCAAGCAATGCAACAAGATCCCCAAACAATGCAATAAGAGCCCCCCAGATTTGGGCACTTTATAATGAGTGCGTGTTACAATATGGAACTTTATAATTATAGTGCAATTATCAAAAAATAAATATTTCCAATGAAAAGAGCATAAAAAAAACAAGCACTTTTACAAAAAATGGAACTCAAAACTAAGTTACCGATTAAAAGTTACAAGTTTTTCAATATTATGGTCTACTGTTTATTTTAGTTGCCACTTAAACAGAATCAAATGCTCTTTCCTTCACCACAAAAATAAAATGAAAGGGTTCTGGAGTTAAGCACTTACAAGTAGGAATCACAAGATTTAAGCCCTCATATGACCATACCATATGACCAAGGGCTAAGGATTTCAATGGGTGCAACCGCCTGTGGACCCCTACAAAACAAGAATGAAAGGTATTTTTAGAAACCGCCTGCTGCACATCGACTGCTAGTGCTACACCCACATAAATAAAAACCTAGAAAATTATTTTCTAGTTTTTCTTCTCGGGTGACATGAATCTGGAGACAAACCATCACATTTCTCTGCACAACAAAAAAACCAAAAAAATGACTACCTTCGAAAATGGTCAATTTTACAGTCAATATTAGGGTTTTCCACCTTCTGAATCTAATGGAAGCCTATGTTTTGCATAAAAATGCACGCAGAAAAAAAAACGAGCAAATACCAAATATATGAATATATAAAGAATTTATTTGCAAAATAAAACTTATAGATGGATGTCAATAACAATCTCCTACTCTGATACCATAAAAGGAATGATAACCATATCATACCAAGCCAAGAACACGGATGTTAATCAAACACCATGATTAAAAAGATGAAAGTAATTCTCCAGAATGACTTTACATAAAACCTTTACAAACAAACGAGTGACAATATCATATTTTATCATGGAACTCAATGAAATACAATAAGAATGGGTCTAATAACTAATCAAGGTCATAGATCAAGCCATAAATCATGGTAAGAACTAATTAAGTCCATAGATTTATGAGAGAAATAGACATCAAGGATCTATTCAATACCATAGATCAAGGAAATGAACTATACCTAACAGCTAGATAATATCCCCCTAACATCTAAATAAATAAAAGGAAATATCCACACACATAAGTGGGTGAGGATAAATACAATAAAGGTAGATAAAGTACCTAGGTGAACATTAGCTAAGGTAAATACCTACTCTAACATCTGACTTGGACACGTGTTTTTGATCACTAGTGGAGAGGAGTGCTAACTAGCTATATGCTAGAATACGACATTTCTACGTATTCTTGTCTAGAGGTTGCTAAGTTTGATTTTTTGAGGGAGCCCAAAGGATCATTTTTAAATGTTATCCCATTGGCTAAGAAGATCTTTATAATTATGTTAAGTTTGGAGGAATTCCCTATGGCCTTATAAACTTTTTGGAGTGTTGTGTGAGGAATCTAGGGTGGAGGAAGATGGTGGATATTACGGCTGAAAAGGAAATATAAAAGAGACGAGTCAAGTATAGTGAGGCACGTGAAAGGGAGTTGGCTAGAAAATGTGAGGTTACAGGACTGATGGATTTATGGAGGTAGAAATTGTGGGAAGGAGTTGAGGTTCACGCAGAGGATGTGTAACCTATGTAGACACTAAAATTACGTCACACTCCCCCTTCGTCCCTCCACATATAAGCCCCCCTTTATTACATGTACGTAGTTATGACCCCCTTCACCCTAATAATATTAATTTAATTAAATTAATGTGTTATCCTCACTATATTTATTATTTAAATATCTTATTTAAATAATATCTACATAAACAGTTCACTTAGACATCTCACCAAGCTAACTCAACCTAAGACCTATTCTTAGCAAGTTACCATAACTAACTAGGACTTACCTAAACCCTAAAAAATAATTCCTACACTCCCTTTAACCACATTCCCACATGCTCACAAGAAGCTCCCAGTATAATCCATGGGATAATGACACAAGATTCGAGAAAATCAGGAGGATCCCCCTAAGTTTAGTAAACCTAGAAAATCTTGCCTTGACCGAAGTCGGTTTCCCCTAACTGTTGCCGGTTAAGCTTGACCATCGTCGGTTACACCTTTTAACCCAAAAAAACCTTATTCTCAAGGTGAGAACTGGCAAGTTGGAAAAACATTTGGGAAAAAATTGGATGAACAAGAACAAAATCTCAGAGAGATAATGCATCTTCAGAGAGCCAATTCTAGCAAGAACTGACATCTAAGGAAGGAGATTGAGGATCTTCTCCTGCACAGCCATCCCAGCCACATTTTGATCTATCCAAGTAAAAAAGGAGTGTGCATGTAGCCCATGCAGAAGATTTTCTTTAGTTGGTGATCACTTTCATCCTTCAAACCCATCATTAGCACCTCCATCCTTCATACATAGACTTTTAGAAACAAAATCCAAGTAAGTACAATATCATACTTTCCTAGTTATTTCATTTTATCATTATTTTATCATCCATTATTTATCCTTCTCCCTATTGACCATATCCAACATTTTTTACCTCCATAGACCCATCAAAACCTCACAAAAACCTCTTCCATAAACCTAATACCTCTTCCCAACCAAAAAAATCCTTTGTGAAATCACAAAGGAGACCAAAACCCCATTCTGTGATGTTTCCAGATTTCATAGTAATCGGTGCCAGTTATACTTAACCACGGTTGGTCACCCCTGACTGACACTGGTATCTATTTTTTCTCACATAGCCTTAGAAAAATACCTATCCACCTAATTTTACCTCATCCTCACTCACTTGTGACCTATTCGAGACCTTTATCAGACCTGCAGAACCTAGAACCAACCATTTGACCTGTCGATTCTATTCTAGCTTAGCCTGTTAGATTAGATCTGTTTTCTTATTGTGTTTGTAAGTGAGATACCTAAATCATTTCAAAATAACAATAGGATTTACCTGTTTTCAGAATTAATTTGTTTAAAATTGGACTGACATCCATCTAGGAAGTATCATGCTTACTGGATCTATCTCATGCTAGGTAGTTCACTGCCCATATTGTTTAATTCTTTTTGGTGGTCTTGCTTTCACTACAAGTAGTTCCTCATAGCCAAAAGGAAGCTCTCACGGTCAGATGTGGATTCGGAAGTCATACGTGTGCAACAACCTATCAGTCGACATTTGATGAGGTATTGCTCCTATGCTTGTTATCCTATCTGTTTCATCAATAATTCAAAGAAACAATCTGAGAAAAAGGTGAAACATTTTGGCACGCCTGGTGGGACCCATCTGGGTTTCCTTGCATTTCATTCATTCCTGGGAAACAATTGTGTGTTTTTTTCCCTTCTAAAAGCATACACACTAATTTTCTTCCCTGGTAATCTACTCCTTTCTATTTTCTCTAAAGGAAAATTTTCTTTTGGTGCATTTAAAAAGAATCATTTCTTCATGTTTTCTACATTTTAGTGAAAGAAAATCCCTCTTCCTATTCATTTTATTGTGTCATCCAATTTCACATTTTTTATTTGGGTTTTAAAATCATTGCATTTCATTCTGATTTTCTGCATAAGCTCAAATTAATTGAGGGCAACCTATATGCTAGAAGTCATTACCAGCTGATGGTTGACAAACAAATCGTAGAAAAGGGATTCTATCCTTTTCTCTTTCTCTGAGTCTTTCCAAACCACATAAAAATTCAAATAAACACATTCTTAAAAAAAATCTTACCTGGAAGAAGCTGCAGGTGATCACATGATCACGGCACAGTGGGCACCCAGCTCACTACTCTGTTGAGTCATACTTCAGAGCAAATCCCATCCCCACCGTAACAAACCCGAAACCTCACCCTTTAGATCTCCTTCTTTTTATGAAGCCATCCTTACGAAAAACTCTATTTCATAATTCACATGTAAGTCCCTAAATAACATAAGCTAAACAAACATAATAGAAAAGGGCACTCTTAGGATCACATTTTCTTAGTGTTTCTGCTTGGTTTGCATTTTGAGGTGAAATATCACACTCATCACTTTTTTTTGTTCATCCTTGCACACTCCTCATCATATCTAGTGTATTTCGGCTTCACTTAAGTGTGCTTGGGCCATATCATCATCATTTCTAGAATTTTGGGTCTGATTCCACATCAAATTATAATTAACCACTTTTTCTCATCACTGTTTCAATCTCATAGTAACCGTCATCGGTTACCTCTAACTACTATCAATTAAACTCAACCAATGTTGGTTCTAGGTCCTTTTGCTAACCTACTCAAAAGGACATTTTACTTCACTTTCTTCCACTTTCCATAGTCTCTGTCACTATCACGTTTTCCATTGACATTTTACACATCCCCATATTTGGCATACTTATCAGATCTTGCCTTCTTCTTCACTGTTTACTCACTGTCCATTTTCTATAGTGATTGGCATCGGTTACCCCTGACCGATGTAGGTTTTCCCTAATCAACATCAGTTAGCTTGTTTCATATTCCACCCACCATTTATTATGACATCCATTTTTTTATCACTAAATTCACCTGTTCTCTGTATCATTTATAGAGAAGTAGCCCTACCTGATCAATACTGGTTCACATGGTGCTGACCTAAAGACAAGTGAATGCCCTCATGTTCCACGCCAGTTACCAACCACTCCCACCTAGTCCTTCACCACCTTCTATTTTATCACTAGCCATGGATCATATCCAGCCTAGTAATATCACTACCGAAGATGAGGAGTTCACATGACTCCTTGACCAGAACCCTATCACCTTGTAGTTTTACCTCTCCCATTCGTCCACTCGAGACACCTCAGGTCAGTTGATATACACCATGCCTGTATCTATCCCCATGACTCTCACACCCACTTTCGTATCAACACCATCTGGCTCTGTGCTACCTACATCCACCTTACCCCCAGTCATTTTGTAGTTAGGTTTCATACCCCCCAGGAATTCCACATCTGTTACCTCTGTGGCACCCATTACATTCACCATACACTTGACGATTACACCAAACACAACCTCATCCATCCCTCATGTCTCACACACACCTGTAGCTACATTCCCACCTCTAATGTCACTGACCCCTACCCCATTTCAAAATGTGGTTCTTTCCATTCTACAATCATTAGCCCCTATTTCCACTAGGGTTACCATGACCCTCATGACCCTTCCTCCCCCATATACATACGACCAACAACCACATATTTAATCTATTATTCATTCTGGGTATGTATCCCCTATTTCATTGCCTTCTTCTCCACCACCTTACATGACAACCCCATACACTGGAATGCCACACCCGTTATATGCCCAAAACCAACCTCCTCACACTATATGAGGCATCCAATCATCACAACCCACCAATGACCTAATTAAATTGATGATGGACAAGATGTAAACACTAGAGGCATCAGTTTCCAGATCCCGCAACACTCTCACTTATGATGATATTTGCAATGAGCCTATTCACCCATTCATTCCCATCCGTTCATACCTTGTTTATTAGGAAATGCCTAAATTCAACCTCTTATATAGTAAGGAAGACCCACAATAGAATTTGTGCTCATTTAAACAAAAATGTTATTTGATTTCTCATGATGATGCCTTACTTTTGATAAATTTTTCCATGTCCCTCACTAGACATGCATTAGACTGGTATAGTGGGTTACCCAAACACTCCATATTTTCATTCAATTAGGTAGCCCAATATTTTTTGGATAATTTTTCTATCAATATAACTAAGAAAGTTACCATGACTGATATATATTCCACACGTCAGTACAAGGATGAATCTATCACAGATTTTGTCACTTGCTGGCACAGCCTGATCAATCAACTTACCTTTTAACTACCACAGACCGAACTCATCAAGCTCTTTACCCAAGCTTGTGCCAGACATATCTCCCTGACCTTGCAGGTCCAAACTTTCTAAACATTCGATGAGGTATTCACTATAGCACTAAAGTTAGGGATTCAGGCCATCGAAGAGAAGAAAACCTTATTACAAAATAAGAATTCGACATTCAAGTCAATTGAAACTTCTTCTTCCAAACTGCCAACCAAATATTCAAAGGATAAAGTTACTGCTAATGCAGTGGTACTCAAGGCTAGCACAACTCATCCGTCTAATTAGGCTACACCCTCATCTAATCTATCATCCATTCAAGATTTTTGATTCAGACAAGAGCAGAAAAAATATACTCCAATAGGGGAACCTTACTCTTCTATCTTAGAAAATATTATCAAAACTGGCACCATCACCGTTCCACCCATAAAACCACACACTGGTTTTGACCCTACTCACCCCATGCCTGCATGGTATAAGGAAAAGGATTTCTGTAACTATCACCAAGTGAAGGGTCATAGTGACGAAAACTACATCACTTTTAATAATATTGTCAAAAAAATACTCGAGAAAGGCGAGTTGACTGTGGATAATCCCAAGGCCACCCCCAACCAAAATCTACAAATCTTTAAAAAACCATTTCTCAATCATGCCCCTTCATCCAATCAAACAAGTGATACATCCACTCATGATACCCATACTCGTGAGGTTCATGCGATATTTAATGAGGTACCTGTCACCTCTCAATTACGTCACATCCCGTCCATAGAGGAAATACTAGCCTGAAATCCTCCTTCCATGTCTGAACCAACCATCATTGTTCCTTCACTAATAGAAGAACACCCTTCATCTCCTACATCAACTACAAAGGAGTCTTCTACTGACATTGAGACCATCTCACCCCTAGCTTCTCCACTTAGCAAACCTTTACCTACCGTACCTCCTCCACCCATAGAGGAGCACTCATTACCTCCTCCACCCATAGAGGAGCACCCATTACCTCCTCCACCCAAAGAGGAGCACCTATCCATTCCCCCACTCATAAAGGAAATCCCATCATCCATTCCACCAATCATAGACCCAGTGGGGATACCTTTGCCTCTTGGTGAGCATTCTCCATCTGCTACCCAACATCTAATAAGCCTACTTTCAGCTCTCTTACCCACGGAAGCTGGAGTCGGCTGATTCCCCATCTCTAAGATGCATTTTATGAGAATTACCATTAGTTCCTCACCAACTCCACCCACAAACATGTCATTCTCATGTTTGGCTGATCACTTGGATTATGTGTATAGGGCTTTATTATGGGGCACCTCTTACTCCCTGTCTCAACACAAATGTAGAGATCCCTCAATGACACCTCCACTATCTACCCAAGCACATTTCCACCCATCAAACCACATACAACCACTGCTATCACAACCCCTTCCATGATATCTGTTAACACTCACACCACACCCTTACCTATAACGTGAATTATGCCTAAACCCAAACCCATACCCACAATATTTACCTCCACTAAACCTATTACCACTTTAGGGCTCATCTCGACCACCAGCCTTACTCATCCACCTATTAAACTAGATTTAGCTACATCCTCCAATGTTAAAACCACACCTACTCTGACACCCAAACTAAAGAGACAAACTCATCAACCTCATACCCCTACCACACCAATCACACCCGCACTTGTCCCATCTACCTTACTACCTTAGCTACCCAACATGGTCAAGCACCCCTCACCCATTCATAACCCAATAACACAAAATACATTCCTTCCTCAAAAATCTCTAACCTACCCAAGCACGCAACACACCTCGTACCCACACATGCAGTCTCTTTACCACCAATACCTCCTATACCTTCAGCCATTGCTTCACTACCTACTACACTTTAGTCATTGTCCCTCACACCCCAAGCACGACTTGCATCATCTATCTTCATAGCACCCCCATTATCCCAATGGGTAAATCACCCTCTTCCTCCATCTAATTTTCCTTCTAGACCTCGTATACCCACATCACCTTTACCCAAGAAGGTGCAACCCAAAAATAAAACTCCACTACCCCACAACAAGGTAGTCAAAATAACCCCACACCATCCTACCCATCCATCTACTGTACCCCTACCCAAACAAACCCGACCGATACCTCAAAATACACCGGCACCTAAACCCATAGGTCAACATGTTCCTACTCTTCCAAAAATAATTCCTAGACAACCAACCACACCTACACCCAAACCCACATTCACTTCCCCTTGTGATCCACTAGCAGGGTCCTATGCCAAAATTTTAACCAACCTCCTCGAGACTTCTATTATCACATTACCTCCACTTCGACCTTACAACCCCCTCAAACCCAAGCCAAAGGGGTTTGATGATACCAAAATTTGTGCATACCATCATCTGTCAGGGCATGATGTGGAGAACTGCAAGGCCTTGACAACCAACCTTATCCAATTGTGTCCACCAGAAACAAACTTTGATGACGATGACCTTCTTGATGAGGATACTACTTCACCAACACCCATTTCCACACTGCGCACTCAACAACCACAACCTCCATCCTCATAGCTCCCAGAACCACACACAAAATTTGAAATTAACATGGTTCACATCAGAGAACTTGCCACGCCACCATCCAAATGTCGCTGCGCACAACTGACCTCATAGTGCTTTTCTCCTTCTGTAGGTTTTTTCCCTTCATGTCATTATACCACTTATCCTACACCCTCTCCATTTGACAATTTCAATCAAATCAACATGGTGCACATCACTACACATGCATAGAAGGGTAAAGAAAAGGCATCTGACCCACCAACCAATCCTATACCCAACATACCATCTGCACCCATACCTAAGATAACTATTTGCAGCCCCACATACCCCTTTTCTAATGACATCACACATCGTACCATGCTCCAACAATTACACCAATCTCCACTCAAAATTTCCTTATATGACCTCATCAAAACCTCAGAATCCCATCGTCAAGCCCTCATGGAGGTTCTTCAATCTATCGAGGTTTTACCCAATGACCCTACACCTATAGCCTCCATTATCACACCCCATCATGTAGCCTCCCTCACCAAATTACCACCTTCATCCTCACCTCACCTTGTTCACCAAGTTGCCTCCCTCAGCTTCTCAGAGGTAGAGATTGCGCCATACCAAAATGATGACCTAGACCTAACCCTCTTCATCTCTGTACACATTGATGACATACGGGTATGTCGTGTGATGATTGATGGAGGTGCTAACATTAACATCATTTCATCCCAATCATTTTCTCAAATGTGCATACCTGACACTTACATGCACAAACATCTGGTCATGTTGCATTCATTCAATGACGCTATCACCTCCACTCTAGGCAATGTCTTCCTTCACGTTCGCGTGGGCCCCCACACTGTTCCAGAATTGTTTTATGTTTTGGAGGGGGAATTCCAATATAAATTTTTGCTTGGTGGACCCTGGATCCATGTCATGGGTTGTGTTCCATCCACTTTTCATCATTGTGTAAAGTTTGAACATGAAGGACACACTTATACCATTCCAGCTGACCCATCATCTTTCAAAACATGCAACATGCTTTACCGACCCAACGATGTACTCATACCGGTCAATCCATCTACTTCCGCAACCAATACCACTTCACCTACACCTACACCCACACCTACCAGTACAGCTGCTGCTTTCACCGCACATACCTTCTTCATGTCTATTACTGCTATAACCTCCATAGCCAACCCATTAGCTTCCCAATCTATTAACACCACCTCCACATCAACCTCCAACACATCTTCATAACCAGCTACCCATATACCAACCAATGATCCCTTGGAAGGAGTTTTTCAATGCCTCACTCTGGGGGAATACCACCTATATAGTGTCAACACCTTCCTTACTCCACACGAGTATGGAAGCCTTCACCAAAACCCTCGATATGATCACCGTATAGAAGAATTCCTCCTTTATGGTCCTCATTTTTGTACAAGTCTCACATATGCAGGACTTGATACTACCACTTACACACTTGAACCACCATCACAACCCCGCCCATTTTCTGAGGACTTCTAATCACTTACCAATCTCCGTTTCATCCACAGCTTCCTACACCATTATGCATGGAATGGTTTTGGTTATTGGTTTTATAAGCAAGGTCACCATACCGTTATTCCATGTACCACCCGCAAACATAATGACCAGAGTGGTATTGGCTTCCCTGACCCTTCTACCAAACAGGCTCATAGTGATTTCATTGAGGACCCTAGCCCTTCTCCACCTTCATCACCACCCTCACCGATGAAGTTGATGGATCCTGAATCTATCCCCCTAACTTTTTTTTCATAAACACCATTTCCTTGGGGCCTTTGAATTATCAATGTGAAGGCGAGGCCCCTTTCACTCTCCCATTCTTGTATTCTAAGATGATCGACGATGACACACCGACCATTAACGTCATTCAATGTCAGGATGATGAATCCATACTCACCTACCTTGGTGAAAAAGACTCATATATTCATTTGTCATTACCCTATTAGATGCAAACCATGTTGAATGAATCGACTATCAAAATCAACATTCATACTCAGGATGACCCACACATCCTAAAGATAGGATAATCTTTAGATGATGTTGAACAGTGAGCCATCACTTCTTTTCTCTGAGATCATAACCATGCTTTTGCTTGGTCTTACGTAGACATGTTTGGTATTGACCCCACCATAGTGGTCCACAATATCGTAACCATTCCCGATGCCAAACCTATCAAACAAAACCTGAGGAAAATGCACCCTCGCATTGCTCTTCTCATCAAAGAAGAACTTCAATGCCTTCTTTTTGTTTCCTTCATCTTACCCATTAATTATCCTCGTTGTATTTCTAATATTGTCCCTGTTACTAAACCAATAGGGGGACTCTACATTTGTATGGAATTTCGTGACCAGGGTATCACCGAACAGCTGGCTAACACACCTATTGCTAGGGACCAACCCTCTAATTTTGACTTTATTGATGAATCCATCACTACCCTTTCCTTGGACGAACTCCCTTACCAAATGACATTGTTCTTCAATGGTTCTAAGTGTCAGCGTGGGGGCAAGGATGGTGTTATCCTCATTCTTATGGATTGAGAACCCATGCCTTTTTCTTAAAAATTAGACTTTGAATGCACCAAAAATATTGCCGAGTATGAAGCGCTCGTACTAGGTCTCCAGGCCGCATATGCCCTAGATGTCAAATCAATCCACATCTTTGGTGATTCACAATTGGTCGTAAACCAAGTCAATGGTATGTACCAATTTCGTAACGAGATACTTTAAAAGTATAAAAAACATGTTGACATACTTTTGACCATCTTTGATTGTCACACTCTTCAAACCATCCCATGGTCAACAAACAAATTCACAGATACCGTGGCTTGCTTAGCTTCCCAAATACTCGCTTCCCCTACTGATTCAAAAATATTTGTCACTGTACAATGCCTCCATTCACCTTCTTATTTACCTCATGATGTTTACTCAATTGGAACTAACACCCTTGACCCGATTGACCTTTAGTATAAACAATACTCCAACTACCTTTCCCTCTCCATCTTACCTCCTAATCTCACCCATAACGAACAACGTGCCTTCCTTACGAAGGTCTCCCATTTCATTATCCTGGGGGGAATCCTCTATAAGCATGACTTTGATGGTATTCTCTTATGATGCCTCACAAGTTCTGAAATTCCTTATACCATCAAGGAGGTTCATGATGGCATATGTGGAGGTCACTTTAGTGGCCTTGCTATTGCTAAGCGTATTCTTCACCTCGGCTATTATTGGCCGACCCTTAACCATGATTTTTGTGACTATGTTAAACACTATGTGAAATGTCAACAACATTCCAACCTTCATCATACACCCAATCATGCCTTATAGGTCACTTGTGACCTCTGGCCCTTCTCTCAATGGGGTTTGGATCTTGTCAGAGAAATCAATCCTCATTCTTCCCAATGCCATCAATGGATCATAACCGCTATCAAATACTAAAAAAAATGGGTGGAATCCATACCACTCATCTCTATGAAAGCCAAGAAAATATGTGAGTTCATTAACCATCATATCATTTTTCACTTTGGTGTCCCTCATCGCCTCATCACTGACAATGGAAAACAATTCAAAAACAAAACACTGCGAAAACTTTATGATGCCTTCGGCATTCAACTTATTTTCTCCTCGCCTTATTACCCACAAACCAATGGCTAAGATGAATCCACTAATAAAACCCTCAATAAAATTCTCATGAAAGTGGTTGACGATACTGGGAAGGATTGACATACACACATTCCTTTTGCTCTATGGGCATACCACACTAGTATTCACACTTCCACTACAACTACACCCTTTTCACGGGTCTACTATACTAAGGTTTTTCTACCTCTCGAAGTCTAGATCCCCTCACTTTGCATTTCTCTCCATGACATGCTTACTGATGATGAATTTCATCAAGACCGCTTATCACAACTATAGTTATTAGACGAACGTCGTCTTAACGCTCTGGATCACCTTCAATTTTATCAACAACGTATCAAATGTGCTTATGAAAAACATGTTCATGAACAAACCTTCCAAGTTGGTGACCTTGTTTTGAAAGAAAATCAACACGTAACCAAAGTAGAAAAAGTAAACAAGGAAAATTCACTCCTAATTGGCTTGGACCATACATCATAACTCATACCTATGGATCAGGTGCCTATCATTTTCCTCACTTGAGGGTAAACCCGAACCTGGGCCCCTTAATGCATTACATCTTTGACCATTTGATTGTTGACTTGTTGTCCTACCTCACCCTGTGTCTCTTTACAGGCTCGTCCCTTGAGTGCTATCCCCTTCATACATCTCCCTAATGATTAAATAAGAATCATGTGATTACCCGTCACCCTTTTTCCTTATCTTAAATATGTGCACCACGGCTCTGCACATGACGTGATTCTCATGGATACTTTTTTTCTTCTTTTAAATGAAATTCCATGGTTGTTCACCCTTACCTTCTCAACAAGAACCAAATGCTTCATTATAGTCTCATCCATGACTTAAAAGCCAAAAAAAAAGATGAATCCCTCAAAAGGACATCTTTCAAAATAAGGGATCATCTCCTTGAGTCAAACTTCCAATATAAAAGATGAATCCCTCAAAATCACATCTTTCACCTTTAATTATCGCTATGAGTAGACTACTCCCTCAAAGGATAGTTATAAAAATCTCACAACTCTCTACATAGAATTTTTTCAGAAAGAGGACTACTTTCTCACAAAATCAAAATGCAGAAGCTTCCTGCATCGATTAGCTTCGCGAAGACCTCAAGGAGTCATATATTCATCCCATATAGACTTCCCACATTGATCAGTCTATCTGAAAAAGAAAAATAAAAAGAAAAATAAGCTTTTTTGTCATGGACTTGCCTATTGTAATCTTGGCTCTATTGCCCAAGGCATTCTACTTCCCATTTTATGACCTAATTCCCTGCACCCCCTTACCCATTGTCTTTTCACTTCATACCTCAAGGGACCTACTGAATCTATGACATTTGGTGATCATGTGACTATTCGTCACTCTTATAATTATCAATCATGTAATGTGTTTGGGGTCTTACATTCATTAGCCTATCTATAGATGTGTTTCACACATTTTTATCCTTGCCAATAGGGTGGCTTTCTTTCCCCCTCTTATCTTTTCTCTCCTTCATTACCTTTTGATCTTCTTAGGATGGGGGCCTCGACATCTATCTTTTGATATTTTATTCTCCCATCTATGACCTAAAATCACCCATACCTATCTACTTATATTCCACCTCACCTAATCGACCTTGATCTCATCATACTTATGACCTCGAATCCAACCTAACTATCAACTACACTACCTATTATTCCATCTTCTCATATTCTTTCCTAGATTATGGGAGAACTACATCAGTTTGAGGTCCCTTTTCACTAGGACTATGTAGGCAGCACTTCTAGGGCATGGGGCCCTGAAAGGTTAGCTCAACCACTCTTTACCCTAACCATTTCCCCCACCTTTACCTGATTTTCTATTCATATCCAAAACCTTGACATCTATACCATATACCACATGACTTTTACCACTTATATTATTTCACATTTTTTATACATAACCAGCATTTTCCACATTTTACACTATCTCATGCATTTATATTACCATTTGTTATCAAAATATTGAAATGAACATCTATGCCTAAAATTAACCTAACTCAACCATTCCTAAACCAACCTGACTCAACCATTCCTATCACTTGGCTTTATCCATGCCTAACAACCTGACTCAATCCATGCCTAAACTAACCTGACTCGATCCATACCTAACAAACCTAACTCAATCCATGCCTATACCAACCTAACTTAATCCATGCCTAAACCAACCTGACTCAATCCATGCCTAAACTGACCTGACTTGATCCATGCCTATGACCTGAATCTATCATGCCTAGCTCATCTAGTTTCCATCCATATCATAATAAAGTAAAAATCATACACATCACAACAACATTACCTGAATATCATCTATCTCCTCATATATACACGTGTGTATCAATACAATGTACACTCGTATCACATAAATGTGTATCTCCAAAATAATCATCATCAGATCACAGGACGGTATCATGTACAAAGAATAAATACAATTTCACTTTTGCTTATAGGCCGGTATACATCCAAAATCCAACAATACAAAAATAGGTGATATATTGTCTCACATCTACTATAACATATCTACCTCATCTGTAGTGTTGACAGTCCCCTTTAACCCGAAGTGGTGGCTCGCTACTCTTAATATACCACTAGATGGCCTAGCATCTGATGTTAAACCCAGTGCATTGATAGATGTCCTCTGCTCTCCCCTTTGGGCTTACCAGCCACCTACACTCTCAACACTATACCTGTAAGTCTTTTTCTTCTCACTCAAGACTATCTGTGGTGGTCTAATAACACCATGTACTAATATCTACAGCTCGAGATCCTCCTCTTGTACCTATACCAGAGGCTTTCACCTCGTTACCTATATCTGTGGCTCTGGCCTCTTGGCCTGTACCTATGACCCTTGCCTCCTAGCTGTCCCTGCCTGACCCTACCTCAGTACGACCAACCACTAGCTATATGCCACTTTCATCCCCACATCATTTGTGAGACAGTCCATGGGCTCCTCCTCCTCCCCTGTTGAGTCTATTGGATGGGGTGGAGACAAAGGTCTCTCCACCTCATCTCTCTTATACTGTGGGAAGGGTGGAGGCACATGCTACACTAAACCAAAATGTCAGCTCACTCGGTCAATAGTTATCATCTCATGCTCCCTAGCACAAAATCCCTCTATCCACCTTTGTAACTGTAGTCCTTCCAGCTCTGCATACATCCCCTTCTAAGAGGGATAGGTCACATAGGGTCTCTAGACTTTATCCACACTGGACAGGCTCTCTAGTCTCTGTCTATAATACGCTACGTTGTATATAGCCTGGGCTCTTTGTACACCAACCTCCAGCACCCATCACCTACAATCAACTCAAATGACTCCCCACTCAAATGCATGTACCTGAGGTAGGCTCGTCAGTCACACACACACAATGTGCTCATAGGCCCAATAGTGTAGAAGAAAAATCCAACATAGACTATGTCTCTGTAATTTCCCGTAGGCCCACAACTCTCTTTATAACTGCACCAAGAAAGTCGGTGCCCATGCAAAAATGGTATGATCAATCATCATGTCCCCAAGGACACCCATCAACAACCATGAGAACCTCCCACCCTCTGAATCTGGCAATGCGTAGCACCTGATCGCCTCCATCATCAACACTATTAACCTCATCTCCTTAGGATGGTGCTGTGGTAGTGCAACTCACCCACTCTCTCTCTCTCTAAACATCTCATTTATACACCTCACCATGACCTCAGATGTCATGGAGTAAACCTTGTATCCACTAATCGGTAGCCTGAATATCCTATATATATCCTCTAGGGTGATGGTTATCTCCCTTGTTAGCAAGTGGAAGGTGTTGGTTGCCAAATCCCATCTCTTGATGAGTGTGACCATCAAATTCTGCTCTCTCAAAACCTGCCAATAACGGCGGATCCCAATTAGGCTGACATCATTAATGTGACTCCACTCCTTGAAATTCACTTGTCCATGTAGCTCTAGTAATATAAGCAACTCTTGGTCCCTCATCCACAGCTCATCTCAGGCCTGCATCCACTAAAATTAATGTATTAGTCCACCTTCCCAACTTACATAATTTTTACCCGACCCCCATCCCATTAGCCTTGTCGCTAATCCAACCTACCCAAACCCATCCACCCGAATGTATCTACCCTAACCCATCTACCCTACCTATCTACCCTAACCCTCACCCATACCTACCCAAACCCATCCACCCAAACCTATCTAACCTGACCCTCACCCAACCCTACCCAACCCCATCAACCTAAACCTATCTACCAGAACCCACCTACCCAAACCCATCCACCCAAACCTATCTACCCAAACCCACCTACACAAACCCATCCACCTGAACCTATCTACCCTAACCGTCACCCACACCTACCCAAACCCATCTACCCTAACCCTCACCCACACCCACCCAAACCCATCCACCCAAAACTATCTACCCTACCCTCACCCGAAACCACCCTCAACCCTTACCCACCTCCCCTACTTTCTCACCCTAACCCCTTCCCCTCTCACCTAACTTCTTTCCCACCCTACCCTAACTCTCTTCCATTTTTATCCCAATTTACACTTCAGATTAACCGACCACGGCCTCCCTTTAACTGGCACCAGTCACTATTCTTGTGACCGGCACCGGTCACTATCCACTGATGTTAGCCACAAGTCGACCGACGTTGGTCACTATCATGCCGCCAACCCCAACTTTCCAACCCTACTTTTTCCCTTCCTATACATTCTACCCACCTAAATCCTACTTTACACCCTTAATTGTTCCTACATAACCCTTTTACACTACTCCTACCCTTCACTATTACCTGTTATCCAAAATGAGCCCCTTGCACATTTTGTGGCTAACTCCCTTCATTCTTCCCTCCCTTGTGCCTCAGTTATAGTTTTCTTTTCTTTTCAGGCACTCAAGACCTTCTGGAAATGGCACCATTGGATAGAGATTTTTCTCAGCTTTCCAGAAAGGTAAAGTTTTCCTCCTAACTCCATGTATTTTTGAAGTTATGGCTCGATGGAGATTTTGTGGGATATTTTTGCCTGAAAGGACCGCAGCCAATAAGATGAAGCCACGTGTCCTCAGGAGGGCACAAGGCGGAACTAAACTTGGAATTTTTACCAAGTGTTTGGAAAGTTTTCAAAAGGAATTTTTCACCCCGAAGGCCAGCCGGTGAATTGGATGCTGCCATGTGTCCAGGTGGAGTAAAAATAGAAAATTTGACTAAGTGTTAGCGCTATGGAAAAAATCTCCAGGAAAGTCCCATGCCCAATCACGTTATGCCACGTGTCCTTAGGCCAAGAAGTGGCAGAGGGTGGAGGAAAGATTGGAAATTTGGCAAAAGTGATTAGCGAGGGCGTAAAGTTAATTTTTTGCCCCCAAGACCCACAGCCAATGAGGATAGGCCACGTGTCCCCGGGGAGTTGGTGCTTCAGAACGCGGGGAGAGATTGGGAATTTTTCCCCAAGGTCAGAGAAAAAGAGAGATGTTTGCCCCCAAGGCGCATGTCCAATGGGAGCTTTCCACGTGGCACTGAACCGGTGGAAAGCGGGGGAAATTTAGGAATTTTTCCCAATGCAAATTCGAAGGAAATATTGAAAGGAAAAGTATGCCCCCTAAACATGAGCCAATGGGATCATACCACGTGTCCACATGGTGATAAAATGGAGAAGATTGGCCCACAAGGAAAAATTGTGGGGAAATCCCACGTCCAATAGGGTTTTTTCACGTGTCCTCAGGCCATCAGCCCGGTGGAGATTTTTGCAAAATTTTCGAATGGCCAAAACGGTGGAAAATGAAGCACAGAAGGCCCATGTCCAATAAAAACATGCCACATGGCACCAAGAGTGGCAGAGCGCATAGATTTTTTGGAAAATTTTCCCAAATGCAAAAAGTGGGATAATTTCAAATTTTTGGCCCGCCAACCCATTTTGGCCCTATTTTTCCCTAAATTTTCAAATGACCATAAATTTCGATCCAGAGCTCAGTTTTTCGCGTTATTTATGTCAACGGAAAGTTGGTAAAATTATCTACAAGATAATGGGATCAATTTTGCATTTTGATGGAGTTTGGAGAGATAAAATTGAAAAGCACCTCTGGCATGTGGTAATGAGCAAAAATGACTTTTCAACCACCATTTTTAATGCAGCATGGCTTGCATTCTCTCCCAAAAGGGAAAAAAATGTCAAGGAATGGACTTATAAGGACAACCATGCTGTTTATTATGAATTTGGTTGGTGGTTGAAAGTTTTCTCACGTTTTCCTGTGTTTCTCTCTCTTGGTCTCTATTTGGCATTGTAAAAAACCAGTTTTGGCTCTATTTTTTGGGTTGGACATTTTTTATGTATTGCAGGCTCCCTTTTTCACTTTGAAAAGTGATTTTTTGGAATATCAGACCTCTTCCAATACTGTAACCTAATTTCTGCCTCTCAGATGTTGTAATGCATGTGTTTTTGATATTGCAAATGACAATGCAATCTCTGTGAATGAGTTTTAATCCTCTGTTTGTGTTATTTGCTTCATTTCTGACCTTTCATTACATTTTATCAGTTTTTACATGATGTTTGTTACATCTTTATGATCTGTGCCTATTTATAGAAGTAAAGAATCTTCACCACTCCTTTGGTGCATCACCTTATTAGCATTAGTTTCAGTTTTTTACATTCTCTATCTTTGTCCCCTTGGAATTTAGAGTAGGATCTTGGATTCAAAACCTCTGCAACTTGCAAGTAATACACTTGATCAAAGGAGTTGAGGAACCATCCTCTAACCTAGAGATTCTTTTCCATTTTTATAAGTCCAACACTTGGGGAAAAGATTTAATGTTGTGCAATCACACTGGATGTCTAAAATGTCAAACTATAAATCTGATCAATATCCAGGGGTGCTGCTAATTTGCACCAACAATTTTGGCACACCCGGTGGGACCTTAGAGGTCTTCATCTTCATTACAAAAAAATTTATGTGCATTTTTTTCAAGTTTCTTACTTAAAAGATCCATAAACTACACATCTGGTGACTCCAAGGAAGAAGAATCAGCTAGTTTTAGCAGTGCAGACCTAAAAACTCATGAGAAGAATCACCATAAGGTCAAGAGTTGGAGAAGAAGAGGTGTTGTTTGAGTATCTGTAGTTATCTCCAAGAAGAATGCAAAGAGGGAGGAGAATTCAAAGGTCTCCATCTCCACCAAATAGAACTCTATCAACTCCTCCACCTGGTAGGCCTTTCATTCAATCAACAAGGGTTCTAAGGCCAATCAGAATGGCACAAAACAACCCCTATGTCAATTTCACTGGTAGCAACCTAATTTCTCTCAATGCACAAAATCCAATCCCAGTTACAGCATTGAAGAACACTCCATACTTTACTAGAGAGAATCAGACCACTCCTGGTGATCATGTCAAGGATATTGCTAATATTTGTGTAATCCATGAGATTAATGAGATGCAAGTTACTGTCAAATTGTTGGCATCTTCATTCAAAGGGAAGGTTTTATAATGGTTCAGGAGTCTTACCTCTGGTTCTATCCAAAATTTGAACCAGCTATGTATAGCTCTCCATGAGCAGTTTGGAGAAAATGAAGATAACTTGTCCCTTTTGGAATAGTTGACAACCATCAAGAGAGCTCCCAATGAGCAGCTGTCTGACTTCAACTTCAGGTTTCAAACGACTTGTGAGAGAATTCTTGTGGCAGTAAGGCCAATAGCAGAAGGTGCTTTTCTATATCACCTTAAAGCTTTAAATTCTTATATTTCTATGTTAATTCAATCCATGGGGGGCACAACTATCCCTGTTGCTTATATCATTTCCATTAGAGCTGAAAATTGTTTGATTCAAACTAGCAAGCTAGCTCCTGGGCCTCTAATGCCTTTATATCCAAGTTTAGAGAGCCCAAGTACTAGTCAAGTGGCTATTTTAGCTCATATTCCCACTCCTAGAAATAAAAATTCAAGTGAAGCTTCTACTTCATCTTCTAATGCCTCAAATGAACTTCAAGAAGTCATGAAACAATTAAAAAATTTAGGAAATGAGCTGGTTACACTCAAGAGGCAGCAAGCCCAAGGTTTTAGACCTTCTTTCCATCCTCAAGCTTAGCCTAATAGGCAGCCATACCAGCCTCAAAGACCACCCAATCCATTTGCAAATCAAAATCAAACAATACCTCCTACCAACAAACCATTTCAGCCCTATAATCCCAATGTTACGTCTGCCTCTAAAGCAATAGTTCCAGTGTAAAACAACATAGCTCAAGAGTATGATTGCTGTTTCCCATACAATGAACCTCATAAAAATTCTATGTGTTTCAACAATGCCTTAAATCAAGCATTAATGGTGACAACCACTGGTGTGGAGGGTGAAGGGAGTCAAGGAAATAACCAACAATAAGAAACATTCCAGTAACAATCAGCTCCAAATGATACCACACTTGTAAATTGGCAGGAAGAATATTTTTTTGGCTTGAATCAAAAAATCTCCCAAAGTGTTGCAGCCAACACAAGGTCAAAAAGGAGAAATTTTGGTGAAGAACAACCATTGGCTCCAAGTAATCCATAACCTTCTACCACTCCACAATTTTTTGGCAAACAAAATACAGTTCCAAACATGCAAGGACTGCCTAAAATAGCTCCTAGGCCAAATCAGATGCCAGTTGTTGCTGCCCATGTGCAAGGAATGAATGTGTAGCCTAAGGGACGGTAGAGAGATGATTCATCTCCATTCAACATCATTGATCAGATGAAGAAGACAAATGTAAAAATATCAATGTGGGAATCACTATCCATCCTAGGCCAAAGGGATTTGCTACAAGCTGCCATGAAGGACTGGTCAACTTCAAACCAACAAGTCCAAATGCAAGAGAAGGTACTCACAAATGCTACCTATCCTGAGGGGAATCATGGAGGACAGCAAGGTAAAATGTTGAAGCGCCCTCCATTTTATGTTTTATTGATCATTGGAAACCAATTAGTACATAATTGCATGATTGATTCTGGGGAAAGTAGTTCAGTAATGCCCAAGAAAATAGCTGATCAGTTGGGGCTTCAGTATGAATTCATATCCAAAGGGGTAGTGTAATTGGATGGGAAAGCAGTAACAACAGTTAGAGTGATCAAAAACTTGAGTCTTACTTTGCATGCATGCCCCAACGTTGTTGTTTTGCAAGATGTCTTGGTAATAGACCTTCCACCACTCTTTGCCCTATGTATGTCAAGGGATTTCACAACCAAGATTGGAGGGTACTTATCTACTGATTGGTCACACATGTTGTTTAGAACAAGATATGGAACCAAGGCCAAAATCAGATCTGAACCTATTGCAAACTTTCACATTGAGCCTCACACTCCAAGTCAAATCAATACCAATTGTTCAACGTTTGATCAAGAAGATTATCCAAGCATTGATGAAACTGATAGCAAGGTTGGAAGCATCTCAGATTTGACTCTCGATGAATGGGAAAGCAAGGTACATGCTTTTGATCCTTATCAAGAAATAGAAGAATCTGAGCTAGGAGTCTACTGCATGCACGAAGAAAATCAGCCTATTCCTAGCATCACCAAGCCAAACCACAAGGATGACAATGAGGTATGGTAGTTTTTTTTTGATGGATCAAGGAGTAGACAAGGTGTAGGAGGGGGAGCTATGCTCATTTCACCTCAAGGAGTTAAGTATTATTTAGATTTTAGATTTCAGTTTGCATGCTCTAATAACACTGTTGAATATGAAGCCTTGATACAAGGATTGCATTGGTCAATCAAGAGAGGAATAAAGAACTTGCAAGTCTTTGGTGACAGTGAGTTGATTGTCAACCAAGTTAAGGGGTAGCATGCTGCCAAGAATGATCTATTCAAGTGCTACAAAAATAGGGTGTGGGACCTCATTGAGGATTTTGAGGGCTTTGGCATCAAATCCATTCCTAGAAAAGAGAACCAAGCTACTGACAGGCTTGCAGCAGTTGGAGTAGCCTTTGATGTTGTTGAGACCATAAAAAAGGAAAAAGTATAGCCAAGCATTCATGTGATTATAAGGCCTTTAGTGCTAGACAACAATGTGAGTTGGCAAGTGTTTGAAAGTGATCAACAAATCATCCATTTCTTACAAGAAGAGGCTGAGTTCTCAGCTAAAAATTAGGAAAAGTTGGAGCAGCAGTATGGTGACTGTATGATGGAAAAGTGACAAGCAAGTGTGGGAATATACAAGTAACTCTTCCTCGCACCCAACCTCCCGAGGTAGTGCCGAGATAGCCGGTGGCGATGGAATATGTATGGGATGTAGACAAACTAGTTAGGCAATCTAATGTCTTCAATATGCACTAGTGGAATTTGTGAATCTAAGGCAAAGAAGGCCCTCCTAATCTGAACTGGTGTGATAGATCAGTCAACAAGGATGACTACTCGAAGGCTCCAATCAATATCAAGCTCTGGCATGATTCGATCTATGGGT
The DNA here is from genome assembly GCA_019776745.2 of Taxus chinensis. NCBI lineage: Eukaryota > Viridiplantae > Streptophyta > Pinopsida > Cupressales > Taxaceae > Taxus > Taxus chinensis. The sequence continues at coordinate 324,860,274 of CM034156.1, read as the reverse complement.
TGTGGAATACATGAAAAATGACTTGGGATAGTTTCGTCTATGTCTCCAGATAAGGTCATATGGTGGATGGTAAATATAGTTGACTCTATGGATGATTCTCTGGCCTAGTCCAAAACTCTCTAGCTTTGTTAGCTATTGTATCTAGTAAGGATAACTATTCGATGATGATAGGTGGAAGTGGAGTGGATCTGAATACTAGTGTGCGTAGGCCAGTGTCTATGTCTGATTGACTTACGGATTCATTGGGTTACGGGATTTGTGGATCGCAACCGTATATTTATATTTTTTGTAGTCCTGCTATGGTCATGCGTAGAATTAGTTCTTAATTCCTAACACCTAGTAATCATATGCTTTCTCAGCTTCTATATTCAAAATTAATAGTTGTGCGATCTTCTCAGAGTATCTCACAGGTGTTCTGTGCAACATGAATTCTTAGGCTAGTATCTATATCTGTGAGGGTGTCTCCTGCATCTGGCTGTGGGACCAAAGGATCACAACCAAACATTTGCTCTCTTTTAAATGCCTTTACAATCATATGGATGTTTACCTATGGTAATCTGTAATTTGGTTAATTCGACCAAAACGTGTGCGCTTGGTCGTCTTCTATGTTTAATCTGCTCAATTGGGAGTTTATTTTTTGCAAGCTTATTGTTGTTCGGAAGACTTGGATCCTAAGATTTTGATCTATATAAGTTATTGTCTATGATGAGATTGGGTTAGGGTCACGATTGGCTTGAATACGTATTCTATGGGCTCCCTAGGTCCCGTAATTGTCATACAAAAGTAACAATGTAAAACGAACTGCAGCAAAATAAAATTTAACTACGTGAAGTATATCTATAGCATATATGAATTTCTCTCTCCTTTTTATTTTGTATTTTTTGATGAAACTTTTATGAAGGAATTTTTAAAAAGAGCAACTACATTAACATACCTAGAATTTGACAATTAATCTAATGAAAAAAATTAAAACAAACAAGATAACCGAGTGTAGTTATTTGTCTGTGCAATTTTGAACCTATTCTAAACAATGAAATAATTGACTTAATCTACTATTACAATGCTCTCGATCCTACCTCAAAAGTGAGGAGTGAATCATAGTTTCTCACGAAACTATCAATCCCCACAGCTTCCCTAGACAATATCGAGAGTAGAACTGATTGAAATAAAGTGATTGGCTACTTTATTTTATATGTTTTCTAACTAGAACTTTGAAAGCTAGAACCTGGATTCTGCAGAACAGTGGCGAATTCGATGGTGTATGTGATCTTGTCCCCTCAGTTTGATCTCCTCGTTCCTTCGTGTCCACATGGATCCAGAAAAGCGTGTAATGCTAGCATCAACAAAAGTATGATATTGGGATAAAGGCAGCTCAAGATACAGACTGAATACAATGCGAGTAGGAGAGGGATAGCGCAAGAGTACAGAGCTTGGCTTATGCAATTCCTAGCTGGATTTATTGCGAGTCATGCAACATAAAACTGTCCAGAACCTAAAACTATCCTGTTTGAAGAAAAAAACCTGTAACTTTAATGGCTTCCTATTGAAAAACAAACTATTCTACTCCAATGGATTGGATAAAATGTCAACAACACTTGCACAAGATGGATATGTGGCTTCCTAACAGCAAAAACAATACTAATTAGGCATGCAATGAAAGAAACTAAGAACTCTAAGCAAATTGAAAACTAAATTTATTGCAAAGAGAAATTCAGAGGGCAAATTTGAGGGCCCATTTGCTTGAGCACAAGCCAACTATTTATAGCATTTGCATTTACCCAAGGTAAAAACCAAATAGAACTCTTAAACTATAAACAATGGTAAAACACTATTCCAGGGAACCAGAATCATAAATGCAAGCTTATGGCGGTGAAAGAAAGCTGGTAAAACATTGAAATTATGTGAGTCGTGTTAAAAGAGATTTCTAGAAAACGTGTAAAAGACCGCCACCCTAAGCAGGGCGGCGGTTACAGGATTGCCACCCTGTTTGGGCGGTGGTCACAAGACCACCGCCCAGTTAGGGTGGTAGTTTCGTCACTGAAGAGAAAAAGGCAAAGAAAAGAGGGGAAAAGGGAAAAATAAAGTACGCGGGGGCTAAGCGGGGCATGCAGCGATGTTAATGCACACTTGGATATATTTTCCGGATCCCGAACACCTTACGAGGAGACCTGTATCATCATTGGGGCACCTGTTACGTTGTTTTGGCAGTACAATACCTTACAATATTGGGTACGTACATATTTCCCCATCGGAGAAGCAGTTTTAGCCATGAAGAGGCGTAAAACAGTGGGTCCGATTATGGTGGGTCCCGAAATGGGAAGTTAGAAGTTATACCTGATACATCCGTGTGTTGAAATGACGCCGTCTAAAATTCCCACTTCCTGCAAAACGAAAAGAGAACTCAGGTGTAGATAGACACAATAGTTTGGAAAATAAATGCTAAAAATAATAAGAAATGAAAACGTACCATATGTGCAGGGATAAGAACTTACCTCTGTCGGCGCTCCAAACCCTGTGAAAAAGGCATTTAAAACAAATCAGGGTGCTATATATAAGAAAGTGGGCCCGTTTTCCTATTCATTTGCGCGAGTTGATTTGATTGATTATTGAGCTCTGGATCCCACGGTGACGGTTTCTTGCATGAGTAGAGTCAAAACATCCATGACGGGATAGTGATCATGCCTCCGCGAGTGGAACATCGACCCGCGAGATCACATGTTAGTTTTCTTCAATTTATCCATTTTACCCCCTTAATTTTGAAATGCTAAAATCTTTGTCATGGGGGGGTGAATTTTTGAAAATGTTAGTGTTAAAAGGTTCATCTCGGGGGGGCACCTACTAGGTAGGATTTTTTTTTTAGGTAAAATGGTTGTTTTTTAGGTTTTTTTAGGACTTTTTAGGTTTAAAAACCCGTGTGGGTTTTCGGGCCACGACTGCCGCCCTACCCAGGGCAACGGTTACACGACCGCCGCCCTATTCAGGGGGAAGTTACACAACCTCTGCCCTTAAGGCGATGGTTACAAAACCACCTCCCTACTCAAGGTGCAGCGGTTTCGCACAGAATGCCAACAAGAACATATATTTGAGATTGTTATTTGCATTTTTAAGCATTTCTACATGTGCTTTCATGATTTTTCCAGTATTATTTGGATGCTAATTTTCTCTGTTTTGTGTCTTTTTGGGTGTATGTAGGTGAGAGAGGAGTATATCCAGTAGATCTGAGACAGGGAGTGTGACTGGCTCCCAGGAGTGTTAGATTCCCTCTCACAGGATGAGGAAGATAATCTTCACGTGGGCTCGTATACTGTGTATATCGCACGCATGCCCCACATTGCTCCTTCTGGTCACATTATTTGTGACTTGCTTCTCATATTGGTATGCTGATTGGAACACCTTACGATTACCAGGGGTCCACGGTGAGTGGACCATTCCTTTGGAGGATGTCTATCGCATTCTGGGGGTCCCAATTATTAGGATACGTCTCACCCCTTGAGACAGCAAGTTCGCGGGACCAGATAACATAGTGGGCTTCCTATATGGGAGATGTAGTCATCTCCACGGGGTTGAAGAAGCGGGTTAGAGATTGATCTATTCCTAGTTTTCCCATCCCCCTACTTTTCCAGGCCATTATGGGGATCCTTGCCTCAAGACTGATCGGGGACAAGGGAGGAGACACATTGTTATATTGATGGTCCCCCCATTAATACACATATAGAGGGACATGGCCGGATATATGCCTGGGGAACAGACATACTTGGGACTACCTACCATGATTTATATAGGGTAGTCCATTTACAGGGGCAGTCCTTGAGCCACCCGACCCTAGTCATGAGTTAGGTCTATGAGCACTTCATCCCCTATGGGAGAGGTATAGAGGTGACAGATCTCGGAGCTGTGAGGGAAGCTAGACTGGATAGATATGTCGGTGCTCCCAAGCACCTCATCTGCTAGTTGATTCTCTGACCACTACTGACATAGAGGCCACACCGTATCAGACTATGGTAGGTATATGGGGTGAGGAGGCTCTTACTTTGATCTCCTGCTCCACCACAGGGCAGCTTATTGATAGAGTGGGGCGAGTGGAGATACACCCCTTTGGCCGAGTTCCTCAGCAGTTTGGCCTACCCTATATGGGCATGCTTTCCCTAGTAGCACCAATATACAGATCAGTCTGAGAGGCCAGAGGGGCGTCCTAGAGGCCAGGGTTGGACAGTGGTTACTCTCTTGGCATTCCTATTATGGCCAAGAGGGTGGTACGTGCCAGAGGGAGAGCCGGTGCACCTCAGGCACCCTTACTTCAGATTGTTGCGGGTCCTTCCCATAGCAGCGATGACCCCATTGACATAGACTCCGAGTCCAAGGAGTTTACAGGGGGAGAGACAGAGGAGGAAAGCGATCCTGAGTGGCATGACACTCAGGATATTATGCAGGTAGCGAGGGTCGAGCAGAGTGCAGAGAGAGTGACTCATGGTTTTAGAGGAGCCACTCTCCCAGGGCCATGCCAGGGAGGATGAGTCCGTTGTAGGGCACTACGTTGCTCTAGTCATAGGATTATCCCCTCAGTCAACGGCAGACATCCGTGGAAAGTGGCTGATCCTATAGATCCATCCTGGAGGCCTGGTGATCCGAGTAAGTTACCCTCTATCCTTGTAATGTTTATTTTTAGTTAGGATCTCCTTAGTTGCTATCTGTCCTTTTGTTTTATCTTGTATTTCTAATCTCTTGTTTGGTTTCTAATTTTTTTTCTTCTTTTTTTGCAGAGACCACCGATGAGTGGCGGGACTTGATTTATAGGGTATGCACCGATACCCTTATGATCCCCATGGAGAGGACCCGTGCCGAGTTATTTGTAGATGCTAGGGAGCCCTCAGTAGCTGGTAGACACATTGATGTCTTTGCCCCAGTCTGACATGTGGCCAGGATGGTATCGACTCTCCGTACAGAGCTAGCGGAGTATAGGATGGCCAAGCGCTTGATGAGGAGCCATTCTCATCGTGAGACTATGGCTGCCCCTCGAGATCCTGAGCCCTCCATACACTCAAAGCATCGGCGTAGCTGGAGTCCTAGGTGTGGGTGTGTGCCTTCAGAGGGGTCTCATAGGGATTGAGAAGCCACTTGGCTCTCCTAGATTTTGTATGATACATTCTTTTGTATATCCTGGGATCTTTGAGCGTTTTGACCATGCTTAGTGCATGATGGCATTTTATAGAAACTTTGATCATTCATGTATATATATATATTATATATATAAATTTATTTTTGGATCAAAACCCTTGCTATCTATGGTTTACTTTCCATTTCTAGTTTCCTTATGTAGATTATGATGTATGTATGCATGCTCTCTAGAATGTATGTAATGGAGAACAAATGATGCAAGTGTTTATTTTCCTTTGGTATTTCATGATGTTGATATATGATAATGTAGATACAATGTGATTTTGAATCTTAGTTTCTTTAAGCAATATTTTTATACTTCATATTTGTTTTGGAAAAGTGATGAATATAAACGGGTATGATGAGAAAATAAACCTGCCCCTACCCCCAACTCCACGCAACTAGTAAGATGTGAGGGCTCATCACTGAGAGTTGGGAAGGGCACAAGCTATGAGATGTGTTGAAATGATATTGATGAAAGACAAAAAAAGATTTAGCGGAACCAAATTAGGATACCAAAATCCCACTCCACTCGAGTGACTTCATAGTTTTGGATGCAACTTGCTTTGAGGTTTATCTAGACTTAGATTCGTAGATGGCCACATAGTAGACAAAATCTAGGTTATTAGGATTTTAACTCTTTTGGAATTTTGGACATCTGATTCATTTGTTTTTGACTTAAAGACTTCGAGATTTGAATTGTTTGTGTATGACCTTTTGCATTTGTTTGTCAAGAGGACCCCCTACACTTTGCTCCATGCTACTAGTAAGAAGCGTGGGTTTATCACCATGGGCAAAGCATAGGCGAGTAAGGGCATTTCCATCCTTTCCCAACCCTACGTCACTAGTAAGAGATGTAATCTCATCACCAAAGGTTGGTGGGGCAAGGAAATGTGTAAAATTAAAATTTTCTATTTGATCAATATTTGACTTGTTTACTTGAGTAAAATGTCAGTATGTGCTTATTTCCAAAGAGATATACATATGGGATAGATGTGACACCATGAAGCTTCTAGAACATACCATAGGCAAGACACTTATCCTAAGAAGAAACCAAAAGTGAGAATAAACCTACAGATCTTGGCATGGTTACCGTTAAGACTTTGTCATATCTAGCTTTATTTGATAAAATGATTCCGAGATAGTTTGATGATATGATGAAAATGGAGAAGTATGATTAGAGTGTTTATGCCAACAACATCATGAGTTTGTAATGAATTTCTTTGAGAACAAAATTCCTTGATCACAATTTGTGTACAAAACAAGTGGACAAAATGATCTTAATCTATATGAAGATGCAATGTAAATGTATTTATAAATAGTGCTAGTTGCTTATGCATAGAACCGCTTGAGTGTAGGGAATTGACTATTTTTCCAAATTCCTCACCTTCCAGCATACATAAGAGGTATGCACCATTTCCATAGTCCTTCATGACTCGGTATGGGCCCAACCATTTGGGCCGGAACTTCCTTCCTTCGCCAGTCTTCTTGTCGATCTAGCTATCTAGCCTTAGAACTAGATCACCTTTATATATGTCGCATTCATAGACTTTCTTGTTATACTGCCGGCACATTCGGTTAGCATAGGCTCTGTGCCACTGTTCAACATCTAACCTAGCTTCATCTAGGCTTTCTAGTTGGGAGAGACGTGCTTTCTTGTAAGCGTCTTCATCCAAAATCCCTTGTAATGAAATACGGAGACTGGGTATTTCAACCTCAAGTGGGAGAACTGCCTGTACCCCGAATACTAGTGAGAAAGGAGTTGCTCCCGTTGGTGTTCTTATTGAGGTTTGGTGGGCCCATAAGGCCGGATATAACTTCAAGTTCCAATCTTGTTTGTTTTCTTTCACCGTTTTAAGGAGAATGGATTTTAGTGTTTTATTTGTCACTTCAGCCTGTCCATTGGCTTGAGGGTAATACAAGGAAGCCGTATGATGGCTTATTTTAAATTTATTACACAATTCATGAACTTTGTCATTCTTAAAAGAAGTTCCATTATCTGAGATAATGATTTATGGGATACCATACCTGTAAATGATTTGGTTAAAAATGAACTTGGTGATTACAGAACCCGGTACAGTAGTAAGAGGCATAGCCTCTACCCACTTGGTAAAATATTCGGTGGCCGTGATTATAAAATTATGGCCGTCTATAGACAAGGGAGATAATTTCCCTATTAAATCTAGGCCCCATGTAGAAAAGGGCCATGGAGTCGCGATTGGTTGTAGAGTTTGTGCCGGCATGTGGATCTCATGGGAGAACTCTTGGCACTTATGGCACCTGCGTACAAACTCTATTGCGTCGTGTTCTAGAGTGGGCCAGAAATAGCCCATTCGATGTATTTTACGAGTAGTGGCATGGCCACCAAAGTGGCCTCCACACATTCCACTGTGAGATTCATGGAGAATCTTCTTGGATTCTTCTGTGTCGACACATCTTAGAAGCATTCCATTGAATGCTTTCTGATAGAGCACTTGCTCTATAATGACATATTTTTCTACGATAATGCATAACTACCTTCTGTGTTGCAGTGTAGCCTCTTCTAGATACGTATGGTCCATGATATAATTAATGATATCAATGTACTAGGGACACTCAGAGATAGGAGGTCTGGTTTTAATGTAGTATACGCACTCATCTAGAAAATCCAGATCTACTAGATCACCTCCATCTAATGGGTTATCAGGTAACCAATCCGTAATGATTTGTCCCTTAACGGATTTCTGATTTACAATGTTAATTTGAATTCTCCCATTAAGGTTATAAAACGTCCAGCCTTCTTAGACAAGGACCCTTTGTGTGAGAAAAGTTCGTAAATGGTATATTTTTACCATGACCCTTGTTTCTTGATTTAGCATATAATGTCTTAAGAATTTGGTTGAAAAGACTATGGCGAGGAATTATTTTTCTGATTGTGTATAACATGTTTCATAGTTAAGCAACGTTCAGCTAATGAAATAAATCACACGTTCTCTCTTGTCATCATCTTCTTGAGCTAGCATATAGGCTAGCGAGACATTGGTAGCTAGCGAGTATAAAATTAATGGGTGATCTAGCTTAGGTGGCATTAGCGTAGGTGGTGATAATAGGAAACACTTAACTGCATCAAAAGCTTCATTACAGTCTTCAGTCCAATCAATACTATAATCTTTCTTGAGCAGATTGTTGATTGGATGGATGGCGAAGCTTAAGTCCGGGATGAATCTCCGGATTGCACCAAGTTTTCCAAGAAATGACCTGATTCTAGATTCATTCGAAGGTGGGACCATTTCGAGGACAACCCAAATTTTTTTTGGGTCAACATCTATCCCTTGTGACGATATGATGTAACAAAGGAGCTTCCCTCCTGTTACACCAAAGACATATTTTTTTGGATTTAGCGTGACTCCGAATTCTATCTGACGTGAAAGAATGATGCGGAGTACTTTCGGATGATCAGAACGCTTCTTGGCCTTAGCCAAGAAGTCATCTACGTAGGATTCCATGATTTTATGAATTAGATCATGAAATATATATGTCATAGCTCACTGGTATGTAGCACCAACGTTCTTGAGACCAAATGGCATAAAAACATAGCAATAAGTTCCCCAAGGAGTTATAAATGTGGTTTTAGATTGATCTTGTTTAGATATTCTAATTTGATTGTATCTCGAGAATCCATCCATGAGAGACAAAAGTTCAAATCGAGCTGTTGCATCAACTATGACGTCAATGGATGGTAACGGGAAATCGTCTTTAAGACACACTTTGTTAATGTCTCAGAAGTCTATGCTGATGTGTATCTTTCCATTTTTTTTGAGAACGGGAATGATATTAGATACCCATTGAGAGTAATTGACTGGTTTGATGAATCCTACTTAGAGGAGTTTCATTACCTCCTCTTTTACCATGAGAGCTAGTTTGGGTTTCATTGGTCTCGATTTTTGTTTAATTGGTTTTACATCTGATATAGTGACAAGGTTGTGCACCACAATGTGGGGTGCAACCCCTGTCATTTCCTTATAATTAAATGCAAATGCCTTCTGATGTTATTTGAGGATCTAAGTGTGTATTTCTACTTCTAATGGAGTTAACGAGCATCCTAACTTCAATATCCTTGGTTCATCTTCCGTTCCGATGTTAACATCAATTGTTTCTTCAATTAAAGAGGCATTACCTTATTCAAACTCAGGTGGGGCTGGAGGAAAATCCAAATCGTCCCCATTTTCTACTATGTATACGCTAGGTTCCATTTGTGAGGGAAGCTCCATCATGGGATTTCTGAAGTAGGAAGACGAATGTGGGATTAAGGAAAAATCTATCATATGATAGGAGAGATGTAATGCCGCATAGGTGTTTAAGTAATTCAAAGTGGCCATATCACTATCAATGTGGTCTAGGATAGTAGATTTGTTTTCATTTCCGTTTAAAAGATAATTTGTCATGGTTTGTATCAATGGTTCATCATGAAGGGATACTATGAAACGGGTATCCTCTAACTTACTGTTTGGAGTAAAATGTGATGCTAAAGTTGCTATTGAATCAGCGAGAATATTTTTCTCTCATGGGATTGCTTCAATTGATATGAAGTCAAACTCCTTGCTTAAATTCAATACAACTGTTTTGTAAAGCTATAAGTGCTCGGCTTTGGTTTCATATATCTCAAAGACTTGGCTTGTTACCAATTGTGAGTCTCCTAATACTCTGATGTTATCAACACTGATTCTCTTAGCTAAGATGAGGCCAAGGAGGAGGGCTTCGTACTCAGTGCCATTGTTTGTGGATTCAAAATTTAGTTTAAAGGCAAATGGTAGGACTTTCCCCTCGGGAGAAGTAAGGATTATACCTGCCCCAGCTCCATAACGACATCTAGCCCCATCAAAATGGATAGTCCAATATTTAACTGGGAGTATAGATGTTGGGATATTTGTTGTGTTAACATCTTCTACCTCTACCATGTAGAGATCTACCACTGGGAGAGAATCGAAACCCAGGGAATATCCCACGCCTACAGAATCAAATGGTAAGAACATTGGTAGATCTTGTTTTATTAATTCAACAAATTTTGTAGTAGTCCTAATGATATTATTTCTACAATGTTAGCCTCATCTTTGGGGGTTGGGGTTTCCTTGGCTAGGCTCATAGTTTCAAGATCTGTTATAGGTACCAACTTTTCTTTTAGTTTTGCGTCAGTAGGTTTATTAAGTTGGTTTGTTGAAAGTTCAAACTCTGAGTGCATGCCTGGTCTTTTCTTTAAGTCAGCTAGGTGTACATCAAATGGTTTTGGATCACCTTTGGCTACAAATATCTTTCCTAAGTGTAAAAACCTTACTTCTTGAAATAGCATAGAAGGGATTGCCTTCATGCGGTGTATCCATGGTCAGACAAGGATCATATTATAGTTGGTTTCCCAATCTATAATATAAAATTTAGTCAAGATGGTTTTGGGTCCTAAGGTGACCGGTAATATTATAGTTCCAACCGAGGTGGCTTTAAGGCTATCATAGCCCCTTAGTGTGTTTTGAGTTGTGGAACAATTGGTTTCTCCATACCCTAGCTTTTGAAGGAAAGAGAAGGGGACTATGTTAACCACTACCCCATCATCTATCATTGCACACTTTACATAGTTGTTATAAACCCATACTTGCAAATGTAAGGCGGGATCACCTCGACGTGCGATCTCATCATCTATCGGCATTATGTTTATCTCGAATATGAATTTGACATCCCTATCCGCTTGCCCCAGAGGATGAACATCAAATTCTATATGATTTACCTGTGTTTCAAGAGGTGGAATGATTTTAATTAAATGGCCTAAACCTAATGCTTCTAAAAGAGCAGCCCTGTGGGAAAGAGAGTTCTTTACTAAGTCTAAAAATGAAATGTGCGAAGGTTTTTGTTAGGTCATTAATTAAATCATAGGCACCCACAGGCTTTGCTACTATTTGTTGGAAGTTATCTATCCCTGGAAGGTGGCTTGGACTTGGCTAAGAGAAATAATCTCGCGTCCTTGTTACAGCTTCGATGGGTAGTTTGGTGTCTAACTCTACTAAACCAACTATCTTAGTTTGTGGCTGACTTCCTAGTTATGGCGCAACTAATGGATTTAGCGAAGTCGAAGCTTCATGATCATTATTTCCTGTCATTATGCTCTTGTTTGTCCCAGTTAGATTTATCCTGTTGTTATCGTGATTTGGGAGTGGATCATTAAAGATCTTCAGGGGTGCATTTTGAGGGGAAACTGCCCCTGAAAAAGTATTTGATGCTGGTGATGTAGGATCTACCAAGAACATAGCTATAAAAAGTTGTCTTTGTTCATCTGGCAAACATTGCATGAATTTATTGTAGTCACGACACATTCTAGTGTCATGGCCCCGAATTTTGTGGAAACCACAATATGAATTAGGATTGTAATTCCTAGTTTGTTGGTTTGGTGCGTATTGTGGCCCAAAATTTTGATCAAACTGTTGCCTATTAGGATTAAAATTTTGTGTTTGTTGTCTTTGGTTTGAATTCTGGTTTTGGTATCTAGTTGAATTTTGGATTGGACCCTGTGTGGGATTTTTCCATTGTTTTTGTTGTTGTTGTGGATGGTTAAAATCCACTGTATTGATTGTCAGGGTAAATTTGTTGTTTCGTTGGTTGTTTATTTGTGATGGAGTATTGACAACATTTACCTTCTTAGGCTAGTCAGTTACTCCATCTATTGTTACACCCCGATTTTTATTATGAATTTTAGGTCCTTGATTGACATTCATGGTAGTAGGATAAGTTGTACTGTTCTGGTTGGAGGTGACTAACCTCCCATTTGCTCCATATGTTTTGCGACCACTATCAATTGCCTCTTGATCTATTCGAAGAGAACTCTCAAGTACTTCATTGTAATTTCTTGTGGGAACTTTTAGACTTCTTCCTTCACCTCTCTGCTAAGAGAATGAAGGAATAAATTGCATAGTTCCATTTGATCCATGTTTGGAGCACTTATCGAAGAATAAAGAACTTTACGCCACCTTTGGATGAAATAGGTGACAGATTCATTGTGTTCTTGCTTGATGTGTAAGAATTCCCTAATTCCTGTCCTTAATAATTTGTTCATGTCAAAGGCCTTGATGAATTCTGACACGAGCTGCTTGAACAAATGGATGGAAGCCACAGGTATTCTATAATACCCATCGAGAGTGATGCCTTCCAAGGTTTTTGGGAATATCTTAGCAACAACCCCATCCCATGGGAGTAGTTCTTGAATGGCTGTAGCGTAAGCTTTGCTATGTGTGTTTGGATCTCCCTCACCTTTGTATTTGGGAAAGTCGGGAAGAGGTCTTAGAAGCATGATGCTTCGTATGGTGAAATCTAAGGGCTCTTTCAAATATTCTAAATAAGTCCCTATCACATAGGTTTTGACCATTGATGGTACTTGTTGAGGGAGTGGAGGTGGAATGGGTTTTTGATATGGCATAGCGTATGCGTTGGTAGGGGCATAAGGAAACACATGTGTTTGAGTGAACATGCTGGGAGAGGAGAACATATCCCCTTGTGGTGATTTGGAGTACATGCTTAAGTATGATGGGGTATTGTCCAGGAATGGATTGTTTTATACTAGACCGGGAGGAACAGTGTTAGAGATGGTGGGTCTAGTTGGCATTTGTTGTGAATACTGAGGAGTCATGCCTAAAATGCCTACTCCGGTGAGGAGGTATAATTGGCTAGGATGGTGTGGAGGTTTGGAACTTCTTGCTTGCATGAATTGAGAATTTTGACCTATTTGGGTAAGTTGTAACTCCCTAACCTTTTCTACTAGAGCTGAAATGACTTCATTTGGTGAAGTCACAATACTTTTCCTTGACGGAGTTTTTTCTATATCATGGTGTTACTTAGGCGTGTGATATCCTGCTATGAACTGATTGCTGCCCTGCCAAGTTTCCCCGAGGGCATTTCCTATATGACGTGGTATGGAGGTATTTTCTTGGAAAGAGGTTTCAGGTTGTGTTTATAAACCTCCTATAGGTAGGTACATACTTCGAGAACATTGGTTGTTCTTGGCATAACGTACCGAATGTTCATCATCTAAATCTAGGTATGAGTCTGATTGTCTACTAATTTGTGTTCTAAGTAGTACCTGAGGAGACAAACTAGATTCTCCGGTGAACGTCATATTGTTCAAGCTTGAAGGCTCTGTTTGCCGTGTTTGACCGAACTGATCCAACTCCTCTGGTTGGAAGGATGAGCTATATCTAATCTTCGGAGTTTGTGTTGAAAAATGGTTAGTTGAGTAGTTATCACCCCATACTAAGAGTGAGGGTGATGATTTCCTTTTTTTGGGCGTAGTATGCCTCAAGGCCCAAGAGGGGCTTGCCATATGCATTGAATCCTGACATATTCAGGGGGTATATGAATACCCACAGAATAATGGGAAGGATCGAAGGTGATGGTGAAAGCTAATGAGGTAGTAAAGATGAAAGAATCATTTTTAATTTGAAAGAACCAATAGAAATCTGACTCCAGACTAGAAAGTAGAAAGTTTCACGTCAGGTTCACCAATTTTGTATGATGGAAAAGTGACAAGCAAGTGTGGGAATCTACAAGTAACTCTTCCTCGCACCCGACCTCCCGAGGTCATGCCGAGACAGCCGGTGGGGATGGAATATGTATGGGATGTAGAAAAACTAGTTAGGCAATCTAATGTCTTCAATATGCACTAGTGGAACTTGCGAATCTAAGGAAAAGAAGGCCCTCCTAACCTGAACTAGTGTGATAGATTGATTGGCAAGGATGACTGCATGAAGGCTCTAATCAATATCGAGCTCTAGTGTGATTCGATCTATGGGTTATGGAATACGTGGAAAATGACCTGGGATAGTTTTGTGTATGTCTCCAGATAAGGTCATATGGTGGATGGTAAATATAGTTGACTCTATGGATGATTCTCTGGCCTAGTCCAGAACTCTTTACCTTTGTTAGCTGGTGTATCTAGCAAGGATAACTATTCGATGATGATAGGTGGAGGTGGAGTGGATCTAAATACTAGTGTGCGTAGGCCAGTGTCTATGTCTGATTGAGCTACGGATTCATTAGGTTGTGGGATTTTTGGATCATAACAGTATATTCATATTTTTTGTGGTCCTGCTATGGTCATGCGTAGAATTAGTTCCTAATCCCTAACACCCAGTAATCATATTCTTTCTTCGCTTCTATATTTAGAATCAATAACTGTGTGATCTTCTCAGAATATCTTACAGGCATTCGTGCAACCTGAATCATTAAGCTGGTATCTATACTTATGAGGGTGTCTCCTATGTCTGGATGTGGGACCAAAGGATCATAACCAAACACTTTCTCTCTTTAAAACCCCTTTACAGTCATATGTATGTTTACATAGGGTAATCTGTAATTTGGATGATTCAACCAAAACGTGTGCGCTTGGTCGTCTTCTATGTTTAATCTGCTCAATTGGGAATTGATTTGTTGCAAGCTTACCATTGTTCAGAAGACTTAGATCCTAATATTTTGATATATATATCAGTTATTGCTGTGATGAGATTGGGCTGGGGCATGATTGGATCGAATACGTATTCTCTGGGTTCCCTAGGTCCCGTGATTGTCATACAAAAGTAACAATGTAAAACGAACTGCAGCAAATAAAATTTAACTACGTGAAGTATATCTATAACATATATGATTTCTCTCTCCTTTTTCTTTTTTAATTTTTGATAAACTTTTATGAAGGAATTTTTAAAAGAGAAACTATTTTAACATACCTAGGATTTGACAATTAATCTAATGACGAAATTAAAACAAACAAGATAACCGAGTGTAGTTATTTGTCTGTGCAATTTTGAACCTATTCTAAACAATGAAATAATTGACTTAATCTATTTGCAAGGCTCTTGATCCTACCTCAGAAGTGAGGAGTGAATCATAGTTTCTCAGAAACTATCAATCCCCACAGCTTCCCTGGCAATATCGAGAGTAGAATTGACTGAAATAAAGTGATTGGCTACTTTATTTTATATGTTTCTAACTAGAACTTTGAAAGCTAGAACCTGGATTCCGTAGAACAATGGAAAATCTGATGGTGTATGTGATCTTGTCCTCTCAGTGTGATCTCCTCATTCCTTCATGTCCATGTGGATCTAGAAAAGCATGTAATGCTAACATCAACAAAAGTAGATATCAGGATAAAGGCAGCTCAAGATACAAACTGAATACAATGCGAGTAGGAGAGGGATAGCACAAGAGAACAGAGCTTGGCTTATGCAATTCCTAGCGGGATTTATTGCGAGTCATGCAACATAAAACGTCCAGAACCTGAAACTATCCTATTTGAAGAAAAAAATCTATAACTTTAATGGCTTCCTATTGAAAACAAACTATTCTACTCCAATGGATTGGATAAAATGTCAATAGCACTTACACAAGATGGATATGTGGCTTCCTAACTGCAAAACAATACTAATTAGGCATGCAATGAAAGAAACTAAGAACTCTAAGAAAAATGAAAACTAAATCTATTGCAAAGAGAAATTCAAAGGAAAATTTGAGGGACCATTTGCTTGAGCACAAGCCAACTATTTATAGCATTTTCATTTACCCAAGGTAAAAACCAAATAGAACTCTTAAACTATAAACAATGGCAAAACACTATTCTAGGGAACCAGAATCATAAATGCAAGCTTATGGTGTTGAAAGAAAGATGGTAAAATGTTGAAATTACATGAGTCATGGTAAAAGAGCTTTCTGGAAAATGCGTAAAGGACCGCCACCCTGAGCAGGGTGGTGGTTACAAGACCACTTCCCTGTTTAGGGAGGCAGTCACGAGACTGCCGCCCAGGTAGGGTGGCGGTTTCGTCACTAAAGAGAAAAAGTCCAAGAAAAGAAGGGAAAAGGAAAAAACAAAGCACGTGGGGGCTAAGTGGGGCATGCAGGATGTTAATGCACACTTGGAGATCTTTTCTGGATCCTGAAAACCTTGCGAGGAGACATGTATCATCATTGGGGCACCTGTTACGTTGTTTCGGCAGTACAGTACCTTACAATTTTGGGTACGTACAGTGACAAAGTGGTATAGCTGAAAACCAACAAACTACCAAAGGTACTTATTACTTTGGAGTCCATTATCAATCCTAATGATTAGTTTAGGAAGGAGAAAGAAAACATCCAAGTCAACGGAGAAGATTCAATGTCCATCTTGGTGGAAGAAGGAAAATCACTCCAAGTTGGTAAAGTGACAACTGAGCAAGAAAGGTATTAGTTCATATAGCTTTGTTAGAAATTCCCTGATGTGTTTGCTTGGAGCTATGAAGATTTGAAAGGTTTTAATCTCGAGTTAGCTCAACACACCATTGAATTGGATCCAAGTACTAAACCCATCAGGTAAAAACAAAGGCTAATCAATCCACACATGGAGCCTCTCATCAGAAAATAATTGAATAAGTTGATAGAGTCAAGAATCATATTCCCTATCAATCATTCTATTTGGGTGGCCAACTTGGTTCCAGTTAGAAAGAAGAGTGGGGAAATCAGATTGTGTGTTGACTTCAGAGATTTGAATAGAGCATCTCTCAAGGATCATTATCCACTTCCTTCTATGGAGCAGATTTTACAAGTTGTTGTCGGCTCTGAGAGATTTTCATTACTTGATGGCCATTCAAGGTACAATAAGATCATGGTGAAAGAAGAGGATCAATTCAAGACAGCCTTTACAACCAAATGGGGAAATTATGCATATAGGAAAATGCCCTTTGGGCTGTCCAACACTGGAGCTACTTTCCAAAGAGAAATGGACATGGCATTCAAGGATTTGATTAACAACATGGTGCTAATATATCTTGATGATATCACTATTTTTTCAAAAAATGCAGCAGACCATCTCTTTCATTTGAGATAAGTGTTCCAAAGGTACAAAAGATTTGGAGTATCCTTGAATCCTAAAAAGTGTATTTTTATAGTCCATGAAGGAAAGCTCCTTGGCCAAACTGTCTCAAAAGAAGGATTAACAATTGATCCAAAAATATTTGAAGCCATAAGAGCACTACCATTACCGAGCCACAAGAATTCCCTTCAAAGTTTCTTGGGGAGAATAAATTTTGTTTGGAGGTTTGTCCTAAATTTTGCAGCCCTATTCAAGCCTATCACCAAGATGTTAAAGAAAAGCATGGCTTTCAAATGGACAAAAAAAGGCAAGGAAAGTTTTGAAGTAATCAAAGAATCCATCTCTCAAGCCCCAAATCTCATTAACCCAGATTTCTCCAAGGATTTCATCCTCTATGCGTTTGGGGGTGATGATACTATTTCTGTAATTTTGGTACAACAGAACAAAGACAATGATGAGCAGCCAATTGCTTTCTTCAGCCAAAGCCTAGAGGACTATGAGGTGAGATATTAATTCATTAAGAAGCATGTTCTTATAGTAATAAGGAGCTTGAAGAAATTCAAGCATCTATTTTCAAACAACAAGGTTCAATTGCTGATTTCTCATGTGGGAGTTAAAGACTTCCTCCTCAACAAAGACCTAAATGAAAAGAGAGCAGGTTAGATTACTCGTGTCATGGAGTATGACATAGAGATCAAAGTTACCAAGTTGGTTAGAGGAAAAGGATTGTGTGAGCAGCTGGTATTGAATAAATCCAAGGACGCATGTAATGAGAAGGAGGTTGTTTTGGAATTGAAAGATAGCCATGACCAAGGGAACACTCAAGAGGAAAACAATGGTGTCCTCACTCCTTGCTGGACCCAAGACATAATGCACTTCCTAAGCATAGGTCTATTTCCTCTAGAGATGAACAAGACCACAAAAAGACACTTCAAATTGTAGGCTGTCCCATATGCCCTAGTCGATGGTGTTTTCTTCAAAAGGGATGTGAATGGAGTGCTGTTGAGATGCATTGGTACAAATCAGATTCATAGGGTGTTGGAAGAGTTCCATGGTGGATCAGCTGGTGGTCATTTTGCACCGAGAGTGAAAGCTCTAAATATCATGATGGATGGCTATTATCGGCCCAAGATTTTTAGTGATTGTTATGCATGGATCAAGAGGTGCAAGAATTGTGCATTCTTCATGGGTAAGGAGAGGCTAGCTGCCCATCCATTGCATCCAATTTCAGTTGACCAGAAATTCGTGCAATGGGGTTTGGACTTCATTGGAGTCATTAATCCAAATTCAATCCAAGGACACAAATGGATTCTAACAGCAAAAAATTACTTCACAAAGTGGACTGAAGCAGTAGCACTCAAGGAAGCAAATGAATCTAGCATCCTGTACTTCTATGAGGAAATAGCAACTAGATTTGGCATACTTGCTACAATAATATCAGATAATGCATTGGCATTCATTGGGTCAAAGATAACTAAATGGGCTGTTAAGAATGGGATCTACCTAAGCACTTCATCAAATTATTACCCTCAGGGTAATGGCCAAGTTGAATCTACAAATAAGAACTTGTTAAGGATCATAAGGAGGACTCTTGATGAAAATCAGAGGTCTTGGCATACCAAATTGAAATCATCCTTATGGGCTGATAGGATAACTCCCAAGAGATCTCTAGGTAATTCTCCATTCAAGCTTGTTTATGGAAGAGAGGAAATTTTGCCCATGTCACTTGAGTTGCCAACATTGGAACTCATGAAATAGTTGGAGTTGTTGGAGTTTGGGCCCATGGAGGTTAGATATGCAAAATTCATGGAGCTCCAAGAAATCAGAAATTAGGCATCCCAAGCAATGGAGAAGGATCAACCTTTGATCAAGAAGACCTTTGATAGGAAGGCCAAGCATAGATATTTCTAAGTTGGAGATCTAGTGTTAAAATGGGATGCAGACAGAGCAAAACCGGGAAGGCATTCAAAATTTGATGTCATTTGGAGTGGCCCATACATGGTCACAAAGTGTAAGGACAAAAATGCCTTCCAATTATCTGCATTGGATGGTGAAGAGATGTAGATTCCAGTCAATGGAATCCATCTGAAGCATTGCTACTAAAATAAACTCTCCACCTTGTACATATTAGCTTAGGTTTTCATTCCTCCAAGTGCTTATGCACATTGTGTTGTTATAGATTATATTTGCTTTCCCTAAGTGCTTTGGCACAAGCTTGTTGTTCCAAGAAATGTGTTTTGTAGGCCTTGCTCTAATTAGATGGTGTTCTACCTTCCATCTTCCTCCATGTAATGTTCTAATAATTTGGGGTACCAAGCAGAAAAATAATGACTCCATGCCCAATGGATTATTTTAGGCAACTGGTAACTTCATCCAGTAGGTAGATGACCCCTCTGAGTCGTAAAAATTGTTATCCAAAATGAGCCCCTTGCACATTTTGTGGCTAAATCCCTTCATTCTTCCCTCCCTTGTGCCTCAGTTATAATTTTTTTTTCTTTTTAGGCACTCAAGACCTTATGGAAATGGCACCATTGGATAGTTTTTTTTCTCATCTTTCCAGAAAGGTAAAGTTTTCCTCCTAACTCCATGTATTTTTGAAGTTATGGCTCGGTGGAGATTTTGTGGGAAATTTTCCCCTGAAAGGCCCGTAGCCAATAAGATGAAGCCACGTGTCCTTAGGAAGGTGGAAGGTAGAAGTAAAATTGAAATTTTTACCAAGTGTTCAAAAAGTTTTCAAAAGGAATTTTTTGCCCCGAAGGCCCGCCGGTGAATTGGATGTTGCCACGTGTCTAGGCAGAGTAAAAATAGAAAATTTGAATAAGTATTGGTGCCATGGAAAAAATATCTAGGAAAGGCCCACAAAAAATCATGTTATGCCATGTGTCCTTAGGCAAAGAAGTGGTGGAGGGTGGAGGAAAGATTGGAAATTTGGCAAAAGTGGTCGGCGAGGGCGCAAAGTTAATTTTTTGCCCCCAAGACCCGCAGCCAATGAGGACAGGCCACTTGTCCACGGGGGGTTGGAGCTTCAGAATGTGGGGAGGGATTGGGAATTTTTCCCAAAGATTAGAGAAAAAGAGAGATGTTTTCCCCCAAGGCCCACGTCTAATGGGAGCTCACCACGTGGCACTGGACCGGCGGAAACTAGGGGAAAGTTGGGAATTTTTCCCAATGCAAAGTCGAAGGAAATATTGAAAGGAAAAGTCTTCCCCCTAAATGCGAGCCAATGGGATCTTGCCACATGTCCATGTGGTGATAAAATGGAGAAGATTAGCATGCATGGAAAAATGGCAGGGAAGGCCCACGTCCAATAGGGTTTTGCCACATGTCCTCAGGCCATCGGCCCGACGGAGAATTTTTGGAAAATTTTCCAACAGCCAAAACAGTGGAAAATGAAGTGCAGAAGGCCTGTGTCCAATCAGAATGTGCCACGTGACACCAGGAGTGGTAGAGTATGAAGATTTTTGGGAAAATTTTCCCAAATGCAAAAATTGGTATAATTTCAAATTTTTGGCCCGCCAACCCGTTTTGGCCCTGTTTTGCCCTAAATTTTCAAACGACAATAACGTTCGATCCAAAGCTTGGTTTTTCACGTTCTTTATATCAACAGAAAGCTGGTGAAATTATCCACAAGAGTCTAGCCTTAGTTTTGGATTTTGATGGAGTTTGGAGAGATAAAATTGAAAA
Organism: Taxus chinensis; assembly: GCA_019776745.2. Classification (NCBI taxonomy): domain Eukaryota; kingdom Viridiplantae; phylum Streptophyta; class Pinopsida; order Cupressales; family Taxaceae; genus Taxus; species Taxus chinensis. Next base: position 324,839,588 of record CM034156.1, on the reverse strand, counting down.
ATGCCTCTGGCATGTGGTAATGAACAAAAATGACTTTTCAACCACCATTTTTAATGCAGCAAGGCTTGCATTCTCTCCCAGCATGGAAAAAAATGTCAGGGAATGGACCTGTAAGGACACCCATGCTATTTATTATGAATTTGGTTAGTGTTTGAAATTTTTCTCACGTTTTCCCATGTTTCTCTCTCCTGGGCTTGGTTTGGCATTGTAAAAAAGTAGTTTTGGCTCTTTTTTTTGGGTTGGACATTTTCTCTATATTGCAGGCTCCCTTTTTCACTTTAAAAAGTGATTTTGTGGAATATCAGACCTCTTCCAAGACTGTAACCCATTTTCTACCTCTCATATGTTGTAATGCATGTGTTTTTGATATTGGAAATGATAATGCAAGCTCTGTGAATGAGTTTCAATCCTTTGTTTGTGTTGTTTTCTTCATTTCTGACCTTTCATTACATTTTATCAGTTTTTGCATGATGTTTGTTACATCTCTATGATCTGTGCCGATTTGCATAAGTAAAGAATGTTCGCCACTCCTTTGGTGCATCACCTTTTTAGCATTAGTTTCAGTTTTTTGTAGTCTCTAACTCTGTCCCCTTGGAATTTAGAGTAGGATCTTGGATTCAAAACCTCTATGACTTGCAAGTAATACACATGATTAGAGGAGTTGATGAACCAGCCTATAACTTGGAGATTCTTTTCCATTTTTATAATTCCCACACTTTGGGAAAATATTCAATGTTGTGCAATCACACTGGATGTCCAAAATGTCAAATTAGAAATCTGATCAACATCCAGGGGTGCTGCTGATTTGCACCAACATTACCTTTTCCCTCTCTTTTTCCCATTTTGAAATTATTTCCCCACAAACTCCCCATTTTAAAAAATATTTTCTATATTTTGCATCAAATTCACCAAATAATCAATCAAAAGGTTTGAATCCTACCTGATCCCGCTGCCGTAATTGTGGTGGAACCTCCAACCTGCATGCCACTCCTCTCAATCTCTCTCCAGCCTCTGCCATCCTCAAATGACCTCAAACTCTCTCCTCCAATCACCTCACTTGATCGAATCTCGTGGCCCCACTTCTCACTCAACCAATCTTGCTGACGTGGCTCACCAACCAAGCTCTCTGTTGTAATCTTTTTTCCTCTTCCTCTTTCCTCTCTTCTTGTCCTTTTCTCCTTTTCCAAATGCACAAATGAATTTTAAAATGCAGGTTTTCCACTTTTTATACCCTACCTGACTTGACCAACATCAGTCACCCCTTGACCGAGGTCAGTTTGATGCCCTAACTAATCACTGTCGGTTCCCCTAAAATGTCATTAGTTCATACTAATTAGTGTCAATTACCCTGTATACTCATTACCCTCACATTGACCTCATTTTCCTTACCTCCCTTTTCTTTTGCCTTCCATACACCTACTTGGACCACTTTACCTTCCCTTGTAGCCCTCCACCATCTTCAACCTCACCATGTCCACTATCGAAGCCTCCTTATTTTACCCCTACCTCAGCCTTACCCGTGCCGTTATCTCAATATTTAGACCTAGACCATCGTTAGTGACCTTTTGACCTCATGTTTTTGCTATACCTTGCAGCACTGTTACCTATGTTCTTTGACCTAATGACTTTACCTAGCCTATGGCCATGACCGTTTATCCTGACCCTACCTTTGGTGTACTGGAACATGCCTGCATGTTCCTACACCTAACCTATGTTGTGTTTCCTGACCTTATCCTATACCTTGGAAACTGGATTCACTTCACCCTTTTTTGGATAAACCTATCGACCTTAGATGATGTAGAGTTGGACTGCTCTTTAACATGTTAGTGTGCTATAGTTTATATGTGTACATGTGTTTAACTGTTGCTACCTTTGACCCTAACCCTTTACCTAGATCACCTGAGTATACCTTTCACCCTCTTCCCCTACACCCACTTACCTTTTTCTCACATTTACCTTTTATCAAACCACTCACTGCTTCAGCCCGTTGCCTTGTCAATTCCTAGTTTGAGGGGGATCACCTTCACCCTCACATGGGCCAACGACATCTTATTTTTGTTAGCATTGCTTACCAATATAAGCTATACAACAAAAAGTGGAAAAATGTAGGCACTAAAATTAGGTCACACTCCCTTTTCATCCATCGACATATAAGCCCCCCTTTATTACATCTACCTAGCCATGACCCCCTTCACCCTCCTAATATTAATTTAATTAATTTAATTAAATTAATGCATTATCCTCACTATATTTATTATTTAAATATCTTATTTAAATAATATCTACACAAACAGTTCACTTAAACACCTCACCAAGCTAACTCAACCTAAGACCTATTCTTAGCAAGTTAACATAACTAACGAAGACTTACCCAAACCCTAAAAATCAATGCCTACACTCCCTTTAACCACATTCTTGCATGCTCACAAGAAGATCCCAATCTAATCCATAGGATAACAACACAAGATCTAAGAAAATCAGGAGGATCTCCTTAAGTTTAGTAAAACTAGAAAATCCCGTCTTGACCGACGTTGGTTTCCGCTTACCATCACCAGTTAAGCCAGACCGCAGTTGGTTACCCTTTTTAACCCAAAACAACCTTATTCTCAAGGTGGGAACTGACAAGTTGGAAAAAAAAATTAGGAAAAAAGTGGACGAACAAGAATGAAATCTAAGAGAGATAACACATCTTCAAAGAGCTAATTCCAGCAAAAATTGACATCCAAGGAAGGAGATTGAGGATCTTCTCCTACACAACCATCCCAGCCACATTCTGATCTATCCAAGTAAAAGAGGAGTGTGCATACAGCCCATGCAGAAGATTTTATTTATTTGGTGATCACATGTAGCCTTCAAACCCATCATCAACGCCTCCATCCTTCACACATAGACTTTCAAGAATGAAATCCAAGTAAGTACAATATCATACTTTCCTGGTTATTTCATTTTATCATTATTTTATCATCTATTGTTTATCTTGCTCCCTATTTACCATCTCCAACATTTTTTACCTCCATAGACCCATCAAAACCTTGTAATAGCCTATTACAGTCACCCAATACCTCTTCCTAACCAACTAAATCCTTTGTGTAATAACAAAGGAGACCAAAACCCCATTTTGTGACTTTTCCAGATTTCACAGTAACTGGAGTCGGTTATACCTAACCAGGGTCGGTCACCCCTTACCAACACCAGTCTTTGTTTTTGCCCACACAGCCTTAGATAGAGACCTATCCACCTAATTTTACCTCACCCTCACTCACTTGTGACCTATCTGAGACATTTATCATACCTACAAAACCCATAACCAACAATTTGACCTGTGGATTCTATTCTAGCTGAGCCTGTTAGATTAGATATGTTTTCTTATTGTGTTTTTAAGTGAGATATCTAAATCATTTAAAAATAACATTAGGATTTACCTTATTTTGAGCATTAATTTTTTTAAAATAGTGGACTGACAGCCATCTACGAAGTATCATGCTTCTCGGATCTAGCTCACGCTAGGCAATTCACTGCCCATATTGTTTAATTCTTTCTAGTGGTCTTGCTTTCATTATAGGTAGTTCCTCCTAGCTAAAAGGAATATATCATGGTCAGCTGTGGATTCAGAAGTCATATATTCAAAACAACCCATCAACCAAAATTTGAACAGGTATTCCTCCTACGCCCGTTATCCTATCTATTTCATCAATAATTCAAAGAAACAATCTAAGAAAAAGTTGAAACAACTTGAGGAGTTTTTACTACCCCATCTTGGAAAGCATGTAAGAGAAGCCCCTTTAGATTCTGATGAGATTTTGTCATGTGGAGAAATTATAGATGTCGGTGCACATCTCAAACCACTTGGTGACCAACCCCCATCACTTAGTTTTCTAGATTAAGAGATAAGTAGTTTTAATCTAGTTAGTATCAGGGGGAGTAACCAATCTATGCCTAGGAGATGTAATTTCTCATTTGGGACATCTATGGCTGCAAAAAACATTCCCATATTTGGAGGAATTTTTGGACAAGGTGAAAATACACAAATTTTGGGTATCATGTATTGGAGTGACGCAGGACACACAACTGGCAGCAGGGTTATATTACAAACCATCAGTGCGTAGTTCAGTGGTACATTGAGAACACTAGGCGTGACCACTTTAGGCCATTTTATAGCTACAAGAGGTGGATCTTGTGGTGTAGGGGTCAAAATACATGGTGGACCTAGTGGATCTAAAGGATCTGGTGGGTCAGGAGGGACAGGACCTGGTGGGTCTAGTTGATCTTGTGGCATAGGAAACATAGGACGAAACCAAGGTTCTGGGTCAGTTGGATAAGGGCCTTAGCCACCCCCATAAGTATTTTTTGATATGTCTTTACACCTACCCAACTACAAAGGTATTGAGGATGTTACAAAGAATGTGCACAAGTGTGAATTGCTATGGTGCGTGAAGGGGATCACTACCCCTGATTGAAAGGTAAGTAAGTTTGTAAAAATGTTACATGGGTGCACGCATATCTTGTACCAAAATTATGACCCCCATCATATGGTCATGGATTATAATTCCTTGAAAAATGAATTTGTACCATATTTCCATATCCCTGGGTTTGAGAAAAAGATCATGAGCACTCTAAAGGATCTCCAACAAGGAATGGAAGAGAGTGTGTGAGAGTACGATGCATGGTTAAAAACTCTCTTATCAAAACTATTGTATGACATACGCCCCTCTTAGCATGCTCAATGTTTTTTGGGAGGATTGATAACACCATTTAGAAGGGAGCTATCACACAAGAATTTAACTGACCTGCGCAAGGCCTAGGAAGCTACCCTACGTCTTGATGTTGTTGGGAGCATTGATACCAGTGTGAGCCCTTCCTAGAAGCTCAAATTGTTGTAATGGCCAATTATTTGGAGAAGTTGTCTATGAACTCAGCACATGAGGTTCATAGTGGTATTTGGTGTATATATTGTGAAGTGGAAGGGCAGACAAAGGAAAGTTACCCCCAGAAAGTGGTACGCACCATGACAACAGATTGTGAAAGCTACCATGGGGATCATGATACAAGTAGGTTTCCTCTACTGCAGCGTGTAATCCGTAAGAATGTGTTTTTCTATTGTAATATATGTACATTTACAACCCATGAAACCAATAATTGTATGCTGATTGACTAGATTCATGATGCCATTGATCTTGGTGTGCACAAGACTATCCTTGCAAGTAGTTCCAAGGATGATGATCTCTGTAACGAAGGGAACGTAGATGGAGGGGCACATGGAATATGTTTTTGTAGAGTATTTCATGTTCACAGTAACCCAATAGAGGAAGAAGTGAATTCCCGTATGGAACCTATTATAATTACAGATCGACAGAGCATTATAAATGTGAGTGTCTTAATCTGTTACAATGATCATGGTGCAGAAAGAAGCATAAGTATGAGGAGTGTCCTAATCTGTTTGAATACATGAGCCAACAACACCAAAAGTATAAAGGCATTGGGATGGTAAGTATTAAAAATTCCATCCCATAGTGGATTCTAAGGGTGGAGCATGAGTTAGGATTAGAACCTGTACTGGTGACAATGCGAGCAGAGGCTACACACAAGGGATATTCCAAGACAAAAATTCATTGTTAGGGAATAAGGGGTACATGGGAAGTATCTGGACCCTACTCATTAGAAGGAGGTGTACCAAGAAACTATGGATGTGATTCAAGGACTAAAAGGAGAGATCCAGTGTCTAAAGGAGTAGTCAAGGTAGTTGGAGAAAAGGAAGAATGTTGAGGCTCCAAATAAGGATCTGTATGATGTCAGGGATGTGTGCAAAATTTTAAGGAAAGAGAATATCATTCCCTTAGTAGGATAATGTTTACGGGATAAGGTACCACATGCCAGGAGAGATCAGGAAAGGAAGGTCTTGCATGCCAACTTTCCTCCTCACATCCTTGACTATGATAAAGAGATCACATTGAATGCAATTGTTGATGGGTGGCTTCAGAGTAATATCCTCATTGACACAGGAGTAGAGGTAAATTTTCTCACACTATATGTTTGGCATCAAATGGGAAGACCCACATTACAACCGTCTTCAAACGTGTTGTATATGGAAAACAAGACAAAGGAAATGCCCATTGGAGTCTTAAAGGATGCAGTTATCACTATTCAGGGGGCCAAGTTCACTGGGGACTTTGAAGTCTTTTCACTAGCCAAGGAAGATGACTTTCTACAACTACTTGGGTGCTTATCGTGTTACAAAAACAACACCAACCTACAATTTAACAAGTGGTATATCAGTTTCAAGAACAAGGGAAAATGGGTCATCATCCCTTTAACAGATGAGAAATCAACACCCTATACTGAGCCCTTGGGAAAATAATTCCTTGACAGAATCTATGTGCACTCCATCGGAGACCCTAAGATAATTCATCCTACAGAAGGAGTTATATAATTTGAAGATGCACAGCCGATGAGTGATACAACTAGTATAGGATGTGACATTTGGGTGCACAAGACTTACGAGTTAATTGGGATAAAATTGAGAGGATCCAAGGGTGAAAAAGGCACACCTAGTCAAGAACTTGGGATGGAAGAAGCTACCAAGTTACTCTAGAGGAGGAAGCCCAGATGATATCTTGTGAGATATGGAGGCTTAGCGGAGAAATTAGGATGAAAGAAGAAGTATGCTTAGTTATAACTTGCTTGGGACTGCAACGCGTTGGTGGGAAACACATCATGAGAGTCTTCTAGAGTGGCACGAGGTAAGAATCACATTTTCTGTAAGGTTCTGCAAAATCAACGTGCCCACTATTATCCAAGACTACCATGGTAAATAACCCTTCTCTTCTCATATCCAAGCATGTGAGAAGGCCTAGATGGAAGGCACAACAACTTTACCATGTTTTTTTTGGGTGCATAAGTTATATTCCATGTTACAAGGTTATGTGTGTGCATGGTACATTCACTCAGAGATGCGTTGTCAGATAAGGAATTGGTAGGAGTTAATGACTGATCTCATTCATGCTTTTGAGTATTAAAGTAATAAGCCATTAGTAGATAAGGTGTTTCAAGTTGTCAAGCACATTAAAATGGGAGATAGTGCCATGGCTTAAGATAGGATACTATAATTTTTGGGTGAACCTAGTTTGGATACATGTCTTAATGAAGAGGAATCAAAAGAGATACAACTTGAGTGCATGTGCATTAAAATGGAAAAGGAAAAATGGTATATGTAATAGATGGTGAAGAAATGGAAAGTCTGGATGTTGATCATTCTGAAGGTATGTGAGAAGTCATGGAAAATGTTGATGAGTGAGCGCACACCTACCATGAACCCTTGAAAACAAATAAATTTAACATTGGTTGGGAGGTGGAACCTAAGGAAGTTGTCATCGGAGACTATTGGTTGGAAAAAGAAGTCTCAAAGATCATTGATCTATTACATGAGTTTCAGGATCTATTCCCACATGGGTACCATGACATTAAAGGACTTCACCACTCCTTAGGGGAAATGAGGATTAATTTGAAGGAAGGTGTGTTCCCGATTAGGAAGATAACTTATTGGATGAATCCAAACTTGCGCATAAGATTCAAGGAGGAGATAGACAAGATCATAACATCTGGTATCATTAAGGTTGTGGAAGAATCTAAATGGGCAAGCCAATGGTCATAATCATTAATAAGTATAGGAGGATAAGGATCTATGTTGATTACAGAGACTTAAATGTGGCATGTGTTATTGACCCTTTTACACCCCCCTTCATTGAATAAATTCTAGAAGGAGTAGTTGGGTGTGGGGTCTATTCTTTTACAAATGGAATCTCAGGTTACCACCAAGTTAGGATTGCAAAAGAATACCATTAGAATACAACCTTCACCACTGAATGGGGAATTTTTGCATTCACAGTCATGCCTTTTGGGATGAATATTGTTCATGTTGTGTTCTCGTGCATCGTGGTACAATCATTTCAGGACTTCATTCATAAGTTTCTTCAGGTCTACCTAAATAACTAGACTGTGTATGGATTAGTGAAGGACCATTGTGAAAACTTATGGTTGATGTTTTAGAGGTTTTGACAGTTGAGGATATCCCTCAACATTAAGAAATGTGTCTTTGTTACTCCATTTGGTACCCTATTAGGACATATTATATGTAAGGAAGGTTTTTTGGTGGATCTTGCCAAAGTTACAGTTATTATGGGATTGAAGGATCCTACCAATCAAAGCATAGTGCATAGATTCCTTGAGAATATGAGGTACTATAGGAAATTTATTAAGGGATATGCCAAGATCTTCGTGCGCTTGGAAAATTTACTTATACACAAAAGTTCCTTCCACTGGGGAGAGGCGCAGTAGGAAGTGTTTGACACATTGAAGGATAGGCTTAAGCCAGAAGTTCCTTCTTGGGTTAAGCCCTTCCATGTGCATGTTTATGCCTCAGGGAGATCCATTGGAGAAATACTATCCCAACTAGGTGAGGGGATTGTTGATCACCCCCTTTGTTTTGTAAGTCAGAAGTTGACACTAGCATAATAGAATTACACAACTACTGAACATGAGGCACTGTCAATGATCTACATGTTGCATAAGTTTAGGCAGTATCTGCTAGCAACACCTTTTATATTTTACAAATATCACATGAAACTAAATTATTTGGTAAATAAGCCCATTTTGCAAGGGTGCATATGTCGTTCGGTCTGGTTATTTCAAGAATTTGAGTTTTCAATTGTGGTAAAATTGGGAAAAAGTAATTCAGGAACTAACCACTTATAAGGGATTGAATTAGGAGAGGATGCACAGAACATTGAGGATACCATGCTAGATGTGTAACTATTTAGGTTACGACACGTTCCCTCTAACTTGTAGGATATTGTAGTGTTTCTTAAAATAGGTGTTGTGTCGGATGAGACGAAGGATTTGGAGAGAAAATAGTTAGTAATATGTGTCGCACCCTACATGTTGATTAGTGGAGATCTGTACAATTTATTCCATGATGAGGTTTTGCACCCCGTATTATAACATGATTGCATGGAAATTATGGAGGAAGCACATGGTTGAATTGAAGGAGGGCACTATGCAGGAAATGCAACCACATGGAAGATTCTAATCGTAGGGCTCTGGTGGGAAATAATCTACTAGGATTGTATTGAGTTTTTCAAGGCCTGTGACCAATGTCAGCACCTTTAAAAACCTAGAAAGATGGATGATATGCCATTAAGGATGATAGCCAGCATAGAGCCATTTGGAAAATGGGAAATCAACTTTGTAGGCTCAATTTCACCAGCCATGTGAAGCATTGGTTCATGGTATATCATTACTTTCATTGATTACTTGACAAGATGGGTAGAGGTAGTGCCTATAAACGATTTCACTACATCGATAGTTGCTAGATTGTTATGAGAAAACATAATCAGAAGGTATGGATGTCCTTTGATCTTGACAAGTGATAGGGGTACACATTTCCTACATGAAACAGTCAAGATTATGTTAGCATAATTTATGGTGGCCCATCATAAGACTACCCCTTATCACCCTCAAGCTAATGGAACAACTGAGGCATTTAACAAGATACTAAGTCACACATGACCAAAATTTGTGATGTTAGAAGACAAGATTGGGATGACAAGGTATTGGTAGTTCTATGGGCATAACAGACAATGTACAAAAGTTTGAATAAGGTCACACCATTTCTATTGGTGTTTGGTACAAAGGCTATTTTTCTAGTTGAATTCATGTTACCATTTCTACGTATATCATGCACAAGAGTATTGGCTGATGAAAAAATTCTCAAGAAAAGGATCGACAAGTTAATGCAGTTGGACGAAAGGCAATCACTTGATAGATGGAGTCAGAAGACTAAAAAGGCAAGACAAAAGGCATGGCATGATTGTCATATCAAGAATAAGCAGATTGAGGTCAGGTAGATGGTTTTTTTATATGATTCCAAGTTTCTACACCATCCTGGGAAGTTGAACTTCCATTGGTTGGGCCCTTACATCATCTCATACATCCTTGATTTAGGCACCTACCAGTTACAAGCACTAGATGGGATGAGGTTACCTAGCCATTTCAATGGGAGTAGGCTGAAGCCCTACTATAAATAATTCTTCCTTGTGTTTGTAAGTAAGGCACTATTACTAGTATCTTAGGATTTCCCTTTATGCATTTCCTTTCCTTGTGTTTCCCTTTCTTGTTGCTTGTTCCTTTCTTTTTTTTTAAGTTTTGTGCCTTATGCATCGGGAACCACTTATTACTTTAAAAAAGGTTGTGTATGCACAGAGGACCATGCATCCATTTTAGTGTGGAGTGGGGTAGTGCGAAGTGAAGGATTAGCTGGCAGCAGAAGTTGTGGCCCAGTTGAAGGATAAAAAGGGCATAAAGAAGGAATGCACATAGAAACAATAGACAATAAATTTTTGTGTCAATATATCTTAACAAAGACCATGTACAAAAGATAAGAAGCGTTGTAATAACATTAGGTAGGCAAGGGTAAAAATCAGGTCAAGGACAAAAGAAGTGCCTTCGGCACTATAGACATGCACATAAGAGTATTTAGTCAGTAAGGGTTTTTTGTGTGCTAGAAGGTTGTAGAAGGTTTCACGTAGGATTGGGTGCATGGGTAAGGGTGCTTAAGGCAATATTTAGTGGAAAAATCTTCATTTAATGCTAAGTACATCCCTAGGTGGTGTAGAATCTATTACTAGAAAGGAGGAAAAAGCTATAAGTATGAAGTTGGGAATGTTATTATTTACCTTACTATTATGAGATTGAAAAGATCTTGTGAACTAGGGCATCCACAAAAAGAGAGTTTTGTGAAGAAAGAATCATAGATATTTAAGTATGTGACTCGGGTTGATCTGTAAACCAGAGTGGAAGAAGTACATGGGCGTAGGGAAGAAAGTTTCAGATGATTACACCATATTGTGAAAGATTTTTTCCAAGTTAAGGTTCTACAACTAGGGCATAGGAGTAGAAGGATTCTTCCATGGAGTTGAGCCATAGGATTGAGAAGAGAAAGGAAGAGGAGCAAGAAGATTTTAGGCTATAACCTGATAAGTAAAAATGGCACCAAAGAAGGTGACTGTTTCACCAAATAATAAGGGAAAAGGGAAACAAAATACCACAGCTATTTTTAATGAGGAGTGGTATGTAGAGATGTAGTACCCAAATGGAGTGTTTTTTGGGAAAGAATGGGTATCACACGTTAGGAAGATGGCCATGAGTGACTATAATCATCAAGAGTACCATAGAGAAGGAGATGGCATTGGAACTGGTTCATCTAACTAATACAAGGTAAATGTTGGTACATAAATTGATCCTTCCTTGGAAACTGAACAACATCACAATTTGATCAGGATGCTTAGAGAAAAAATAATCATAATAGGATTTATTTTGTAGCTGAGGATGGATTCTAGATGAATATTTATCACTTAGGTTTAGAAATATCTGGGTATCACTGTGCTAAGAGTTTGACCTACCCTTACTAATTTAGGTTGTTCCTTTAACCAAGGTGAGAGGACCCACTTTGTGACCTATATTAGTGGAAATTATGAACGGATTAACAATATTTGACTCTTCCTTTGCAGTATTTTGAAGGAGACCTTGAGAAAACATGGCCAATACAACATAACCTAACTCCTACGAGTTGTCACTTTAGAAAATGAATATGTTCTCTAGACAAGGCCCAAGTCACTAGAGACAATGATAAAAACTGATTGCACTTGCATATTTTAGTAAAGGATGGATGAATTTAGTGATATTCTTTAGCATTTGTGGATATAAAGTGCAAACATGAATGGTTCATGTATGATATATCACTGAATATGAAATTAATCGTTGGGACGTTAAATAGGATAAAGTTTATTATACCGAATCCTTGAGAACATTAAACAAATGTTGACAGGTCCACAAAGAAAAATGGCAAATGGCTTTAAATAGTCAGGATGAACCATCAACTAGAAAATTATGCATCTATGAAAGCTCAAAGACACACAACTTCACACATTCTTAAATTATTTAACATAAGAACTCATGTTAAAGACTTAATCAAACCTTAAAATTCCCTACTATATCATGCTTATGCTACAATCATAAACTGAAAAACAATCTGTATCACTGAAATGAAAGTAAAGTGAATTTAAATTGCTTATTGCATCATGAACTTAAAGCTCTCTTCATAATGTAATTGCAAATGCCACAATAATGTCATGAGGACGAGATCTTGTGTGATTTCAGAGGGATTCCTAATGTAAGATTGCAACAGGAACACAAATAACTATTTGAAGATATCTCAAAATGACAGTAGACACAACATGGTTCATGATTAACAAAAATGACTTAAGGTTTTTCAAATTGATCAACAAGGGAAAGTTTTTTTACAATCTCAAGGTTTGTCAATGGTTGTACATTTGTAACAATCTTGACATGATCAATCTCAAAGAAACATAAGAAATAATTGGTTTCTCAAATAATTTTCTTCAGAAAATGGATTTTCTCAGATTTCTCTCCTTCTCTTTTTTATAAATTTTTTTAGAAAAATTAACCCCCGCCTTTTTCGTGATTATTCTCTATCCTTTTATATCATCTCCTTTTCTTGTTAACCTTCAAATTTTTTTCCCCACAAAAGTCAAATATTCCCAAGAATATTCTCCTTTTAAAAACTATTCTAGAACATGGTATTTAGAAAGGTCTTTATTGAAGTTTCCAGGTGTACAAATCTCCATTCTTTTCAATCAACTTAACTAGTGCTCGACTGGGATATCAGGTAATATTTTCTAGTGGTTTATTTTAATCATTCTTTGTTGGTATTGATTAGATAATCATTTCAAACAATATTTGAACACATGTGGATAATATTGAAATGACATATATCCATACTCACTTTTCAATAATCTACCTTGGGTGCCACACCCTCTACTTCATGTCTCGTTGGCTTAATTGCCACACATAGTTTCTGTCGAATCACCTTGATTTACCATCTCTGCTCATCCCTAAATTTTTCAAATCTTAAATTCTCCTCTGTGTGAACTGAACAAAATCTCCTTCATTTCATGGGAAATATTGCATCAAATTAGAACATATGTCTCCTTCTCATTATAAAACTTGGCTTTATTTCATTATCATCATGCCTTTCCCTTATTATTCTGAGTATAAGGAATTTCAAAGACAATGGCGAAGGTACTTGTAGCTCACATCCTGAAGGAAATTTATTTAGATGACTTAAATAAGATATTCGATTTAAGCGGTCATGATGAAGCTTTTTTCAAGGATCTTTTTGAGATAGAATGTGTGGGTGACACCACAGGGCCCTTAATATACTAGAAATTCTGATCAGCACTTCTTACAAGGCTGATCAAAATTAATCCTGTGTTCACAACCTTCTAGATTATGTATTTCCATATTTTTAGATGGAAGCATATGAAAACTCTCGAAGACTTCAAAAAATACTAGGTTGAGAGAAGACCCCAGGTCTTTGGGGAGAGCAATTTTCAATTTCCCTTTCTGTGTGATGAGGAATTTGTATCAAAAGATATTCCCAAGGAATCATATCTGTTGTATGATAAATCCTCCATCTACATAGTGCTTGCTATCTCCCATAAAATAGAAGAGTTAGAGAAAAGAATCAACTTCCTGGAGAAAAGGAAAGTAGAGACCGTGCCTTCATAATAAAAACCTCCAATTGCTATCTCAGATGGGGAAGAAGACCAATCATTGTCTTCTCGTCATTCAAGGGAAGCCATTTCCTCCACTTGGGACAATAGAGGGAGATTTTATATTTGTTTGTTCACCCACCTAATGCATTTTTCTCCTCAGGAAGAGCATGAGTTATTAGACCCTCAACCAATTCCTTCCCTGGAGGAAAATCCACCTTTTACACATAAATGGGAGACTGGGTCAGGTTCGAGGCCTTAAAATCAGCCCTATCAAAAACATGCAATACCTGCCCCTCCAAACACTTCAAGTTTCCCCTCTCAAGCAACTCCAAGCATGTCAATTCCTCACAAAGAAAAAGGAAAGACAACATTATTCATAGGAGGTATGGATCTTTTAGATTGGGTTTCATCTCAACAGAAGAAAGTTGAACTAGAGAAAATCATGAGTCATCCTAGAATGACTCTAGAGACGTTAATGGATATGGGAATGCCCCTGGACCTAGTAGGGTCAGTCATTTTCATTCAAATAGCACAAGGCTCAAGCAAGTTTGTGTTGAGGAAAAACAAGCTTCTGAATAAGCTCCCCTTGCTCAGAGGAAGCTATGAAGTAGGGCTGAAGAATGCCTAAATGTTTTCTTCTTTTCATTATTTCTCTTTCTGGCTTGTACATACTTTTCTTTGTCATGGGAAGGGGCCCATATAGAACCCCATTTTTTCCCTTATTTCAGAGTGCAAGAAACATATCAACATAAATCATTTACATGTTTACCCAAACATATGTTAATTTTATAAAATTAAATATGGCATTACTACATTCTTCCATTTTTCAATTGAAATAAATGAACAATAAAATTCAAAGAAAAAATTTCTTCCAATGTAATAGAAGCGTCATTTTAAAATATCTATTTAAAAAGGATGAATATGAAAATAGAATATAGTTCAAGGAACAATTGTCTAAGCATGTTCATCATCCTTTGCATCTTCTTCTTCATCTTCTACTTTTGGATCTTGTTCTTTTGGTAGCCTCGCCACATATGCATCATATCTTTTAAATAATTCATTAACCCCATCCTCATCTGGTCCTGTATGATGCTGAAAAATCAATGCCTGTCTAGATATTGCATCAATGCAATGGCCCATTTTATTCTTTTATTCCAATGGCGTTGCCTTCAACTATGTAATTCTATTTTCTATATTTCTCATGGTCTTAATGACTTCATAGGAGAATTCATTCCTTAGAACATTATTTTCAAAATATTCAAGTAAGAAATCAATCTTTATGTCCCCATAATTCTTCGTGAACTTATCAATAACCATATCCTCCAACTTTAATTCAATAGCATCGAGAGTGTCATCAGCCCAATTTATTTTTACTTAAAGCTTTCCTTTAAATCCATTTAGGGTCTCCACTCTAATTTTTGATAACTCCTCAAGGGAATGTTAACTTTCTTTAAATTCAGTTGGTACAATGTCCTCTTCAACCAACTCATCAATGAGTTGGGTAATGCGGTCCAATTTGGGAAGAATACCTTCAAAGTAGAAAATCTAATTATCACATTTTTCAATTCATTGTTCAATTATCTCATCAATTTCATTAATTCTATTTTTGAGATCTTCATACTTTGATCTATATTATGTAATTGCTTCTTTTCCCCTCTTGATAATGTTCTCAATCCATGTGTCTACTAGTTGAACCTTCTTGACAACCTTGTTTACCTTAGTCATTCCTTCAGGGGTGTTTATATAAGCACTTGCTTGTGTTTGACTAGTCTTCCCTATCAACTATTGTAAATAAGAACTTAAGGCCTTAACTTTCTCCTTTAATTGCCTTTTTTTCATTCCATCTTCATCAACCTTTTATAGAGCATCAATCACTACCTCAAATACCCCTTGCTTCAATTGTTCCCTTGAGGGTTTTCCCAAAGGAATAATATGAATTTTATAATCATTAATTGTTATGTATTTTCTTGTTTTACCCTCAAAAAGGGTTGCTATTTCCAAGGTTCTTTCTCCAGATGAATCAATTCATGTTTTTGTGATTATCCTAACCCTTTTTGAGGATCTTACTACCTTTTGAAAAGATAGAGCAGTAAGCTCAATATCTTGCACATGGATAACCTATTTTTCTTCATTTGAAATCAACTCAGTAATCCATCCCTTTTCTAAGCTCATTATAGCTCTTGTTTCTTGTGATTCTTGTTGGAGTTTCTCAGGAAAAACTACCATTTGCTTGGATATTTCTTGTTCATTTTGCACCAATGATTGTGTCTATTCCTGATAATTTATTTCAATGGTCCCCATGCCAATCTCACCTTGTGCTACTGATTCTTTTGGATGTTATTTTTCATGTTCTGGAACTTCAGATTGATTATTTTTTCCTTGAATTATATCAACATTAAGGGGAGACTCCTTCCTTGCTTCTTTAGTTGAAGCCATAGTGGAATTAATTTCTTCTATAACACTTTCTTGCACCAAAATTTGGATTGTGGGCCCCTTCTATCCCGAAGTCTGCTAAGTTGTAACCTTACCATTTTCATGCTCCAATGATGTATCGTGTAATTCCATGATAGGTTGTTCCTCCAGAAAAAAATCTACATTTCCCACTAAGGGCTGTAGATTCTTACTAGTGATGATTTCTGCATCAACAATTGCATCTTGTGCTATTTTCAATCTCTCTTCAAAAATAGGTTTTCCCAGTTGAGGAAGGTTATTAGTTTTGGTCACCTTAGCAGAAATAGATATATCCTATTTCATTAATAACTCAACATTAGTGTCCTTTTCAACAAACAACTCTGGTTTACCCAATTCCGAAGTCATTTGTCTTGGGGAAAGCATTTTAGTTACCTGGGTCCTCTCTTCAGTAGTTGATACATGAATATATTTTTCCAATTCTTTACTTGCGTAAATGCTATCCACTAGTGTTAGTATTGGTTCATCTACAAATACATTAAGTTCATCCAACATGGAAAATGTTTCACTAGTATCAACATCAATTACATCAGTTTGGCACTTTGCAAATTTGTGCATTGTTTTGACTAGAGGCACATTTATATCCTTGGCAAGAAAAGTTTTAGATATTTTCATACCTGGGCTAACAAATTAATTTTCTACTGGATTAACTACAGTAATTCCTTGGGAAACTAGACTCAGAGTGCATTCCATTGTTCTTTCCATAACAAACATAAATGGGATTAGAGGATTTGATTGCTCCAAACATGGTAGTGATGCATCATGCTTATTTTGGACAACATCACTCCTTTTAGACTTTATGGGATCAATTACCACATCCTGATGCTTGAAATTTTTAGACGTATGAGTTCCTATTCTTACCAAGACTGGCTGGTGAATAACCTTGTGGTTTTTGTGTGTTCTCTCAAGCCTTTTAAAATCTAGTTATGCCCTTATTTCATCCTTGTGTGGCTTAAAATGAATGTGGCCACTTACAATGGCACCACTCATCAAATTATTAGCACTATGTTTCTTTGTCAAAACACTTGGATGGACCACATGTGATGCCAAACCTTTCCCCTCTTCCTGAATTGGTACTACAAAAGTGATAGGGGCATTCTCCATAGATTTTAAAATCATCTCTTAAGTCATTTGCTTGAGAACTGACATAGAAGTGCCAGTTCCACTAATGGCTAATTTCCAATCATCAATGAATTCAAAAGTAGGTCTTTTAGATGGAAATTGATGGGATTTTCCTCCCAGTGGGTCCATTTTTTCTACGTCCTCCCTCAGGGGTGTAATATCATCACTCACATTTCCCAAACTTCTAAAATTGTTCAAGATTTTTATATTTTGGAGTGAAAGATAAATATTATTTTGGGTCAACCAGTTTACAATCCTCCTCATTACATCAATTATTCTTGAATAAGGATCATCAGATTCTATCACATTCCATTCTAGAGGAGATATAGGTTAATTCGCCACCTCCTGATCAATATTAAATATGCTCACTGTGTGTGGATCATCCACAATCCCCTCTGGGATAACAACATTTTTATAGTCTATTATCTATGATAGAGTCATTCTAGAAATATCCCTTAACCTGAATTATTCCTCATCCTTGCAATTCATCTAGTAATCCTTAAAATGGGGCCTATGCTCAAAGTTATTTTCAATTTTTTTAAACACCCATATGGTGTCATAATTAGGCTTGGCCTAAAACTTCTCCATATAAAATTTCTACATTTTGTTTTCAATGAATCTATCCTTTATGATGGAAGGACATGAATACCTTCCAATTCAAATAGGAAAATTGATATTTTTTTATTCCTCCCGGTAATTATTTTATGCACAGGTGTCAACTGTCTTACCATTTCCCATAAAATCAATTTATCATCTACATACCTAGGTAACTTATATGGACTTCCCTCAAAACTGCTAACTCTTATGTAAGTAAACCTTTTATACTGGATGAAGTGGAATACATATTCCAAAGTTACTTATATAGCTTGTTCAGACATCCTATATTGTCCCCACTCTGGCTTAATATGAAAAATTATTGGGATAAAGAAAACATCATTAACTAACCTTATATTCCCACTCCAGTTGATCAATTGCAGTTGGGGAAATTTTTTTTTTTAGTAAGGGAAAATATTTTTAAAGAGACTATACCATGTATACAGAAGGGTTCAAAATCTAGATAGTAAAGGTCAGAGAAACAACCTAGAGAAGGGAAAAACAGTCAACCAAAGAGGGCTCAATAGCCAAATATTACAATATAAGTGAAAAAAGGATCTAAACGTACAATGATCCAAAAAGAAGTAGGAAAGATCAGAAAGAAACCAAAAGAGAAATAGCATAAAGAGCTCCGCCAAAAAATAGCTCCAGAACTACCAGATAACAGCAACTTCGCAGCCAAAAAAAGCATCACAACAACCCGTTACTTGATAGCTCTGTCAATCTTGGTCTTGATAGCCTGCAACGACATGAAGAAGGCAATGGCAGTGGCCTGAGAGGAGTCTTGCAAATCTACCTGAGCAATTGCAATATCCCTTTTCTCTTTAGGGCCCCAAATGTCCTCATTAACCCCACTTAAACTGTAGACACTATGAACATGTTGTTCAATGAAATTATAAATGCTTTTGAGGGAAGACAATATGCAGTCATTGCGGCTTTTAGCATTCCCCAATCTGCCATCTAAGGACTAAAGCTTCTTGAAAACTTCAGCAATAATCCCCTCTTCCTCCTCACTTTTAAGAATCCCTTTTCCCTTAGCTCTTTCCATATTTTTTATAGTCCCTTTGAGCTCTTGTATCTCCTTTTCTAATCTGTCCACCCTTTCCAACAATTCCTCATCCTTGGGCTCCTCCACCAGTTTACTAATATGCAGGAGGTTTTTAGCAAGTTCCAAGTCTTTGTGGCTCCTTAGGACTCGTTGGGAAGTAGGGATTTTAGCTTTGATGCTCTTTCTTTTCTTGCTAGAAACATCATCTTCCTTCTTTCTTTTCAGCAGAGGGGAGTGGAAGTGGTGTGGGCAGGTGGAGGTATGGAGGAGAAAGGTGGGGTAGGATTCATGGGGGGGCAGCTAGAACAGTGGTGGTGGATCAGGAGGATAAGGCCCTGGTGCAAAGGGACATCCCTAGAGTGGCTCTGAACTTCCCTAATTGATTTCTCCAGCGAGTTGATAAAATAGTGAGGAAAGTTTATTATGTTATTTCTATGAAAGTGATTTAGAAATATCAGATGCTTTTGAGGTATAGTCACAAATATTCCTTTAAGAGTGACATACCTAACCACCATCCTGGCCAGCTCAGCAAAAGGTTTAGGAATCAACGCCACCTTGATGCCAACAGTCATGAATTCAAGATTCTCTCCCTCGTCCAGAAATTTCTTGGTCTCCACCTCCCTGTCCACCTTCTTATTGAAGAATTTGGTGTCTTCCAGGCTAAGGCCCGTGATCTGGGTGATGAGCTCTTCCATGATTTCCATCTCTATGTTACTATATTTGACAATCCTATTCTTCCATCCCTAGGTGAATTTGATAGAAATTTCTTGGTCGAAGCCTTGAATCCTTTCAATTAAATTAGACAGGCCCCCAATTTGCAGGTAATTCCAAAGCTTCGTATTCTCTTTCCACCTAGGATTGTGGGTCGGTTCAGTTTTGCAAGGCAGACCCCCCATGTTTCCTCTGCTTCTTTTCCTGTTCTCAATGGTAAAAAAGGTACCAATATGCGGGACAGACAGAGCTTTGATTTTGATATTTGAATCTTTCCTTTCCATGAAAGATGGTTTAATTATTATGCTACACTTGTTATTATTGCCCCGCTCCTTGGCTTTCCTCCTATGCCAAGAAATGATGACAGTCCATCCCGTACAGATCACATCAATCATCCATATCTTTTGTGATGTCATCATCATGTACTTGAGGATCCACACATTAGCGTCCAAATTATAGCCATTAGTGTTGATTTTCACTGCCATGTAGATCAATGATTATGGATTTATTTATTTGAGCGGGCCGAACGTCCCCCCTAAGCCAAGTTTGAAAGGAATTATTAACACCAAAGTTAGCCAAGCTATCAGCGACCCTATTTCCTTCCCGATAGGTGTGGGTGATTTGGACATTTTCAAAGCTCTTGCATATATCAATAGTTTCCTCAATATAATCCCTGATAGACCAGCTGGGGTGTTGATTTTTATTCAAAATATTGATAATATTTAGAGAATCACCTTCAATTATAATATGTGGAATATTACAATCTCTGGCAAGTCTTATACCCAAAGTGCTGCCATGGCTTCAGAATAATTATTAGTCTGCCTACCCATTCTCCTAGAAAAAGCTAGCAACAAAACAACCTCTTTGATCTCTGATCACTCCCCTCCTCCAGAGTCTCCCAGATTGTCTTTTAAGGCCCCATCAAAATTTAACTTGTGCCAATCAGTGGGAGGTTTAATCCATCGGAATGTGTTTCTATCAGTACCATTGTTATTTCTATTAACAGTGTCAATATTCCATTCAGTTAGGATGCATTCTTCATTCTTTGGGTAAAGTCTATTTTTAGGGGGTTTAAATCTAGAAATATTATCTTGCACAACAATGATAATTTCCTTGTAGACTTTGTTACAAGCCTGTCTATTGTTTCTGAAAATACTATCATAACGAGCCTTCCAAATTCTCCACATAGTGTGGGCTAGAACAAGTTGCCACAATCTTTTCACCATGCAATGCTTAAACGGGGAGTCCCATTGCTCCCAAGCCTGAAGCAAGTAAGGGGAAAAATCCATCTCAGATTAAATTTTGCAAAAATGAGCTGCCAAATTTTGGAAGCAATCTCACAATGGAGGAATAAATGCTTTATATCTTCTACCTCTTTCTGACACATGCAACATCTATTCGACATGATGAATCCCTTCTTGATGAGGTTTTCATTAGTTAGGATCTTTCCATTAATAATTATCCACCAAAAGAAGTTCACTCTAGGGGTTAGCTCCGGCATCCACAGCTTGTGCCACTTAATTTCACTTTCCATGGATACAAAGAAAGAATTATATCCTGATTTAACAGTGTATTCCCCATCAAAAGAATCTTTCTAGATGAGTTCATCCTTAAGATTTTGATTACTTATATGGATTAGAGAAAGTTGATTCTGGAAAGATGAAATATTAGCCTGTATACTATCATTCTCCACGTTTAGCTGTTTCCATTTTCTTTTGTTTCCATCCCTCTCAATGTACCCCTAGATTTTGTGTCCATACTTTGTAATTAAGCTATCTTTAATGTGATCATAAGCAGAAATCTAGTTAGAATCAGTCCACTTATCAATCCAGAAGTTTATGTTTTTTCCATCTCCAAGCTTCTAGCTACACCCCTGAGAGAGAATGTGTCTGCTACGAAGAAGGTTGTTCCAGAAAATAGAACCACTCGGAAGAAACTGATCATATATGAAGGAGATCTTGTTTTGGTTTGAAAGATATTTGATCTTAACTAGCTCTGTCCAAGGTCTGTGCTCTTTTATAAGCCTCCATCCTAATTTTGCAATAAGGGCAGTACTCATATGTTTGATATCTTTGATGTCTAACCCCCCTAGTCTCTTAGGTTTACAAACCTGTTCCCAAGCTAGAAGATGATAACTGAATCTGTCCTCAGTACTGTGCCATAAAAAGTGTTTTTGAATCTTCTCAATATTGTTCATCACTGTTGTAGGCATGCTGAACATTGACATGATGTAAATAGGCAAGTTTTGAAGCGTGCTTTTAACCAAAAGGCACTTACCTGCACTTGAAAGGATAGCTCCTTTCCAGCCAACCAAATTTCTTTGAAATCTCTTAATAAGATCATTCCATACCTCTATATAAATCTTACCAGTACTTAAAGGTAAACCTAAGTAAGTAGTTGGTAGAGAATTAATAGTGCATCCTAGAATATTAGCAATCTTTCTTTGCCTTTCCCAAGGGGTATTGAAGAAATAAATAGAGCTTTTGTCAAAATTAATTTTTTATCCCGAGGCTTCCTCATAAAATCTAAGGACAGTTTTGATAGCCTTTTCCTCAATGATAGAAGCCATCAGGAGAAGCAAAGTGTCATCAGAAAACTGCTGGTGTGAGGAGATTTGATTACCAATAGTTGAAGGGAATCCTTTTATCATGCCAATTTCAATAGCTTTAGAAATAGATCTTCTTAAACTGTCAGCCATAATAATTAATAAAAGAGGGGAGATTGGGTCACCTTGCCGCATACCTCTATTGCTGGCAAAAAAACCCACAGGTTCCCCATTAACAACCACAGAGAATCTAGATGTAGAGATACAAGAGTGGATAATTTTTCTGAATTTTCTTTGAAAACCAAACTTGGATAAGACCTCATCCATGAATCTCTAGGAGACTCTGTCAAAAGATTTATGCATGTCCAATTTGATGGCCATCCCTACCTTTTTACTTTTATCCATAGAATGTATAGTTTCATGAACCATGATAATTCTGTCTTGGATAATTCTTCCCTGGATGAATCCACTCTGCTGTTGTGAAATGATCTCCATAAGAATAGGTTGCATTCTAGTGGTAAGAATCTTTGTGAAAATCCTATAAATAACATTAACCAAACTGATAGGCCTGAAATCTTTGAAGTCTTTTGCATCCAATTTTTTTGGGGCAAGCACAATGTGTGTATTATTTAGTTCTTTAATGAGATTTCCCATTCTGTAAAACTCATTAACATCTTTCAAGAGATCTTCAGAGCATATTTCCCAACATCTTTGGTAAAAGTTAGCTGAAAATCCATCTAGAACTGTAGCCTTATCCCCTTCTAAATCGAAAACAAGCCTTTTTTAATTCCTAAATGGTGACAGTTTTTGAAAGACTTTTAAATCTCTCAGCAGGTATCCAGATTATTAGGAATGGAGTCTAAGAGGAAAGAGGCCACTTGTTCATTATAGGAGTTATTCTCAGTGAGGAGGTTCTTGTAAAAATTAAGCGCCTCTGTTTTGATATCCTCTGGATCCTTAGTAATGTTTCCATTTCCTTTAGCAACCTCATATATTCTGTTACAAGCTTTATGTTTGATGGCTGTCAAATGAAAAAAATTTGTATTTCTGTCTCCTTCTTTAAGCCAAAGGGCTCTAGATTTCATTCTCCAAAAGGATTCTTCATGGCTGTTTATATTCTACAGATCTGAGAGGAGTTTTTTTTCCCGCTGATGATCCTCTAGAGTCATACCTTTCATGGAAACATTTAGCTCAAGCTCTTCTAGCTGTTTCTTAAGTTCTTTCTTCTTTTCAAAAATGTTTCCAAAAACCTCTTTGTTCCAAATTCTAATCTTTTGTTTAACATTCTTCAACTTTTGTAGAAGCCTGAATTGGGCCGTCCCTGTGCTTTCCTAAAACCACCACTCTTTAATTCTGTCCAGAATGTCTTCATGCTCGAACAACATTTTCTCAAATTTGAAATTACCATGAAAAGGTTTTGTCCAATTGAAGAAGTTTAGGACAATTGGATTATGGTCAGATCCCGTTCTGGGGAGAGAAGAAAGATGAAAATTCTAGTCCAGGATCCAATTTGCAGAAATAAGAGCTCTGTCTAGTTTAACCTGAATTAAGTTCTCTCCTAACCTTCTGTTGGACCATATAAATTGATTGCCATGAAGCTCTATGTCCATAAGATTAAGAGTCGAGATGAAGCTTGTAAATTCTTCCATACCAAGGGAGAATTCAGAGCTTCCCTCAAATTTTTCTCCCAGATTCAAAGGAGTATTGAAGTCTCGCATAACCAACTAGTTCATGTTTTCAACATTGCTTCGGAACAAGGTTAACTCTTTCCATAGATTTCTTTTACCAGTAGCAGTATTGGGTGCGTAAATATTAGACATAATCTAGCTAAGATTATTTTTAAGGCTTTTAAAAATAATAGCTAAATGATTCTGGGTGGAGGAGAGTACCTTACAGTTAACCATCTTTGTATCCCAAAAGATCGCTAAGCCTCCAGAAGCCCCTTGAGAATCAACAGCAGAAAAGGTAGCGTTCTCCCAGAAATATTTTTGAAGTCTTCAACTGCTTTACTTTTCATTTTAGTTTCCTGAATGAGAAGAATGTTGGGGTTTGTTTGATCTTTTAATTTCCTTAAGCATTCTTTGCTTAGGCCCCCCATTGAGGCCTCTGACATTCCAAGAAATAACCTTCATTAGAAAAATTTTGGAGATGCATTTGCTGGATGGTTCAGAATTCTTTGTGTACCATCTGCAATTTCTTTTTCAGTCTCTTTTTCTCTTGCTTCTCTCTTAGGTAGCCTACCTTTTCTAAAGGTGACTCCAAAATTTGTAGTTCTTCTAGCAGTGGCCCTTGTGATTCTTGAGGTGGAAGCTTCTTAGCTTCCAAGCTCCTTTTTTCTTCACTATAGAGTGATTCCGGACTTTCTTCCAGGATTTTTGAACCTCTTTTCTTTCTTTTCACTAAGATGAATCCATCATTATCACAATATGATATATTTTCCTTGCTAATGGGGGTAATTTCCCCATCCGCTTTTCCTGTGGCAATATCAGTCTGCTTAACCAATTTAGGAGCCAGCTCCTCCACATCAGTGTCCTCTTTATCTTGGTTTAGATCTCGTGCAATGGATTCTAGATCCTCTTTGAATTTTTCTTGTCTCATTTTGAGTTTCTCCAGAGAGTTGTTCCTTAGTAGCTCCTGATGAGCAGTGATTTTGTCTATCTCTTTTTCCATATACGAGAGAGAAATGTTAACTTTTTCATTTTCTTCATCAACCTCCATGCTCAACTTTACCGGATTTGGTGTCAAAGTGTTCAATGCTGAATCCACTGACATCTCCCTTTTGTTTTCTTTCTCTTTTGGACCCAGATCTATTTCTTGTTGAGTCTCAACCAGTTTCTTAGGTTTCCATAGTTTTCTATAAACCGGTGGTCTGTTCACCTTAAATCCTTTTTTCCTTTCTTTTAACTTGGAATGCCTCTGCAAACGCCTATTTCCAGTAGCAAGTTCAGATATCTGCTCTTTATCCGCCTTATCTCTCTATTTCTGTCTTTGAGCTTCAGGAATATCTGAGAAAGCTTCCAGCTTTTGAACTGTTTGATCAGGACATTTGTTGGCAAAATGTCCTAATCTGTGGCATTTGCTACATCTTATTTGGA
This sequence comes from Taxus chinensis, assembly GCA_019776745.2. NCBI lineage: Eukaryota > Viridiplantae > Streptophyta > Pinopsida > Cupressales > Taxaceae > Taxus > Taxus chinensis. The sequence continues at coordinate 324,814,376 of CM034156.1, read as the reverse complement.
AAGCTTCATATTCTATTTACTATTTCCATACTCCAAATTTGGATTGCATAACAATGTGATCAGGAAGCTCCTGATCCATTTCAATGGAGACATAGAATTGAGAAAATGCCAGCCTAGATCTATTTCTCGTGGGCCCATCTAGGCCAATAGGTGAACCAATCGATTTGGCAATGTGAAGGATGATTTCATCATCCCATATATACAGAGGTAGTCCTAGGAGTCTACACTAGATGGGTATGGCATGAATATTCTCAACAAATGGATTGAATCTAGGATACCATTTTTAAAAAAATAGTCCCATATTTCCTAGACACAAGGGACCACCCAACAAGACTGAGTCAATATCATATTGGAGATTAAATCGGGCCAGAAAAAAACCCTTTGCCATGGTGGTGATTATCAAATCCCCTTTTGGTTTCCATTTGCGAATGGCCCATTTTCTAATGGTGTCCACATTGGGTCGTGATCCCAAAAATTTGACGACAAGGGCCAGATTGGTTTTCTCCAGAGCTCTTTGTAGACATCCATCAAGCACCTATAAGTGGGTCACCCCTTCAACATCTTTTTTACTTTTAAAATCACATGCAGGCTGAGGTCCCACATTTTTGTCAGGAGGAATCTTAACAACATCCGCCCAGGCTCTAGATCCGAAACTGCCACCAATGATCACATTTTTCTCTTTTACCGGTTCATTAGCAGCTACATCACAGTCCTTTGAAAGACATTCATCATCCAGAGCTACTGAAACAACGCTTTCAAAACCCTCATGTAGCCCACCCACATTTTCAAACTCGCAGCCCACCCGCATTTTCAAAATCTCAGTTGGGGAAATATCTCATGCATTTGATATTGCTTAAAATCTACACATGGTGAAAAACCTGGGAAAACTTTGTGCCCTGCAACATTTAAATGAGATATGTCATCAGATAAAATTCAAGGTCTGAGATATCTCCCATTTCAATTTTTGCTCCTAGAGTGACCATGTGATCATGGAGTGCGTCTACAATAAAGTTGGCCCAGGAAATACTCCCTTTTTTCTCCATAATAATCCATATGTATGTAGTCATCCATTCTTTGAATTCATTTGTTGATTCTAAACCTTACATTTGACTTAGCAACATGATGACATCCTCAACCTCCTCTAAAAACTATGCCCTAACCAGTGTCTTAGGGATTCTATCCATTATCCTCTTCGTGATAAGCCAGTTTGTATTTATCATCTTGACATAGTCCTTCTTCTTTGTTTCATAATCCTTCAGAGCCATCTTGATGCAAATGGTAATTGGGTTTACGACTATAGGCAATTTTAACATTATTCTTATGGCCACTAGTGTCAGTGTTAGTACTGCATCCCTACTCCCGTCCAACACCTCCTTATTTTCTGGATCATAATTCATAGCACAATGCCACACTAATTTAGGGTAATGAACATAGGATGGGATGACACCAACTAGAGAAATACAACTTTCCTAAATTGCTTTTAAGGATTCATTATGATGGGGAATTTTTAACCTTTGGAGGAAGTCATCTAGATTAGCACCCATTAAGTTTGTTTTCGTAATATTATCTAGATCACTTTTGATTCCCTACACAAACAAGAATGAGGATGACATAGTATTCGTTGTTAAAAAACCCTAACTTTCCTTTTAAACCAACCTTGCCACTGAAAGAGAAATAGAGGAATTTTGAAGCTCTTACCAGTCACTCCACAAGTTCATGAACATTTTAAACCCAAATCAACAACTCCTTAAATCCTTGGGTTCACAATTTGAGCTCCACAACTAATGACGTGATAATTCTTCATGTAAATGATAAAGGTAACAACAAAAATCAAGCCACTTGGTAAATAAAGATGAAAGAATTCACAAGGTTTAAAATTTTCTTGATTTGCGTAGCAACATTAATGATAATAGAAATAAATACAATGCATTGAGACCATTCAATTCATCATTCACAATTTTAAAAATGAACCATCTACATGGAAAAAATATTTTTTGCTATCATGGGCTTGGGGGCACCTTTTGTAATTTTGTAAATTTAAATACTTTACACACTTTTGGAAAACTTGACTTGCCCATCTGCGTTTTGGTTTTCAATATTGTCTTGACACATGGTCACATTTGAGTGCTAGTGGGGCTGCGACTCTTTTTTGTAATTTTACTCCTTTTTCAATTAAAACCAAAAGTATCAAAAATATTCGATGATCCATTTCCCCACTTCCTTTATAAGCAAATAACACGTGTATTTCTACGGGCCTCAGGGACCCTTTTACACTTTTAACACCTTTTATCTTTAAAATGCACAAATATAATTATGCACCACTTCCCTACATCCACTTAGCTTGAGACATGTGTACACATTTTCGGCGGAAATAAAAACTACTTATGTTTCTTTATGGTAGTGAATATTCGAGTAATATTCATCGGGTCGCAGAACTAATTTTTTAATTCATGAATTCCATAGAAAATAACAAGTTTACGAATTGGACCAACCATACTACATCCAATTTAAATTTTTCATGTACCAACTGGCGAAGGGAGATAAAATAAACATACAAACATGATCCTCAACTGAAAAAGAAGAAAGACTAGACTATACACAGAAAAACACAGAGTTGACTCTTACCTCAATAGGGAAAACAAAAAAATATAGCAGACAACAATGGTAAAGCTTAACCAAATAAGGGTGAGATCAATTCTAGCACCAACGCTGGCTCCAACTCGATGAGCACTCCCTTTGAGTTCCTCAAGAAAAAACCACGGTGAAGAGAAAAGTAGACCATGTGCCAAAATCCATTGGGCCATGGAGTAAAAAAACTAGTGCATAGAAATGAGGCAATAACAACCAACCCCATAGAAAACAAACTGAGAAACCCAAGGGTCGAAACTAATGGTCACTAGGGACTGAGACAAACACAGACAAAAAACTAAAAAAGAAAATAAACCAACAAAAAAAACAAAAAAATTGTACATTGTACAATAGTGTGTACCTTTGCCTTTGAGAGATCAATCAAGAAAGTGTTTCAAGTGTCTACCATTAAGAGGAAACTCAAGTAATTCTCCATATTAATATTTTAAGAACAAGGTATGCTCACCAATTTTTATTTCAATGGAGTAAGGAGCCATCCATAATACATCAAACTTTCCATGTTTTCCCTTGTCCTCATGTCTACTATCTCATAGTAATACAAGGTCTCCTACACTAAACACTCGAGAGGTCACATTTTTATCAAATAGTTTTTTACAATTTATACCTGAATATTAAGTGTCTCTGATGGGACTATCTTCTTACTTCATCTAATTCAACACTCTAATTTATTCTTGCATCCAGACTAACCTCCTGATCATCAATTTGATGAAGAAATTGGTATGAAGATAATTGCATATGTAGAGGAAGGAGGGCTTGAACTCCATACACCAATTCAAAAGTGATCTTTCCAGTAGCTCTCTTAATGGTAATTCTATCAGCCCATACAATGAACTTCAATTGTTCACCCCAACTTTGTTTATTTATCTCCAAAGTCCTCCTGATTATTTTCAAAAAATTCTTATTACTTGATTCTTCTTTCCCATTACCTTAGGGATTGTAATTAGATACATATGTGAGATTTATTCCATACTTTTGACACATGGCTACTAAGGTCTTAGCTCAAAATCTCATAGCATTATCAATAATTATTTTAGTAGGAACTCAAAATCTACAGATTATGTGATTTAAAACAAAATCCATAACAACCTGGTGACTTGCCTTCTTCGTAGGAATCACTTCAACCCATTTAGTGAAATAATCAGTAGCCACAAATATCCATTTGTGGTCTACACTTGAAGTGTTTGAGATATCACCAACAAATTCCATACCCCACTATTTGAAAGGAGCTTCAACTGATACTGGTTGTAAAGGGAGAGCTCCTGAAGATTTCAATCTTCCTGAGAAGCGTTTGCAACTCACATCTTCTAACCAATAGAGTTGTATCTTTAAAAAGTGTATGCCACCAATAACCAGCTCTTACAATCTTATGAGTAGTTACCCTTCCAGAAAAGTTCCCCCCACAAACTCCTCCATGAAACGCAATAATTAGCTTAGGGGATTCATCTTCAATAATGCTTCTCAAGAGAATCCCTTCAGGATTCTTCCATGTCAGTCCAAAATCAATGATAATATATTTTTGGGTAGACAACCTAAGTGATCTCTTCTAATTTTTACTCAAATGTCTAGGACATTCCAAATTCTTAAGATAAAACATGATGTCCTTATACCATGCTGAATTGATCAATCTTTCATGGACATTTATATCTTTTCCCTCAATTTCATTTATTTCCATTACCTGCAGGTTACTTTCTGCCATTAGCTTTGCCAACCCTAAGCCCCTAAATAACTTTTTGGTTTGAATATCCATGTCATACTCATGTAATTTTTTTGCCCATCAACACCTTTTTCTTAATATTTCCATTTCTGATAGAATGTCCTTGACCATGGTATGAGTAACACAAGCCGTAATATTGGAGCTCAAAATATATAGTCTGAAGACTTTTATTTCTCTTACCAAAGAGAAATCCTATTTCTCCATAATAATATATCTTAATTATGCTCCTTGAAGTGACTTACTAAAGAAATAAATTGGCCTTTCATTTCCTTCATCATCCTTTTACAATAATACAAAGGAAATAGTATTGTCAGAAGTAAAAGAAAACATTTGAAAATATTTCTTGTAATCAGGGGCAGCTAAAACAGGGGCATTCTTTAATGCTTCTTTAATCCTGACAAAATATTGGATAGATTTTTCCTCCCATTTGATAACCTAGTCCTTTTTTATCATACTCGTAATGGGGATAGTCATTTCAGAAAAGTTAGAGATAAATCTCCTAATAAAATTTATTTTTCTGAAAAAGGATTGAACTCCCTTTTTGGTTTTGGGTATAGGGACTTTTCCAATATCTTCTACTCATTAACAATATCATATGTTATTATGGAACTCAATGAATTACAATGAGGATGGGACTTAATTATATAGGCAATGAATAAAAATCTAAGAACTAGTTAAGGTCGTAGATCAAGCAATAAATCAAGGAAATAACTAGTCATCAAAGAACTAATCAAGACCATAGATTTAGGAGATAACTAGACATAAAGGATCTAGTCAATATCATAGATCAAGGAAATAACTATACCTAATAACTAGATAACATCTCCTAGTATCTAAATAAGATAAAATAAATATCCACACACATATTTGGGTGAGTATAAATACAATAAAGGTAAATAAAGTACCTAGGTGAACATGAGCTAAGGTAAATACCTACTCTAACACCATAGTCAATAATATTACTAAATTTATCTTTCACATACCACTTATCTTGCAGTAAAACAACATTACAATTTTATTTGGTTAGATGAGAGAAATATAAAATATTCTTTTTTAGTTGAGGAACATACAAGATATTCCTAATTACTCCATTTGATAGTTTTTTATTCCCACAACTTTCAAATATAATTATGGAGTTATCTCCTAGATAGATATTTTCCTCACATTTGAAAATATCGTAAGAGGATACCAGGAGTAAAATTCATGTTCATAGAGCCACCACTATCAAGAATCCATTTATTGTCATTTTAAGTTGAAAGGGTAGTATACAAGGCAATAGAATTCTTAGCTACATTTGCATGATTTTTCTTCTGATCTTTCTTTTGATTATTAGGCTTATTATTTCTAGTTTTTTAATAGATTTGTTAGCCTTAACTCTACAATTAGACTCTTTATGCCCAAAATTTCCACACTTGCTACAAGTTCCATTAAATTTTACTTTAAAGTTATGACTATTTTTAGTAGAATTAGACTTAGGATTTTCTTTAAATCTTGATATGATATTAGAATTTTGATTAGGATTGTACTTATTCCTATTATGAGAGAAATTATGATTCTAAGTGAACAATTCTTGAGAAGTAGTCTCTTTTGAATCAAAATTCTGCATAACATGCTCTAATTGAATTAATAGAGAAGATAAAGTGTCTAAATTAGGAAGATCATTCTTATTGTGATAATTTGATTTAAGAATAGAGATATAATTTCTAAAGTTTTCATGAATGTTAACATGAATTATAAATTATAGAATCTTATCTTGAAACAATTCAAATTTATAGCCATCTAATTGAGCTTTAATGTTCTCAATTTTAGCTAAAATATTGAAAAGTTTCTCATCACCTTTCATAGGAGTTGTTAACAACTCTAAAACTAGCTTAATTATTTTTGAAAATTGACTTCCTTCATGCATTATCTCTAATTACTTCGAAGTATCAACAGGTGAGTCCATATGACCTATATACATCAAAAATTCATTTGTTATGCATTGCAAAAGGATGGATAGAGCTTCATGTGATTTCTAAGAGAAGGAGCTAAGGTTTTTAGGTGTTTCTTGTCTACTAGTGGGTCATTTTTTCACACCAGTCACCAGATCCCAAAGTTTCCTAGCCATAAAACAGGATTTCAATCGAACTCTCCAAATGTTATAATTCATTTCATTTGATAACTGAGATTTGTCTAATGCAAAACTGGTAGAACTAGCTATTTTTAATGCTCAAAAGGCACTAGAGACAAATACAACTAAAAAAATTAGAGAAGCCAAACAGAGACAAAAAAAGCTATAGATATTTTAATTTTCTATATGAATGTAAACAACTAAAAATTTGATCAAGAAATTACTTGATTTGATCGATTTTAATATCAATTTGACATATCTTGGTTGGTGATGAGATACAGTCATGTTAACGGATTAATTAGCTAATTAATTACTTAATTAATTAAGATATTAAGGAGATCTTAAAAATACAGTAGATCCTATAGTGGACACAAAGTCCTTTTAAAAAAAATTAGTCTCAATGACTTTTTGTGTCCAGAACAAATTCTAAAAATTGTGACAAAAAACAATGAAACATGTAACTATAGATACTATGAAAAGTTAAACACGTGTCAATTTTCTATTAGGTCACACTTTCATAGTCAAACAAGTCAAAATACTAACTAATAGATAAAACAAAATGCAAAATTGTACACATGTGTTGTTAACTTATTGATTCACTTTTCACACTTTGACAAGCTACGAAACAAAGACTTAGTAAAAAAGGATTCCACTTATCATAGATCTAATGACCAAAGAATAGAAACTTGGATTCTTTCCTCTAAAATTTAAATATATTTCTTTAGGTAGACTTAGATTCCTTGGAATAATCCAAAATTTAAAATAAATTTTGGGTCTGAAAAACAATAGATATGTGTCACAATATTAGAGGTTAATATAAAGCAAATACTGACACCCTCACACTTGTGAAGACTGACAACACAAAATATTAAAACATATGGATCCTTTTAAATGATTTCTCTTCAAAAATATGGAAAATACTGATAAAATCTAAAAGGTGGTAAAATCTAATTAGATAAGAAACTACCACACTTAGAAAAACTGAAAAATGCAAAATGGAAAGATACTTAGAACTATTTTATTTTCTCAACCTTTGCATATGATATAAGCTATCAGAAGAATGATAATGAAAAATACTGAGAAAATTGATTAATACTATTGGACCAAATTTAGAAACGATAGAGAAAGAAAAAAATACTAATAGAGAGAAAAACTTGGAGCAAAACTATTGGCTCGTATTTCTCAACAATCAGAAGAAAGCAAACAAAAGCCTCACAACACGGAAAATTATGAAACATGGAGCTTCCTGATTGGATCTGATTTCACAAATGACAGAGGAAGACTAACACAAGTCTAACTACATGAATAAACATGGAAAGCCCTTACATTTTATAACTGTTAGATAGATCTACAAAAAACTGAAAATGTGAAACAAGATGGATCCTTTTGATTGGCTCGGGATTCACAAAAACAAAACTTTACAAAAAAATGAAAAAGATATGAAATAAAATGACACAGCTAATCCTCTTGGCTATCAATGATTAGACATGGATTCTATCAAAAATTAAGAATTATAAAGTCAAGGCAGATTTAAACACTCCAAACTAACTAGATCTAAGGATATACTTTCGATTCCACTCAAAAAAATAGTCATAACCACTATAAATGGCATGAAAAATTAAAATAATCTCATAGACGGCATATTTAAACTAAAAAAATTGAAACTAGATGCATAAAAAATGATCTAAGTATATAATTGCTCAAACACAATTTGAATAACCATTTAAGCAATATTTTCAAAAAATATTTAGGAGGGAATCAGATTTTTAAATCTAATTATCTTGAAAATGATTGCATAACTTTTATGGTTTCACATATGCATGAATAAACTTAAAGATTCTTCAACTCTTAAAATTAAAATATTCTAGATCGATCCGACACACACATAATCATGAGCTCTTATACCATGTTAGGGAAACGATGGGAAGATATAATTGAAAAATTGTAGATTCATAAATACAATTCCCAAGATTATAAATTATGATATGCAGCCAGATTAGTCACAGATTTAGCTTATTAATGATAGTGAATTAAAAAGCTTAAATAATATAATATAAAATAAAATAACAAGAAAGTAAAGAGACACATAATACTAGAGTTGAAGTATGGAAACCCAAAGGAAAAAATCCCACTGATAAATCACTGTTTATAATAAGAATTTATTAATATTTAACCCAACACTTCCACTTCGCTCCATAGTCTCACAGATAACAATAACAAACCAATGTCTTACAATATAATAATTTACATATAAAATATCTAGAGAATATTTCTTGTGATTAATCAGTACCAATCCTATGTAGGATCATCCTATATATGTATGTATGTATGTATGTATGTATGTATGTATGTATGTATGTATGTAGGATGGGTAAACGATCAAGCCGTATCACTCTTTTTTAGATGTGAACTAACTAAGTTTATTAAAATAAGTTTTTTTAATAATGGGTCATAAGTGGTCATTTATCAAATGATATACCACTTCACATTATTAACCCCAACCGATGGTGAATTTTTCTTGATGCCAATTTTATGAAGGAGGAAAGACTTGGTTTCATGTGTTTAAATTATAATTTCATAGCATTATGATGTCATTACAAGGTTTCTAAATTATTTGTAGTTCTTCTATTGAGTTTAAGTCATTTGAAAAGAGGAACATATTCTTGTGTATTCATGAGACAAGGTTAAGTATGTTGGTATTTCTTGATTGTATCTTGTTTACTATTGTTGAAGGCATAAATTCATTGTGATCTGATTTTAATATCAATAAAGAAATGTTTTTTGTATATCTTGTGATCCTTGCTTTGAGTATGTTTCATGGTAAAGTATATTTTTTTATCAAGCATTGATATATGTGTATCTTTCATAAAAATGTGTTTTTGATGTTTTAAGTATAAAGTGAAAGGTTTTTATTGGGTACTGGTTCAACCCCCCTCTCAATCCATTATAACTTCCAACAATTAGTATAAGAGCACGCCCTTGGAAGTAACCTAACAAGCTAGAGGGAGATATTTGAAGACAATATTGGGGGATATTTATCACATAAGGTATTAACTAGAGTTTTGTAAAGATATTTTACACATTGTGTGTATCTCATGAGGAATTCATCAAGGTTTCAAAGGCTCGAATTAAGGAGGCCTTACCTAAGTTGAAGATCAAGAGAGAAGAGTGTCTCAAACATGAGGTTGAGAAAGAGGATCTAAAAAAATATTTATCTACCATTACAAGAAAGGTATCATATTTTGATGAAATTTTAGATAATTTGTATAAGATGTTAGGAAAATAAAAGGCATACAATGATAGAATAGGTCTAGGCTTCAAGGAAGAATAAGTCAAATCAAAGAAAAATGAGTAATAATAAAGTCAAGGATCTAATGATAGAATAAAACCAAACACAAGAGGGAATTTAAAACTTCAAGCTCATGGAAGATCATGTATCAGATAGCAAAATGCATATAGGTATAGAGTTTTTCATGGTAACTACTATAAGTTTGGTGTTTATAGACATAGAGATAGTATGTGTAGTCCTAAGGTTAAGAAGAAGGATGATTGAAATGGAAAAGTTTAGAAGCATAATTATGAAGGAGATAATGAAGAATAATGTCAAGGTAAGAAGGAGTAAAAGGTAGGTTAGAGATATGCTGCATAATGTTACCTTTGACATGAAAATGGACATCTTGTAAAGTATTGCAAGAATGTCCAATAAAACACTAGAAGGTACGTAAACAAGCTCAATAGAAACTATTTTTATTGTAATGGGTATGGAAATAATGAAATTGAGTTTAAGAGGAGACAGATGGAATGCTTTAGGTGCCAAAAATTAAGGCACATCGCAAAGTTCTGTGATGCAGGATAGTTTGAGAAAGGGACTCAAGGATCCAAGCCATATGTCCATGAGTACAACAAGAAGAAAGAGGCTAGCCAAGGTGTTCAAGAGGATCTCAAATGCTTTATTGATCAATAAAACAAGTCTACTATCTAATAATAAAATTATGAGTCAATCAAGGATCCAAGAGAAGGATTGGGACTTTCTTAGGTCTCTCTTCTTACCCCTCCATGATGACATATACCTATACTAGGATTTTTATAGGTGTATTGGTTAAAATGAAGCATTGGAATGAGGTGGATATGTATAGGAATGTGTGTGACTCCATGTTGCTAAGTTATGTCATTTCAAGTCCTTAAGTATGTTCTTCTGATTCAAAATGGTTGGTCATGTTTTATATGTCAAATTTCAATTTTTGTTGTTGTTCAAAGAGTATAAGTCTATGTATAAGTTTAATTTGTCTATTAGAAGAAAAATGGATTGAGAAGGGGGGATGAATCAATCCTTATAAAAATTTAAATTCATATTTTAAACTTGTATATAAAAATAATCATAAACATTCAACCATCCATTAATGTGTGCATACATCAAACAATCATATGTGTAAGAATCATAAGTAAGATCATCAACACAAGAAACAATATATAAGTTGAACACCATCAAGAGGAAGAAAACCCACTGAAACACAATCTTATATTGATATGTTTCAGAATTTAGTGAGGTACTAACCTCATAAGGAGAACCAACCTTGAATTTAGTAGAGCACCAACCCTACATAGAACACCAACCCCTATTTTTGTGAATCGCCAACTCCAAAAGGATTATAAAACACCCCAAGATGATAAATCATACACATAACCACATTATTATGTGTATATCTCTAATTTGTTTCTTCTACAACTGATGGGGACCTCTTGTTTAGCTTGCACTTCTTCAAACAAACCCTAGGTGATCACACTTCACAAAACAAGTTCTTCAAAACCTCTAAAATTCATCAAACTCTTTCTCTCATTTCCTCTTATTTTTCTTGACCTAAAAAAACTTTAATCAGATCCAAATCATGCTCAAACACCTAAAATTAACTCTCACCTAGGTTGCTCCATATGCACACACTCAACTAGTTCCAAAAAGCACCCAAAACATGCTTTTATATGGTTCTCCTTGTTTCAAAGTTAGGAAAAAAATTTTCCCTCCTTTTGGTTCAACCCATACATCAAGGAAACATTTAAAATTTTAAATATAATAGTCACAAGTTACCCAATTAGGTTATTCTATCTAAAACCATCATTTCATGTGCCAAAAATGGCTCAAAACACCTTGGGCACAATCTTAAAATTACCCTAACATTAGTACCATACTTTTTCATGACCAAAAAATCATCACAAATGATTCAAATACTATTTAACATTAATCCATGGTCTAAATTAATATGAAACAATCAAATTATTGGGCCCATTTCCCTTTCTAATTCTTAAAACAAGTGTTTCCTGCACCCTTCAACACCCTTAAGCACCCTAGAAACTTTATAAGGCCACAAAATCACTTCTAGACAACAAAACCATGCCATGTGACCACGAAATGGAAATTTAAGAACCTTTATAACACTTCTAAGAAAGTTAGGAGTCATGAAACTTCCATCTCTTCAAACCAAAACTAATTGTTTTCACTAGAGCAACCTACCAAAAAAATTGTTTCCAAAGGTTAGCTACTAAAATAATTTATAAAAAAATTAAAGAAATAAAAAATTATTCATTAGATTCCAAATTCATGCTTATTCACATTACATGTGATATCATATATCACCCAATCCATCTCATACTTGAACACATCCTATTTTGAATTGCAAACATATTTCTGTCCAAATAATTCCTTGAAAAATCTATCAAATCACCTCACCATGAGTAAAAAAACTCATATAAATGGAAATATATCTGAATCCTATTTCCAAAAAAAAATTAATCAATTAAAAACTCCACTTGTAGCTCAAGTTATGCTCATTTTAGTGAACCCTATTATTTGAGATCCCAAAACTACCCTTTGACCAATCAACCTATTTGGACCTCAAAACCCCATGTACCTAAATGAAATTGTCTTGAAAACTCCATGTAAATTAATTACAACTCCCATAAAATGTGCACCATAAATTTTACACGTTAATCCTTTGGACCATCTTGTCCTTAAACCTTCTTCTTTAGAAACTGCTATTTTTAGGTGGGGACCACTTGTCACCATGACCTCAACCATACATTTCTAGAAATCTATGATAGTACTCTACATCATTCAATCATAAAATTTGATTAAACAATAAATAATTGGTCACTAGACTTCAATTTATGCAAACTACTCCTAGCTAGGGTTTAACTAGGGTTTTAGAACACTTTACCTTCATAACATTCATTCATAAAATCTTGACAATTAACCAACCTCGTTATTTTTTTGAAACCTTAGAAACTCATCATAAAATATTCCTTGAAAGGCACAAGGTCCCATGTAAATCAAATTATTCATAACGAGCATAAAAATGTTAACTTCGAGCTAGAAATACACTTGATTTTGACCATGTCTTACAACATCAATCATATTGTTGGGAATACTTGACTACGGAATAGTGTTATGATTCAATAAAAAACTAAATCATGAAAATATGGAAGTAAACAATTCCCCAAAATATACAATAGTGGAAGCATATACTATAAAATCCAAATTAAAAAAAATTACACATACATAACACAACATGTACTATGGTTCACCCAATGTGGGCTATGTCCACCAAAGAAAGATATCTCAATATATAATAAACAATAGTACAAATAAAATCTTCCCAAAAGAGTATAATTCATCTCTCCAAGAGTATCTCCTCCTCTAGATCTCTAAATAGACCTACATGAGTGCACTATAATCATGCCTCCAAACCACTAGTAGCTATCACATAACCATGAACTATTGCATCTCTGAACTACAACCAAGATCTCCTATGAATCTGCAAACAAGACCTCTCAAATGGGTCTACAAATTTCCAACCATAAATGTGCACCAAGAAGTAAGTATCTCCTCCATCACTTCATAACCCTATGTAAATAATAAGACGATCTCATCTAAAAATACTATCACATACCCACAAGCTATCTAATGAAATACAATACTAGATCTCTATGTACCAACAATACAACATGGTCTCATAGATCTTCAATACAAGATCTCACAACAACATGTAGATATACAACAAGAAACCATATGTGCTTTGCATAATATGCAAGCCATTACATTGAGACAAAGAAATAAAAAAGAAATATAGTAGAATACATTACACTCTGCTCACCATTCACATGTACCTACCATTTCCTTCTGTCCAGCTTCTCTGCATGGAAGCTCTGTCTTCATGTAACCTTTTTATTTATCTTCTTCTTCATCCTCTCAACCAAGGATTACACATGTAATAATGATAAATTACATGAAATTCTATACTTATAACCATAAATTTCTATCTTATATAATCTTATACAAACTTAGGGCATATTAGCTATGCATTTACAACCTTTATATCACCTTTAAATCAAAGATTGGATCTCATCCCACGTCTAAAATAAAAACATAAATGCATAGGTAACCGGTGTCATTTCCCTAACCAATGTCAGATCCCTAACTGATGGTAGTTCCCAAACCAATGCTGGTTCCTCCCAGGTGACCAATGTTGGTTCCCTGATCGATGTTGGTTACTGTGTAAACTAGTAACCTATAAAACATGTTATCTATTAAGCAATTTAGCTCCACAACTCAACACATATCTTGCAAAAAACACATCATGAGCACTTGAAATTTTACTCAAAGCACTATGACTCATCCCTATAACATCTCCAATCATCATAATGTCAATTACACACCTCAATCCCTCCAGTCACTAAGACTTACCCATGCTTACATGTTAGATCCTCACTGTAAAGCTAGGGTAAACTAAAATAATGCAATAATTGAATAAGAAACCTCTACAAATTACCCAAACATACCTCATATTACATGAAACACCTAAATTCATGCTTCCATGTGCTTATATAGCTCCAAACCACTCTGTCACACCTCTAAGCTACTATACTTGTTCCTAATGAGCACATGTAACCAAGTGATCCACCTGTACCTATACAATGCCACAGATGTGACTTCTCAATCACCCTCAAAACATGCTATAAATCATCCCAACATGCTTCCCAAGCATTCAAGAATCTCATACTATCAAGATACATCTCCAAGGAACTTGTATAGGCTTGTAAGAGCAAGAACTTCTCACTAAATTTCACTACATCAGCTGATATAAATATAAAACATCATGTTATCATCATACACATCATCATATGAACTCAATGAAACATTCACTTTTTCATTAATGTGGTTTTGCATCAATGTCAACACCTATTAGGAGCACATGCTAACAATCTCCCCCTTTGTCATTGATGGAAAAAACCCTGATCTTCTCCCCCTTTTTACATTAATGAAAAATTCATACCTGTAGCTCACCTTCTTCACCTACCTTAGCTTAATAGTAGCATGCTTTAGTTAGAAACATCAACCAAAGGTCTCAAATTGACTCCATCTCTTTAGTTTTTCTCAAAATATGATTTTTTCCTTCATTTTAGACAAGAAAACTCCATGCCCCCTTGGAATAAGAACTTAAACATATGAAAAACATCAGTAAGGCATGAAAGAAGAAAAATCGTACCTTTTATGAGCTACACCATCATTCTTCATCTTCTAGGCATGCAAAAACAAAAATTTTCTTCTTCACCCTTTTTTTTCCTTCTTGGAAACACTCTAGTAACCCGTAATCTAACACATACACCTCTTGATCATGCCAACAATGTTAGTCCCATGCATCTCAAATTATTATATCACCTCTTTTGATAATAGTCCATCTTCTCTAGGGCTAAAACATGTAATCCAAGCCATATTCTTACTCTTCATACCAAGATCAATGTTATGAGTAAAAAAAATACTTATTAGAGCAAATTTGACCATTTTCAACATGCAACCATAAGTTAACCAAGATTTGAATCAACCAAATAGCACTCCCCCTAGACACAATAACTCCATTCCTAGCTCAAGTGTATAAATTGGAGCTACTAGCGTAGTTTTCATGCCTTGAAATCAACTTTACAACTTTTTCAAGGTCCAAAACAACATTTTTAGTCTCCCATAGTCATATTTGACTGAGATAAGCATTCACACACCATAAAAAACTTGTAAAAATCATAAAACATCACATTCTTACCTTGGATGCCCTTGAGAACATCATTTAAACTTCTTGGAGGATCAACCAAGCACTCCCCTTGTCATTTTGATCGCATACACTTGAACAACATTTGGCCACCTATAGAAGCAACATTTGAACCTATAGGAACACTATTCTAACCTGTGGCATAGTTAATGATAGAATATTCTTCCTCAAAAAATTATATCTCATCACTCTTTGCACATTTTAATTGTATTATGCCTTAGTCAACTGTGTGACATCAACTCAAGTCATTGTAGACTTCTACTAGCATCAATAACAACCTTATTGACTGTACATACCACTAAAACTTTGTATTTAACTAAAGATATCCTTACTTCATGGAAACATTAACATGTATGGATCATTTCTTGAGTCAATTTTCAATCAAATATTCTTAGACAACCTTATAGTAACTCATGAATAGTTCATACACTTGAAGGCAAATTTAGGTTACACTCTCTATCATCCTGTGGGTTCTCACACACTCTATTGTACATCATAGCATTGTATTTGTCTTTTGTAGGTTTCATGTCCCTCTGAGTTAATTGAAGAAAAAAATACTCAAATCATAATAATTCTCTTCAATTTATCTTCATATTCATCAACTTATATCTCACCATTTAAGAAAACAAATCCTTGATACTTTGCAAATATTTCACAAACTCTGTATGTTATTATGACATCTTCATCTATGATTTAACTTATATTTTTCATACACTCATAGTCATGTGGTAGACCAATCTTTACTTTGAAGTTTCATTAGACATGTAAAAAGGTATTTCTCATAGTTTCACCTCTCATTTCATATACCTTGAGTCTAATAACATATTGACTAAGTCAATTCTTGAAACACCTCAAGTATGATTACACAACATTTCCTAGTTAAATCAACCTCCTACTAAGATATACTTTATTTCTTCATGTCCTAAAGATAGAAAAGATATAATAGAGCTTCATACCTTAAGTTTGACATGTCTGACTGACGAGACCTCATTTTGGATCATGGGGACATGGGAAAACAACTTCTGACCTATAGGTGATCACATTTTTCTTGTTTTTTGCTATAAAACCCTCACAATGAATTTACATAGCATACAAAATCAAGGACCTTAAAACAATAAGTTGAGACCTTCCAATCGACCTGTAGATGTGAATTTTCCACCTTCTCTACCTCTTTAGAATCTAACCATACTTTCTTATTAAATTTTACATGTGTTGTCTTCAAGTTTCCACTAATTTTCTCTTACAATTTGGCATTCAAGATAAAAAAAATTAGTAACATACAAGATGGAAACAATACTCTAAGAATCAACACATTAAATTCACACTCATGTAACTGATATCATCTCTGTATCATTTCATGTGCACTACTTACGAATCATCTAATTATGAGGTTCTAGAGTTAGGGTTTCAATAATCAAACCCTTGCAAGCTAGTTAATCTTAGTCACAATATGTAAGATCTCTATTTAAGAAATTTAACAGATTTAAACCACTCTGATCCTTATTTTAAGGTCAGAGAACTCTTCAAGTACTTGAATCACTAAGACAAACTTAGATACCTTGTTCTTCTGAATCACTATTCACAAAAGAACCATCGTCAAACCTATTAGTTACCTTCAAATAGATATTATGAGAAATGCATAATACACGTGTGAGGGTCCATGCTGAGCACAAGAATTTTCCTTTCCACATCATCTTGAATGAGCACACATGAGGTCATACATCTATGACCACATACCATAACCTCCTAGATAAGAATATTGAAATCATAGGTTTGGAAAACACATCTACATAGGCTCATGCTTAGATCATGAATTTAACAGGTGATATATCTCCACTTTGACATGGAACATACAAAAATTCATATTCCTTTGATGAACTTCTTGACTCCTCAGATGCACAAAGTACTTAATCAGAGAATTCTTGACATATGTATCCTATTTCTTGCACATACTATTATTTTATGCCCTCATAACATATGATATTATACCACATAAGGACTGTAGCAACTCCTATACACTTGAAAGATCAACTTTAGAACAAAAAACTAGATAAAATTTGAGTTCACATCTTCATAGTCAGAGGACTATATGGGTTCTTCCTTTTCAACTAAATATAAGCTTATATACCTTTGATGCAAGATCTAGACATTGTAGTTTTCTCTAGAAATATCTGTGAATAGCCTGCTTGATCCCTACTTATGGTTTGATATGATAATACATGACACAATGAATCCTAATATTGTACCACAAATCATGTACTCTTTAACTTAGAAAAAATCGATCTTATCATGGATATATCAAACCTATTTCACCTTAAGACTCCTTATTTTATTGATATAGAACCTCTATGAACAAATTCATGACTCTAATATGACAAATTTCTAACCCCCTTGATTACTTAAATGATATGATGTTTGTACAAGCATTTGAAACATCATAGAAACCTTTAAGATCATTTTATAAGCCTTTTCAACCCTTAATAGACATAAATAACATAAATTCATTTGGATTACATATATAGACACTTATTTCAACATTATCAGAGAATAGACTTCAAGTATCATGAGATATAGCCTCACGAACATGTACTACCAACTTTATATTGATTACATACAAAAGTGATGCAAAAAAAACCTTAATAATAACATGCTTGAACTACATGTGACCATTAACTAACATCAAAACATCTTAAATAAGAACAAATAACATGAACTAATAAGACCATGAGCAATAGTATAAACTGACATACCTTAACAAAATGAATAAAGAACACATTGACTCAGACAGTTCCCCCTCATTTCAATGCTTCATATGCACCTATACACCTTCAAGAAGCATAGTGAAGGTATAAAATCACCAAAGAGACCTAAAAAAGGTCTTGAAGAGGTCCCAAGCCCCCTTAGGTACTTCAAAAACTCCACTTTCTTATTCTTTTTTATGTAAGCACTAAGTATCACTTTTTCATAGGAATTTAATTTTGATGAGACAAAAAGGTATACTTTAGTTTCATTTTTCCTTCTAGGACCATTATCATACATTATAGGTCTCTGAACTATTCTAGTTTACACTCTAGGACCTTGAGAACTTCTATTTTGATTTGAGTAACTTTGATAGAAATTCCTTGCAATATGACCAACTTTTTTAAAATTGTAACATGCTATTGTACTTCTCCTTTTTAAATCATCAACATGATTAGATCCTCCAAATAAACAATTATTGGCTACATGGCCTACCTTATTGCACTTGAAGCATACAACATATTTAGCATGTTCATTTATGTTTTCTTTCCATAGTTGAGCATATCTAGGATAAGATCTCTTGAAAAAAAATCTTATTTATTTTTCTTCACTTAAACATTCCTAGATTCCATTTAAAATCTTAGGATTTTTTTCCATACTCATAACATAAATGACATTCAACATGAAATAATCCTACACCATTCCTAGGAGACCTTTTCTTGTATTCTTTATCTCTATGACCATAAACATGACATGAGAAACAATAGCCATTAAATGATCTTTCATACCTTGATGCATTAGGTTACCTAATAGGCTTGGTCTTCTCATGGTCCTTGGTGTGAGTTACCTTCATTTCTTCCTTAGTACTTG
Source organism: Taxus chinensis (assembly GCA_019776745.2). Taxonomy (NCBI): domain Eukaryota; kingdom Viridiplantae; phylum Streptophyta; class Pinopsida; order Cupressales; family Taxaceae; genus Taxus; species Taxus chinensis. Next base: position 324,795,202 of record CM034156.1, on the reverse strand, counting down.
GTTCACCATCTTCCTAGCTTGGAACCTTGTTTTCTTGCTTCAATTCCTTGTCCTTAAGATCCTCACTGAATCCCAAACCAGCCCTATCACATGTTGGTATTTTTTGGCTTAGAATATTATCTAGGCCACTTACACTTTTCACAAACATCTTTTGTTTGTTTGAAACTAGATCAAGTTTTGAATATATATATTTCATGCCCATTTCATACTTAATTCACTCATCTTCCTTAGTCTTGAGATTATCGTTGAGCAAAGAAACCTATGATTTCGTATGAGTAAATTCTTCATTTTTGACCTTAAGAGCTTCTAACAACTCCTCCATTTTTTACTCCAAATTTTGAGTAGTATGACTATTCTCATGAGCATCCTCCTTGGATTCAATTTTGGTTATAACTCTCTCTAATTTTTCCTAGAGATGCCTTTCGATCTCATCATGTTATTTACTCTCATTTTTATACTTGGCTTCAAGGAGATTAATTTTATCTTCATGATTTCTATTCATTTCATCAATCCGTTGTGTGAGCTTTTCATTATCATCTCTTGTAATATTAAGTTCCATTTTTACTATTTCCCAAGTTGACTCTTCACCATCTAAATCTGAATCACTAAACCCTTTTCCAAATTCACAAGTTAAAACTCTTAGGGGAGAATAAATTTTAGGAATATTTTCTAAACAATTCTTACCTTCACTTTAAGTGGAACAACAGTCATCCTTTAATTTATTTCCTCTTTGATAATTCTTCTTCTTACCACCTATTTTGTGCTTCAAAATATCTCCCTCAAGTTGTCAAGATTCTCTAGAAGGTCCTTATTTGATACCAATTATTAGAAACACAATGGACTAACAGAGGGGGTGAGTCAGTCCTTATAAACATTAAATTTACATTTAAAATTTTCATAGAAAAATAATCATAAATATTTAACTATCCAATAATATGTGCATACATTACACAATCATATGTGCAAGAATCATAAACAAGATCATCAACACAAGACACAAGATATAAGTAGGAAACCCTCTTGGGGAAGAAAACCCACCAAAACACAATCTTATATTTATATGTTTTAGAATTTATTGAGGCATCGACTCCATAAGGAGCATCAACCCCTAGTTTAGTATAACACCAACCCTACAAGTAGCACCAACTCCTAATTTTATGAAGCACCAACCCCACAGGGAGGATAAAACCCCCCAAGATGATCAATCACCCACTTAACCACCTTATTATTTTAATATCTCTTATTTTTTTCTTCCACAACTAATGGAGACCTCTTGTTTAGCTCACACTTCTTCAATCAAACCCTAGGTTACCATACTTTAAAAAACAAGATCTTCAAACCCTCTAAAATTCATCAAACTCTTTCTCTAATTTCCTATAATTTTTCTCAACCTACAACAAACTTTAATAATCTTGAAACTATTCTCAAACACCTGTAATTAACTCTCACCTAGGTCACTCCACATGCACACAATCAACTAGTTCCAAAAATCACCCACAAACATGATTTTATATGCTTCTCCTCATTTAAAACTTAGGAAAAAAATTTTACATCCTTTTTGTTTGACCCATACATCAGGGAAACATTTAAAATTTTAAATATAATAGTCATAAGTTACCCAATTAGGTTGTCCTAGCTCAAACCATCATTTCATATGCCAATTTTTTTTCAAAACCCCATGGACACAATCTTAAAATTTCCCTAACATTAGTACCATACTTATCCATAACCCAAAAACTAATAAAACATGATTAAAATATCATTTAACATTCATTAATGTTTTAAATTAATATAAACCAATCAAATTATTTCATTTATTGAGCACCATTTCCATTTACAATTCTCAAAATAGTTGTTTCTTGAACCCTTGAGAACCCTAGAAACTTCAAAAGGCTATTATATAAATTATACTAAAACAATCCATGACATGTGACCAATCAATTAAAATTCAATAACCTTTATGATCCTTATAAGAAAGCTATATGTGATGAAACTTCCATCTCTTCAAACCATAGCTAATTTTGCTTTCACCAGATCAACCTGCCAAAACAATTATTTCCAAATGCTAGCTCATAAAATCATTTTTACAAACATTAAAGGCCTCAAAATGGATATATTTGATGAAAAATTCATTCCTATTCACATTACATGAGATATCTGGTATCACCCAATCCATCTAATTTTGTAAACAAGTCCAAACTTTTACCTAAACACATCTTGTCTTGAACTACCAAAAATATTTATATCCAAATAGTTCCTTGGAAACCTTGTCAAATGAACTCACCATGAGGAAAATTTAATATCACTGGAATTATATCTAAATTCTCTTTCCAACACAAATTTAATCACTTCAAAAATACAATTTTATCTCAAGTTATGCTCATTTTACTAAACCCTATTATTTGAGATCCCAAAACTGTGCTTTGACTAGTACACCTTCTTGGACCTCAAAAAATAATGTAACTTCATGACCTTGTCCTATAACCTCCATAAAATCTACAACAACTTCCATAAGTCATGCACCATAAATTTTTCATGTTACTCCTTTGGACCATCTTGTCCTAAAACCTTTTTCTTCATAAACTACTATTTTTAGGTGGGGACCACTCATTACCATGACCTAAACCATACATTTATGAAAATATAAGAGAGTCATATAGAACAATAAATCATAAATTTTTATAAAAAAATAAAAATTGGGTCGCTATACTTCACTTTATGCAAACTGCTCCTAGCTAGGATTTAACTAGGGTTTTAGACAACTTTACCTTCTTAATATTCGTTCATAAAATCCTAGTGATCAAATGACCTCATTATTTTTTTGAAAAATTCTAAAATAATCATTTCATATTCAATGAAATTCACAAGGTCCCTTTAAAATCACACTATTCACAATGATTATCAGAAGTTGAACTTTGAGCTGGAAATACACTTGATTTTGATCCCGTCTTACAACATCAGTCATATCTTGCAAAAAACACATCGTGAGAACCTGAAATTTTTCTCAAATAACTATGAATAATCCCTCTAACATCGATAATAATCAAAATTTCAATTCCATTCTTCAATATCTCCAGTCACTAATACTTACCTATGCTTGCATGTTAGATCCTCACTGTAGAAGTAAGGGTTAACATAAATAATGCAATAATTGAACAATAATCCTTTGAAAATTACCCAAACATACCTTATATGTCATGATACACCTAAATTCATTCTTCCATGAGCTCATATAGCTCCAAACCACTCTGTCACACCTCCAAGCTACTATACTTGTTCCTAATGAGCACTTGTAACCACGTGATCCACTTGTACCTGTACCATGACACAATTGTGAGTTATAAAACACCCTAAAAACATTCTATACATAATGCCAACATACTTCCAAATCATCCCAGAAGCTCATAATTTCAAGATACATATTTTAGGCACCTGTATAGGCTTGCAAGATCAAACACACCTCACTGAATCCGACTACATCAGATGATATAAATATTAAACATCATGTTAGAACCATATAAATCATCATATCATCTGAATGAAACATTCAATTTATCATTAATGTGGTTTTTCATCAAGGAAAACACCTATTAGGATCACATGCCAACATTTTCATGATGAAGTGGCTTATTTGGGATGACTCTGTAGATATAATAGTTAGATTGGTATCCTAAAGAAAGTTATTTGTGTCATGAAATCTATATGAAGAGTCCTAATGATGTTAGGATTTTTTTCTAAGTAATGATTGTCTTGAATAAAGGTTTGTGGTATATCATATTGTGAATACTAAGTTAAATGTAGTGTCTTGAGTTTGTTATGATCTATAAGTGCATGAATTAAGTGTGTCTAGGTTTATATGATGTTTTTAAAGACTTGAAGTGGTCTCAAAGGGTAAATCATGGTGTGTGAGGTTTCTCAAATTCTAAATTTTCATTCATTTTTGTGTAATGGTATATAGTGATGTTTGATTCCAAATATTCTATATATGAAGTATTCCTCATAATATGAGAAGTTATAATGCTCTAATAAGAAGGTTTTAAGATGAAATATGTCATCAAAAGGTGGTTTGTGGCTATGATGAGGTCATATCTAGTGATTCTAAGTGCAAACCATGGTGGATCCAAGCAAGCTAGTTGTTTTCTTACCTTCAAATCATATTAAATGTTGCATTAGTCATTAATAAATGTTATTATAGTGATGATGACAAAGTTTGAACCTCTGAAACAAAAATTTACAAGTTTATGAATTATCCCTATTTTAACCAGTTATGTGAGTTCTTAAGAAGTAATATGAATGAAATGTTGAGTTTGAAGGTATAATTCGTGGAGTTCAAAGATAAAAATTTGTACAAATAATCTAAACAATATATAAATCAAGATTCAAGTGATCTTAGCCTCTAAAAATGGCTAAATTTTTTGGAATCTATGACAGTGTTCAATTTTTTACTACGAGGATGCAAAATCCCTAATTTCCACATGGATGTTGTTGTAACGGGGATGTGTCACTTCATGGGAATGATCCAAGGTTCATTGAGGTGATTGTGTTGTCTAATGGGTATCTACAATAGGTAATATTTCATATTGAAAGTATGGGCATCAAGAGTTAGACATTAAAATCTTAATTTGAAGACCTGATAATGTGTGCACTCATTACATGTGAGTCATTGTTGTGTATATATTGTTTAGTTGTCTTATCTAGTATCTAAATGAATTAATGAGTTTATAAAACCCATGAATATACACTAGATGGTGATCAAGGGCCTAAGACATTGGTTATGTTGTTGGATTATTCAATGATTTCCTACAAAAGTATAAGATTGTATGACATTTTAAGGAAAAATAAGTGCAATTTTCAAGCCTATAAGGTAATCAATTTGTATTCTCTTGTTGATTAGGATTGTACATTACTTCCAAATCAAAGTGGTACTGCAATTCCATCACCTCATGCAGGGAAATGCATTGTAAGTAGTCTTTTTTTTTCATGCAAATCTGGGCATCACTATGTGAATGCTTGTGGAGCATTGTATTAGGCATCCTCTTCCAAAATTATAGGCTACATGTATATTATGTGTCAATTACAGTTTTCATCATGGAACCCTCTTAAGAGAAGGTATAAAGTGTTGAACTTGGTAAATATTTTGAGAAAAAACATGGTGACTAGTAATCAATTTGTATTCTCTTGTTGATCAGGATTGTACATTACTTCCAACTCAAAGTGGTATTGCAAGTCCATCACCTCATGGAGGGAAATGAATTGTAAGTAGTCTTTTTTTTTCATGCAAATCTGGGCATCTCTATGTGAATGCTTGTGGATTATTATATGAGGCATCCTCTTCCAAAATGATAGGCTACATGTATATTATGTGTCAATTATAGTTTTCATCATGGAATCCTCTTAAGAGAAGGTATAAAGTATTGAAATTGGTAAATATTTTGAGAAAAAACATGGTGACTAGATATAATGAAGATGGTTTACATGAGAAGTTGTCTTAGTCTATCAGAGACAAAAATTTGAAAATAAGTATCTTCATGTATGATTGAAACCCATAAGGGTGTCATGAATTAAATCACAAAGAAAGTACTGTAAAAATGTGTGAAGGAATGTTTCGAAAGGTTGGTGAAGTTATGTCTCAGTAATCTATAATGAGGTTTGAGAAGGGTCTTCAAGATGATGAAATAATGCAAGGTTTATACCTTCTTACTCTTGGGATGTTTGAATGCCTCTACTAATGCCAAGGATTACTGTGATGAGTTTCTAAAAGAATTTAATGATGTTTGTGCACTTATTCAAGAGATTTTTATGACTGTAACAAGATAAAATGAGGGTTTCTTTTTATTTTAATAACTATGAATTGTCTTCAAGTAAAGGTTGAATAGAGTAGAGATGAAGCATGACAAGTTACACCTTAAATTAACTCAGAAGTACATTAAATTAAGTTGTCTATGATAGAGGGTTTCTTAAAGGAATGATTACTTGCAATATTTCCTTTATCTAACTTGAAAAATTGTGAAGAACATGACTAAACATCTGAGAAGAGTTCTAAAATGTCTTGAAAAGTGTAAGGTAGAAGTTATAAGCTATAATTAAGATTGTTTTATACTCTTATTTTATTTTTGATCCAAATGATTAGCTACAAGTGCAAGGTGTCAATGAGAGACAAAATATATGCCTTTGAAAGCTTAAATGGTTGTCTAAACTAACTAATGAATTAGTTAGACACTCTTAGTAAGGTTCAAGGTGTTTGGATGATAAATGTATGGTCAAGAAGTTATTAGGTAAGATCTAAAAACCTCTTTGGATGCTATTATGTTGATTAGTAACTTATTGAGGACCTGAAGCCTTGTAGGTGATAGTTTAAAATTGTGAAATTTTCTCTTGAATATTTCATGGTGTCTTTATTTTCCTTCAATGGTTGATTTAGTCACTTAATATTGGTGGAATACTTATCTTGACCCATTATTTATACTCAAGATATGGATCATAACCTCATTACATCTGATATTAAGTTACAATACTATGTGAAGAACTAAATTATACTTATGGTTGCGAGGAAGTCTTCATGACAGGGGGAGTATATGATTTTACTCCTTGAAGGTTCTCTAGATGAATTCATGTGATAGATATGTATGAAACTTGAAAAATTTGAAGCTAGGTATGAAGGATGTTTAATTTTTTTGATGATCTTGTGTGAAAATATGCTTCTATAGGTGTAATGGTATGTATGATCCAAATCAATTAGGGGGAGCATGAACCTATGTTTCTTGAAGATGGTTTGATGATTCCTAGGTGTACAATATATGATTTAGTTGTTTTATCCAAAGTCAATATCATTATGTTTCATGAATTAATTGTCTCATCTATTTATGATTGTCAAAGACTAAGTAAATGCTTTTGGGATGTGCTCAATTTTTTTTCCTTTATCTAAGTCATGCATTTAAGGTAAAGAGTAATATGGTTGTGTTCTCTTAGAAAGGAGGATGTTTTGAGTTTGGGGGGAGTATTGGATTGCATGGTAATGATTTACATTGTGTTCTTGAGCTTATCAAGGAGGGTGTATAATGCACTAAGGTGTCTGCTTAGGAAAAGTAGTTCAAATGATTGAGAAATGCTAAGAAGTGAAAGAATTAAGGAAAAATTTGTGTCATCACAAAATGAGATAGCCCATGAATGAAGGTAAGGTGGATTTTTACCTCATTTACATAATTGTTGGCATGTTTCTCAAGGTGTGTGCTTAAGGTATTTGACTTCTACATTGATCTCATAGAGGAAAAAATAGAGTTTTGAGGTGAAAGGGAAAGTTTTACATCTTCACAAGATGGATCATGGTATTTTAGCAACAATCAGAGGTATGATGATGTTTAATTCATACTTATTGACATTATTAGATGGATTATGTGATTTTCCTAGGGGAACTATAGTGATTACATGCTTAAAATGAAGGAACAAATTAGATTTTGTGAAGAAGCTCATGTTTGAGAGCTAGAATGAGACCTTTGGTCTATGTTTCCAAAAAATCATGATCTTATGAAGCCAAGGAAGGTGTAGAACATGTAGGTACATGTATTCGTTTTTCATTAATGTAAAAAAAGGATAAGTTTAGGTGGTTTTTCATCAATGACAAAGGGGGAAATTATTGGCATGTTTTCGTGTCGGGATTCAAAATATTGGCTTAGTACGAGAAGGTGTGTGGGAGGGCAAGACCTTCTTAAAGAAGGGTACGTGGGTTGAAGGTGCACAGGGCAGGGTTCTAGCAGGGTTTAGCAGAAAATACGACGTGCACTCACAAGACAAGACAGTGTTGGGAATTAGCCATATTCAGAGTTCCAAAAAGCACATGAGAAAAGTGTGACCCATCTAGCATGTAGAATGGATAAGGTGCCATCATGACAGCTATAGGATCAAAAAGGGAATATTCCATGCATGCAATGGAAGGATCTAGAAGAACATCATTACATAGAGTGGAGAGATTTGATCAAAGGAGGCATACTCCATTAGATGACCACTTGGACACTTGGCAACTGATATTTTACCTCAGAAGGTATGGAAGTGAAGTAAGAAAGCTATATATTGAGGTACGTCGATAGTAGAAGGGGGGACATAGGAGATTAGGGGGGATCATCTTAAGAGAGAAGAGGTGGTGGAAAAGAGGTAAAGCTCTGTAGAAATTTCATGGAATATTCTATGGGTTGGGATTAGAGAAATTATAGGAGTAATGACATATTTAGAGGGATGGGTCTGTGTTTATCCTTGTAATGTGAATGACATAGTATAGATTTTGATGTATGACCTTTCTCTGTATGGTTAGATGGGTTTGTTATAGCCCCAAGGAATGTAATGTGGTTACTAAACTCATTAATATGAATGAAAGGTATTTTTATAAAGTATATTTTTGTTCATGAGCTTAAGTCTAATGCATTTCCTATGTGTTATGAATCATTTCTATATGTTGTCTATTATTTCTCTTTTATGGAGGAATTGATATGATAACTCATCCTAGGTTCTCAGAATGAACACATGGTTCCTTCCTTTCTTATACACTTAAGTATCTGTCATAGATGATGTATTATCACAAGACTGACATAAAGGAGAGGCTCATTTCCTGCGCATGCCTCAGGTGAGTGCCCATTGCCCCCTGGGTTATAGGCCAGTGCACATGGAATTAGACTATTTCTCTAAGGGTATAAAAATGACTACATATTGGTTCTGATGCCAGGACATACTTTTGAAGTTGTTGTGAGAAATGGCATATATCTTGGTCCCTGTGATTTGTGATGATAGAATGTCTGACTTAGGAAAGTGTTGAAGCATGGTTCAAGAGCATAGAGGAAGAATTTTCTCAAAGATTCAGTAGTAGAATTGAGTTCAGTGCATAAATATGGGTAGAAGAGAACCTATACCATGAGTTGTATGAGACATTCTTTTGTTGTTTTCTAGTAGAACTATATGAGTGGCTTTCAACATATGCATCTAGATCGAGCTAGTATTATAGATCATGTGTATAGACCTAAGATGATTATCAAACGCTGTAGGATGAAAATCTGACTTGGACGTGTGTTGTTGATCACTGGTGGAAAGGAGTGCTGACCAATTATACTCTAGAATATGCCATTTCTACATATGCTTTCCCATAATTTTCTGAGTGAGAGTTTCTGAGGGATCCTAGAGGATCATTTTGGCATGCTATTCCTTTAGCTATAAAGATATTGGTCATTAACTTAAGTTTAGAGGAATTTCCCATGGCTGGATAAGTTTCTCTAAGCATTGGGAGAGGAATCTAGGGTGGAGGAATATGGCAGACATTGTGGTTTAAAAGGAAAGGGAGGAAATATGACTCAAGTATAGTGAAGATCATGAAAGGGAGATGACTAGACAATGTGAGGATGCAAGTGTGATGGATCTATGGAGGTAGATATTGCGGGAAGGAGTTGAGGTTCACGCAGAGGACGTGGAACCTAAGTAGTTTGTGATATTCCATCTTAGAAAGTGTGGGAGAGAAGCCCCTTCAACTTCTAATGAGAGTTCATCACATGGAAAAAGGAGATTTGTTAGTGTGCATCTGAACCCACCTAGTGACTAAACCCTAGTGTTGGTTTTTGAGATTAAGGGAGAAGTATTCTTAACCTAGTTAGTATCAGTGGGAGTAATTGATCTGTGCCCAAGAGATATAATTTCTTGTTTGGAACATCCATGGTTGCATAAACCATTCTTGTATTTGGAGGAATTTTTAGACAAGGTGTAAGTACTCAAGGTTTTTGTATCACATCTAAGAGTGGCATGGGACACACAAATGATAGTGGGACAATATCACAAACCATTAGAACCTAGTTCAATGAGAATTTGGGAACACTAGGAGTGAATGCTTCAGGACATTTGTCGGCTGTAGGAGGTGGATCTAGTGGTATAGGAGCTAGAGGACCTAGTGGATTAGGAGGAACATGACCTAGTGGATTCAGTGGATCTGGAGGAGGAGGAAACACTGGAGGGAACCAAGAATTTAGATCAGGAGGACAAGGACCTCATCCAGCTCCACAAGTATTTTTTGAGATGTATTTACACCTACCAGAATACCTGGGTATTGAATATTCTCCAGAGCATGTCCACAAGTGTGAATTACTATAGCGTGTAAAAGGGATCACTACCCTAGAGTGGAAGGAAAGTCATTTTGGCAAAAATTTTGTAAGGGCGCGCGTGTAGTTGGTATAAAAAATATGACCCTCATTAGATGGTGGTGGACTACACTGCATTGAAGAACACATTCCTTGTAGAATTTTGTATCCCTGAATTTGAATAAAAGAGCATCAGTGCTCTGAAGGAGATCCAGTAAGGAATGACAGAGAGTGTGTAGGAGTATGACATGTGTTTTAAGACACTCTTTTCAAAACTATCCTATGACATCCACCCTTCTAAACATGCTTAATGGTTTGTTAGAGGATTGATAACACACTTTAAGAAGGCTCTATCACACAAGACTTTCACAAACCCACGCGAGGCTATTGGGAATGTTGATACTGGAGTTAGCCCTTTTCTGGAGGCTCAAATTGCTATAATGGCTAAGTAGTTGGAGAAGCTATCTACGAACTCAAGGCATGAGGTTCATAATGGGATTTGGTGTATAGAATGTGAAGTGGAAGGGTGTGTAAAGGATAGTTTCCCACAAAATGTGGTATCCGCTATGGCAATAAACTATGAAATTTATCATGTGGATCATAATGCAAGTAGGTGCCCTCCACTACAATGTACAACCCTCAAGAATGTTTCTTGCTATTGAAATATCTATACCTCTATGAACCATGATACCAAGGATTGTAGACTGATTAATCAGATTGATGATGCTATTGATCTTGGTGTGCACCAGACTAGTCTTGTAAGTAGTTCCAAGGATGATGATCATCGCTAAAAAGGGCACGCAGATGGAGGAGTGCATGGAAGATGTTTTCATGGATTATTTTGTGGTTGCAATAACTACAGTAGAGGAAGAAGATAATTCCCATGAGGAACCTGTTATAACTATGGATCTACAGAGCATTACAAATGTGAGTGTCCTTATTTACTACAATTCTCATGGTGTGGGAAGAAACATAAGTATGAAGAGTGTCCAGAACTTTATGAGCATATGAACCAATCACATTGGAAGGAAAAATGTGTTGGGAAAGTGAGCATCAAGAATGCTGATTCACAGTGGATGTCAAGAGTGGCGCGTGAGTTAGGACTAGAACCTGTACTGGTCATGATGTGAGTAGAGGTCAAGCATGCTAGGGAGATGTCAAGACAAAGGAAACTGGTTTCAAGAGAAGAAGTGGTACATGGGAAGTATATAGATCCTAATCATAAAAAGGAGGTGTATCGAGAGACTATGGACATGATTCAGAGTTTGTAAGGGGAGATACAATGTCTAAAGGAGAAATCAAAGAAGTTGAAGAAAAGGAAGAATGTCGAGGCTCCAAAGGATGGCCTCGATGAGGTCAAGGAAGTATGTAGGATGTTAAGGAAGTATGTAGGATGTTAAGGAAAGAGTATATTATTCACTTTATAAGAGAATGGCTGAGGGAGATGGTACCATGTATCATATCAGAGCATGAAAGGTAGGTTTTTCATACAAACCTTCCTCCTCATAACCTTGATTATGATAAGGAAATTACATTGAATGCAGTTGTTGATGGATGTATTCTGAGTAATATCCTCATTGACATGGGAGAAGAAGTCAATGTTCTTACCTTGGATTTTTGACATCAAATGGGAAGACCCAAATTACAACCATCTTCGTATGTGTTGTATATGGAAAATAATACAAAGGAAATGCTCATTAGATTCTTGAAGGATGTGGTTATCACTATTCAATGGGATAAGTTCACTAGGGAATTTTAAGATTTTGTGCTCACTGAGGAAGAAAACTTTCCAGAATTACTTGAGCACCCATGGTGCTATAAAAACAATGCCAACCTGTGGTTTAACAAGGGGTATATCAGCTTTGAGAACAAGGAAGAAAGGGTGATTATCCCTTTAACAGATAGGAAATTAGCACCATATATTGATACCTTAAGAGAGGAAGTCCTTGAAAAAATCTATATGTGCTCCATCAGAGATCCTGAGATAATTCATCCCACGGAGGGAGTCATCCAATTTGAAGATGCTCAGTCCTTGAGTGATACCACTATAATGGAATACAACAATTGGGTGCATGGGACTTATGAGTTGATTGTGTGAAAGTTGAGAGGATCTATAACAAGGGTAATAAAGGCACACTTAGCCATGTTCCTGGGAGGGAAGAAGTTTCCAATTTACTCTAGAGGAGCATACCCTTAAATATTCTTGTGATAAATTGAGGCTCAGTAGAAGAATGAGGACGAGAGAAGGGGAATGCTTAGTTATAACCTACTCATAAATGTAGCACGTGGGTGGGCTACACATTGGGAGAACCTTCTAGAATGGTGTGAGGTAAGAATCACATTTTCAGTAAGGTTTTCCAGGAGCAATGTGCCCATTATCATACGAGACTACCAAGGTAATGAGACCACCTCATTTCATATCCAAGCATGTGAGAAGGCCTGGATGGGAAGCGTAGAAGTGTTACAACCTTCATTATGAGTTCATAGGTTGTATTCCACCTTACAAGGTTATGCACATGCATGGTATATTCATTCGGAGGTGTGTCATCAAACAAGTAATTGGAAGGAGTTAGCGGCTGATCTCATTCAAGATTTTGAGTATAAGAGTATCGATCCATCGATGGATAAGGCATTGTAAGTAATAAAACACCTTATAATGGGATATAGTGTTATGGTAGAAGATAGGCTACTGGATTTTTTGGGTGATCCTTATTTGGAAATGTGCCTCAATGAAGAAGAATCAGAGGAAGTACAGGTTGAGCATGCATGCATGGAAAAGGAAAAAGGAAAAATGGTCTATGTAGTAGACGATGAAGAGATGGAAACTTTGGATGTTAACCATTCTAAAGGTATACGTGAAGTCCTAGATAGCACTGATGAGTGAGAACATTCCTACCATGATCCCTTGAAAACAAATAAGATTAACATTGGGACATCGACAAAACCTAAAGAAGCTATCATTGGGGACTATTTGTCAGAAAAATAAATTTCAAAGGTCATTTATCTGTTGTGCGAGTTCTAGGATTTGTTCCCTCATGGGTACCATGAAATCAAAAGCATCCACCATTCCTTAGGGAAGATGAAGATCAAGTTAAAGGATGGTGTGCACCCGATTTGAAAGAGGCCTTATCAGATGAATCCAAATTTGTGCATACGGGTCAAGGAGGCTATGGAAGAATTAGAATGGATAAGCCCAATGGTCATCAATATCAAGAAGGATGTGAGGATAATTTGTGTTGACTACAAGGACTTGAATGTAGTATGTGTCATTAATCCTTTTCTAACCCCCTTTACTGAAGAAATTTTGGAGGGAGTAGCCTAGCACAAAGTCTACTCTTTCATGGATGGGTTTTGAGGGTATCACCAAGTCAAGATTGCAAAGGAAGACCATAGAAAGAAAACTTTCACCATTGAATGGGGAATTTTTTCCTACACAGTTATGCCTTTTGGATTGAAGAATGTGCCTATTGTGTTCTTGCACATTGTGGTACAAGCATTTCAGGACTTCATCCATAAATTTCTTCAATTTTACCTAGATGACTGGACTATATATGGGTTGGTAAAATACCATTTTGACAATTTAAGGCTGATGTTTGACAGATGTTGGAAATTGAGGATATCCCTTAACATTAAGAAATGTGTCTTTGCTACTCCATTTGGAACCGTGTTAGGACATATTATATGCAAATAAGGCTTACTAGTGGATCATGCCAAAGTTGCAGTTATTGTGGGATTAGGGGAGCCTACTAATCAAAGCACAATGCATGGATTCCTTGGGTATAAGGGGTACTACAGGAAATTAATCAAGGGGTATGCCAAGATCACCATGCCCTTGGAGGAATTACTCAAACACAAGAGTGACTTTCATTTGGGAGAGGCGCAGCAGAGGGCATTTGACACTTTAAAGGATGGGCTTGTCACGATGCCCATACTACATTTTCCTTTTTGAGATAAGCCTTTCCATGTTCATGTTGATGCCTTAAGGACAACTATGGGAGAAGTACTAGCATAACCTGGTGAAGGAATTGTTAATCATCCCTTGTGTTTTTCTAGTAGGAATTTGACACCAGTAAAACAAAACTACACAACTATTGAGCATGATGCATTGTCTCTGATCTATGTGTTGTACTGTCTCTGATCTATGTGCTGCACAAGTTCAAACAATAACTATTGGCAACACCATTTATATTCTACACGGACCACATGGCATTGAAGTACTTAGTCAACATGCCTATTTTACAAGGGCACATATGTTGTTAGGTCCTATTATTCCAAGAGTTTTAGTTTACGGTGGTTGTAAAACTAGGGAAGATTAGTTTAGGACCTAACCACTTATCAAGGATTAACTTAGGGGAGGATGTAAAAAGCATTGAAGATACCATGTTGGACATGTAATTGTTTAGGTTACAGTGCATGCTATCAGACTTTAATGAAATTGCAGTATTCTTTGAAATAGGTGTGGCACCGAAAGGGATGAAGGCTCTGGAGAGGAAACAGTTAACAATTCACATCACACCAAGATGTTGATTAATGGAGACCAATATAATTTAGGTTACGATGAGGTTCTGTGTCGATGCATACTAGAACATGAGCATATGACAATTATGGAGGAAGCACATGGTGGGATTAAAGGAGGAAACTATGTAGGAAATGATACCGCATGGAATATTCTACTTGCTAGGATTTTGTGGGAAACCATCTATCGGGATTGTATTGAGTTTTGTAAGTCCTGTGATCATTGCGAGTGCCTTGGAAAACCTAGAAAGAGGGATGAAATTTCCTTGCGACCAATAACCAAAACTGAAATTTTTGAAAAATGGGAAATCAACTTTATATGGCCAATTTCACCAGTTACGTGAAGGAATGGTTCACGATATATCATTACTTGCACTGATTACTTGAAACATTGAGTAGAGGCAGTGCCTACAAAGGATTTCACTACAGTGTCAAATGCTAGTATTTTATGGGAAAACATAATCAACATATATGATTGTCCTTTAATATTAACAAGTGATAGAGGTACACATTTTCTCAATGAAATGGTTAGGATTTTTTTAGCAGAATTTATAGTGGTCCATCAGAAGACTACCCCTTATCAACCTCAAGTGAACAGAACTGTTGGGGCATTTAACAAAATACTAAGTCACATGTTGACTAAGATCTGTGACATTGGAAGACAAGATTGGGATGACAAAGTATCAACCATTCTATGGATATACAAGACAAAATACAAGAGGTTAAACATGGCCACACTGTTCCAATTGGTGTTTAGTGTGGAGGTTGTTTTTCTAGTTGAATTCATGTTACCATCACTGCATATAGTGCGCACAAGAGGGTTGGATGATGAACAAGCACTAAAAGAGAGGATTGATAAGTTGATGAAGTTAGATGAAAGGCAATCACTTTCTAGATGGAGTTAGAAGATAGAAAAAGAAAGACAAAAGGCATTGCATGATTGTCATATCAAGAACAAGAAGT
The DNA here is from genome assembly GCA_019776745.2 of Taxus chinensis. Lineage (NCBI taxonomy): Eukaryota > Viridiplantae > Streptophyta > Pinopsida > Cupressales > Taxaceae > Taxus > Taxus chinensis. The sequence goes on along the minus strand of CM034156.1, from coordinate 324,779,618 downwards.
TTGAGGTTGGGTAGATGGTGTTGTTGTATGATTCCAAGATTCTATGCCATCCTGGGAAGTTGAAATTCCAGTGGCTGGGACCCTACATACCCTCATACATTCTTGATTTAGGAACTTTCCAGCTACAAGCGCTAGATGGGACAAGATTAGCAGGTCATTTTAATGGAAGTAGGTTGAAGCCCTACTATAAATAATCCTTCTTGGTGTTTGTAAATAAGGTAGTATTTTCAGTTAACTTAGAATTTCCCTTTATACTTTTATTTTCTTATGTTTCCCTTTCTCGTTTCTTGTTCCTTTCTTGATGTTTTTTTTGCACCTTGTGCACCGAAAACCACATTATTTTTCCAAGGTTGTGTATGCGTAGAGGACCACACATCTGTTTTAGTGTGGGGTGGAGTAGTGGAGTAATGCAAAGAAAAGTATAGGATAGTAATACAATTTGAGTGGCCCTTTAGAAGGAAATGTTTAAGTTTGAGAAAGCACATGGGGAAATGATGGATAATGAATTATGGTGTCAAGAATTCTATAACAAAGACCATGTAAAATAATGAAGAGCACAGGAAAAACATGAGGTAGGCAAGGAAAAAATTTAGGTAAAGGAAAGAAGAAGTTCCTTCAATGCTGTAGATGCATGGATAATATTCTTTGGTTAGATTGGATTTTTACACACCAGAAGGTTGTAGAAGGTTTTTTGGGGAGGATGTGGTGCGTGGGTAAGATCACTTAAAGATGGCCAAGTGGAAAAATACACATTTAATGTTAAATTACATTGGTAGGGTATATAAAATTTATTGCTGGAGGGAAGGAAAAACTATAAATATGAGGTTGGGAAAGTCATTAGTTATAATTTTCTATTATGAAGTTGAAGTTCTCTTACAAACTAGGGCATCCAGAGAAATTTATGCGAAGGCAGAAGAATCCTAGAAATCTAAGTGTGTGACTAGAATGGATCTGTAGACCAGAGTGGAAGGAGTACATGGGCATGAGAAAAGGTTGTTTGAAGTTCGTCGTCTTGTGGAAGGTTTTCCTAGTTAGGGTTTGGAAGCTAGGGTACGGAGATAGAAGGATTGCTTCCAAGAGTTGGGTTTCAGGCTTGAGCAGAGTAGTAGAGCAGAAAAAATAGTGTTATATTTTAAACCAACAAAAAGAATGGCACCAAAGAAGGTGACCGTTTCACCAAAGAAGTAAAAGGGAAAGGGAAAAGAAAAAAAAACACTACCATCATGAGCTCCAATGAGGAATGGTATGAGAAACTTTAGTACCCAGATGGAGTGTTGCTAGGAAATGAGTAGGTGTCACACTTGAGATAGATGACCATGAGTGATTATAACCATCACATGAGAACTAGAGAGAACGAAATGGTGTAGGATCTAGTGTGTCCAACTAACAAGAGGACACCATATGGGATGCCAATTTACAGTAACAAGGTAAAGGTAAAGTTGGAAAAGGAAGGGCTATGCAACTATATGAGTTTCCTTAATTTGGAAATCTTGGGCACCGTTATCAATGGTTGATGTCGCACATACATGAAGATCATTTATACTTTGTAGGCCACAAAATGTTCATAACACCACAGTTGATATCTAAGTTCACTTTCCTAAATTGTGAAGGGGAATCCATAGCTAGTGATTTAAGCAACAAGGAGGCTATCAAGGAGACAATAACAACTTACAACTAAAAAAGGGTTCACGATACTTTGACATCACATGAATTCTAGACCCTGTCATGAGAATGGCTGCCTGTATGGTCACCAATCTTAATGATCAAGAGATATGGATGCAAGTGAACAAGGCATGTCTGAATGTATGCCGAAATATATCAGAAGGGACCATCTATAACTTTTCCGCCTTTATTGTGGATGAAATCATCAGCAACACACAGGAAGGAGAGAAGATAATATTCAGTAATGTCCTCCTCACCATTGTATTTTTAGAGATTGAAGTACCAAATGGGCCAAAGAAATTTGTTTACGAGTATTTAGAAGAGAAATCCTCACCTACGAAAAGGTTCGAGAAGTATACTTGTGAAACCATGACAGTCACTCACAAGACACACCTAGAGAGGTGGTATAAAAAAATGTGTGACACATTTGGGGTAGAGTGGAGGATCCCAAAGAATTTTCCCATGCTTATCTATGGAGAAGAAGAATTTGTAGTTTACCAAAACCTCTACATTGGTAGTTTCACTTTAACAAATGAGACTAAGAGCCCATGGTACAAGCTTCCCTTCTCCTTCACCACACAATACTTCTAGGCAAGGGTAAACCAGTTCAAGGAGGAAAAAAAATAAGGATCAAACTTAGTGAGGTGGACCAAGACTACCATGAGCTGCACCGAAATCTCATGTACCCTAAGAAGTGCGTGTACGTGTAGAAGTATGTTTCCCAAAAATTTCAAACGATGAAGCCAATAACGCTACCAATTGCTAGAAGGGTTGCAGTAAGGGTATATCTACACATAAGGCCAAAGTTTGAAAAAGGTTCTTATCTGGAGAGTGATTTCTCCATCCTAGAAGACCTTGTAGGTCAGAAAAAGGCCACACTGAAGTAGAGGGAAAGATAAGAAGTGTAGGAGAAAAATCCACCAAGTGTGCAGACCACACAATCGGTGGGCACGCCGGAAGTAGTTCTAAAGCCTAGCACTTATGCATGCAGAAATAAGTCCCTGGTCAAGGAAAAGACCCTAGAAGAAGAGGCGTTGGAGCATGAAGATTCCCTCACCCATGAAGAATCACTAATGAAGAGGTCACCTATCATCGAGAAGGAAAAATAAGAATCTCCTATATTGGAATCACCAGTTAGGAAGAAGCAGAGCGTGAGAGAAGAAGCAGACTCAGAGGAGACAGAAAGCTTGGATGCCTACATTGGTGATAAGGATGATGATGAGCCTAAAGGAGGTGAATACCATCCAGTTTATGATATACATGACTCGGAAGAGGAGGAAGGTGAAGATAAGTATAACAAGGAGGATGAAGAGAAGAATGATGAAGAAGGATCCGAGGATCAAGGCAAGGGGGTGAGTGAAGAAGTAAGCACCAAAAACTAAGGAACCCCAAGCCTCATAAAGGAGAAAGTGGAGAAAACTGTGGAGAGAGAAGTGGTGGGCATATTGAAGGATTTGGTGGAATAGGATTTGGAGCAGAGTGTGAATGAAATTTTTATGGAGATGGAAGAAGAAAGATTTGGGAAGGAGTATGGAAGAATGGGTGAGAATCCCAATTTGGTGGTAAACTTACCAAAAGTTGTGCGAATGGGTGGGAAAGGTGTAGTGGTGGCATAGTAGCAGGGAATGGAATACATTAATGATCCTAACAAGGTGTTATGCTTGTGATTCCAAATCACTATACTAATGGAGTAACTCCTTGCTATATCATTGTTTGATGAAGAAAGCGCATATCCCCGAACCAGGAAGATGTTATCTTGGGCATTCGAATCTCACGTAGATGAACCTAACTTCAAAGTAAGTTAGAGATCACTAATGAAGGTGCCATAAAAAAATGATTAAATACCCTGGTGAACACTCAATAACTATCAGATGAGTAGGTCGGTAACACACTCAACAAGGTTTCAGTTGAGTTTGAGGCCAGATTGTTCCAAAGGAATGACAGAGTGTGATTATCAGAAGAGGAGTTAGAGAAGGAGAAGAAGGAGATCACTGAGAAGAGAAAGAATTTGAAGCAGGAAGATCTTAACAGTGCACAGTTAATGCATGAACTGAAAGAGGAGAAGGCAAGGGTGTATGAGCTGCATAAGAATATTGAGATGATTATGGGTGCTATTGTTTTAAAGAATCTTTACGTAGCACCACCTGAGAAAAAATATGAATCAACCTTGCAGTGTCTGGAGGATTTGACATGCATCCTCATGATGGAAAGGAGGCCACTTTCCTTTAAAATATAGAAGAAGCATTTGTGCACCAAGATATGGAAGAGAAGATGAAAATTGTCATGATTATTGCTTGATATACTAAACTCCTTATAGAGGTAAAGACTGTCATGCAAGTTGCAGAAGCCACATATGAAAACTATGCTGATAGAGATAGAGTGGTAAGCATCCTGGTCACAAGGCATGAAATGGAACTCAAGGAGTTTTAAGAAAATAATAAGGGGAACATAGTGGAAAGAGATAAAATCCTATTTGAGGTAGAAAATAAGTGAGAAGGTATCAAGACCTTGCGAGGCTTGATCAAAATTTGAATAAAGGAGATATACCCCCAAATCACCTGAAGGATGAATGCACTTGAGGATTTGGGAAAACAATTAAAAAGTATTGTTGAGACTATGAGTACTAAAGGGGAGGAATTGATTTTTGAGGAGGTATGCCTTATTTAGAGACCTCTGTTAGCAAGCGTAGAATGAGGTTGATGCCTGGGAAAATCTAGAGGAAGAAATAGGTAAGGATTTCCCTCTTCTCCTTTAAAAATAAGCATTTGTTTTTCATTCTCCATGTTCTTTCATTATTTCTCCTAGTTGTTCATTCCTTCATTCTTTGTTCCCTATTCAGATCCCACCATTATTTATTCTTTGAAGAGAAATGTTTCCGAGGATGGAGAATAAGTGTAGTGTCAGGTGATGTTGGGCCTCAGAATATTTGCTAAGTACAAGAAGTCACATGGGCGTGCAAGACCTATTTTAAGAAGGTCACATGGGTTGAAGGCACGTAGGGTAGGTTTCTAGTATGCTTTAGAAAAACACACAGTCCACACTCACAAGGAAATATGGTGTGGGGACTTAGCCATATTCAGAGTTCTAGACAACACACAAGAAAAGCGTGACCCATCTAGCATGCAGAATGGATAAGGTGCCATCCTGACAGCTGTAGGATCAAAAAGTGAATAATCCATGCATGTGATGGAAGGATCTAGAAGAATATCATTTCACAAAGTGGAGTGCTTGGATAAAAGGAGGCATGCTCCATTGGAGGACCACTTGGACACTTGGCAGCCAATATGTTACCTCAAAAGGCATGGAACTGAAGGCATAAAGCTATATATTGAGGTGCACAAATAGTAGAAGGGGGGACATAAGAGACTAGGGAGGATCATGCTAAGAGAGAAGAGGTAGTGGAAAAGATGCGAAACTATACAAAAATGTCATGGAATATTCTATGGGTTAGGATTAGAGAAATTATATGAGTAATGGAATATTTAGAGGGATGGCTCTATGTTTATCCTTGTAATGTGAAAGACATAGTATAGATTGTGATGCATGACCTTTCTCTGCATGGTTATATGGGTATGTTATGGCCCAAAGGAATGTAATGTGGTTACTAAAATCATTAATATGAATGGAAGATCTTTTTCTAAAGTATATTTGTGTTTATGATCTTAATTCTAATGCATTTCCTATGTGTTGTGAATCATTTCTATATGTTGTATGTTATTTCTCTTTTATGGATGCATTGATATGATAACTCATTCTAGGTTCTCAGAATGAATGCATGGTTCCTTCCTTTCTTTTGCACTTAAGTATCTATCATAGATGATGTATTCTCACAATAATCACATAAAGGAGAGGATCGACACCTGTGCATGCCTTGGGTGAGTTCCCAAGGCCCGTTGGGTGATAGGTCGATGCACATGGGATTAAACTATTGCTCTAAGGGTATAAAAATAACTACATATTGTATAGGTGTTGTCATTGATGAAAAACCTCATTAATGAAGAATTATATGATGGTGAAGTGTTAGAGGTGGATTAGTATGATGATGGTATAGTATTTTAGCTATTTTCTTGGTTTCCCATGTTGATTCAACAAGAATTTATTCTTATCACAAACCTAATCAAGTGACCTAGCTAGCCTAGGTGACATTACATGGTGGTATGAGACCTTGTGTGACTTGAGAAGCATGTGGGAATGATGGAGAGTATGTTTTAGGAGTGATTGAATACTCACATGATTTTTAGGGTGCAAATACATGTTGGTGACCATGTTTCAGGTGCTCATTTCAACTAGGTATGGTTGTTAGAAGGCATGAGGATGAGTTTTGGTGTTATATGAGCTCATGGATGCATGTATGAAGTTGTATCATGGTATACTAGGTATTTTAGGACATTTTAGAGTGTATTTATTATGATTTATAGTTTTATTTCAATTAACCCTAGCCTTTACAGTGTAAAACCCTAAGGGCTAGTTATGTAAGTCTAAGTGGATGGAAAACATGAGAGCTAGTTGTGACATATTGATGATTGGAGATGTTAGTGGGGTGTGTCATGATGGTGTGAGAAATATTTTAGGTTTTCATGATGAGTATTTTATATATTATGTCATTTTTCGTGAAGCAAGGTCAAGAACAACGTCATTTCTAGTGTAGACACAAAATCACACACTATGGGTACTTATCTAGTCCTAACTACATAATACTATTCATATTATTCCTAATTAAGAAAATTAATAATCAACCCATGTCTTTGGCCACCTTTCTTTGATTTTTGTTACAATTTTTGGTCTTATACCCTTACTTGCTCACACTTGTGCCTTTTTACTATTCAACATTTTTCATCCTAGACACTAGCGCCCAACCAGGACACCAATGCCAGGAACCCTCATCCCCTCTGGGTGCCCCTATTCTATTAGTACTTTAATAAAACTTTTTAGGTCCTTTCTATCTATTTGAGCATCTTATATTTTTGGTAGTTGGATTTTTCAAGGTTAATTATGAAATTCAAGAAAGGGAATCATATAAATATAAAATTATGTGATCATAATAAGGGACCAAACACTAAACACTATCTATCACCACCTAAGGTTGCATCCATAAAGGCATCTAAGAACTCCATTTAATCCACATAGCTCCAGCACAAGGGACACAAGGGCTAGTTTTTTGCATCACTCTTCATAGGAGGGAAGTTCATTCTATTCCATGCACACATTTACTACATTCTAAATATAGCTACTTTCTTGTTAGCCAGGTGTGACATGCACAAGAGAAACCTAGGGAAAAATTCTGCACACACACACACACAAAACTACATTGGGTTTGAGATGTAGTGTAGTTCTTAGTCATAATTTTAATATTGTGATAGATGAGGAAATTCCAACCCCTAATTTTGCATCTTTTTCTTTTTAGATTTGATGTCTATTTGAGGGTTTTGTAGGTTCATTATTTATTATAGGTTTCCAACAACCTTAGTGATCTTGGTTTGACCTCAGAGAAACCAAAGGTGATTAAAGGATAACACCTTGAAAAATCTCAGTGGAGGTTTTATGAGAATTTATGTAGACCCAAGTGCGAAGAAACAGGTCCAAGGCACCCACGGGTGCCCTTTTCCCTCTCCAAACATCCCAGTCCAACCTATCTCTCCATATCTGCATTTTTCTGAGCTCTATTGAGATGGCTAGTGCTTCACATTTATTTTTTTCCAACTTTTTTCATTCTTCGTAACTCTGCGAGTTAGTTAAGGATTCTTACCCTCTCTTTGCACTTAGGGTTTTTACTTTATTACTTATTTTTCGTTGGTTAAATTCTTTCTTAATCGTTCATTTAATTACTTCTATAATAACATATAAATTAGAATCATATTCTACATTTTATCTTAATCATTTTGGTGAACCCGATATTTGAATCCACCTTCCATTTAGATCTCTTCTACTCTCATTACTATGGATTAATATTATGGTGAATTTAGTAAATACCATCTTCAATCCCTCAATGATCATATCCCTAAGCATCCCTAAGATCTATAATTGCTCTTATATGCTACTCATGAGGAGGCCACCAATCTAGTAGATCTTGTTTCTTCTTCTTCTGTCTCAAATTCCATTGTTACCCAACCACCTGCTTGTAATCTTCCACCCATTTCTACCATCCCTGTTTTTGTCCCTACTCTAACTAACCATTTCACTCCACCTCTTTTTTCTCACACGTGGAAAGTTTTTCCCATAGGTGCTCAATATTTAGCATCCCTTTATCAATACCTCCACGCAAAAAATACTCAATTAAAATAGGCTACTTATTGTATGTCTCCATTTTTGGATTCTAATTTATTACTCCACACTCCATTCGTACATGCCATTTCCTCTTACTCGCTCCCTCCTGATATTTTCAGTAATGGACATGGTGACCCATAAGAGCATCTCTGAGCATTCCACATGGATTTTCTAGATTTTATGGATGATCATATCCTCTTAGATAAGATCTTTCCCCGTAGTATCCATGATTATGTGATGTGTTGGTTTTATGACCTACCTATCCACTCGGTAACATATTTCATGCATCTAGATGATGTTTTTCTCACTCACTTATTTATCAACATCAGCTGTAAGTTCTCTTATTCTTAAATTTCATAAATTTAACAAGGATCTAATGAAAACCTTGAGAATTATGTCTTGCGATACAAAAAAAACTTAGCTAAGATGTCAAATGTGCTTGAGGACTCTGAGCTTTAGGACTTATTCATTCAAATTCTATTACCACCTCTCCAGGAGAGTGTTTTCTTTTATGCATCTCCCTCAGTCAACCAACTATTTCATACTCTTAATATTTGGAAAACTAGAATATTATCTATAGGAAATCTTCAATATCAAGAGAAAGCACCATCTTATACACGTTTTCAAATTAAGTCAACATTCAGATTATCAGTAACAAAATATGCTAATACATAAATCATTGTCAATGCAGTATCAACCACCAAATATATTCAATCACAATTTCCTCGGTGTACATACATGAAGTTAAATGTCCTTCTACATATTTCTCTTCCAAATATTGTCAAAAGTAATCTCATCAAACTTTCTCATCCTCCCTAATTAAATACATCCCGTCAAAAAGGTTATAATTATGATGAAAATTTCCATTGCAAACATCATTAACGCTTAGGGTATTCTACAGATCGTTGTTTCAAATATTTAAATATCATTCAATATCTGATTAACAATAATAAAATTGAGATTCCAGAGCCTATGAATTTTTCACCTATCAATGAAAATCATAAGCTCAAGATCTTTAATAAACTAATTCCAAAACACGACAAGAAATAAGAAGACTCCTTAGGTAATCATACATATTACATGGTGCCTCCTCTTACATCAGGGGCTCTTGATTTATTAGTTACTAATACAAATATGTAACCTCCAATAATTTTTTTCTCTAACCACGATTATCATGGCACATTTTATTAAAGTAACTTACACATTAGTGCATATATAGGATCTATCCCTATCAATAACACCAAGGTTGATCCATCATGTCCCATCAATGCATGTTCTATTCCACTTCTTTCTACTATTGGCTATTTATTTTCACAAATTTCATATTCGATGAAAAATTCATATGTTGTTTTCAAGCTTCATGTTACAATCGATCCTCTTACTATGTTGGTGCCCTTACTTTTGGGACAAATAGTTGAAGGGTGTAACATTCTCTTAGGCCTCAATTGGGTTTGTAGTTCTAAGTCTATCATCCCAATGAATCAATTTTGTTTAAAATTCAGTCAAAAAAATCAAGTCATTCTTATCAAAGGTGTGCCTCCATCTATTGCATGGTCATAATCCCATCTCGCACTTGCCAATTAATCACCTAGTCCATCTAGTACGCTATGGCCTTTAAACCCTAAAGAAAAATATTCTCCTATCTTATCCACTCACACATGACCTATTCAGTCTCATCACTCTACTAGTTCAGTGCATCATCCTAGATCCATCGCTAGGACTTCTCCTACATCTATACACACGTCACTACCTTGTTTTATTCCACATAAGTGTCCATCACCACTGCGTTCTACATCACATAGGTCTCCATAATGTACACATTATATTACACCAAGGCTCCCATTATTTACTCATCAATCACATACATATAGACTTCATTCACCTACACAACGTCTATCTCATGTACCACCACTCTTAGAGTATGGTCACATGCTTTCATCACCATAAACATCGGGTAGAGGAACTCCATCCTTTACTTTTATCGTATAGGTCATTCATTACCACAAAATAAGGGGAATTACGCTCTTATTCCCCCCCATAACAACAACATGTATCTTATATTTTCATCATTTCACACATCCAATTTAGCCCATTCATCTTCCCACATGCTTGTATCATCATTTCCCTATGACACACGCTTGTGCTTTGGCTCACACTTGACTATTAAGGGCATCCAAAATACATGAACCTTATGCACTACACATACTTAACATGCTACAATTCCTCAATACACCCCATAATTAACACACTAGCCGAAAATTCTTCATACCAAACACATCCAAACACGCTCGCCATCTCCATCACACATAATACACATATTTTAAATCTTACTCATCTACTTATATGTGCTACAGTAACTACCCAATGATGCAATCTAGTTATACGGTCTATAATCGACTGTTGAGGGTATACATATCAAATGGACCTCATCAAAATCACATGATCAATCATGCAATCCTATTACCATATTACATTTCTACATAGTGCCTTATTCACACATATCGTGATTTATGATTTATGCTAGCTTAACACCCCTTTATAGCTTTCCTTTTCATTCATCTCGTGATATACACTTTATACTATATCATCACACTTTCTGACATCCTACTCACGCACCGCGTGATATACACTTTAGGGTAAATCATCGCCTCATTCTAAAACTTCAAAATTACTCATCCATATGTCACATTCAATATCATCTACACATCATCATTCTAAAATCAACCCTCCATGCTTAATTCACTAACTCTTTCTACATACAACACATCATTAAGACCATTTCCTAATGATGCACTCTCGTTTATGGTTCATTCTTGACTGCTGAGGGGGCATATAAAATGAACCTCACTACATATAATAACATTCACATCCACTCAGGGGGTGCGCCAATCCTATCATTTACTCTGCATTCCATTAAACCTCATTCACAACATACTATATATCTTGATTTCATTTACTCTTGCTTACATTTACTTATTATATGTTCGTCTTATTACACATGCTAGATAGATATCTTATATGTCATTAAATTTCCATAAACACATGCACATTCACTTTATTTCTAATTGTGATAAAAAATTTACAATTCCATTACACACAACATGGATTCTTAGCACAATACCTAGTACCAATCCCACAATGGCTCCTGGGGGCATCCACTTTTTTACACTATAGGTGTTATTGTATCATTTTTTTTCATAGCACACTTGTTTATCAGATTATTCATGTTTTGACATACTCTTTATATTTCTAACATGCTAACGGGTGCTTTATGTACAACATTTATTATCTAGTATTATTTGATTCAATGGTTGTCTAATACATTGTTTTCCTTTAATTGTCATTGTTTGCGGGATTTACCCTATATCTTGCTCTCTTTTTTTTAATTTCTTGCAGCCATTATGGCCTTGTTTTTCTTGCAACATTGTGAGTGGTGTCCCATGTTTATAACCCACTTTTCATTTTCTACATTGTATTCTTTCTTGTTTACTTGTATCTTAGTTTACACATTGTATGCTTAGTTTACATTTTATATTATACATGCATGTTTGTCTTTACTTGTACTAAAAATTGTCTCATAGCCACTTATTTGTGTGTTCTTTGGTTTCCACCAAGAACATCCCCTTCCCCCTATAGGGCATAGTTTCAACATAGCACTAGGTCCTCTTTTGGGCCACATACTCCTTCAATGACATCACATACACCCAAAATGAGGGGGCATCATTTGGTTGAATCTATCACCCCATACAACATTATATACATCACAACACGGTACCAGTACAACATAGTTGTTAGTTTAAAATAGGGCTTAGAATTAGAATTGGGTCCTTTGCACAATGAACTTTCCTAAGTGCCTGAAACTAGGGGCAATTACATAGAAATTGGTAGTTTAGCACAATGTATAGAACTCCACAGACAATGTATTTAACAAGGTATATGGTCCTTAGTATATATTTTTATACACATCATCTGTAGTGATGTTGTACATTGTGGGAAGTAGTTAAAGGTTGGAGGATGAAACCAGACTATTCTCCCTACACTTCTTCCATTTCATTGGCACAAGATAGCCTAAAAAATTCACGAGTTGACATCATATATAGAATCCTTTTCTACACCATTTCCTCATCACGGACCAGGTTCACATGTTCCTTCTTCACACTTTCAACATTTTTATATACTTTCCTTACACACATCTTTACATATTTTGATCATATACATGTGTATTTGACTACTTGTTTAGGTTCTCTTTTACAAGTCCATCTGTATAGGAAGCGGTAGTCAAACATAAACAACAACAACATCACACACACTAAAAACTACATCAACAATAGGTACATTGTGATATCTACATGTGTTTCCGTCCTAGGTTCATTTTCATTACTTTTTGCATTTTCTCCTCCTTAGCATCCACACTTCACAATTTTGTATCACTCCATGCTTTATCATGTCCCTTGGCATGCTTTCATCATTGATCTACATGGTTATCAGATGATCATCTCTATCTTCTTTATGTTTCTGAGCATTCCATTCACCAACCTAAAGTGGGGGAAAATATAAACCCAAAATCACAAACTTTGGGTAATTATATAGTACTTATTACATACTACTATTAATAAGATTCCTAAGTATGAAAAAGTACTACTCAACCCATGTATTTGGCCACCTTTATTTTCTTTCTATTACCACTTTTGGTCTAACACCCTTACCTTCTCATTTTGCCTTCTTAATCTTTGGCATTTTTCATTTTGAACACCAGCGCTTAGCCAGGATGCCAAAACCAAACGCCCTTGTCCCCTCTAGGAACCCCTATCCTATTTGAAATTTACTCACACTTTTGGCTCCTTTCTATCCATTTGATCATATTATATGTTTGGTAGTCAAATGTTTTAGGGTTAATTACAAAATAAAATAGACCCAGTGACCTCAACTAAAATAAACATTAATTCCTATAAAATAAAGATGCATGATGAGGGTGATTAAAGGAAAACACCTTATGATACCTTAAAGGAGGTTTTATGAGAATTCCAAAGACCCAGGTGCACAAAAACAAGTCTAGGGAACCCACAGGTGCCCTAGTCTAGCTTATCTCTCTAGATCTACATTTTTATGAGCTCTAGTACGATGGTTAGTGCTTCATATTTTCCTCTTTTCCAACTGTGTGTATTCTCTAGAACTCTGTGAATTAGCTAATGCGTCTTAACCTCTCTTTGTACTTAGGGTTTTTATTTTATTGTTTTGTTTTCTTGGCTTAATTTATGTACTTAATTGTTCATTTCTTATTTCTACAATAACATATATATTAGGCTCATACTTTACATGTTAGCTTAATCATCCAGCTCGAATTAGACCTTCTGATGCTCACCATGAATTGTGAGATTTTGATGGGAAATTTTGGATTGGAGGGATCTTTCTACATTGATTCTATAATTTTTCAAACAAATAATCAGGTCTTTTCATCGTCACTTTTTTGTGAACAAATGTTAAGAAGGTAAACAACTTTTTATGAGTTTGAAATCCTAGCTCAAAAGTGGTAGGAGAGAAATTACTCCTAAGTGTCCATAATTACTTGATAATGCATGAAAAGTGATTACATAATGTAGAGGAATCCTTCAAGGTTATAAAAATGTGTTGTGGAGCTTGTGGTGATGAGTGGACCTCACACAAACAAGTCAATTTTTGGATAAGTTCAATTTGGGACAAGGTTGTCCAAAGGAGTTTAAAAATAAATCACCATTATGGTGAGAATGCAATATTTTCATGATGTAAATGATGGTTTTTGGTAATGGTGATGCATTTGAATGGTTAATTATGATTCATTTATGTTTACTGGTTAAAAGGTAGGTTTGGGGTAGTTCTAGGTAGTTTATAGAAATCAGCTTGGTTGAAGGCCTTCCACTTGGATTTGGAAGGATTTACAATATGTTTTGGAAAGTTAATTCAAATATATTTCTAATGGCATATGTTTTGACCTATAATATTTTTATTTGATGTGTTTTGAAATTCATTTGATAGAAAATAAAGTTCTTGTGTTTTCAAGATAGGACTACTTTTCCTGAAATATTGAGTTAGCTACTGCTTGCAATGGTTTTGGTGATGCTTGATATCACCTAGAAAGTGAATAGGGATGAATTTTACATCCATTGAATAAATTTTTAGGTATTGAAAGTTTCAAGAATGGTATTAACCATTTGCATTTGTAAAATTGTGTTTTGGGCAGCTTATTTTGATTATGGAAAAAGTTATTGTGGTTTGACCTAAAGGATGTTTCATGAGCCCTAACTTGCATAGGTAATCTATAGGTCCTAGTATTTCCATAGATTTGTCACATTTCATATTTAAGCTGATTTCAGGTGGTTTTGAAGCTCAAAGATAAAGATAGGGTGTTGGAAACAACTATTTTGTGAAGATAATGAGCCAGGGGGACCATTAAATGAAATAATTTGATTGGTTCAAGTAATTTGTGACTATGTATGATTTTTAAATGACATATTACTCATTTGTGGATATTTCTATATCTTGAGTAAAAATAATGTTTGCATGAGGGGATTTTTCTCATTCCATTGGTGGGGTTTTGAGAATTTTTGGTGCATAGATGAAGGATTTTGGCATGGCCAACCTTTATGGGTCAATGTTGAATGTTATTGTGATCCTTATGATATTTTTTTAAGGTGGTATGGTTGAACTAAAGGATGGAAATTGACCTCTTTTAATAATTTTTGGGTATAAAGTTGCTAATCTTTGGAAACCCTTTTATCTTCTTTTGAAGAAAATATTGTTGCAAAGTAAACCCCATTAGACCTGTCCCAAAACCCATAGATTACATTATATTTTAGTTTCTAGTGGTATTTTTATGAAGTGGATTTGAGTGAAGTAAAGGATGGTGAAGTTTTCTTAATGTCGATTTGAAGGAGGGCAGAGTTAGTGTCATGTGTTTAAATGCTAATTTCATGGCATTTTGATATCATTACAAGTATCTAAAGTATTTACAGGTTTTCTTTTGAGTTGAAGTCATTTGAAAAGAGGAATATATTCTTGTGTGTTGGGCCCTGAATTGATTAAGTCCTAAAGACAAGGGTTCAACACTTATTGAAGGAAGTAAGAGAGGAATGTGCTCATGAAAAAGCGTGCAAGGGGAACCAATTCTGAAGGGTTAAATTTGGAATCAGGGCGCGTGAAAGGGTTTAAGGAATTAGCCACATTTTTTTATTTAGTGTTGTATGGAAAACACGTGAAGGTTTAAGTAGGCGTGATGAGTGGACATGGTGTCAACATGGAAGTCTTAGAGATAAAGGAAATAATATTCCATGAAGGGAATACTATTAGATTAGAATCATTATAGTTAGTGGAGGTTTATTAGGATTTGATGAGATGGCAAAGGAAATCAATCATGGAGGAACACAATTCCACTTGGCATATGATCAGATCATGGGAGAAATATGAAGGTGAAGGAATGATATAATTTTTATTTAAAGGAGTGCTTGGGTCTAAAATAGAGAGAGGTCCTAGAGGCAATGAAGTGCTACAAGAATTTTGTAGGTTGTGATTGTAGGAACTGCCATTGTAGTTACAGTTTGTTGTTTCTATTAGTATTAGAGATAGGATAAAAAAGGATGATGCTATGCATAGATATAGGCTCTCAGATATGACACCAAAGATAACATGGAATAACATAGCTAGGGTTCTCTGTGTAAACTATTTTTGCAAGGTTTGGGATGTTATTACTTGATGTATATGGTTTGATATGAACCTTTTTGATGTAACATGGCTACTGTGAACAATTATAATCAATATATGAAGATCTGTTCCAAATTTTTGTGTTTTTAGACCAAACCCTAGTGTGTTTTCATATTGTTCATGGCCAGGTCTAATTCTATTATGCCATTTTTATGTTTATGCATATCTCATGATTCATTTATGCTTAGAACTATTTCCACTATCTCTTTATTACATTACATACATGTTTTTTTTTTAAAATCATTCCTCCATTAATTATGTAACATTCTCAAAAGGATCACATAAAGGAGGGGCTCAATGCCTACACACACCTCAGGTGAGCACCCAGTATTTGGGTGACAGGATGAAATGCTTGGGGTTTAACAGATGAGTTATAGGTAAACAAAGAGTACATTTTTGTTCTGTAGTGTTACCGGGATATATTTTGAAGATGTTATGAGAATGATGTGTGATGATGGAGCATGTAACCTTGGAAAACATCAAGACCTGGCTTAAAATTACAGAGGATGAGTTTTCTCAAAGGTTCAACATTAGATATGAGTTTGATAAATGGGTGGAGGAGAAGTTGTATCATGAGATCTATAAGACATTCTTCTATTGTTTCCCAGTAGAGTTGTATGAATGGATCTCAGCATATGCATCAAGGATGAGTTGGTACTATAAACCTTATTTTTATACTCGGGAGGAGTATACATGGTTGTAGGATGTTGATCTGACCTACACTCATGTTTTTGATCACTGGTGGAGAGGTGTGCTAAATAGCTATACATTAGAATACACAATATCTATGTATTCTTACCTGGAGATTGTTGAGTTTGAGTTATTAAGGGAGCTAAGAGGATTTTTCTTGCATGTTATGATATTATCCATCAAGATCTTGATTGTCACTTTGAGTTTGGAAGGATTTCCTATGGTTGGCTAAACTCATGCTAGTCATGGGGTGTGGATGTTGGTATGGTGGAGATGGTGGACCTTGTAGCGGAAGTAGAGAGAGAGGAGATACGAATCAAGTACAATGAAGCACGAGAAAGGGAGTTGGTGAGATAACATGAAGTTTTTGGTTTGATGCACTTATGAAGGAAGATGTTGTGGGAAGGATTTGAGGTTTTTGTGGAGGGCACAGGACCTAAGTAGTCTATGCTACCCCATCTTGGCAAGAAAAAGAGAGAAACCTCCTCAAATTTTTGTTAGATCTCATCATATGGAGAAAAGGAGGAGATTCGTAGGAATGCATCTTAGCCCACCTTGTGACCAAACCCTAGTGCTTAGTTTTCTAGTATCTAAGACAAGTAATTCGAGTTCAGTTGGTGTTAGTGAGGAAATAGCTATATGTAGCTATCCTTTTTTATTACACCCATCTTTGATCATGTAGACATTTCCAGTGTTTGGAGGTATTTTTTCTAGCACATCATTTGGGAAAGGTGTGGGTTCACAAATTTTGGGTATCACGTCTAGAAGTGGTGCATGAAATACATCTGGGAGTGGTTTGGTATCAAAGATTGTCGACGTGTAATTTAGCATGAAATTAGGGACTCAGAGTACAACTAATTCAGGACCCTTACCTGCTATGAGAGGAGGGTTAGGTGGATTCAGAGGACTAGGAGCTAGTGGATCTAGTGGATTTGGTGGTGGAGGAAACACAGGAGGGAATCAAGGCCCACAACACCATCAAAATGTGTTTTATGAGATGCCACTACATTTACCTAACTATAAGGGAATTGAAGATGCTGGGGAGCATGTACACAAGTGTGAGTTGCTATGATGTGTGAAGGGTATCACTGCCCTAGACTGGAAAGCAAGTCAGATTGCAACTACATTGCAAGGGTGTGTGCATTTTTGGCACTGGACGTATGAACCCTATCAGATGGTGGTGGATTTTACCGCATTGTAAAATGAATTCTTGGCATATTTCAACATTCAATAGTTTAAGAAAAAGAGCATCAACTCATTAAAGGAGTTCCTGCAAGGTATGATGGAGAGCATGCATGGGTATGACACGTATTTTTATACTCTCCTGTCAAATTTATCCTATGATATCCATCAATCCCAACATGCACAATGGTTTATCAGGGGCTTTATCATGCCCTTCAGGTGAGACCTTCCACACAAAAATTTAACGAATCCACATGAGGCCTTGGAGGTTACTTTGTGTGATGAGGCTGTGGGGAGCATTGACATTGGCATGAGTCCATTTTATGAAGCTTAATTTGCTTCTGTGGCTAAATAACTTGAGAATTTGTGTACAAATTTGACTCATGAAAAACATGGCAGACTTTGGTGCATGGATTATGAAGTGGAGGGGCACATGAAGGATAGTTTCCCATGAAAGATGACACGTGCTATGTCAATATATTATGAAATTTGTCACAAAGATCATCATGCAAGTAGATTCCCATTGTTGTAACACATGATACAAAATAATGTGTGTTGTTATTGTAAAATTTTCACATCCACTACTCATGATATGAAGGACTATCGATTGATAGACCAAATCCATGACATCATTGATCTTGGTGTGTGCTAGACTAGAATTAGGAGAATTTATAAGGCTAAGGATCATCAATATGAGGGGAATGTGGATGAAGGGGGTCAAGGAATAGGTTGTAAAAGAGGCTTCAGATGTTATAACATTCATGGAGGAAGAGGTGAATCTCCTTATGGGACCTATTACAATTATGGATTGACTAAACACTACAAGCATGAGTGCCCTTATTTTTTGTAGTGCTCATGCTGTAAGAAGAATCACAAGTATGAAGAATTCTCATAGTTGTATGATCACATGAGCAAGAACCATAAAAAGTATAAAGTCACAAAGATGGTGAGTGTAAAGAGGACCAACCAACAATATATGTCGAGGTTGGATCTTAACTCTGAGCTAGAGCCTGTTTTTGTCACTACATGCATTGAGGTTGCACAAGCCCAAGAGGAACCAAATCAGAGGCCTCTCATTACTAGAGAAGAAGTGTTACATGGGAAACATCTTGATCCTACCCACCAGAAGGAGGTATACCAAGAAACCATGGAGGTGATTAGGAATTTGCAATAAGAAATCTAGTGACTGAAGGAGAAATCGAGCCAGTTGGAGCTGAAGAAGAGAGTTAAGGTTCTTCAACAGGATATAGATGAGGTTAATGAAGTGTGTTGCAAGTTACATAAGGAGAACATTATTCCTTTTTTGGTAGAATGGTTGAGTGAAAAAGTACCATGTGCTAGAGAAGGGTGCGAGAGACAAGTCCTACATGTTAACCTACCTCCTCAATGAATTTATTATGACAAGCAGATCACACTGAATGTAATTGTTGATAGGTGGCTCTTGAGTAATATATTGATTGACATAGGCACAAAGGTAAACGTCCTTACTCTAGATGCATGGAACTAAATGGGAGGGCCCTATTGCAGCCATCTTCTAGTGTGATGGACATGGCTAAAAAGACAAAGGTCATGCCTCTAGGAGTTTTGAAAGGTGCATCCATTATTATTCAAGGGGAAAAGTTTACTAGAGATTTTGAGGTTCTAAAGCTTGCCGAGGCTGATAGTTTCCCAACAATACTTGGGTGACCTTAGTGTTATGTAAACAATGATGAACTACATTTTAATAAGGGTTGCATTATTTTTGATAACAAGGTAGAGAATGTGATCATTCCACTAACTGATAGATGGTATGTGTCTTATGTGGAATTATTGGGCTAATAATACTTAAACAAGATATATGTGTGCACCATCAGGGACACAGAGTTTGTTCAACCATCAAAGGAAGGGGTAATTCAATGGGATGATGCCTAGTCTATGAGTGATAAAACCAATGTTTCTTGTGATAATTGGGTGCATAGGACATATGAGTTGGTTGGTAGGCATCCAAAGGATATTGAGACATGAGTTGTAAGAGTGCACTCAGTTAGGTGCTTGGGAGGAAGAAAGTTACCATGATGCATTGGGGTAAGTAACCCTGATGTCTTTCTACGTAAAATGTAGATCAAATGGAAGTGTCAAGTATAGAGAAGGAATATGATTACCTATACCTTACACATAACAAGAACACGTCAGTGGATGACCCATCGAGACAATATTTTAGAATGACATGACATGATAATAACCCTCTCTATAAGGATTCTTTGAAGTAATGCATCATCTCAAATTTTTGACTATGTTGGGAAGGGATCAACCTTATTCCATGTCTAGAAGTGTGAAAATACTTAGATGGGAGGTGCAGAAGGTTTAAACCATTCCCTATGGGTGCATAAATTTTATTCCACCTTGCAGGTTTTTTGCATGCCTAGTTCACCCATTCGGAGTTATTTCATGAGATGGGTAATTGGCAAGAGATGGAAATGGATATCATCTATACTTTTGAGTACCTCTCCCCTAAGAAATTAGTGAATAAGGCACTGTAGGTAGTTAAGTGCCTTACCTTGGGGGATTGTGCCATTAATGAGGAACAAATTTTGGAGTTAAAAGGAGAACTTGAGTTGGGGGCACACTTCATTGAGGAAGAAGTAAAACTTGAGTGCATCTTCATAGAGAAAAAATGGTAAGTTGGTGTACCTAGTGGATGGCTAGGAGATGGATAATATTCATGTTGATCATTCATAAGGAATCCACGAGATCCTGAATAAGGAAGATGAGAAAGTGCGCACCTACTATGAACCCTTGAAAACAAAGAAAGTTAACATTTTTACTGAAGTAGAAACCAAGGAAGTTGTTATTGGAGACTACCAGATAGACTAGGAGGTTTCAAAAGTGGTTGAACTATTGTGCGATTTGTAAGACTTAATCCCATGTGGATACCATGAGTTGAAATGGGTTCATCCTTTGTTGGGTGAAATTCAGATCAAATTGAAAGAAGTTGCGCACCCCATCAGGAAACAACCCTACAGAATGAACCTAAATTTGCACATAAAGGTTTAGGAGGAAATTGAAGAGATGATAAAGTCTAGAATTATTGAGGCTATTGAGGACTATGAGTGGGTAAGCCCCATGGTTATTAGTATAAAAAGGGATAGAAGAATAAGGATATGTGTAGAATATATGGATCTTAATACTGCATGTGTCATAGATCCTTTCCTAACCCCATTTACTGAAGATATTCTGGAAGGTGTAGTTGGGCAAGAAATCTATTCTTTTACAGATAGATTTTTGGGTTATAAAAAGGTGAGAATTATGAAGGAAGATGAAGAGAAAACAAATTTCACCACTGAATGGGGAATTTTTTCTTATACGGTCATGCATTTTGGATTAAAGAATGCACTTGATGTGTTTTCACACTTTTTTATGTTGGCTTTTCAAGAATTCATCCATAAATTTCTGAAATTTTACCTGGATGACTGGACAGTGTATGGGTTAGTCAAATATCATTGTAACAATCTTTGGTTGATGTTGGCGATGTGCAGGAAGTTAAGCATCTCCCTGAATATTAAGAAATGTATTTTTGCCACTCATTTTGGCATGTTTTTGGGACACATTATCTTCAAAGAAGGCTTACTGGTAAACCCCACAAATGTTGTTGTTATAGTAGGATTGTAGGAGCCTACCAGTCAAAGTATAGTGCATGGGTTCCTAGGGAAAATAGGGTATTACATGAAATTCATCAAGGGATAATCCCAGATTTTTGTTCCCCTATAAGAGTTATTGAAACATAAAAGTAAGTTTTATCTGTGGATAGGAGCAGTAGGTGGAATTTTACATGCTAAAGGAGAATCTTACCATCATGCCCATTTTGCACTTTCCCTCTTGGGATATGCCATTTCATGTGCATGTTGATGCATTCGGTATGGAGATTGGAGCGGTCTTAGCACAACTTGGAGAGGGGATTGTTGACCATCTCTTGTGTTTTGCTATCAGGACGTTGACCCCAATAGAAAAAAATTATACTACCATGGAGCACAAGGCATTGTCAATGATCTATGCACTGCACAAATTTAGGACGTATTTGTTGGAAACACCTTTTGTTTTCTACATGGAACACATGGCATTAAACTATTTAGTGAACAAGCCCAATTTACAAGGGTGCATAAACTAGAGGGTCTTATTGTTTCAAGAGTTTTACTTTACGGTTGTGGTAAAAATAGGGAAGAGTAATTTAAAACCTGACTAACTATATTGGATTGACTCAGGAGAGGACACACAAATCATCGAGGACATGATGTTAGATGTACAATTGTTTAGATTGTAATGCACACCCTATGACTTATAATATAGTGTTGATTTCCTACGGATGAGTGTGGTTTTATAAGGAATCAAGGCTTTCAAGAAAAATTAGTTGACTATAAGTGTTGTACCCTATATGATGATCGGAGGAGACCTATATAAACTAGGTCAAGATGAGGTCTTGTGTTGATGTGTGATAGACCATGAACACATTGTAATCATGGAAGAAGCTCATGGTGGAATTATAGGAAAGCACTATGCCAGGAATATGGTTGCATGCAAGATCCTGTTGGTGGGCCTTTGGTAAGAAACAATCTATAAAGATTGTATTAAGTATTGTAATGTATGTGACCTTTGATAGCACCTTGGTAAACTAGTATGAAGAGATGAAATACCACTAATACCTGTTGCTAGTACAAAGCTATTTGAAAAATGTGTAATTGAATTTTTGGGCCCTATTTCTCCATCTGCATGAAGGATAAGCTCACACTACATTATCATTTACACATAATATCTTATAAGGTGGGAAGAAGCAGCTACTACAAAGGATTGCATGGTGGCCACTGCAGCTAGATTCTTATGGGAGAACATAATCAACAGATATGGATGTCCATTGAGCTTAACAAGTGATAGGGGTACGCATTTCTTAAATGAGACTATTCATATCTTGTTGGTTAGAGTTCATGGTGGCCCATCACAAGATTATTCCCTATCACCCTTAGGCAAATGGGACTGCAGAGGCCTTTTAAAAAAAAATGAGCCACATGTTAACAAAGATTTGAGATGTTGGGAGAAGATATTGGGATGATAAAGTCTTTGCAGTACTATGGGCATATAAAATGAATTATAAAAGGTTAAATAAGGCCACACCTTTTCAATTGGTGTTTGGAACAGAGGTAGTTATGCCTATAGAATTCATGTTTCCATCTCTGTGTATTGCGTACGCAGGAGGATTAGAGGACAAAAAATCATTAGAGAAGCACATTGATAAACTTATGGAGTTGGATGAGAGGCATGTCATTTTCAAATGGAGTTAGAAGACAAAGAAAGTATGACAGAAGGCATGACATGATCATCATATTAGGAATAAGAAGTTCAAGGTTAGGTAGATGGTTATATTATATGATTCAAAAATTTTGTGCCATCCGAGAAAGCTCAAAGTGCATTAGTTGGGGCCATACATTATCACTTACATACTTGATTTGAGCACTTTCCAATTAGAGGCACTTAATGGAACAAGGTTTCCCAGTTATTGTAATGGGAGTAGGTTGAAGCCTTGCTATAAATAAGCCTTTTGTGTGTTTGTAAATAAGGAAATATTTCCATGTAGCTTAGGATTTACCTTAATGCAATTTCCTTTCTTTGTGTTTCATTTATTTGTCTCTTGCTTTGTCTTTTGCTGTTGTTTGTTATGGGCATAATTATGCATTGGTATCTAGTTAATTTTTGATAGGGTTTTTATGCACAAAGGATTGCACATCTGTTTAGTGTGGGGAAAGGTGTTAAAGGAGAGTCTCTATGAAGATTCTAGTAAGGAGAAAGTGTTGAAAATGATGTGGATTAGCGGCATTAAGGAGAAGTGCATGGGGTCAAAAGAGTGCATCTAGTAGAAGTGTATATGGGTGGAGTTTAGTGTCAAAAATCTTGATAAAAACCACGTACATGGATAAAAGTGTAGAGAAAAATGATGTAGGTGGTGTCAAGAAATAGGACACAGAGGAAGATTGACTTCGGCACTAGGAGTGCATGTAAGATTCTGTCATCGATGAAGTTTTGTGTGCCAAAAGGTTGTGGGAGTTTCATGCACGATTGGGCATAGAGGAAAAGTGATGAAAAAAATGCGCAGGAGAATGATGTTGGAAAAAGATTACTTTAATGAAATTATACAGTGGTAAGTGGCATGAATTTTAATGTGGAGAGAAGTGAGAAACTATAAATAGAAGGTCGAGCAAGCTATTCTATTTCACCTTACATTTTTTTTTGAATATCTCTTGTGATCTAAGCCATCCTTGTGAAGAAATTACAAAAATTGATGTGTGAAGGTGAGAAATTAACATATTTGTGAACTAGTTTAGAGAAAAGTACACGAGCATATGCAGAAGAGGTTGTTTGGCAGATTCCCATGAGTGATTATGCTGCCTTGTTGAAGAATGGTGTTTTAGGTTAGGGTTTACAAAGATAGGGCATGAGTTTTTGAGGAGATTTCGTAGAGAAATGTAGTTGAGGGATTGAGTAGTGTTAGAGAAAAATGCCAGGAAATTTTTTCAATGAAACTAATAGAGGAAATGAAGAATGGACAATTCACCAAATAAGGGAAAATAAAAACCAACCATGTCTATAAGGTTTAATGAAGAATTATACGTGGAGATACATTACCTAGATGGTGTGGTATTAGGGAAGGAATGGGTGTCTGACATACGTAAGATGGTTGTAATTGACTACAACCATAGGATGAGCACCACTAAGAAGGAAATGACATTAGATTTTGTTCTCCCTATGGGAAGGAGGACACAAGATGGAAATCTCATATATTATGATGATGTGAAGACCAAGTTGGAGAAGGTATTTTTTTATTAGCTCGATCGTTCATCCTGTCATGAGGATGGCAGTGTACCTGGTCACTAAGTTGAATTAGCGAGAGAGATGGAGACAGATAAACAAGATGTGGTTGAACATTTGCCATAAGATTTTATAGGGAATGGTCTACAAAATCTCAGCCTTCATTGCGGAGAATATCATAGAAATTGTGTGTGATAAAGAAAAGATTATGTATGTCAACATCCTCCTCACCATTGTGTTTTCAGAAATTGGAGTTCCTAATGGGCTAAATAGCTATGTTTGGGAATACTCTAATGAGTACCCCTCCCTTGCTAAAATATTTTAAGCCTACACTTGTGACATGATGATGGCATCCCATAAGTTATGCTTGGAGAAATGGTACAACAAAATGTGTAATGTATTTGGGGTAGAATGGAGAATCCTTGAACAATTTCTGGCATTGATAGATGGAGAGGTTGAGTTCACAGTATATCATCACTTTTGTATTGGTAGGTTTAATTTGTTAGATGGCACCAAGAGTCCTTGGTTTAATTTTACCATCTCTTTCACAACATAATACTTTCAAAGTGTGATCAACCAATTTAAAGAAGGAAATAAGCTTATATTTGATCTAAGTGAGGTGGATAAAGAGTACCATGTGATGTTCTAAAATTTGGTATATCTAAAAAAGTGTGTCTATGTAGAAACTTATGTCTCTCATGACATACATATGTTGAAGCCAATGACACTACCAATCACGGTGAAGACAGTGACAAGGGTGTATGTACACCTAAGGCCCAAGTTTGGAAAGGGTGCATATGTTGAGGTTGATGCATCCATCCTAGAATACCCCAATGGGAGAAATAATGTAGTGTAAAAGAAGAGAGAAAGGGAGGAGACTACAACAATAAATGCACCAAGTGCACATTTAGTTCAGACCGCAGTAGCACAAGAGTCAGGCGTTGGTCCAAGTACCTACACAAGGAGGAATAAATACCCTTTTAAGGAGATGAAACCTAAGAGAGAAGAGTCTCCTGTGTTAGAACAGTCACCCAAGAGGGAATATTTTACCAAGAAATATAAATACCATATATTAGAGGAGTATCTAGTGAAGAATAAGTGAAGGGTGATGCAAGGTTTGGATTCGAAGGAGATGGAAAGCATTGAGACAAACAAGACCAAGGAAGAAGATGAAGATGATGTGGAAGCTAAGAATCCTACTGTGTATAATGTAAATGATTTCGATGAAGAAATGAATGAAGATGAGAACGATGATCAGGAGAAAGGAGGAAGTGAGAAAGTGGATAAGTAAGCTTGGAAGACCCTGACCATGACCAAAGAATAGATAGATGACACGATAGAAAAAGAGGTGGCATGTATTATACAAAACTTAGTGGAGCACGAGGTGGAGTGAAGAGAAAACAAAGTATTGAAGGAAATAAAGGAAAGCATGAGCATAGGAAAGGAATATGGGAGCATGGCTGGAGATCCCATTCTAGTTGTTGTCGTCCCTATGACAGCATGCTCCAGTGGAAAAGGTGTGATAGCGGTGCAAGGACACATGACTTACATTAATGATCCAAAAAGGGTCTTGTGCACATGATTCTAGAGTTTGGTGCCAATAAAAAAACTCCTTTGTTTTTCATCTTTTGATGAAGAGATTATGTACCTGCACACAAGGATAATTATTTCATTGGATTTTGAATCCCATGTTGATGAGCCTGAGTTTAAGATTAATAAATACACATTGATGGAGATGAAATACATTGATGGGAAAATAATATTCTAGATGCCTAGTGGCTATCTGATGAACATATATGTAATGCACTCAACAATGTATTTATAGAGGTGGAAGGAAGACTATATAGTAGGTCTGATAGAATATGAGTCTTGGAGGATGGACTAGAGATAAATAATTAGGAGATAATTTAGAGAGATAGTGAGATCAAATAGAAGGAATTTATCAATGCACAGTTGAGGCATGAGTTGAGGGAAGAAAGGGTGAGCCAAGTCAAAAATAAGGTAGAGGTTATTTAAAATGTCATTATCCTAAAGCACTTGGATCTGGCCCCTTCTAGAAAAAATTACAAGTCAAACATTCACTGCTTTAAAGACTTGACATGCTCACTTACAATGCAAAGGTAACAACTTGCATTGGAGTCAGAAAAGGAGGTGATGGCATGATAGATGGAATAAGAAAAGTTAAATATTGGGGAAACAATAACTTAATACTTCAAGATCCTTTCCTGTGTGATAACCGCGGTGCACATGGATGAAATTGTCTCTGAACACAGTGGAGATAGAGATAGAGTGGTGAGCATATTGGTCACTACCCATGAGGTAGACTTAAAGGATTTTCAAGAGAAGAACAAAGGTAATAGGGAAGATTGGGACAAGATCCTAGCTAATGTAGAGAAGAAATATGAGGCACTAAAAAGATTAAGGGTCTTGATCAAGAATAAAGTGAAGGAGTTGTATCCCCATGTGACTCAAAGGATAGACACACTTGATAGACTTAGCAATCGGATGGAAAAAATTGTTGATATAATGAAGGTCAAGGGTCAATAATTTTCATTTGATGAAGTCAATGCACTTATAGGGGATATATTACAATAAGAACATAATGAAGTAGATGATTGGAATAAAATTGTAGCATCTATGAAGAAATAATTTCCTCTCCTTATGAAACAGTAATAGGATCCTTTTATTTAGTTGTAAATTATATCATTTCTCCTATGCTTTCTTCTATGGTGAAAGAGCAGAGTGTTTTTGATGACGGAAAACACATGTAGTGTGGGGTAATGTTGGGCCCTAAATTGAATAAGTCCCAAAGAAAAGGGTTCAACGAGTATGGAAGGAAGTACATGAGGAAAGATCTCAGGGAAAAGCATATAAGGGGAACCAATTATAAAGGGTTTAAGTTGGAACTGGGGAGTGCGCAAGAATAGAAGGGTTTAAGGACTTAGCCATATTTTGTGATTTATCATCACATGGAAAACATGTGAAAGTTCGAGTAGGTGTGATGAGTGGATAGGGTGCCAGCCTGGAAGTCTTAGAGCTCAAGGAAAGAATATTCCAAGAAGGGAATATTATGGGATTATAATCATCATAGTTAGTGGAGGCTTATCAATATTTGATGAGATGGCAAAGGAAATCGATCATGGAGGACCACAATTCCACCTTGCTTGTGATTTGTTTATGAGAAAACTATGGCAGTGAAGGAAGGATTCAATTTCTATTTAAAGTAGTGCTTGTCTCTGAAATAGAGAGAGGTCCTAGAGGTAACAAAGTGCTACAAGAATGTTGTGGGTTGTGACTTTAGGAGCTTCCATTATTATTACATTTTGTTTCTACTATTAGTATTAGAGAGAGGCTAGGAAAGGATGTTGTTATGCATAGATATAGGTTCTTGGGTCTGAAACCATAGTTGAGATGGAAGAACATAGCTAGGGTTATTTGTGTAGAGTAGTTTTATAGGGTTGGGATTGTATTCCTTGATGTATATGGTATGATATGACCCTTTTTGATGTAACATGGCTACTTTGAATGATTATAATCAATATATGAAGCTCTGTTCTAAATATTTGTGTTTGTAGACCAAACCCTAGTGTGTTTTCATGTTGTTCATGGTTAGGTCTGATTCTATAATGTTTTTTTGATGTTTATGCCTATCTCATGATGAATTTATTCTTAGAACTAGTTCCATTGTCTCTGTATTAGATTAAATACATGCTTTTGTTCTACAAATCATTCCTCCATTAATGAAAAAAAATTCTCACAAGGCTCACATAAAGTATGGTCTCGACACCCATGCGTGACTTGGGTGAGCACCCAACACTTGGGTTATAGGTGGATGCACTTGGGGTTTAAAAGAGGAATTAGAAGTAAAAAAATACTACATTGTGTATTCATGAGATAAGGTTAATTGTATTGGTATATCTTGATTGTATCTTGTTGACTATTATTGAAGATATCAATTCATTGTGATATAATTTAATTATAAACAAAGAAAGGTTTTGTTTATTCTTGTGATCCTTGCTTTAAGTATGTTTCATGGTGATTTATATGAATTTGTGGTCAAGCATTGATATATGTGTTTCATGAGGATGTGTTTTTTTAAAGTATAAAGTGAATTTTTTTTACTAGGGACTCATTCACCCCCACCTTATGATTCCATTGTAAATTCCAACATCCCTATAGCATGCATCAAATATCTGGTCTAATTTGTTTACCCCGATTTCATGCCCTAGCTTCTTAGTCACCAAGATTTTTAACCCTAGATTCACGACTCTCAACAACCAAAAAATATTGCTCCATAATTATATAAACCTTATCTCCTCTCATGCCATATTAATTCACTCAAATTTCCACTTCCTATACTGAAGGATCTCCTTAGCTAAAAGTTAGGGCAGTTTTCTCTAGTTATATCTATCACATAGGTTGTTTCTTCATACTCTTTACTCCAGCACTTAGTCACTTGGTTTCTCAATAAATCAAATCACTTTGAATGCAAGATAACAAATGAGATTTAATTACCCCTATTTATATATTTTCCACACATAAAAATCAACTTACTTTTTATCTTTAAAACACCTTTTCCCTTTTTTATGCATTAAAAAATTGTTGCATTTTAAAAACATTTTTCTATTTTAAAGGAAGTTTTTACTTTTCTCCATGATTTTCTTACATGCATGAAATTTGTAACCTTATGGTGTGATACTACTCTCCAAGGTGAAAACATCCTTGCATGCATTTTCGTGCACCGCAATCCATCTTTCTCTGCATCATATACCAAGTATTCCATTCTGTTGCTACCTCTCTCATGTTACATTACACGACCTCTTAATCACATGGTTTCCTGATCTAAGAAATTCCTCTTAAGAACCATCATTCCTAATAACTTTCAACACATTTCTTTTTCTTTTACACATACCGAGGTTTTATCTATCAATCATCTCTCTTCAAATAATGTCGTGCACACCTCTGAACTAACACCAAGACAAGTACTGGAATCCCAAAATTCATGTTGCATGTAGTCTAACTTGTGTGCACCCCACACTAAAATTATATGCGCTACTTTGCACATCAACTTAATAAGTAGTAATCAGCTCTTGCATGTGAACATGCTTATTACAACAAAACAAGAAAAAAAACAAAATATGAAAGGGAAATTTAATATACGTTACAATACTTCCTTATTACAAATATAAAGGAATATTATTTATAATAGGGCTTCAACCTACTTCCATTGAAATAACCAAGGAAAAAGGTCCCATCAACCACTTGCAATTAACACACACCTGATTATAGTTTCTTGGTCACTACAAAGGGTCCCAACCAATGGAATTTCAACTTCTATAGGTGGAATATAAATTTGGAATCATACAAAAGTACCATATTTCCAAGTGTAAAAGAATTTGTATTGTTGTTCCTACCATACCAAGCATTTTTTCTTAATTTTTTTTTATTCTAACTCCAATGTGCAATGGCATGCCACTCATCTAGTTGCATCAACTTATCAATGTGGTCATCCATAGCCTATTCATCATCCAATTCACCTACGCACATAATACACAAGGATGGTAACATAAATTACACATGTAATATAGCCTCTGCATGAAATAGTAACTAAAAATATTTTATCTTATTCAATCATTTATAGGTTGTTCCATATTACCAAAGGAAGGTTGATAACTTGTCATCCTAATCCTTTCTTCCAACACCACATATCTTCATTACTATCTATCCCAAGATATTTTTGAAAGATTCAATAGTTTCATTGACCTGAGGGTAATAAGGGTTAGTCTTATGGTGTACCACCATAAACTATGTTAATAAAATTCTAATGGGCTCATTTAGAAAATGAGTTCCTTTATCACAGGTTAGGCTCAATAGGAATCCATACTTGCTGATAATATTTTCCCAAAGAAACCTTTATGTTGTTTTTGTGTAATATTTTGTAGTCACATCCTCTTTCCATCATGTCAAGTAATTAGTGCATGTGATAGTGTAATGCACTCCAGTCCTACGCGTGGGTGGTGCAATAGGTCCTATAAAATCAATTTCCCATTTTTCAAAAGGTTTCATGCTTTCTATAGCAATCAAATTCATTTCATATTTATTTCAAGGATTTATAATCATTTGAAAGTGATCACATGCTTTGAAAAAATCCTTTCTATCTTTATATAATGTCTCCAACCATAGACCAACCAATAGGATCTTGTATGCAGGAGCTTCCTCTATGCAATTTCCTCCTGTGATGCTTCATAAACTTCCTCCATAATGGTTTCGTGCTCATGTTCCATAACATATATTTATAAGACATCATCTATACCCATTTTATATAGGTATCATGTAATAAGCTAATATGGTGTAACTCAACTAGAATTTTTCTTATTTTCCAATGTCTTCATGCCTTTTGATGCAAGTCTAGTGCACAAAAATACTACTATGTCCTCTAAATAAGCTAGTTTGTAGTGTAATATGAACAACTGTTAATCTAACATAGCGTCTTCAATGATCTGCACATCCTCTCCAAAATTGATTCTTGATAAGTGATCAGGTCACAAGTTTCTCTTGGCTATTTTGACTACAACTGTAAAATAAAATTCCTAAAAAAAGAGTATCCACTAGGAGATACACCCTTGTAAAAAATTTTGTTAACCAAGTACTTGAATTCCACATGATCTATATAAAATATGAACAATGTGGCCAACAAGTACTGCCAATTTTTTTGAAGTGCATAGATCATGGATAATGCCTCACACTCTATCTGTGTATAGTTCTATTGTACTAGTTTCAACTTCCTACTTTCGAATAATATGGGATGACCCACATTACCCTTTCATAGTTGTGCCAAGACTAAATGAATATTCATGCTAGAGGCATCCACATGTACTTGCAAATGTTTTTTCTAGGAAGGGAAACACAATATTGGTGTGTTGGTAAGCTTCTCCTTCAAGGTTTTAAATGCCTACTATTGCGCCTCACCCCGAATAAAAATTTCCTTTGGCCTTGATTAATTACTCTATGAGTGCAACAATATTTGCATAAACTTTGATGAAATTCTTGTAATAACTAGTATTCCCCAATAAACCATGTAATTCACTCCAATTGATAGGATCTTTAAGTCCCAAAATCATTGCAACCTTGACTGGATTTACCAACAATCCATCATTAAAAATGATGTTGAACCCTATTTTAGTGAAGATTAGTCAAGGGAATATTAGTGTCATCCTAGTGTTTGAAGTCCTCTTATGTTGTAGGTTTGAAGGTATCTCGAAAAGTCTTATTTCATTCACAAGGTCTTGGTGCATGGACTTGTTCTAGATTTTTTATCATAGGTGACAATGTGTTTGAAAACTATACATGTTTTTTATGGCTCCAAGACAGTGAGTTGGTACTAAGATAGGTTGGTTTGCTCCAAATGTTGACTATACCATACTATCCCAAGCTATTTTTAAAGAAAACAAGGTATGGGATGGTGAATCAAGGTATGAGGTTACTATCCATAAAGTTGTATGATAATTATATGAGCATATATAATGTGTGCATGAATTTGTAAGTGTCTGAGGACGTATTTTGAGCACTTATGCAGGTCTATATAGCAAGTTTCCTCAAAACTAGAGACCAAATGTTGTCTAAATGAGATGGGGTTGGAAGTTCTAGGGTAAACCAAGGAAAAATGGCCATTATAGATCATGAAGGAGGTATTCATGAACATGTGGAAAACATTTGAGGACTAAAGAATGAGTTTTTTACAAGATATTAAAGTTTTACCAAAACAAGGCTAAAAAAGGTAATTTAAAACAATTCCCTGACTTCTTATCATCTGATCTAAATTGACAATTATTTTTTAGATAAATTATAAGAGACTTTTTTTAATAACATAGAAAAAAATATTTTTGAAAAAAGTCTGAAGTCAAAATGATGTAGGAAAATAAAGTTCTCTCCAATTTTCTAGCATTGTCTAAAACCCTCCCAAACCCTAAGTCTAAAGCGATGGACAAAAAATAATGTTGTTGACTTTCAAATCAATTGTGCAAGTCATGAAAATCAGTTAGGGTTGTAGAGAAGTATTCCTAGTACAAGTTGATGGCATTTATGTTCTTCAAGAATGACTGTAAAATATAGATTTTACACAATTTTACAAGTTTTTTGTATAGATTCATGTTTACAAGGTTCCAAGGTAAATCTTCAGTTGTGGAAGCTTGAATGTGGTGTGTACTTGACGTTCTCAAATAGTTTCAACAGTCATGATGTTTAGAGAGGGATTTTTTGTATAATCCTAATGTTAAGGTGAGAAATGGATATGATCATCTAATACATGTCCAAGGTGACATGTTGGAGCTCATATTTGATTTGGTAAAGTGGTTTGAAGTCTTGATCTATTTGTTCTTCAATTGTCCTATTTGCTTGGTTAAAAAGGCTAAAAATCTGAGTTGCACTTGTGAATTTCTCTTCATAACCCATGTATACAAGTGTTTGGAGATTGTTTATAGGATCTCTTTGAAGTTTTCCTACTGTGGTTGGCATTGAAAATAATATTCAACATGTTAGAATTTATGTGGAACAAAATGTGGTTTGAAGTTCAAATATCAGTCGAAGAAGTCTATGGAAAAATAATATTGGTTTATCACTTGTTCTGAGATGGGGAAATTCATGGACCTAGAAATTATTTCATAACATAGAGCATCTCATAAAAGTTTCATTTGAGCCATGAAGGAGAATTTAAATGCAAGTTCAAACCCTCTTTATGAAGACTAGTTGTTGTTGCTCATAAGTCTACCTGACTGTGTCTTGAAGATCATGCAATTTTGAGCTATTGGGTATGGAGTGAAGAAAGGTATAACCTTGGCAAGTTTTAAAACATCAATACCCCTCATGAAATGTGATTTTTAATTCATGAATAACTGATAGAGTGCATGGTTTAGCTCAATATTTGAAGATATTTTTCTTTATATGAAAATCAATACACACCTTGTTCAAATGCATACTCCATGAAGTCTATGATGATTCGCTACCTCCTATTGATAGTTGAAATGTGTATAAAAAAATTAAATATATTTTCTGAGCTCATATAATTTTTTGAATACTTCTTCTTATGTCTATTAATTCTCTTCTATAACTGGTATATAGTCATCCATGACTATGGGTTGATGACTATGAATGAGAAATGTGTAAAATGCTTTATACTTTATCTTTACGATCTCTAAGCTCTGTTTATTGATGAATTCCTCATGTATACCTGATAAACGTGAAATCATGCTTGATATGAGTTCCTACATATACTCTTTCATGTTCTAGTTTTTGCTAATTGTCCTAATACCTAGTGCTCTCCTATGTGCTCCAATGAAGTGTGTAAGCTAAATGGGGAATAATGAGGAATGTAAATAGGTTATATGGAATATTTTTAGGATTTTGCATCATTAGATATTGATGAAAACTCTTAGAGGAGTATTATTTATGCTAGAAGATAAATCTAATTTGGTAGAGAATATGAAAAACTTGGAAAAATCATTACAAATTAGTGAACATGGGACATTATGGAATCTTGACATAAGAAGACAAAAGAATAGGGAGTTTAGAATCCTCCATTGATCATAATTTTTATTCAGAGAATATTGGAAGGGCTTACAGGTTTTTAAGTTATAATTGAACCTTGTCTGATGCATTAATGACACCTAGATGTATTTTTTTATGAATGCAACCCATCTCCCTTATACGATTTCTTAAGTTAGTTAGGTGAATAGTCATTGGAATTAAAGTGTAAAAATCATGTGTGTGAGTCTCTCTTGTTTATAAAATATCATCTTGTTGTATGAAAATTATTGTTGAAGAATGTGAGAGTTGAGTGTAAGGTTAAAATTGTGAGAGAGATGATGATACATTGAAGCTAGTGTAATTAGTAAAAGTTTATGAGAAAATTTGGGATCACAATCTTGTTATCTCATAAACTATGTCAAGTGAGTGATCAAAATTGGATTCAATTCTAAGTAGAACCTTAGTAAATTTGAAAGTGGGTTATTTCATGCATGTTTCATCTTGGAGAGGATTAAAATAGGTGTTTGATCTCATACTGAAGATGGTGTTTCATGTTGAGATGGTAAAAGAAACTTGTAACCTTTGTAATCTTTAATTCGACAATCAATCCAGTATCTTGCACTATTTTAGTGCATTTTTCTCCCATCCTAGGTTTCCCACTTTAAATAATGTCTTATTTTGTGTTTTTCTTGTTGATTGCATGTGAATTATGTGGTTTCTTATTCATAACAAGTTGAAATAAATTTATTTGTTTTGAATTTTTATTTTTTATCATTGGAAAATAGTTTTTTGAAAGGGACTATACCCTTGAGTACAAAAGATGGCCTAGGAGCCAGAATAGGAATGAAAACTAGAGAAAAAAGGATTAGAATCCAAATGTGACAATGAAGCCCAAAGTAGCCAAAAAAAAAGCTACCCAAACAAGATAAAACAACAAAAACTCTTCAAAAAGACAATAGAGAGACTTCAAAAGAACAACATAAAAACAGACAAGAATAGCTAAAGCATCAACAACTACTTTTTGGTAGATTTGTCTATGTTGGTCTTGATATTCTTCCAAGAATTGAACATACCCAAAGTTTTCATGTGGGTAACGTCAGTCTTATCCAGCTGATCAATGGTCCTTTTTCTTTCCTTATCATTGCCCCAAAGTGTTTCTGGAACTCCGCTGAGGTTGGAGGCACTTTTGACATGTTTCTCAATGAAATCCTCAATCGCCCTAAAGATGGCCATATTGTAATCATGAAGAGTTTTGGCCTTCCCTAAATGGGAGTCTAAGGAGTTCAGCTTCTTGTAGATATCATCAATCTGGCTGTTATCAATATCCACCTCCTCCTCCTTCTTCCTCTTACCTATTTGTTTTGAATTTTAGTTCAAAGGTTGAATTGACATTGATTCACCCACCCGCTCATTGTCTTGATTTCAAATAGTTGGTATAATATTTTGGTCCTTTTTCAGTGAGTATAACAACTCAAAATAGATCCATATATCAGAAGCATGGGCAACAGTGAAGCTCAAAGTGGCTTCTCTACCTCTAAGTCACCTTTATTCAATGGATCTAATTATGCATTATAGAGTGTTTGGATGAATACCTACTTCATGTCTTTGGGATTATATATATGGAAATCAGTGGTTGATGGTTATTACCATCCTAAATACACCTTCAATTGATGTTGTAGGTAAAATATCTATTAAAAACAATTGAAAATCCATGAATGCTATCCTATGTGGAATTTTAGAGGTTGAATTCATAAAATTCATACACTGCACCACATCCCAAGATATTTGGGACAAATTGAAGACCATATATGAAGGAGATAGTAAGGTTATGTTAGCCAAGTTTTAGACCTACCATGCTCAATTTAAAATATTGAGAATGAAGGAAGGTGAAATTATTGTATCCTACTTCTAAAGAGTGGATGAAGTGATAAATTTTATCAGAGGTCTAAGATAGAAGATGGAGGAGAGCATGGTTTTCAAAAAGGTATTAATGTCCGTATATACTAAATATGACTCTAAGGTGTTAGCTATGGAAGAATATAAACACTTAACCCCTCTCAAAATGGATGATATTCATGGTATTTTAACTCAATATGAGATGAGAACAACTGAATAAAAATTAGTTAAGAAAGAAGCAACATTCAAGGATGATAAGGAATACCAAGATAAGAATAATAAAGTTTAATATGATATGGATGAGGATGATGAGAAAATTTAAGCCATTTTTATTAGGAGGATGAAGAGAGGGTCAATTGAATACGAGGGAAATTTTCCTTTCAAAAAATTTCAACTATGGCCAACTTGGTCATTTTTCATCCAAGTTTCATAAAAAAAACAAAGAAAAAAATAATGAACATAAATAAGATAAAAAGGGCCTTACAAACACATGAAGAGCTACAAGAAAATTTAGGGAAAGAAAAATTTCTTCAATATTATAAGAAAATTCTATACAAAATAAGAGACTAGATCATAAAATGCAAATGATTCCTACCAGTATGAATGTAAAGATGAGGATACCCATATAGAGTCACTATTAATGGCTAAGGAGACAACCCTTTCAAGATTCTTAAAAGGTAATTATTTTATCCTAGATGAGAATTTTGATGAAGATGATGCAGGTGTGAATCTTGAAGTTGAGTTAATCAATGCTCTCGAAAAAATGAAACGCCAAAGAAAGAAGAATCAAAATTTGAGATAAATGGTGAAAGAGTTTGAAGAGAATATAATTCATCTTGATAAAATACAAGACAAGAATGCTCAAGAACGTGAATATATTATCAAAAAAATTGAAGCAAAAATAAATTTGATTGAGGCATCCTTCAGAGCCAAGGAGGAAGAACATATAAAACTTAAGGTATATTTAGAGCTGATACAAACTCAATTGGATCAGAATTTAAACAACTTAAAGGCTTATCAAAAATTTGAGAAAACTTAAAATGATCTAGATGAACTTCTAAGGAAGAAAATAGATTTCAATGATAAAATTGGCCTAAATTTTAAGTAATAACATAATAATGTTGTTAATTCCACTCAAGAACTTCCCAAAGGAATGAATTTTGATGTCAGGAATGTTAAGAAGAGATAAAATTCAAGCAAGAAATACAATGTAATAAGGTATTCTCATTCTTTCTATGGATATTTTTTTCATGTAAAATGTTTGGTAACAAAGCTTCAAGGTGTAGAATACATGCAAAAGGTCATGGAAGACACATTAACTCATATCATTTGAGAAAAAAAGATGAACTAATTTCATACAAATGTAAAAATTATGGTCACATATCAAAATGCTGCTATCAGAAACCTACAAAGCAAGGCAATAGGGTGTACATAGTCAAATCATATCCTATAATTAAGAAGGATCAAGTTTTGATATCCCAAACTGGATTTCACTCTCAAAGTGATGATATAGAATGTTATATAAAAAGTGGATGCTCAATTCATATGATTGGAAACAAGGGAAAGTTCATCTCTTTATAATATAATGCATCAAGAATAGTTAGATTGGTTATAATACATTAGCTAGCACTGTAGGAAAAGGCACACTAAACCTTGAAAATGGAAATACATTCACTGATAATGTTTCGTATGTAAAAGGTCTACATCATAATCTCCTAAGTGTGAGTAAGATGTGTAAGAAATGAGACAATGTGGTATTTCATGATAAAGGATTTCATATAAGGAAGAACAAGTCATGTAAAGTTGTTAGAAAGGCTTAAATAACCAAGAACAATATGTATCTTGTGAAAGAAATCAACAAAGAGAAATGCTTTACTATTCAAGTGGATGATAATTGGCTTTGGCACATGAGGTTAGGACATATCACCTTTGATAATATTACTAAGATCAGTTCCAAGGTATTTTTAATAAACATGCCCAAGATCATTAAACCTACTAACACTCTTTGGAAAACATGCCTACATGGAAAAAACTAGGAGAAGCTTAAAATCTAAAGAGTACTCTACTACAAATCATCTAGAACTAATTCATAATGATATTGTATGACTAACCAAAACAGAAAACATTCAAGGAGAGAGATACTTCATGTTATTGATTAATGGATTCATAAGGATGACTTGGGTCACCTTCCTCAAATAAAAATCAAAAGTACTATAAAGATTCAATATATTTAAAGCACTAGTTTAGAATGAAAAAATTCAAAGATTAAGAGCTTGAGATCTAATACAGACGGATAATTTTGGTCAAATGAGTTTGATGAGTTTTGTGACACTTATAGGATAAGAAAATGGGGCAGTGGAGAAAAATAATAGAACAA
Source organism: Taxus chinensis (assembly GCA_019776745.2). Lineage (NCBI taxonomy): Eukaryota > Viridiplantae > Streptophyta > Pinopsida > Cupressales > Taxaceae > Taxus > Taxus chinensis. The sequence continues at coordinate 324,741,460 of CM034156.1, read as the reverse complement.
TTCAAGATATGGTAAGAAACATGTTGAATGAATCAAAATTTTCAGATGGATATTGGAGGAAGGAAGTTAGCACAAAAATATACATCTTAAACAAATCTCAAATCAGAATAAACAATAAGAATACACCTTATGATCTTTAGATAGTTATACCTGCAAGTGTAAAACACCTAAGAGTTTTTAGAAGCAAGTGTTTTATCAAAAGAGATGATGATAATCTTGGTAAGTTTGATTTAAGGTGTGATGAAAGCATTTTATTATGCTACTTAGTAGTTATTTCATCACATAGGTGCTACAATAAGGGCCAATAAAATATAGTAGAGAGCACCGATTTCACAATTGATGAATCATATCCAAAGAAAACTAAAACTAAACCTAAGGAGACTCCCCAAAGCACTGAAAAACTAGGATGATGGTGAAATTACAAAAGTTGATAAAGAATAAGAGAGTGAATATGAAGAAAGACCAGATATTAGAGATCCTTCATGAAAATTTAAGAGAGGTCATCCTCCAAATCATATTATAGGGAACAAGGAAGAAGACAAAAATAAAAATAAGGTTTAAGAACATTAAATATTAAGAGAACATAGCCCTTCTAGCCAAGATAGAACCAAGGAATTTCATGGAAGTTAACAAGGAGTAATGTTGGAATAAAGAAATGAATGAAGAATTGGAATAAATAGAGAAAAAGGAAACTTGGGATCTTGTTCTTAGGCAAAATAAAAAGAAAATCATTGGAACTACGTAGGTTTTTAGAAACAAGCTGAATGAAAAAGGTGAAGTTACAAGAAATAAGGCAAGGCTTGTTTGCAAAATATATGCTCAGGTTGAGGGAGTGGATTTTGATGAGACATTTTATCCTATTGATAGAATGGAGGCTCTTAGGCTCTTATCAGAATATGTAAAACATAAAGGATTCAAAGTGTATCAAATGGATGTAAAGTCACATTTCTAAATGGGCACTTGAATGAGGAATTATACATTAAAAAACCTAATGTATTTTCTCTCACTAAAGACAAGGATTATGTTTGTAGGTTGAAGAAGGAATTATATGGTCTCAAGCAAGCCTCTAGGGATTGGTATAGTAGGTTGGAAAAGTACATGAATAATCACAGATTCAGAAAAGGATTAATTGATGAAAATCTATGTATAAAAGAGGAAGAAGGACATTGGTTGATTATTTTTTTCTATGTTGATAATATAATCTTTGGAAATGATAGTGATACTATGTCATATGGATTTTCAGATTTCATGGAGTTTGAAATGTCAATGATTGGAGAACTTTCATTCTTCCTAGGGCTGGAAATTAGTCAATCCAAAGAAGGTATCTTCATGTCATAGAAAAATTACATCAAGGAGATGATAAAGAGATTTCAAATGGAAAATTTCAATCTAATAAGCACTCCAATGATTGTAGGATGCAAAATCAGTAAGAAAGGTAGCTTATGAAAGGTAAATTATACCTCATATACATTTATGATATGAATCCTGTTGTATTCAACTACATCTAGGCTTAATATCATGTATGCATTGGTTTGGTTGGAATATTTCAAGAACATATCAGGGAAATCCATCTCTAAGTTGTCAAAATAATCTTCAAGTATCTCATGGGAACCATGAAATATTTATTTTGGTATCCAAAATTTAATGAGTTCCAAATTAAAGCCTTGATATATGAAGTTCAGGTAGGAAATATTTATGACAAGAATAACACATCTAGTGGAGATTTATTTATAGGTAACTACCTTGTGTCTTGGTTGACTAATATTCAGTCTCTTGTAGCACTTTCCACTTGTGAAGCTGAGTATGTAGCAGCAGCCATACGTTGTACTCAAGTGACGTGGATGAAGAAAACACTTGAATACTATTAAATTTAAAATGAAGGTCTTATACCTCTATATATTGATAGTAGAAGTGTTATAAGTGTGTCCAAGAATATAGTGTTTCACTCTAAGACAAAACACATACTAATAAAGTATCATTTCTCAAGGGAACAAGTGAATGAGAATAGAATTAAGCTTGAACATGTGTCAACAAAGGAGGAAGTAATTGATATATTGACCAAACCTCTACTAAAAGTAGTTTTTGACCATTTAAGATACAAATTTGGGGTAATATCTTCCCCAAGAAATCACTAAAGGTCTCAAATTATAAAAGGGGAGAAGATCAAGTGACGTCATTTCTCCAAGGGGGAGTTAGTTCACTAGTTCAAGGCACAAGTCAAGAAGACCAAAGAAAGACATGTGCAAAGCATGAAAAGACAAAGTTCAAAGAGATTAGGTTTAGGGGGATCATTGAAACTAATTAGTGAAGTTATCCATGCATATTTTAAATCCATTTTTGATAAGGTAGAAAGTATAATCAAAGGGGAAGCTTCTTAAGGTAAGGTTATGATTTTTCAATGTCTACTTGCATGTTGTTCATGTTGATTGGATATGTGAACATTTTTCATAAATTTCAAAGGGGGATAACATTGTTAGAAACAAGCCTCTAGGTTTGTTGCCATCAATAATAAAGGGGAGATTTTTTATTTTTTTTGCATTGGTTTTGTCATTGATGTCTTATGAAATTGATGGCAAGGCCATGGTGAGGTGAAGATTAGTCAACGACATGGTAGTATAACTCTTTTGTTTGATGTCCTCTTTGGTGTAGGTTTCAAGGTATATTCAAGAGTATTATTTCATTCATAAGGTATTGGTGCATGGGATTATTCCCAGGGAAAATTTTAGTGATGAATTTTTGTAAACTTGTGAATATTGGGGATTTTTGAAATTGGAAATGGTGAATTTTCAGTAGTTAGAAGCGACCCAGTTTTCCTAAAATTTTGGCCATTAAGTAATTTTTATGGGCCAGTTTTCCTACTATTTTTATGTAAAAATTAACTAATGTATGTATTTCACCAATGTTTCTAATCAAAATGTGCAAATATTCACTGAGGTATAATACATAGCCTGGAGGGTTGTAAGGGGGGATTTAATATAGACATCCAACAAAGAGTGGTTATTCATCAAACATGGGTTGGATAGACATATATTTCCTATCGTTTAACCTAGGTTAGACACAAGGAAATAGATGACCTTCCAACTTAGGTTATACATCCATCCACCATCCATCGTATAACCTGGGTTGGATGGTTGGATGACCTTCCATCATATGTCATACAACCCAGGTTGGCAACCGTATAACCCAGGTTGTATGACAGACTATGGATGGTTGTCTAACCTAGGTTGGAAAAATTTTAATTTCCTATCATCTAACCTAGGTTAGATGATAGCCAATGGATGACCGTCTAATAACCTTAAAACTACGTGAAATATAAGAAAATTGCACCCTGCCAAATGACCTTTGCCATGAAATATTTTTTCATAAATTAGCCATCGATTCAAAAGGAAATTTTAGAGATTTTCCACCCATTCTAAAATTATTTTTTGGAGAGGGTTCTTAAAATTAACCCTTCTTGTTCCATAGTGTGTATCATAGGTGATAGTGTGTTTGACAGATGTACATGTTATTTATATCTTCAAGATGATGATTTGATACTGACATAGGTCGGTTTTCTCCAAAATTTGATTGTCCCATACTATCCCAAGGTATTTTTAAAGAAAAAAAGGTATGACATGATGAATCAAGGTATGAAGATGATAAAAAATAAATTTATGAGAATTATATGAGCATAGATGATGTTTTCATGACTTCACAAGTGTCTTGCGAGGCATTTTGAGAACTTACAAAGGTCTGTATAATAAGTTTCCTATAAAATAGAGAAAAAATGTTGTCTAAATGAGATGGGATTGGAATTTAAAAGGTGAACCATTAATTTTTTTCCATTTTAGATAATATATGAGGTATTCATGAAGGTTTGGAAAATAATTGAGGACTAAAGAATGTTTTTTGTGCAAGATATTGAAGTTTTAACAAAACAGGAATAAGAAAGGTATGCCAAAAAACTAATACGAATTATTATCATCTGATCTAAATTGAGAATCATTCTTTAGATAAAATCACAATATACATTTTTTAATAGCATAGAGAGGCAAAGTTTTTACAAAAATTCTGAAGTCAAAAGGATGAAGGACAAGAAATTTCTCTCCATTTTTCTAGCATTGTCTTAAACCCTCCCAAACCCTAAGTTTGAAGAGATGGGAAAGAAATGATGTTGTTGAATTTCAAATCACTTATGAAATTCATGAAAACTACTCATATCCATAGATAAGTCCTCCTAGTTCAAGTTGGAGGAATATTTGTTTTTCAAGTATGAATTTACATTACGGATTTTACTCTATCTTGAATGTTTTTGTATATCCAGTCTTGTTTATAAGGTTCAAAGGTGAATCTCCAATTGTGAAATATTTAATGTGATATGTAATTGATGTTATTCAATATTTTTATGTATGTTACTTGAATATTTTTTGTGAACCTATTCAATATTCCTCTCCTACTGCTAAAAGGAAACTTAAGCCAAACCATTCATGATGTCTGAAGAGGGGTTTTGTCTATAAGCCTGATGTTGAGGTGAGAAATGGATATGATAATATGATACAAGTCCAAGGTGACATGTTGGAGCTCGTAATTTATCTGGAGAAGTAGTTTTAAGTCCTAATCTCTTTGGTCTTGAACTGTCCTATTTACTTAGTTAAGAGGCTAAGAATATAATTTGCACTTGTGAATTTCTCTTCACAACCCTTGCATACAATGTTTTGGAGATGGTGTATAGGATCTCTTTGAAGTATTCCTATTTTTTTGTTCATGAAAATAATATTCAGCATGGTATACTCAATGTGGAACAAAAATTGGTCTTGAAGTCAAAATCTAAGTCTAAGAAATCTCTGGAAAAATAAGATTGGTTGATCACTTGTCATGAGATGGGGAAATGCATAGACTTGGAAATTATTTGATGACATAGAGAATCTCATAAAAGTTACATTATATCCATTAAGGATTATTTAAATTCATGATCAAACCATCTCTATGAATATTGGTTCTTGTTTCTTATAAGTCTTTCGAAGTGTGTCTTGAAGATCATGCAAGTTTGTGCTATTAGCTATGGAGTGAAGAAAGTTATAAACCTTGGTGATTTGAAAAAAATAAATATGCCTCATGAAATGTGATTTTGAAGTCATGAATAAATGATAGAGTGCACAGTTTGGCTCAATCCTTTAATATATATGTTTATATGTAAATTAATACACACCTTGCTCTAATGTATGCTCCATGAAGTGAATGAGTATTCTTTACATCCTCTTGATAGTTGAAGGGTGTATACAGAACTTAAATATATTTTCCAAGATCAGATAATTTCTTGAATACTTTTTCTTGTGTCTATTCAAGCTCTTCTATAACTGGTATACTATCCTCTATGACTGTGACTTGATTACTTTAAAGGATACATGTGCAAAATGCTTTATAATTTGTCTTGATGATCTCTAATCTCTGGTTGTTGATGATGTATTCTTTCAGACATGATACACCTAAATGTATGTTTGATATGAGTTCATAATTACACTCCTTCATGTTCAAGTCTATGCTAAGTGTTCTAGCACCTAGTTCTATTATATTTTCTCCAATGAAGTGTGTAAGATAAATTGAGAATAATGAGGAATGCAAAGAGGTTATAGGGAATATTTATAGGATCTTGTAATGTTCTATCTTTTTGAAAACTATTAGAGGAGTATTATTTATGATACAAGGAAATGCCGCCTATTTGGTTAATAATATGAAAAATTTAGAACAACTATTACAAATCAGTGAGTAGGGGACAAAATGGAATCTTGATAGAAGAATAGAAAATAAGAGGAAGTTTAGAAGCCTCCATTGATCATCATTTTTCTTCAGAGAATCTTTAAAGATCCTCCAGGTTTCGAGGTTATAAATAAAACTCTTTAAATGAAATAACGACACTTAGAGGTAGTGTTGTATGAAGACAATCCATCTCCCTTGTACGAGTTTTCAAGTTATCTAGGTGAAGATTAAATGGATTTGAAGTGAAAAATTCATGTGGGTGAGTTTCCCTAGTTTATAAAATCTCATCTTTGTGTATGAAAAATGTTGTTGAATAATGTGATATCTGATTTTAAGGCTGAAAATGTGACAGAGTTGATGATACATTGCAGATAATGTAGTTAGTAAAGGTGTATGGGAAAATTTAGGATCACATTATTTTTGTCTCAGCAACTATGTCAAATAAGTGATCAAAATTGGAGTCAAGTCTAATTAGAAGTGTAGAAAATTTGAAAGTGGGTGATTTCATGCAAGATGTAGTTTACATAGGATTTAAGTAGGTGCTTGATCACATATTGATTTGGTTATTCATGTTGAGTGGGTATTAAACAAACTTGTAACCTTTGTAATATTTCAATGGATAATCAATCCAACATACTGAATTAGTTCAATGGGTTTTTCTCCCATCATGGGTTTCCCACATTAAATCTTGTATTTTTTATGTCCTTTTATTATTGATTGCATGTGAATTATGTGGTTAATTATTCATAACAAGTTGAAACAAATTGATTTATTTAAAATTTTACTTCAAGGGTTGAATTGACATTCATTCACCCCTCTCAATGTCTTGATTTTAAATAGATGTTGTTCCCAAGTAATGTACCAAAGGGGTGAAAAATATATAGTTCTTAATTTTGAGAGAGACACTCAACTACATGTATCTCTCAAACATCAATCTCAAATTATCACAGTGGTCTTTCACGAGCCCATAAAAATTCCAATAATCTATATAAACTTGCAATAACTTATGAATAAAATATTGAAATTCCTACATGACTATGCGTGAGAACACTTCTAATGCATTCTTAAACCTAAAAGGCATGACATTATATGAAAATATTCCCCATTCAATGTCAAAGTTAGTGATTTCTTGATCCTCACGTGCATTGCGCTCTTGGTGATATCCTAAAAATACATCCATAAAAGAATTGATTTTGCACCCTGCAATGCGTTCAAAGATCTCCTCTATGAATGCCAATGGAGCAGGAAAAGGATCTATGACACAGAGAATTTAGTTCCCTATAATTAAAACAGGTCCTTATCCAACCATCCTTGATGTTGGTCACCATGGGGTTAACCCACTTAGATAACTCAATTCGTTCAATGATTCCTTAATAATATTATCAATTTATTTTTTTACATTCACATGCAGGTTCAAATTCATCCTATAAGGCCTCTTCTGAATAGGATATACGCCTTCTTTTAGCTTATTATTCATCTCTCCCAACAAGGTATGCACACCTTTCAAATCATGGTAACCTCTTGGAAATAGGTCCTGTAAGTCATGAAACATCTCAATAATCTTTTCTACCTCTTTTTCTAACCAATAGTCTCTAATAATAGCCTCCTTAGGCACATCCTCAGTCCCAATACTAACCTTCTTAGTCTTCATAGGTACATGGTAGGTGCGGAATTCACATATGTATACTCCATCACCTCATGTGTACCCTCTATGTGGCTATGAATATGTTATCTACTTCTTCATCATCAATGAGGTACACCATATTCCATTTTTACTTCTCTCTCCATGTGTGCCATAACTGGATTTCTTTTGTTTCCATTGCATCTTCATGTGTATTAGTTCCAAACTATCCCAAGAGTTGAACCATGAGTTCTACTTTTTTGCTATCACCTATTGTGATATGTGTTATGGTCTATAAGACCTCATGCACAGGTGTCTTAGTGGAAAATTAATCAAAGGTGTGAACAATACTGTACGTCGGAAAAGTGACAGGCGAGCGTGAGAATCGACAAGTAACTCTTCTGCGTACCCGACCTCCCGAGGTCGTGCCGAGACAGCCGGTAGGGGGGTAAAATATGCTGACAAGCTAATTAGGCAATCTAATGTCTTCGACACGCACTAATGGTATTTGCGAATCTAAGGCAAAGAAGGCCCTTCTTACTTGGACTGGTGTGATAGATCGATCAGCGAGGATGACTGCTCGAAGGCTCCAATCAATATCGAGCTCTGGTGTGATTCGATCTATGGGCTGCGGAATACGTGGGAAGTGACCTGGGATTGTTTCGTATATATCTCCTGATAAGGTCATATGGCAGACAATGAAAATAGTCGACTCTATGGATGATTTTCTGGCCTAGTCCAGAATTCCCTAGCTTCGTTAGCCGCTATATCTAGTAAGGACAGTTGTTCGACGATGATAGGTTGAAGTGGGGTGGACTGAAATACTAATGTGCGTAGGCCAGTGTCTATATCTAATTGATTTGTGGATTCGTTGGGCTGTGGGATCTGGGGATCACAACCATAGACTCTTGGTTGTCGCGGTCCCGTTATGGTCATACGGGAGATCAAGTTCTGATCCCTAGTATCCAGTAGTCGTAAGCCTTTTCAGCTTCTACGTTTAGAATCAGCAATTGTGCGATTTTCTCAGAATACCTCACAGGTGTTCTAACGACTTAGATTCTTAAGCTGGTATCTATATCCACTAGGGTGTCTCCAACGTCTGGCTGTGGAACTAAAGGATCACACCCGAATATTTGTTCTTTTTCAAATCCTTCTACAGTCATGCGGGTGTTTTCTAGGATAACCTGTAGTTTGGCTGATTTGACCAAAACAGATGTGCTTGGTCGTCTTCGATATTTAACCCTCTCAACTGTGACCTGATCTGTTGGAAGTCTGTTGTTGTTTGGAAGACTTGTATCCTAAGGTTTTGGTCAATATCAGTTATTGCCACTACGGTATTGGGCTGGGGCACAATTGGCTCGAAAATGTATTCCCTGGGCTCCCTGGGTCCCGTAATTGTCATGCAAAAGTGGAAATGAGACAAACTATAATGAAGTAAAACTTTAAGTGTACTTCTAACATATATAATTTCTTTTTGTATTTTCTGGAAATTTATAAGAAAGCAGCTATTTAAAATATTTAGAATTGACAACTAAACTAACAAAGTAAAACAAACAAAATAGCCGAGTGTAGCTATTTGTCTGTGCAATTTTGTATATCTATTCTAAACAATGAAATAACTAATCTATCTGCAAGATTCTCGATCCTACCTCAGAAGTGAGGAATGAATCATAGTTTCTCAGAAACTATCAATCCCCACAACCTCCCTGGCAATATCGAGAATGGAAATAACTGAAATAAAACAATTAACTACTTTATTTGATAAGTTCTAACTATAACTTTGAAAGATGGAACCTGGATTTCGCAGAACAGTGGCGAATCCGATGGTATGTATATTCTTGTCCCCTCAGTATGATCTCCATGTTCTTTGTGCTCACGTGAATCCAGAAAAGCGTGAAATGCTTGCATCAACAGGAATAAATATTTGGATCAATGGACAGCCTTCCAAATGCAGACAGAATAGAATGCGGATAGGAGAGGGATAGCACAAGAGTACAGAGCTTGGCCTATGCAATTCCTAGCGGGGTCTACTGCGAATCATGCAACAAAGAGCGTCCAGAACCTGAGACTAGCCTGTATGAAGAGAAAAACCTGCAACTTTAATGGCTACCTAGACCGTTCTACTCCAAAACAATAATGCTGTCTGCACAAGTTGGGTCTGTGGCTTACCAACAGTAACATAAAGCTAAAACAAACCTGCAATAAACTGTTCTACCAATCCTAAGCAAACTAAAACGACCATGGTACTGAAAACATGAAGGTTGGATTGAAAATGGTGGTCCAAATGATGTTTGCACTTGCACAAGTTGGATATGTGGCTTACCAGCTGCAATACAAAACTAACCAAGGCACTCAATGGAAAACTAGAAACCTAAGCAAAGGAAAACTAAATCTACTGCAACAAGAAATTTAAAACAAGCTTTGGAGCAAAATTCAGAACTAAAATCAGGGGCCCTTTTGCATGTGCACAAACCATGCATTTATAGGAATCCGAACATGCAAAAATCAAACCCAAACTGAACTCCTAAACATTAAACAAAAGAAAAACACTATTCCAGGGGACCAAAAACATTAATGCAAGCCTAAGTCGGCAAGAAAAGCTGGTGAGTCGTTGATCTTTGCGTGTGTTCCGTCAAAAGCACGTTCTGGAAAACGCGCACGGGACCGCCGCCCTGCTCAGGGCGGCGGTTACAGGACCGCCGCCCTGTTCAGGGAGGCGGTCACGAGACCGCCGCCCAGGCAGGGCGGCGGTTTCGTCACTGAAGACCAAAAGGTCAAGAAAAGAGGAAAAATAGGGAAAACAAAGCATGCAGGGGCTAAGCGGGATGTTAACGCATATCCGTAAGGCTTTTCTGGATCCCGAACACCTTGCGAAGAGACCTGTATCATCATTGGGGCACTTATTACAACCGTTCCGCAGTACAGTACCTTACAATTTTGGGTACGTACATATTGCCCCCTCGGAGAAGCGTTTTAGCCATGAAGAGGCATAAAACGGTGGGTCCGAGCATGGCTGTCCCGAAATGGGAAGTGAGAAATTATACCTTACACGCCCGTGTGTTGAAATGACGCCGCCCCAAAATTCCCGCTACCTACAAAATGAAAAGAGCACTCAAATGCAGATAGATACAATAATTTGAAAAGTAAACGTTAAAATAATAGAGAAAGAGGACGTACCGTTTGTGCGAGGATAGAAACTTACCTCCGTCGGCGCTCTGAACCTGTGAAAAGGATATTTAAAACAAATCGGGGCGTTATATATATGAAAGTGGGCCCATTTTCCTATTCATTTGCGCGAATCGATTTGATAGGTTTTGAGCTTTGGGACACACGGTGACGGTTTCTTACGCGAGTAGAGTCAAAACGTCCGTAGCGAGATCGTGATCATGCCTCCACGAGCGGAACACCGACCTCAGTGATCACAGGTTAGTTTTCTTCCATTTTGTGTTTTTCCCTCTTTAAATTTGAAATGGCAAATTCTTTGCAATGGGGGGATTATTTTTGAAATTGTTAGGTTCAAAAGGTCCATCTAGGGGGGGCGCCTACTGGGTAGGCTTTGTTTTTAGTTAAAATGGTCATTTTTCGCTTTTTTAGGACTTTTTTAGGTTTTAAAACCCGCGCGGGTTTTCGGACCGCGACCGCCGCCCCGGGCAGGGCGGCGGTTACACGACCGCCGCCTTGAACAGGGCGGCGGTCACGGGACCGCCGCCCTTAAGGCGGCGGTTACGAAACCGCCCCCCTGCTCAGGGCAGCGGTTTTGCACAGAATGCACAAGAACCTTATTTAAAAGTTTTTACTTGTATTTTTAGCATTTGTACGTGTTTTTACGCTGCTCTTGATGTTGTTTAGATACTAACTTACTCTTCCTTGTGTGTTTTTGGGTGTATGCAGGCAAAAGAGGAGTACATTAGATGGAGCCGGGAGAGAGAGTGTGACTGGCTGCCCGGGGTTTTGGATGCCCTCTCAGCAGATGAGGAGGACACATTGCAGAGGGCCGGTATATTACGTTTGTCGCGTGTGCCCCATGTTGCTCCATCCAGTCAGATTCTTTGTGACCTATTTTCATATTGGGACGCGGATCGGAACACCTTCCGACTGCCAGGGGTCCGTGGTGAGTGGACCATCACTTTGGAGGATGTTTATCACATCCTGGGGGTCCCGATCATCGGGAGGAGACTCACACTGGAGACAGCTGGGTCCAGAGCACAGATTGCACAGTGGGCAGGTTATATGGGGGACGCAGCTATTTCCACGGGGCCAAAGAAGGGAGTGAGAGTTAGATCCATTCCTTCTTTGCCCATCCCCGTATTTCGTCAGGCCATCATGGGGATCCTTGCCTCGAGACTGATCGGGGACAAGGGAGGGGATACATTGTTATACTGCTGGGGGCCCCATCATTGCACAGATAGAGGGACATGGCCGGAAATACGCCTGGGGCGCAGACATTTTGGGGACCACCTACCATGACTTATACAGGGTGGTCCGATTGCAGGGACAGTCTTTGAGCCACCCCACTCTAGTCATGAGTTGGGTGTATGAGCGTTTCATTCCGTATGGCAGAGGCGTGGAGGTGGCAGATCCTGGGGCGGTGAGGGCAGCCCGATGGTCAGGTATGTCAGTGCTCAGAGCACCTCACCAGCCAGTAGCCACCCTTACTACGGCAGACATGGAGGCTACACCGTACCAGCTTATGGCCGGTATATGGGGAGAGGAGACTACGACATTGATCTCCTGCTCCATCACAGGGCAGGTTATTGATCGTGTGGGCCGGGTAGAGGTACATCCCTTCAGCAGGGTTCCTTAGCAGTTTGGCCTCCCCTACGCGGCTGTGCTTCCTCCAGTAGCACCCGTTTATAGATCAGTCCGAGAGGCTAGAGGGGGGCCTAGAGGCCGTGGTTGGACAGTGATTACCCCTGGTATTCCTATTGCAGCCAGAGGGATAGTTCGGGCCAGGGGGAGAGCTGGTGCGCCTCGGGCACCATTACTTCAGATTGCTGCAGGTCCTACTCATAGCAGTGATGACCCTATAGATATTGACTCCGATTCTGAGGAGCACACAGAGGGAGGGTCAGAGGAGCAGACGGACGAGAGCGATCCTGAGTGGCATGATACTCAGGATATTTTGTGAGCAGAGAGAGAGGAGGAGAGTGCAGAGAGAGAGACCGTGGCCTCTGAGGAGCCACTCTCCCGAGGTCATGGTGGAGACGATGAGTCCGTTGCGGGGCGCCATGTTGCCCCAACTACAGGAGTAGCTCCTCAGTCGGCAGCGGCATCAGCGGCAGGTGCTGGCCCTGGCGACCCATCTTGGAGGCCTGGCGATCCGAGTAAGTTATCTTCTCCTCCTTTCAATGCTTGTTTTTTAGGATTTGTTTTCGAATGTTAACTCTCCTTATATTTGCATTGTGTATACTTTAATGTTTTGCCTAGTTTCTAATTTGTTTTTCTTTCTTTGCTTTGCAGAGACTGTTGATGAGTGGCGGGATCTAGTCCGTAGGGTTTGTGTCGATTCTTTGATGATCCCTATGGATAAGACCCGTACGGAGTTATCCGTGGATGCCGGAGAGCCCTCAGTTCATTCAGAGCGCCAGCGCAGCCGGAGTCCTAGGCGAGGGCGCGCACCTTCAGCGGGATCGCGCAGGGGTTGAGAGGCCACTTGGCTTTCTGTATCTGTAGTTACATTCTTTTGTGTATTACGGGCTCTTTGAGCGTTTTGACCATGCCTAGCACATGATGGCATTGTATATAAACTTGATTTATTTATATATATGCGTCGGTTTTGGATCAAAACTTGTCATTTGTATTCTACTTTCTTTATTTCCAACTGTTTTGTGTATACTACGATGTATGTTTTATATGCTTTCTAGAATGTATGCAATGGTTAACAGATGGTGCAAATGTTTGTTTTCTTTTTGTGTTTCATGATGCTGATACATGATATTATAGGTATATTGTGATCTTAAATCTTAGCTTCTGTGAGCAATTTTGGATATCTCATGATTTGTTTTGGCAAAGTGATGAAAATAACCAGTATGATGAACAGATTAACTTGCCCCACTCCTAACTCCACGCAACTAGTAAGATGCGAGGGCTCATCACCAAGAGCCAAGAAGGGCACAAATTATGAAATATGGTAAAATGATAGTGATAAAAGACAGGCGAAGCTTTGGTGGAACCAAGTTAAGAACTACAAGCTTACTCTACCTGAATGACCTCATAGTTTTGGGTGCGACTCGCTTTGCGGTTTATCCAGACTTAGACCCGTAGATGGCCACATAGTAGACAAAATCTGGGTTTTTTAGGATTTTTAACTCTCTTGGAATTTTGAACATCTGATTTATTCGTTTATTGACTCGAAGTTTGAATTGATTGTTTATGACTTTTTAACATTTACTTTGTTTAAAGGACCCCCTACACTTTGCCCCATGCTACCTGTAAGAAGCATGGGTTTATCACCGTGGGCAAGGCATAGGCGAGTAAGGGCATTTCCATCCTTTCCCAACCCTACGTCACTAGTAAGAGACGCAAGCTCATCACCGAAGGTTGGTGGGGCAAGGAAATGTGTAAAATAAAATTTTTTGTTTCAATCACTTCTTGACTTGTCTATCTGAGTAAACTGTCAGTATATGCTTATTTCCAAAGAGACGCGTATATGGGATAGATGTGACACCATGAAGCTTCTAGAACAGACCATAGGCAAGACACCTATCCTAAGAAGAAATCAAAGCGAGAACAAACTTGCAGATCTTGGTATGATTACCATTAGGACTTCGTCATGTCTGAAATGGCTTGATAAAAGATTCTGAAGTGATTTGATAATGTGAAAATGGAGAGATATGATTAGAAAGTTCTGTGCCAAAAACATCATGAGTTTGTAATGAATTACTTTGAGAATAGATTCCTTGATCACAATTGTGTAAGAACAAGTGGACAAAATGATCCTAATTTGTATGAAAATGCAATGTAGATAGTTATATAGGCGGCGTTAGCTGCTTACGCGTAGAAACGCTTGAGGTGGAGAGAATTGACTGTTTCGCCAAACTCCTCACCTTCTAGCGTACATAAGAGGTATGCACCATTTCCGTAGTCTTTTGTGACTCGGTATGGGCCCAACCATTTGGGCCGGAATTTCCTTCCTTCGCCAGTCTTCTTGTCGATCCGGCTGTCTAACCTTAGAACTAGGTCACCTTCGTATATGTCACGTTCATAGACCTTCTTGTTGTACTGCCGGCACATCCGGTCGGTATAGACTCTATGTCGTTGTTCAGCATTTAACCTAGTTTCATCAAGGCTTTCTAATTGAGAAAGACGCGCTTCTCTGTAAGCATCCTCATTCAGAATCCCTTGTAGCGAAATGCGGAGACTGGGGATTTCAACTTCTAGTGGGAGAACTGCTTCTGACCCAAATACCAGTGAGAAAGGAGTTGCTCCTGTCGGAGTTCTTATTGAAGTTCGATGGGCCCACAAGGCCGGATATAACTTTAAATGCCAATCCCGCTTGTTTTCTTTCACTGTTTTAAGGAGAATGGCTTTCAGTGTTTTATTTGTTGCTTCAGCCTGCCCATTGGCTTGGGGATAGTACAAGGAGGCCGTATGATGGCTGATTTTAAATTTGTTGCATAATTCACGAACCTCTTCATTTTTGAAAGAAGTTCCATTATCTGAGATAATGATTTGCGGGATACCGTACCTGCAAATGATTTGGTTCAAAATGAACTTAGCGATTACAGAACCAGGTACAGTTGTAAGAGGCATGGCCTCTACCCATTTAGTGAAATATTCAGTGGCCGTGATTATAAAATTGTGGCCGTCTGTGGACGAGGGAGAGAATTTCCCTATCAAATCTAGGCCCCATGTAGAGAAGGGCCATGGAGTAACGATTGGTTGCAAAGCTTGTGCCGGCATGTGGATCTCATGAGAGAACTCCTGACATTTATGACACCTGCGTACAAACTCTATTGTGTCATGTTCTAGAGTGGGCCAGAAATAGCCCATTCGATGTATTTTTCGAGCGGTGGCATGGCCACCGAAGTGGCCTCCACATATACCGCTATGGGATTCATGGAGAATCTTCTTGGATTCTTCTGTGTCGACACACCTTAAGAGCATCCCATCGAATGCTTTCCGATAGAGGACTTGCTCTATAATGACGTATTTAGTTACGACAATACGTAACCGTCTTCTTTGTTGAGGTGTAGCTCCTTCTGGGTACTTATGGTCCATGATATAACTAATAATATCAGCGTACCAAGGGCACTCAGATATAGCAGGGCGGGTTTCGACGTAGTAAACACATTCATCTGGAAAGTCTAAGTCTACTAAATCACCTCCGTCTAGCGGGTTATCAGCTAACCAATCTGTAATGATTTGTCCTTTAACTGACTTTTGGTTTACAAAAGTTAATTCGAACTCTCCCATTAAGGTTATAAAACGTCCAGCTTTTTTGGACAGGGACCCTTGTGTGAGAAAAGTCCGTAAATGGTCCGTCTTTACTATGACCCTTGTCTCTTGATTTAGCATGTAGTGTCTTAGGCGTTTAGTAGCAAAGACTATGGCAAGACATTCTCGCTCCGCTTGTGTATAGCGTGTTTCGTAGTCGAGCAATGTTCGGCTAATGAAATAAATTGCACGCTCTCTCTTGTCATCGTCTTCTTGGGCTAGCATACAAGCTAACGAAACATCGGTAGCCCGTGAGTACAAAATTAAAGGGCGATCTAGCTTTGGTGGCATTAGCGTAGGCGGTGATAACAAGAAACGCTTGACAGCATCAAAAGCTTCATTGCAATCTTCAGTCCAATTAATGCTATAGTCCTTCTTGAGTAAATTGTTGATTGGATGAACGGCGAAGCTTAGATCTGGGATAAATCTCCGGATTGCACCGAGCTTCCCGAGAAATGATCTGATTCCAGATTCACTCGAGGGTGGGACCATTTCGAGGACAGCCCGAATTTTGGCTGGATCAACATCAATCCCTCGTGACGAAATGATGTAACCTAGGAGCTTTCCTGCCGTTACACCGAAGACGCATTTCTCTGGGTTTAGGGTAACCCCGTATTCTATTAGGCGTGAAAGGATGATGCGGAGCACTTCAGGATGGTCACAACGCCTCTTGGCCTTAGCCAACAAGTCATCTACATAGGATTCCACAATTTTATGGATTAAATCGTGAAATATGTATGTCATAGCCCGTTGGTATGTAGCACCAGTGTTCTTGAGACCGAATGGCATAACAGCGTAGCAATAGGTTCCCCAAGGAGTTATAAACGTGGTTTTAGCTTGATCTTGCTCGGATATTTTGATTTGATTGTATCCCGAGAATCCATCCATGAGAGACAAGAGTTCAAAACCTGCTGTTGCATCAACAATAACGTCTATGGATGGTAATGGGAAGTCGTCCTTAGGGCAAGCTTTGTTGATATCTCGAAAATCTATGCAGATGCGTATCTTTCCATTCTTCTTGAGAACGGGAACGATGTTGGATACCCATTGGGAGTAGTCAACTGGCTTGATGAATCCTACTTGAAGGAGTTTTATTACTTCCTCTTTTACCATGAGAGCTACTTTGGGTTTCATGGGTCTTGATTTCTGTTTAATAGGCTTTGCATCTGATCTAGTGACAAGGTTGTGTACCGCAATGTGGGGTGCGACTCCGGTCATCTCTTTGTAATTAAATGCAAATGCCTTCTGATGTTCTCTGAGAACCTGAGTATGTATCTCTACTTCTTCTGGCGTCAATGAAGAACCTAGTTTCAATATTCTTGGTTCATCTTCTGTTCCGATGTTGACATCGATTGTTTCTTCGATTAAAGAGGCGTTACCCTCTTCGAACTCAGGTGGTGCTGGAGGTAAATCTAAATCATCCCCATTTTCTATTGCGTATATGTTAGGTTCCCTTTGCGAGGGAAGATTCATTACGGGATTTCCGAAGTAGGAAGATGAATGCGAGATCAGAGATAAATCTAGCGTGTGATAGGAGAGATGTAGTGCTGCAAAGGCATTTAAGTAATCCAAAGTAGCCGCATCATTTCCAACATGGTCTAGGATGGTAGATTCACTTCTGTTTGAAAGAGGATCCATCATCGTTTTTACTAATGGTTCGTTACGAATGGATACCGTAAAATGAGTATCTTCTAGCTCATTGCTTGGAGTGAAACGTGATGCCGAAGTTGCTATCGAATCGGCGAGAAGATTCTTCTCTCGTGGAATTGCTTCAATGGATATGAAGTTGAACGCTTTGCTTAAATCTAATACAGCGTTTTTGTAAAGTTGCAAGTGTTCGGCTTTAGTTTCATATACCTCTGAAACTTGGTTTGCAACTAATTGCGAGTCTCCTAAAACTCTGATATTATCAATACCAATTCTTTTGGCTAAGGTAAGGCCAAGGAGGAGGGCTTCGTATTCAGCACCGTTGTTTGTACATTCAAAGTTTAATTTAAAAGAGAATGGGAGGACCTTCTCTTCGGGCGATGTAAGAATTATACCTGCCCCCGCTCCATAACGGCATTTAGCTCCATCGAAATGGAGAGTCCAATACTTAGCTGGAAGTATGGATGCAGGTGTATCCGTTGTGTTTGCACACTCTACTTCTACCATACAGAGATCTTCTGCTGGCAAGGAACCAACACCTAAGGAAAATCCTATGCCTACTGAATCGAATGGTAAAAATATTGGTGAATCTTGTTCTATTAATTCGACGATCTTCGCAGTAGTCTCTAATGATACTGTCTCTTTAGTTTTACCTTTTGGAATTGTTTGGACTATGTTGGTAGTTTCAAGATCCGTCGTAGGTATCAACTTTTCCTCTGGCTTTGAGCCAGAGGGTTTGTTAAGTTGGTTTGTTGGCAGTTCGAATTCTGAGTGTACACCTGGTCTCTTCTTTAAATCAGCTAGGTGTACGTCAAATGGCTTTGGATCGCCTTTGGCTACAAATACCCTTCCTAGATGCAAGAATCTTACTTCTTGAAATAGCGTGGAAGGGATTTCTTTCATGCGGTGAATCCATGGTCGGCCGAGGATCATATTATAATTGGTTTCCCGATCTATAATATAAAACTCAGTTAGGATTGTTTTAGGTCCTAAGGTGACCGGTAATATTATAGTTCCTATCGATGTGGCTTTAAGGCTATCGTAGCCTCTCAAGGTATTTCGTGTAGTAGAACAGTTTGTTTCTCCATATCCCAGTTTTTGGAGAAAAGAGAAAGGGACTATGTTAACTACAGCCCCGTCATCAACCATTGCCCATTTTACATAGTTATTATAAACTTGTACTTGCAAGTGTAGGGCTGGATCGCCTCGGCGCGCGATCTCAGCATGTGTAGGCATTTTACTTATTTCGAATATGGATTCGACATCCCTCTCTGCTTGTCCCGGAGGATAAACATCAAAATCTATATGATTTACTTGTGCTTCTGGTGGTGGGAGTGATACTAATTAAATGACCCAAACCTAATGCCTCTAAAAGAGCAGCCCTATGAGCATGGGAATTCTTTAGTAAATCAAGGAATGAAATATGCGAGAAGGTTTTTGTTAGATCATTAATTAGATCGTAAGCACCCATAGGTTTTGCTATGGTTTGTTGGACATTATCTGCTTCCGGTAGATGGCTAGGACTTGATTGAGAGAAATATTATCGTGTCCTTGTAATTGCTTCAACGGGTAAATCGGAATCTAACTCTACTAATCCAACTACCTTAGGTCGTGGTTGACTTCCTAGTTGTGGCGCGACCAACGGATTTAGCGAGGTTGAGGCCTCGTGATCGTTATTTCCTGTTATTACACCTTTGTTTGTTCCAGTTGGTTTTAACCTATCGCTATCATGATTTGGGGAGTGGATCATTAAAGATCTTGAGAGGGGCATTCTGAGGGGAAACTGCCCCCTGCGAAGGTATTTGTCGTTGGCGACGTAGGATCTGCTAAGAACATATCCCATAAAAAATTGTTTTTGTTCATTTGTCAAGCATTGCATGAATTTGTTGTAATCACGACACGTTCTAGTGTCATGCCCCTTGAATTTTATGGAAACCACAATAAGAATTGGGATTATAATTCCTGTTTTGTTGGTTTGGTGTGTATTGTGGCCTAAAATTCCGGTCAAACTGTTGCCTATTAGGACCAAAGTTTTGGAATTGTTGTTTTTGGTTTTGACTTTGGTTTTGGTAACCAAATGAGTTTTGGCTTGGTCCTTGCATGGGATTTCGCCGTTGTTGTTGTGGATTATTAAAATCCACCGTATTGATCGTCGGGGTAAAATTGTTGTTTCTTTTGGTTGTTTGTTTGCGACGGAGGTATTAATGACATTTACCCTCTTGGGCTGGTCAGTTACCCCATCCGTTGTTACCCCACGATTTTTTGTTGAGGATTTTGGGTCCTTGATTGACGGTTTGTGGTGGTTGTAATATTTTGAGTAGAGGTGATTAACCTCCCGTTTGTTCCATACGTCTTACGGCCACTATCTATCGCTGCTTGATCAATTCGCAGAGAGCGCTCTCAAGTACTTCGTCATAAGTCCTTAGTGGGAAATTCTGGACTTCTTCCTTCACCTCTCTGCTAAGAGAATGAAGGAATAAATCGCATAGTTCCATCTGATCCATGTTTGGAGTGCTTGCCGAGGAATAAAGGACTGTGCGCCACCTTTGGATGAAATGGGCGACAGATTCGTTATGTTCTTGCTTGATGTGCAAGAACTCCCTGATTCCTGTCCTTAATAGTTTGTTCATGTCGAAGGCTTTGATGAACTCAGACACGAAGTTGTTTGAATGAATGTATGGAAGCCTCAGGGTATTCTATAATACCAATCAAGAGCAATGCCCTCCAATGTCTTAGGGAATATTTTAGCAACAACCCCCATCCCATGGGAGTAATTCACGAATGGCTGTAGCGTAAGCTTTGATATGCGCATTCGGATCTCCTTCTCCTTTGTATTTAGGCAAATCGGGAAGAGGCCTTGGAAGCATAACGCTTCGTATGGCGAAATCTAAGGGCTCTTTTAAATATTCTGAATAAGTCCCTATTGCATACGTCTCAACCATTGATGGTGCCTTGTTGAGGAGGTGGTGGCGGAACGGGTTGTTGATATGGCGTAACATACGCGTTAGCAGGGGCATAAGGACATCCTTGTATTTGAGTAAACATGCAGGGGGGATGAGTACAAATCCCCTTGTGGTGATTTGGAGTACATGTTTAAGTACGAAGGGGTACTATCCAGGAATGGATTTCTTTGCACTGGACCTAGAGGAACAGTACTGGCGATAGTGGGTCTAGTTGGTACTTGTTGTGAATATTGAGGAGTCATACCCAGTGTACCTATTCCTGTGAGGAGATCTACTTGGCTAGGATGGTGCGGAGGATTGGAACTCCCTGTTTGTATGATTCTTGAATTTTGACTTGCTTGGGCAAGTTCTAATCCTCTAACCTTTTCCATTAGATTTGAAATGACTTCGTTTGGTGAAGCCATGATATCGTGCCTTGGTGGCGTTTGTTGTATATCCCGATGTTGTATAGGCATGTGATAGCCTGTCATGAACTGATTGCTATCTTGCCAAGTTTCTCTAAGAATATTTCCTGTAGAGGTATATTCTTGAAAATGAGTCTCAGGTTTGTACTTGTAAACCTCCTATAGGTGGGTACATACCCCGGGAGCGTTGTTCACTCCTAGGATAAGGTATTGATTGTCCATCATCCAAGACCAGGTATGGATCCGATTGTCTACTGATAGATGTGGTTCTAATGTATCACCTGGGAGATAAGAAAATACGATTTCTTCCACGTCAATGTATATGTCTTGAGGCAGGAAGGTCTGTGTTGTGTGTGGAGCAATATGCTCAACCCTTCTGTTTGAAAGGACGACCCGTTCTATGTCTAGTCCTGGTGTTTGTGTGACAATTGATTGGGTTATGAATAGTTGTCGCCCCACATTGAGTCATTTTGTGAGGGTGATGATTCTATTTTGTTGGGCGTTAGTAGCCTCAAGACCCAAGAGGGGTCTGCCGTAGCATCGAATCCAGACATATTCGGGGTGGTAGATGAATAACGCGATCAATGGGAAGAGAGCGAAGTGATTGGAAGGATGAACATTTTCAATCAGAAGGTTGGCGTGTTCGATTCACGTTGGGTTCACCAATTTGTAAGTCGGAAAAGTGCCAGGCGAGCGTGAGACATCTGAACCCTAGTATCCAGTAGGCGTAAGCCTTTTCAGCCTTCTACGTTTGAATCAGCAATTGGTGATTTCTCAGAATACTCACAGGTGTTCTAGGGACTGGATTTCTTAAGCTGGTATCTATATCCACTAGGGTGTCTCTAACGTCTGGCGTGGAAACTAAAGGATCGCACCAGAATATTTTGTTTCTTTTTTTGTTTTTTTTGCTCTTTCAAATCCTTTACAGTCATGCGGGTGTTTTCTAGATAACTGTAGTTTGGCTGATTTGACCAAAACAGATGTGCTTGGTCGTATTCGATATTTTAACCCTCTCAACTTGTGGACCTGATCGTTGGAAGTATGTTGTTTTGTTTGGAAGACTTGTATCCTAAGGTTTTGTCCAATATCAGTTATTGCCCTACAATATGGGTAGTGGGCTGGGGCAAAATTGGCTCGAAACTGTATTCCCTGGGGCTCCCTGTTTGGTCCGTAAGTCATGCAAAAGCGGAAATGAGACAAACTAGAATGAAGTAAAACTTTAAGTGTACTTCGAAACAATATATAATTTCTTGTTGTATTTTATGGCAATTATAGAAAGCAGCTATTTAAAAATTTAGAATTGACAACGAAACTAACAAAGTAAACAAACAAAAATAGCAGAGTGTAGCTATTTGTCTGTGCAATTTTTGTATAGCTATTCTAACAATGAATAACTAATCTATCTGCAAGATTCTCGATCCTACCTCAGAAGTGAGGAATGAATCATAGTTTCTCAGAAACTATCAATCCCCCACAACCTCCCTGGCAAATATCGAGAATGGAAATATGAAACTAAACGATTAACTCTTTATTTGATAGTTCTAACTATAATTTGAAAGAGGGAACTGGATTTCGCAGAACAGGGGCGAATCCGCGGTATGTATATTTCTTGTCCCTCAGTATGATCTCCACGGTTCTTTGTGCCTCACGTGAATCCAGAAAAGCGTGAAATTTTTTTGTTGCATCAACAGGAAATAAATATGGATCAATGGACAGCCTTCCAAATGCAGACAGAATAGAATGCGGATAGGAGAGGGATAGCACAGAGGACAGGAGCTTGGCCTATGCATATCCTAGCGGGGTCTATGCGAATCATGCAACAAAGAGCGTCCAGAACCTGAGAACTAGCCTGTATGAAGAGCAAAAAACTGACAATTTAATGGCTACTAGACCATTCTACTCCAAACATAATGCTGTCTGCACAAGTTGGTCTGTGGCTTACCAAACAGTAACATAAAGCTAAAACAAACTGCAATCAATGTTCTACCAATCCTAGCAACTAAAAAGACATGGTACTGAAAAACATGAAAGGTTGGATTGAAAGTGGTGTCCAAATGATGTTTGACTTGCACAGTTGGATATGGGCTTACAGTGCAATATCAAACTAACCAAGGCCACTCACACCCGCGACAAACTCCCGAAACGCTAAGCCACAAAAGGAAAACTAAATCTAACTTTGTGTGACTGTCACCCTGTGCCACTTACACAGCCCCCCCACCTCCCTTTCCCCACTCCTCCTTACCCATCAGAAGTACAAACTTTGGAGCAAAATTCAGAACTAAGATCAGGGGCCCTTTTGCATGTGCACAAACCATGCATTTATAGGAATCCAAACATGCAAAGATCAAATCCAAACTGAACTCCTAAACATTAAACAAAAGAAAAACACTATTCCAGGGGACCAAAATCATTAATGCAAGCTTAAGTCGGCAAGAAAAGCTGGTGAGTCGTTGATCTTTGCGTGCGTTCCGTCAAAAGCACGTTCTGGAAAACGCGCACGGGACCGCCGCCCTGCTCAGGGCGGCGGTTACAGGACCGCCGCCCTGTTCAGGGAGGCTGGGTCACGAGACTGCCGCCCAGTCAGGGCGGCGGTTTCGTCACTGAAGACCAAAAGGCTAAGAAAAGAGGAAAAACAGGGAAAACAAAGCACGCAGGGGCTAAGCGGGATGTTAACGCATATCCGTAAGGCTTTTCTGGATCCCGAACACCTTGCGAAGAGACCTGTATCATCATCGGGGCACTTATTACACCGTTCCGCAGTACAGGTACCTTACAATTTTGGGTACGTACATATTGCCCCCTCGGAGAAGTGTTTTAGCCATGAAGAGGCATAAAACGGTGGGTCCGAGCATGGCTGTCCCGAAATGGGAAGTGAGAAATTATACCTTACACGCCCGTGTGTTGAAAATGACGCCGTCCCTAAAATTCCCCGCTACCTACAAAATGAAAAGAGCACTCAAATGCAGATAGATACAATAATTTGAAAAGTAAACGTTAAAATAATAGAGAAAGAGGACGTACCGGTTTGGTGCGAGGATAGAAACTTACCTCCGTCGGCGCTCTGAACCTGCGAAAAAGTCATTTTTAAAACGAAATCAGAACGATATATATATGAAAGTGGGCCCATTTTCCCTATTCATTTGCATGAGTCGATTTGATAGATTTTGAGCTTTGGGACCCACGGTGACGGTTTCTTACGCGAGTAGAGTCAAAACATTCCGTTAGTGAGATAGTGATCATGCCTCCACGCGGAACACCGACCTCAGTGATCACAGGTTAGTTTTCTTCCATTTTATGTTTTTTCCCTCTTCAAATTTGAAATGGCAAATTATTTGCAATGGGGGGGATTATTTTTGAAATTGTTAGGTTCAAAAGGTCCATCTAGGGGGGGGGGCGCCTACTGGGTAGGCTTTGTTTTTAGTTAAAATGGTTATTTTTTCGCTTTTTTGGGACTTTTTTTAGGTTTAAAAAACCCGCGCGGGTTTTCGGACCACGACCGCCGCCCCAGGCAGGGGCGGCGGTTACACGACCGCCGCCTTGTATACAGGGCGGCGGGTCACAAGACCACCGCCCTTAAGGCGGCGGGTTACAAAAACCGCCCCCCTGCTCAGGGCAGCGGTTTTGCACAGAATGCACAAGAACCTTACTTAAAAGCTTTTTACTTGTATTTTTAGCATTTGTACGTGTTTTTTACGCTGCTCTTGATGTTGTTTTAGATACTAACTTACTCTTCCTTGTGTGTTTTTTGGGTGTATGCAGGCAAAAGAGGAGTACATTAGATGGAGCCGGGAGAGAGAGAGTGTGACTGGCTGCCCGGGGTTTTGGATGCCCTCTCAGCAGATGAGGAGGGACACATTGCAGAGGGCCGGTATATTACGTTTGTCGCGTGTGCCCCACGTTGCTCCATCCAAGTCAGATTCTTTGTGACCTATTTTCATATTGGGACGCGGATCGGAACACCTTCCGACTGCCAGGGGTCCGTGGTGAGTGGACCATTACTTTGGAGGATGTTTATCACATCCTGGGGGTCCCCGATCATCGGGAGGAGACTCACACTGGAGACAGCTGGGTCCAGAGCACAGATTGCACAGTGGGCAGGTTATATGGGGGGACACAGCTATTTTCCACGGGGCCAAAGAAGGGGAGAGTGAGAGTTAGATCCATTCCTTCTTTTCCCCATCCCCGTATTTCGTCAGGCCATCATGGGGATCCTTGCCTCGAGACTGATCGGGGACAAGGGAGGGGGAACATTGTTATACTGCTGGGGCCCCATCATTGCACAGATAGAGGGACATGGCCGGAAATACGCCTGGGGGCGCAGACATTTTGGGGACCACCTACCATGACTTATACAGGGTGGTCCGATTGCAAGGACAGTCTTTGAGCCACCCCACTCTAGTCATGAGTTGGGTGTATGAGCGTTTCATTCCGTATGGCAGAGGCGTGGAACGGTGGAAGATCCTGGGGCGGTGAGGGCAGCCCGATGGTCAGGTATGTCAGTGCTCAGAGCACCTCACCAGGCCAGTAGCCACCCTTACCACGGCAGACATGGAGGCTACACCGTACCAGCTTATGGCCGGTATATGGGGAGAGGAGACTACGACATTGATCTCCTGCTCCATCACAGGGCAGGTTATTGATCGTGTGGGCCGGGTAGAGGTACATCCCTTCAGCAGGGTTTCCTTAGCAGTTTGGCCTCCCCTACGCGGCTATGCTTCCTCCAGTAGCACCCGTATATAGATCAGTCCGAGAGGCTAGAGGGGGGGCCTAGAGGCCGTGGTTGGACAGTGATTACCCCTGGCATTCCTATTGCAGCCAGAGGGATAGTTCGGGCCAGAGGGAGAGCTGGTGCGTCTCGGGCACTATTACTTCAGATTGCTGCAGGTCCTACTCATAGCAGTGATGACCCCTATAGATATTGACTCCGATTCTGAGGAGCACACAGAGGGAGGGTCAGAGGAGCAGAACGGACGAGAGCGATCCTGAGTGGCATGATACTCAGGATATTTTGTGGGCAGAGAGAGAGAAGGAGAGTGCAGAGAGAGAGGACCGTGGCCTCTGAGGAGCCACTCTCCCGAGGTCATGGTGGAGACGATGAGTCCGTTGCGGGGCGCCATGTTGCCCCAACTACAGGAGTAGCTCCTCAGTCGGCAGCGGCATCAGCAGCAGGTGCTGGGCCCTGGCGACCCATCTTGGAGGCCTGGCGATCCGAGTAAGTTATCTTCTCCTCCTTTCAATGCTTGTTTTGCTTTAGGATTTGTTTTCGAATGTTAACTCTCCTTATATTTGCATTGTGTATACTTTAATCTTTTGCCTAGTTTCTAATTTGTTTTTCTTTCTTTGCTTTGCAGAGACTGTTGATGAGTGGCGGGATCTAATCCGTAGGGTTTGCGTCGATTCTTTGATGATCCCTATGGATAAGACCCGTACGGAGTTATCCGTGGATGCCGGAGAGCCCTCAGCAGCCGGCAGGCACACTGACGTCTTCGCTCCCATTTGGCATGTGGCCAAGATGGTGTCAACTCTCCGTACAGAGTTGGCAGGCTATAGGACAGCCGAGCGTCTTATGAGGAGCCGCTCTCATGGCCGAGACCACGACTGCCCCTAGGGACCCCCGAGCCCTCCGTCCATTCAGAGCGCCAGCGTAGCCGGAAGTCCTAGGCGAGGGGCGCGGCACCTTCAGCGGGATCGCGCAGGGGGTTGAGAGGCCACTTGGCTTTCTGTATCTGTAGTTACATTCTTTTGTGTATTACGGGCTCTTTGAGCGTTTTGACCATGCCTAGCGCATGATGGCATTGTATATAAACTTGATTTATTTATATATATGCGTCGGTTTTGGATCAAAACTTGTCATTTGTATTCTACTTTCTTTATTTCCAACTGTTTTGTGTATACTACGATGTATGTTTTATATGCTTTCTAGAATGTATGCAATGGAAAACAGATGGTGCAAATGTTTGTTTTCTTTTTGTGTTTCATGATGCTGATACATGATATTGTAGATATATTGTGATCTTAAATCTTAGCTTCTGTGAGCAATTTTGGATATCTCATGATTTGTTTTGGCAAAGTGATGAAAATAACCAGTATGATGAACAGATTAACTTGCCCCACTCCTAACTCCACGCAACTAGTAAGATGCGAGGGGCTCATCACCAAGAGCCAAAGAAAGGGGCACAAGTTATGAAATATGGTAAAATGATAGTGATAAAAGACAGGCGAAGCTTTGGTGGAACCAAGTTAAGAACTACAAGCTTACTCTACCTAAATGACTTCATAGTTTTGGGTGCGACTTGCTTTGCGGTTTATCCAAACTTAGACCCGTAGATGGCCACATAGTAGACAAAATCTGGGTTTTTTTTAGGGATTTTTTAACTCTCTTGGAATTTTGAACATCTGATTCATTCATTTATTGACTCAAAGTTTGAATTGATTGTTTTATGACTTTTTAACATTCACTTTGTTTAAAAGGACCCCCCTACACTTTGCCCCATGCTACCTGTAAGAAGCATGGGTTGTTATCACCGTGGGCAAGGCATAGGCGAGTAAGGGCATTTCCATCCTTTCCCAACCCTACGTCACTAGTAAGAGACGCAAGCTCATCACCGAAGGTTGGGTGGGGCAAGGAAATGTGTAAAATAAAATTTTCTGTTTCAATCACTTCTTGACTTGTCTATCTGAGGTAAACTGTCAGTATATGCTTATTTCCAAAGAGATGCGTATATGGGATAGATGTGACACCATGAAGCTTCTAGAACAGACCAATAGGCAAGACACCTATCCTAAGAAGAAATCAAAGCGAGAACAAACTTGCAGATCTCGGTATGGTTACCATTAGGACTTCGTCATGTCTGAAATTGTTTGATAAAAGATTCTGAAGTGATTTGATAATGCTGAAAGATGGAGAGATATGATTAAAGAACTTCTATGCCAGAAACATCACGAGTTTGTAAATAAATTGCTTTTGAGAATAGATTCCTTGATCACAATTTGTGTAAGAACAAGTGGACAAAATGATCCTAAATTTGTATGAAAATGCAATGTAGATAGTTATATAGGCAGCGTTAGCTGCTTACGCGTAGAAACGCTTGAGGTGGAGAGAATTGACTGTTTCGCCAAACTCCTCACCTTCTAGCGTACATAAGAGGTATGCACCATTTCCGTAGTCTTTTGTGACTCGGTATGGGCCCAACCATTTGGGCCGGAATTTCCTTCCTTCGCCAGTTTCTTCTTG
Source organism: Taxus chinensis (assembly GCA_019776745.2). Lineage (NCBI taxonomy): Eukaryota > Viridiplantae > Streptophyta > Pinopsida > Cupressales > Taxaceae > Taxus > Taxus chinensis. Next base: position 324,713,419 of record CM034156.1, on the reverse strand, counting down.
TCGATCCGGCTGTCTAACCTTAGAACTAGGTCACCTTCATATATGTCACGTTCATAGACCTTCTTGTTGTACTGCCGGCTACATCCGGTCGGTATAGACTCTATGCCGTTGTTCAGCATTTAACCTAGTTTCATCGAGGCTTTCTAATTGAGAAAGACGCGCTTCTCTGTAAAGCATCCTCATCCAGAATCCCTTGTAGCGAAAATGCGGAGACTGGGGAATTTCAACTTCGAGTGGGTGAACTGCTTTCTGACCCAAATACCAGTGAGAAAGGAGTTGCTCCTGTCGGAGTTCTTATTGAAGTTCGGTGGGCCCACAAGGGCCGGATATAACTTTAAATGCCAATCCCGCTTGTTTTCTTTCACTGTTTTAAGGAGAATGGCTTTCAGTGTTTTATTTGTTGCTTCAGCCTGCCCATTGGCTTGGGGATAGTACAAGGAGGCCGTATGATGGTGCTGATTTTAAATTTGTTGCATAATTCACGAACCTCTTCATTTTTAAAAGAAGTTCCATTATCTGAGATAATGATTTGCGGGATAACCGTACCTGCAAATGATTTGGTTTCAAAATGAACTTAGCGATTACAGAACCAGGTACAGTTGTAAGAGGCATGGCCTCTACCCATTTAGTGAAATATTCAGTGGCCGTGATTATAAAATTGTGGCCGTCTGTGGACGAGGGGAGAGAATTTCCCTATCAAATCTAGGCCCCATGTAGAAAAGGGCCATGGGGGTAACGATTGGTTGCAAAGCTTGTGCCGGCGTGTGGATCTCATGAGAGAACTCCTGACATTATATGACACCCTGCGTATAAACTCTATTGTGTCATGTTCTAGAGTGGGCCAGAAAATAGCCCATTCGATGTATATTTTCGAGCGGTGGCATGGCCACCGAAGTGGCCTCCACATATACCGCTATGGGATTCATGGAGAATCTTCTTGGATTATTCTGTGTCGACACACCTTAAGGGCATCACCAATCGAATGCTTTCCGATAGAGGACTTGCTCTATAATGACGTATTTAGTTATGACAATACGTAACCGTCTTCTTTGTTGAGGTGTAGCTCCTTCTGGGTACTTATGGTCCATGATATAACTAATAATATCAGCGTACCAAGGGCATTCAGATATAGCAGGTCGGGTTTCGACGTAGTAAACACATTCATCTGGAAAGTCTAAGTCTACTAAATCACCTCCGTCTAGCGGGTTATCAGCTAACCAATCTGTAATGATTTGTCCTTTAACTGACTTTTGGTTTACAAAAGTTAATTCGAACTCTCCCATTAAGGTTATAAAACGTCCAGCTTTTTTGGACAAGGACCCTTGTGTGAGAAAAGTCCGTAAATGGTCCGTCTTTACTATGACCCCTTGTCTCTTGATTTAGCATGTAGTGTCTTAGGCGATTTAGTAGCAAAGACTATGGCAAGACATTCTCGTTCCGCTTGTGTATTAAGCGTGTTTCGTAGTCGAGCAACGTTCGGCTAATGAAATAAATTGCACGCTCTCTCTTGTCATCGTCTTCTTGGGCTAGCATACAAGCTAACGAAACATCGGTAGCCCGTGAGTACAAAATTAAAGGGCGATCTAGCTTTGGTGGCATTAGCGTAGGCGGGTGATAATAAGAAACGCTTGACAGCATCAAAAGCTTCATTGCAATCTTCAGTCCAATTAATGCTATAGTCCTTCTTGAGTAAATTGTTGATTGGGATGAACGGCGAAGCTTAGATCTGGGATAAATCTCCGGATTGCACCCAACTTCCCGAGAAATGATCTGATTCCAGATTCACTCGAGGGTGGGGACCATTTCGAGGACAGCCCGAATTTTGGCTGGATCAACATCAATCCCTCGTGACGAAATGAATGTAACCTAGGAGCTTTCCTGCCGTTACACCGGAAGACGCATTTCTCTGGGTTTAGGGTAACCCCGTATTCTATTAGGCGTGAAAGGATGATGCGGAAGCACTTCAGGATGGTCACAACGCTTCTTGGCCTTAGCCAACAAGTCATCTACATAGGATTCCACAATTTTATGGATTAAATCGTGAAATATGTATGTCATAGCCCGCTGGTATGTAGCACCAGTGTTCTTGAGAGACCGAATGGCATATACAGCGTAGCAATAGGTTCCCCAAGGAGGTTATAAACGTGGTTTTAGCTTGATCTTGCTCGGATATTTTGATTTGATTGTATCCCGAGAATCCATCCATGAGAGACAAGAGTTCAAAACCTACTGTTGCATCAACAATAACGTCTATGGATGGTAATGGGAAGTCGTCCTTAGGGCAAGCTTTGTTGATATCTCGAAAATCTATGCAGATGCGTATCTTTCCATTCTTTTTGAGAACGGGAACGATGTTTGGATACCCATTGGGAATAGTCAACTGGCTTTGATGAATCCTACTTGAAGGAGTTTTTATCACCTCCTCTTTTACCATGAGAGCTACTTTTGGGTTTTATGGGTCTTGATTTCTGTTTAATAGGCTTTGCATCTGATCTAGTGACAAGGTTGTGCACCGCAATGTGGGGTGCGACTCCGGTCATCTCTTTGTAATTAAATGCAAATGCCTTCTGATGTTCTCTGAGAACCTGAGTATGTATCTCTACTTCCTCTGGGGTTAATGAAGAACCTAGCTTTAAATACTCTTGGTTCATCTTCCGTTCCGATGTTGACATCGATTGTTTTCTTCAATTAAAGAGGCATTACCCTCTTCGAACTCTGGTGGTGCCGGAGGTAGATCTATATCATCCCCGTTTTCCATTGCATGTATATATTAGGTTCTTTTTGCGAGGGAAGATTCGTTACGGGATTTCCGAAGTAGGAAGATGAATGCGGGATCAGGGATAAATCCAGCATGTGATAGGAGAGATGTAGTGCTGCAAAGGCATTTAAGTAATCCAAAGTAGCCGGATCATTTCCAACATGGTCTAGGACGGTAGATTCACTTCCGTTTGAAAGAGGATCCATCATCATTTTTACTAATGGTTCGTTACGAACGGATACCGTAAAATGAGTATCCTCTAGCTCATTGCTTGGAGTGAAGCGTGATGCCGAAGTTGCTATCGAATCGGTGAGAAGATTCTTCTCTCGTGGAATTGCTTCAATGGATATGAAGTTGAACGCTTTGCTTAAATCTAATACAGCGTTTTTGTAAAGTTGCAAGTGTTCGGCTTTAGTTTCATATACCTCTGAAACTTGGTTTGCAACTAATTGCGAGTCTCCTAAAACTCTGATATTATCAATACCAATTCTTTTGGCTAAGGTAAGGCCAAGGAGGAGGGCTTCGTATTCAGCACCGTTGTTTGTACATTCAAAGTTTAATTTAAAAGAGAATGGGAGGACCTTCTCTTCGGGCGATGTAAGAATTATACCTGCCCCCGCTCCATAACGGCATTTAGCTCCATCAAAATGGAGAGTCCAATACTTAGCTGGAAGTATGGATGCAGGTGTATCCGTTGTGTTTGCACACTCTACTTCTACCATACAGAGATCTTCTGCTGGCAAGGAACCAACACCTAAGGAAAATCCTATGCCTACTGAATCGAATGGTAAAAATATTGGTGAATCTTGTTCTATTAATTCGACGATCTTCGCAGTAGTCTCTAATGATACTGTCTCTTTAGTTTTACCTTTTGGAATTGTTTGGACTATGTTGGTAGTTTCAAGATCCGTCGTAGGTATCAACTTTTCCTCTGGCTTTGAGTCGGAGGGTTTGTTAAGTTGGTTTGTTGGCAGTTCGAATTCTGATGGTACACCTGGTCTCTTCTTTAAATCAGCCAGGTGTACGGTCAAACGGCTTTTGGATCACCTTTGGCTATAAATACCTTTCCTAGATGGCAGGGAATCTTACTTCTTGAAGATAGCGTGGAGAGGGATTGCTTTCATGCGGTGAATCCTATGGTCGGTACCGAGGATCATCTTATAATTGGTTTTCCCGATCTATAATATAAAACTCAGATAGGATTGTTTTATGGTCCTAAGGTGACCGGTAATATTATAGTTCCTATCGATGTGGCTTTAAGGCTATCGTAGCCTCTCAAGGTATTTCGTGTAGTAGAACAGTTTGTTTCCCCATATCCCAATTTTTGGAGAAAAGAGAAAGGGACTATGTTAACTGCAGCCCCGTCATCAACCATTGCCCGTTTTACATAGTTATTATAAACCTTGTACTTGTAAGTGGTTAAGGCTGGATCGCCTCGGCGTGCGATCTCAGCATCTGTAGGCATTTATACTTATTTCGAATATGGATTTTGACATCCCTATCTGCTTGTCCTGGAGGATAAACATCAAAGTCTATATGATTTACTTGCGCTTCCGGTGGTGGGGTGATGCTAATTAAATGACCCAAACCTAACGCCTCTAAAAGAGCAGCCCTGTGAGCAGGGGAATTCTTTAGTAAATCAAGGAATGAAATATGCGAGAAGGTTTTTGTTAGATCATTAATTAGATCATAGGCACCCATGGGTTTTTGCTATGGTTTGCTGGGATGTTGTCCTGTTTCCGGTAGATGGCTTGGACTTGGTTGAGAGAAATACTCTCGTGTCCTCGTAATTGCTTCAACGGGTAAATCGGAATCTAACTCTACTAATCCAACTACCTTAGGTCGTGGTTGACTTCCTAGTTGTGTGGCGGCGACCAACGGATTTAGCGAGGTTGAGGCCTCGTGATCGTTATTTCCTGTTATTGCACCTTTGTTTGGTTTCCAGTTGGTTTTAACCTATCGCTATCATGATTTTGGGGAGTGGATCATTAAAGATCTTGAGAGGGGCATTCTGAGGGGAAACTGCCCCTGCGAAGGTATTTGCCGTTGGCGACGTGGGATCTGCTAAGAACATATCCCATAAAAAATTGTTTTTGTTCATTTGTCAAGCGTTGCATGAATTTGTTGTAATCACGACATGTTCTAGTTGTCATGACCCTGAATTTTATGGAAACCACAATAAGAATTGGGATTATAATTCCTGTTTTGTTGGTTTGGTGTTGTATTGTGGCCTAAAAATTTCCGGTTCAAACTGTTGCCTATTAGGACCAAAGTTTTGGAATTGTTGTTTTTGGTTTTGACTTTGGTTTTGGTAACCAAATGAGTTTTGGCTCTTGGTCCTTGCATGGGATTTTTGCCGTTGTTGTTGTGGATTATTAAAATCCACCGTATTGATCGTCGGTGGTAAAAATTGTTGTGTTTCTTTGGTTGCTTTGTTTGCGACGGGGGTATTAATGACATTTACCCTCTTGGGCTGGTCAGTTTACCCCATCCGTTGTTACCCCCACGATTTTTGTTGAGGATTTTTGGGGTCCTTGATTGAGGTTTGTGGTGAGGTTGTAATATTTTGAGTAGAGGTGATTAACCTCCCGTTTGTTCCATACGTCTTACGGCCACTATCTATCGCTGCTTGATCAATTCGCCAGAGCGCTCTCAAGTACTTCGTCATAAGTCCTTAGTGGGAACTTCTGGACTTCTTCCTTCACCTCTCTGCTAAAGAGAATGAAGGAATAAATCACATAGTTCCATCTGATCCATGTTTGGAGCGCTTGCCGAGGAATAAAGGACTGTGCGCCACCTTTGGATGAAATGGGCGACAGATTCGTTATGTTTCTTTCTTGATGTGCAAGAACTCCCTGATTCTTGTCCTTAATAGTTTGTTCATGTCGAAGGCTTTGATGAACTCAGACACGAGTTGTTTTGAATGAATGTATGGAAGCCTCGGGTATTCTGTAATACCAATCAAGAGCAATGCCTTCCAATGTCTTAGGGAATATTTTTAGCAACAACCCCATCCCATGGGAGTAATTCACGAATGGCTGTAGCATAAGCTTTGATATGCGCATTCGGATCTCCTTCTCCTTTGTATTTAGGCAAATCGGGAAGAGGCCTTGAGAAGCATAACGCTTCGTATGTGGTGAAATCTAAGGGCTCTTTTTAAATATTCTGAATAAGTCCCTATTGCATACGTCTCAACCATTGATGGTGCTTGTTGAGGAGGTGGTGGCGGAACGGGTTGTTGATATGGTGTAACGTACGCGTTAGCGGGGGGCATAAGGCAATCCTTGTATTTGAGTAAACATGCCGGGGGATGAGTACACAATCCCCTTGTGGTGATTTAGAGTACATGTTTAAGTACGAAGGTGGTACTATCCAGGAATGGATTGCTTTGCACTGAGACCTAGAGGAACAGTACTGGCGATAGTGGGTCTAGTTGGTACTTGTTGTGAATATTGAGGAGTCATACCCAGTTGTACCTATTCCTTGTGAGGAGATCCACTTGGCTAGGATGGTGCGGAGGATTGGAATTCCCTGTTTGTATGATTCTTGAATTTTGACTTGCTTGGGCAAGTTCTAATCCTCTAACCTTTTCCATTAGATTTGAAATGACTTCGTTTGGTGAAGCCAGTGATATCGTGCCTTGGTGGCGTTTGTTGTATATCCCGATGTTGTATAGGCATGTGATAGCCTGTCATGAATTGATTGCTATCTCTGCCAAGTTTCTCCAAGAATATTTCCTGTAGAGGCATTTTCTTGAAAATGGGTCTCAGGTTGTACTTGTAAACCTCCTATAGGTGGGTACATACCCCAGGAGCGTTGTTCACTCCTAGGATAAGGTATTGATTGTCCATCATCCAAGACCAGGTATGGATCTGATTGTCTACTAATATGTGGTCTAAGTATCACCTGAGGAGAGATGAAGCAGATTCTCCAGGTCAATGTCATATTGTTTGAGCCTGAAGGCTCTGTTTGTGTCTTGAGCAATTTGCCTCCAACCCTTTCTGTTTGAAAGGACGAGTTTATATCTAGTCCTTGGTGTTTGTGTTGACAATTGGTTATTTGGAATAGTTGTCGCCCCACATTGAGAGTGAGGGGTGATGATTGCCTATTTTGTTGGGCATAGTATGCCTCAAGACCCAAGAGGGGTCTGCCGTATGCATCGAATCCCGACATATTCGGGGGGTATATGAATACCCGCAGAATAATGGGAAGGAGCGAAGGTGATTTGGAGAAGATGAAACTTTTCAATCAGAAGGTTGCGTGTTCGATTCACGTTGGGTTCACCAATTTTGTACGTCGGAAAAGTGACAGGCGAGCGTGAGAATCGACAAGTAACTCTTCTACGTACCCGACCTCCTCCGAGGTCGTGCCGAGACAGCCGGTAGGGGGGGTAAAATATGCTGACAAGCTAATTAGGCAATCTAATGTCTTCAACACGCACTAATGGTATTTGCGAATCTAAGGCAAAGAAGGCCCCTTCTTACTTGGACTGGTGTGATAGATCGATCAGCGAGGATGACTGCTCGAAGGCTCCAATCAATATCGAGCTCTGGCGTGATTCGATCTATGGGCTGCGGAAATACGTGGGAAGTGACCTGGGATTGTTTCGTATATATCTCCTGATAAGGTCATATGGCAGACAATGAAAATAGTCGACTCTATCGGATGATTTTTCTGGCCTAAGTCCAGAATTCCCTAGCTTCGTTAGCCGCTATATCTAGTAAGGACAGTTGTTCGACGATGATAGGTTGAAGTGGGGGTGGACTGAAATACTAATGTGCATAGGCCAGTGTCTATATCTAATTGATTTGTGGATTCGTTGGGCTGTGGGATCTGGGGATCACAACCATAGACTCTCTTGGTTTGTCGCGGGGTCCCGTTATGGTCATACGGGAGATCAAGTTCTGATCCCTAGTATCCAGTAGTCGTAAGCCTTTTCAGCTTCTACGTTTAGAATCAGCAATTGTGTGATTTTCTCAGAATACCTCACAGGTGTTCTAACGACTTGGATTCTTAAGCTGGTATCTATATCCACTAGGGTGTCTCCAACGTCTGGCTGTGGAACTAAAGGATCGCACCCGAATATTTGTTCTTTTTCAAATCCTTCTACAGTCATGCGGGTGTTTTCTAGGATAACCTGTAGTTTGGCTTAATTTGACCAAAACAGATGTGCTTGGTCCTTCTTCGATATTTAACCCTCTCAACTGTGACCTGATTCTGTTGGAAGTCTGTTGTTGTTTGGAAGACTTGTATCCTAAGGTTTTGGTCCAATATCAGTTATTGCCACTACGGTATTGGGGCTGGCGCATAATTGGCTCGAAAATGTATTCCCTGGGCTCCCTGGGTCCCGTAATTGTCATGCAAAAGCGGAAATGAGAGCAAACTATAATGAAGTAAAACTTTAAGTGTACTTCTAACATATATAATTTCTTTTTGTATTTTCTGGCAATTTATAAGAAAGCAGCTATTTAAGAATATTTAGAATTGACAACTAAACTAACAAAGTAAAACAAACAAAATAGCCGAGTGTAGCTATTTGTCTGTGCAATTTTGTATATCTATTCTAAACAATGAAATAACTAATCTATCTGCAAGATTCTCGATCCTACCCTCAGAAGTGAGGAATGAATCATAGTTTCTCAGAAACTATCAATCCCCACAACCTCCCTGGCAATATCGAGAATGGAAATAACTGAAATAAAACGATTAACTACTTTATTTGATAAGTTCTAACTATAACTTTGAAAGATGGAACCTGGATTTCGCAGAACAGTGGCGAATCCGACGGTATGTATATTCTTGTCCCCTCAGTATGATCTCCACGTTCTTTGTGCTCACGTGAATCCAGAAAAGCGTGAAATGCTTTGCATCAACAGGAATAAATATTTGGATCAATGGACAGCCTTCCAAATGCAGACAGAATAGAATGCGGATAGGAGAGGGATAGCACAAGAGTACAGAGCTTGGCCTATGCAATTCCTAGCGGGGTCTACTGCGAATCATGCAACAAAGAGCGTCCAGAACCTGAGACTAGCCTGTATGAAGAGCAAAACCTGCAACTTTAATGGCTACCTAGACCGTTCTACTCCAAAACAATAATGTTGTCTGCACAAGTTGGGTCTGTGGCTTACCAACAGTAACATAAAGCTAAAACAAACCTGCAATAAACTGTTCTACCAATCCTAAGCAAACTAAAACGACCATGGTAATGAAAAACATGAAGGTTGGATTGAAAATGGTGGTCCAAATGATGTTTGCACTTGCACAAGTTGGATATGTGGCTTACCAGCTGCAATACAAAACTAACCAAGGCACTCAATGGAAAACTAGAAACCTAAGCAAAGGAAAACTAAATCTACTGCAACAAGAAATTTAAAACAAGCTTTGGAGCAAAATTCAGAACTAAAATCAGGGGCCCTTTTGCATGTGCACAAACCATGCATTTATAGGAATCCAAACATGCAAAGATCAAACCCAAACTGAACTCCTAAACATTAAACAAAAGAAAAACACTATTCCAGGGGACCAAAAACATTAATGCAAGCCTAAGTCGGCAAGAAAAGCTGGTGAGTCGTTGATCTTTGCGTGCGTTCCGTCAAAAGCACGTTCTGGAAAATGCGCACGGGACCGCCGCCCTGCTCAGGGCGGCGGTTACAGGACCACCGCCCTGTTCAGGGAGGCGGTCACGAGACCGCCGCCCAGGCAGGGCGGCGGTTTCGTCACTGAAGACCAAAAGGTCAAGAAAAGAGGAAAAATAGGGAAAACAAAGCATGCAGGGGCTAAGCGGGATGTTAACGCATATCCGTAAGGCTTTTCTGGATCCCGAACACCTTGCGAAGAGACCTGTATCATCATTGGGGCACTTATTACACCGTTCCGTAGTACAGTACCTTACAATTTTGGGTACGTACAAATACCTTCTATCATCTCTTGCCAACTTGCAATGTCTTGGTTGAGCTCACCATGCACATACCATGCCCACATGCATCCGCACAGAGTAGAGTAGAACTTGTGTTCCTAGACATACGGTGGTATAGACTCTTGGCCTTTCGCCCATTATCTCTCATAGTTGTGGATGTGTACCAAAGTATGAGTTTTTTCATCATACTCATGTATAAGAGAGGGAACATTGCTCAAAGTAAACCTTGTCAAAATGGCTACCTTTACCTCTTACTAGCCCAAAATAATATCTTTATGTGTTACACACTAGTGAGTTGTTGTTCTACACAAGGTATAAACCATCATATTTTGTCTATATCCCTCATTTTTTCATTGTTATTCCACGTTACACAATAAAGAGTTAGGTTTTTCCTCTCTAATATACTCAGGTAATTGATTTTTTCCCAAGTGCTTAATCATGTGTTTCCTGATCATCTGAGTAAATTTTTCCTTGACCTCACATTTGACCATTTTATACATGTTATGGGCCTAATTCTCATAAGAAACACTATTAGTGTACCTGATAGACTGCACATCTTCCCACTAAAGTATGCCTTCCTTAGGAAGTTCCATGTTCTCAGGGTCACACAATGTACGTGTATAAATATTATTTGCTTCTTCTTCACTCATAGGATCAATGTAAGGAACATCCTTCACATCATCCAAAGGGTATAAAAATTCACTCCTCCTTGTTTTTAAAAATGGATATATCTTTATTTAAAGTGTAGGTATGCATAGTTCGCATAGCACCAAGGACACAAAAGTAGTACTAGAAAGTTGTCTTCCTCATAAAGCTCCAATAATTTAAAACCTCTTGTAAACTTGGCTACTTGAATAGTAATTGAAGCATCCTTAAACACCCCAATAGGCATGGACCTTGTTTTATTTTCCATATACAATACATTAGAAGATGGATGTAATTAAGGCCTTCCCATCTAGTTCCAGGAATCAAAAGTCAAGACATTCACCTCCTTGTCTATTATAATATTAATCACCAGCCAAACATCAATGAATTCATCAAGTGTAATACATTTTTCATACTCATGGTTCTATGGCAATCAATTAGAATGTAGGATATGATTATTGCACTCAACTCTTGCATGTGGTACCTTCTCGTGTAGCCATTATCCTAGCAGTGGGATAAGTTTATTCTACCTGAAAATCCTATAAATCTTCTTTAAATTATCTACATCCTTCTGTAGAATCTTAATGTTCATCATGCATTTTGTATCACATGCCTGTTCCTTTAGGAAATATATCTCTCCTTGTAAATATTTGATTACTCCAATAGTTTTTCATAGAACTCATTCTGATGAGAACCAACAAGATATTTAACATGCATAATCTCCTCCCTTGTGATGAGTGGTTTTACTTTAAGAGGATCACGTGTACGCACTAATTTTGCACATGTAGTGACTAATACAAGATGAAGCTTTGGATCAGCCATATTTTTAGCTTTTCATTTTTCATTCTCCACACACTTTACCTTGATAATCCCTATGACTTTTTCCTTCTTTTTTTCTTACACATATACTCACAAAGATTAGAGAAGTATTCTACCTTATCTTCCTTCCCATAGTATGTGAAAACCTAATTTTTGTGACACTCATGTTGGTAATTGTCTCAGGACCCACAGTTCTAGCAATTCCATTGCATGAACATTCCTATATCCACCTTGGAACCCACCATCTCTATTGTTGTTCCCTTCATTAGGTTGGGCTTCATCCACCTAATAGATACTAGCCACACAAGGCTGTCACAATCAAGTCTTACATGCTTCATCAATCTGGTATATCAAACGGAAATAAATTGTATCATGGGTATGTGCATTGAAAATATTACATTACATAAAGACATTATTCATTATTGTGTACTCTAAGAGTGAAAATTTCCAAAAATTATGATTCTTGTGGAAAATATCCCAAGACTGTAATAGTGCATGCACATTCCTGTATGGACACATATCCTTAGTATGCCCTTCTACATTGAAATTGGTGTAATGTAACCCACTATGCATCTCATGCTCCAAATTGGTATAATTCTTATCCTATTGTTTAGCCATAGCTACTATTTACACCTCTAGGAAAGGGTTCACTCCATTATCTACATTAAAAACTAAGAAAAAGTAACACTTCACACGTTTCATGATGAACAATAACTCCCAAATAAAAATTGTATTTGATGTGGTCCAAGTGGGCTCCTGGCCAAAGATAGCTTCCTGGGTGGTTCACTCAACCAGGTGTCACCAAGACCGTCTTAAGCGAGATCGATTTACCCAAAAAGTCACACTGACTAATTTGGGAGTATCTTGGCTTTACTTTACCCCAAGTGTGCCAAATGTGCTCACGTATAATTAACAAGACTATAAATTGAAACTAATATCTACATAGCTTCAAAACAAAATTCTAATTAAATAATGAACCATCAAGATAAGAGCTTAAAGGAAATGCTTCTTCAATGCATAAATGAAACTACATGCTAAGATATTTCCTACTCTCTATGATTGCTAACTTAAACTATGAACCTATGAAGAACATAAGCAATCAAAGTGGACTGTTGCTTGATCTCAAGGATTGAAAATGGAATCTTACCAAGAATGGCTACAAGGCCATTTTGGATCTTCCCATATTACTCAATTTTTAGTGAAAGGATGCAAGATGGAGAAGCTATTTCCAACAATGGATAATGGCTCAAGATCAAAATGATTATAGTCTTTGACTATTCAAAGCATGGTGCAAGAAGAAAGGTAAGAAGGAGGGTTATTTATATATTTTTCCTAAAGATGCAAGGCTAGCAAATTGATGAGTGTGGGATAAAGGTAAAACAAGATTAGGTATGGATAAGGTTGCTTTATAAAAGGTAATATTTATTTAGAAGAGTTTAATTTGTCATTACTAATTCATGGGAGTTGGGGGATATTTTAATTAATCAAATGTGATTAATTAATAGGTAGAGGTAAGATTAAAGAAGCTAATTAGAGGAAAATCAATATTATTTGTGGGATGTAAGAGAGGAATTTGATGCAATAAATGGTAATTTATTGATTTAGAGTTGCAAGTGTAATTAATTAATAATAATTAATTATCCCAAGTAGAAGTGGATATTAATTAACGAAAGGTCATTAATTGACATATTTAATGATAGGAAGGATAATTAATTAATGAAAGGTCGTTAATTAATGAATATGAAGAGGAATGTTAGATAATTAGCATAAAAGTGCTAATTATTATGGAAATGATGAGAAAGAGGATAATTAGTGCAATCTTAGCATTAAAGTTTGCGTAAATAGATTTTAGGTGTCTACACTTGCGTAGATCAATAAATGTGTTATGTGATATGGCCATTTGAAATGGAGTCAACAATCCTTCAATGAATTACTATGCATGTTAGATCTGATGAATATCATAACGAAGGTTGGATAATAGAGTTTTAAAATGTGCATCATATTCCCTTACAATTTTAGACAAGCCCTACAAGTAGCACACTTATACTATATTGTTCAAATTTAGGAATGTGGAACTCAAACAAAAAGGAAGTGCACAATGCATCATAATCCACCATAGTCTGGTGTGGATCATAATTTTTATACCAACTATTTGCATGCCCTTAAAGTGAGGTGAAAAATTGACTTATATTTCTATCAAAATTCATTATGTCCTTATCTCTCCATAGCAATTCACACTTGTGCACATGCTCAGTCGCATCCTCCGTACCTTGATACTCTAGAAAGTGAAGAGACATTTAAAGAAAAATCAAGGCGTAAATTTTTGTGGTTGTTGAGATGGTGTTTGTGATGGTTGATTTGGTGGTGGTTGAGGACCTTATCCTGGAATATGACCCGACCATTAAAATGAACCTCCACCATGAATTCCTCCATGTAGTGGATGAATTGAGCCTCCTGAGCCTCTCGACATGGACTGTGTTCCATTAAATGAACTTCTTTATGTGCCAGTTGTTTTTCTAAATTAGACACCCAATGTTTGTGTTATAAAAAACACCCATAGGATTACTTCTCACATTTTGTATGCCAACACTCTGTCCTGATGACACACCTTTAAAAACAACTCCAAAAGTAATCCCAAAAACTGGAACTTGTTGTGCTGCCATATGTGTTTCCTTGATCTTCCATGCTTCTTATATGGTAAATAAAATGTGTCTACATATATATCCTACCCAATGTGGATATTATTCTTTCTTTCCTTCAATATGATTCTCTTCAAAAACTACCTCTATATTTAGAGTGCATTTTGCAAGGTCTAGGAGATCAGGTTAGGTCAGATGTGCGCCCATAGTTCTCATTCTTTCCTCAGACTCATTCTCATCATAAACCGATGGGGTCTCTATATTATCTTTTCCCAATGTCAAAAGGACTTGATATTGCGGTCCTTCATCTTGCACAGGTTCCTCATCACTTCCTCCAATCATCATTCTTCTTGACCTCAATTCCTTATCAACTACCCATTGTCATGCCTCATTATATTTGAGTCATATTTCCTCTCTATATATTTCTTCCACTAGGGCCTCCAACATCCTTCCCAAACCTACTCCTACCCTTATGTGTGGTTGGATTTGATCACAACATAGGTAATTTCTCCATTCTTAGTTCCACTATAAGAATCTTGATAGCTAAAGGTATTTCATGCAAATAAGATCCTCTTGGCTCATGCAAGAACCAAAAATTTGCTTCCTCTAGGAAAGAGTATGTCAAAACTACGTACTCCAAAGTATAGCTACATAGTACACCATCTCAAAAATGATCCATAACTTTAGTCCACGGATCATTCGAATCAAAGAGTTTTTGGTAAGAATCCAATAACCAATATTTATTTCCTATCCAAACACCTTTTTTTTCCACGTAAGCTCCCAACCACTGATACAATTGTACTGGGAAGAAGATAAAAAAATTCTCACACAAGAAATCATATAGATTATCTTCCACTCAATTTTTTGAATTAAAATCAAATGCAATGCTATATCTCTGTGCAAAAGCATCTTGGCCATATTCTATCCAACTTTCAATGTTCTCCAAATATTTTCGAAACCCCATATGCATGCAACATCTTGGTAGACAGAATGAAAATAGGTACTGAAATGTAGTCTTTTTATTTTCAACACTAGCTATACTTGGAAGCTTTCCCAAAGTGCACACAACCACTAGGTCCTTCCTGTACTTTTCTTATCAATATATTAGCATGCATTTTCATCATATTCATAATCATTCATAACCAACATAATCATTCATGTACAAAGAAACATCATAATCATGGAAATCTAGAAACACATATAATAAGGAAACTTAATCAACATTCAAGATGATCAATAACACTTGAATTCCCAAAATCCCATAGAAATAGTGATACTTTCTACCCAAACACAACTATCTAACATAAGAAAAATTCAATTAGGTAACAAAGAAGATGATTACATCACAATTCAATATATCAATGCACATGACCTATGTAGTCTTATGCATGCTCATAAATAACCATAATCCCCAAACCATAATACAATAAAGGTAAAGCTAAGATCCTCAGTATAGAAATTTTTCTACATCATAACTAACTAAAAAAGGGTGCATTACCTATATATATACAGTGGGGACTTTCACTTCACTGTTTACATGCACTTGTCTAAAAATAGGTTTGCATACATTATATCTTTCATGATTTTTCCTACACTAATAATAGATTAGACTAAATATACAAAAAATATTACATGCACTAATCCTATTATTAGCTCTATCATTGAATTTTATCCAATTCTTCCATGCATGTTATTTTTCCAATTATATCTCATGTGTGTGTCCCAAGCCATCCTATTTTTTCTATTTACAGACCTTTCTTGGACACCACTCCAACTATGATCTTCTATTTTTATCCATTTCATTAGTAAATCAGCTAAGTCCCAAACTTTGTCTACTCATGCACAAACCTTCACATGTTGTTCCTTATTGTATGTGTGTGCCCTTCCATACACCTCTTGTATGAGGTTCCAAACCTCTATGTGTGGCTAATACTTATCCATTTTCTCCACCCAACAGTAAATAAATAGGTCATCTCATGTAATGCATTCCTCGTGATTTTTTTCTAAACTCTTGATACATGCCTGATAGAGAGATTGCATCTTAAAAGACAATACAAACAGATTTTGTAGTGTTTTTAGTGAAATTTGTGGGACAAGAACATGGGATTCATTCTCCTTCATTACTTCATGTTCCATATAGGATCAATCTTGCTATCAAGAAAGGTCATCCAATCCTATGAGAAACATGTGCATAGGAGGTGTATGAGTTGATATCATATAAGAAGTGTCTGAGAGCCATGAAAAGAAAAGGTGTGATTTTGGCATCATAGTATTAAGAATGAGCAATCAACTCAATTCCATCCACTTGGTAGTGTTCCTAAAAACTCACCTTAAACCTTGTGGTGTGGTAAATTCCATCTCCTCATGTCATTTTAACTAGTGGTTGATTCTCAATAAATACACTTAGGGTCCATCCCTTCATCCAAAATTTGAGGATCTATTTTAGTGGGTGAAAGTTAAACATCAGGGGGTTTGCACATCATGGAGTTGGTTTATGATCAATGATGAAAATTTTGAAATCTTGAGAGAGAGTGATACTCACTCTCACTCTGAGACCAAGGAGTAATCATCGTGAGTAATTATCATAGTCATACCAGGCTCACATCGATAGGTATCATAATAGTGTTCCTAAACACTCATTCTATAAGTATGAAGTTTTTGAGAATCTTGTAGGAGGAGATTTTGATCACCATGCCTCAAATCAACAAGCCCTTCATCAGAATTAAATCAATCAATTCCTTTCCTATTTCTCATTTCTCTCTCCATATTCTAATTTTCAATTGTGAATGTACTTTTTTCTATTTTGTCTTATCCACTTAAGTGACAACAAAATATTTTAAAAATTTAAAATTACTCTCTCAAAACTATTAGATATGTGCTTAATTTTTATTTCCTAAGGTAAATTGAAAAGTCATAAGGAATAGGAACATGAAGAGTCATGTGGGGGGTAGATGAGAAGACAATATGTAATAGTATAAATTAGAATGGATTCTCCATTCCAAAGGATCCTGAAAGATTATTTTTTGGTAGAAATTTTGGATTGTTGTAGGTTGATTGAGCTTTGTATTTATCACAACATAAGAAATAAAAGCTACATTTTTTCCATTTTATTTTCTTATGTTTTCCTCTACACTCTCTCTTTTCTACAACTTTTGAAGCATAGTGATCTTGAATAACTAAGAAGAAACTTGGTGTCCATAATTAATGAATCTAAAAAACTCCATGTATTTATTTTGTTAGTATTTATAATTTCCTACATTGTTGCTTTCCTCTAATTTAATGTGGACCTACTCTAGCTATTGTGTGAGAACTTGGCTAGTGTCTACCCACAACAATAACCTTATCTTTCCTAATTTCTATGCTTTACCCCTCGTCACTACAAATTCCTCCCTTGTACTCTATAAAATAATTTTTCCATAAGTTTAGTGAAGTTTTCCTATGTGATGTTCATCTTATTTGGCCACCTCAAAATATTTAGAGAGAATTATGATAGTTTACATTCAATAATGGGAGACTCCCCACACACAAGGAGGGGCGTAGCCCCATGAGTGTTGGTGGAGACACATAATTTGCAACATGAAAATTATTTCACCAAAAATATTTAGAAATTATACTGGGGAGAGATATTCCCTGTGTGCACGTGTATAAGATCTCTGAAAATCCCAAACAAAAAAAAAATTCATAAAAACCCAAAAATTAAAAAAATCCCAAAATACAACCAATATGTTCAAAATCCTTGCTAGAATACTATTTATAAATTTGCACTTTTTCAATTTCTTTCCTTTTTATGTAATTGAGAAAAAATAGCAAAAAGAAGGTACACTTGAGCTAATCATGTAGGTGGTGTTGTTGATCCAACATTTTAAGAACAATTGTATATCGATTTCATACTTTGTATTGTACTGGTAATAAGATAAGTTACTAGAAATTCATACTAAAGAACAAGATACAAAACCATTAGCAGTCATTCCATAAGAAGAAGAAAGAGAAAAACCTGATAAGGAAGCACAAGTACCTGTTCCACGGGGACAAAACACTAGTCTGTTGGCTTTGACCCCTCTACTTCATGAACTTCCTAAATAATCAAGATATAAATTTCCAAAATGATATAGATATGGAAAGCAATGACTAGATGATCATATGAAAACCTTCATCATAACATGCGGCATCCTTGGAGTACAACATAGATACTTTGTTGTAGAAACATTGTAAGATGTTTTGGTGGATTGGTTCTACTTCTTTCTATCATACTCAATTTCTAATTGGGATTATATTAAAAAGAATTTTGAAGAAATATTTAAGACTTCTAAAGATGTTCATATCATCCTTTCTCAACGTACTCAGATGAAGAAAGAACTGCAAGAGTCCATCAAATACTTTGTGGAAAAATTATACAAGTTAACCAACAAGACTCCCATTGTTTATGTCCTACTACAAATAATCTAAAAATATAATTCATGAATGCCCAGTTTCTTGATGTTAGTTTCATTCTATTGAGAGTTTAATCGAGATATTTGGACAACCCTTAAGAAATTTCCATTGAGGGGGAAGATGGCCTTCTCTTGTGAGGAAAGAGCAACTACCATCCAATGAAAGATAGGGCCTAAAGTTAAAAATATGAGGGAGTTGATTCATTATTGAAAAAGTTGGCCAATTAATTGACATGTTGAAAAAGGAAGTTTCTCAACAAACATCTTATCCAAACCAAAACAATAGTCAAATTATAGGATCACTCTAAAGACTCACCTTGGAAGTTCCTCTGGTAAATTAAATATGAAAGGCTAATGAAGATGAAGAAGAAGAAATGATTGAATCGGAAATTAAAGAGGATAAGGTATAGTGAATTCACACCAAATGAAGAGATTGAAAAAACTACAGATAGTTACTTGTATTCACTCAATCACAAAAGGATAAATTAGTCTCTTCTTCTGCTGACCAAGATAAGAAATTAAATCCTCAAATGACGAATCCATGATAAATAACAATGAAAGGAGGTATTTTTTCCCATTATCTTCATACTATATTTCACCACCATATTATTGGATGTGCTTATGTTTTCAGTTTGGTTCTACACTTGGTAAATATGTTCCTATATTTTCCCCTTAAAATTATCTTGATCGATGAAAAAACCAAGTGCTCATTTGATTTATGTTCTTGTTTGAATTCTCAAGGTTTCCATGGGTTTGTGGAAATAAACGAGGGAATAGTTACTTTGGAATGTTATTGGAACAATAATTTTTTTTTGTGAAGTATGAGTATTGAGTGTGAAAGGATATTTCACCCTGGTACTCGAGGTAGGGAATTTTTTTGGAAATCCTAAAGGTATCATGAGGTGTATTCCACTTCTCTTCAGCATTCGTGTGAAACACATGTTAGGTTCTCATACTTGTGATTTAGGATAAAACATAAATAAATGCCCAAAGGAATTCGTAAAAATCTAAAAGTGTATTTTATGCCTAAGAATATGCAAAATTATGGTTTGACCCCAAGGCCTGAGAAGGTATGTCTATTTAGCTTACACTGTAGTCGGCCTTTCAGAGCCCGAAATCAAGTTTACACTCTTCCTTATTTGGAAATGTTCTAAGTTCCCATCGTGGGCATGTATGCCCAGTTGTGTAATGGGTGGATGTTTGATATGTATTTATGATTGCTCCATCCTATATGTAAAAGAATGAAAATATACTTAGTATTTTCCATTTAAAAACCCATGAGTAATTCAATACTGAGAAATTTTTTTTCCTCTTGCAAGGTAGCATGCAGTTATGTGAAGTGTATAAATACAATAGTGGATATTGTATAAAGCAATTAATTATGTGAATTTGTCTATAGTGTAAGTAAACATGAAATAAATAATATGCCTTGATAATTCTAAAATAAAATAAATTATGATATATCATGAAATAATGAATAAAATGGACAATTTAGGGTGATATACATTGAAAACAAAATGGGGGTTCAATTATAGGGGTCCATGCCCTCAAAAATATAAATATACCTACAAAATATAAAAATACAAGGAGAAATACTACAACAGAGAAGTTAATGTTCAACAGTTACTATCTCACTGTGAAGGGTTGGCACACGGCTCAACAACTAGTCCCTGCGATGAATAAAATCATCATGGGCTATGACACTAAAAATGAACTGAATTTCCCCCATTAGGACCCATGACATCCTCTTCTCTATCATCTTAGGAATTTCCATGTAGGCTCATTCAGGATCTAGTTTAATTCCCATTTTCTTCTCGAGTGAGTTCACCTGCTCAAAATAGGAGAGTCTCCCTTTATGTATGCTTTGTTCCTTCAATCAGTGGAGGGCTGAGAAGTGAGAAATTGATTCAATCTGTTGGGTGGATCATTTGTGATAACTCTTCCCTTCTTTGGAGGACAGGGTTGTGCATCTACCATGACCCAAATTTTAGTGAGGGAAATTTTAAGGGATGATAGTCACCTCTCTACTTCATCTGCATGTAATCTTAGACATTCTTCTTCTTATTTTAATACACATGTGTGTGATTTACAAAAGGAGCTATACATTTAATAGAAAGTGATCATAGTATGATTTGAACATATGTCAGTGTTCATCATGCACATGAGGATAGTGATGAAACTAATGTTCATTTAAGTACCTCATATTCCATTGATGCTCAGGGTAGATTCAATTAAAATTAAGGGTTTAAAAGAGAGGGAATGAGGAAAACATTTCGGTGAGCCTATTCAAGAAGGATAGAATTAGAGAATTCTAGGTGATCTGTCAGTAATATATTCCCAGGCATTAGGCACACTGGAAACATGTAGGATGAAGCCTTCGTTAAGGCTTGTGAGTGGAGAGAATTCACCCATTTTGGTGAGTTCTTCTTGAGTGGGATTTTCTCCTAGAGATGAAGAGGCTATGACAACAAGATTATTGATGGAAGTTAGATGCGGGAGGCTCTATGAAAATTTAATGGTACATTTTTGGTCTGGTAAACCACATTTATTTAGGCATGCTTCCTCGATGACGTGTTAGGAGAAATCATATTGGCATATATGTCATATCCATCCCAGATCGGTGAGTACAAGTGGAAGTTAAATAAATATTAAGTATTTATATAAAGTGTGTTACTAGAGGGTGAATAAATGTTTGCAATTTCAAGGAGAGTCTTATCAATTTAAATATTTTTCCATGTCACATATATTCTCATGTGGAAAATATGATATTAAGTTAATGTGATATGGAAAATATTTCACTTTATCATGATGGCCTGATAGTGACTGGTTGTTGGTAAGTAAAGTTGAAGGTATTCTTGGGGGAATATTCTCTATTATTCCATGGTTTCCCCAAATAATGGCCTGAGCTTGAGTCAGTTGGAATCTGGATGGATATTCTCTAAAACCTAAAGTGGATAAGGTTATATAATAACAAAAAGGGGGTTTTATGAGAGGGAGGCTGGGGGGAAAGGAGGACTCGAGGGAGGAGCTCTGGGATGGTGTAAGGTCCATGAATCAACTATGGAAATTTGTACTGTATTGATGTAGGAAATTTTATGTTCCCAATTTTCTTGGAATCCATGTTAAGGTGATTACCTTTGTATAGTCATTGACAGGATTTGAGATCATATATATGTTTCCCTTTTTTTTCCAAGTCTAATGGATTTGTTTCAAAGAACCTACTGTAATTAGTTTGGTCATGCTTTTCTCATGGAAATAAAAAAAATTTGGGGTGGGATAATGCATTTTCTTTCCTTCTAGATCTTGTGCAGGTTATGGCTATAATTTACTATGGGAAAACCCTGTTGCTATCTAGTTTTGTTAGGGTGGTGCGAAAGAGTGATGTCCTTTCAGGGTACTTCAGAATGCCATCTTTGGGACCCGTAAAATTACTTAATAATTAAACAAAAATGGCTATTTATTTGTCTTGGGGGTCCATTATTATCAGGACACTCAACTTGATTCAAACATGGTAATTTATTCTCATGGGTAGTGAGCTGAATTATTAGGGATTGGGGTTATCTATTTTCTTGAAAGTTTCTTGCAACCAATTTCTTGTGAAAATCCTATTTTATACCACCCCTACTTGGTGAAATGATAAGAATGTTATGATGGGATGGTGGCATGTTTCTGAATCCTTCTAATTCCCTTTGACATTTGATTCCTTCCTCTTTTTAACACCCATCTCTATCTCATAATTTTTCAATAAATACTTTGAGTACCATACATGTTTTTCATGGATTCTACATCATCTTCTTATATAATACATGATCCACTCATGATCAACACACATACCTTAAGTGTATTCACTCATTGTTATAAAATCCTCAAAATTAACTTAGAACAAATCATATGGAATCTTGGAAGTTAATGTTTGAATCATGTCAAACGTTTCTATAAAATCCTATAGTTGGAGTTCACAAGTGCTTGCAATGCTTTGTGACCACTCTTTCATGTGATAAATGCATTCTATGGATGCATCTGGCCTTCAATCTATCTCTACTACCAGAATCAAGATTCCTTACTGATCTCTTCCCCTATGTGGAACTCTTTGGGTTATATCTCAAGTCCTCTCACCCTAGCTTAGGTAGAGTCAAAAGTAGTAGGGACATAGTCCACTCCCTTTGTTAAGGTTCCTCCCCATAAATCCCTTGGAGAGAGTGGATGGTCAGGCGGAGGAGGACCATGTCCCTAGATACAAAAGGAAAACATTATGTGGCACCCCTCCTCTCACCTCGTCCCCTATGCATCCACACTTGGCTCTCTCCACCAGGGGTGTAAATATGGGAGGCAATAATGATTTGGAAGCGTTTCCAATGACTTTAAAATAATTTATCACGAGGATTTTTAGTTTTATTTTCTTATCCAGTTTTATGTAATCTCATAATCATGTGTTGGAGTAATGTACCTTTTATGCTTCACGAAGTTTACTTTTATAGGGTCATGACTCCAGTGGAGACTTCGTTATCCTTTTAGTTGTAGTAGAAGAGTGTTCTTCATTGACATGTTATAATTGGTTTTTTTTTTTTCATATTTGGGTTGATATTTAGATAAGATCATCGTGTTCATCATATTCTAAGGGGTAACTTTTTATTGGTAAGAATTTGATTCCTATAAATATATCCATGGGTATCTATGATGGCGATGCAGCGTGTTCTTCTCTTAAGGTCCCTTTTAGATCAAATTCTTTTAGGCCTATGGAATTTAAGTGAGTTCTCAGATACCCACATCAGATCCTTGATGGAATCATGATCTGATTACCTCATTTTCATGGATATGGAAATATATATTTTTAACAACTTCTTGGTTTTTTTGAGAAGGTGATGCATGAATATGAGCTAAGACACGATGATTTTTTCATGAAGTTATTTGTGCATACACTAAGGGAATATGTTAACGATTAATTTAATTCCTTACCCTTGGGTTCATTACATTCGTGGAACAAAATGATGCTAGTGTTTAGATATCAATTCAATGATGATATAAGTTTTCTTTTTTCTAATCATGACAACAATGGTGGAGGCCTTGTTGAAGAAAGGAATATCACGGGTTTCAGAGATGAAGAAGATGGGATTACAGAGAAATTATTGTTGTAGAACAATTGACTGAGATTAATATTAAGAGAAATCATAAATTTGATAGTTCGGTCAGTGAAATTTTGGTATCTTTTGAAATCAAACATGATTATGAAGATGAGGTATCTTATACTAATATTTTGTGTGCCAAAGCAAAAAATCAATTCTCGTATATCCTCGTAAGAGTATGTTGTTTTATTTTGAAAGGAAATGATACAACAGGGTTAGACCTAGGTTGTGATTCTATCAGTCATGATTTTTTTTGGTTAAAGGATGAAATGATTGCTAAATATGATGGGGTGTTCCCTCAATGGAAGATAGATGCCTATTTCTTGATGTAATGGTGTATAATGAGAAGATGTTTATATTATGGTGTAAGTCATCAAGTTGAACTGTGATGAGGTATTTATGGAAAAATTAGGAGTTTTTCTGTTTCCCTAAAGTATGTAACTCGGTTCCTCAATCTGATCCTAAAGTTGATATGGTGGCCCTTGGTATTGGAGGGGTTTGTTTGGATAAAGGTTGTATTGAAATTCTTTTATCAGATGGAAAAAGACAAGAAAGTGGTTATATGGTTTTGTTTCCTAAATATACATTTATTGAATCTCTTCTAAGACCAAACTTGAATGTTTGTGTTCCCTTTTTTTAATTAAATTATCGAGCAACATTTTTTACTCAAGCCTTTAAGGGTGCAACAAGTTTCTTTGCATGTTGGTAGTGGTGTTCAGTTGTAGGAAATTTCTTCTTCTTTGAGACAGGAGATAAGAGTGTGTTTGGGGCTTATGTTTGTGTTTTACATGTTAAGAAGGGTATAAAAAGAAAAAAATTCTTCCCTTCAAATCTGGATGTGTTGAATCTAAGCTGAAAACAAGCATATATAATTTTTTATTAATGCCTACTTTAAGATTAAAAGGGATTGGTTAAATGGATATTTTATTGGAAATGAAGAGAATGAATGTTTCAGGAATTTCGAGGTACACCTGAAGTTCTTAAGATCATTATATTCTAGAGTATGAGGAGAAGAGGAAGATGTCCATGGACATGTTCTTCTAAGTTCATAAGGTCTCTTGGTTTGTTTGAACGATTGTATATTTTTCTTGCTACAGAATGAGTTGTGTGTTAGTAGAGAAAAATGGTTGGTGATATGTGTTTTAGTAGAAATGGATAAGTTCATTTCCCATAAGGTTTGGCTTGTTAATTTTTTCCTCTTGATTGGAAAATTACGTGTTGTGTGGGATCTGGGTTGTCTTTAGTGGAAAAGTTTCACATCCTATGGGCCTCAATGATTCATTTGTACATTGTATAGTTTCTTGCTTCCTTTTTTTGGTTATTGTTTTCTTCTTGTTGGTGTTTTTATTTTGGTGTTAGTCACTCTCTTTGTGGTGTGTTGTAATGGTGATCATTCCATGGAATCCATTTCCCAATGGATAGGAATATTTCCTTTTTATCCTAGGTTTTCTTCTGGTGTTGTTTAGATACCCATTGGGGATGTCCATCCCCTAGCTAGAGCCAATGTTGGTGCTCATAATCTTCATGCTATATTTCAGCTCCGTATCATTGGACGTGCTCCTATTTTTGGATTAGTTATGTACTTGGTACATGTGTTCCAATTTTTTCCCTAAAATTATCTTGTTCAATACAAAAACCAAGTTCTTTATTTATTTTTGTGCTTATTCAAAGTATGAAGGTTTCCACAAGTTTTTGGAAATAAACGTGGAAGTAGGTACTTGGGTATGTTATTACAAAAATCAGTTGTTTTTGTAAAGTATGAGTATCAGGTGTGAAAGGTTATTTCTCCCTGGTACCCGAGGGAGGAAAATGTTTTGGAAATTGTAAAGGAATCATGAGGTGTATTCCACTTCTCTTTGACATTTGTTTAAAACACAAGTTAGGTTCTTTGACCCATGATGTAGGAGAAAACATAAATAAATGTCTAGGGGAAGTTGTAACAATTTAAAAGTTTATTTTATGCCCAAGAATATGCAAATTGATGGTTTGACCCTGAGGATCGAGAAGGTATGTGTGTTCAATTTATAATGTAGTCCACCTTTTGGAGCCCAGAATCAAGATTACACTCCGCCTTTTTTACAAATGTTCTAAGTTCCTTCCGCGGGCCATGGAACCTAGTTATGTAATGGGTGGATGCTTGTTATGTATTTATGATTTCTTCATTGTATATTAAAAGGATGGAAAATCTACTTAGTATTTATCATTTGAAAAAGGTAGGAGTAATTCAATACTAAGAAGGTTAGTTTCATCTTGCAAGATAGTGTGTATTTATGTGAAGTGTATGCACATAATAGTGGATATTGTGCAAAGGAATTAATTTTGTGGATTTTTATATGGTGAAATTAAACATGAAATAAATTATATGTTTCAGTAATGCTCAAGCAGAAGAAAGAATGATATATCATGCAATAATGATAAAGTTGGACAATTTAGGGTGATATGCATCGAAAAAAAGGGGGGTTCTATTATAGGATCCCCTTCCCTAAAAAATATACATATACACACAAAAATATGAAACTACAAGGAGTTATATTACAACCATAGAAGTTAAAATTCAATAATTATTGTCTCACTGGGAAGGGTTGGCACACGCTTAAGCAATTAGTCCCTGAAATGAATAAAATATTCATGGGACATAACACTAAACAAAAACTAAATGTCCCTCACCATGCCCCCTAACATCCCCTTCTCCAGAAGCTCAAGAATTTCCACTCAAGGACCATTACAGATTTGGGTGAACTCCCTTTTCTTATTAAGCGAGATCACCGACTCATAAATGGAGAGTCCCCTCTTATGTATGATTTGATCTTGTGACTAGTGGAGGGACGAGAAGTTAGAAATTGATTCACTCCAGTGGGTGGATCATCTGTGACATCTCTTCTCTTCTTTTGAGGAGATTCTTGGGAATCTACCACAGCCTGGATTTTTGCAAGGGAATTTTTTAAAACTAATAGTCACCTCTCTATTTTGTCTGCATGCAGGCCTGGAGGTTGTTCTTCTTCTTTTAATGTGCACGATTGGCTTGACATAAAGAACTATGTGTTTAATAGAAGGGTATAAAAGTAGGATTTTAACATATTCCAAAGGTAATTATGCACATGAGGAAAATGATGAAACCAATGTTCTTTTAGGACCATCGTATTTAGATGATGCTTAGGGTGGATTAGATGGAAATGAAGGGTTTGAAAAAAAGGGAATGAGGAAACAATTTCAGCCAGACTGTTCAAGAAGGATAAAATAATGTCTTTCTAGGGTGAGATACCATAAGTATTTTTCCAAGCATTAGGCATACTGAAAACATGCATGATGAAGGATTCATTAAGTCTCGTGAGTTGGAATAATTCACCCAAATTTGTGAGTTCTTCCTCGGTGGAATTTTATCCTAGAGATGAAGAGGCGATGAAAGCATGATTATTAATGGAATTAGGATCTAGGAGGATCTATGAAAATTTAATGATAATTTTATGGCCTAGTAAACCACGTTTAAATAGGTATGTCTCAGTTGATGACATGTCAGGAAAAATTATATCGCCATAAATTTCATATCCAGCCAAGATTGGTAGGCATGTGTGGTATGGAAATAAATATTAAGTATTTATATAAAGCATGTCATCGGAGGGTGAATAAATGTCTGCCACATTACATATATTCTCATGTGGAAAATATGATATTAAATTAATGTGACATGGAAACAAATTTTTTTTTTCATGCTGACATGATGGCGACGAGTTGACGGTAAGTAAAGTTGAAGGTCATCTTCGGGTAATATTCTCTTATTTTTTAGTTACCCCAAATATTGGAGTGATCGTGATTCATTTGGAATCTAGATGTATATTCTCTAAAACCATAAAGTCAATAAGGTTGTATAGGAGGAAAATGGAGGTTTTGGGAGAGGGGGACGAGGGAATGGAGGACTCTAGGGAGGAGATTTGGGACAATTTAAGGTGCTTGAATTGACTATGGAAAATTTCACTTTCCTTATGTAGGAAAATTTATGTTCCCCATTTTTTTGGAACCCATGTTAAGGTGATTACCTTTGTATAGTCGCTAACAGGCTTTGAGAGCATATCCATGTTTCCCTTGTTTTTTCCAAGTCTAATGCATTTGTTTCAAATAGCCTACTGTAATTATTTTGGTTATGATTTTCTCATGGAATTATTTTCTTTTAGGGTGGGATAATGCATGTTTTTTCCTTCAAGATCTTATCTGGGTTATGGATATAGTTTTATATTGCAATACCATGTTTTTGTCAAGTTTTGTTAGGGTGGTTTGAAAGAGTGATGTATTTTAGGAGTACTTCACAATGTCATCTTTGGGACCTGTAAAATTCCTTACTAATTAAAAAAAATGGGTAATGTGTTTATTCATCTTGGGGGTCCTTTGTTATCAAAAGAATTAGCATAATTTACACACAATAATATATTTTTAGGGGTACTGAAATGAAAAATCAAGGATCGGGGTTATCTATTTTCTTAAAAGTCCCTTACAACTGATTTCCTATGAAAATATTGTTTTATACTACCCATACTTCATGAAACAATAAGGGTGTTATGAATGGATGGTTGGCATGTTTCCTGATCCTCCTAGTTCCATTTGACATCTGAGTCCTTCTGCTTTGTAACCCCCATCTCCATCTCATAAATATTCAATAACTAATTTTAGTACCACAATTGTTTTCCAAAAATTTTACCTCACCTTCTTATTTTAGACAAGATCCACCCGTGAAATACATTTTCAACACACATGCCTTAAGTGTATTCACTCATCATTAGAAAATCCTCATCATTAACCTAGAATGAATCATGTCAACTCTTCGGAGTTAATTTTTGGATCCTGTAAAATATGTATTTAGTGGCTTATATCGTAGTTCATGGGTGTTTGTAGTGCTTCATGGCCACTATTTTGAGTGAGCAATGCATTTTGTGGCTCCATTCGACCATAAATATTTCTCCACTATCGTACTCGAGATGCCTTTCCAATGCCTTCCCCTATTTCTAACCCTTTGGGCCATGTCTCGAGTCCTATCACCTTGAATTAGGTTAACTCAAAAGTAGCAGAGAAATCAGCCACACCCTTTATTAAGGTGCCTCCCCTTCACTCCCTTGGAAAGTGGATGGGTGGGTAGAGGAGGACCCCATCCTCAACTAAAAAATGAAAAAATTATGTGGGCCCCCTCCTCTTGCCCCATCCTTTGTGTATCTACACCTTACTCTCTCCCCTAGGGGTGTAATTATGGGACCCAACAGGAGGATCATCTAATTCTACTTCCATATGGTCGGTGTATTAGAGGCATGAAACTACATTAATCCATAATCCTTCAGTCTCTTTGAGTAAGTATCATTCAAATTCTCTTGAAGAATTAGTTTATGTTGATCCTAAGAGCATCTATGTCAAGTATTCCATAATTCTTATTTTTCCTACCAATTCCTCATCCTTTTATTTCATTGACCATTGCAAAATATCCAAAGTTCAATTTTTTTGTATGAATACTTGAAAATCCATCCCAAGAAATTTGATAGGCTTGTTCAGTATATCAAAGGAAGTAGTTGTTTTTCATGTTCTAAATATGCCACTACCAAAGAAATACTTCATACCTCTCATTCCACTCCTCTGAATTGTCTTTCATCCACACCCTCCACCTCTGGGAAGGTATAACCTTTCTACATAGCCTTCTTGGTCAATGGGTATAAATTGAATAATTTCATCATTGACTCAAGTTCTTTGGATAATGTCATGCCTACAAAAGTTCCTAAATATCTAAGTATATGTCTCTCTCTCTCCTAGCTCTAGTCATTTCCTCTCAATGGAAATGAAATAAATACCTCTCGTTGGACGTATCAAGGATGATCAAGTGGTGTTGGTGGATTTCCATAAAAGGAAGATCACAATGAGAATAATTATAGAAAATATTCTTGCCTCATATGGTATGTTGTTTGGTCAAATATTTTTTTGATATGTTGGCTGAGATATGCAACTGAATTGGTCATATGCCACCATTCTGGTCAATGGAAAAGTGAAGAAACATATTCCCATTAGGAAAATGAATTATATTATTCAAATACCAATTAAACCAATGATAGATATTCTGTGTAGAGATTAAAAGTCTTACAAATTTTTCATGACTTTCAAGAAATATCTTGATCTTCCCATGCTAGTCTAAGAATGTCCAAGCATCATGGATCCATTTAGAAAGCATAATGATGGCTTGATGAAATCATAATTTGAAATCATGTACTTCCCATGCGATGTGATCATGAATATAGTTTCTCCCCTAGATGTTGATGAGGTTCATGCAAGTGTTTACTTGAATTAAAGCAATTTTGATGTAATTAGTAAGGAGGATCAAGAAGGAGTGTTTCCCAACAACTTCTTGACAGGTGAGTTCAATGTTTCAAACCATGTTCTCAATGTTTAGCTTGAATCTCCATTGAATAAGTATGTTTGTGAGATTGAAAATTTTTCTTTCTCAATGGGATTGTATGATAAGATATATGACAATGATAAGATGTTTCAGCCTCTTGAATTAGAACCTATTCAAGGAGATGATGATTTCATCACATAAATGGACTTCCTGGTTCTTGGTGATCAAGATTGGGAAAATGATAATGTAAATATTTCATCTTTAATGCTTTACTCATCCCCTTATCATGAAGATAGAAAATTTATTATAAAAAAATTGGAGAGATGAAATGGTGCTTGATCCTAAGACTGATTTTGTTTGAAATGAAAACATTTTGAATGTGCTAGAAACCTTCATTTTTGAATTTTATCAAGAGAAGGATTCTCTCAACATGATAATGGATGACAAATCTCAAAAAAAACAATATGAATAAGATGATAGTTTCCATATTGCAATCCAAGCCTTGAGCTCATTTTCTTTCCAAGAGAATGAAGAAACATACATACCATACTATATAGGATAACATGTTGAGAAAGAGCCAGAATTTGTGAAAGAATATTCCTTAGAATAATTGAGAAATAGAGAACATCAAGAGACTAATGATAATTATGAATATTTCAAATCATATTATCTCAAGAATAAACTCATGAGGAAAATGGTCATGAAACAGATGAAAAATGAAGAAAAA
The DNA here is from genome assembly GCA_019776745.2 of Taxus chinensis. NCBI lineage: Eukaryota > Viridiplantae > Streptophyta > Pinopsida > Cupressales > Taxaceae > Taxus > Taxus chinensis. The sequence continues at coordinate 324,682,998 of CM034156.1, read as the reverse complement.
AATCCAATCAAATTACATAGGCCTAGTTATGAAAATGATAAGTCAAGTATGATTGAGGTTCATCTTCACAAAAACAATGGAAAATCAGAAATTGGAATGAACTTGGGAATCAATGATAAAATCGAAATAACTTTTCAAAGAAAAAAAGGAAATGAACTTAGTATGTGGGTCATCAATTTCAATAACAATCATTCTTGATTTCTCAAGAATTTTAGGAAATATTCATATTTAAGTGAGCCTATCAATGGATTTGTGGCGGAAAGGAATCCAATGATAACTGTATATGGGTAAGCATTCAGTTTGAATTGGTGATTTAATTAAAGTGGGTTGTCCCCCGCATGTACAAAGGTGATTTAGGTTATTTCCCTTCTCATTTTGTGTTTCCTTTTCCTATTGTATTTTTGTTTCTTGCTATGTGTGTGTGTTCAATAAGGGAATTTTCATTATGTATTACTTTGGTGAATCTATATCTCAATGAACAAGGCACTAGTCCACGAAATTTATTGAGATTCTAGAGTTCTTGCTTGTCCTGTCCTCATTGTATTCAATATAGAAGAATTCCTTAAGCTATAGCATAAAAAATAAATACAATACATAATGAGACTAAGAATTTATATTGACCAGTGGACTAGTGCCTTATCTACAATACTTACGTGGACCATTTCCTTATCCATTGAGATATAGATATTCCTTAGCTCAATAATTCAAACTTTAAAGAATGAAAACTCTTTTTTTTTGAAAATTTACTCCTGAGTCTTCTTGATTCCCCCTCCCTAGTCAATTTATTTTCTATTCCATAATAATGTTGGCATTGTATTTTTTATATATATTTAACAATAACATACAAGTGTTTGAAATTATGTTTCAATATCAAAAATTCCATTTAGTGAAGAGCGACTGAAGACTAGCTCTTCGACTAGTTCAGAAAGGCTACTTTTGGATTTTTTGATGCAGGTGTACACCCCTCTAGGAAATATCTGAAATCCCACACTCATATGTAGGTGGTATTGAATATTCATGAGGATGTTAGAAATTATTTAGGAATATTTAGTGATGTTTTGAATGTTTTGGGATAGTTTCTACAACATCGGGTTTTTCAGGTGTATGGAGTATGTAGTCAAAATTGGTACATAAACTTCACTGGGTGATTTTGGTACCTCCATAAGGAGTTAGGTGGAAATAAAGTAGGAATTGGAAATATTAGGTAATCATCTACATGTTATAATTATCTCATATTTCACAAGACCTGATGGTTTCTCAAGGAAACTCATTCTTGACAGACACACCCTAATGTCCCAAACAAAAAGGGGACAATTTTTGGAGATGTAAGAAGATTAATGTTATGAAACCTATCCATTTTTTCTTTAAATTTCCTTAGGATTCAAAATAATATAAAATTTCATGTGAAAATACCTTCTAGAGCTTCAGGAATTGTTTTGTCAAGTTCTCTCTTATGGAGGTGAGTTGTTCATACTTAGTCATTTTTCTGAGTGACACATGTCACCTTCTAGTGAGAGAAAAAAAAATTATATCTATTTTCCATTTTCCAAGGGGATATAGGGGAAAAAAATTCACCCCACCTCATCCCTTATTTTTGGTCCCTCATGTGACCTGGGTCAACCTGACAGAGTGCTAGTCAAGCCAAACCCATCTCCCTCGCAATATATCACAAAGTGACACTTAACATCATCTAGTGAGGGAGAATTTTCATTTACCTATTTTCATAATTACAAAGGGGAAATAGGAGACACAAAAAATCTCCTATATCTATCCCATTTTCAGGTTACTCATGTGACCGACTGACATCTCCTAGCTATTAGGGCATACTTTCCTCATCTACCTCATCTTACACCACAAAGTACCACTTGTCCTCATCTGGTGAGTAGACATTTTTCCTTACCCCTCATCCCCATTTTTAAGGATAAATAGGGGAAAAAAATTCTCCCCATAATACAGCCATGAAATCCCTAGATTTAAAGCACAAGTAGCTTTCTCATTGTGAAAAAAACTAACTACGAGGTGATTAAAAAACATGACATAACTATTTCCATGTTCAGTTTTCTTGCATAGTTCAACATTTCTTCAAATTTTGATGCCACAAAACCTGAAAATACCTACAAAAACAATTATTATCCTGCTTAAATCAATATGGGAAGCCAACAACACAAAAAATAGTGACTTCTTTATATTTTCCAAGTCTAAAAAATAGATTCTGGTGAGTTTTCATAGCACTCCATCATACCAAGCCTCCTTATGATCACTAGAGATACAATCCTCCATTAATGGTTTCCATCATAGCTATAGGCATGATATCCTCATCATCATGAAATTTTCATTTTTTGTATTTTCAAGAGTTCCAGTTAGCATAACACAACAAAAATCAGAGCACAGGATCACAGTGTAAAGTTGAATCCAGAAAAGAAATTTTTGTTACAAATTGATGCTAGAATTTAAAGTTACTAATAATATAATATGTTAGGCTCACTTAGATGCTAAAATAGAAAAACTCTCAAAATTTCAAGCTCTAATTTCTCAGCACATTTTGAAATAGTGTAAAATGGTAAGTAATATAAAACATGCAATTTTCCCAAAATAGAAGGTTCAGAAAAAGTAGCCTGCTAAAAATAGAAACTTCCTAAAATGGTAAATCATAATAAATGAAGGTGAATTGAGTGTTCCAAGAGATTCATAAGATAAAATTTTAGCAAAAAGGAAAAAATCCCAAATAAGTAGTGTTATCCAATTTTGCACACCTGGCAAGATTGGACAACGGGGTCCTATCATGTTCAAAATAAAATAATAGTCCCAGGAACCCACCTTCAATTATTATCGAAATGCAATAATTAAAAATAATTCCTAAATTGCATATGAAGAGATCACCTAGCATCGAAAGGCACCCAGTTGATCTCAACTCAGTGGAGAGTTCAGGGTCGAGTTGATAAAGAACCCCGTGTCAAATTGATAATCATCTCAAAAATCATCTTAGTGGAGACTCTCAGTTGTAAGAGCTCGACGATGGTCTTGTTAATGCAAAATATAGCTCGTTGAAAATTGACGAATGAAAGGAACTGTACAAGGATCCCGGTGGAGATCGATGTAAAAAGATCTGAAGGCCGAGTCAAGGAAAGCCAGGTTAACATGAGGCCAGGTCTAATCCATTAGACAGTGCTCGACCAACCACTTGGGAAAATTATCTTGTTTGACCAAGATGATATGAGATTATGCAGATATGACGATGAGGTCATCTGGTAGTGTTTGAATGAAAAAATGTTTGCAACCAAGCAACCAAATACATCTCAATCAAAATCTCGTAGCACTCTATGAAGAGGGTCACTTGAAGGAGGCACTACACGTTCTTCTTACAACACATAATCCATCTGTAAATTCTTTAACATATCTTCATCTACTACAGGCTTACATTACTAAGAAATCCCTTGTGGAGGCCAAGAAAATCCACTCTCACATCAATAATAGGGGAAACACATTTGGAAGACTCACACTATTACCAAATAAACTTATCTACATGTATGACAAGTGTGGAAGTTTGATGGATGCTCGTAAAGTCTTCAACTGCATGACTGATCCAGATCTCTTCTCTTGGAATATGGTAATTGTAGCTTACAGAAGGCATGGAAATCCTATACATGCATTCAAACTATTTCATGAAATGCAATGAACACCTGATCACCCCGATCCCTTGAACATTCTTGTATGGCTTTGCCAATGGAAAAGAATCGATCATTTGAGGATGGAGCTCAGACGTGGTAGCATTGGCTCACTCAGTCGAGCCAGACAAGGTCGTGAGAATCCAGAGTTTTGTTTGGTTCGATTGTAAGTCGAGAAGAAAAAGTTGGGGTTCAAATCCATGCTAAGGCATTGGCTTGGAAGAATTTCATCTTTTTTGTCGGGTTGGACCTTGATGATGGCAAGCCATTGTAAGATTCCCACATGGGAAATATTTTAGTATATTGCCAAGGTCATAACTTTGATGATGGCAAGCCAAATCAGTATTTCCCCACATAGGATATCTTCATCCCGATTTCTATGGTGGAAAATTTGCAGTGGAAAGCCAACACAAGGTTTTCGCGTAAAGGGGGTCCCGAGTTTCATCTTGCCAAGGTTGTGCGGAAAAGCTAAGGTCGGGGCCCGTGGATTGGTGTGGTCAAGCCATTACGTGGGAGAAGTTTGAGTCTATTGCCAAAAAATGGGAGAAATCCGGTCAAACTGCTAGGTGTGGAGATATTGGTTTGGAAAACCATGACAAAACTTCTGTGAAGGGGAGATTCGGGCAAACACTGCCAAGCACGGAAATATTAAGGTGGAAACCATCATCAGACTTCCGCGTAGGCCGTGTAAATAGGATCAGATGGAGGAACGAGTCAAACACCGAGTGGAGCGGTGAGTGCATGGAGATCAAACCAAGCGTGTTGCAATAAAGAAGAAGCCTTCTTTTGAGTGCTTCCAATAGACACGGTTTTCCTCACGAGGCGTTCATACTGTTTCACCGAATGCAGTGAATAGATGCCCGACCTGATCAGTTCACCCTTGCCAGCGTAGATCTCCCAGCTCCTGTTCAGTTCACCTTTTCCAGCATATAGTTCTGAGTATTCGGTGGTCGCGAGAAACTCCCACGCATAGGCAGCAGGCACGTGCAACATAGTAGAAGTCTTTTGAAAGCTTCCAGCAAGCACTGCAGGAAACAAATATTCACTGCCGTGTACGATGGATTGGATTCATGCTATTCAAGGCTTCATAAAATTTGCCCGAACCAGGAGATGAAGGTTTAAAATGGTGCAGAATGAAACGATTCATATTGCTCAGCATTTCTTTTCCTAGAAACGAATTAAATGTAAAGTTCAGCTCTAAAAATACCTGGTCGGCCATTTTGCTGCATCCTTGTTACTTGTAAATGGTCTCTTTGAGAAACTCTGTGGGCAGTAGGCAATATTTATACCCTTCCATTATGTACGTCCAACCAGACAATAACAATATTCTTTTACCAGGATCAGAGAAACTGTGTTTTTTCAATGGATGATTATGCTGCAGTTTCAAGCTAATCTTATCGAGCTCTATTTCTATTAGCTTTGATCCACGACTAAGGGAGAATTCATATGGTCGTTACCTGTACATTTTTTCAAGATCCTCTTGGCTGCCCCAGTCGTTCAATGTATTTGTTTTGAAGGGCTTCTGTTATGTGTTGCAAATTGTAACATGAAGGATCTTTTTAGTTTCTGGAAAAATGAGTATATTGTGTAGCTCACAGCTACCTATGCCATACTAAGATCCCAATAGTGGCATAATTGTTGATTGGAGCCGAGATTGCCGAATGCACTACTAAAATACCGAAGGGCTCTTTGGCCAAAAATCAGTCTCAAGGGTGTCTATCGACATGTTATGGGCATAAGCCTAGGTCATCATCATGGTAGCATTAGGTCTTTATTGTTAATGGCATTTTCTCATCGTTTGGAAGGTACAATTGTGCTTATTATGGCAAAGCCAAAACATTCTTATTGCAAGTGTTATGTGATAAGGAAGCTTGATAATTCTGAGCCGAGGATGAATGCAAGTGCATGTCGGCTCGATCGGAATTGAGAGCATGTAGTTTCACAGATAGGATCTTGGCTTAGATCGCAACGATGGCGCCAGACTAAGAGGTGGATTCTGCATGATCTTGAAGAAGCAAAACGGGTATGGGGAGCTCGATATAGGTGGGGATATCAATACAGATGGAGATCATGCACAATTTTTACACAGAGCTCGTTTTGGGAGCTTGGCTCAGGTCACAGTGATGGCGCCGGACTTGGAGGTAAAGCTCGCCAGGGAATGAGTGCGATGAGATCGTGGTGGTCCAGGTGATTAGATGATGGGAGCTCAGTTACAGAAAGAGCTTGATAGAATTTGTTCACTAGTGAGAGCTCATCAGTTGGACATGATGATCAAGGGAGTGTCACGGTGATGTAAATATTGTATTGGTCATGGTAACAAAAGATCTCGGTTGAGTAGTGGCTTGGTGTCGCGATGGAGGACGGATTAAAGGAGATTAAAGGTTCAAAACTCGGAAGATGGATTGGAAGTGAAGCTCGCTCAATACGAAGAAAAAAGGGAGCTCAGATTGATCGTGGAGCTGGAGAAAAACCCTTCATAGAACTTTTCACAAGTCATTTTTGGTGAGAAATAGTAGAAGAGACGGGTGGTGATCGAGGAAGTGTCGAGCTCAACTACAGGAGATAGAACTAGTTGATTAGGAAACTCAATGAACAACTCGGTATCTATGGTGGCTCGGTTCAAGGAGCATTTTCATCCAGAGAATATCTTGGTTGTGGTAGAAGTGGGTGAGTTGCTGCTGAGCATGATAAGGATCAGTGGTGAAAGAATCATTTCTAGAAAGAGCTCAATGAGGGAAAAGCTCATTGGGAGGTCATGACACTTAGAGAAAACTAGGCTCAATACAAAGGTGGGTTCAACTCTACGCGAGTCAGTGATACGTAAGCTCAAGACGAGTCAGAAGTAGTCTCAAGGCGGCAAAGTGGGGGAGCTCAAATCGTTCACGGTCAAAGGAACTCAACTTGGTTGATGCGATGGATGACGGAGCTCGGATCCAACTCGGCGAGCCAACCACCGAGTTGGACTTATTTTTATTCTTTTCTTCAAATCCGGTGAATATGGGGCCCACTAATAATTTAATTAATTTAATATTTTTATTTAAATATTTTTTTTTTTAATATTGGTAAATAGTTTTTTGAAAGGGACTATACCCTTGTGTACAAAAGGAGGCCTAAAAGCCTGAATAAGAGAGAGGAGCAGAGAAGCTATAACAAAGCACAAAAGTTACAGCAAAGAACACCGAAGCCTAGAAACAGCAACACAAACGAGACTTAACAGCAAAACAACGGCAATAAAACAGCAAGCCTACAGCCAAGAAGCAGTAGTAAAACTGGACTACTTCTTGGCCGCTTGATCAATACTCATCTTTACTTTTTTCCAAGCATGGTACATACCCAGCGTGGTCATATGAGAAGCATCCATCTTATCGAGCTCCTCTCTGGTTCTTTTACTCTCTTTCTCATTGCCCCAAAGAGTCATCGGGACACCGCTGAGATGCGAAACACTTCTTGCATGACCTTCGATGAATTCCTCTATGGCCCTGAATGCTGCAATATTATACTCATGCCTAGTCTTCGTTTTCCCAAGGCGGGAGTCTAGGGAGGTCAGTTTTTTGTATATTTCATCAAGCTGGCTATTACCAATGCTCCCTTCTCCCTCAATGCTTTTTTTGCCTTTTTGCTTAGCAAGATTTTTTACCTCATCCTTCAGCAATTTAAGCTCAGCCTCTAAGGCCTCCAATCTTCTAGAAGGGTTATCCGTTGGTGCCGCCTGGGGACTGGCACTACTAATGTTCAGCAGATCACGAGCAATGTCAACCAAAGGTTCATCCCCCTCAGCAGTAGACTCAAGGTTGAGTCTCCTAGAAGCCCTGGTGACACGTTTAGAAGTAGAGACAGTGTGGGTGGCAGGGGCAGCAGCAGGAGGAAAAGAAGGAGAAGCAAGAGCAGCCTGCATGGGGGCATCAGCACCGGAGGCGGGGGCAGTAGCAGGGACAGTAGGGGAGACAAGACTGGCAGCAACGAAGCCCAAAGCCAGGCTGGGAGAGGAAGGGAGACCGGGGAATTTAATAAGGCAGTGCTTGTGAATAAGCAGAATAAGCCCTTGGTGAAGGGGAACCGCCCGGGTATGCTTCTGGAACTCCAAAATGGAGCGCTCAAGAGAGTTTAACAGATAGTGGGGAAAGCAAACCAACCTACTCCTACGAAAGTGATTCAAAAAGACAAGGTGCTTGGCAGGGACAGTAACAAACCTGCCTTCCAAGGATATGTAGCGAATCATCATGCGGGTGACTTCATCATACGGAGAAGGAATTGAATATTTTAAATAATAATATTTATTATTATTATTGAAATATTTTATTTAAATATTATTTTAATTCATTAAGAAGACTAAGTCAACAAGCAATTAATGACCCATGATGGAACCTTCTCAGGTGGTTCAACTAACTGCAATAAATACATCATGGGCCTTCAATTTAGGAAGGTAATTATGACCATTTCCTCTTCTTTCTCACATATTCTTCTATAAATGTAAGTTGGAAGCTCATTTCAAAGGGTTCCAACAGTTCAGACAAGTTGGACAGTTAGATATCTCAGGCGAGTGTATACTTTTCAAGAGTCCTCTCTCTTCTGCAAGTTGTTCTTGTGTGTTGAGAGAAATTTCAAGCCTCCTCTTCAAAACTGTAATGGCAACTATTTCCTCTTCTGAATGTATGATGCATTGTGCATGTTATTGAAGAAATAAGAGTGTGTGTTTGTGACTAATCTCGGTCCTTTCATCCTTCTGTGCTTCTTTGTGCCTTTCTCATACTTGCAGGTACACTGTGCAAGTTTAAGTTTCTATTGCAGGTTCTCGGAGTTCTGTGCTTATCAAGTGGTGGAGTATTGCATGCAGTTGAGTTGTGGTGTCCATTCACCCTTCTTGAGTTCATCCTTCTTCATTGGGAAACTGGTATATTCCTCGGTCTGATAAATTTTAACAAAGGGAACGCGTGTCTCTTAGTCTGTGGTATCATGTACCCTCTCTAAGTTGTAGTAGGTGAAGTTGACCTGTGGTGCACACACCCTCTTCAAATTAACCCTTCCTGAATCTAAAGACACCCTATATTTGGTGCATCACCATCCCTAGTATAATTTCGTTTTTGTAAATCTCTTTCCCTAAAACCCCATGAAAATGTTAGCATAGGACTAGATAATCATTTTGTTACACTAGGAGTAGTACAACACTTAGTTTAGGAAGAGGAAGCCGGCCTTCTCCGGAGGTTCACCTCGAGCCCAAGTCCCACAGCTTGAGAGGTGATCCCATGTGTCCTAATCACACCGAACGTCCTATTCACATTCTGGCCATTCGGAGGGTGCAGTGATTTGGCGACAACAAGTAGTTGATAGTCCTACCTGCCAATAATAGAAAGTCTCAGTTTTTGGTGTAGAAAGTTAGAGTTGGCTCCTTTTTCACTTACCTTTCTACTTTTTTCGATCATCATAGGGTTATAAAATTGTTTCATAACTCAAACAAGGAAATAATTCTTCCAAAATGAACCTAGAGCACCATTTTAATCATAATTGTGTCAAGAAACATGAAAGAGCATATTTAGGTGCATTAGGTGAAAATAGGGAACATGGTAAGGATAACAAAGAGCTTGAAAAGAATCAAGAGCTTCATTTAATTTAATTCATCAAGAAAATGATCGTTACAATAATGATAAGAAGGATTATTTATGGGTAAGGAAAAAGGTCATCTCAGGCAATAAATTACTCATGAATTGTTTCTTAACACTTGATCCATGCCTAATAGAGAGCTCACATCTTGCAAGACAGTAGTGGAACAAATTTACAGCATTTTAGTGCAGTGTGTTAGAAAATAACATGGGTTTAATTCTCCTTAATTCCTTCAAGTTCCATCTACGATCAATTTTTCTATTGAGAAAGGTCATCTAATACCATGAGAAGAATGTGCATAGGAGGTATATGATTTTATATAATTCAAGAAGTATTCGGGAGCCAATATAGGAAAAGGTATGATCTTCACATCATTATTAGTCTTAAGAATGAGAAATCAGATCTGATCAATCCACTTGGTAGTGATCCTAAACACTCACTTTAAACCTTATGGTGTGGTCATTAAAATATCCTCATGTCATTCCAACTACTGGTCACTTATCAATAATTCTATTCAAGGGCCATCCCTTTCATCCACAATGTGAGGATACATTATAGTGAGTTAAAGTTAAGCATAAAGAGGTTCATACATCATGGAGTTAGTTTATGATCATTGATGAAAATCTTGAAAGCATATGGAGTAAGAGAGTGACACTCACTCTCACTGTGAGACCAAGGAGGAATCATCTCAAGTGATGCTCATAGTCATCTTAGGCTTAGATCGGGAGGTCTCAAAATGGTTTTCCTAAACACTCATTATGTCAGTGTGAAGTTTCTTAGCATCTTGCAGAAAGAGGATATTTTGATGACCATGCCTCAAATCAGAAATATCTTCATCAGAATAAGAATAATAAATTCCTTTCCTTTGTCGCTTCTCTCTCTACATACTCTATTTTCATTTGTCAATGTATTTTTTGCTATTTTGTCCAATTCACTTAAGTGACAACAAAATATTGGCAAGATGTAACAATACTTTATCAAAATTATATGAGAGGAACTTAAATTGTCCCCTCTAAAGGAAATAAAAAATTCACAAAGAATAAGAACATGAAGATTCATGTGGGGATATATGAGAATACAATCTGCAATATTATAAATTGGAATGGATTCTTGATTCCAAAGGATGTTGAAAGTTTAGTTTTTGGTATAAATTATGGATTGTTTTAGGTTTATTGATATTTTCATTCATCACTACACAAGAAATAAAAGTTGCATTTCTTCCATTTCTTTTTCTTATGTTTTACTCCACTCTCTTTCTTTTCTAGAACTTTGAAAACATAGTGTTGAATAACCAAGAAGGAATTTGGTCTCCTTGATTAATGAATCTAAAGAACTATGTGTATCTAGTTTGTTAGTCTTTCTAATTTCCTAAATTGTTGCTTTCCTCTCATTGAAAGCGGACCTACTCTAGTTATTATGTGTGAAATCTTCTAGTGTTTACTCACATAAATAACCTTATCTTTTGTAGTTTATCTCCTTTACAATTCATCATTGTAAATTACTCTGATGTGCTTCATAAAATAAATTTTCCACAAGTTCAGTGAAGTGTTCCTTTTTGATATCTATCATGTTTCACCACCCACAACAATTAGATATAATTAGGTTAATTTTCATTCAATAATGGGATCCTCCCTATACCAAGAATGAGGGGAATAGTCCCATGAGCATTGGTGAAAGCACATAATTTACAACACGAAAAATTATTTCACTAACAAAAATGAAACCTTTAGGATTGAATATTACATCAACAATGTTTTTGTGTATTGTTCTCTAAGAATTTAAAGACTTCATACACAAATTATTGCAGGTGTATCTTGGTGACTAAATAGTTTATGGATTGGTCAAAGACCATTGCAACTATTTAATATTGATGTTTGAAAAATATAGGGAATTGAGAATATCATTGAATATCAAGAATTTCAACTTTGTAACACCTTTTGGCAAACTACCAGGGCATATCATATATAAGGAAGGTCTTTTGGTTGACTTGGTAAAGATCGTAGTCATCCTGGGATTTGAAGAACCAAAAACAATAGTGAGGTGAATTGATTTCTCGGACATACATGTGTTGGTGTGAGTCACCATTCCACATCATCAGGTGAGTCATCTCACTTAGGTGAGATCATAGGTCTTCATGTCATTTGAAGTTCATCATGGAATTGTCTTATGCGTCAATACGTCATATGCATCATTGGGAGTTACTTTTCTATACTAGGAATGTAACTTCCCCTCTCCACTCAATTTTTCATGATTACAGAATTGGGGGTTACTCAGCACCTCCTATATGTATGCAATTTCTAATCTATGAGTTAGAGAGAGAGTTTTATAGCTTAACGAGGTTCTGCCCATTTGTCAAATCTTTGCATGCACTTTTAGTTGATGCTCGCTCCTCCCGATATCTCTTCACACTTATGTTCACATGTTTGTGGATGTTTGCATCATCCCTCATGATCCTCATGTTTTAGGTTTTTGAACCCTCTTGTATGGTATCAGATCTCACATTTTGGATTTGTGCAGCTCTTCAACATTTTTGTGCATTTTCTAGATTTCTGGCATGATCTATAGCTCTTGTTACATGTGTCATAATGGATATTCCTAAAGTTCTCTTCTTTCATTCATTTAATTCATTCATACCTCTATTTAGTTTGTTCGTGGGTTCCAATCTATTATATGAGTGTTTGAGGTGATTGTTCATGTTTCTGGTGGTTTTCAATTTTAGTTTCTTGAACACTTGACTCTCTAGGCCTTTGCATGCAAGTGTTATAGTGCATTTTTTGGATGTTTCATTGTAGTTTGAGGTTGAAGATCATGTGTTTAAGGTGCTAGTTTTTGTTTTTTTAGAGGTGTAAATAGATTTTCTTTAGCCTAACTCAGCCCCAAGTCACTAAGCTAGATTCGAGCTAGCTCCCCAGCTCAACCTTGATACTCCACCCTTGCCTTACAGCTCATCCCTACTTCAGTACGTGATTTTACTCGCCATGTGTTCATTTGTGGTAGGTTTCTTTGCCTTACATCAAATCAGCTCTCGTTTTCATGCCTCGTTTGCCTCATTCTTATCTCTAGTTTTTCACCTTGGCTCTGTGTTTGGTCATGCTCTTCAGAGCTCCTTATGCCTTTTTCATTTGTATGAGTTGAGTTGTCTCGTGCCTGCTTTGAACCCCTGCTTCTACACTTCACCCTGTGGCTCTGGACTAATATCTTTAGGCATTTCTTTGTCGAGTTCTTCATTGTGGCTTATCATGAATTGGGTCTTACAATGTGTCGGCTCGATTCAATTTGTTGTTCTCTGGTTTCTACGAGAGGGATGTTATTTGAGATTAGTTTTTCACTTCTTCATCTCCCTATTTTGTGCCTTTTGCTATCAACCCTTCATTGTAACTCTTTTTCTCACCGCATCACTCATGAGCTATTCAACAGATTCTTGTCATCGTGATTCCATCCGTTAGCTGACCAGACCTTTAGAACTTCTTCAGCGTCATGATCGTGTTATCCACCTTCAGCCATGCATGGGATTGCTTCTCATTTTTTTAACTCACCGAGATCAACCTATAACTCATACATCATGCATTGGACCTCCCATGTTTGCACACCATCTACCTCCCATTTACTCTGTGCTGCACATTCCCATTCAAACTCATTATTTCCCCTTCACCATTGGTGGGGGGGTTGAAACTTTTCTTGGCACCGGAGCCCTTAACTCAGGCTAACCTCGACATTGGTGACTCTTTTCCCACTATGCACATTCGAACTCCACCTTTCAGATTACTTTGGTTCTTTAAATTTCATTAACCTGGGGACTATTCAACTAAGTTGAGGGTTGGTCCTTTCCCATTTAAAAGGTGACTGGTTTACTCGTGGATCAATTTCTCTGAGCTGGCCAAACCTACTCTCCAAGATGACTCAGCCATATCTCTGAGCTGGATCTAATTAATTAATCTCCGATGGGTAGTGCCCTTCTACAGGTCCCTCTTGTGGCTTTGACCCCCTGCATTAACTTATTCATTTTCCTCTTTTTTAATTAAGCCCTTTTTTAATTATTTTTTTTGCGCATTGTCCAAAAATAGCAAAATTGGGTAAAAACAATTCCAAAAAATCATTTTTAGGAGGTGGTCATTTTTTCTGTAGCTCCTGGAGTGTTTAAGAGGGTTATTTTTGGTGATTTTCAGGCACTGTGGAGCTATTTTTTGCATTTTGGGCCCCCCATTGGCTTATTATTGTTATAGTGACTCTTCTTCACCTGTAGCTAGTGGATGTGTCCACCACAGCCTTGTAGAAAGAGAGACTTCGATTTTGTTCTGTGAGATGCCATTTTTCTAACTTTTAGTAGTTTTTTGTACCTTGTCTCTTGCAAATTTTTGTTTATGGTTGACATGTGTTTCCTCTACTTCTGACTAGGACTCCATTTTGGTCTCCACTCTCGTGCACTTATCTCCTACTACAAGGTGAGTGGTCAAATTTATGACGTCGCATGATCACACTTTATTGTAGTCACGCACTATCTAGTGCCATAGATAGTGGGGGTTACCTCTTCTTCTCTTAGGTGTGTTATTACTTTCAGATGCATTATCGGCTGAGTCCAATGTCTTGTATTCTTACACATTATTTTTCTTGTGCACCTTGTAATTTTTCTTCCACATTATGGAGGATGCTCTTTCCAAATTTGAGTGTCACAGTATCACCTTATAGGCTTCGTCAGGTCTTATTGGGAGAGATAACTATTCATCTTAGCATTCTTCCATGGAATGCTACTTCACCCATGAGGGTCTCTCACACTTCTTACTTAGGAAACTTCCTGCACCCACTAATCATCATCATCTTGATGAATTTCTTGACACTTGTGACCATGCTTTTTTTCACTTAATGTGTCATGTCTCCAGACCTCTCCATTTTCACCTGAAAGATTTAGATCCTACCCACTGCATCTGGAGCATATTTTAGTCCCTCTATGAATACTTCACATACTACCTCCATTTTTTCTACTATTGATTTAGTGGGCTCCTCTTCTTCTTCATGTGATGGAAGTTCCATTGAAACAAAATTGCTTGGTTCTTCTTTTGATGATGAGGATTGTGCACCTAGTTTTGATGCCAAGAGTACTATAGAGGACTTCTCTCCTCCTCTCATTATTCTAGAGAGTTTTGACACATCCAACATCTCATCAAATATTGAGTAGTCTCCATCTCAGCCTCATACATTCATTTCACCAGTATCCATTCCACCTCTAGTGTATGAGGCCCCTTCCACTTCTTTAACTTTATTAGATGACTTATACTTGTCCAACATCACTCTTCTCTTTATCAAACCCCCTCATTGGGACGAGTATATGCTTAACCTTTGTTTTCATTTTGTAGATTCCACTTGTGATGCACAATAATTTCCTTATCCTTCTACAAGTGATTTGGAGGAGTTTATCATCTCCATTATTGGGAGTACCCCTTTTAGGAATCTTATCACTTCCATTATTCTAGAGTTCTTCATTGATCCACCCTCTCTTGTGGATCCCTTTTCTATTTTGGGGATTGTTGTGTTTACTTCACATCACTTGGACATCCTTTCTATGAGTGTTCCTTCTTAGCACTCTGATAGTTCTGTGCTTGTGGCATTACCTTCAGTTTATTACTACTCTGTTGCTTGACCTATGCCACATTTTCATGGACCAGACTTAGAGTTATTTGTGTTGCTACCTTCGATTTCCTTCACAGAGTGGGTAGACTTCCAACACATAATTTGTTTACTTCCTAAGGGAAGGAACATAGTTTGGTGTGGGTGGCTCTTCTTCAGTCTAGAGGAAGAGGTTATCATCATCGAGATTATTATGGGAGACTTCATAGAGCTTTAGAGTTTAGATCCATCCATTGAATCTTCTGCATCCATCTCATCTTCCTCTTCTTTCTAATATATTTCCCCTTTGTACATGGGTACCTTTTCAGGCTTCTCTATGGCTGGGATCCATCTTTGGAATATTTCTTATATTAGAGAGTTTATTTTTCTCTTGTGGTGGATGTTTTCCCCATTGAGTTTTCCTTCAATACTTGGGATTTTTCTTATTGTGCATGGGTACCTCATCAAAATTCTGTGTCGAAACCCATTTCTCATTTCTGACTTGCTGCCTCATCCTAAGTTTTGATGAATGGGGGGTTTTGGTTTTAGTCACCATTCCACATCATCAGGTGAGTCATCTCACTTAGGTGAGATCATAGGTCAGTCTGTCATTTAGGGGTCATCATGGAATTATCTTACACGTCAGTGTATCATATGCATCATTAGGAGTTACTTTTCTATTCTAGGAATGTAACTCCCCTCTCTACTTGATTTTTCATGATTAAAACGTTGGGGGTTACTCAACACCTCCTATATGTACACTATTTGTGATCTATAAGATAGAGAGAGAATTTTGTGTCTTATCGAGGTTCAGCCCATTTATTGAATACTTGCATGCACTATCAGTTGATGCTCACTCCTCCCAATATCTCTTCACATTTTCATTCACACTTTCATGGATGTTCACATCATCCCTCATGATCCTCGTGTTTCAGGTTTTTGAACCCTCTTTCAACATGGTATTAATGGAAATTCATCAAAGGCTATGCTAAGATAGCCATGCCATTAGAAGAATTGGTAAGGTAAAATGGAAGTTCTATTGGAGGGAAAAATGATGAAAGGCATTTGAGACACTGAAGTAAAGACTGACTACCGCACCTATGCTATGGTTCCCTTCATAGATTTTTCAATTTCATGTACACATAAATGCTTCAAGTATAATGATTGGAGTTATGTTGGCATAAACTAATGATGGAAATATATATCATATCATCTATTTTATAAGTAGGAATTTTATGCCTAGAGAGTAAAAATACCCAAATTCAAAGCGAGAAGGGTTATCTATTATATATGCAGTTCATAAATTCAAATAATAATTACTTGCAACATCATTTGGAAGATAATAATTAATAAATGATGCATAGTTATTTAGGTTGTAGTGCATGCAAACTGATTTGGAGGACATCACTATAATTTTACGCATAGATATTGTGCCTACAAGGATGAAGACATTGGAAAAGAAGTAGTTATCCATTTTCACTGCACCCTATCATTTGATAGGAGGTGAACTGTATAAAATGGGTAGAGATGAGGTATTATGGAGGTTCATAATATAACATAAGTGAAAGGTAATAATGAAAGAAGAACATGGTTGCAATACGGGAGGTCATTATGATGTAGAGGCCACCATATGAAAGATATTACTTGTAGGAATTATGTGGGAGATTATCTACAAGGACACCAAGGAATTTGTTAAATCTTGTGGTAACTTACAATAAATAAGAAAGATAAGGTATAGTGATGAGATGTTGTTATGACCTATATCAAGTGTAGAACCTTTGGAAAATGGGCCATTGATTTTGTCATCCTAATTACACTAGAAATGAAAAGGACATGCATGATACATCATCACATACATAGATTATCTAACATGATGCGTAGAAGCACCACCCACAAGAGAGTGTACCACAACCATAAAAACACATTAGGTATGGATGTCACTTGAGCCTTACAAGTGATAGGGGAACTCATTTTATGAATGAGACAGTTTGAATCTTGATTGCTGAATTTATGGTGGCTCATAATAAAACTACCCCTATCATCCAAAAAAAAAGGAACTTGAGAGGTTTTCAATAAGATCTTGGGATACACTTTAAGAAACAACTGTTATGTATGAATAAATTATTAGGATGAAAAAATATCATCTGAACTATAGGCATATAAGATCACATACAAGAGGTTAATAAAGGAAACACACTTCTAATTGGTGTTTGGTACAGAGGTATTTTTTTCCTGTCGACTTCATATTACCATCGCTATGTATTGTGTACAGAAGATTATTTTTTTATAAAAAAGCAGTGGATGAACACATTGACACCCTAATGTAGTTAGGTGAATGAAGCACAATCACATAATAAATCTAGAAGACAAAAAAACATGAAAGAAATCTTGACATGATAGAAATATCAGGAATAAGTCTTTTTTAGTTGGGGGATTGTTACTTCTCTATGATTCAAACTTTTTGCGCTACCCAGGGAATCTCATATTTCATTGGTTAGGACCATTTAATGTAACTAATATACTAGATTCAAGTGCATTCTAGTTACATTAATTAGATGGAAATATATTTCTTTGTTAATTTAATGGAAGTAGGATGAAACCCTACTATAAATAATTTTCCCTTTATGATTGTAGTAAGGAATTATTTCCACATAGATTAGATTTCAATTTCTACCTTTTTTTTGTAATAAGTTTGTTCGTACATAGGAGCTGATGAAATTTTCCCTAGATTTATGTGTAGAGGAAAACATATACTTTTTATGTGGGGTAGGAAATAATGTTCATGAGGATTAAATTAGAGAACCATATAAAGCTTAGTGCATAGGTATATGTTCCTGTTCATGATTGGATCAATTAGATATGAAAGGCATGAGGGCACATGTAATGGTGAAATTTTTCAAAGGTTTGTAGGATCCTTACTTGTGTGAAGTAAATTTTGGTAAAGCACACATCATAACATGAGGGAGGTAGTGCAGTAAGAGAAACTACTTGTAAACTATCACAAATGAATAATGTATGTGATGCAAGAAGATATGCACAAGAGGTTTTGTAACCTAGGAAGTAGTAGCACGTCAAAAGGACATGGGATACCACACATAGAAGATAGTGTAGACTACATAAAAAAGATGGGAAAATGTAGAAAAATAGGAAAAACCAAAAATCAAATTTAAAGATATAAAGCATATGTAGGTAAAGTGAGATGGAAAATCATTAAAGATGTTTACAAAATGAAAATTTATAAAAGGGGAAGAGCATAGTCATTCCCCTCACCTTGTGACTTGTGAATTGAGATATTTTGCAGTTTTGTGCAAACTTGAGCTTTTAAAAATCATAAAATTGTGTTTGAAGGAAGTAATGAAGATGGTTGAGAAACCAACTATTTCCCAAAACTAGAGCTCTTTGCATTTGGGGAAGGTGAGATCCAAATCATAGAGTGGAGGCTGAAGTAAGGTTTGAAGAAGTGGAGGTTAGGGTTATATGGTTATGCGAAAATAATTTTACAGAGCTACAACATGCTAAGGCAAGGTTAAAGTTGTAAGTAGAGTAATTAGTTGAGATAAAGGAGATACCAATAAGTGGTTGAGGTTGAGCACTAAAGGGAATTGCATATAAGGCACATAATTATCAGAGATTCAAAACTTGCAAGTGAAACACTACATTATGGCACTCGAAAAGAGGGAACCCAAGAATAAGAAGTATGTAGAGGAAGCACCAAATGAATGGTTCTATGACATGTTGTATCCACAAGAAGTGACTGTTAGGAATTCATGGGCATCACATATTTGGAAGTGAAAAATAAGTGAATATAACCATTGTATACAGGGCCATGAAAGAAACATTAACAATGGTTTTTTAAATGAGATGAGATAACAAACTGTGGAAGTTGAGATAATATTAAATGAAAAGGTGTGTAAAAAACTGGAAGGTATGGGAGTTTGTAGTTGTATGAATTACCTTTTTTTGGTAATACCATGTGACTATTCCAATGGATGATGTTACAAGTCCATGAGTACTATTTATATTTCATGGTTAGGAGGATGTATCTAACAATAAGGTAGATCAACAGAGTAACATGGTTGCGTGATAGTGGCGAGAAGATAACACTTGATATGTGCGACAACAAAATAGTGGAGGAGACAACCACCAAACTTCAATATCAAAGGGGAAGACATGCTTGTAACACTATAAACATTACTGAACTAGGAACAAGAGTAGATGAGAACTTGGTGAGATATAAATTACGTGCCTCAGAAAGATGGTTAAAGGTCGAAAAAAAATTTCTACATAGTGCGCACAAGATGGCACATGGGACCAAATATAACATTGACTTGTTCATAGTAGAAGGCATTGTAGACAAAGAAATGACCTAGATTGAAAAGGGAGAGAAAATTACTTAGGGATCTATTTTATTGCTAATAGATTTTAGGAAATAGGAGCTCTTAATGGACTGGTGGCCAACAAATGGGAACATCTAATTAAGGATAAATATTTTACACAATATTTTTCTAAGTACACTTGTGATGGTGCAATATCTAATAAATACAAGGAATCCCTAGAGGAATTAAATAAAAAATATGTGACACATTTGAGAATGAATAGAGTATACCTAGGGATCCACCCACAATGATAGATGGATAGGAAAAGTGGATATATGGGTCCTTTGTGCAAAATTTTGTTTGCATTTACTAATAGATACTTCAAAGGTGAATTCAATTAGATAAAGGATGCAAAACTTATCAATTTTAATGAATACAAAGTAGATGTTGAGTACCATACTTTGAGGAAACAATATTTCTATGAGACCAAGGTTCCCCAAGTTAAAAAATGGAATTATACATGATGGATCTTAATCCCATCATAACGCTAGTAGTAGGGAAGGATTCTTGTTGGGTGTACATGTACCTAAAGCCCAAGCTGAAGAATGGTAAGGTGATTTAAGTACACGACACTTATCTTACACCACCCCATCAAAGAAGACAATTGTAAGGATTCTAAAGGAAAAACACAATCCCACTCCTGAAGAAGAAGAAGAAGATATAAAGGGTATGATGAATCATAGAGAACAGAAAAGGATATAAATGCAAAGACAAGAAACAAGCAATTTGTGCAATCAAGTTTCTCCAACTATAGTAGAGAGAAGCATGCAAACGCCTAGCCCTATAGAGGAGGAAGAATAACATCATATGAAACAAGGTTAGAACATGATGCACTCACATGAAGAATGAACTCAAGTTTCTCCAACTATCTAGAGCATGAGGAATAAGGGTTATAACATCCTAAACATGAAGAGGAATAATAACATGAAGTGATAGAAAAGGAAAAATAACAAGAGGAATTATAGTATGAAGAGCACACACATGAAGAAGGGTGTGATGAATTTCATGATGAAGAGGATCCACAAGATGATGGAATTGGGGAATAATGAGGCACCAGAAATGAAACAGTTCACGAACATCATGATATTTTGTAAGAGACACCACCTAGGTAGGGAGTGATAGGTCTAAGACCAAATTCATCAATGAGGAGGTTGTTGGTGCTCAAATTAGTCTTTCCCCATTTTCCATTAAAATCCCTCCATTTGTGGCCTTTGTCATGTTTTTTTATCTCCCCATGTTGGTACTTGAGAACTCTATCCTCTAATTGGTTGCCATGACTAGGTCCTCCTTGGTTGAAGGTCACTTAAAAATCTAGAAACTATTGATTTGTTCATCTTTCCATGTGAAGGTGTCTGTCAATTGGGCGTAAAAATCAATTTGTTCCTTCCCTTCCATTTTCCGTAGTTGTGTGTTGTTGTCCCTGCCATTTTTTTCCCAATTACCTACACAAATGCGAATAGATATAGCTTAGAGGGTCATATGTGAACCTTATATCATTTCCAAATTCTTTTTCCTTGAAGAAAAATTCATCTCTGGGCTCAAATAGTGGTTTCCCTACATTTTTATGGCTTGACGGGTGTGTTTCTCTCATCAAATTTAAATCTCTGCATAAGTGGAAACGTGGCCCTTTTTGGTTAGATGCGGCTCGATAGGGCACTCTAAAAGTTTGTGGATCGTTTTAACCCAAAACTTGTCCACGTGGAGGAACAGTGCTCATTTGAAGACTCACCTTTTTGTTTGGCCTTGGAGTTACACTGGGAGGACATGTGGAGGATTCCAGTACTTTTCCTGGACTTAGATAAATTTTTCATGCAGCTAGTATAGTTTTGGTGAGCCGTGGACACATGGTGGGCTGGCGCTCATTTGAGGATCTGTATTAGGGTCCCACCTTAACAAATGCGAAAGAGGGACAGGTGGAGGATTCAACTATTAGTGAAGGTTGTTATTTATCCTTTTATTTATTTATTAGGATAATTCTTACACTTGTGTTGGCCCTAAACTTGTTGGGCTAGCTTTCTTAGGTGTACTAGTTATGTGGAGTTAGCTTACTAGTTGTGTGGAGTTAGCTTCTTAGTTATGTGGAGTTAGCTTACTAGTCTTTTAGAGTTAACTTAACTACCAGTATCAGTTAGTGGGAGTTCTTCACCACTGATTTAGGTAGTAGTTACACTTCCCTCCTCCTATATGTACATATTTCGTATTGAATAATTCAAGTCATTCTATTGTAATGTATTGAGCATTATGGATTATGATGGATTTCCATATATGGTATTTTAGCTCCTTTTTCATGCAAATCTAATGTGGTGTGCTATTATCATCTGAGATCATGGCTTAAAACAATCTTCTTATCATTCCTTTCATGGTATCAAAGCAATAGATGATGTAGAAATCCATCTGTAAGTTTTTATTTGCAAGAAAGGGTTTATTATTTTCATGTATTCAAAAGTTGTTAGAACTTTTCTGCAAGATGCATTTTTATGCAAAACAAAGTGTGCCATTGGATTTGGAAGGTGCCAAAACCCTAGAATCCATTGTAAACTTGACCATGTTTTGAGATAGTCAAATCTGGATGTAGATTTGTACCCTGGATGCATTATTTTATCCATTGGATAAAAGTGCGTACCTTCCGGATGCAGTATTTTACCCTTTTGATATTTCAGTTTTGGATGCAGTCTTTTATCCACTGGACGCAGATCTGTACCCTCTAGGTGCATTCTTTTATCCATTAGATAAAAGCATGTACCTTCCGAATGCAGTCTTTTACCCTCTAGATATTTCGGTTTTGGATGTAGTCTTTTATCCACTGGATGCAGATCTGTACCCTCTAGGTGCATTCTTTTATCCATTGGATAAAAGCGTGTACCTTCTAGATGCATTCTTTTACCCTCTGAGTATTTCAGTTTTGGATGCAATCTTTTATCCACTTGACGTAGATCTGTACCCTATGGGTGCATTCTTTTATCCATTGGATATAAGCATGTACCTTTTAGATGCATTCTTTTACCCTATGGATATTTTGGTTTTAGATGTAGTCTTTTATCCACTGGACACAGATCTGTACCCTCTGGGTGCATTCTTCTATCCATTGGATATAAACGTGTACCCTCTAGACGCAATGATTTACCCTCTAGACATTTTAGGTTTTGGGCGCAGGCTTTTATCCTTTGGTCACAAGCATGTATTGTGTGGATGCACTCTTTTACCCTTTGGACATTTGGGTGTCACATGTACCTTTTAAAAAGATCAACATTAAAATATTATTTTAATAGCAAAACCTTGTAGAGCTCATAACTTTTGATCCGTAGTTCGGATTAAGGTAATCATTTTTCTAAAATTGTGTATTTTTTCGAGATCTACACATTGGTGAAATTTTTATACACATATTTCAAATGTTAAGGTAATTTTACTCATTTTAATATTT
This sequence comes from Taxus chinensis, assembly GCA_019776745.2. Lineage (NCBI taxonomy): Eukaryota > Viridiplantae > Streptophyta > Pinopsida > Cupressales > Taxaceae > Taxus > Taxus chinensis. The sequence continues at coordinate 324,660,337 of CM034156.1, read as the reverse complement.
ACATGAACTCAATTATAAAGTGTCAATTTGGGAGGATGTTGTGATCACTTATGGATGCAATTTTGGTTGAGCCCGACTTCCTAAACCTTTGGGTTTTGCATTCTTATATCTATGGGTGTATACATTTATATCTCTCTTGTTTGTTGAGATATTTTAGATCTATATTTTTGACACTTTTTTGGGCATGTTGACAGTCTCTCTTGTGGCGGAGCTATTCTAGTGGAGCCCAGTGTTAGTTTTTCAGTGCTCGAGTAGTTGATTTTGGAAACTCATACAAATATGTGGTATCACTCTACTCATTCAGCAGTATGGGAGGGTGTGGTGTTGATACTGCTTCTTCGGGTTTCATGTCCTTGCCCTGTTACCTTGGATTTTCTTGGATCATGGCACTCCTATTTATTTGGATCTCGTGTCCTTGCCTTGTTTCCTTGGTTTTTCTTGGATCATGGCACACCTATTTATAACAATTGATCAAATTATTGTTTTTCACTTTTTGACATCACTCCACTGATAGTATCCTTACATGGAGCTATTCTGGTGAAGCCCAGTGTCAGTTTTGTTTGAGTTATATGATCGAGCACTGGATTCAGACCATAGTGTGTACCACACTTCTTCACCATTGTACAAGTTTTTGGAGTCGAGCTTCTGAGGATATCTTGTAGCAAGATTTTTCTCCCTACTTTGTTATTACTGGTTTTGGGTACCTTGCGGTGTCCATTTTTCCCAGTTGTTGTACGTGGGTACCTCATTAGGCCTTGTTGCCAGGACCAACCTTCTTTTCCACCCACCTAAGCTATGCTTATGGGAGGGTGTTAGTGTAGGTTATTATTTATCCTTTTATTTATTTATTAAGATAATTCTTACACTTGTGTTGGCCCTACACTTGTTGGGTTAGCTGGGTTAGGTGTACTAGTTATGTGGAGTTAGCTTACTAGTTGTGTGGAGTTAACTTCTTAGTTATGTGGAGTTACCTTACTAGTCTTTTAGAGTTAACTTAACTACCAATATCATTTAGTGGGAGTTCTTCACCACTGATTTAAGTAGTAGTTACACTTCCCTCCTCCTATATGTACATATTTCTTATTGAATAATTCAAGTCATTCTATTATAATGTATTGAGCATTATGGATTATGATGGATTTCTATATATGGTATTTTAGCTCTTTTATCTTGCAAATCTAATGTGGTGTGCTATTATCATCTGAGATCACGGCTTGGAACAATCTTCTTATCATTCCTTTCATCCACAAAATATGCTAGGGACTTAAATTTTTTAAAGAAGTTTTCTAAAGCTTGGGACACGTGGTGAGCCCACGCTCATTCACGGTCTCCACTTTTAGGGACCATCTTGAAGTTGTGCCATAAAGACACATAGAGGTTTCCACTAGGTCTTCCTTATAATTTTTCAAGTAATTTCCTAAAGGTCCTAAGACACATGGAGGGACCAAACATGTTCGGGGATTGGCCTTTGAGTTTTATTTTGAAGAAGCCTTAAGAGGACACTTGGAGGCTTCTGCTCACTCTACTTTTTGCTTAGACTTTTCAATGACTAAAGAATATTGTCTCAGACCTTGGACACATGGCACCTTCCATTGAAATCTCAAGATTTTCTAACAGACTCTACCGGACTAAGATACATGTTGAGCCCACACTTGTTTGGGGTCTCTACTTTTGGGGACCATCCTAAGATGCCCATTAAGACACATGGAAATTTGAAAAGTGAAAAGGTGGGGAGGCGGATTCTAAGGGAAAATTCTGAAAATTTATTTTTTCCAAAAATAGGTAAAATGGCTTAATTGAGCCACGGTTCCTCTGGGACCCACATAAGGACACGTGTCAAGCCCATTTTTTAAAGGCGGAGGGGTAGAGAAAATTGAGAAATTTTACATTTTTCCAAGGGGTATAAAAAGTAAAAAGGAACCTCTGGGCCCATCTTAACTCAGATCTCCCACATGGATGGTCCAAATTTAAAAGGGAAATCGATGGAAACTATGCATATGTATCTAATTTTCCACCATTTCTGCTCCAAATCTCCTAGGGATGTGAATTTTTATGGTTTTTATCATTTCTTGGAGTCTCATGCATGCCAAATAAAGAGGAACATTAATTTGATATCTTGGTTTGGTGGGGAAGGTCTGAAAATGTCTTTCACCATTAAAGATGTAATCTAACTGTTGGATTCGACCTAATATTTATTTCCTTAGCACATAGGAGACCTATTGATATCTTGATTTGGTGGGAAAAAATATGAAAATGCCTTTTACCATTAAGATGTGATCTGACTATTGGCCTCGATTAGATTTTCTAGTTTTTCCATGCTTGGCATGCAAGGAACCATATTTGACAGATTGAAGAAGGAAGTAGTTAGCGGGCAAGATGAAGAATGACTTACCAAATGAAGAATTGAATTGTGGAAATATTTGGAGAGATTTTCCCTCTACACACCTAAATTTTTTTTTGCAAATATTATTCTAGGAGTCACGATCAAGTTTGTCAAACGCAATGGTGCTTTGAATGTTTATGGTTTTGGGGGGAAAACTATATTGTAGATGAAATGTTATAAATTGCATGAATTTTTCATTCAAAGGGTTGGAGCGTTAGATTTCGAGAGCTAATTCCTGAGAGAATAAGTTTGACAGAGCCCATATTTTATGAGAAACTATCTGAGGAACCTATTTATTTCTTTTGTGTTTAATTTGGTCATGTCAAGGTGGTTGCGAGTGTACAATCATTGACAAGCTCTAAGTTTGTTCTATAAAATTTCCTCTACAGATTAATTTTATCAAATTTGAGTAAATCTGTGTCGAATTAGAGAAAATTTGTGTCTACTTCATTTCTAAATGTCTACAAATAGTTTTTCTTATTCCCATTACAATCTTACATTGCAATCTCTATGAATTACACAAAAGATTAGATTTGTGATAGTTTATTGGCACTTACAATTTCATTTATCAGAAGAGCTTTCATTTGATAGTGAAATAAACAAGTTTAAAATCACTTTAATCCTAACATGATGATTAAGATTGTTTGTTATCCTTCGAGGGTATCTTAGGCATGATAAAACAAAGGTTGATAGTGTTTAATTAAGTTTTTCAGTTTCATCCTTCATTTTAGATCCTTAAAGTTTGTATGAAAATGTGCTGGTTTGGGCCTCCACTAAAAGCACACCATTCTTGTTAAAGGGACATTCTAGTTGTTTTGAAGCATTCTTTTAATCAAGATTTTCTTTTTTTGTAAAATTTCTTAAAGATCTAGAAAATCAAAGTCCACTCTACCTCACATCCCACCAAAATTCGTTTTAAAATAACCAATCATACCCATACTATGCATGTTTGTTCTGTGTGTGAAAAAATTCATAATTTCTATTACCAAAACATGTAGAAGCAATCAGGTTTTCATTGTCTTTAGTATCCTGAACCTTTCTTAGAAATATCTCCGTTATCTAGGGTGACAACTCGTGAGAGTTAGATTTTACTATATTGATCATGTTTTCTTCAAGGTCTTCTCAATAACTCTTCTATGAAGGACATCTCCATCTCCTCCGCAAAAATCAGGCTATAAAAGGGTCCTCTCACCCTAGTTAAAAGGAACAACCATAAAGTAGTGAGGATAGATAAAATCCTCTTAAGGGTGCTACCCATTTCTCCACATCTGAGTGACAAAGAGCAAGCTGCATTTATTCCCTGGCTACAAAACAACACACAACGTGCTCTACTTGCATCTCAGCTTCTTGTCTAAAATGTGATGCTACTCATCTTCTGAGGGAGAATGAATTTGGGTACCATCACCATTTCTAGTGCCATTGCTGGGGACATTGTGATTGCAGTTCATACTCAAGCCTTGGTAAACATTCCTTATATGCTGTAAGTACTAGTAAATTGTTTCAACATTAGCCTATGAAGGGCCTGTAAGAAGTGTTCAAAGTTACAAATGTTGTGTGCAATATTTCTAGTTTCTGTAGTTATTGCACTAAGTTTCATTTATAAATATGGGTAAAGGAAGGTCAGATTATTCCATTTCTAGTTTCTAGTGTTGACATACATTTAACAAATCATATTTTTTAGTGCATTTGCATAGCTAAGGTAGAATTCCTTAGTGGCAACTCCATGTTAATCTAATTTTTATAAATACTAGTGTCTTAACCTCTGTGAAGTAAGATTTGTTACTAATATTTTCAAAGCTGGAAGGAAGAAGATCTTTCTTCACTAGGGATCCTACTAGGAAACTATTTCTAGAGCTAGGATAAAAATAGTTAGAAGGAAGAAGATCCTGGAGAGTTGTTGGAGATCAGTAGTCAAGAAAAGAGATCTCCATTGATGAAGGTGATCAACTTATCATTGAATATTTCCATTCAAGTGATTATGAATTAGGTAGTCTTTTTATGGAATTAAATTCTCCATCCGGAGAGGGACCTTCATTTGAATTTAAAAAGTTTTCTTCTCATTTTTCTCCTGTTTTTCATAAATTTGATAGGGTTTTCCAAGAAATATAGCCTTTAGGAGATATCCATTTTGGAAGTTATACTCCTATGTTTTAAAAACCCCTTGTTCCTTATCAATTTGATTCTCCTCTAAGGTCACCTCCTCAAAACAACATGGCCCAACCCCCACCCAGACATCCTTTTACTGTAAATACCTTTGGTCCTATAAATTTTAGAGGGATGGCCGGTTATCCAAATGGAGTTCCCCAGGATGTAAGAAATAGACTACCAAAGTGCTAAGGAAACAATGTTATAACTGGTCATCAACACTTAAAGTTTTTTATTGACATGATGGATAAATTTGAGATTGAATTTGAAAATGTATATATGAAAATGTTTATCCATACTTTGGAGGAAGATGCAAGGGACTAGTATAAAGATTTTCCAAATAATTCCATTAGTTCGTGGACCAAGATGAATAATGTATTTAGATTGCAGTATGGTGACAGAACGGATCCTAGGTTTCTTTTGTCATAATTTGAGAATATTAAAAAGAATCCCAATGAGTAAGTGCATGACTTTAACACTATATTTAATAAGACATTCAGGATATTTCCTGTATGTTTAAGGCCATGTGATGAATCTTGTCTTATAAAGTATTCAGATGAATTTGATAAGAAAGTTACTTACTGTTTGAGGGAAAAAAACCCTACCAATTTGAGGTAGGCCTTTACTATGGCTCTACAAATTGAGAACAACATTAAGGCCATTGGAAAACCTCCTAAGAGGGAGGGTGTTAAACTGATAAACTCAAAAAAAATCAAGCAAGCAAGAGTGTGGATCTTGACGAGGTTGTTAAAAATCTAGCAGGGGCTGTCAAAGAAATCTCATACAAATTAGCCCGGGCAGAAAAAGGAATTGGACAAAGTTCACAGGGCCAACATAAGAAGCAAGGGTAAGAAATATTTACCAATCATCCTAGAAATGAGTACAGATATGATGACAAAGGAAAGGGACCCATGGGATCTACAAATAGACATCCCCAAGCTAGGGAAAATAGAATGGTGCCTAATCCTTTAGTTGTCAGAGTTGTTGTTGTTAAAGAAATAGATGTAATTGATTGGTATGATAGGTTTTTCATGCCTCATGCTCCATGTGAAGTAGATCATAAAGAAGAAGAAGAAGCTGATGATGATAAAACAGATGATGATGCATGCATGATGGAGTGCTCTATAAGATCACAACAAGGAGAAACTTCAACTAAGGTGATAAGTGTTAGAACTACTGTTGATTTTTGGGATTGCATTAACCAGGTACCTCTTCTTCCTCCCTCTCATACTTTAGAAATAGATACTACACAGGCTTTTGAAATACCAAATAAGATTTTGTATATCTAACTACTTTAATAATAAATAAGTATGATGGATAAATCTCATCTGAGGAGGATAGGTAGTTATTGATGAACACTTTTTTTTCTCAAGAAAGGAATTATAATACTAGGAGTAGAGTTGCTAAAGGAGAAGGGCCTCAAGTAAAACCTAAAAATCAATTTCTTTAAAATATCCCTAAAGAGGTTCCTAAGAAAGATACATCTACCAAAGGCCTTACTATCCCAAACAAGATTCAAACTTCTCCTTATGCCCAAAATGTCAAAAATCTCATGCCATTTTATGAATGTGTTAATCTCCCTTCCAATGCTTCCTTTCCAAAGTGTGATTCATATGATATTGCCCAAGTTTTGAGTCAAATTAAAGTTAGTGTTCTTATTGTTGATATACTTAGGTTTCTTGAGCACAAGAAGAGGGCATTGGAGTATTTTGAATTGAAAGAAGAGAAGAGCACCAAATGTAGAAATCTAAACATTGTGGAGAATCCTCTAATCATTGAAGATCTAGAAACACTACCAGCATCGGAAGAGCTAGATGAACCACTTGAGGTTTATTTGGGAACATCCTTGGTAGAGTCTCAGCTAAATGTGGATCCATTTTTCACCACTCTAATCATTAAGGACAGATTGCTACACAACTATATGTTTGATTCTGGGGCATCTTGTAATGTAATGCCTCTGGAAGTCATGAATGAACTCGATATCAAAGTAACAACAGCATATGGGAAGTGCATAGCCATGGATTCTAGAGAGGTTCAAGTGTTGGAATGTGTGAAAGGTCTGGTGGTACAACTTGTAGCCTACCAAGGTAGGAAATTGAAACTTGATGTTGTTATTGTTGATTATCTGGCCAAGTGGGGTATGTTGTTGTCTAGAAAATGGGCTACAAGTGTTGGTGGGAGTGTTCAAATGGATATTTCATATGCCACCATCCTAATTGAAGGTAGTCTTGTCAAGTTGTACGGAGAAAAGAAGATGTTACACTTTATTGAAGATCCAAACGATGCATCTTATGAAGTTTTGTACACAAGTGTTGATGCTAATAACTTTATTGGGTTTTCTGATGGGAAAGAGAACAAAATGTATCAATGTAAGAATCTTGAACAAGAAGGCTCTCCATGGATTCTGTTGTTTGATGGAGATTGCTCAAAATTTTGAAATGGCGCTAATGTAGTTTTGATTTCTCCAAGCTTGGAAGAGATTTTTTTCTTTTAAACTTAACTTTGAGTGTACCAACAACATTGTTGAGTATGAAGCATTGTTGTTAGGTTTGAGAATTGCTTGGAAATACTATGTTAAAGACATAATTGTTAAGGGATATTCAGAACTAATTTTTAAAGAAATCAGAAAATTGTATGCCACTAAGAATAAGAGAATGAAATAGTACAAGCATGCAGTTTGGGACTTGATTGAGATATTTGATTCATTTAACATTGTGCCTCATGATAGGAAGTTCAATGTTATGGCAGAAAAGATTTCAGTGTTGGATCTTGCTTTGATAATTTTGCAATGTCCCCATATCATGAATATGATGTTGAGGTGTTAACAAGGCCATCTATCCCTGACAACATTAAACATTAGAATTTTTTTGATGATGATGCTCAGGTCAAAAGATTTCTATAGAACAAAGGGTATTTCACTTATCAGTGTATTGATTTGGAGCCAATGGTGCATGTAGTAGAGGGTAAAGAAACTTTTTTTGGCAAGGATATCATCCAACTAAAAAATAATACCATCCCTAAAGGACTGGTTACTCTTGAATCAAAATTTGATAATGTTGATTGCATTATTAACAGGAATATAACAACCTCAAGGGATGTTAAAGAGCATGACCTAGGTACAAAGGAGAAACTAAGGAAGATCTGGTTGGGAATAAATCTAAACAAGGAGGAAAAATAGTCCTATGTCTAGTTATTTAAGAAATATCAAGACTGCTTGGCTTGGTCTTATTCAAAGTTGAAGGCATACAGAGAGGATCTGTTTCAACATGAAATTCCTTTGGAGTCTAATGCAAAACAATTCAGACAAAAGCAGAGTTTGATTAATCCACTCCTCTCTGTGAAGATGCAAGATGAATTAAAAAAGCTAAGAGATGGAGGGATCATTTAGCCAACAAGGTATTCTTCTTGGTTTGCAAACTTAGTGCCAATTAGAAAAAAGAATGGTGATATCAGGCTATGCTTGGATTTTAGAAATCTGAATAGAGCATAAATGAAGGATAATCATCCTTTACCAAAGATGGATAACATATTGCAATTGGTCACTAGTTCTGAGTTGTTATCTATTTTGGATGGTTTCTCTAGGTATAACCAGGTAGTTGTGAAGCAATTAGAGAGAATCAAAATTCCTTTCACTACTCCATGGGGTACCTATGTGTATGTGAGGATGTTGTTCATCCTGATGAATACTAGAGGTAATTTTTAGAGGGAAATGGATGTATAACTCTCAAGATATATAAATGAATTCATTGTTGTGTATCAGGATGATGTGACAGTTTTCTCCAGGAGAAGAATTGATCACCTGCAACATTTGGAAAATATGTTGATAAGATGCAGAGAGTATGGCATTTCACTCAATCTAAAGAAGTGCCATTTTAGGGTCAAAAGGAAAAGTTTCTCAGTCACATTGTATCAAAGGATGGTGTCATGATTGATCCCAAGAGGGTAGAGGCCATTAGTAAGGTCACAATTCCAAGAACTAGGAAAGGAATTCAGTCCTTCTTTGGGAAGATAAAATTTATCAAGAAATTCATATCAAACTTTGCTAAGTTGACTATTCTAATTACTTGCATGCTAAAAAAGGACCAAGTAATCAAATGGGAAGAGGCTTCCATTAAGGATTTCAATGGGAACAAGGAAGCATTAAAGCATGCACCTGTTTTAGTAGCTCTAGATTATAAGAATCCTTTTCAGATGTTTTCCTTTGCTTTGGAGAACACTATTGCATCTGTCTTATTGTAGAAGGATGATGAAAGGGTTGAGAAGACAATAGCATTTTTCAGTAAGGCATTGCAAGGGGATGAGTTGAAATACACAATTATGAAGAAGTAATAATATTCCTTGGTAAAAGAAATAAAGGTTTTTAGACCTTATATTTTGAGCTCTAAAATTGTTTCTTATGTTCCCCATACCATGGTCAAAGATTTCTTATCAAAGATGGAGGTCTCAAGCAAAAGATATAGATGGGTGAACAAGTTGTAGGAGTATGACATGTATATCCAAACCACGAAATTAGTAAGAGGTTTAGGCTTAGGTAAAATTATGGTTGAGAACAACTTGCAAACTATTGAGGTGAATGAGGTAGAAGAAGGAAGGGTGGATGTACTTGAAAAGCTGGTAAGTTCTGAATGGTATAAAGATATAATTTTTTATCTCAGACATGTATATTGCCCTAAGTATTTGAGTAAAAATCAGAAAATAGCTCTTAAGTTGGCTTCCTAGAAATATGTCATTATTGATTTTGGGTTAGCTTGGAAAAACCCTAAGGGAGTCCTCTTAAGATGCATTACTAAAGATGAATCCCCCAAGATAATTTCTGATCTCCATGGAGGAATTTTTGGGCAGAATTTTTTTGGAAGAGTCACAACACACAAGATCATGAGGGCTAGTTATTGGTGGCCAACTCTCTTCAAGGATACAAATTTATTGGTTAGAAGATGTGAGAGTTGCCAGTATTTTTCTGGAAGATTGAAAGCTTCAGGCTCCCTTCCTTTGGAACATGTATAAATTGAATCCCCATTCAAGAAATGAGGGATGGATTTCATTGGTGATATTTCATACCCTTCAAGTGTTGGCCATAAGTGGATTCTTGTAGCCACTGATTACTTTACTAAGTGGGTGGAGGTAATCCCCACTAAGAGAGAAACAAACCAAATTATCATGAACTTAATGCTGAACCATATCATCTACAGGTTTGGAGTTCCAATTAAATTGTTGCTGACAATGCCATGAGCTTCAGAGATAAACCTTTTGTGGCAATGTGTAAATAATATGGGATCAATTTGACATATTCCTCCAAATACAACCCCCAAGGAAATGGACAAGTAGAGTCCAACAATAAAAATCTATTAAAGATCATTAGGAAAACCTTGGAGCTGAACAAAAGGAAGTGGGGTGAGAAATTGAAGTTCGTTGTTTAGGATGACATAATTACTCTTAAAAGAGCTACTGGAAAAAGTTCGTTTGAATTGGTTTATGGAACTCAAGCTCTACTGCCTTTGCATATGTAATTATCCTCATATTAGTTCATTCAAAAACTGGAAGATCATGAATTTAGTCCATATGATGCTCGCATTAACTAGATTTTTGAAATTGATAAAGAAAGGAGACCATCTCACCAAAGGCATGAGAAGTTCAGAGAAAAATTGAAGAAGTTATTTGACAAGAAGGTCACTCTTAGAGCTTTTAGCATTGGAGACCTTTTGTTGTTATGGGATAGCAGACATGAAGATAAGGGAAAACATGGTAAATTTGATTCACTATGGATGGGCCCTTACTCCATTGACATCTAGATTGGTAAACATACCTTCTTATTGAAAGACTTGGATGGTGAATTACTTGAATTAACTGTTAATGGAAGGCACTTGAAACATTTCCTAGATTGATTCCCTAGAATCAAGGTGAGCATCATTTGTATAGTGTATAGTTTGTTGGTTGCTTTTTATATTTTGTTTTTTGGCTCATTCTAGTGCTCAGTGACCTAGTTTTTCTGGTTTCTTAGTTTATTTTTGGAGATGGTTCTAGTTTTTGCTCTGTAAGCTAACTGCTTTGCCCAATGGATGTTTTTAGCACTTGGTATGTTATTTGGTTCTTGTGGCACTCACAGGGAGTGTCCATCCCAGAGTCAGAGCCAATGTTGGTGCTCAAATTAGTATCACCTTGTTTTCCATTAAAATCCCTCCGTTTCTGGCCTTTGTCATGTTTTTTATCTCCCCATGTTGGTACTTGAGAACTATGTCCTCCATTTGGTTTCCATGATTAGTTCCTCCTTGGTCGAAGGTCACTTAAAAACTGATAATTTTTTGATTTGTTCCTCTGTCCATCTGAAGGTGTCTGTCAATTGGGCGTAAAACTTGGGTTGTTCCTTCCCTTCCATTTTCCATAGTAGTGTGTTGTTTTCCCTACCATTTTTATCCTAGGTACCTGAATAAATGTGAATGCATATAGCTTGGAGGGTTATTTGTGAACCTTATAAAATTTCTAAATTTTGTGTCCTTGAAGAAAATTTCATCTCCGAGATCAAACAATGGTTTCCCTACATTTTTATGGCTTGAAGGGTGTGTTTCTCTCGTCAAATTTAAATCTCTGCATAAGTGGAAACGTGGCCCTTTTTGGTTGGATGTGGCTTGGTGGGGTACTCTAAAACTTTGTGGATCATTTTAACCAAAAACTTGTACACGTGGAGGAACGATGCTCATTTGAAGACTCACCTTTTTTTTTGGCCTTGGACTTACACCGGGAGGACATGTGGAGGATTCCACTACTTTTCTCGGACTTGGAAAAAATTTTCATGCAGCTGGTACAATTTTGGTGAGTTGTGGACATATTGTGGGATAACACTCATTTGAAGATCTGTATCAGGGTCCCACCTTAACAAATGCGACAGAGGGACAGGTGGACACTTTCGCCGGCTCTTCTAGGGACTTAAACTTTTTAAAGAAATTTTCTAAACCCTGAGACATGTGGTGCACCCATGCTCATTCAGGGTCTCCACTTTTGGGGACCATCTTGAAGTTGTGTCATAAAGACATGTGGAGGTTTCCATCAAGTCTTCCTTAGAATTTTTCAAGTAATTTCCTAAAGGGATTAAGACACATGGAGGGACCGCACATGTTTGGGGACTAGACTTTGAGTTTTATTTTGAAGAATTTCTAGAAGGACACTTGGAGGCTTCCGCTCACTCTTCTTTTTTGCTTAGACTTTTCAACGACTAAAGAAGACTGTCTTAAACCTTGGACACATGACGCCTTCCACGAAAATCTCAAGCTTTTCTAATAGACTCTGTCAGACTGAGACACGTGTTGAGCCCGCGCTTGTTTGGGGTCTCTACTTTTTGGGACCATCCCAAGATGCGCCATTGAGATGTGTGGTAATTTGAAAAGTCAAAAGGTGGGGAGGGGGATTCTAGGGGAAAATTTAGAAAATTTAATTTTTTTCCAAAAATACGTAAAATGGTAGAATTGAGTCATGGTTCCTTTAGGACCCACATAAGGACACATGTCAAGCCCATTTTTCAAAGGTGGAGGGGTGGAGCAAATTGAGAAATTTTGAATTTTTACAAGGTGTATAAAAAGTAAAAAGGAACATCCGTCCTCGTTTTATCTTGGATATCCCATGTGGACAGTCCAAATTTAAAAGAGAAATAGATGACAACTGTGCGTTTGTATCTGATTTTCCACCATTTCTAGTACAAAGATCCTGGGGATGCAAATTTTTATGGTTTTTTATCATTTCTTGGTGTCTCTTGCATGTCAAATGAAGAGGAACATTAATTTGATATCCTGGTTTGGTGGGAAAGATCTAAAAAATGTCTTTCACTATTAAAGATGTAATCTGACTGTCAAATTCGACCTTATCTTTCTTTCCTTGGCACATAAGAGACTTGTTGATATCTTGGTTTGGTGGGAAAAAATCTAAACACCTATTTTACCATTAAGATGTGAACTGACTATTGTCCTTCATATAATTTTCTAGTTTTTCCTTCCTTGGCACACAAAGAACTAGATTTGAAAGATTGGAGGAGGAAGTAGTTGGCACTTGAGATGAAGAACAACTTACCAAGTGAAGAATTGAAAGTTGGAAATATTTGGAGAGATTTTCCCTCTACACACCTGAAAATTTTTTTACAAATATGATTATGGGAGTCACGATCAAGGTCATCACATGCAATGGTTCTTTGAATGTTTCTAGTTTTGGGGGGGAAACTCTATTGTAGATGAAATGTTATAAATTACATGAAAAGGGTTGGAGTGTTAGAGTTTGTAAGCTAATTACTAAGAGAAAAAGTTTGACAGAGCCCATATTTTCTGACAAACTATCTGAGGAACATGTTTATTTCTTTTGTGTTAAATTTGATCATGTCAAGGTGGTTACGAGTGTACAGCCATTGAAAATCTCTAAGATTGTTCTAGAAACTTTACCTTGCTGGTAAATTTGATCAAATTTGAGTAAATCTATGTTGATTTAGAGAAAAGTTGTGTCTGATTCATTTCTCAATGTCTACAAATAGTTTTTATTGTTCCCATTACAATCTTACATTGAAATCTCTATGAATCACAAAATATCTTAGCTTTGTGATAGTTTGGTGGCAATTACAATTTCATTTATGAGAAGAGATTTAATTTGATAGTGAAATAAACAAGTTTAAAATCACTTTACTCCTAGCATGATGATTAAGATTGTTTGTTAGCCATTGATGGTATCTTAGGCATGATAAAACAAAGGTTGATAGTGTTTAATTAAGTTTATCAATTTAAGCCTTCATTTTTTATCCTTAAAGTTTGTGTGAAAACGTGTTGATCTAGACCTCCACTAAAAGCACACCATTCTAGTTAAAGGGACATTCTAGCTGTTTTGAATCATTTTGTTGATCAAGATTTCCATTTTTTGTAAAATTTCTCAAAGATATGGCAAATCAAAGTCCACTCTGCCTCACCTCCCACCAAAATTCATTTAAAAATAACCAATCATACCCATACTACCCTTGTTTGTCCTGTGTGTGCACAAATGCATAATTTTTATTACCAAAACATACAGAAGCAATCAGGTTTTCATTTTCTTTAGTAGCATAAACCTTGATAAGAAATATCTCTATTATCTAGTGCCACAACTCGTGAGAGTTAGATTTTACTATATTGATCATGTTTTCTTCAAGGTCTTCTCAATAACTCTATAATGAAGGACACCTCCATCTCCTCCACAAACAAAAGGGTACAAAAGGGTACTCTCACCCTAGTTAAAAGGAAAAAAAATAAAGTAGTGAGCATAGATCAAATCCTCTTAAGGGTGCTACCCATTTCTCCACATCTTAGTGACAAAGAGCAAGCCGCATTTCTTCCCCAGATAAAAATTGACACACAATGTGCTCTGTTTTCCTATAATCTTCCTATCAAAACTATGATGCTACTCATATTCTGAGGGATAATCAATTTGGGTACCAATAGAGGTAAAGAAAACCACAACAAGTTCCCTTAGAGATGTCTTACAAAGATTAAGTGACTAATCTTCTTAGGGAAAGGTTTTAGAGCTAAGTGAATACTAGGAAAATGTTTTACCAAGACATACTTAATAAGAATGAGGCCCACCCATGCACACTTAAGATGCTCTCATGGGCATTACAGATGCACATAGAGGAACATAAGTTTTAAGTAAAGAAAGATTACATTTTTTAGGTAAAGGGTAAAAGAGAACCAAGGAAGGTTTTTACAATAATATACTCTACTTGAATCTCGGATGAGCAAGAAAGATATGCTCTTAATAAAATGGATACCAAGGTAGGATGAAGAAATGTCAAACAAAATGCCACATTACATAGTGTGTAAAAGGAATTGGAAATCTAACATTTGCATTTTAAGACTTTATAAACAAGGAATTTTTTTATCGTACATAATTTTCTCTATTTTAAATTAACATAATTTATAACACACATTCCAATCCCAGTCCATCTCATAACAAAAACCCATATACAGTTGTAAGTGAATCGGTGAAACATCGATCTCTCATTTCATGACTCAGTATTAAACTGATCTCTCATGTTAACTAAATAATGTGTATACAACATATACTTGGTTTATTTTACCCTTTAATGGGTATCTAAGTGTTTTTTCTAAGAGGCCTATCTAAATATTAGTTACCGATATTCATCTAAAATCCCACATATTAAACTAGATGACAAAGGACAACACAACCAACATCTTGCGATACTTTGGCTAAAGTTTCTATACATGTTTACATTCCTATATGACATACTCCTCAAAAGGGATATGTACCTAACCACACCTCCTCTATTATCTAGAATGGTAACTCCTAACTCTTGTTAGTATAATATGATTCAAGATTTCACACTAGAAAATATTAGCAACATGTAATACTGTGGAAGACTACTCATGGTGACTAAGGATACATAGACATACTCAATCGACTTACGTCGATTTGGTGTGTCTAGTTATCCTAAGTCAACATGGGTTGACCTCAACACTAGATCATGTTCTTATCCCTGTATAGGGTAGATCCATGATCTAGTCTTACACTTATGTCAATAATGTTAAACAACTAAATGGGGTATTGAGACATATCAACTACATCCTAGTATCCTCGTAATGACTCCCATCATTACAAAGTTATTATGCTGCAATTGATGTGTACCAACATCCAATTGAGTTTCCTTAACTGGACTAACTTACTTAATATTACAAGTTTATCGACCCATTTAATCATTATCTTAAATATTAAAGATAACAACACTCTAAGATTCAACTAAGCTTCATTTAACCTATAAATTTACAAGATGAAGTTACAGGTGTGGTAAGTATTCAAGTAAAAACTTCTTCCTAACCATTCAATTACATGTTCAAGTTTGTATTTAAAAGAAATAACTTATACCATATAATGACAAGATTGATCTTAATGTTATGCAAGTATGTTCAATAAATCCTTTCTTTTTTCATCCTTATCTTAAACAAGTTTATCTAAAACCTTTATTTTAGACTTCATGAAGATGAAGTCTGAATCCCATTTAATTCTTTTTTAAGCATTCAATACTTTAATTAAAGAAATATTCCTAAGGAATAATATAATCAACCATTCACATATTATAAAAAAATATTTTAACAAGATCTTAAGATAATTCTCTATGATTGATTCAAGGAAAATATTATTTTTCCTTTATCAAGGAATAATATCCAATTATGAAATAAGATTACATATGTTTTAAATACAATCAAGAATTCATACATATATATCTATATAATTTAATCATAATTCTTTTATATTATTTAAGGATCTATTTAAGAGTATCAACTATTTGTTGCATCTCTTTTATGTGAAAATAAGCCAGCCCATATTTCAGATCTTCAAACTCATAGTTTTAAAATACAAGAACTATTAAGTTTCTTAGTCATATAACACTTAATTATATAAACTGCACCTTCCTTAAAGATATTTTATAATAATAATACATCCCAATTTATGCTAATGGAGGTATCACAATAAGGTTGAAATCAACAATCATCAAATCATTTATTATCAAAAGGGAGTGATCCATTCACCGATTACAAAAGTATCTCAAACATTATTAAGTATCATACAAACAATATCAAAATAGTTTTATTACATCCTCCTTTTCCAAAAAAATTGCATCTCAAGTAATGACGCCACATAATCGTCATAATAAAGAGACAATTTCTTTTAGTAAAACATATGTAACTTTCTATATGTCTTTCTCCTTTCATATTTTACAAAATCCATCTGCAAAATTGTTAGCACAAGTATGTTCATTTTACCTGAGCATGATAAGTACTATAACATTAAAACATTTTTTTATCTAACTGTTTAATAAAAAGAAATCTGTTGTTTATGAAACAATTTTGAAAACAAAGCAAGATAAACAGAAAGAATCTTCCCTAAAAGATTACAAACCAAGGAGGAGAGAGATGCTTAAATATTCAATAAGTAAGGTATAATAAAGGACTAGTTAAATCATCATAGTTTATCCTAATTCCACATTCTTATGACTTATTACAACATTCTAGAAATCAAAAAAGCAGAATTAAAGAAGGGATAAAAATCATATTTCCCAATCTAAATATTAGCTTCTAGTCAAGTTCTAAATTAAGTTCCTTTACTCAATCTATTCTAACTTTTCAAGAAGAATCACAAGAATATGAAAATATACCTTTTAGAATATGTATATTGTTTTGATATTCAAAGTGAACATCCTAATTAATACATGAAGGAATAAAGAGATGAATGAGGATTATATTTCATCTAAGAATCATATTTATATCAAGCTCAACATAGAGTCTAAATTAGATTGATTAAGAATATGTCTCAATATTCTCGGTAAGGATGACTTAATCAATTTGAAATAAATAAGGTAGCTCATAGTATAAGTTCTCTAAAATACCTGAGTTCATTTTTTAATTCAACTCAAGTAATAGTCAAAGCTAACACCTTGTAGTACTCATCAACAACATTTTGATTTCCTTCTCAAATCAAAAGAAGAACAAGATATCATTTAGAACCACACACAAGTTATAAACCAACCACTATCAAATCCAGAAAAGGTACAAAAGAGTTAAGTTCTGGGCCTGTTCAAGATTCAAAACATTCACACGGAAATATTGAAAACCTAGAACCATTTTTCTTTAAGGTCAATAAAACACTAAGACCGAATGAAAAGTTTAAAGTCTAATAAGATATGTAAACCAGACATAGAATAACAACTAATCCCAAATAATCAATTTCCACAACTCACGAATAAAAGGAATGGGATGAGATTGCAGACTCCTCAACCAACCAGATTTTTTGGAGGAAGGGTTATCATTACTCTTATGTAAAGATGAACGAAAAGAAGAAATAATACAGTCCCTTAAGAGTAACCCACATCAAGTGATTAAACAACTTGATAAGCCCTATTAAGATCAATAAGATCTTACCTGAGGTACAAACATGGCCTGAAGTTGGGTAACAATAAATGAACCAGGTAAAAGAATAGAAAAAATAAAATACAACGAGTAAATCAATATTTCCTTCTTTAAAAAAATTACAATCACCATACATGATTCAACCAATCAACAAAAGAACTGATTCGGTTCTTAGAAATCTCAGTGATAAAATCAAGGAGAAAAACCAGACCTAATCTGAAACAGGTCTCTAAAAGAACTTACAATTGTTAAAATAAGAAGGGAAGATGGATTGTTAGAATAATACCCCTTTAGTAATATTTCATATGTGGTTTATATCTTTAAAACTTTACAAGATCAAAATATATGTCAAGGAAACAAAAATCCCCAAGTGGGTTTACGAAAATAAGAAGTAAATGCAACATAAAAAAGGTAACCATTTCGAGTCATATTTTCCTGTTCCACTTCTATCGACGAATAATTCCATTCATACAAGGTTCAACAAAGGAGAAAAGATATTAAAATTTCAATCTCAAGGTGGGAATTTGTTTACTCTTAACCTGAATGGTAATAGTAGAGTTTCAAGAGATAACATAGAGATTCCAAACAATTCCCATTTGGTGAAGAATCTAGAATAAGTAAATCCCATATCTAAATAAACTATATCCCCTTAATAACATATAGTACCAAAACAAGTTAAATCAAAATAATGGGTCCCTACTATCTTCAGCGATAAAAAGAAAAAATGAAGAACACATGATAATCCCAAAACAATGATGTAATGCCAAAATGAATAATCCTTCAAATCTAGTTTCCAACGACAATATTAATGAGAGCATGTAAGTTAAAATATACGGATTTCATAAAAATCGAGCTTCTGTTAAAGTATATACAACCTTCAGCATATGTTTTTAATCATTCATAAAATAAGCACAAATCCGTTCCAACATCAATAAGATTTGAATAAAATGAAGTTGACATAATAGCAAAAAATCAACACTTCCATATTCCATTTTCCACACAACCAAAAAGAACCAGTCTACATTCAAGAGTATCACGTTTAAACACCAATGAAGCAACGATAAAAAAATAAAAAATAAGAAGGTTACAAATAGAGCAGAGTTCTTCTAATGAAGCATTTAAATAAAAGTATAAGACTTAATGGATAGGGACTATCATGCCTGATAGAGCTCCTTCCTTCACTTTCTCATTGTAAATCTACAAGCAGATCTTTGATAGCAATTAATTTCCATGAAAATGCCAACAAACAGCTCAGAAACCTTCTTCTCCTTCCTCTTATAGCTTCATAATGATATTTTCATCACTATCACTACCATGTAAGGTGAAATAAACATGCAAGGTTTTGAACTGAGGGTTTGACGTGAAAAACCACATGCAGAGCTAAAGCTCACAAAAACCAAATGAACAATGTAAAAAAAAAACCCTTCTTCCTTCCAACTTCCCCTACTTCTTAGGTAGTTATAGTTATTGCCAAGATTCGTACATGTCAAATAGGATTGATAGTCCTTCCACATCTCCCACCACTGCCAACTTGCATCTAGCCATTACTAAATTTATATTTCCATGCATCAAAAACTTTAGTAAGGATGGAAATTAACCATCTGATAAACCTTCATGCACTCACCAAATTTGGCTAAAACTGTAAGTTTTAATGCCCAATAAATCCTCATTAATACATTGAGGTTGGTGCCACCGACCTACCTTAGTATGTCCTCCTATCCGTTCCCTTTAGATAATCCCAATTCTAAGTTAGGTTCATAGTATTATTTTAGGAACTAATTTAGGTTCATAGGTTATAATCTAGGGTTTTTTTTTTCCTTTTTATTAACATTCCACATTAATAAAAGAACTTAGTAACATAGGATACATCACAACTTATGATAGGATTACCATCTTAGGAACATAGATTAATTAGTTTCCCAAACAAATGTTTAAAATTTTTAAATTACATCTTACCCAAAGAAGAATGAGAATGCCATTTGAAGATCACATAGGAAGCACATGAACAACATAGTTCACTCAAGATTTCAAGACATCCAGAGTTTAGAGATCCCATAATCTATCTAACTTGGTCAAGATGACAAAAATGTCATGAAATTGAAAGCATGCCTTGGATCAATGAAATTGATCCAAGGTGATGTTATCATGCACCTGAGATTATGAAAACTAAAGCACAAGTTTGAGTGTAACAAAGCTATGAAATAGTTTAAATGAACAAATTCTTGTTTCCACATGCATTGAATTATTCAGCGTAAGAAGGAATGGCATACTTCATTTTTAGTTTAGCATAAACATGGTAAAATTGTATCTATTTCAGTAGATAACCCTTTATCCACAACAAAAATGATTTCTTAGTTCACAAGAGTACACTGTCTTCAGACAAGAATCACATGTCAAAATTTTCAACTTCGAATACATAAGTTGTCATAGATATCAACCATGTTAGAGGTGTTACATACCTCCCTCCTTAAAATAATCATTGTCCCGATGATTAACATAGTTCACATTCTCAAACAAGAAAAATAATCATAATTATAGTTCTTTCATCCATAAGTTCACAAATAGAAACCAGATTTGAGAATTTCATATTTTCATAATTTATTACAACATTATTGTAGATGTTCCAATACTAAATTCTAATGAATATAGTACCTGCCCAAAACTGGCTGATTTATTGATAGTTTAACAAATATATCTTTAATTTTTATCAATCATCAGAACTAATTCTGTTCAAATAAATGAGGAAAAAGAATTTTCATGTCCTCAAGGTTTTCCCATGTTGTAATTTCTTCATTAAATTGGTCCCACTGAACCTTACATTGACTAATTTCATGATTTTGTAAGTGCAAATGGTAAATTTCCAGCACTCTGATGGGTTCAAAGATGGTTATTGCTAGGTCTTGTACCTACAAGGAATCCCAATTTAACACATGTGATAAATCTGAAACATATCTCTTATGCAAAGAAATATGGAAAACACCATGCATTTGTGACAAAGAAGGGGGTAATGCTAATCAATAAGCTACATGACTGATTAATTAAATAATATTGATTGGTCCCACATAATGAGGTGATAGTTTGGGTACTTTGCCAAAGGTTATATAACTCTTTTTAGGCTTAACACGTAAAAAGACATTTTCACCAAGTTTAAATTTCTTATCAACCCTTTTCAAATCTGCATAAATTTTATTCCTATCTATAGCTTCTTTTAAATGTTCATGAATAATTTTAACTTCTTGTTCCATTTTATTAAGGATTTCAGGTCCAATCACCTCTCTTTCTTCAATGTTATCCCAACTAACAGGAGTTCTAAATTTTTTTCCATACAATGCTTCGAAAGGTGTCATTTTCAAAGAGGCATGATATGTATTATTGTAAGAAAATTCAACTAAAGGAATGTATTTTTCCCATTTGTACTGTTGATCCATGCAGTAAATTCATAGCATATCTTCCAAAACCTGATTAAATATCTCATTTTTACCATCTGTTTCCAGATGGTATGTGGAACTAAAATTTAGTTTAGTTCCTAAGGCTGCATTTAGCGTTTACCAAAATCGGGATGTCATTCTATGGTCCCTATCAGATATAATCGATTCAAGTACTCCATGTAATCTAAAATTTTAATGCATAAATATTTTTGCTAAAATGGGAGAATCTTCCTTAAGATTACTAGAAATAAAATGTGATACTTTTTTCAGTTTACCAACAACAACTAAAATAACATCATGTTTATTTCTTGACATAGGAATCCCCTAAGAAAAATCCATGGTAATTACCTACCACTTATATTGTGGTATGCTATGAGGATATAATAACCCTGTTGGGTGCATATGCTCAGCTTTAACACACTGACATTCCAAGCAGTGAGATACAAAATCAGTTATGTCCTTCTTTATCCCTTTCCAAAAATATTGTTGTTTAGCATCAACAAGCATTTTTGTAATACCGGGATGTCTTGAGTACGGTGAATTATGAAATTCTGTCATTAAAATTTTCCTTAACTCGTTTCCCAAAGGTACATACACCTATTTCTCATATCTCAAAATTCCTCTATTATCAACGTGAAAACCTTTATATCTTATGTCTTTTGGATCTGCACCAAGTGTTTTTTTTACCTGCTAAAAGTAAAAATCGGATTCCATGATACTTTTTACCTCATCCTTAAACCGATTTCTCAAAGTTATAAGTGCATAAATATGTTTTATATGACTTAGTTCATCTTCCACTCTATTTTATTTTTCTTTTATGTAACTTATGTCAAAATCATATTGTGACAAAAAATCTAACCATCTTTGCTATCTTGCATTCATATTTGGCAGAGTGAAAATATAATTGAGCCTAAGATCAATATTTAATTCAAAAGGTCTTACTAAAAGATAATGTCTCCATACTTGAAATGCATGAACTATGGCAGCAATATTAAGGTCATGGAGATCATAATTCAACTCATGTAACTTGATTTTTCTACTCTCATATGCTATAACATGCTCATTTTGTAATAGAATACCTCTGATTCCTTCTCTGAAAGCATCTATAACTATCACGAAGTTTCCCTTTAGGTCAGGTACAACAAAAATAGGTGCAGATGTTAATTGATCCTTAAGAGTTTTAAATGTTGATTCACATTTATCACTCCACACAAACTTCTTGTCTTTATTTTGTAATGAAGTTATCAGTGCAATGAATTTTGAAAAGTCCTTTAAAAACTTTCTATAGTAACCAGAAAGCCTCATGAAGCT
Organism: Taxus chinensis; assembly: GCA_019776745.2. Taxonomy (NCBI): domain Eukaryota; kingdom Viridiplantae; phylum Streptophyta; class Pinopsida; order Cupressales; family Taxaceae; genus Taxus; species Taxus chinensis. The sequence continues at coordinate 324,638,150 of CM034156.1, read as the reverse complement.
TCTAACTTCATGTACATTCTTAGGTGCAAGCCACCTAGTTATGGTAAAAATATTTGATGGATTAACTATTAGTCCATCCTTACTTATGACATGTCCTAAATAGTGCACTTATGTTTCATAGAAATAAAATTTGGACAACTAACCATACAACCTTCTCTTTCTTAAGATTTCCATTACTATTTTCAAATGCTCATGATTCTCATAAATTATTTTAGAATAGATAAGAATAATCCAGGAATAAAAGTATAAACTTTTCTAGGTATTCTTAAAATATATTATTCATTAAATTCATAAAATTTACAGGTGCATTTGTCAAACCGAAAGGTAAAACTGTAAATTCATAATGTCCATACCTTTTTCTAAAGGTTGTTTTATGAATATCTTCATCTTTGATTCTTAATTGGTGATACCCAGAATGAAGATATATCTTAGAATATAATGATGCACCACACATATGATCAAATAGATCATCAATTCTAGGAACTGGATATCTGTTTTTGATTGTTACTTTGTTTAACATCCTATAATCAATACACAATCTAAGTGTTCCATATTTATTTTTCACAAAAATTACGAGTGCTCCCAAGGTGAGACACTCGTTCTTATCAAACCCTTAGACAACAGTTCTTGTAACTATTATTTAAACTCTACCAGTTCAATGGCAATCATTCGATATGGTGCCTTGGAAATAGGCTTAGTTCCTCGTTTGATTTCAATCATGAATTCAAACTCTGATTTGGGCAGAAGATGGGGTAGTTCTTCTAGAAACACATCATTGAAATCTCTTAACAATGAATTTTTTCCAAGAAATCACCATCCCCTTCAGTTGTTTCAGAAATATTTGCTATATACAAAGTGTAGCCTTTATTTTTGGCCTTTTAAAGTTGCATAGCTAACAAATTTCATACAGAAATTTCTCATTTTACCCCTTGCATGTCTATTGTTTTCTGCAGATCATCAAGACAACTAATTTGTTTTTCAAAACAATAAACTTTTGCTTTATGTTTAGCAATCTAGTTAACACCTATTATTACATCATAAGATCCCAAAGGAGTAACATAAAGATAAAATTTAGTGGAAAAAATACGTAATTTAAGAACTGGTCCAAAAAGATACTTACTAACTCTATAGACACTGTTATTTCCATAACATATAGTCTAAGATTTTTCCGTTACTCCAACATTTATTTTTAGTTTTGCAGCTAATTTACTAGAAATAAAGCATTCAATAGCTCTAGTATCAAAAAATATAGTAACAGGCATACCAAATAATTTACCTGGCACTTCTATAGGTGTAACTTACTTTTCAACTTGTTTATAAGCTACTGTAACATGTATCTTATGTTGTTGATTGTTGTCATCCTTCCTCAGAGGGTAAATGTTTGCATAATGATCCTTGCCACAATTTTAAAAATCCCCTATAGGTTCTCTTTTAGGTTCAAATTTATTTCTAGCCCTGAAATTACTTTTCTGTCCTCCATAGGACTTATGTCCATTGTTATTATTCTTAACAAAGTTGTTTCGAACATTTTCAGCAAGTTTATTTGTTGTTGTTTTCTTATTATTATCAGCAAAAAATTTATTTTTAGTACCAAATGTTTTCCATGCCCCATTTTTGGGTTAAAGAGATGAATACGAATTAGGAATTTTCTTTCTATTCTCTTCCTCATGGGAAAAAATTGCTTATAATTTCTGTTCCTGTAAAATGGGTTTTTCTACAACCCCTTCCATGGTGGTTGGGTTGTGAACATCTACCTCACCCCCTATGATAGGGTTCAATCCCATAATAAAATTTTGTATCCTAAAATTCTTGTCAGTTTGATATTGAGGCTCATACTTAAGAAGTTTAGTAAACCTCTCCCAATACTCTGTTATAGTTAAATTTTCCTAAATTAAGTTATAAAATTCAGTCATCTTCTAATCATAATAGAGTTGTGGTAGCCAGTGTTGCCTAAAATAATTCTTAAATTTATCCCAAGTGATGCTTGATTCATCAATGTTCAGTTCAGCCTTATAGTTGTCCCACCAGGAGGATGCCTCATGGGAAAGTTGATAAGCTCCCCATACTACTTTAGTTTCCTCTGAGAAGTTCCTTATTACAAATTACTTCTCCATTTCAATGAGCTAGTTCTCAGCTCCATCCCCTAGTTTAGTGTTATCAAACTTGGGTGGAATTATCCTTTTTATGTCATTTTTGAGTTCAACTACTAATCTTTCCTTTTTATTTTCAGGTCGATTGGGTACATTTTCATTTGCATTTGCAACATTGTTATTATCAATGCCCAAATTTCTAATATTGGTGTTGTCCAAAAGAGGTGGCTTATTTTTATCAATATCTTCTTCCTCATCCTCATTACCCATAACGTTTTATTTAAGTATAGCCAGATGATCTCTTTTGTCCAATAGGGTAGCAAGAATCTCATCAAGTTTTTGTGTGGTAGTTTCCTCTCCACATAGAGGTGGTTTATTTATAGCACCTCCCCTTATTCTAACCATTTTTTGTTAACAATAAAAAATAATTTTTTATCAGATATGGACTCAATATGTCCAAGAGTTTCAACCTTCAACTCTGATACCAAGATGTAACATTCCCAGTTTAAGAATTTAGAAACAAGTTTAAATTTTGTTTTATCTTACATAATGTTCTCTATTCTAAATTAACATAATTTAGAACACACATTCCAATGCCAATCCATCTCATAATAGAAAACCATATGCAGTTATAAATGACTCGGTGAAACACCGATCTCTCATTTCATGACCCAGTATTAAACTGATATCTCATGTTAACTCAATAATGTTTATACTAAGTATACTTGGTTTTGTTTACCCTTTTGTGGGTACCCAAGTGTTCTATCTAAGAGGCCTATATGAATATATGTTACTGATACTCATCTAAAATCCTGCATCTTAAAATAGGTGATATAGGACAATGCAACCAGTAGCTTGTGGTACTTTGGAAAATGCTTCTAAATTTTTTTGTCATGTTTACATTCCTAGATGATATACTCATCAAAATGAATATGTCCCTCACCACACTTGCTCTGTTATCTAGAATGATATTTCCTGACTCCTGTCAGTCCAATATGAATAAATATTTCACACTAGACAAGGTTAGCAACATGCACTAGTGTGGAATACTACTCGTGGTGACTAAGGATATATAGACATACTCAATTGACTTACGTTGATTGGGTGTGTGTAGTTATCCTAAGTAAACATGAGTTGACCTCGACACTAGATCATGTTTTTATCCCTGTATAGGTTAGAACTGTGATCTAGTCTTACACTTATGTTAATCAAGTTAAAAAACTAAGTGGGGTTGAGATGAACTCATCCTAGTATCATTATGACTCCTATCATTATGTACTATTTTCCCGTTGATGTGTACCAACATTCAATTGATTTTCCTCAACTAGACTAACAAAATTAATATTACAAGTTTATTAACCCATTTAATCATTGTATTAAATATTAAAGATAGCAACACTCTAAGATTCAACTAAGCATCATTTAACCTATAAGGTTACAAGATGAAATTACATGAGAGGTAGGTATGCAGGTAAAATATGTTTCCTAACCATTCAATTACATGTTTAAGTTTGTCTTTAAATGAAATAAGTTGTATCATATAATGACAAGATTGATCTTAATGTTATGAAAGTGTGTTCATTAGATCCTTTCTTATTTCAGCCTTAGCTTAAACAAGTTTATTAAAAACCTTTATTTTAGACTTCATGAAGATGAAGTCTAAATCCCATTTAATTCCTTTTTAAGCATTCAATACTTTGATTAGAGAAATTTACCTAAGTAAGACTACAATCAACCAAGACTACAATCAACCATTCACATACTATAAACAAATATTTTAACAAGATCTTTAGATAAGTCCCTATTATTGATTCAAGGAAAATATTCTTTTTCCTTTATCAAGGACTAATGTCCAATTATGAAAGAAGATTACATATGTTTTAAATACAATCAAGAATTCATACATATATATCTATATAATTCAATCATAATTCCTTTATATTGTTTAAGGATCTATTTAAGAGTATCAACTATTTGTTGCATCTCTTTTATGTGAAAATAAACCAACCAATATTTCAGATCCCCAAACTCATAGTTTTATAAATACAAGAACTCTTAAGTTTCTTAGTCATATAGCACTTAATTATATAAACTACCTCTTCCTTAAATAAGTTTTATAATAATAATACATCGTAATTTATGTTAATGAAGGTATCACAATAAGGTTGAAATCAACAATCATCAAACCATTTATTATCAAAAGGGAGTGATCCATTCACTTATTACAAAAGTATCTCAAACATTATTAAGTATCATAACAACAATATCAAACTAGTTTTATTACATCCTCCTTTTTTGAAAAAATTACATCTCAAGTAATGACACCACATAATCATCATAATAAAGAGACAATTTATTTTATTAAAACATATGTAACTTTCTATATGTCTATCTCCTTTCATATTTTACGAAATCCATCTACAAAATTGTTAGCATGAGTCAGTTCATTTGAACTAAGCATGATAAACACTATACCATTAAAACGTTTTTATTTTATCTAATTGTTTCATAAAAATAAATCTTTTGTTTATGAAATAGTTTTGAAAACACAACAAGATAAACAAATTGACTCTTCCCTAAAAGATTACAAACCTAGGAGGACATAGATGATTAAATATTCAATAAGTAATGTATAAGTAAGGACTAATTAATCATCATAGTTAATCCTAACTTTTCATCATATAAACTCTTTTCAACATGTTGGAAATCAAACAGTAGAAGTTAAAGAAAGGGAGAAATTCATATTTCCCATCCTAACTTTACCTTCTTATTCAAAGTTCCAAATTAAGTTCCTCCCTTCAACTATTCTAACTTTTCAAGAAGAAATACAAGATAGACAATCTACCTTTCAGAATATGTATATTGTTTTTCTATTTCAAGTGAACATACTTATTATTACATTAAGGAATAAACAAACAAATCACTATTATATTCCATCTAAAAATCATAACTATATCAGGCTCAGCACAAAGTCTAAATTAGAGTGATTAATAATACGTCTCAATATTCCAGGTAAGGAAGACTTAATCAATTAGAAACAAATAAGGTAGCTCACGGTAGAAGTTCTCCAAAATACCTGAGTTTATTTTTTAATTTAACTCAAGAAACAATTGAAGCTAGCACCCAGCAGTCCTCATCAATGACATTTTGATCTCCTTCTCAAGTCAAAAGAAGAACAAGTTATCATTTAGAACTGCACACAATTGTTAAACAAACCACTATAAAATCAAGAAAAGGGACAAGAGAGTTAAGTTCCGGTCTTGTTCAAGATTCAAAACATTCACACGGAAATATAAAAAACCCAAAACCATTTTCTTTAAGGTCAATAAAACACTAAGATCAAACATAAAGGTTAAAGTTTAATAATATATGTAAAGAAGAGATAGAACAACAACTAATCCCAAATAATCAAGTTCCACAACTTGTGAACAAAAGGAATGGCATGAGATTGAAAAATATTAAACCAACTAGATTTGTCTGAGGAAGGGTTATCATTATTATTATGCAAAGACATGAAAAAGAAAACAAAGCAGACTCCCTTAAGAGTAAATCACATTAAGTTCTTAAACAATTTTTAAAGCCCACTTAAGATCAATAAGATCTTACCTGAGGTACTAACATGCGCCAGAGTTGGGTAAAAATAAACGAACTAGGAAAAAGAATAGAAAAAAATAACATCCAATGAGTAAACCAGTCTGTCCTTATTCCACAAAAAGTATAATCACCATACACATTTAAACCAATTAACAAAAGGACTGATTCGATTCTTAGAAATCTCAACGAAAAAAGAAAGGATAAAAACTATACCTAATTTGAAACTTATCTATAAAATAAATTATAATCGTCAAAACAAGAAGGGTAGATGGATCATTAGAACAACCCCCAATTAGAAAGAGTTCATCAGTGGTTGATATCTTTACAAATTTCCAAGATTAAAAGATCTGCAAAGGAAACCAAAAGCCCATAGTGGGTTTACAAAAATAAGAAGTAAATGTAATAGAATAGAAGTTAACCATTCTCAGTCATATTTTCTTGTTCCACTTCCATCGAAGAATACTTCCATTCATACAAGGTTCAATAAAGGATCAAATATATTAAAATTTTAAGCTCAAGGTGGGCATTAATTTACTCCTAACCCAAATGGTAATAGCAAAGAGCTTCAAGAGATAAAAAAAGATTCCAAACAATTCCCATTTGGGGAAGAACCCAAAATAATTAAATCCTAGATCTAAATGAACTTTATCCCCTTAATAACATATAGTCACAAAAAAATTGAATCAAAATAATGGGTCCATACTACTATCATTGAGAAAAATAAAAAATGACGAAGAAATGATAATCCCAAAATGATGGTGTAATGCCAAAATAAAGAATCCTTCAAATCTAGTTTACAATGACAACAATATTGAGAGCATGAAATATAAAATCTACAAATTTCAAAAAAACTGATCTATTGTTAAAGTATATACAATCTTCAGCATATGTTTTCAATCATTCAGAGAACAAGCACAGATCCATTCCAACATTAAGAATATTTGAATACAAGCAAGTTAACATAATAAAAATAAATCAACACTTCCAAATTTAATTTTCCACACAACCAAGAAGAACCAGTTTGCATTCAAGAGTGTCAAGTTTAAACACAAATGAATCAAGAATAAAAAACACAAAATAAGGTGGTTTCAAATAGAGTAGATTTATTCTAATGAAGCATTCAAATAAAAGTAGAAGACTTAATGGATAGGGCCTTTCATGCCTGATATAGCTCCTACCTTAACTTTCTCATTATAAATCTTCAAGAATATCTTAGATAGTAATTAACTTCCATGAAAAACACCAACAACCAGCTCCAAAACCTTCTTCTCCTTCCTTTTATAGCTTAGTGATATTTTCATGACTATCACCACTATGCAAGGTGAAATAAACATGCAAGGATTTGCACTGAGGGTTTAAAGTGAAAAACCACATGCAAGATAAAGCTCACAAAAACCAAATGAACAATGCAAAACCAAAAAATGTTCTTCCTTCAAACTTCCCCTACTTCCTAGGTGGTTTTTGTTATTTCCAAGAATCATAAATATCAAACAGGACTGAAAATCCTTCCACATCTCCCACCACCACCAACTTGCATCTAGCCATTACTAAATTTAAATTTCCATGCATCAAAAACTTTAGTAAGGATGTCAACTAACCATCCGATAAACCTTCATGCACTCACAAAATTGGGCTAAAACCATAAGTTTTAATGCCCAATAAATCCTCATTAATACATTGAGGTTGGTGTCACCGACCTGCCTTAGGATGTCATCCCATCCGTCCCCTTTAGGTTAGTCCCAAATCTTAGGTTAGGTTCATAACATTAGTTTAGGAACTAACTTAGGTCCTTCAGCTAAAGTTTATAAAGTTAGTCTTATGGTTTTTCCTTTTTATTAAAATTCCACATTAATAAAAGAAATTAGTAACATAGGGTAGATTACAAATTAGGATAGGATTACCATCTTAGGAACATAGATTAATTAGGTTCCTTGACAATTGTAATAATTTTAAATTACATCTTACCCAAATAAGAATCAGAATTCCATTTGAATATCACATATAAATCATGGGAACAACAGAGTTCACTTGATATTTCAAGACATCTACAGTTTAGAGATCCCATAATCTATCCAACTTAGTCAAGATGACCATAATGTCATGAAATTGAAAGCATTCCTTGGATCACTTAAATTGATCCAAGGTATAGCTATCCTTCACTTGAGATTATGAAAACTGAAGCACAAGTTTGAAGTGCAACAAAGCTATGAACTAGTTTAAACTGAACCAATTTTTTATTTCCACATACAGTGAATTATTTTGCATAAGAAGGAATGACATACTTAATTTTTAATTCAGCTTAAACATGGCAGAATTGTATCTATTTCAGCATATAACCTTTTATCTATAGAAAACATGATTTCTTAGTTCACAAGAGTACATTGTATTTAGACAAGAATCACATATCAATGTTTGCAACTTCCATTATATGAAAGTCCCTTATAGATATTAACCATGTTAGAGGTGTTACAGGAAAGAGGGAAAGGGAAGAATAAAGATATAGCTAAGGACCTAAACGATACAAAGAAAATGCTAACAAATGTATACAATAAGGCCACTAACCTAGTCAATAATATTATGTATGTTTGTAAAAATGTTGTAATGTAGGCCAGATCAAACCATACAACTAATATGGATTACTTAGATGAACTGATACAGCTACTTCTAGTAAAATTGCATAATGGGTAAGGGCCTACAACAGAAGAGATAACCACCAAAAATAAGGATAAGGTAGACAAAAAATATAAGAGTATATAACACCTGTCATAGAATTAAAGGAAGCCAAGCAAGAGGATGAGAATATTTTAAAAAATAGGATACTTTGATGATACTAAGCGTGCACACTTCAGAAGACAAGTAAAATTTGAAATAACTATAGTCCTCACTATTAACAAATAGTACTGCACGAGAGAGAGTTTTATAGGAAGTCAAAAAAAGAAAGAGGCAATAAAATCTAAGCATAATAGGATAAAATAATGGCTTGGTGAGGTATAAACAATGGTGATGCAAAGCTTAGACATTTTGGAGAGCATCACCACATAATGGGATGTCATCTTAAAAGAGCTGCATGAGAAGGCCAATTGTAGACACTAAATCACGTACATTGGTAAATTTCTAGGTCCTAATCATATACCACTATTCATACGCTTCATAAGTGAGAAAAATAATAATTGACATCTATGTTTGGCCTCTTTTGTGTCTTTTTGGCTTCCTCTTTGGTCATTCACACCCTTTAACCCAGTATGATCTTTGTTGCTTTATCTTTCTTGAATCTAGACACCAGGGGCCAGCCAGGATGCCAACATCTAAGAACCTTCATCTCCTATAGGATCCCCTAACCTATTTATATTTCTCTCTCCCATTTTTTTCCTCTTTTATATTTTAGGAATATTTTTTTCTTATTTTTTTTCCTTTTATTGGTCAATTATGAAGTTCAAACAAGGGAATAATATAAATAAAAAGCTATTTGATCATAATAGAGGACCAAGCTCTAAGAATCAACTATAACAACTTATGGTTACATCCAAAGGCATACTAATAGCATCAAATCATGCATCTAACACTCACTCAAAGGACAAGGGACTACATTTTCTACATACACTTCATCAGAGGGGAAGTTCATTTCGACATCCACACATCTACTTATATTGCTACATCTAGCTATTATCCGTTATCAAGTCACAATTTTACACACTTTCACAAAAAACTACATGGAATAAGAGATGTATTACAACACTCGGTTATAAGTTCACTCTGTCAGTTGACCTCTAGGGTAGGTATGACTTCCCATTTCCATCTTTTTGTTTTTAGGATTTGATGTGTTTTGGGGTTTTGCAGGAGATCATTTGTTTTACAAGTTACAAGAAAAATCTAAAATCATCCATCGACATATAGGTGAAAAATATAAAAGGTTAGCAACATTGGTGTGACACAAGAAGAATCAATTTCTTACCATTTTCACAGTCATAGGCACCTAAAAGAGGTATCCAACACCTAGGTGCCCCTGACCTAGCTCGAGTGCGGTGGTCACACTTATTTTGAAAACTCCATTATTTTTCTGTGTGTAATTTTGAAAATTTCCTCATCTTGTTCATCAGTATTCCATCACAACATACTTCAAGATCAATTATGAAATCAATTTTCTTCTATTCCCTCTCTTGCACCTAGGGTTTTACATTTATTAGCTTACTTGTTTGTGTCATCTTGTATATAACAACTATTTATCATAGTTTACATATGTTACTCTCCAATTGGGGTTTTACAAATTATTTTTTTAAATCACCTCTATGGTATCCTTCACATAGGTGCACATAACCTCCATGGTCTCCTTCACATAGGTGTTCATTTCCTCTTAGGTCTCATGCACATAGGTCTTATTCACTAATACATCATCTCTCTCATACATAATTGATCTTAGAACATGGTCACATGCCTTTATCTCTGCAAACATCAAGTGGAGGACCTTTACCCTTCACTTTTGTTAGATAAAATATGCATCGTCATATACTAAGGGGGCATGATTTTTAATTTCCCCCTTCTTACATTAGCAGGTGTCTCACATTTCTAATTTTCCATTCTACACTTTACATCTAGTATTTTGCATGCATCTTACACATCTTAGTACACTTGTATCATCATTAAACCATGAGGAAATATTCTTATAACGTTCACACTAGAATCTTAAGGGCATACTACATCCATGAATATCACATCATATAAACAACACATTTCATAATTTGCACATTCACGAAACATCTCTTGGGAATCAGATTCTCACACAACACACTACCCTATGACGCACTCTAGTTCTATGGTTCATACTTAAACACTGAGGGTCTCAATCTAAAATGAGCCTCACCACATTCAGACTATTCACACTCTATGCTTCATTGATCTATCTTTCTAGTGCACACTAACAAATCATTTCCCAATAACACATGCTTGTTCTATGGATCATTATTGATCACTGAGGAGACATTTATAAATGAACCTCATCTCATCCATATACATCCACATACACTCAGGGGGACATGATGTCCCTATTAAAATCACATTACAAATCATTCCATCTCACTTATTCATAGCATACTACATATCTTGGTTATAGTTACTCTTGTTTTCTTATACTCACATGTTGCACTTTTCTTACTATGTTAGCCGAATATCTAGTATGTCATTATATTTTTCTATATACACATACACTTTCAATTGTTCTATATTTTTGGATGCATAATTTATACATATATTTACATGCAACATGCATGCTTGGCACTATACCTCTTACTAGTCCCACCGAGGCTCCTGGGGGCATCTACTTTCATACACACTACACATGTTATTGTTTCACTTTATACTACTTCCTATTGTTACTAGAAAACTACTTTATATCAGACCATACACGCTTTAACATAATTTTTATCTTTCTAACATATTAACGGGTGCTTCATGTGCATAATTTACTTTGCATGAAATATTTTCCACCATGGTTGTATGATACTGTGTTTGTCACTATTTGATATTTTTCACTATTGTTTTCCATTATATGTCATTGTTTGTGGGGTTTTCCCTAAGTCTTGTTTGTTCATTACTTGTATTATTTTGGCTGCTTTGGCTTTTATTTTCTAGAAACATTGTGAGCGATGTCCCATATTTCAAATGTAATTTTTGTTGTCTACATTGTGTTCTTTCTTTCCAAATTACACATTTTCTTCTATATGTGTTTTTGTGTTGATTATACTAACACATGTTTCTAGCCACTTTGTTTACACGTGTGTTGGGTTTTACCAAGAACATTCCCTCCCCTACAAGGAATCAGTTTCATATCATCTCGTTTGGGATGTATCCTCCTATCAATGTCACATGCACCTTAAACGAGGGGGGCATACATTGGGTGAATCAGTCACCCCATACAAAAAGTTAGAGCTTAAGAACATGCATGCATAACACATGAACAAAATAGAGTTTTAGACATTGAATGACCTAGAATCTAACTTGGGTCCTCAGTATAACACATATGTCAATGCCTAGATACAGACACTAGTTCTTGGGCACTCTTGACCTTTCCTAAGCACCTATGACAAGGGGGTAGTTGATGCTTAGATCTTGTTCCTTTATTATGATCACACAACTTTGAATTTGTATGAATCCCTTGTCCAAAAGAATTCTAAGAGCATCAAAGATTCCATCTAACAATCACTCAAGGGACAAGGGACTACATTTTTTTGCATACACTTCATACGAGGGGGGTTATTTTTGACATCCACACATCTACTTACATTACTACATCTAGCTATTTTTTGTTATCAAGTACCTATTGCACAAGATCTTCCTAGGGCACGATTCTACGCACATACAAAACTATATGGATTATGAGATGTACTTTATTTCTCAGTCATAAGTTCACTTTTTTAGGTGACTGCTAGAGTTAGACTGACTACCCTTTTTTATCTTCATCTTTTTTGGATTTGATATATTTTAGGGTTTTGTAGGAGATGATTTATTTTTTAGGTTACAGGTGAACTATGTGATCATCCAAAGACATACAAGTGATAAACAATGAGGGTTAGCGACATTGGTGTGACATAAGAAGAATCATTTTATGACCATTTTCACAGTCAAAGGTGCATAACAAAGGTCTCTAGTGCCTATGAACCCTTGACCTATCCCAAGCACCATGGTCCAAATTATTCTAACAATTCCACAATTTTCTATGTACTTGTGATAAATTCCTCCTCATGTTCATTAGTCTTCCATTTCAACATACTTTGGGAGTAATTGAGAAATTAGTTGAGTCTTCTATTCCCTCTATTGCACCTAGCATTTTACATTTATTAGCTTACTTGTTTATGTCATCTTGTATTTAACAACTACTTATCATAGTTCACATTTAGTTCTCTATAATTAGGGTTTTATTTTTTTTTAAATCACCCATGAGCTAACTCTAGTAAAGATACCAAATATTGTTGATTCAACAAGTTGCTAGAAAAGGTATATATTGGGATTAGGTATGGAAAATATTTTTAGTGATTCTTTGATAATTAATGAATATTCACATTTTTGAAATTTACATTTGGCAATTTTTAGGAGTCCTACATAGTAGCATTTCACCTAAAATTTGTGGGTGAAAGTTACTTTTGCATGTTGGCTCACCTAGTGTTTAAAATAAATTTCATATATATGCATGTATATCACCGATTCCTCAAAACACAAATCACATACATTCACCAACATATACTAGTGAAAAATCTAATCATCTACAAAATTTAAATTCCACAAGGCTCTTTTGACAATAATCCACATACCCATGTGTATGGTTCACATGCACGACCCACCCACATAGTACACATGCGCAGTCATAATTTTTAGATGTGTGGTATCATTCAAATGCCTAGCTACATATGCTACTAGGAGGATACATGAAAATATGCCCGAGGGGATGGGTTCGAGTCTGTTAGATGCCCAGATGCATACGCAACTAGGAAGTTGCATTCATAGACACCAGAATGTACATGTAGTTGGGTATTTATGAATGCAGCTTCCCAATTACATATGCAGGAAGGCATCTATGTATGCAGCTAGGTGGTTGCATGTACATACACCTTACTAAAAATGATGAGAGGCTTCTATTTTTTGTTATTCCCGACACATATTTTCTTGAATAAATTATTCTCCTGCATCAAAATATACATTTTTCTCATATTCTCCATTAACATGAAATCTATTTTTGTAGATTCACCAAAAACATTCAAGATGGATTTTGGTATGGGGTCTTAAAATTTACCATGGGCTTAGGGAATGGAGGCAGATGGAGAAAGGTATCAATATAGAGTTCCCATTAATTCTACTATCATGAATTTAAATTTTTTGATGCGTATAGAGGAATAAAATTCTTTATTCTTTCATTTCATTAGGGTATTATCCATATTCTTTCAGATATTCTTTCATTGTTTGTTTTACCAAGGATGGATAATATCCATAGTGTGGGGTAATGTTGGATTGGAAAACATGTCTAAGAATGAGACATGTGTGAAGGTTTATGTAATAGTAAAAGGAAGAAATATCGTAAGTACAAGATAGTACACAAAGATGCATGTGGAGGCATGAGAAGAGGATTTTTGGAAGGTTCGTGCATAGGGACATAATGAACATGAGTTAGCTCGAATTATGCGGAGGGATAAAAATAGGAAAATTATGGGTTGGATTGATAAGCAAGACAAAGATATAATTTTATATAAGCATGGATGAAGCAGTGCTATAGAAATATAAAGCACTTGTACAGCATTGGATAAGGATAGAATACTCATGGATAGATATAGCTAAATAAAGCTTGGTGTAAGGAGCAAGTAATCTATTAATAACACATATGAAAATAGAACATACAGTTAAGGACTAAGGTGAATAATAAAGGTACATGTGATATAAGTATAGGTTATTCTATTAATTACTATTAAATCATTGTAAATCAGTGAAGGAAAATTTCCCACCAACTATATCTAATGGTAATGTCTACATAATTAAGATCACCACTAGAGTTGTGACTAGAGGAGACAAGTGTTTGAAAGGTGTTGTATAATTGGTATGTTGAGTCTGTAGTATTTTGTGAGATTATGTAATGGGTAATATCATATGGATTCCTAAGGTTAGGATTGATGACACAAGGTATTATTAACATAAATATCTTTTTGTTGATTTTATATGTTGAGGAATGAATGATCAAAGATCCATACTATTATTATACTTGTTATGATCTTTGTTATGTTGTCTTTTATTCTATGTTGTGAAATGTTAAATGATGACTATAAATATTAAATGATCTAAAAAATGAGGGACCTAGTAGGTTGCACTCACTTTGGGTGAGCACTTGGACATAATTTTGAGTGATGTTTCAACATGCATGACTGAGTAGTGTTAAATTTTAAGACTACATTGTTCTAGATTAGTTAACTTGATTAATTTTTGGTTTCCAAGATTTACAAGTTTCACCCCTTCCATTTTAGGTGATTTTCCAGTAGCCTTGATGTTATTTTAAATTTGAATGGCCATGTCAAATTATTTCCTCAAAATGATGTGGTTTTTCTCTCTTCAGTAATAAGATTCCTTTTTTCAAATGCATCAGAATATTTGATCAAATAAGACTCATCATTGGGCCTAAAAAAATCTTGTAATATCATCATAGTCTTGTTAAACCTTGTGTTGAAATCATGTACACACTCATTGGGATTTTAATTTATGTTTTCAAATTCAAAAAAGAGGAACCTAGGGTCAATCCTATCACCATATTGAATTCTGAAATAATTCACCATTTCATCCCAAGAATCAATTGAACCATGAGGTAAAACATTACATCATTCTCTTACATATTTTTCTAAAGTGTGCACAAATAAATTCAAGAAAACATATTCATATTCACCGTCATGACCATTAATAATGTTTTAGAACAACTTAAGATGTTGATCACCACTAATAACATTATTTCCTTGGAATTTAGGAACCCTATTCCGGATTTCATTTGTAACCTAATTTTGATACCCAGTCATATCCAAAAAATTGATGGGTTTGAAATAATTCTCTCTGAAAGGGGAATGCGGAGGATGATGGTCAATATTGTTATTAACAATATTATCAATAATATGGTAAACAATATTGTGAATAACATGTTTATAAACGAAAGGAGAAGGGATTTTATTTTCCAAATTTCTTAAATGAGGACCTCTTACAATTATAGGCCAAAAATATTGTTCAAACAAACTATGGAGTTATAAAATAGGGATGCTAGGTTGTGACCTCTCAGGAGAACTCAAATATTTTCCTATTAAAGGAGAACTAGTTTTATCAGATCTTTGTATGTTCTTACCTTATGAATTTTGATTAACAATAGGTTTTCAGACTTATTCCCTTTTCCTCTACAATGTACCCAACTCAAGAGATAAATATTTATCAAGGTATGACTTGAATGCAGATATAAATCCTTCCATCTTTACAAATGTGGAGTCACAAAAAAGTACCTTAAATAATACATCATTTTTTTTATCCCAAACCTCAAAATAGAATTGTCATTATATGTTTCATTCTAGACATGATAGATCAACTTGTAAATGCATCAAATACTACTATGAAACAACAAATAGATGATGAATTGATAAAAATTTCTTAAGCCCTTAGAACTGAGAAAAATTAATTTCATTCCTTTGGATAAGCTCCATTTTCATGTTGGCTCCAAATCTAACACCCTAAAATAAGGTTGGAATGCATATTTTCATGAAGAGAGAGTAATTGAAAAGATAGACCTTTTAGTTTGTCATTTGTAGCAGGGGATGGGTCCATATCTTCCTTATGATTAGTCCTTGTAGGGATGACAAGGAGGAACTATACTGAGGTTGTGGTTTTCCACCTACTAATTTTTCGTATACCTGAACCAAGGTGAGAGGATCCATGGTGTTTCTTGAAAGAGATAGGGAGATAAATTATGCTTCAATACCTCAATATTTTTGGAAATCTCAATCTGAGATCAAGCGAAACCATTAAATGTAGTTCTCACACAAGAGAGTGGTCAGAAAAATACCACAAACACTTGATAACTTAGATACATGCTAGTAAATACATGTTGGGTGTGATCAAAAACATCATTTTGGAAGGAATTTGTTGATAATTTGGAATGGAATGATACTTGAGATGTTAATATTCACAATTCATGGAAAATACACTCAAAATATGTAAGGTATGTGTGATTTTCAAGAATATATCATATTGTATATGTAAAGGTATATGAATTTTGTAAGAGTAGGTCAAAAGGCTAGTGTAAATGAAAGTTACATTTGATGAAAATTGTGGTAAAGGAGCTAGTAAGAGGAAGTATATGACTTAGTCACGTTGTCTTGATAACTCTTCATGTATTCACACCTAAAATCAAAGGAAAGTAACTCTTTATAGATTACTTACCCTCATGAAATCCTAAACAATGCAATAATGTACCCTTGAGACCTCATCTTAGACACCTGAGAATGAATCCATGTGCACTCATTAAAGAAAATTTCTAATGCCAAAGGATACCCCTTGGTAGACAGATATGCATTCAAAGAAGTTGCAAAGAGGATATTTACAATTGAAACAATTGGTGCAAAATAAAATCACATTGTAGCAAACCTTCAATTCTCAATGACACAAATAGTTGTAGAATGATTTTCTGATGTTATTTGGCACAATGAACATAGGATTACAAAAAAAATTCATTATTGATTGATTTCAAGATCTGTTTACAATGAGAAATACTATATTTATTCATGGAAAATTGACCTTTCATTTCCATTTGAAGAAAAGACAAGGGAAACATATAGAATATGAATATTAAATCTTTCTAATGGATTTACATCAGCAACCACCATATCATGAACCTACAGATGAAAATTACAAGTATCCATATCTTTATAGATTTCTTACACAATTAAAAACATTGATCAAATCTTAAAACCTATAATTTTCAATTTGTTCTATGCAAAAATCAATTTTCTAGTCCACAATATAAGGAAAAATGTCATATTTAGAACTTCAAATTTCATCCTTGGAATAATATCCATTGCATATGCCAAGTGAAGGGTTGAGATGGTGATCCATGTGAATTGAGGGAAAATTAATAATGGGTCATACAATCAAGGAGATGAAGGACCGAAACAATTTCAAATGTCCACTTCATAATGCATAGATCATCCATTCTTCATCTGGTTGAGTCAGGAGATACATATTCCATCTCTAGAAGCATATGAGGTTGAAATAGGATCAAGATATAATTTCAATCTGCTAAATCTACCTTTGCATTTATAAAATGATATTTTTTTCACCATAAATTTTTTAACTAACATATCTAAAAAAATATTGAGTGTCGCTTAAGGCCTATTTAACTGGTTATTTATGATTTCAAGAATGTGGGGAACTTTTGAAATGATGAAACTATATCATTTGTTCCTTTTAGGACTGATTTAACCAATTTTACTACTGAGGGTAGGGTAAGGTTGACAATCAGGGAACATAAGAATCAATAGAACATTCCACTAGTTTCTAGATTGGCTGACGTGTTTGATGAGTGATGGGTAGTGATTTAGTGATTGTGGGGATCAATGGAAATGAAATAATATTTCCACTACTCCAACTTTATGCAACTTAACCAATGGAGGTAGAGGGAAATTAATCAATGATTGCATGGAATGAAATAACCAATAAATAGTTCTCAGGGTGATAAAAACAATGACTTCACCGATTACATTGGGTTATGTCTAAGGGATTGGTTAAGTCGAGAATGATGAGAATGAAAATAACCTTGAAAGAATTCCAAATTTCGTAAAAAACACCAAATTCTTTTATTTGAATGAAGGAATGGGCCTTATAAGCAAAGTGTGTAACAATTGGAATAGAGGAACTATTTCAGTTGTTCCTCAAATGTCTGATCTACCCAAAGTTTCCTCATTTCTTGAAAAAATGGCTAAGTTCTTAGTATGGAAGAAAGTGTTTGTAGAGGGGGAGGTAAGTGACACTCTAGAATTCTTGTAAATGGACAAGGAGTGTAAAAAAACCATGAATCCTATAATCCAAGCCTTAAATTCTTTCTTTCTCTCATGAGTATGTAACTAAAAGTTTTGATGATCAACAAACCTATAAGTTTTACCCCTGAAAACTAGCTCTTTCCTTCTTGAATAATGCAACAATGATCTATAACATCACCAAACCTACAATTTATCCTTTTGACAATTCTTCAAAGTTTAAATAAGGTAAGAAACGAGAAAGGAGCAATATGGAACAACAAAATCATTCATGGGATTCATCCAACTTGTAAATGAACCTTACGATCCCTTCAAGACTTCTTAACATAGAGTGATAAATACTTTAGGGAACAAAATATCAAAATTAGGTTACTACAAGGTTTAGATTAATGTGACAATGAACAATATTGCAAAGAAAAGACAAAGTGAGGAACAAGATGGGAAAGGAATGGTCACAACAAGCAACAAATGAAGGAAAATTCTGCAAAGATGGTTCCAAAGATGCAAAAGGCTAAAAATGGGCATCAAAATGCATGTTTTAAACAAATTATTTGAACCAAGATTCCTATCACCATATGTTCATTTTTCAAAAATTTCATCTTCTCTAGAAACCATCTTTCTGTATCTCTTTTTCTGGTATCCATCTCATCATTTTTAGGTCCCAACAACAGAACCATTGTTATAAGAGCTTCCTGGATTATGACATCATAACTTATAAAATGTTATAGTCTAGAATATAATAGGGAATATTAGTAAATGATTCAATTACACATTAGACGATATATAGTGTTAAAAAAATAAAAAAATATCACAGAAATGTCATAATGCAAGAAGAGGAGATTAGAACATAGATGGAAAAAGGAATTATAATGAAGTAATTTCTATTAGGATCCAAGATCAAGCTTATTTCAAATTCGATAACATAGCTTTATAAAAAATGAAATGACTATTGAATTACCAATCCTTTCATCTCCTTCTCATATATTTGTAGGTTTTTCATATTATCTACTTGTGCATAAAGAAGGTAACATTCTATCTTTTGTCTTAGATTACTATATACATATAAAATAATTTTTGAATTATCAATTATTTCCTTGTCTTCTTACTATCACGTTTTACTATCTAACAACATTTTTTTTCCCCATAGATCTTAAGTCTTCGAAAACATCATAAGACAAGTATAATCCAATATAAGATAAGATATCATATTATCATAATTTTTTTCATCACATCAAGGTGATTTCAAAATGAGGACACTAATTTATTATTTTATCTAGAGGTGATGATGCACCACTTCAATCTCAACACTTTGACTTCCTTCTTCCATTTCACTGAACTATAACAAAGAATAAGTGAAGGTTACAATCACCTCACAACCATACAATGGGGGGAAAATATTATCCCCATTGTCCCATGAAATCCCCCAACTCCCAAGAAGTATCAATGCCCAACAATTAGAATTGAAACTAAAGAATCACTCAAACTAACATATGCAATAAACAAAATTTACACCAAAAAATTAAGTAAAATAATGATTTGGGATACGAGAGACAAATAAAGAGGGATAGAGAGAGAGAGAGAAAAGAGTTAACTATCCATGCACATTAAGCATAATATTAAGATAAAAATAGGCTTGCACTGAGGAAACATAATTCATCTATTATACCCACTTATAATATCCACTAAGGAGTGGAGATTAGCCCTTGGTTACTCCACAAGAAAATAAATGTAACATGAATCTAAATCCATATTCCTCTTAAACCCAAAACCACGTATAATCTCCAATAAGGATAATCTAATGTTACTTTGGTTCCTCCATTTGAATCAATATTTTTTTGTTTTCTTTGGTTGGCCATTCTTATCCCTCCATATGACAATTTCCCCACCACACAACACATTTTCTAGCCCCATAGTGGGTTCATAGAAATTAGCACAACACCATTTAAAATAAAAACACAATCTCAAATAAGCCATAAAATAACAATATTGAATAAGAGAGGGATAGGGAGTACAACAATTTTACAAGGGAAAAATAAAAAATGAAGGTAACTCACCTTGTTTTCAACTTGTCCCTCCAAATATTCAAGTAACAAAAAATCCTTCAAGAACTCTCAAGAATTCCAAAAATCATTTCAAAACATTCTAAATATTTCCAAAAACTAGTAGTACTTAGGACAAAAATGCCTCCTCCAAAATGAGAGACATGGCTTGCTTAAATAGGAAAGATATCCCATGGAGTTGTTAACAAGGTTCTTCATCAAATTTTAGATAAGATGCAAGAGAAAAAGGGAAGCCAAGAGATAAGGAACAAAGCCATGGGTAAAGGAACAAAGCCACGGATAAAAGAAGAAACCATAGATAGAAGGAAGAATCCGCGCCTAACTATAGAAATCCAGGCATAATTAAAGAAATCCACAGAAGACTCGAAAGTCACAAAATATGGGTAAAATATGCATTATACTCTAGGAATCCATGAAATCCGATATGATGCCGCAGATTGAAGACAAATCAAACTAGTACGAGACAGAAGCTAAAAGATGCTCAAATCAAAATAACTGACTTTTGGATGATATGTGTTTTATATATTTATTGTAATTAACATTTTTTACATGAGGCCATCATAAAAAATGTATGTTTGAGTGCCATTTTTGAAAAAATGATAGAATATGAGATGTATGAGAGAGATAATGAAAAGGATGTGAATGTTAAAGAGATTAATGTACTGATTATTGAAATATGAATAAAGATTGATGTTTGGAGTAAATTTTTCTATGTATTTAGATTCTTTCTATTTACTAGTTATATAAAAGTAATATTCCCATTTACATCCCTAACATAGGCTTAAATTCCTAAGTATTACATTGTTCTCAAGATTTAGGGTCAACATTTGGTTTCTAAGCCTATGTAACCTATTGTTAGGTGGATGTTAGGAAAAATTTCACCACCAGGATATTAGAAACCTTCGTTAGAATAAATTGAAGATTGGTGGGGAGTGTAAATTAATAATTTTGTTAAAGGAGAATCCAAAATATTGAAAATACCTTACAAAGCAGCAGAACCAAAAGTTCTTGGAGAATACAAGGAAGAGTTTTGGCCACAGTTTCCTCACCTTCTATGGCCTTGCTTACTAGCACACACCAAGAGAATAGAGTGGTTAGGATTACATTTGAGAGGACCCTCTGAGTGGGATGAAACAAGACTAACTATACTAAACCATCTTGATGAACCTTGGACAAGAGTTATTGACTACTGGTATGAGAATACCTTGGATTCATACATAATTACTTAGGCCATACAAAGTTGGACAAGTTTTGACCACAAGAAAATTGAAGTACTAAGTGGAGAAAGAAGATGATTTCTTAAATTAGTTCCATTTTTAATTATGATTTTGATAGTAAATAAGGGCTTAATAAAAAGTTTTGAAAATTTCCTTTAGGGTATATGCATAGTAAGATGGCATACATGAAGGGGGGTGATCTAAGAGACATGACTTACTATAATTAATGGGGTGCTAGTTTCAGTGGCAGAAATAGGATGACATAGGGAAAAGAAAAAGCAAAAAAAGGATAATCAACAAAAATGGGATTAAGAAAATTAAAGAGAATTAGTGAATTGAGAATAAAAAATAAAATGAGGAGAATAGAAGAGAGAGAAAGTCTTGTCGCAGAAAAGAAGGAATTAGGAAAGAAGGTAGAAAAATAGAGATTGTAAAGAGAGGAAAGAGAAATTGAATAAACCTCAGAAGAAAAAAAAGAAAGAAACACCCACTTCAAGTTGAGGCTAGCAAGTGTCTAACCCGGAAAGGGAGGAAGAGGTAAAAATTATAGTTATAATACCCACACCAGGGGGAGACCAACTTGAGTTAGTTACACCAAATATTCCAATAAGAAGAATATCTATAGATAATCCTATTCAACAATCAATATCTAGAACAACTATTTTGATGATTGAGTTATAACAGTTAGTAGGAATTTTGAAGCCAACATTCAAGAAATTAGTAGGAGAAGATAATTAGGAACTAGGAACAAATTAAGGTCATTTATTAATAAAATAACAAGGAGAGGAAGAAGATAAGGTTAACAAGATAGAAGGGTTAGTTGAAGAATTTAGAGAAAAGATAAGTATAACAGAGAAGAAGGAAGAACAAAAAGTTGATGAGTTAGAAAAGAAATATGAAGAAATAAAGAAGCAAGAAAAACAATAAAAAAAGGATGAGAGAAAAAAAAAGAAAATAAGAAGAGATGAAGGGTTAGAGGATAATATTAGATTTATAAATAGTAAAGGAAGAAATAAATGTGGAGAAAGGAATAATTATGAAGAGTCGCTAACTAAATATGTGCCCCCCAACCACCACAAAATCCCAAAGGAGATGAACCCCCTAGAACAGTCACCATTATATGTGCTACGTGAAACACCTAATCGTAAGCTATAAAAGGGAGAAATCTTGGAAGAAAGATATCACAAATTACAAGAAGAGAGTTAGAAAAGACAGGAAATTGTGAGATAATTTAGATAATTATTAGGAGAACCATATTTTGATATTGAGTTATCAAGAGATAAAGGATGAAAGATTAACTTAGTAAAATCCTAGAGCTAACTGAGAAAGGTGAAATTGGTGAAACAATAGGCCACTAATCCATCCCAAAGAAATTCTCAACCAGTCAGGAGGATGGCACAAAAGTTTAAATTACCAATGTTTGATTCAAACATAAACGATGCAGTCAAACATTTGTTCTTATTAGAAACTCTCTATAAGAATAGAAACATCACAGATAATGTTGTCAAACTAGGTGAATTTGTTAGTAATCTAAGGGAAGATGCATTTAGATGGTATATGAAAACAAATTCACAAAATAACAAAGACTGGGATGTCATTTAAAATAAATTTGAGACAAACTTCCACTTTTTGGAAGCACTGTCAGAGGGGGTGAGAAAGATGAGAGACCTAATGAAAGGATAAAAGGAGATAGTTAAAGAGTGTATCCATCGATTTAAGACTACTACAAAAAATTTAGAAGATCCCCTTATGGAAAAACAAAGGATTGAATGGTTCACTTCAAGAATTATTCCCTACATTTGAGGAACAATATATGGACATCAGTTCAAGATGCTTTCAGAGGAAATAGAGATGACAGTTAGACTAGAGTCCCAGCCATGGCAGAGAGAAGGGGAAACATCCTTAAGATCATAACTAGAAAGAGTACAACTAGAACTAGAAAAATTGAAAATTCAGCAAGAAATCCATAAGAATGAAGGGCTTAGAAATAGTTCACCATCAAGGATTCATTTAAAACCCAATATTTAGTGCATATTATGTTGTATTGAAAGACATAGTAGAATAAAATGTCCTCATTTGGAGAATACAAAGAGAACTACCGCGGTTAGACAACATTCATCATAGAGAATATCTTCTAGTAATATATTAGCATCAGAAAGAACACAATGTGGTATTTTCAGATTTTGGGGCCAACACATGTAGGATACATGTCCCTTACTAGAAGTTGTGCCTTTGAAAAACAAATTGATGTATTGCACTGCATGCAGTTCATATAACCATTATCATCACACTTGTCCCTCTGTAGAGGCTATGAAGGATATAAATTATTACAATACTAGAAGAGAAATGGTCACGAGATAAAATACAAAACCAAATCCTCCCCCTATAGCACAAAAAATTATTACAACACCTCCACCACCTACACAACCAGTAATAACAACACCCTAGTATCCAAACCAGAAACGAGGGTAACCACAATTTTGAGGTGGCTATCAGGGTAGTATTTAAAATCCAAATTATCAATGATACAATGATGGAGGATACTACAGAGGATACAAAGGAGGCTATATGGGAGGTTACATAGGTGGCTATGATAATTACCAAGGAGGATAAGGTAATAAATGTTACAATGATGGGGGTTACCGTGAAGGATATAGAAATAATCAGGGAGGTGGATATCAAGACATAATACCACTATACTACTACAAGTGTGGTCAAGATGGACACATATCTAGAAACTATACAAAACCTAATCCTTGCATACTTTTACATAAAAAAGGGCATGATGCTTTTAGTTTTCCTAAAGCTGCATAATTTTATAGGAGTAGGGGAAATAAGTTAGAAGCTTTGGGGAAGGATGCTCAGAAGCATGTACAACATCTTACCAAGATTCCTTGGGATGAACAAACAATATAAAAAGATAAATCCGTGAGAGCATCAGGATCAGAAAATGTATCAATATAAGAAGATAAAAAAGAAGAAGCAAAAGAGAGATATCTAAGAAAAAATCCATCCAAAGAAGGAAAGAACATTAAAGAACCTAAATACAGAGTAGCAATCACTACCAGAAGTGTGGCAAGAAATGAAACTGTATGCAAAAAGAAGAAACTAATTAGGTTACCACAAGAAGAAATTTCCTCTAGTGAAGAAGAATAGAACCCTACAGAAATTAGACCAGACTGCTATATAAAATAAATTGAGAAAAGTAAGGCATTGGTAAAAGAGCTACAAACCGTGGAAGAAAAGGATAAAAATTACTTTATAGAAGAAGAGATCTTTGCCTTGAATGAAATAACTAAATTGACAATAAACCATGGTCTGGTGGACAAAATTAAAGAAATTTAGCAAGTATTGGAATAAATAAGAAAAGACTATGCATGTCTGAAGAATTAAATCAAGACATAATAAGATGAAAATAAATATACTCCAAACACAACACACATGGTGGAGATAAGCTATCTACTTGGATGTTGACATATTTGATACCACCATCATAAGAGTATTACTGGAGCTTGGAGCAGACATAAACATGATGTCCAAGACTACTTGGGAGAGGTTAGGTAGACCTCCTTTGGAACTTGTTAGATAATTTGTTGACTTAGCAGATGGATCATCTAGACAACCTCTAGGATCATTGAAAAATGTGGAAGTAAATGTCATGGGTATAAAGAGGATAGTTAATTTTGAAATGGTAGAGAATGTAGCTTTAAATCCTTCATATAATGATATCCTATCTCTAGAGTGGTTTGTGAATTTTAATGGAACCTTCAATTTAAAATAAGAAGAAGTGACCCTACAAGAAGACATTATAGGTGTACATATACCCTTACACGTAGGAATGAGTGCCACATGGGCAGAAGAAGTATGACACAACCTTGAAGAACAAAACCTTGATGATATTTAAGGGGTATACGCTTTAAACAATTTTTCAAGAATTAATAAGGAATTCGAGCCAAATTTAGATGGAAAAATTTCAGTCAAAAGTGAAGATAATAGTGACACTTCAGATAATGTTCTGGAGGCTTAGATGTATGGATTTCCTAAATAAAAAAATAAATATACATTATGAAAGAAGGATCCCACCTTGAATAATCAATTTGGATGGTGATACCATAGATATTGATTTAGACATTTTCTCTCCCACGCATGATATGTTTGAGAAAGATGAGGATTATTACTCTAGAAAAGAAGAATTTGGAGTTGAAGATTATATTGGGTACTATTCTATGGAAGAAGAGTTTGGATTCAAATATGATGAGGTGTATTATCATGAAAAATAATATTTTGAAAACCTACCCATTAAATGTGTGTATAGGTTAATC
The DNA here is from genome assembly GCA_019776745.2 of Taxus chinensis. NCBI lineage: Eukaryota > Viridiplantae > Streptophyta > Pinopsida > Cupressales > Taxaceae > Taxus > Taxus chinensis. The sequence continues at coordinate 324,612,337 of CM034156.1, read as the reverse complement.
TAGGGGGCATCCCACCAAACCCTACCAAAATATTAAGGATTTGGAAATTTATAGGGATACATTAAGATAAAGAAAAAAATATTTCCAAATGAAAAGGACAGAATAAAATCCTTGGATGATGCCATAACCATAAATGCCACGGGTTGATGAGAGGATCATAAACCAAACATATATCATTGGAATTCATTAACTACATTGCTTAGAACAAGATATTTGGAAAGTGAGGGTTACTACGCAGCAATACCTCAATATATTAGAGAAACTGATCCACAAAGACATATTCAGTTTTTTGAAAGGCACTGGAAGATATTTGGAGAGCATTCACCATTAGTATGGATATAATATTTTGTATGGACCCTAGGAGACATACCTTATTCTTGGTATATGCACCAAGAAAGAAGATGTGAAACAAGGGAGTGAAGTCAAATTGTTAAATACTTTTTCATACATTTAATTTTTGGGATGTAGATCTAAAAACCTTAGAAGTTCTATAAAAGATAAGAAATTTCTTGTTCTTAACCCCAGAAGAAGCATCAAAACATTACATAGAATAAAAACCAAAAACTAAAGTATTTGAACCACATGTAATCTAAGAAAAAGTCCAGATATGGAGCATTGTTTCATGGTAGATAAAGAAGAGAAAGAAAAAAACTAGTGAACTTGAGATATAAGAAAATAGAGGGAGAAGGGGAGGTGGTAGAAACCAAGGAAGAAGAAGATCAATAATACTACTATCCCTTGAAGATCAGGACTAAAAACATTGGCATAAATGGAGAAGAAAAGTTGGCAAAGATTGGGGATTACTGGTTAGATGAGGAAGTGGCTAAGGTAGTAGAATTACTACAAGAATTTCAGAACTTTTTCCTAAATATTTAAGGGATTGGAAAGGCATAAAAGAATAATTATGTACAATGAAGATCCAAATCAAAGAAGGATTTAAACCCTTGAAGAAAATACCTTATAGACTCAATCCAAATTTGAAGGTTAAGGTGAAATCTGAGATTGACAAAATGCTAAATGTTGGAATCATCAAACTAGTAGAGGATTCAGAATGGATAATTCCAATGGTTATCCAAAACAAGAAGACTAGAGAAATACACATATGTGTAGATTATAGGGAGTTAAAAAAATCTTGCATTCATGACCCATTCCCCACACCTTTCACAGAAGAAGTCTTGGAGAATGTGGTAGGAAGAGAAGTGTATTCTTTTACTGATGGTTTCTCTGGTTACCATCAGGTTAGAATTACACCTGAAGATCAGCCAAAGACTACATTTTCCACAGAATGGGGGTCATTTATGTATATTGTGATGTCATTTGGCTTAAAGAATGCACCAACAGTCTTCAACATAATAATGATCAATGCTTTTAAAGAATTTATCCATGATTTCTTGGAAGTTTACTTAGATGACTAAACAGTGTATGGATTGTTGAAAAACCATATTCAAGTGCTAAGATTAATGTTTCAAAGATGCAGAGCTTTACAAATATCTCTAAACTTGAAGAAGCACATATTTCTAACCCCATTTGGCACATTATTGGGACACATAATTTGGAAAGAAGGGCTACTCATTGATCCAGTAAAGACTTTTGTAATTGTTGATTTGCCACCGCCTAAGACACATAAGGATGTAAGAACAATTCTAGGGTACACAGGCTGCCTAAGAAAAATTATAAGGAGCTATGTGGAAGTAATTACACCACTAAAATAATTATTGAAGAAAAGAACGAATAAATGGTAAAAAGAATGTGCAGATGCATTTGAAGTATTAAAAGACAAGATTTTGCATGCACATATCCTCATCTTTCCTGATTGGAAGGTTTGATTCCATGTTCATATAGATGCATCTAACATTAAAATTGGTGCAGTATTAACTTAGTCAAGAGATAAGATGGACCGTCTAGTTGCTTTTGCAGCAGAAAACTAACCAAGGCAGAAATAAATTATTCAACAATAAAGAGGGAAGCTCTAAGTATGGTGTATGATTTGTAAAAATACCACCAATATTTATTGGTCACTTCTTTTGTGTTTTATAATGATCATGATTTATTGAAGTATTTATTGAAAAAACCAGTATTATAAGGAAGGATTTGGAGATGGATAATGTTATTCCAAGAGTTTGACTTCACTGTGGCGGTGAAGCCAAGAAAGTTAAATAATGGCCTGAATTACCTATCAAGAATAGAAAATGGAGAGGATGAAGGTCCAATAGATGATGATTTTCTAGGGGCTCACTTGTTTAGAGTTGAAGAAATTCCAAAAGAACTGGATGAGATAGCTGAATTACTGACAATCAGAGAATTTCCAAAATATTTTACCAAACAGTAAAAGAAAAATCTACTATGTAGAGCCTTCCCATTCACCTTGATTCAAGGTCAATTAGGAAACAAAGGGCATGATGACATCTTGAGAAGAGTAGCCTTGGAACATGAAAGGAAAAATATTTTGATAGAAGCACATGAAGGAGTTTCTGGAGGACACAATGGCAGAGATCAGACAGAAAGGAAGGTATTGATGGCTGGGTTATGGTGGCCCAGATTATTTAAAGATGTACACAAACACGTGAGAATCTGTGATATTTTCCAACGAGTAGGAAAACCTAATACTATAGATGAGATGTCATTAAGACCTGTGTTAGCACTTGCACCATTTGAAAAATGGGCAATAGATTTCATTGGACCAATCAAGCCAGCTACGAAACACTCTTAGGATAGGTTCATTATCACAGGAACTGAATACTTGACAAGATGGGTAGAGGTTCCCATTAAATATTAGACTAGGCTAAGAATTACCATTTTCTCTATGAAAATATTGTTACAAGGTTTGGATGCCCATTAATAATTACTAGAAAAAAGGAGAAGCATTTTGTAAATTTCACCAGAGAATAACTATTAAGCCAATTTATGATCAATCACAGTAGGATCACACCATACCATCCACATAAAAATGGAATATTAGAAGCTTTTAATAAAGTTTTGGATAAAGTTTTGACTAATATTTGTTCACTCCAATAGGCTGATTGGGATTTGAATATACCAGCCGTTGTATGGCTAAGAACAGGACCCAAAAAATAAAAGAAAATTTTAGTATGTAGATCTTTATGAAAATTTATTACAGGATGCACATACTTGCTAAAAACATGGAAATAAATTCCACCAAGAATAACCTTGTTAAGCCAATTTATGATCAATCAAATAGGAGTTTCCAGAGGACATTTTAAAAAGGAAGGTAGTAGAAATCCCTTAATAAAGTTTTGGATAATTTTTTTACTAATATTTATTCACTCCAACAGGTTGATTGGGATTTGAATATACCAAACACTGTATGGGAATACCGCACAATGTAAAAAATGCTTACTAAATACTTTCCCTTCCAATTGGTTTATGGATTATAAGTCACGTACCCTTAGAGTTCGTGATCCCAAGATTAATGTTTGCATTCACAGGTCTTCAAATGAATGAGGATTCATCATTACATGAAAGACTAATTGAATTGGAAAGGATAGATGAAAAAAGATTCATAGTTGCATATAATCAAACACAAGAGAAAAGAAGGAAAAAGACATGGCATGACCTCCACATAAAGAAGAAGAAGTTTAATGTTAGAGACAAGGTCCTTTTGTATGATAGTAAATGGAAACACCCAGGGAATCTAAGGTAAGATGGTTAGGACCTTACATTGTCAAAGATATACTATCTTTGGGAGCTAAAAAATTGGAAACCTTGCAACATAAAGAGTTACTAGGTTTTGTAAATGGAGACATATTAAAGAAGTACAATCCTTGATATAAAAAGAAATTTAAAAAATAAGAAGAAAAAAGAAAATAAAAATAAAACCAGCCTACTTGAAAACTGGTAATTCAGTGAATAGGATGAGGGGTAGGATGAAAAAATGGAAGGGTATCCTTACTCTAAGAAACATGAGAAACAAGTAAAACAAGAAAAAGGAATAGTTCTAGAGGAAGAATACCCACACAATAAAGATAAGGTAAAGCCAGTGAGGGAACATACCTACGCAATAAAGAAAAGAAAAATAAACAAAAAAACCATGAAAAGAAGGGGAGAAGAAGCCGTGGAAATAAGAAATAAATAAAACCATGGAACGAATAACTGAGGGGAAAACCATTGCAAGAAGAAAATAGAAAATCCACACAATAAAGAGAAGAAGGATAAAGTCGCAATACGAAGGAAGAATAAAAATTGCCAAACAAAGGAGATAGAAAAACCACAGAATAAAGGAATGAATAGTCATGAAAAAAGAATATAAGAAAGAAGTCGTAGAACGAAGGATATTGCATAATGAAGGTAAAGTTGTAGGATAAAGAGAAAATAGCCCAAACAAAGAAAAACATGGAACACGTAAAATACGGGATAAAAGCCGTGCGCCAAAAAAAAAATTCTTCCACCAAAAATGTCAATAAATGGGGTAGGTAAAAGGAGGAGGATATAAAAGGTGTCGAATCGTAATAAGCTAAGGCACAAAAGATAAAACAAAATCTAACAACTCAAGAACGCAAGTGCGAAAAAGAGCTAGGGAAAAATTAGGGAAAATCGAGAAGAGAACATGGCTACTCCAGTTGAAGTCACACAAACAAAACTTCCAAGGATGAAATTCATGAAGCACTCAATGAAGGAAAATCAACATGTTCTTAAAGAATCATTTTCACGTATTACGTTCAAAGTGGCCCATACGCGAGATCTGAAAAAATACATTCACTCTTCGATCTTTGAATATGATCACAGCATACTGGAAGTGGACAGAGCCCTACTGTTAGAAGAATATATTAATACAAAGGATATCATATACAAGAAGAACACAAAATTGATTGAAAAATTAAAAATTGATGCATGGAGCCACATTCCATACTTTCAAAGGATAGATCATGTGATCAAATTTCTTCTGATCCAATTACATAATAAAATGCTATATTTGGATCAACCATATCTAATTGATGCAGAAGTGATGGCTAGGGTTACCAAATTGTGGGACAAAGGATGCTCAGCATGATTACCAAGAATAAGACAAACTAAAAGACACATGGCCTTAGTAATGGGAGTGACAAAATCAAAGCAGGGAGGTATCACATTAACATTGTCAATCATGAACTCAGGTATGCCGCTAAGGCCATCTATTTAAAAATTTATCACACAAATAGAGAAGATGGTGCCCATGGTATTAAGTGCATAGTTAGCCCTAGATATGGTTAATTTGCACTTAGAATACAATCTCACTGAATTATTAGCCTCACCAAATTTCATGAGAATATAAGAAAGATAAAATAAGGAAAGCATACATTTTCCTATGGCTCAATTTTAATATGTTTAGCAATGTATTTTATGAAAACCCTACCCCACAAAGTGGAATTGGTAGACTGAAGGAAGATAAACTGGTTGTGGAAAAAAAAATGTAAACATATGAACAGTCTAGATGTTGTAACCCAAATTAAATCATTATTAGGGTGGATAAATAAAATTAGGCAAATAATTGGGAATCAAGCAAGGATTTCAGAAAAAAAAATTGGAAACATATGAGAAGGAGGTGTATTTTATTACTGACATAGATTATACTTTCATTTGGCCTACAACTCCATGAACATGAATACATACCTCCATTACCCTATGAAGCTTCAGATGACTTAGTGGCCACATCATTCAAACCAATTAGAAATCTCCCTGTGGATTCCATAAAAGACAAATTGCCTAATTTTGATGAAGTAATTGAAGAAAAATTTGAAGAATATAGGAAAACATACTCAGTATAATCTGGAAATGGAGGAGTTCCCAAGACATATAAAATAAAGAAAGCCCCTACTGTTGCAAGACGGATTACCAAATGCTAGAAAGTGTTGGCATACAAAGGGAAGTAAAAACAAGTTGGCCAACATAGAAAAAGAAGAAGAAGAATCCAAAGACATAGAAGAAATTTTGGGGTCAAAAGAAGAAGAAGAAGATACTCCATCACCCATACACCCACAAGAACAAGAAGCACCACAGATTTTAGAAGAGGCAGAGCCTTGGGTAGAAACACATTTAACAAAAATAACATATAGGTATTATAAAAAATGCTTATCTCCAAGAGGCATTTCCCAAAAAACACGAGAATATGAGGCGAACACAACAAGATAACAAATGGTAATAGTTGAAGCAATAATATACTATTTAGACAAATTTTGGGTTCGTACTTGAGGACATTATGATGGTTACTCCTAGATGAATTAATAAAGGATATACAAGAACAAATAGAAGCATAAGAGACAAGTCCCTAAAGGATATTTAACAAGAAAGATCAGAATTGAAGAACGAAGAAGAAAAAAACTACCACAAAACAAACAGGTTCAAAGAGGTCGAAGAACTCATTGGGTTATTGATTAAAACAAGAAAGGAAACAAAGGATAAAGCATCAAAACCAATAGCTAAAGAGGTAGCAGTGGAAGAAGAAGAAAGGAAAAGCTTGGAAGAATAAAAATAAAAAAGTCATAGATGAATCTAAACAAAAGAAAATAAAACAAGAAAAAGAGACAGTGCAAGAATAAAAACAAAAGGAGTAAGAAGCATCTAAAAAGATAGCCAAGGAAGCACAATAGAAAAAGGCCATAGAAGATGCAGAGAAGAAGTAAAGGAAAAAGAATTAGAAAAATAGAAGAAATAAAAAGAAGAGGAAGCACCAAAACATGTAGAAGAGGTAGAAAAGAAACAAAAATAATAGGAGAAGAAAAAAGGAAACAAAAAGACAAACTAGAAAAAGAGGAAATAGAGAAAAATAAGAAAGAGGAAATAATAAGAAATGAAAAAGAAGAAAAATAAAAGAAGGAAGAGGAAGAGAGGGAAAAAAAAGAGAAGGAAAAGAAGGAAAAGAAGAACAAGAAAAGAAGGAAAAGGAAGAGAAAAGAAGAAGGAAAAAGAAAGGAGAAATAAGAAAGATAATTGAAACAAAAATAAGAAGAAGAAGAACGAAAGAAGAAGAAGGAAAAAGAGGAGGAAAAATAAAGACAAGAAAAATAGATGCTCAAATCAACATCCTCTATAGAAACATCTACAAATACAGGTATGTCATAAGCACCCCGAGACTCATTAGAAAAAATCAAACAAGCACTACATCAGAGGAAAAATGAGCACTCAATATAGTTGTAACAAGGGGTTATGGAAAAAACCACAGAAGGCTACAAGGTGCAGTTAGATAAACTCTCCCATTAGAAAAGAAAACATGTGGACAGATACTAGAGAAAAGTGCCAAGCAATATTGGATGCAGAGATGTGTGGAGTTAGAAGAAACCATGCAGAAGATTTTATCTTCCATCCAAGTAGCAAATCCACACATCAACATAGCCTCAAATCTCTAAGTAGAAATCACCACAGAAAAAGTAGTGACACAACTTGTGGAATAAGATAAAAGCAGAGTGGAGGAAGAAAAAAATAAAATACATGAGGAAGTAGTCGAAAGGATACAAATAAAAAATCCTCAGGACCATAGAACATTGGAAAACCAAAAACATAGAAAGGCAATGTAAGCCGTGATAACCAAGTTAGAATCAGGATTGCAAAATGTCGCAACATACTACACTTATACCATTGGGTGGCCCAGTGAAACTCAAAAATAAAAATTAGAGATGAAAAGGATGGAAAAAAAATCATATGGAATCCAAAACATACGATATCACTACGGAAAAATATGGGACCCAAAGAAAAAAAATAGCTGAGTTAACTGAAAAATATCAAACACAACAAAGGGCGTAGAATGAAAAGATAGTAGACATGCTAGAATGCACCACACCACTTGACCAAGCCATGATAAGAATGCAGCAGAAGCTCACAAGTGCCCACACTATATGGGGACAAGTTAAAACAAAACCCACACCATTTGATATCATTTAGTTGATCCAAGAGAACATGAAGTTACAAGAGTGGATAAAGTAGATAGATTCTGATATTGAATTTTGGTAAAATTTTGACAATAATATTGCACCAAAAATAACTAAATACATCCCCTTTACTCCACCTTGAAGAAGATTAAAAAAAGAGGCGCCCCACAAACCCAGTCAGATGATTCAAGCAAAGGAAATATCCCTTACGATAGACATCTAAGTTTCTAGGGAGGTTGATGCATCTAGAAAATTGGCATACCATAAATTTAATTTGGCGAGTAAAGTGAGGAAATCCTTCCTTACACCAAACGTCTAAGTTCTAGTGGTCAATGCCTATATAATATATTTTTGAAGAAATGTTTTTAGAGGAAATCATAGAGTTCTTCATCGAGTTGTTGTCTTGAGGACGAGAAAAATTTTAAGTCAGGGGATGATGTTGATAGGGTTCTTCATCAAATTTTGGATAAGCCATGAGCATAAGAATGAAGCCAACGAAGTCAAGAAATAGTTGCGAAGAGTTGAGTCAAGCTGCAAATGAAAAATGGAAGTTGCGGGTAAAGCAATGAAGTTGTGGATAAAAGAAGTCATAGGTATAAGGAGATAAGCCACACATAACTATATAAAGTTGCACATAAATACAAAAATCCGTGCATAACTAAAGAAAGCCGTAGAAGACTAGAAAACCACAAAATATAAGAAAAATTCACATTATACTCTAGTAAGTCATGGAATCCCACATGATTCCATGGAATGAAGACAAACCGAACCAATACAAGACAAAAGATGACAGAGGTGTAAATCAAAAGAAGTGACTTTTGGATGGTATGTGTTTTGTATATTTATTGTAATTAACAGTTTCTATATGAGTGTGTCACAAGAAAATTATATTTGAGTTCCATTTTTGAGAGAATTGATAGCATATGAGACATTTGAGAGAGATAATGAAAATCATGTGAATGTAAAAGAGACAAATGTACTAATTATTGAAATATTAATAAATATTGATGTTTGGGGTAAATTTTGTTATGTGTATTTACATTCTTTCTGTTCACTAGTTAGAGAAAAGTCCTTTTCGCATGTACATCCCTAGTGTAGGTCAAAATTTCTAAGTATCACATTGTTGTTAGGACTTAGGGTCAACAAGAGACTCTCACAAGATTTTTCCAAGTGGAAACATCCTAAGATCCCAAGGTAGCTCATCTCCAAAAAATAACATTAAGTCTCTTACATGCCCATGCGCCAAATCCCTTATTCCCAAAAAACTAACCTCCCTTCATAAATTCACTTACATGGATTTAACAAAGAAAATTCAAAAGATCTAAAATAAAGAATTAATAAAATTCAATAAAATAAAAATTCCTCACATCAAAATAAATTGACTTACAAGAAACCCAAGAGGACAAAATAAATAAATGAAAATAATAATTACAACTCACTTCATAAGAAAATTAAATCAAAACAATTTTAAAAAATAATAAATTCCTTACATAATTAAATGAAAATAGTGAAGTGAGAAAATTAAGGAAAATAAATGGGTCCTTTTATAGTCCCCAAGTGACCAAAGAGGTCTAAAAAGGTACACCTACCCTATGGGTAGGTGAAACGGTAGTGTTTGGAGTATGTGACTAGGTTTACTTGTCTCATACACTTACCAAAAGTGCCTCTAAATACTAAATTTGATATTTCTAAAAAATGGAAAGCTTCCCAACAAGTTAAAACCAACTTAAAATTTCAAACAAATGATTACACATAATCTAGCTTAAAATTTAATTAAGTAATTCATGTAATTAAATAAATTAACAAAATTAAAGGTTCAAAGTGGAGGAAAACAATTACAATAAGGTAAAAATGCAAAATTCTAATTTTACCAGTCACTTTACACATTCCCAACACCTAACTATTTTGAAGCCCAGGTGACCTATGTTGGTTATGGAGCTTCATGGGAGTTAGTTAACCTTCACTCTCCTTAGTATGTTGTATCTAATTTTGTATATTGCTTCCAAGAACTTGTTTAGCACATACAAACTTTAATACATGCATCATACCCACTCTAAGTTATATGTAACTTAAATTATAACTAGGAACAACACAAACAAACAATGATTTTATGTGATTTCACATAAGCACACTTCATAATAATTTCCCAAAACATCAATTAAGTTTATCATAATTTACATATCTATTTATCATGAAAAAACTAGTACAATATCATATATCACCAATCAAATTAACTCATTTAAACATATGCTTAACATTCACTTCTCATTTCATTATTCATCATTGATAAATCAATTTTACACACACATATTTTGACCTCATTGTGATTAGTTTTAATTCCCCCAATTTTTCAAAAATCATTTCTCTGAAACTAATATGTTTGCAAAACAATATTTCCCCTTATATTACCATATTGAAGACATTATAATGTCAAACCATTCTATTTCTTGCTTACACTCCTAGCACTAGCTATTTCTAGGATTTACTCAGTCATGCAATAATAAGTTATTCGTAGTTTCTAAATTTGTGTCTAATTATCTTAGTTTGATCAATTTTTTGATTCATGTTTTTAACCACAAAGTTCATTTATATTTTCATCTTGATTAATGACCCCAAGTTCATAAATAATCTCACTCTACACATAATTATCTAGTTTGTTTTGAGCACAATAGTCATGTATAAATAATTGTATTCTAACACCGATAGAGTTTTACATCTCAAAAAAGTTATCAAATTATTAGATACCTTGTTACCCAAAATGAAACATGATTCCTAAATATAATTATTTTACTATTATTAGCTTAATTACAGTTTGGAAAATGCCAAAATAAAATGGGCATTACATCCCCCCTCTTCTTAAACATGAGTTGAACGTGGAATTCACAAAGGAGGGGTCTAAAAGCTCTCATAAACAAAACAACTCTAAATTTTGATGGTACCACCATCTCTCATCGAAAACTGCACTATAAACAACTAAGAAAATCACACACTACATGAACACACACTAGAGTGAAATCACCAGGGCACTAGGAAATGTCATTATATCCCATGGTTGACATAGGTCCTACTAAAACTTTCTCGTAACAAAATTAACAACATAATCCCAAGGTTTTTTTGTTACTTTATCCAAGGGGTGTTCTATTAATGAAATTATTTCATTTATCACTTGTCATCTAACACGAAGGTAAAAATACTAACAACATCCCTAATAATTACACCACAAGCATTCATGAAGGGTAATAAAACATTAATTTTCCAAGTTCTATGAAGAGTTATAGTTATTTCTTCACATAATTAAATATCATTTTAAAAAAGGGTTCCAAGTACATTTAGCTGTCACAAGAGATTTACTTAGGGTTCTTTAGAACATTTAATATTGTAGTCTTATTCATTTTTAAATTATTTCAAAGATTATACCCTCCTTACTTAAGATCTTCTAACTCTAACTTTTTGATTTGTTATCTCCATTTTTCATCTCCTTTCAATTATAATCACATACAAAGTTTTATTTCCATTAGTTTTATAACTTGCATTAATTTTATTCTATTTTTACCTTCTTGTTTTTGGGGTCATAGGAAATTTACTTTTCTATTAACTTACTATATTTCCATTAATGTACAATTTCGTACTTCTTATACATAAATAATTCTCTACAATATTCATTATACTTGGTTTTCATTTCAAGTTTCACCTTTCATAAGTGTGCCTCAATTGGTTCTTCATAACTTTACTATTGTTACAACATCATTAACCTTTATCTTATTATGAATTATACTTAAAAATAATTTATGTTTTCCCTCTAGATTACTATTTTTTGGTGTATTTAAAATTTCCACCACATTATCAATCTTTCCTTTCATTCCAAAAGTTTCCTTACTTCTCTCTAAATCACCCTTCCATGGAAATTTTAACTTCTTATAACTTGTAACATGCTAATTTATCAACACAAATTTACTTTTAAAAAATTAAATTTAATCAATAAATTTTAATCTTACTTATCTTCCATGTTAAACTAATAAGTTTTGTTTAAGAAATTAATCTTGGTTTCCAATTCAGCTTTCGTGTCTTACTCTTTCTTGCTCATTGTCATACCTTTTTCTAAAAAACATTATTGATAACTATTTATGTTAGGTTAATTGCTTGTTGGGCACTTGCTTCCTTCTCATATTACAACAATACTTCAATAAATAATTAAGACTATAATTACCTTTTCTAAAGTTCACCTATTAGTTTTCTAATTCCCTATCTTTTATTCAAGGTACCCATTTTCTTTATTCTCAATATTATTATATTTATATATTATGGATTCCATTGAGGACATCAAGAGTTTATATTTGGGTTTTGATAATATATCCTTAAAACACATTTTTAGAGAATGAAATGTTTTGGCGAACTTGTTTGTAAATATAGGTGTTACTAGGGATGGTTTGAAGCTTTCAAATAATGTTATAGTGCTTGAACCTCCTTTGAGGGATTTGATTAAAAAGGAAATAAAAGGTGTGAATAATAATAAGGTTGGCTCCCATATGAAGTCCTAATTTTTATTTGTTTCCCTCTATGGAATTCATTATGATTTGGTGTATTGTTTGATATTCTTATTGGTATATGAATTTTTCTAACACAAATTATGATTGGATCATGGGTGGATTTATCTAAGCATGTAAGGAGTATAACCAAGTTAAGGTGTCTATCTCTTCACTCATGCATAATCATTACTTGAAGGTTGGTATTCAAAGAAGGGATTTAACTTCTCATGCTTGGAGGAATACATTAATCTTTAAAGTCTTGAAAAGTGGAGAGGCAAATTAGAGTAGTGAAACTAAAAGTTTTCTCTTACCTTGTGTTGGTACCCATTTATGTTCATCCTATTTTCAATTCTTTTTTTCCCCTTGAATCCTTTTCTAAGAAGAAAGATCGATGAGGTCTAAATTTTGAGGAGTATATCTCCTTCCCATTATGTATGTTATGGTCTGGATGGATGAGTACGCAATTGGTATTATCATTATTACAAAGGTGCTTAAAAGTATCCACATTCTTAAGGTACAAAACAAATTGTATTTTGGTGCAAATTCGGGACTTCAAAAGTGTTTAGATAAATGTGAGTATGGTACGTGCAGTTTTTCTCTGAAGCCCGAAGCTTAAGTGTTTTTGGAATTACATAAATTAACCTAAAATTAAACCCTAAAGTTCCCTCAGAACTCCAATCCAAGTTGTGTCTTCAATAGTAAGAGTGGATGGGTGTTATATGTTTCTCAGGATTTACTCGAGACTATTCAAAAAGGTAAGTTTTTCCCCATGGAATCTGAAGAAGAGGTCCTTATTTTATCTTTTAAAATAAATAAGATTTTGGAGACCGAGCGCATGACTTTGTTGTTGTTTGGCCTTGAAACAATCCGTGACGAGTTTTTTTTCAGACCCGGATCAACTGGTTGAAGTCAGAAAAGAGTAAAGGAAGGTAATTTTTCCCAATTTCTAATGGGAAAACAATGTGAGAAAGGCCTAATTATTTTTCTTATAATCTGTTATAATACATGTGTGAAATATGAAGATGCATCCGCATGAGATGGAGTGTTTATTTTAGGGTGTTATTATTTACAAAAAAGGAAAACAAATAAAATGTCAGATATGCATGAACAATTTCAAGAAACGATATTTGCACATGTCACACATTTCAAAAATAGAAAGTTCAACTCAGAGCAAAAATTTACAGTAGCAAAATTGGGGTTCTACTTAAGGGGCCACAGTGCTCCGCTATATAATTATATGAACAAAATAAGAAAAATAAGATACATTTAGATACATATAATATAGTGGCATATATATCAAGCTTCCATTGCTTCATTCACATTTGGGGCACCCTTAAGGAACTGGTCTTGACGCTGAATAAATTCCTCATGGGACATGATGCTAAATATGAATTATATGTCTCTTGATAGGCCCCTTGACATCCCTTTCTCACACAGCTCAAGGATACTCACTCTTGGCATGTTCAGAATGTCAACTAGTTCCTTCCTCCACTCAATCCATTTCACCCCTTCATGTAGACTGAGCCCTCCTCTTTCATATGTGCCTTGGTGTAGCCAGCCTCTGGTCAGATTGGCCTCTGGAACTGGGGTCACATCAAAAATTTGGGCATCAAGGAGGGAATGCCTCTTCTTGGATTGATATGCATCTATTCTGACCACAACTTGGATATCCTCCATAGTAGACTCTAATGCAATTAGTCACTCCTTTGTTCTGATTAGGTGAGAATTTGAGGATGGACCTTAATTTTTTAGTTCTTATGTTTAGGCCAAAAGAGTGAGATCTATTTCTAGTAGGTAGGGGGTATAATAGGCCTTCAGACATGTGTCAATGGTTGTCATATGAACACATGGGTAAATTGTGAGACAAGTGATTCCTCAGTAAATTTGGAGTTAAATGGAATTCTAGGCGGACTAGGTGGAAGTGCAAGTTTTTGAAATGAGGGTAAGGAAGGACACATTTCAGCTAAGATGATTAAAGAATGACAACTCTAGATATTCCTAATGAGGGAAACCTTTGGGATTGGCTCTATTATTAGAGCACATAGAAACCATGATGAATTAAGAGCCTCATTCGGCAACATGAGAGTTTGAAAAAATGGCCTATGTGGGCCAATTCTTCTCAGTGAATAATTTGAACTGAAGGAAGATGAGGACATTCCTGAGAGCAATGATATGGACTGGGACAATATGAAGAGAAATGGCTCTAAAATTTCATATATTGCAGTGCAAAGTGGAAAGCAAAAGAATCTAAAAATATAGGTGATGAATAGAAGAATGGTATACTGATTAAATAGCCATGACATTGGCATTGATGTCAAAAATGACATCATTTCACTATTAATACCATATCTTGTTCCGATTTACAGGTACATGTGAGCTGTAAATAAAGATCAATTATTTATGTGGAACATGTCGCCAGAGAATGTTTAAAAGCCCACGTGTTTCAAAAATGTCTTGTCACATTAAAATATTGGGCCACATCTTGCTCATACACATGTGGAAATTTTAAATATGACATGTGTCATGACCTAAAAAAAAATTGTGTCATAATGACGTATGCAAGACATGGAGGAAATTGTTAGAATTGATGGCCATTCATGAATACTTATTTGCATTTTTTCATGCCAGCCTCAAGCGATTGTAAGATATGGTAGTTTGTGGGAGATCCAAGGAATATGTTCAAAAACGTTGAGATGATAAGGAAATATATAAGATGAAAATATGGTTAGAGGAAGAGGAGGCAGTTTCTTGGAGGAAGTGTTAGAAAGAAGGAAAAAGAGTGGGAAAATCTTAAGGAATTTTTTTGAGGGAATTTGCAAAGGCACTGCTAACCAGAAGGAGGGACTATGTTGTGATGATTTTTTTCTCCTATGTAACCAAATTATCTACAATTTATGTTAAGATGATTGCATGTGTACAGTCATTAATGGGATTTGAAATCATTAATATGTGTTTCCCTTGTATTTTCCTAAGTTTAATGGGTTTTACCTAGAAAATTTATCTGGATGCATGGTTTTTATTTGTTTTGATTGTGAAATATTTTTTTGTGGAAGTGAAATGTGTCTTTTGTTATTATTTTGTGTGAATCATGGTTGTAATTCAATTTCTAAAATATCCAGCAACTACTTAGCTCTTGTCTAGGAAGGGTGTGAGTATTTGGCACGTTTCTGGGGGTACCTAAAAGTGTCATTTTTGAAGCCTATAAAAATATCCTTGCGGATAATGAGTAGGATTTGGGGTATGATTTGTAAATCTTGGGGGTACCTTGATACAGACTATTCAACATGATTTGCATGGAATAATTTAACCTTAGGTGCACTAAGTTGGATTGTCAGGAATTTAGAGTTTGGTCTTCCTAGAGCCTTCCTTGCAGGCCAGTGTCCAATAAGAGGCCCATTCATTTCTTTTCACCTATATTCATGTAGTAATGGGGATGATATGATGGTCGGCATTTTGTTTCTGGAATTCCCCCAGTTACCCTTAGGTGTATTTTTTCCCTTTCCCTTTCTTTGTCTGAAATTCCTCTTATCCCCACTAAAAGTCTAAAAAAACTTTGGGAAACATCTTAACACACGTACACAGGATCTTAGACTATTTATTCATACTTTACAAATCCTCCCAAAAGAACACTATTACCGATGCGTACACCTTGCATGTTCTCAACCCCAATTCAAAATCCCCATCATTGACCCATCAACAACTTGTGAAAACCCATAGGATCTATGTGCAGGTTGGGCTAACACTGCCCTTTAGCAGTCCATATCGGGTCCCTAGGTGCTTGTCAATTCTTAAGTGACCACTCTTTCTGAGAGTGTGTTGCATCTGGTGTCTGCACCTAATCCTTGATAATCCTGACCCTATGGATCAAATATTTCCTTCGATGATATCTTGCCTTTACTCTACATCCCCTTGACCGCATTTCAAGTTCCTCTCACCCCCACCAAGGATAGAGCTCAAAATTATCTAGGACATCAGCCACACCATTTCTTTGGGTGACTCCATTTTCACTCCCTAGAGAAGGGTTGATGGGAGAGAAGAGAAAGACCCCAACTTCAGCTACAAAACGACATTTCATGTGGGCTTGTCTCTATTTCCTTGCCTCTTTCCTAATTTTCTGATCCCAGTCACATTTCCCTTCTTGGGGGTAGATTTAGAAGCCAACACCTTTTTGGCGTCATTATCGGGGTGAAACATTTGGTACTCATCTCGGTTTTTTATTTGACTTTCTTTTATTGATTTTTAACGAAATTTAAAAATGTGTTTAGATATGTGATTTACTCTCATGATGTCATATGATTTATTTTTCTAGAGTTATCAGTCTAGAGAAAACTCTCGTTATCCTTTTGATTGTAGTAGACCAATGTTTCTTTCAATTCTAATCAGGTTTAATTGAATTTTTGTGCTTTTTTATAGGCTCTTTATTTCAATGTTTACCATTATGTTATCTAGACTTCATATGCTTAAGATTTATATATAAAAATCAATTTTCAGTGAAGTGTTCCATGGGTATCTGTGATAGTGGTGAGATTTTTCCTCCTCCTAAAGTCCCTTTTAAACAAATTTTCATTCAAACCCTTGGACTTACAAGAAAATATGTGGATACCCCCATCAGATCCCTATCAGAATTAAACTAAAATTTCCTAAATTTCAATGCTATGGTTGTATATTCTATGTGAAATAAAATCTCGTCATGTTTGAAGAAATGATGCATAAATACCATGTGAGTTAATGAAGATGTTTTTTATCAGGTTCATTTATACAAACACTACAAGGAAGATTCTAGAGAAAAGTTTAAATCTTTACCTCATAGCTCTATATGTTCATGGATGGAAATGGTAAATTTATTTGGAAATCAATTCAGTGATTACCCTACTTCCTTTTTCTATGGACATGATGAAGATTTCTTGTACTCAGCTTGAAGAAATAAGGTTCATGTGTTTTAGGAATGAAGAAATCGACACTGCAAAATACATGTAGCAGGTGTTAAGACATTGATTGATGATTATATTGAGAAGAATGATCAGATTGGTTATGTTTTTCTCTAGTGTGAAAAATGTTTTATGCCCCATGCCCCATGTGTTGTGGAAAATGTGCTCAATGTTGATAAAATAAAAATAGACACTGAAGAATGAAATGTATTACCTGGTTCCACAAAAAAAAGTTGTGGGGTGTCTTCAAATAACATCCTATGTTCCTAAAAACTTGATGAGTTATTGGAATATTCTCTCTAGAGTATGTCAGGATTTTATCAAAGGTTTTGATGTAGTGGTTTTAGACATAGGTTATATTTCATATGCTTGTAATTTATATTCTGATAAAGGATGAAATGATTGCTAAATGTAATGGTAGTTTCCCCTCAATAAAAGATACATATGTGTTTTTCTTGATATAATAGTGGAGCACGAGAAACATCTCAGACTATGGTATGAGTTGTCAAAAGACATGAATTTTGATGAGTCGATATCCTTATATGTCCCTGAAATTGGTGTCAAAACCTTACGATAAAGGGGAAGATCACTTTACGTATACAATACTGAGAATGTTGTATCAGGTCAAAGAAAGGTATAATGATAGTTATTTGGTATTTGGTCCCATAGGATGTTAGTACTGCGTGACCTGTAAAGAAGAGTGTATATGATCTTGATCCCCTATTTTTTGATCAGGTGATGGAGTAGTAATTTTTTTCCATACTTTTGGGAATACATCAGGTTATTTCACCTAAGGATTTTTAGTTATGAATACAGGTCAGTTCCTCCCCTTCAAAGAATGAGACCGATGTGTGTATGGAGTTTGGTGTCGGTTCCTTGCTTATTAAGAAAAGTGCAAGAAGAACAAATGGTCTCTGTATGCACCCAAATTTACAACTACTACATTATCAAAAAATAGTTACAAAAGGATCCCAATGATTATTCATGTCTTTTCCAAAGGTGTTTGAGATCATTAACCTCCTTACAACTTATATTTGTAGCCTAGTTTTCCTTAACCACTTATTTCTTTTTTTTAGCTTCCCGCTTCATTTTTCTTTAATTTTGGCCTTTATTTGCAAAGCTGCTACCCTTCCTAAGAGGCAGTTTTGTAACCACCACCCTTACAAGGTGGCAGTCATATAACCACCACTTTGTACAAGGCAGCGGCCCTGTTCACTTTTTCTAGAATCTTCCCTAAGAATTAATGCGTGATTACTTCACTTAAGTTCACTTTTTGAGAACGTTTCTCACTTGTTTTAGCTTATTTCAATCTTGAGTGACTTGTGGAAATATCCTCTTGAAATTTTTATTTATAATTGATATTTCAAACTGACCCTTCATGTGTTAATTGTGTACCCCATGGATGTAAAGTGTTTTAGAGCACAACCCAACCAACCTTCTATAAAACTATCACTTGTTATCAAGTAAATTGACGAAGATCATTTTTTGTATTCTTGTATTGTTGAGCTACCACATTTTTGCTAGAAATTACATAGCCAAGATCTGTTAACTTGTGTCATCTCTCTTCCACCTACATTGCTACCAAACTACTATCAAGATGTTATTTCTCCAATGCCTTCTCACTGCTACTTCTACTGTATTCCAAATCCCTTGGACTCACATGAACATGAGATATTGAAAAGACAAACTGAGGAGGAAAATCATAACACAATTAGATTTTCCATTACTCTATATTTCCAGGTTGGGGTTGATGTTAATTTTCTTCATTGCTTCACATTATTGTTCTTGAATCGTATGCATAGATATATCAGATAGAGTACAAAAATTTAGTTTCATCATTACAAATAGTTAAGTTAATTTCAAATAACCTTTACATCTTCAATATGAGTTTTTGCTAATGGATTCTTCCTTCCCTATTCCTATGGATTTGGAGGGATGTATATTTAGAGGAAGATTTTTTTGCCAGCATAGAGATAATATATTTGTCATATATTGTGGTTTCCCTTAGATTCTTACAAAGTCTATCTGGAGGTTATAAGGGAAGAAAATCTTCTGAAGATTTCAATCTTCCCATGTATCTAAGATAGGAGAGGATTTAACAAATCCATAATTACTTATTGAAAAATATTTCATTTAAATAAAATAGATTACATAAGGTCCAATTGTTTAAAATAGACTAGATTTCTTCTGCACATATAAACAACTACATCTGATTTTTTTATTTGTTTTTAGGATTGGTTAATTAAATTAGAAGAAATTTATTTCTTCTACACGTATTTTTATTCAAAAAAGCACAAAAGCATTTATTTCATTAGAATATCTGCTTTGTATTATTTTATTTATATCTTGAAAATACCAAAAACATAGAATAAGTTTAATTCAATTAATTAGTTGTTATTTTCTTAATTAAACTAGATATTTGCAATCCATGACCATAAAGGAACCACAACAAGAGAAAACATACACTAGTGATCCATTGGTCCCACAATTGAATAGGCTTTAATTAATTAGGGAGATAGGTATGAGACTTCATCTTCTTGTACTTAGAATACCAGACTGATACACTGAGAAAATTGAACAATTAAACATTTTAAACATTGCGGCTGACAAATCCTACAAATACCAGACTACCCCTAGAAATAGAGTTTAAAAGTACATGACCATACAAGGACCGTAGCCACCAAGAGTTTACAGTTTTGATCTGCGGGTTCCCTAACTATAAGGGCTTGAAGACTAGCTAGGCTTAGACATAAGATTGTGCTCATTAGTATTGAGGTTTTACCCAATTCCACTAGATATCAATTAAAAGCTAATTGTTCTAAATGAGAAAGCTCACTAAGCCCTCACATTTTGGACCACTCTAGCTAACTGACTATAGAGCCAATGGAACCACACCTCCCTCTCATTCACTCCATGACATTGTCTGGAAATTGTTACAAGGCACCCATTGGTTTTCCACACATCCCACAACCCATAGAAAGTAATTCCATGGAGCTTGATATCAATTGGAGTCTCTGTGTTGTTATTCTTTCCAATCCATCCATTAGACTAGTTCAGGTTAGAAGGGCATTCCTTGAACTTGATGAGCATATCCCGATATTGCGATTCGAGGACATTTTTTTTCCTTGATAATTTGTCTATACTAGTTATCCACATTCTCATTTGCATATCACATTTCTCTATCACTATCCATCCACACTTTCCACATCAGTTGTCCTAACATGACCTTGGGAGGTCGAGTGCGGTTGAAGGTCACATGTCGATTTGTATCTGTATAGTTTCCTTTCGAAAGAGGGTATGGTAAACACCAGTAAATGTGAGTATGATGACCATTTTCTTAACTCCTATGTTGAGTTTAAAAAGGATTTGGTGAATGGATATTTATCACTTTGGAAAGAGAGAAATATATTCAACATCTTGAGAAACACATGCAGGTCATCAGGTTATTGTATCATGTAGTGTGTTGTGGAAACAAAATTGTATATGAATGGACTATTCCCAGAGGGAAAAGAGGATATATTGGTATGAATGGAGACATGATTTTTCTTCTACAAAATGAAGGGTTTCTAGGTGAGGGCAACTAGTTGATAATATGTGTTTCACTTGAAGTGATTGTGATCATCACCTTTAGAAGTTAGCATGGTAACTTGTGTATTTGGATGGGATGTGGGCATATGATATAGGATCCTGGTGGATTATGATGGAGGTTTTTAGGTCCTTAGATGTTAGTGGTTTTATTTTAGAGTTTATAGTGGCGTGCTTTGTCCTTTTATGGGTTTTCATTGGGTTTTTAGTTGTTTTTTTCTCTCATAGTGGTGAATTGTAGTTTTGATCATCTTTTGACTCCATTGCCCAATGGATAAGAGATTGATCTTCCTACTCTAGTATTATTTTTGGTTTTCCCTAGACACCCGCAGGGGGAGTCCATCCCTGATTTGGAGCCAATGTTGGTACCCATTTATTTCCATCCTATTTTCAATGCTTTTCTTCCCCTTGAATCCTTTTTCAGGAAGACAAATCAGTAAGGGATTGATTTTGAGGATTATTTTTCCTTCTCATTATTTCTACTATAGTCAAATGGATGAGTATGAATTTGGTATTATCGCTACTATGAGGGTTATTAAAATTTCACATACTTAAGGTACATAACAGATTGTATTTTGGTGAAAAGTAAGGACTTTGAAAATGTTTAGATAAATGCGAGTATGGTGGGTGCAATTTTTCCTCGAAGCCCGAAGGGTAAGCGTTTCCATAATTGAATCACTTAACCTAAAAGTAGACCCTAAAGTTCCCTCAAAACTCATATCTAGGTTGTATCTTCCATATAAAGAACAGATGGGTGTTATCTATTTTTGAGATTTTCCCAGGAATTTTCAAAAAGGGCAGTTTCTCCCTAGAATCTGAGAAGAGATCCTTCTTTGATATTTTAAAATAAATAATATTTCAGAGCTTGGGGCCTGAGTTGTTGTTGTTTGAATTTGACACAATCTGTGATATTTTTTCTAGACTCGACCAGCCGATTGAAGTCATAAAAGAGTAAAGAAAGGTAGTTTTTCCCAATTTCTAAGGGCAAAGAAGGTGACAAAAGGCTGATTATTTTTCCCATGATTTTGTATAATAATGTGCAATAGATGAAGATGCATCCGCAAGATGGTTTTTTTATTTATAGGGTGTTATTGTTTATAGGAAAGGAAAATAAATAAAATGATTGATGTGCCTGAATGATTTCAAGAAATGATATTCACACATGCCAAACATTTAAAAAAATAGAACGAAAACTCAAAGTAACATTTATAGTAGCAAAATTAGGGTTTTATTTAAGGGGAACTATCCCTCTAATGTATAATTATATGAACAAAATAAGAAAAACAAGATACATTTAGATACATATAATATAGTGGCACATATAACAAACTTCTATTGCTTCAGTCACATTTGGGGAACCATTTAGGAACTAGTGTCGATGCCGAATACAGTCCTCATGGGACATGATGTTGAAGATGAATTATATGTCTACTATTAGGCCCCTCGACATACCTTTCTCATGCAACTCAAGGATACCCACTCTTGGCCCATTTAGAATGTTAACCAGCTCCTTCTTCCCCTCAGGAGAGTTCACCAATTCACGCGAAACGAGCCTTCCTCTTTCATTTGCTTTGGTGCATTAGCCTCTTATTGGATAGACCTCTAGAACTGGGGTCACATCACAAATTTTGGTGTTAGAGAGGCCAATCCTCTACTTGGATTGAAAGATATGCATTCTAACCACAACTTAAATATCCTTCATAACAGACTCTAATACAACTAGTCACTCCTCTATTCTTCTTAGGTGAGAATCTGAGGATGGAAGTTCTTTTTTTAGTTCCTATGTTTTGGACAAAAGAGGGAGCTCTATTTTTAGTAGGGAGGGGGCATAATAGGCCTTAAGCATATTTCAATGGTCAGTAACTCTGGACTTAAATGGAACTCTAGGTAGAAAGGGTGCAAGTGTAAGTTTTCGAAAAAGGAAATGAAGGACACAACTTAGCAAAAATATTCAAGAAATACAACATCATGGCTTCTTGATGAGGGAAATATTAGGGATTGGCTCTAATATTTGGAACACTAAAAAATTGACATATGATGGCCTTATTCGGTCCTGAGAGTTGGAAAAATTGGCCTATGTGTGCCAATTCCTCTAGTGAAGGACTTGCACTAAAGGAAAACATGGCCATTGCTAAGATAACTAATATGGAATGGGACAATAAGAATAGAAATGGCTCTGAAATTTCACAGATGCCGGTGCAAAGTGGAAAGTAAAAGACTCTAAAAATGATAGATGATGAATAGAAGTATGGTAGACCAATTAAATAGGCATGTCGCTAGCGCTAATGTGGAAAAGGACATCATTTCAATATTAATACCATATCACATTACGATTTATAGTTACGTGTGTGGTGGAAATAAATATCAATTATTTATAAGGAACGTATCACCGGAGAGTGATTAAAAGCATGTGTGTTTCAAAAATGTCTTGTCACATCAAACTCTCAGACCATGTCATACTCATACACATGTAGAAATTCTAAAAATTAAATGTGACATGACCTGGAGAAATTTTAGCTACATGATGATGATGTATGAAGGACATGGTGGTAATTGGTAGAATTGGCGGCTGTTCATGAGTAGTTACTTCAATTTTTTTGTGGCGGCCCCGAGAAGTTGTAAGCAATGGTTATTTGTGGGAGATCCAAGGGATATGCTCAAAAACCTTGAGATTGTAAGGCAATATATAATATGAAAAGAAGGTTAGAGGAAGAGGATACGGTTTCTTGGAGGAGGTATTAGCAAGAAGGAAAAAGGGTGGGAAGCTCTTGAGGAAAACATTGGAGGGAATTTACAGAGGCACAACTAACTCAAAGGAGGGACTATGTTGTGATGAAGGTTTTTTCCTTGTAACCTAATTATCAGGATTTTTTGCTAATATGATTACATGTGTACAATCATTAACATGATTTGAGAGTATAAATATGTGTTTCCCTTGTCTTTTCCTAATTTTAATGGGTTTTACCTGAAAAATTTATCAGGACGTATGGTTTTTCTTTGTCTTTTTTATGAAATGATTTTGGGGTGGAAATTAAATGTCTTTTGTTGTCATTTTATGTGAATCGTGGCTATAATTAAATTTCAAAAATATTATGTAACTACTTAGCTCATTTCTAGGAAGGGATTGTGCATTTGACATTTTCTGTTGGTACCTGAAAGTGTCATTTTTGAAGCCTATAAAATTCTCCCCATGGACTGAGTAGGATTTGGGGGTATGATTTGTAGATATTATGGGTAGGTTGATATAGACTATTCAGCATGATTTTTAGGGTATGATTTAGCCTTAGATGTACTAAAATGGATTTTCAAGAATTTAGAGTTTGGTCTTCCTAGAGCCTTCCCTACAAACTCCTCTCCTACAAGAGGCCCATTCATTTTTCTCCTATATTCATGTAGTAATGGGGAAATATGAATATTAGTATTTTTTTTTTTGGAATCCTCCCAGTTACCCTCTGATTATTTTTCCCTTTTTCTCATTCTTCAGCCAAAATACCTTTTATCCCCACTAAAGGTATGAACAAACTTTGGGAAACATATTAACATACCACACGTATCTCATAATTTTTATTCATACATTACAAATCCACCATGGAGAACACATTATCAATGCATACACCTTGTATGTTCTCACCCCCAATATAATATCCCCATCATTGAATCATTTACAACTTGTGCAAACTCAGGATATCGATGTGCGGGTCAGGAAAATACTTCCTTTTTAGTGATCTATATCGAGTCCCCAGGTGCTTGCAATTCTTAAGTGACCACTCTTTCTGAGTGAGCATTACATCTGGTGGTTGCATTTGAACTCAATATTCAAACCTTATGGATATATTATTTCATTCCAATATCTAGCCTTTCCCTGCATCCCCTTGACCACATCTTGGGACCTCTCACCCTGACCAAGGAAGAGGTCAAAATTAGTAGGGACATCAGCCATGCCATTTCTTTAGGAGCCTCCCTTTTCAGTCCCTTGGGAAGATTTGATAGGCAAGTGAAGAAGTACCCTAACCTGACTACCAAACAATGTTTCAGATGGTCTCAACTCTGTTGCCCTACCTCTTTCCCCATTTTATGATCCCAGAAGCATCTCTCCCTCAGGAGGTGGATGTCAGAGCCAACACCTTAGAGGTCAGTTTTATTTTTTGTGAATATGGAAAGTGACCTTGTGCACATGAAACTGGTTAGTTTTAGGGATATATATCCTTGGGCATGGGTGACCTTTGAGAATGTGGGATGTGTTTATTTTTCATGATCTTTGAAGTCTTTGTGGAAGCTCCAAGTATACATATTATCCAAGCATCAGGGTTTATTTTAAGACCCACCTTCCAAAAATTTATTGTAAAATGGGTGGAGAATATTTTGAAAATGTAATTCACATTATTGGTGAATGTAGGAAAGGATGGTTTTGTGATGGCAACGAATGGAGGTTTTTTCAGCCCACCATGTTTCGATGTCTATATTTTATTTTTAGATGAAAAGTATGAAACGTTACCATATGGTAACAAAAACATGTTGAAGTACGTCAAGTTGAGGTTATTATCATCTTGTAACACATTTAAATTGTCTTGTGACACTATCAACTCATTCCTAGATTTCAACTAAACACATGATGTTGCTACCATTTGTTATCTCAAGCTTTTTTGACGTACAAGAGATTCTTTGCATTTTCAAATGTCTCAACCTATATCAATATTTGTATTTTCACACGGAAATATTCTTGCATTTTCACCCATTAACATTACCATGCCACTATTCATTACCACCCCGACCTGTAGGCCCTTTCCTTTTCTATATATATACACATCCCCATTCATTTTTTCCCATTTTCACTTATAGGTTTCTCTAGGCTAGAGTTTTTAAGAGCTTCCACCACTATTGAAAACAATTTGTTCTATGCTACTCATCCACTTCAGGTACTATCCACATGATTTGTTCTATAATACTCATATACGGTTATCTTCCAACACCTCTTTTTTTGAAAGAAACAATAAATCAAGATTCAAGAGTCATGACACCAAGAAAAAGGTCAAATAGCACTCTGTCCTATGTTTACTGAAACATATTGTATCCGCAGTTACTAGAACTGTTGGAAGACCCACAAATTAGCCATCTATTTGATTAGATTAGTCACTTAGGGTTCCATGGAATTATTTACATGCCTCATTATGAGATAGAATATAAGTCAAATAATTTAATGCAAATGTATAATAGTTATGATGGGTCTTTCATAGTTATGTTACCATCCCACTAATTTAAGATCATAATAACACCTGATGATATCCATCATCTAATAGGCTTACCAAATCAAAATGCATTTCTTGTATCCACAAAAACAATTCTACCTAATGAGAAAAATAAATTTTAAGATTCTCATTACTATATTTCTATTGAGGTTGAGGTTAATAATCCCTCCAAAAGAGGGATTAACACACAATCAATCAAATACCCCTTTCTCCTAGCCATGGTGGAATTTTTCTAGACCTACATCGCGTTACAGGGAATATATAATGAATTTCCTTAGTGGAAATTATACTACCTTCTCCAAACTATTTCTGGTGTTAGATTCAATTGGTGTACATTTATTTCAACAAGGATTCATTATGACCTTGAAAAATCCATTATGAATCCTATTGCAGTTATTTCTTCTTATTATTTTGTTCTTTATTTCTATTATGAGGGTTTTCATAGACTCAAATCAATAGTTATTCTAATTACTCTACACAAGAATATAGATAAATATGCATGGCCTTTGGATTGACATGTGGTGATTATTTTGTTTTAAAAGAATACTATCTTGATTCTTTTCAATAACAAAATCAGTTTTAAATCAATTCTTAAAAAGAATAATTTATTTTCAACAAGTCAAATCAAGTGAAATAGTGGCTCAACATAATGTGGCATGTCATGAACATAACCTTGTTGGGCTTTAGGGGTCTAGTGACAACGTTCTAATTGATGTCACCACGGTCAATGCCTCTATGGTTTTCACTAGTACCCAACAACATAGAGGTAGAATGGGAACCAAACGGATGTGCGGTTCTATGGAATCAACCCACAACTAGGACATAATGCATACTCAGGCCAATCCAAGTTTTAGTTAATCCATGATTCACAATCGTTTTAATTTTTATTGAATTTTTTTTATACTAATGATAATTTGAGTCTTGAAAATGACATATGACATTTTCCTAATGTGCAAACTTTTCGGGCACATCACTGAGACACATGGTGTCTACTTTTGCATACACTACATACATACCTGAAAAAGAAGATATCATCCTACACCAGTTCTTCACCCTTCAATTTCTAGTATTAATAAATATTGATTTAAATTTTATTTATATTAGTATTTCTTTTAGGATTTTGTCATTCTATTTAACTAGTTATCGTTAAATTCAAGTTTTGCAGTGCCACCATCCCCTTTCCACCCAGTGCCACAATATTTTGATTATGGAAAACAACATTCACAATGTAAGAAATATTTATTCCTATCATTCTTTTTAATTTTTTATTATTATGTTGTTTGACTTCGTAATTACAACATATTGATATTTTAAAATTATTTATACTTGTATAAGTTTTGCAACCTCAATCTCATATTAAACCTGTGGCCACCCTCACTACTCAGCAGTTAAGGAGAACGAAATTCCCACCTCCCACTCAATATTATGGTAGGGGAAATAGGATAGTGTTCCCTAGAATGAGAAGAAGAAAAATAATTTTACAGTGGCAGAGTTCTCCAACTTTTCAATTGGCAGCGTGCAGAGTACCAGAGGCACTTGTGTTTTAAATAATATTCATATGGATGAGGAATATCCTAGTTTTGATAGCATTTATGACATTATAGAAGAATGGAAATATAATGAAGATCTCATTTAGTCTACACATAAGGAGGTGCTAGTTCCACAATAGCCATCCTCTTCAGAATCTCCTTTCCTAACTGGGGAGGAAAATTTTGATGATGATGGGAAAATTAAATTTTCAGTAGACATCCTAGTGGATGATAATGCTATAGCCCTTGTGATGGAAAATATTATTTATGATATTAAGGAAATGAATATATGGGAGATCAGAGTGAAATATGTTATCAATGAAATTATTGAAAGATATCATAATTTTGAAAATAGGGAAAAACTATTTTCATGTATTAAAAATGAACCAGTGATGATTGATGCTTTACTTTTTAAGGCACAATCTAGTAATTCAATCACCAAAAATATTTACAATAATGATTATGTTTTCACTATAATGCTTAATAGATTGGCTAATTAGAATACTGAGGTGTAGCCTTACAACAATAAGTGGAATAGAGACAAGAAACTTGTCACTATTGCAAATTCATAGAAATAATTGGTTGTGGTAAGTACTTAATATTTTTTAGATTATAATTTATATTTTTTATCATTTATATACTTCTAATTATGGGTATTTTGATTGTGTTTCCAAAAAAAGACATTGAATTAGGAGGTGAAGGTGCTAGATGAACACCTGAAAAAAGTGAGAGAAAGTGTACATGGTGTAATTGAATTCAAAGAGAAAATTGTTCTGTTAAACAAGTAGAACAATAAATTTCATAAGATTATAAAGGAGCATGGACTGGATATGGATATTCTACTAAAGAAAAAAACTAATGAGGATCCTTATCTCCTTTAAGTAGGAGATGCAACTAATGAGGATAGACAAAATGTTGAAAATATTAATTCAACTACAAAAGAATTAGTCTAGTTTGGTGTGATAAAAGATAGTTCAAATATTTATGTTATAGAAGATCCTCGAGAACAAGGATCCAAATGATAGTAAACTGTTGATGTAAATAATTTCATTTGTCAAATGAAAACTTTATCTTTATGTCAAATTTTCAATCATTGTATTTCTCTCATGTGTGTTGTTAAATGAAAACATTATCCTATTTTCAAGCTTTTACAGTTGATGAATAATAAAACATGGATTATGGAATCTAGATTTACATTGTATAATTTAGTTTTAAACATGTATACACTCAATATTGAATACTTGGATGTATATTTTGTTGTTTAATCTTGATAGTCGATTCACATTGTATAGATAGATTATAATTATAGAAAACATTATCTCTATACTCTTATATTTTTTATTAATTCTAATAATCATGATGGGATATATGGGTTATAATATATTTGTGAACAAGTGTGCATGTGGATTTAAAATTGAGAATTTAGAAATCAAATATTGAAAAGAAATTCCTAGTAATGAAATTAAATTTAATTACATCATCTAGTTTGTAGTTTGCACAACTATATACTATCTGTTATTTCCAAACATTATAAAAACATAAAAGTAATTTAAAATTTCCAAACATTATATACACAATATATGTAAACAAAAAAAAATAATGAGTCACAATATATATTTTAGAAAATAAATATGTTCAACTATCTGGTACCTGAAACAACCCTATCATAAATGGTCCTTCATCACTTATTTTATTTTTTGTAGTTCCTAGTCTGCCAGAGTCCGAGTCAATTTCACCATAATCTGAGACTCCATTCATTTTTATCTGATTAACATCTCTCTACTCTGCAAGGGATGTCCAAGTAACTAATATTATTTCGTATGGGAATGTTTCAACTTCATATCTTGAAACATATGATCTCAAACAAATTTCCATATTTTTTGTCCAATATGTTGTGAAGTTTTGATTTCACAAATGTTAGTGTGATAAATAACCTTTCATATTCAATAGACCCAAGAATCATTATCTATTCGAGTTTATACAATTTGAAGTATTCATTTATACTTTCTATCAGAATGTTACTCTAATACAAATTTCTCCACAACAATGTGATAGCTCCCATTTATGTTGGTTTAACAAGCATATGATAATGATCACTCATTATCACTAAAAAATGTGATGACTCTGATATGAGTAATTTTTTGTTTAATATACCATTTAATTCTCCTCCATTAACATATAAATATTTTCAAAACTGATGCATTAGTGTAGTCATGTATTTCTTGAAGAGTTGAGATATTTGTTATTCACCAATAATTGGATTCAAAAAATTAGGATTTATAACTCCCATGGCCTTAAGCACGTCACTATTCTTAAAATTCTCTCTGATATGAGAAGATAATGTTTTAGATATATTCATCAATTTTTTTCATGTATTAGAAAATATAGCATCAAAAAGATGGCTTGTCACTTGTACTTCCTCAATTTCATAACCTATGACATAAGGATCTCTGTGGAAAGTGTGCATTGGAATTTTTTCCCATCACATGAGATACAAAGATGACCATTGATATTGAACTTAAAATGTATGTTGGGGTCTTTTGTATTTGTCAAAACCTTCCAAGTACTTAAAATTGGATTCTCAAATCAGTTTTGGGTGGAAGTTAAGTTATCGAAAATCATACTTACTTGTTTCCTTAATTTTATAAAATGAAAAATGTATATCGATCTTTCCTCAGGTTGTTTCACTAAGATATTTATTTCCTTCAAAATTGGAAAACTATTGTATAAATTTAATAATGTCTCCAAATCTTTCAAGCGATACAACATATCTTTATCCTTTTCGATTTCACTACGATTCTTGAAAATATACCCTAGTAATGACCTGTATTCGTAAAGAATTATGCAAGCTCAATCATACGATGTTATCCATCTTGTGTCAACATCTTTTAGAAAAATTTTACTTTTTATTATTCCAACACAAAATGAAGGAAACTCCAAAAATATTTTAGGAACTCTTAACATGTATGAATTCAAGTCTCATATAAGCTCATCTACTTTAGCAACATTTTCAAAATTAATTGCAATCTTGTAAGAGAGATTCATTCTTTGAGCCATGGAGTGTATATGTATCATGTATAGGGTAATAGTTGTTTGAAGGTGAATAAAAAGACTAAATTAGTGACCTTACATGATACTTTCCCCATAAAATCATCTTTTTAGAGATTGAATGATCATCCATACCAACTATTTATTTAAAAATAAAAAATAACAAGTTTTCATAGGTTCTCAGAATTGTAATTCTCCATCATTTTACACATAGCTAGTAGATGATTTTCCCTCAAATGGATATTGAAACTAAAAGTGTAGAAATGAATACAAACCCAAAATGTATCATCTACTATTGTGACCTCATCAATTGAAAATGTAATAAAATTTGCATTTTCTACCTTCTCTCACAGATCAGTGATTTCAATTTCTACCATACACTTTGCCATTTCTCATGCACTGGTATTTAACCAATGTTTTGTTAGAATGTTTGGAAACCCATTACATTGAAATAATATCTTGTAATCAATGAGATGTAAAATTGTTCTTCCCTTTGTTAAAATGTGAAATATTGTTCTCAATTGTAAAAGTTTTCCTGAAGACTTGCATCAGTAGCTTTTACAAATTTATCCTTTATTGTTCCAACTTTTTCAACAAGTTCTTGAAGATGTTTATGATGATTTTCATATTCTAATTCATATCTCATATGTAAACAATATTCCTCGATTTTTCATCTAGTTGTTTTTATTAGTCTTCTATCATCTTGCCTTCTAGACTCATATAATTTTCCCCAATGCTTCTCTACAATGTCCAACTTCAATTAACATTTGTATTCTTTGCCTAGTTTCCAGCTACATGTAGTACATCTACATTATTTAGGAGTATCATTACTATTTTCTAGTTCAAAAGGTTCAATGAATCGATATTTGGTTGACCATTCAAATTTAAAAGTACTTCCTAAAGACCACTTCCCACTTTTACATTTCTGATGTGTGTTTGTAGAATGTTTATTTGAAATTTGAGTTAAATGGAAATTGGGATTATCAGTACTATCAATTTAAATTGAATTACTTTGCTGATTAGGAATTTAATCCAGAGTATGGTCATTATTAGGGTTTTGTGAATTTGAAATAAATTGTGTTGCTTACTGTATCCTTAAGTAAATCAACATATAAAGTAATATTAACATAACAAGAGGAAAAATTACCTCTTAGAACTAGTGTTATTGTGGGTTGGATGAAATATTTTGAAATGTCCATTTCAAGTTTTATTTTTTGTTGAGTTATTTTCTCATTTGTAACAGGGGACATCTTATGTGTGATTTTAAAGTCTGTACATGTGACAAAAATATAAAAGTTTCAAATAAGAACTGTAAAAAATAAATTCAAGAAATTATGAAAAATAAAGGTCATGCTACATGATAACATGGGTTAGGCTACCAAACAGGGTTATGTGAACATGATATCAGATCACTGCATGGTTACATACTTACTTGCTACAAAATGAAACACACAAATTTATGTTACCATATGGTAACATGTTCTTGTTACCGTACGACATTGCATATTAACCTTATCGTACAACATCATGTATTTATGTTTCCATTAGGTAACATTTCTATAAAAAAATCCTTCACAAATGGATAGTTTAAACTTTTTTTCTTACCTATTTTTCTTATTTCTTCAACTTTTTAGCTTATAATTTCAAATTTTTCATAGGCGTATTCATTTTTACATTCGGCTTCAACTGTTGATCTCAAAATTAAAGAATTTTGAAATTATATTGTATTATTATATTATGGAGAATTAATCATATATATAATGGTATATTATAACATGAAGGTGAATATACTAACATTGGTCGGCCCTTAGTGGAAACACTGAGGAAAAATTATGGTCAAATTTATTTTGGACCAATAATTTTTTGGTGAATGCACTACCATATGGTAGTAAAAATTTTCCAATTTAAAAATTCAAAAATCCTAATATTTTCCTTTTCATGAATATTTTCCCCTAAAATAAACCCTTCCAGGCATGGAAGCTGGCATTAACTTAGAAAAGGGGTTTGGTGGTTATCAAGGGTATTATTCTACAAATCTACATTGACACAATTTTATTCATCACAAACCTAAAGAAGAATAACATGGAGTTTTACAAGCCCAAAAAGTATTTCTCAGAGGAGGTAAACATGCTTCTTAGAGGTTAGTAAAATCTTGTTCCAAATTTTGTTGGGTATCTTCATGAATGTCTCCCTGAGCCATACATGGATGTTTCCCTTAATATTATTCAGTATATTACACTTGAGGGAATAAATAAAACAATATATGTGTATCACATACATATGATAAATTTAGTATGTCATGGTAAGAGCTTCTAATTTCCTTATTTCATCATGAGGTCGTTGTGTTCCTCTATTGATTATTTAAGAAAGGGTAAGACCCATTTACCCCTCCAGAAAAGTTTGATTATGGATTTGGTTAATAAAGGGACCACTAACCTCACTAAGTCCGTTAAGTATCAGGGCCATTTGATGGAGGTTTATGGCTTTTATGTGGAATTTGAGTCTCTTGGAATTGAAGAAACAAACAAGGTTGATTCCCCTTTTTTGACGAATCTGGGGTCTAAGACAAAGAACTCAAAAGAGGCCATGTAATGCCTTAAT
The DNA here is from genome assembly GCA_019776745.2 of Taxus chinensis. NCBI lineage: Eukaryota > Viridiplantae > Streptophyta > Pinopsida > Cupressales > Taxaceae > Taxus > Taxus chinensis. The sequence goes on along the minus strand of CM034156.1, from coordinate 324,579,015 downwards.
AAACTTAAGGAATAGATACTTGATTAATATCCCTTCATCATTGCTACTGGGACCGAATAGGGCCAGTGTTCCCAGGTTTTGCCGGCTAAAGAGCCCGTTGACTTGGAGTAATTAAAAATGACATCAACCGAAACAAAAGTATGCTATAGTTCATGATCAATTAATGGAATACGATGAGAGATAATATTGATAGTATGGCTGCCATAGTGAATGCTAGAAGTATGGAAATGGTTCTTGACAAATTGAAGTGTCTTGAGAAGGATGTAGATCATTTAAAAGATAGTTTGAATAAAACTAGCACTTGGATCATGATACACATAAATCAACCATCCATTATCTACACATTATGGCCTAAATTGTACATGCCTAGAAATAAATTGAGAGTGAGGAGTCTTTTGAAAAATAGAAAAGAGGAGCAATTGATATGGATCTTGATAGCTTAGGAGTCTTCATTGATAAATTATCCGGAGTGGAACATTTTACTTAAAGATATGGAAAATAAAGATGAACCTAAATGATGGATTGAGGTTCAAACTTATGTTGCTAGAGGTTTTTGTTTTGGATATTAGTGTTCTGTTAGTTTTTATGGGTAAATTTTTTAGTAAGACTATGGTATCTATTTTTGTTAACGACTTTATGTTGTTTTTGTCATGTTTTTTTTGGTGTTCTTTTTTTCTTGCCCCTAGTGGTATTTTGATAATGTATGGGGAAGAGACCCCTTAACCCTCTTTTATCATTAAATAAAAAAAATTCTCAATATTTTTTTAATAATGATTTATTCTTATTTCATATATGATTACTATTAATAGGAATGAAAATCATTACTCCTTACAATGTTTATATTTCCTTAGTGACTGTCTCAAAATTAATTTATTCCCGTAGCATTTTCTCGTGTCAAGACAATCCTCTATTGATTTGGTCATATTTTATATTCTTTAGTTGCAGTTCTTACATGAATATTTCCACAATATTTCAAATTATTACATCTCAATTTTGTTCTTGGTGAATTTCTACCAATTATATTAGATTCTTACCTTTAATCTTTAACTCAAATTTTTATTTTTGTTTCCAATATGATCCTTGTTACTGTCCAAATAGTTTGAATCCTAGTTTAGTAATATTATAAGACACATAAAGGGGTGCAGTAACACATGTACACACTTCTAAGAATGTTATAACCACAAGCAAAAATCATATTCCTAAGGGTGATACATCATATCCAAACTTCCATTTAAATTTATATAGTTCATTTTTATAATAAAAAATCACAAAAATTACAAATAATAATGCTATTTATCTATTAAATCAAGAAACAAATATAATAAATATAATTCTTTGCTATCATAAGGACTCTGCAGACATGGTTTTTATAGTGATGTAGGATTTCAATGTGGGAAATATCATATATAATGATCATGTGACCTATAGAAGTAAAAAAATCCATGGACGTATCCTCCTCATTCTAGGAACCTACGTGTTGTACCAATAATACTTATTGGCTCAACATGTGTATATTGTTGATATTTATTTTCTCACTATTATTGTCTCATGGTAGCACACATATCCTGGAATGGCCATAAGATCTCTACATATGGGAAAGGAACTTCCTCTCGTGCCCTTATATGGTTCTCTAATTATCTGCATGGCTCATGATGAAGTTGTATTTGTGTTTTAGGTTAAAGTTACAACCGGTTATTTTCTTTTTAGCTCATGTCTAATATCATGTAGTGTCTATAGAATCTTCCTCCTTAACTCGGTTAGATCGGGATGTGATATGTTTTTTATGCTTCTCATTTTTTCCTCCTGTGACATCCTCTAAATGAATAAACTTCATTAATCAATTATGGAAAATTTTAATCAACATTTTCATAGAACTCCAAGTGTTGCAAATCTATGCTCTTGTACTAAATGTAGCACCCCATATTAAGTTCTTAAAATAACATAGCTTAAATATAAAAATTAAGGAATATTTTAAAAAAAATAAATGAGAATGAGATTTAGGTTTCCATTATTTAAAATTATTCCACTTCATCATCATTTAGAACCATTGGTATTACACACTTTAGAATCATTCACATTATGTGATTTGGTGAAAAGATCGGTAGTCAACTAGCGAAGAAAATAAATTGAGTTAATAATTAATATTTTCAAGCATTAAACAATTGGATAGGTGCGAGATTAAGGGATCATCCTCTAAAATATGATGATTTACAAGGACATCCACATAAGGTTAATGTTAAAGTGACGATAGTTCACCTTAAATGGTAATGGGGATTTATTAATATTAAAACACAGATTTAAAATTATGATTTATTTATCACTTATTAATATATATGTATATATATATATATATATATATATATATATATATCTTTGTAAGGTGCTAACTATTATAACTTAACTAAGGAATCCTTTTAATTAATTTAAAATTCTTATTCAACATTATGATTTTCCACCTCTACATAGAATTAATAAATCTAACTTTAGTTTAGTAAAAATAATTTCAATAACTCAAATGAGAAGAGTGAACTTACAAATACATAAGTAGGATTAGGATTGGGCCCTTAGATAAAATGATACTCCTCCATTGATCTTGTATGATTGACCAAAACCCTAAAATTACTTATGAGGAGGTTATATTTCAATTTATTTATTTATTCTCTCATTTTGTTTTGTTTATTTTCTTGTAGTTTGAGGTTGAAGAGGATCTCAAATGGAAGCTCCTCAAGTTAAAGGCATGGGTGTATATGCATATATATACACCATCTTTATTTATTTTATTTCATTTTTTCTAATTTAAATATTATATTTATTTATTTTAAGGCCTTATTTATTAACCCTTTGGGTCATATATATTGTATATACCCACATACATACATGCATATACCTACCATATTTATTTATTTTATTTCGATTATTATAATTTATAATATTATATTTACTAATTTTAGGGCCTTATTTATTAACCCTTTCGGTCATATATATTGTATATACCAACATACATACATGTGTTTGTGTGTGTGTGCGTGTGTGTGTGTGTGTTTAATGTTTGAATTCTTTTATTTATTTATTTATTTATTTATTCCTACACCCTATCTTAAAATCGCGATGCCTCCAAATATATGATCTGATTTTTTTTTTGATATTTTGATAGTATGATAATAACATATTCACCTAAATACCTATAAAAAGTATTTTGGATTTAAATTTGTACAAAATTATTTGTGACTTATTTAGTCGTCGTATCTATTTATAATTTTTCCTTAAATAAAACACATATATTATACTAAAATTTCTCTCTTTTTTCCAAAATAAATATATAATTTGTGTGTGTTTAAAAGCGCGCACACACACACACATGTTTAATAAACATAACCTAAATTTTAACTTCTATGTTTTTATTTTTAATTATTATTTTAAAAAGAATCTTACATGTGTATCCATATTTTGTTTTATTTATTTGAAACTTTTAATCGAAAACTTTAGATGTGTAAGTATAAATATTATTTAATATTTACTTATATAATGTATTTTGTTTTCCTTTTATTTAATATTAAATTATGTAATATGACATTTATATTCAACATTATATATATGTATGTATGTATTTTAATCAAACACATAATTAAAGGAAATACCATTTTATCCTGCATTAGGGACTTCATACAACTTTTTCCTTTTACAACTCTTGTATAATATCCAAACAAATATACAATAATACAATTTTCTTCCATTAAACCATAGAGTCCACATTCCTTCTAAATGAAATAAGAGTGAGGAGAGAGAGAGAGAGAGAGAGAGAGAGAGAGAGAGAGTCAGTTGCACATACATTTAGTTAATAATATTCTTATTTTCATTATCAAGAATGTAACCAAATCAATTTTTCATTCACATTTCATAATGCAAAATTATTTGTTTCCTTCCAATTCACCAAGTTGGTGAAAATCATTTCTCAAATGCAATAACTTATCAATCTACCATTTTATCATAATCACAAAGTGATCTTAATAGATTAGAACACAAAAATAAATCCCATAGATCTCAAGTTTCCCAAAACATCATAAGACAAGTACAACCTAGTCTAAGATAAGAGATCATATTATCATAAGTTTTTCCATCACATAAAGGTGATTTCAACAAGAAGGAGAGCACTATTTTAATATTTCATCTAGAGGTAATGATGCATGTGACCATGCTAATTTTTTTGCAATAGCTAAATAAAAGACTAACACCTAGTAGTTTAGACCTAAGATTAAATTTATCAACAAACCATCAAGATCATAGCTTATGAGAATACATAATGAAAATTACATGAAATTAGTCATCTAATCTATAAGCATTCTTACTAAGTTAAATGATTGCAAATTAGAATGAACGTAATTAGATATATGAGAAAGCAAATTATGTTGTTGTTATCCGAAGAGAGGGAGAAGATCTCACCAAATAATGGCTACAAGGCCAATCTTAGATCTTCTTCTACTACTCAATAATGGTATAATTGATGAAAAGTAGCTATGCCAAATTAATGGAGAAAAATATTTATCATATGTTTTATATGAGATATTATTCAAAGTATGGTGTAAGGTGTGAAGGTAGGAGCTTAGACCTTTGTATAGTTTTCTATTTGGGGAAATATTAAGTCACAATGAATATGGGGAAAATGATAAAGTAACTCTAGGATAATTAACCATGATTAGATGATTTAACAACTCATGGGAGTTAGGGTGATTTAATTAATTAATTAAGATTAATTAATAGGCTAGAATAAGCTTTTTAGGCTATTTGGAGGTGATTTAGGAGTATTTTGATAATATTAGAAGAATTTGAAAGTGGGGTTCAACCAATAAGAGGGTTTATTGATTAAATACATGTTAGAAAGGATTAATTAACTAATAATAGTTAATTGATTGATTTGAAGAGGATTATAGCTAGTGAAGTGTCGTTAATTGACATTCGATATGTGATAGAAGTTAGTTAATTAACGAAGTGTCATTAATTGACCAAAATAGAGGGAATCATTAGTTAATTAGAAGAAATCACTAATTATAATAGAAAGGATAGAAATAGAGGATAATGAGTACCACTTTAGCATTAAAACTGTGGAAGTAGATTTTAGGTGTCTACATTTGCCCCACTTTGGGGTGGCATAAGTGATGCCACTGTAAAGAAAGTAGACAAGCATTAACAAGAATTTTTTTAAAGAAGATTATTAAAATTTAGGGTTCCCCCTTGAGTGTCGATGGGGTGATAGAAGAAGTCAATCAACAATCGAAAAATAGGAAGAAAACAGATAAAAGAATCTAGGTGGAAGAAACCTTGATAGTGAAAACAAATGATACATGAAAATGGAAAAATATTTTTGCAACTTTGTTTCATAATTTTTCTCATATGATCTAAATCATTGGCCTTTATTAAAATGTACACATACAACAAATGTGTAAAATAACATAACAATCTATAATACTAACATTTGTTCATTGCTAAAAATGCTAACTCCTTGCAACATACATAATGAAATGCAATACGAGAAAGTAAAAAAGACAACCTACCAAAGAAACAAGTACAAACATGCACAATCAAACAAACAACATTCAAGAAAGTTGTACCAAAGTTTTTATTATCAAGTTTCAGTTCCCAGATGTCCATGTTTAACGACAAGGGTTAAAAATGGTGCGGGGAATAAAGAAGGAAACTTGGCTCCTATGAAAAAGAACTCATGTAGTATGATACAGTACTACAAAACTCATTGTTGTTAGGGAGAACAAACATAACAAGCAGACCAACTTTGTTACTAGAGGTAGATCAAAATCAATCATGAGTTGTTGTGTGAGAACAAGTGAGAACCTAAGAAAGATGTTTTGTAAGAAAAATTTCAATGTTTGAGGAAAATGCATTTGATAAAAGATTCATATACGTGTCTGTTGTTTACACCTTTTTAAAAAAAATGAATTTTACAATTTTTTTGATTTTTGTGAAAATTTACCAATTTTTGGTGAAAATTGAATTTTACAATTTTTTATATTTTTTTGATTTTTTCAAATTTTCAGAGAAGAAAAAGATTTAAAAGAATGAAAATATCGTGGTACATTTCCAAATAATGTTGGGAAGTAAAAAAAATCCCCATGTAACAGAAGGGTCGTTAAGAAGCAAAAACATGCCTCAATGTAGCGAAAACGGGCAAAAAATGATTATTTATTTAAAATAACCATCGTGGTGAGTGCTAGAAGAATTTGGAAGAAGCACTATGGTCCCAAATCATTTTTGGAAAGAGAAAAAAAATGCAGGGGGTCAAAATTGGGTGTATATACCAGGTCACAGGGGGTAAAAACCATCACGGCTTATTTTTTGTTACCCACCTTTACCACTTTGATTTGTGTTTAAGCCCTAACATATGAGAGGAATGCCGATGATTTAGAATTGCAGACATGGTGCAGTCTATATGAAATACAACATGATTCTTCTTGGGGATGGCCCATAGATACATAGAGAAAAAAATCCCCATTTGGGCTCATTTATTAACATTTATGAGGCCTAGAAATTTGTGTGGAAATGCCAACGTGACCCCTGGGGCATGTAAGCATGTTCGAGGGCACACAGGTGTGAACATATGCATTCGCATCTGCGTATGTGTGAAAAATACCAACGTCGATGCATATGCGTAAATAGCACATGCGTATACATGTATGTGTGGAAATGGGTGTGCTGATGTGGGGAAGGGCATTTTGAGTTGTGGAGCTAAATTGCTTCACAAATAACATCTTTTAAAAACTTGCATGTTTACACACTAACCGACATCGTTCACCTAGAATCAATCGGCATCGGTTGGGTAATCGAAATCAGTTATCTATGTATTTATGTTTTTATCTTAGATGCGGGATTAGATCCAACCTTTGATTAAATGGTTAGCTAATGGTTGAAAATTCATAGCTAAGATGCCCTATGTTTGTATATGCCTATATAAGTTAGAAATATAGGGTTAGAAGATGAGAATCCATAAGAGCTGAGGAAGAATATTGATCCTCCTTGGTTGAGATGAAGAAGAAGAAAAATAAAAAGGTTACATGAAGAAAAAGCTTCCATGGAGAGAAGCTGGATAGAAGGAAATTGCAGGTACATTTGAATGTGAGAAGAAGGTAATGTCTTCTACCATATTTCCTCTATATTGTTTTTTATCAATGTAATGGCTTGCATAGTATGCAAATCACATAGGGTTTCTTCTTATAGATCCACATGTTGTTGTGATATATTGTATTGTATATCCATGTGAACATGTTGTATTGTTGGTCCATAGAGATATAGTATTATAGCTCATTAAATAGCTTGTGGGTACGTGATAATATCCAGATGTTTTAGAGGAGGTTTTCTTCTTGTTTACACAAGTTGATGTAATGATGGAGGAGAAATTTACTTCTTGATGCATAGTTATTGTTGCACATTGGTAGACCCATTTGAGATGTCTTGTCTGCAGATTCACTGGAGAGATTGGTTACACAAGTTAGAGATGTATTAGTTCCTGGTTATGTGATATCTGGTGGTGATTCAGAAGCATGGCTGTAGTGCACTTGTGTAAGATAGCTTTAGATATCTGGAGGAGGATATAATATTAGAGATATGCATTGTACTCTTGTGGGAAGAGTTTATTTTTACTCTTGTTTATTATATATGACGATATCTCTATCTTTGGTGGATGTATCTCACATTAGGAAAACCACAATACATGTTGTGTTATGTGCGTGTACTTTGTTTTGATTTGGATTTTCTAGTATATGTTTCCACTGTTGTAGATTTTGGGGAATTGTTTAATTCCATATTAGTATAATTTTGTTTGTTATTGAATCATAACACACTTTTTATGAACATGGGATGGCCCGTAGGTACAAAAAGCAAAAAAAATCCATTTTGAGATAATTTATTAGTAGTTATGAGGCCTAGAAATTTGTGCTACAATGTCAGCATGTTTACTAGGGTTGAGAAGCTTGGTCATGGGCACACAAGTGTGAAAATATGCATACACGGCTGCATATGCATGAAAAACACCAACCCATATGCATATGTGTAAATAGCACATATGTGGATGCGTATGTGTTAAAATGGGTGCACTAGCATGGGAAATCATGCACTGGAATTGAGTGGGAAATGGGGGTTGGCTAGGGTGTGTTTGCATGAAAATGCAAGCACTAGTGTGTAATGGGGGGCATGAGAACTAGGGCACATTGATGATAATAGGGGTGCATTGGCACTACAATGGGCACAGTGGCATGAACAAACTATTTTCCATGGTATTCAAATAATTTTTAGGAGATTGTTATAAGAAATTAATCATGAATCAAAGAATTTAATAATGAATAAACTAACTTAGATGATGTATTCTAGAATAAAATGATGTTAACAAGTGTTTTCCTTGATTTTTAGGTTAACCTACCCAGATTGGAGACGTGGGAGTGTCATGGGTGGCTACGGGTCTATGAGGTCACGTTTTCATTGTGCGATCACACATTTTTGGAGATGACACTAAATGATACAGGTTTTGCGCATGTGGCTCGTATGCCATAGATTATACTAGACCATATCCTTCTTATTGCCTTAACAGAGAGATGGTGGAGCGAGACCAAACTTTCAGGGTTGAGACCAACGATATGAGCATCACTTTGGAGGATGTTAGGCACATATTGTGAGTGTTGATCCAAGGCTTCTTCATTACATATGATTGTGACCGTGACCATATTCTATAGAGTATCATGGGGTTGTTCGGCATAATAGATATACCTTATTGGGGCATGAAAATTGAAAAAGGTAGATGTCTTACTGATCGTAGGATTTCATGGGTTCCATTGTACTTGATGCCTCTTTTTAGTGGCATCTGGTTACATGACAAGATGGGTGAACACTTTTCTATTGGTCTGATTGGAGTTATTCATGGTCTCATCAGTGAAGAGTTTTATTATTGTGATCATTGTCTACTATCCCACTTATATTCAAATTTACATTTGATAGCATACCATGGTCAAAATACCATAGGTATCATGACATTATTATAGATGTGGGCTTGCGATCACATTTCTATAGGGCACCCATTAGGAGTGCTGCAAGCCAGGGATCTTGATGAGCCATCTATTATGGGTTGGGTGTCATTTGGTGATGATATTTGCATCCACACTAGAGATACACCATACTATAGTTGGGAATTTGATGATATTCATCTCCGCATGGTTACAAGGCATCTGTATAGATTGTATCAATGACCTAAGGATGCTACAGAGCTTAGCAAAAAAGAGGTTGAGCATTTTATCACTGGTAGTAGATACTACATCATTGAGTGGTATATAGTGGATAGATTCTAGTGCCAATCATGCCACATCTAGGGGATTCTTGGAGATGAGATGTGGTATGGGTACAAATCCAGGGAGACTTTTGACATTGGCTCACAGATCAGACCATGACAAGCTCATGATATCTTCTTAGAGGTGGTTCCACATCCTTGGGTTCCATAACCATAGATAGTGGATCCTTAGAATACTAGAGATTATGTATCCTAGTATGTGACAATATTACCATGACGGATCACCATACCATAACCATCCATATAGGCTAGGATTTCAATAGTGACATAGGGCCTACAGGGCTATGATATTAGAACACATGCACAAGAAGATCCGCAGGCATGGGGCTAGGGTAGATTGGGTGCTGATATATAGGTTCAGGGACATATGTCCCAAGTTCCAATATAGGTGCCATTGTAGGTTCCTCCCTTATAGTATCTTATACAATAGGTTGTCCCCCAAGTATAGGGTCCATAAGGTCATATTAAGTCTCCATAGGTCTACCACATACAATGAGTCCACCACATAGCCCTCCAAGGGATGGATGGGATGAAGGAAATGGGGAGATGGAGATGGAGATGGTTTGGATGGATGGGGGTCCCCACTACACAATCTAGTGGGGGGAGGATGGAGAGAATATTTCAAGTTTCCCAAAGGATCTCCACCTAGACAGGATGTGTAAAGTTTAGGTGATCTAACTTCCTTGAGGAAGAAGTTATAATAAGTGGTAACAAAGTAGCTCCAGGTCACTTCTGAGAGGGATCGACTAGTTTTAGAGAGGTTTGATTTACAGGAAGAGCTCTCGAGTGTGAGAGTGGAGCATAATGTGCTTCGTTAGACAAGGGAAGTATCCAGAGTCCCAAAATTAGTGTTTTAGTGTGGTGTCATCACATGTGAGGATGCTAACTATAGGATGTTATACCATGTGGCTATTCCAATTGAGCATAGGGCCATGGATTGTAGTTAGTTTTATGATAGTAGGTCCAGATCAAGATCAAAGAGATCATCATGATCTACTAGATCAGTACAACAGTTGTCAGCTCATCATGGAGCTTCTATGTAGTAGATGTCACCACGTCAGGGCCTCATGCGAGGAAGTCCTGACATGGGTGAGAGTCCTAGATGACTTATTTTTACTATATTGGATGTATATTTTTTATATATGCCTCAATATGAAGGCACATTTTTTTATGGATGTACTATGTATATTTTTTTTACTATGCCTCGTGATGAAGGAACATTTTTTTATCCATGCCCGTGATGGCCTAGTGTATCTGATATGTATATCGAGACACATTTTTTTATACATGGAAATTTGTATTTGATGATATATGATGATGATGGAATGTTCTCACTTATTACATTTTGTGTTATGAGATAACATGTTTAATCCACATTTTTATTATGTTCTATGTTTGAGGGGGAATAGAAGGTGATCCATCTTGCACCTCATGGTGATATCATACGATGTTATCTTAGCATACATGTTTAATTTTATGTTTCATAATGATGTAGCTTAGCATTTTTGGATATATTGTGTATATATGTGATGATAGATGATATGAAAAAATAATGTACAATCAAACAAGAAGCATAAATTAATCAAATCTAATCAACACAATACAACTATGTATAAGTATGCAAGACAAAATGAATTCAATGCAATTTACAACAGATTAAAGTAACAATTAATATAAGTTAACACTTGAATCCAATTTAAATCACACAAAATGAAGAAGAAATGCAGCCAAAACTATGCATAATCAAATAACTAAAGTAAGAAAACTGATACTTTTTTTTGCAGGACAATTTCAAAATGTTTTTCGCTGTTTTTGGTAGTATCTCAAGACAATGTTCTATTATTTTTTAGTTTTATACGAAATGTATTTGAATGTTTTGAGTTTTTTAGACTAACATATATGAATGTTTTGTAATTTTCAAAAAATTATACGTATTTTTTGGTGTTAGAAAATGAAGAAGTTTTGATGCCTTCAGTGTTAGATAGGATGTACAAGGGTAGAATGCAACACATATATTCAATAATTGAAGATGCAAAGTTTCCCCCAATGTGAGATGGGAATATACAAAGGAAAACTCTTTGCACACAAATGTTGGATCAGTTGGATCAAGGCCAAGAGGGATAGGCTCAAAATAATCTAAAACACATATAACGACTAGCTGAGAACAAATCCATCATAATCCTAAATTTTGAGATGCTTGTGAATAAAGGAGCCTCCAATGGAACCGGAAACTGGTATTCACTAAAGGACTTGTCCAAAGTGCCACAATTACATAGTTTTCACACTTGGATCCATTGATTTCTCTTTAATTTTTCTATTTTTATACTTTTTATTTATTTTTATGATTTTTGAGGAACCCCATACTCAAACTAGAACCACTTGAGATGCATGAAATTCATGGGTTCCTTTAGATCATCACCATCTGAGTGAGCAAGCTTCTATGCACCTGAACCATATTTAGCAACCACAACACATGGCCCTTGTAACCATGTATTAATTAGCTAAGCTGTGAGAACTAAAACTAACACCTAATAGTTCCAAAACAAAGCTAAATAAACATATATCATCATGTTAAGAGATTAAAGAGACTAAACATCAACAACATGCATAGAAATTTGAAGGAAATCAAACTAACATTTTAAGCATTATTCTCTAGTCTTTGAAAGCTAACTAGAAATGGACCTATGTAGATCCTTAGCAATCAAAATGTGATTTTTTTTTGATCCCAAGGGTTTGAGAATGGAGTCTCATCAAGACATGGCTATAAGGCCATTTTGATTCTCTCCATATTACCCAAAGCTTGGATGGATGAAATGTAAGATGAAGATACCTAGCTCAACACTAATGGAGGATGCTCAAAGATGAAAATGCCTATAGTTTATGCTATATGCATGTAAAGGTGTAAGAAGAAAGGTAGGAGGATGATTTTTTATATAACCCTTTGGTTTAAAGAAGCTTTGTATCCTATTGTATGTGGGATAATAGCAAAGCTACATTAGTTAGGGATAAACATACTTTAGGATGGTTAAGTTTTATTTAGGAGAGTTTAATATATCATTAGTGATTAATGGGATTTGAGGGGGGTGTATTAATTAATCAAGAGTGATTAACTAATAGGTAGGTGTAAGCTTATAGAATCTTTTTAGAGGAAAGTTAAAATGATCTGGGTCATGAAAGGTTAATCCAATAAATGATGATTTATTGATTTAACAGAAGGGGAAGTTAATTAATTAAGAATAATAAATTAATCCAGGTTAAAAGGAAAAATAATTAACAGAAGGTTGTTAATCGGCATCACAAGCAATAAAAGGGATAATTAATTAGCGTAATGTAATTAATCAACGGTGATAGAAGAGAAAAGGTGCGTTATTGACAATATGTCATCAATTTGTGGGAAAGGGGATAATTAGTGCAATTTAAGTATTTAAATTGCTTGATCCAAATTATAGGTGTCTACATTTTCCCCTCTTTGGGGTGGCATAAGCGATTCCACTTCAAACATAGTAGAATAGTACAAGCACATGAATTTTGAAGAGATGGAAGAAAAATTAGTGGAGCGAATGATGCCTCCTCAAGCGTTGAAAGAGGTTGATCGACGATTGAAAAGAAGAAGTAAACAAATATAAGAATGAGGAGGGGAAAGATGCCCTAAGAGAAGTAGAAGAATAACATGGATAGGATAATGCTATAGAAGAAAAATGAATATGGAGATAAAATAACTAGATTTCCTCCAGTGTATTTAAACAACTTTTATGTCATCATATTGCCAGTGATCTACATCATCGGTCCTTATTAAAAATATAAGCATATGAAAAAGTGTAGAATGACATGAAAAGCCATAATACGAACAATTGTCCATTGCTAAAAACACCAACTCAATGCAACATACAAAATGAAATGCAATACGAGAATTAAACAAGGTTATTTAACATGGAAACAAGTACAAACACACATACCCAAACCAACAACTGTAAAGACGGTTACAAAAATGTTTTTTTATCAAGATGAATATCTCATATGTTCATGATTGATGAAAAGGGTTGAAAAATATGCCCTGAGTAAGGATATATGTGAGGGGAATTGATGAAGGATGCATGGTCCAATGATACAAGATTTGTGTGCTACGAAACATAGTACCAGGAAACTCGATGTGCCCCAGAGTACATACGAAGCAAGCAGTCTAGCTTTGTAAATGATTGTAGATCTAGATGATCCAAGATTTGTTTGTTTTTAAAACACATGGAGGTTTCAACAAGATATGAAATGAATACCATACATGTGACACAAATTTTAGACGTGTATGAGCTTGTTACCAGTTTTTTGCAATTTTTTTTATTTTTACAATTTTTAGGATTTTTGATTGATTTTTGAAATTTTTTTTTTGAAATTTTTTATTTTTGTAATTTTTTTAGTCATTTTCAAATTTTTAGAATAAATTTGATGAGGCAAGATCACTTGAAAGAAATAAAAATTCCCTAGGGAGAAGAAAGTGGAGTTGGGTAGCAAAAATATGTCCCAGTGGGACACAAACAAGAAAAAATGGTTATATATTTGACAATAAATATGGCGGTGGGTGATAGAAGAAGGTATATTGAAAACAACCATCAAAACATTCCCCTGGCTAGCACATTAGGTTAAAATAGATAAATATGCCCTTCCAGGGGGGTAAATCATTGCAAATAGTTCATTTTTTACCAAACCCTTATTGATTTTTACCCTGAGACACTGTGAGCTACGAGTGAGATGGTGAGAGTGCAATACCATATGAAGCACACTGAAACCATTTAGGAGTATGCACAAGAGGAGGACGATGGAACCTTCATGATTACCCTATCCTTCTTTATGGATTTTAGCATTTAATTGAATTTATTAGGGTAATTATAGCCGTGAATATGTGTGCGCACGTCCTAGGGGCATGCAAGTATCCTTAGGTATGTAAAGGTGTGAAAAATGCACATGTGCACACATGCACACATTGAAAAATGTGTGTGTAGGTGTAGGTATAAAAATGGGTGCATATGTGTCTGAGGAGGGAAACTGTTTGCACGTGAGTGCACATGTGAAAATGTCCACGTATGCGTGCTAAAGGATGTGCATGCACATGTTGGGTGGGGGTAGTTAGGTTTGTGTTCATATGTAAATATGAGAATGTAGGTGCCATAGATGGTGCACACATGTGGTAGGTGTGCACATGCCAGAAAGGGCACACACTTTCCCGAAAGAGTGCGCAGGTGCCAAAGAAGGGAAAACTAAGATTTAGAAGAAAAATAGGAGATTTTCAGAAGAATATTAGTTGATGGACATGATATTGTATATGAAATATAGGTTAGTTTCAAAAAATAGAATAAGATAGATACAAGAAAATAAAGTCATAATAAGTTTGTGTTATTTTACAGAGATGACTATTAGCTCTAAAGACTAGAGAGTGCCATGGTCATCTAGCTTCCTTAGAGGCCATCTTACCTCCACGACATAGGCAAATGAAGAACATCTTGTTAGTGGTCACATGGTTAGCTAACTTGGCGCGGATGTCGTAAATTACTCTAGACCATGTCTTAGTCACAACCTTAGATGAGAGATGGAAAAACAAGAGCCAGTTCTTTTCACTCCCCACTGGAGAGGTGAACATCACATCAGAGGATGTCTGGTGTATTTCTCTTATGCCTATCAAGGAGAAGTTACTTGATTATATTAGTGACAGAGCTATGATTACAGACTTCTTGATCGAGGTTTTTGGACATGATGAGATACCTCACTGAGGTATGATGGTACAACTACAACAATGTATTACAGATCCATGGCTACATCGTATGTCCATGTATTTGATGGTTATTTTCAATGGATTTCTACTTATTGACAAGACATGTACCTCTTTTCCACTAGGCCTCATTGGTGTTATACGAGGATTCCTACAAGGTGAGAGAGATTGTTGGGGCCAATGTATGCTGGCACATCTATATTAGGATTTACACTTGATTACATACCATAGTCAGAAGACCATGGGTCATGCCACAGTACTACAAATATGGGTGTGGGATAACCTAGTTTTTGGTCTCCATGTAAGCATTCTATGAGTCTAGGCTCCAGATGAGCCATCAGTGATGAGACAGGTCCTAGTTAGAGATTACATCCATGGGCACATTGGGGATACATACGATTAATGCAAAGTATTTGATGATATTAAAAAACATAAGATAGTATGGAGGCCATACCGATAGTATCATTGGTCTAAAGATGCAAATGAGTTGAGTATAGCTATGGTAGATCATTTCTTGATTGGTAGAATCTGGGCATACACCACAAAGTATTACCAAGTACACTGATGTCAGTGATATTTCAGTATAGTGTAATATGTACTTGGTCTAGAGATGTGGTATGCACGTTGAGACATAGAGAGATTTGATATGGGGCTACCGATCTAGACACCTAGGGCTTGTCTTAGCTCTGATTAGATGGTACTACAGGTTGAGGATCCTTTGAGATAGATTAGGGATCCTAGAGTGAAGGTGGATTATGGGCCATGGTATATTACATTTTTTCCTCACCGTATTAGCATTTCGTAGGCCACATGGGATGTAAGGCTTAGGCCACCTGCAGAGTAGCTCAGTGAAAATGATGAGGGCTCAAATGATGATGATGGATTTGATGGTCAGGGCCATGATGGTGGTGGAGGATAGTGACCATCATAGGGTTAGAGGTAGATGACCATACAAAGATAGATCCCAGTTGGCCCAAATATATAGATGCACCGAGTGGGAATAGTAGTTAGGATATAGACACCATTATAGTAGGTGCCTTGTGAGAGAGTAACACCATAAAGTCCACCACAGAGAGTAGTACCACATAAAGGGCCGCTTGGTATCCCTCCACATAGATTTTTGAGAGGTGGAGGGGGTGGTGGTGATGGAGGTGGAGGAGATGGAGCCATGTGGATTCAATAGATTCAGCAAATGGAAACCCAGATGTTACAAATGATAGGCTTATTATAGGATTCTATGTCCTAGGTACATTAGTTGACTATAGAGAGAGACCATGCTAGAGCAAAAGTACAGACTATTACTTTAGAGAGGGATCAACTGAGTGCCACAGGGGCACAAGTACAAGCAATGATTATAGATCGAGATCGTCTCCAGGCTAAGTTGGCTATGGTACAGGATGAGATTGCTAGAATTTCTGTAGAGGTGGCATTATTCCAATGCACTAATGGAGTCGCAGTGATACCAAATATGCACATAGAGTTAGCGATAGCTTATGGGAGGGCATATTATTATAGATCATTTTACTATGATGTTTTCTGAGAGGGCCAGAGAGCACCTAGCTATAGTCAGAAAACTATGTCTGCGAGATCATAGAGACCTTTGACATCGGCTAGATTAGTTGAGAAACAGGGAGGGTAGAAGACAAGGAAATAGTTACGCTAGCAGGGTCCACAGGTTATGGTTCCTCCTCCAGATCATAGGCCACCTATTCCCCATGAGGGATCAAGTTAGACATGGATCATTTTGTATTTGTATATAGAGATGTATGTATGCCTCGGTATGAAGGATCAGTTTTGATTGATGTATATGATGTATCATTTTTATTATGCCTCATGATGAAGGATCATTTTATATCATGATGATGCATACTTTGAGACATATATGTATATGGAAATTTATTTTGACATCTATGATGATTATGATGATTTGACTCTATATTATGATGTTGGTGTATATGTATCACATGTTTTTGATTTATGATATATCCTTAGATGATATCATCTGTAATATACATGAGATGATTTTAATTAGTCCACTTGATGATTTGTATTATACCGGTGTGGGGGGGATAGATTTTTATATTTACTACCCCTCTTGCCCCATTGATGATACGATATGTGATGATTAGCTTATCATACATGTATGATGTATACTTAACATTTTATTGATCTAAGATGTATATGATGTTAGATGTGATGATTTATATGATGATGTGATAACAAACATTGTACAAGTAACAGCCAAACAAGCACAAACAAAAGTTAACAAATCTACCAAATATACACAAACTAAAAAACTTAACAAAACAAATATATAAAATCATTCACAATCATGTAAGAAAACTCTCTAACTATACAAATAAGAATGAATCTAATCTAATCAAGAAAAGATCAATACAAAAGGTATGTTTAAGAAACACACCATACAAATGTACAAGTAAGCAAAAATATACAAAAAATATACACCAAAACAAACAAATCAAGATATAAACAAAGAAAAAAAACCAATAAACTACTAATATGTTTTTGTAAGACTATTTTCAATGTGTTTTGTGTTGTTTTTGGAAGTTTGGAGAAACAATTTTGTATTGTTTTTACATTTTCTGGGTTTTTAATGTTTTGGGGTTTTCAATCCTATTTGATTTTTTTTGTGATTATCAACATATTTGAATGTTTTTTGGGTTTTCTAACCATTTTTTGAGGCTATGTATAGGAAACTAAGAAATTTGGATGCCCCCAATGCTAGCTCAGAATATAAAAAGGTAGATGCCATGTGTTATAAAAAGGAAGGTGAAGATCTAAAGATACCCCCAGCAGTAGATGGGAATACACAAATGTAAACTCTTCACCAATTTATAAGAGGAGAACCAGTCAGATCAAGGCTTTGATAGGATAGGATCAAAAAGAATGTCAGATTCAGGTGCGGAACTAGCTCTAAACTAAGCAAATATACCCTTCCAGATGTAATATGCTTGTGATCAACAAATCCTCCTAAGGTGTCAGAAACAGGTTTTCACTAAGGGACCTATCCAAAGTGCCACAATTGCATCATTTTCACATTTGGATGACATGTTTTCTCTTTTTCTTGTTCTCTTTTTTGTTTTTCATGTTTTATACATTTTTGTTTGTTTTTCTAATTTTTGCACCATGTTCAAGCATAAAACTGCTTGAGGTGCATGGTGTTCATGGGATCTCGTAGCTCATATCCATTAGGATAGGCAAGCATGTATGCTCCTGACCCAAATTTGGCCACAATGACATAGGTTCCTAACTAATTAGATTTGAACTTTCCTTTCTTTTCTCTTTCCTTTACTTTGTTGAAATTGTTTTCCTTCAACACCAAATATCCTACCTCAAACGGAGGATGTATGATTCTTTTTTTTTGTAGCTTTTATGACACTATGTTATGATACAATTTAAGGTGGTTGAGTGCATGGATGCACCTTTGATCTAGTAGCTCTATTTCTTCAAGTCTATCTACTCTAAAATACTCATCTTTATCTAGATAGTCCCTAAGAGATATTCACAGGGAGGGAAGCTCTGTTTCCAAGGGATGATGGATTTAGTTCCAAACACTAGGGAATAAGGTGTTGCACCAATATGGGTACAAATGGAGGTCCTATAAGCCCAAAGGGAAGGGTGAATTTGCAAATTCCAATTACGACTTTTCTTACTCACCATCTTCTCCATGATCTTAACAAGTGTTTTATTAGAGGACTCTTCTTGCTAATTACATTGATGGTAATATGGTGTGGAAAAATTTAATCGTATCTGAAAGCACTGATATAGAGCTATCACCATCTTATTATTGAAATATTTTCCATTGTCAACTACAATGGTGGAAGGAATTCCATAATGAAAAATGAGATGGTTCATGATGAACTTTGATATTTGAGCCTCTGTAACATATGTTAGTGGAACAACCTCTACCCACTAGGTGAATTATTTTGTGGCCGTTATAATGTGTGTATGAACATTGAATGAAGTAGGGGTAAGCTTACCTATTGGGTCTAATCCCCATTTAGATAATTTCCATGGTGTTTTGATTGGTTATAAAGGTTATGATGGCGCATGGATGAATTTTTCATACTTCTGGCATAACACACGCTTCTTTACATAATTGCAGTAATCTATCTCCATGGTAGGCTAGTAATAGCCTACCCTTAATAACTTCTTTTCTAAAACCATCCCATTTGGATGGGCTCTATACACTCCATCGTGTACCTCCTTGATTTCTCTTATTTAATCTACTACATCTAAACAATGCAAAAAATTCCCATCATAGCCACGATGGTAGAGGGTGCCTCCTAGGAGGATGTAATAAGATATTTTGTTGATACGGCTTTATTTTTCAGAAAGGGTGATGTTTGAAGGAAAGGTATTTCTTTGGAGATAATTAAAGATGGGTTCATAATGTGTGGAAAATGGACCAATAACTTCACATGCCGGACATGATCCTGGCATGTCGTAGGAAGGTTGACATACATTTTCAAAAAAAAAATGGAACATCATTGTTCTCTGGTGGAATCCATAGCATAGAACCCACTATTTCAATTACATCTATAGACCTATTTTATTCCCTTGAAATTTTTTCAAAGGTGATGCACAAAAAATATTCTTTTAGAGTTTCTACCAACCTTTTATATGGGATTATTTTATCATCCTTGAATTCGTATTCATCAATTACTTTCTTGATAATAAGTTGTGAGTCACCAACAAACTTAAGGTGGTGGATATTACATGTTATAGCAAACTTCATCCCAATGATTAGCACTTCATATTCTATAATATTATTTATGCATGGAAATCCAAGATAGAAGGCTTTGGGTATGGGGTCTCTTGCAGGAGTGATTAGCACTATACCTACCCCTAAACCATGGAAAGTAAACGATCCATCAAAATATACTTTCCATATAATAGATTTCTCAATGTATAGTAATGATGCGTCAAGTATCTCCAAACACATCGGCTTTGTTCCAGGAAAGGGTACCTTTGCTAGTTGTTCTATGAGAACCTGTCATTCTACCGAATTT
Source organism: Taxus chinensis (assembly GCA_019776745.2). NCBI lineage: Eukaryota > Viridiplantae > Streptophyta > Pinopsida > Cupressales > Taxaceae > Taxus > Taxus chinensis. The sequence goes on along the minus strand of CM034156.1, from coordinate 324,558,884 downwards.
TGTTGTACATAATCAATGTCAAATTCACTGAGTAGGATGATCCAATTATCCATCCTACCAGTAAGGGAAGGTTTTGATAAAAATTACTTGATTGGGTAAACTTTGGATATAAGCTTGGTTTCTCTATTCAATAGATAATGATGAATTTTTTAGAAGGTAAAAACAACTGCCAAACAAGATTTTTTTATTTGAAGATAGTTGATCTCATATGCAATTAGGGTACAACTGAGATAGTACACTAATTTTAATTTTTGGCTTATATCATACTGAGCAAGAAAAACACCAATAACGTATTGGGTTGTGGATATATATAGCAAAAGAGACTCACCTGGGGTTGGTGCAATGAGGACTGATAGATTTTCTAAATACTGCTTGAGCAAAGCAAAGGCCTATTTTTGATTTGGTATCCAAATGAAGTCAACATCCTTTTTAATAAAATGGGTGAAGGAGTGACATTTGATAGGAAGCTATGAGATAAAGCAGTGGATGGATTATATTTTTACTTATAAGATATGTAGCTACTTGATGTTCTTGGGAGGAGGCATTTCAGTACTAGTACTTACTTTATCAGGGTCTACCTTGATCCCTCTTCTTGATACAATAAAGCAAAATATCTTCCCTGATAACACTCTGAAGACACAGTTCCTCAGATTTAGCTTGACCTTAAATTCTTAGAGACATTCAAAAATGTTTCTCAAGACCTCAAGATGGTCTTCTCTTGTCTTATATTTTCCTATGATATCATCCACATAGTCCTCCATTATGTCATGGAATGTTACGGTCATTTCCCTATGATAAGTTGTGCTGACATTTTAAAGCCTGAAGTACATTACCTAATAAAATAATGTCCTCCAAGGGGTTGTAAAGGGCATATTATGTTGATATTCCTCTATTGTTTTGATTCAGTTATAGCCAGAAAATCCATCGATAAGAGATAGAATTTTATAGCTTGTAGTCGAATTGAGTATCATGTCAATGTTGGGTAGGGGAAAATCATCTTTAGGAAATTCCTTATTGATATCTCAAAAGTTAGTGTAGATTATGATTCCAATAGGTTTCTTTTGAATGGGAACTATGTTAGATATACACTCAGAGTAGTCAATGGGTCTGATAAACCCTTTTGCTAATAGTTCTTCTAACTCTTCTTTGTTTAGAAGGGACACTCGTGCATACATTTTCCATAGCTTATGTTTAATAATATTTACGTCTACATGCACAACTAAGCTATGCACTAAAAATTATGGATCTAAGCCTGACATATCTACATAATACCATGCAAATATGTCCACAATTATTTGAGAAACATAGTGAAAGTTTTATGTTCTTGTGTTGAAAGCGAAGCTCCCAACTTGACTATCTTTGGTTTCTCTTTCGTTCCAATATTAACATCGATAGTTTATTCCATAAGCATCTTTTACGTATCCTCCATATGCATAGGATTGAGAAGGACGTTGAGATATTCTTCTAAGGGTGTCTCAATGGTATTTTCACCCTCAGCGTGGTCACTTATTTTTTCCATTGATTGTTTTATTTATTGGTTAGCCAGCGCCTTAAAGAGGTTTTCACTGTGTGACTTAGACTTATATTTTTGTCCAAGATTTGTAGAGGAAATTTTTCCCTCACTTTTATTATATTTTATTTACCATGAAGCTCAGCCTCCTCCCTGAAGAATGCGTAGGTATCCAAGTGATTAGAGAAACCCTTCTTGTGGTCTCAAATAGGAATAGTGTCATGTATGCCCATAAATTTTGCAATAGCCTCATCGTTCTCAAATAAATCTAGTAGCATGTGATGTTGTTGGTCCCAATCGACAAGGGTAGGGTATACAAGGTAAATTTTTGGATTAGCAGGGGTTATGATAAAGATAGGGGTAACTATGAAAAGGTTCATAAAGGCAAGATCCTCATATTAGCTATGGTGATAATTCATGTTGGTATCTGAATAAAAAGAGATATCCTCATGTTCATAGGAGGTAACATATTATTCCATGGGATGTGCCCCATAGGGATGGATACCGATACCATATCTCTCTATTTTGAGTGGTAGAGTTGGGACTGAATCCCTTGTCCCTTGTTAAAAATTTCCACATCTGAGTCCTTTGTTACCCATGGAAGACATCATTCTACTAGATTTTTTGTATTTTGAAGTTTTATAGTAGATATGCTTAGTGTCCTTAGGGACTCAAATTGTAGGAGGGTCCAAAAATTTCTCTTCTATAAGCACACCACCAGGTAAGAATGTTGGAATTGTTTATTCATCCCTAGGCATTTTGTAGTGATATTTGGGGTTTCCCTTTGTCTTGGGCCATAATGATAGGTCTGAGACTAAGAGAGCTTGTATATTATATTCTCCACAACCGTACTCAAGAATCTTCATCTCCCATGAATCAAAGGGAGAGGAAGATGTAGAAGCACCATGAGCACAAGAACTTATAGAGTTTGAAGCTACCTATGACTCAAGATATTTATATTGAAGGGGGACAAGAATATTGGCATAGGGAAATTCGTATGCACCCCTACACATAAAGTTATCGAGAGCTATGTAGTGAGAGAAAGGTTCTGGATATCCTTGAATAGTAATTGTGTGTCCCTCATGTTTCAACTTGATAGATTGGTGGTATGTCAAGTGTATGGCCTACATGTAATGAATCCATGGGTGACCAAGAATCATATTCTATGGAATCTCTAAGTCTAAGACATGAAACTTCATGTTGTGAAAAGTAGGCCCTACTTCCATCAGTAGTGTTATTGTACCCTCCGATTCCCACTCCATGTTGTCGTAAGTAGTTATGGTGATAATGTGGTACTCTAGATCTTCTTCTGTACATCCCAACTATTTAATTTAGTTTCAACGTGAATATGTTTAGCCCCAACCCATTGTCCACAAGACCCTCTTTATCTTTCAATGAGTAACAAATAATTTTATGTAAAGAGGAAGGTTATACGTATGATCCTCATTAGGGATTTCATTGTGATTAAATCTAATGTGTTCACTTGGCGTAATATTTTCCACCACATTGTGTAGGAGAGAATAATCTACTTCAATCAACACTCTTGACCCCTTGCAATTTTTATAATGAATTTTCTTATGTACATTTAATATTTTAAGAAGATATAAGATTGAAATATTAAGAGTTGTCTTCTCAAGTTGGTCTAGGATATTATATTGACTATCTTGAGGGGTAGATAGAGGAGGTTCTAGGATCAAGAGATGAGTGTGCCTTGGTACCGCAACACAATGTCTTCCTTTGATCCTAATGGTATTTACAAGCTTATCAGAAGAGAGATCACATCCAACAAGTGAGTCATATTGATTGTTATTGGTTTAGGTATAACATAATTTGTGGCTTTGTAGCTCTAGGAAGACTCTTCCTGATTTGGATTTTTCTCACCCTGTCCACCATGTGTTTTGAGAGAATCCTTGAATATTCACTTCTTTTTATTTGGAATTTGATTTGATTCTAGTGAACCGACTTCTATATGTCCACTATCTATAAGGTCTTGGACATAGTGGGGTAGTTTTAATCATTTTTCCATCTTATGTCCTTTGACATGGTGGAAGTCACAATACTCATGTTATTTATACCATGAAGTTTTAGGGGCATTTTCATCAAAGGGTATCATTGTAGGATATTTAACTTGATGTACCTCATTTATTTGTTTTAAGATTGCGGACAATGAGTCTGAAAAGGGAGTAAACGCTCTTCGTTTAACTGGTAGTTGGATTGGCCCTTTGTCCAGTTTAAAAGGTGGATCAACTTGGACTTCTTATATGTGTTTAGAATATGTGATTCCATATCCTACAACATTCTTGTTTTTATTAAATAATTTTAGCTTGTCCGTAGGTTTTGAAGACTGATTGTCTTTTGAAAAAGGTTTGATTGTCCCTTTTGTGATTAGATAATTTTCTATTTGACTCCCTTTCTCAATGACCTCTTTTAAGTTTCTAGAACAATGCATTTGTAGGTGAAAGGAAATGTATGGATTTAGGTTGGGTACAAATATGCTAACAAGTTATTTTTTAGGGATTGATCATGTTGGTAGGAGTTTAGGTATAAGCCGTCAAAGTTTGGAGATAGCCACAGAAAGATAAAATGAGAGTTTTTGTTTTCACTTATCCAATGTATTAGTTTTGAGTTCATTCCAAAGTCATTTAAGCTACCTAGATTGTAATTATTTCCTAAACTATTTGAAACTAAATTTTAACACCTTGACTAAACCCTCATCACAATATTTTATTTTAATTTTAGGGTGGCCATTCATATGTGTTTGGTACTTGAATCACAACTAAATTTTATTAATTATTTATATGTTTGGTCACTCATGGTTACATAATACATTTTTTCAATGTATTTTATGCTTGTACATTTTGTTTGGACACGGTTACTAGTTATGAGGTAATTTTTGGGAACATATATAAAGATAAAAACTATAAACATTACTAAGTGGTCATGATGACACTATAAATAATTCTTGAATGAAGATTAGTGATGTTTCTTCCCTCTCTAAAACCATATCTACATAAAACAATTGAAGCTTTTGTAAAGAATACATTCCTCTTAATATTTCTCTCTCACATATCCTTCGGTAGATGAATTATTAATCATATATGTACAGGAAATATACATTTATCTCTCTACAACCTTGATTAATTATATGATTAAAAAGCCTTAGATAGGAAAATACTAGTGTATTTTTCACATCCTATAGAAATTAAAATGCTTGATAAAATTTATTATATGGTAAAATAAGTCCATGCCAATTTTTTATAACCCATGATGTTACATGTTGAAAGGAAGCCAAGAGAAGAACAAAACTAAATAAATGTAACTGTATTCTATATTTATAGTTACACATGTAAAATGTCTTCTATTTCTTTAAAAATAAAAATCAAAATTGTTGATTAAAGGAATATGAAAAGTTTTAATATAGATGAGTAACCTTGTTGTAGGAATTTGATTACATTTGTAGTAATTTGGGGAGGAAATATTCAATTTGAATTATAGTATTAGAATTTCACATTGTAATTATCTGTGATTATATTATAAACCTTAAATATGTGTACTCTAAATTTTGTTTGTATGTCTTCATCACCATACTATCAATATCTTGTACCTCCTTGAGGTTTGGAAAAATGAAAAATGATATATTTGAAGGAATACACAAATAAGTCCCCTAACTATTTAGGTCCTTATTGAATTAAAAATCATTTTTGCATGTAAAATGGGTGTTTTAAGAGACTAGTTGGACCTTATGAAGTTACTCATAGTTATAAAAAAATGGACCATGATTTTTCTAATTTCCTTTTAAGTGTTCACATTCTTTGCTTGAATAGTGACCACATCCTTAATTTGAAAAATAACCTCTATAGTGTCTATGCATAAGGATTCTTAAGGGTGGTGTATGATTCCCAAGACACCACCTTATACTATAGGCCTATGTATGAGATGTGATTATGAAATACAACCCATTAAGTTTTTATAGGAAATTATATAACTAGTGAACCATTGAAAACTCAATGCATAACCCTTGTAAATAAATGTCTAAGTGTCATGGTGCATCCTTAACATAAATTTATTTAACATGTGAATTTTTTTTAGATGAGCATAACCTTAGAATTATGGAAGAGAATTATTTTTTGGAAATGGTAAAGTGGGGGTTTAAGGAGGACCAATAACTAATTACAAAGAACCAATCGCTAGATAAAACAATGAATCATAAAAGTGAAGAAGCCCCAAGGAAAAGGGAGAAAATAACCATGAAGGTCCAAGAAAAAGATGAGAAAAATTGGGAAGAAGTAAGAAAGGAACTAGAGAAGTAGATGTTCAACAAAAGTAGTAGTAAACAACAACAACAAAGAAGAATAAGGAACACCACCAGAACATCTGCAGCTAGATGCACTAGAGAGAAGATAAAGAAGAAAGGGGGAAACCCAAAAATACTACTAGATAGAGAAAGAAGAGGAGAATCATGACAAAAAGGAGTGGAGGAAAGACAATGAAGTTAATGCCTTCCCTTCTTTCCCTTCTTAGAACGTACTAATTGGCATTTATCCTCTGAAAGAATCTCTAAGATAAGGGGATTGTATTCTATTAAGTCCAATGGAGAGGAATCCTCACAAGGTTGAACACCATCCTTTTCTGAATCAGAGTGGTCAAACTCATGGGGTCACTTTAGAGCCGTATAAGTTCCTTCTAAAGATGGAGTAATAACCGCTACCTGCCCACTCTCCTTATGAGGGGCTGAAATTGTAAGGGTTGAAGCTAAGGGTGCTGTAGCTGTAGTTTTTGAAATTGTGGCAACAATTGAATGAGAGGTTTCAACATCTCCTTTAATATTTGGGCCATAATCATCATCTTCTTCAAGATCTGGTGGAATCCAATGCTTGGAGAAGGATCCTTTTTTTCTAGGATCCTAGTTTTTCTTCTGAGGGTAAGCAACATGGAGGTGACCCCGATTCCTACAATTACGACACTTGAAAAATGTATTTTCATAGTCAAGAATATGATAATGGCTTGTATCTCCCATATTGAGGGTCATCCTATCCAACAACCCCATGCTGAGATCAAATTAAACACAAATCCAAACTTAGGTTAGCAAACTGTACCATAGCCTTTTTTTTTAAAACGTCCTAGGAGTTCTCCAATTTCCTCCACTACAAAGGTAAAGTGAAGGGGATGATTGGGAAATCCCACCCAAACTAGAACCTTCGTGATGGAAAAGGTATTCGAGTCAAATTATGGAAACCATGTGGTAGTGAAGAGTCCCGTCGATCCCCAGAAGAAAGGGCACTCATCAAGAGCCCTCTGTTAATCCTCATGCTCATTAAAAAATACTATGAAAAAGCCTTGTGTACAAAATAAAAATCTACAACTTTCTATCGAATTGGTGTGAATCTATTGGATTAATACATTAGAAGATGGCCATGCACCATTTAATCTATAAATAGGGGTCAAAGATTTTATTTCTTGTAGAAAATATAGAGACTCATCATAATTGATTTCTAGCATAGGAATATTAGATGCCTGGTCAACAATGTAAGTGGGTCGAGGAGGAGCTACTATAGATTTTGAGGAAGTGTTTTTAAAAAGTGCCTCCTTGAAATGGGAATATCTTTGATCTTTGGCCCAACCCAACATAAAATGAGTCATATTAATCATAGAATCTCATTCTATTCCCCAGGAGAGGAGAAAAGACACATCTACAATGGATTTACTAGTAAAAACGAGTCTAAAATTCTTAATCCTAATGAACAATATATGAGTGATAATAACTTTAAAATCCATGATACCTCAATCCAATCGATGGATTCTAATGTTGATTTTTTCACCGCTTAGGAAGCGAATGAGAATTTGTAGTAGATTAGAATGGTCACAGAGGAGTTCTGAGAAAGATGTGTAAGGGTTTCAAAGATCCTGTCTGCCATGCTAAGAAGAGCCCTCCACATTTTGGTTCGCATACTAGAGCAGAAAGTCATGGTCATCACCTCCTTGAGTAGGTGCCTTGATTTCAAGGCTTGTTAGAGCCAAAAATATTATCCCATTATGTGCAAGGGAAGGTAAAAATTGGGATGGAGAACATGGTAAATCAAACAAGGAAATCACACCAACATAGCTATCATTCTAAGAAGAAAAAAAGTTGTCTTCACCGATCCGAGAACCAAGGGAGCCATGACCACGGATTTAGGAGTTAGGGTTTTTGGGTGAGGATGCAGTTGAATCCATCACAAAAATCTTGGATGTTATCTCATTAGATTGAAATTATAAATTGTGGATGCTAAAAACTTTTATTATACCAGAGATATGAATTGGAGTGGTGGTTTTAGAGGAGCACTTTATCTAAGTGTGACATGGAGGTGGGCTTGGGTCCTTAATGTCCATTGAACGATACATATTCAGAGTGCCCCACTGTGTTCCACTTGGTTCACATGGAGAATTTCGACCCCTACCTTAAATTTTCTCCATGGCTACTTATTGAAAGTGTCTAATGGCCTCAATGGGAATGGAACTTGGGTTGATGGTTACAAACTACTTGTAACTCACCAATAGACCAACACCTTGAGTGTGAATTATGGAAGATATTTATTAGTGATATTTTCTTATATTTATATAAAAATGGGAGTAAAATAATAGTAACTAGTGAGTGTTAACCCCAAAAAAATTGTCCTTATTTTTATGCTATTGACAACTTGCTGTGTAGGTTCTTAAACCCATTATATAATAAATTATTAATACTCCCTAATTCTAATAAATGGGATTTATTATATTCCCATTTTAAATAAAAAATATCTTTTAGAAACTTTGGTATAACCACTACTAGCTAAGGAATAACTATGGAATGTGAACCATTCCTAGTATATTAATTAGGAATTGGAAAAGGGATTCACCCTATTTCCACAATTTAGACCTAATTGTAACAACCACATTACAAACACCATAAATATGGGATTTTCTTTTTTTTCCAATTTAAACATATGCCGTAAATGATTTAAATGTACAAAATAACATTTAAATCCAACATCAAATAATTTTAATTATTAATATAACAAATAAATTATGTGCATATTCATGGTTCAATTAGATCCTTCTCAATCCCCGACATATTACTCTTTCGAGTCAGTATACTAACTATACTTGTTAGTGCCCTTATTGGCTTGATTTTAAAAGTGTCTACCTACGGATCAGTCAATTGAATCCACTCCAGCATCTGACAGTTCAGTTAGAACTAGGTGAACATGACAGTGTACTGATATACACTACTTTGGAAAAAAATTATGAGTCATGCATTACATGCTATGTTTCTAGAATTCACGATTTCTATGAAACATATCCCATCACCATGTCACTTGGTTCCATTATCAAAATTGAATCATTTTTTAATTTAATCATTTTCAAGTCATGTAAATGACACAAAACTTGTGCATTATGTAAGACGAGTATGACTATGCCAACTTAGGTTACCTATGGGAGATAAAGAGATCACGTAATGACTTGCATCATCATGAGATCACTTTCTTCCCATTATCTAGTGTAAGTTAGTATAGAGGAAAAATAATGAACTGGATAGACAACATCTACATCATAGCATAAATCAGTTCATGTTGATTACGACATGCGTGATAAATTTATCTCAGGGGATAAATTAGGAGAACTATTGTATCGAAATATTCAGTGAATGACCCATGTCATCCAGTGAACACCGCACTATAACAGCCATCTAAAGTTTTTGTATAGAGTACCATGTATTAGGTTTGTCATACTATTCACCTCATTGAATTAGTTTTACATTAGATTTATATTTCATGATGCAGATATATTCATCGTATTAATTATTCGATCCTAAGCTCTATAACATAGTTTCAATAAAATAATCATAATCAATTTCCTTAAGTTTTTTTTATGTATAATCATTAAGAATTTAAGTTAATTAGGGAAACAAGATGCATTAATTTAGCAGTCCCTATTGTATTTATAGTATGCCAATGTCATTAAAATTAGTTAAGTACACAACTATAGAACTCATCATGGATTGTATACAATCAATAATATACATAAGTTACACATACTTAAGAATATATATTAAACTTCAAAAATTGTATATAGTACATTGGTTCATATCCATAATGATTGTATAATATCAAATCATTAATTAAATATCATCCTTTAATAGTGCCATATTTCAATCTATAAGATAATAATCACAAATATTTAATTTAGAAGATTGTTTCTTATATCGATATTCATCTTAATAATAGCAATTATCATGAATTAGAATGATCAAGTCATTATCAAACCCATTCCAATAGATACACAAATATGAACCAATGATATTACATCCATGAATAAGATTACAACAATATTTGAAACATGAATATAAACTTTTATTTCCGTTCCTGAAATTGATACAATATATCGGAGGCTATAATGTTCTAAAAAACTTATTCAACAAGTATGAACTTGATTTACTACAGTAAATAATAATATATATTTTAATCATGCAATATAAAATCAACCTAGCGTTAAGAAATCATCCGCCAAATAAGATCTTAACTTCACCATCTGTAAAAAAATGTTAGGCAATTGTTAGTTCAAAAGAAATGCAATAAAAAATTCTACCATCTTAACTTTACCATTCAAAGCACATAAATATTTCAATGAAATATAATCTAAAAATTATAAAGGATATAACATAACTTCTCCCCTTTTTATTTCTTCTATAATCCATAAAGAAATAATTGATTTTCCAGCTGTAATCAATAATAAAATAATTCATATTGCTAAGGAACAACATTTATATTTAACAAAATACAAATCCTCCATTATGTATTTTATCCTTGAACAGGGCTAAGTCAAACATCAAACAAGTATTACTATAGTAAAAATATACATACTTTCTTGTATAAAGTTTTTATAATAATAATAATATGAATCAGGTACATTCATACGACCCACTCAATCTATCATTCTAGGTTTATATAACCGATTGTTAAATATTAGAGTATATTAATATTGAATACTATCTTAATAATATTATTATTAATATTTTATTACGATTAGATAATATTAACATTATTCAACTTAATAATTTAATATTATCATACTTAATCATTAATCAAATTAATAATAAATTAAGATAATAGATTACATTATTATTCACAAGAATATAATATTTTAAACATTGTTTAATAATTATTTTGTTAAACAATGTACTTATTCCCATCAAATACCTTAACCTTTTCAAATAAACCTTAAACCTTCTAAAGAAACATTTTTGTTAAGTTGTGGAGCTTAATTGATTCACATTAGAATTCTTTATTAAACTTGCTAGAATACACAATAACCAGTGTTGGTCACTTGTGACTGGTATTGATTAAGATAAGGAGGAACCAACATCCGTTAATGTAACTGGCATAGGTTTCCTTTGCGTATATTTTTATTTAACTCATGGGAATTAAATCTAACCTTTGATATAAATTTGATCTAATGGTTGTAATAGCATAGCTAAGTTTCCCTAAGTTTGTATATGGTTATATAAGCTAGAAAACTAGGGTTAGAGGATAAGAAAGGAGAATTGTAAGAAGGAATTCTTAGGGAGAGAAAAAGAGAAGTTTATGAGGAAGAAAGTATTATACATCTTGGAGGTGTGGAAGATTACATATATTCATTTTATATTCTCTACAAAGATTTTAATAATAAGATTGGTTGTTTCTTAGTGGACGTAGCCCACACTAGGTTAACCACATTATATCTTGTGATCTAAATAATATATTTGTACAACTAGTGTGATCAACTGCAACAAAGGGTATTGAAGTTTTTCGTTTGAGGGTTTTTTGTGTTGAAAAATTTACTCACAGTGGGATTTATAATTAAGTTGGAGCTACAACAATGTCAAAAGATGGAAAGTAAAGATTTAAAAAAATTGACAGTCATAATTATCAGCTACGGAAGCTGCAGGTGGAATATTATCTATATTATAAAGATCTATACTTACCATTAGATGAGAAGGCAATACCTATAAAGATGACTGATGAAGAATGGAAAATTCTTGACAAAAAGGCTCTGGGATATAAGATTGAGCTTATCAGTATCTATGGCTTTGAATATTATCGAAGCGGCAACCATGGTAGAGTTGATGAAATATTTAGATAATTTATATGAAAACCCTAGTGATTCAAATAAAGTTTATTTGATGAAGAAATTATTTAATTCAAATATGCAAGAAGGTGAATCTGCATCAAGTCACTTGAATGATTTCCATTCTATAGTAAATTAATTAAAATTGGTTAATATTCCATTTGATGATGAACTGAAAGCACTTTTATTCTTATGTTCTTTACCAGATAGTTGGGATAACTTGGTAATGGTTGTTAGTAATATAATGTCTGTTACTAATATTTACAGGTTTCATGATGTGGTTAGTATAATCCTAAATGAAGAAATACATAGGAAAAGTACATGAGAATTATCATCTGGTAATGAATTGAATGTAGAAATTATGGGAAGGAAGAAGGAGAGATCCAAGAGAAATAATAATGGGAAATTAAAGTCTAATAATGGCATATCTAAATCAAGAGGTAAAGGAATAACCTCATGGAATTGTGGAAATAAAGAACATGTAAAGAATAATTGTCGGTTCAAGGAAAACAAAGAGAATGCACCAGAGAAAGGTAAAGAGGAAAACATTGTTGCATATGAGGTAATGCAAGATTCCCTTATTCTCTTCTTGGATAATGAAATAGAATCATGAATTTTAGATTCAGGAGCTTCTTTCCATGTTACCCATAATAAGGGTTATTTCATAAATTATGTCCAAGGAAATTTTGGGCATGTTTATTTAGGAGATTCTTAACCATGCAATATTATTGTAAAAGTATAAGTTCATCTTAAATTGCAAAATGGAAATACATGGATATTGAAATATGTGAGGCATGTGCTAAGCTTCAGAAGAAATCTAATTTTTACAAGATAACTAGGTGAATATGGTTACATGGTTACATTAACAAATGAGTCTTGGAAGGTTACCAAAGGATCTCTTGTTGTAGCAAGAGGCAAGAAGCTAGGAACATTATATTTTTCTACTTGTATTATTTATTCCTTTTCTATGCTATCTACTTTAGATTCAGATGTAAGCATGTGGCATAATTGGCTAGGCCATATGATTCAAAAAGGAATGCAGATATTAAAGGCTAAGGGTAAGTTATCAGATTTGAAAGATGTAGATCTTGATTTCTATGAGCATTGTATATATGGAAAGAAAAAGAGAGTGATATTTCTCAAAGTTGGGTCGAAAAATAAGGAGAAAAAATTAGAGCTTGTGCACTTAGATGTTTGGGGGCGAGCCCAGGTAGCTTCTCATGGAGGATCCCAATACTATGTGAATTTTATTGATAATGCCACAAGAAAGGTATGGGTTTATTGTATTAAATGTAAATATAATGTTTTTGAGACTTTTAAAATATGGAAATCCCTTGTGGAAAATGAATCAAATTCAAATTTAAAATTCCTTACATTTGATAATGGTAGTGAGTACTGTAGTAAGGCTTTGAATGATTATTTTTCTGTAAATGGAATACATAGAGAGAGAATAGTTCCTAGAACACCACGAGATTATGGTGCTATAAAGAGAATGAACAAGATAATCATGGAACTTTCAAGAAGCATGATGATACATGTTGGATTACCCTTGCAGTTCTGGGAAGAAGTAGTAGACATGGTGGTTTATTTAATTAACCGTGGGACTTCAAGTGCACTGGATGGTGGAATACCAAAAGAATCTTGGACTTGAAAAGAGGTAGATATTTATTTTCTTAGAGTATTTGGTTTATAAGCTTTTGTGCATGTTGATAAATCTAATAAAAATAAGTTGGATGCTAAATCCAAGAGATGTACTTTCATTAGTTATGGCTATGGTGATTTTGGATTCTATTTTTTAGATTTACAAGATTCTAAGATTGTTAGGAGTCATGAAATTAAATGGAATGAAAATAAAATGTATTGGAATGACGTTTTGTACCCAAAGATGACCCGATAGAAGAGTTTGAAGATATAAATGCATTCTTAGATTTAAAATTGACACCTACATATTTACATAGTAACCGCTGTTGGTTGACCACTGACCGACATCAATCATCTGTACTGATGTCAGTTATAGAAGAGAAAAACATGCATTGGTTAGCCAAACCAATGTCAGATATTGGTCACCAGTATCGGTCGGTGTCTAAGATTGATACAAATTTGTAGAATGATAAAAATGAACCTCTAACACCCCAAATCTCAATGAGAAGCTCAAAAAGGGTAAGTAGACACCAAGAAATATTTTCACCTTCCTTATCTTATTTATTATTGAGTGATTGTTGTAAACCAGAGAGTTTTAAAGAAGAAATGCAAGATGAGACCCATGTGTAGTGGGAACATGAAATTGATGCATAGATGGATACCTTGAAATAGAACTAGACTTGGGATTTTCTTAAGTTTCCAGCAAGAAAAAGGACATTGAAAAACAAATGGGTTTATAGGATCAAGGAATATATGGTGGAAAGAAAATATACAAGGAAAGGCTTGTTGTAAAAGGATTTGTGAAGAAATCAGGTATTGATTTTGGTGAGATACTTTATCCTATAGTAAAATGACTTTTATTCATACTGTATTGGTTTTAGTTGTAGTAGAATATTTACATTTAGAACAAATTGATGTCAAAACATATTTCCTTCACGATGATTTGGAGGAAGAGATTTATATGCAGTAGCCACTTGGTTATGAAGTCAAGAATAAGGAGAAACTTGTGTGCAGGTTGAAAAAGAGCTTGTATGGGCTCAAAAAAGATCTAAGGAAATGGTATATGAGATTTGATAGCTTTATGCATGAGTATGGTTATATGAGATGTGAATATGACCATTTTGTTTATTTCAAGAAGCTTAGAAGTGGGAGCTTTATTATTTTGTTACTGTATGTGGATAATATGCTTATTACAGGATCTAGTATACAAGACATTGGTGAGCTTAAAGAAAAATTAGCTCACACATTTGCAATGAAGGATTTAGGAGCTTCAAAGACAATCCTTGGCATGCAAATACACAGAGACAAGTAGAAGAAAAAATTATTTTTGTCTCAGGAACAATATATAAAAAAGGTGTTGGAAAGGTTTAATTTAAAGAATTGAAAACCTATAAGTACACCTATGACTAGACACTTTAAATTGAGTAAAGATCAATTTCCTACATCACATGAGGAGGTCAAGTACATGCACGAGTTCCATATGCTTCAGCAGTCATAAGTCTCATGTATGTTATGGTTTGTACCAGACTAGACATTACACATGACGTGGGATTTGTGAGTAGATTTATGGCCAATCCATGTAAATAGCATTTGAGAGTAGTCCAATGGATTCTTAGGTATTTGAGAGAGACATTCGACATGCAGTTATGCTATGGAGGGTTAGATATTTATTTATGTAGCTATGTTGATTCAAATATGGCTGGTGATTTGGATTGTAGGAGAAGGACCACTGGATATGTTTTCAAAGTAGGTGGGATGGCTGTTAGTTAGATTTCAGGATTGTAGAAGGTTGTGGTCTTGTCTACTACAGAGGCCAAATATGTTGTAGCTAAAGAAGCTTAAAATGAAATGATATGGATGAGAATGTTCATGGAAGAGTTGGGAAAGGAGTAAGAGGATTGCATATTGTAAAATTGTACTCAAAGTTTGATTCATCTGGAAAAGAACTCAGCATTTCATTCTAGAATGAAACACATTCAGTTGAGATATCACTTCATATGGAAGGTGTTAGAGGTTGGGCAACTAAAATTGGAGAAAATTCATGCAAATAAGAACCATGCGGATATGATAACGAAGTTGTTGGTAAAGGAGAAGTTACCTCTTCACTCCAATTTTTTTGGTCTTCGATTTTGAGAGTTGAAGAGGAAGATACATGCCAAGGAAAGCATCCAAGGATGGAGTTGTACGTTATAATGCAATAATTTATTTTGAATTGGGAGATCATTGAGTTATGGAGCTTAATTGCTTCATATTATCATGCTTTATTAAACTTGTTGGAATAAAAAGTAATCAGCGTCAATCGGATGACCGAAATCAATCACCTGTGACCAGTATTAGTCAAGGAAAGAAGGAATGAGCATCGGTTAGGGTAACCGACATCACTTTCGTGTGTGTGATTGTTTTATTTAACTCATGAGAATTAGATCTAACCTTTGATATAAAGTTTATCTAGTGGTTGTAATAACATAGCTAAGTTTCTCTAAGTTTTAATATGGTTATATAAGCTATAGAACTAGGGTTAGAGGATAAGAAAGGACAATTATAAGCATGAATTCTTAGAGAGAGAAAAATAGAAGCTTATGACAAAGAAAGTACTGTACATACAAGAGGTGTGGAAGATTGCATATCTTTATTGTATATCCTCTACAAATATTTGAATAATAAGATTGGTTGTTTCTTGGTGGACATAGCCCACACTAGGTGAACCAAATTATATCTTATGTATTTTTCTTCTGGTTTATTTCTGTATTTATTGTTTCTATGCTTAGATCTGAATAATATACCTGTAAAACTAGTGTGATTAACCCCAACAATTTTTTTTTGAAGTAAAACAAACAAAGACCATATACCATCAAATTCAAGGTTCAAGTGACCGATTAAAAAGAAAGGATCCAATCTCTTCACAACATGATGATAGAAACACAATCCATAGTTAGAATAAACCATGAAGTGGTCTTAAAACAAATTCAACAAACAAAGAAATGGTCATATAGATCCCATTAACTTACCCACCTGAGTAATGCTTAGTTCCAAACAACAAATAAGGTCACAAACCCATTCCCATAAGTGACTGAGTTGCATCTTATTCATGTTGCGATCATAATAAATACAAAACAAATAGATCTTGTATATGAACGAACAATGAAGATAAGCCAAACACAAATTGTAGATCACTAAGTGGTCAGAAAGGATTTTAACGTAAACATTTAGAATGGACGAACCATCCTAGATTCATAACACCCAGTACTATAGCTCAGTCCAAAAGGATAGTAAGGATGGCATAAACCCTATAACAATGGTGAAAAAACTGCATGTATCTATTAAGGAAAACATAGAGGAAAACCTAGATACCACTAAGAAGTAAAAATCCACATAACAATGTCATTAAATGATATACTACACGCACAAGAGCTAAAACTCAAAAGTAATATTTTCACAACCATTTCGAACAACCAGTATATTAGATCTACAAAAACCATACAAGAAAGGTATAGTGAAATGTGATCAACAGAGAGTCAATACTGCTGAGAATTCCTAAAACGAAAAATAGAGAATGTAAAATTATAAGATATATGTTATCGAGCTCAAGATCGTTAAAACAACATCACAAACATCTATAAAATCCGGCACTAGTAAGTACATCGACTCCACCCCAAATGGGTGTGTGTATAGATATTATAAATGATACCCTAGTTCTTATATAATGACACTAATGCCTACAAGTATGCATGAGTACTAGGCCTGAATAGACCCGTGGTCTGTATATATATCTCAACCACATGTAATTTTAAACTAACATTTTTACATTTGAATATAACCATGTATAGAAAGAAATATCAAAACCCAAATGATATCAACCATACCCATGAAAGAAAAATGATATTACAGAAGGAAACACAAAATTTCCCTATTTTCATTAAAAAATATTAATGCTAAAAATTATAAAGATGAGAAAGAGGAGATTCCATGCCTGTAATATGTTTTAAGAAGGTTGAATCTACTTTCTTCTTTCCTCGGAGATAATCCAAGGATTTCAAACAAATCCAAATAGTTGAATAGCACTAAATCAACCTGAAAACATAATGAAATCAATGAGCATCAACTATTTAATCTTCACAACTAACTAGAGTTATTATTTCACATACAGAGTCCAACAAGAGCTTGAAAAATAGCCATAGATTCTCACATGTAGAGATATCATGGAAGAGAAATAGATCAAAAGTGAAAAATACAAAATCAAATAACCACTTAGCTCAGCGATGGATTCCTTGATAATCTTCCTACTTCTCACGAGGTTGAAGCCTCATTAATTTTTCATTCAATGTAAATGGTACACATTCTCTCCAACTTCCCCTTAAACCTTTCTAAATCTCCGTCTGCCATATTTGGTGTGTCCACCCCAAACTTACCTAAAATATTAGATCCTCGTTTGGGTGGTTTGTAACATCCATGGTTGGAATCCATTCCATTTTCCAACCCTATCTACCACTTGTTAGCATAGTGTACGAGGTGCTAACTTCCACTTAACAAAATGATTACATCGGTGGTGGAACTAACAACTTGGTTGGAGATCAGGTGGGGCTTGGTTGAGTTATCTAATCCCAAACCCTTACAAAATAAAACTTTGTATTTCCCATAGAATATGACTCGACCATTATGGTCATTATTAGGTATAAACATAATCCAAAGTAACATTATAAATTATATATATATATATATATATATATATATATATAGATACATACATATATATACATATATGTATGTATTTATTATATATATGCATATGTACATTTGTACATACACACACACACACATGTGTGTGTGTGTGTGTTTGTGTGTATTTCTCAGTCACAAGGATAGAATTAATAACCATTACGAACCAACTAAAATTTTCATAAATGCCTTATAAAGGATTTCAAAATAACATTCTAAATATAATCCTGGCATCTATACCTTTGTTTTCGAACAAGGGTGTCACCTATTAATCTATCGTATAAGGATTGTAAGGTAAAATAACTGCACACAGTTGCATATTGAATATCGATACACATAAATATAAGATTAAACAAGAATAAATGTTACTTGTTAATCAAACCATCTATAGAATTTCATAAATAATGAAATTAACTTGATCAAACAACAACCATATGGTTTGCGTAGTTATTGGAATAAAGTATAACATGATAATCTCTCTCACACACACACACACACATTCACCTACAACTGAAAAATATACAATAACCAAGGATAGTTTCTAACAGGGTATGGCATACCTCTCCCCTTATGTATCATCATCCTCGATGATTAGTTCATATCATGTTAAGAATTGAAGATAAACAGATAAAATTTCATACAAAAAAATATTATAAAATTAGAATATAATAATTACAGCTTATAATTAATGTGATTTCAATACTATATCAAAATTTTTATCAGGATGTAACATCCTTATTTTACCAATTTTTTTCTTGAAACAACAAAATTTCAAGATTTATTCAGTCATTCAATTAATGTAAATATTAAATTAATAGTATCATATATAAATTCTTCAGATTTATCACTCAAATAAATGTGGAAAAGAAGTTTTCTCCCAAGTAGCACTTTCTTCATAAAATTGGACCCACATGACCTTACACTGACTTATTTTCTATTTCGTAAGAGTAGCTTATGAGTTTCCAGCACTCTTATGAGTTCAACTAACCCAAATTAAGAACCTGTAAATAATTGCAATCAAGCACATGTGATAAATCTGATACATACTTTTTAAGCATAGAGATATGAAAAACATCATGTAACTTGGATAGTACATGAGGCAATGCTAGCCAGTATGTTATAGGGTTGATTACTTCGATAATATAAAAAAGGTCCAACATAGTGAGGTGACAGTTTAGCTTCCTTTCCAAATGAAATTAAAATTTTCTTAGGCTTGCCCCTTAAGAAAAATTTATCTCCCTATTCAAATTTTCTATCAACTCTCTTTAAATCAATGTAGCTTTTCTGTCTATCTGCAACCTCTTTTAAATGTTATCTAATGAGTTTAAATTTTTGTTCCATTTCAATTAACATTTCAAGTCATATAACTTCTCTATCTTCCACATTTTCCCAACTGACATGTGTTATAAACTGGTGTCCCCAAAAAATTTCACTTGGAAATGGTGGGATACCCCTTTAAAATTTTTGTTATGTTAAAGGTGGCAGGTCTATTTTGTGTTTGTTTTGCCTACAACTATCTTCATTACTTTAGAATATTTCTAAGGAGTCATAAAATTCAAACTCAATAAATACCCATATGCTAAAACTCGCTTTATCCCTTCCCCATGTTTTTTCAAAGATAATTTTATTTATTTATTAAATAAATAAAGTTTTGTTTCAAAATAAATTATGCTGCAGTTAAACCCTATTGAGGATTTTCATGCCAGTATTACTTCCGCCTCTCAATGGAGTGTTCACCAGGGAAGATTTTTTACTGACCAGCTAATCGGCATGTGACCAGAGCTCAGGATTCCTTCAAGAGATTGCAAGAGGTTGCTTGGTCCAAAAAAGTGCAATAATGGAGTTTATGAAAATAAGAAAATACCACCACCAATGTTTAGAGATCTGTTAAATATGCGCTTTTAGAAAAAATGAAATCTAAAACAAAGCCACAAAGTTAAAGTTATGGAACTTGAAAGTTTTTTACTACTACACCTTCTCAGGCCCTTTCCAAAAATGGAAAATTTTATTCTATTTCTTCACCAAAAATCCAAAAATGAAAATAAAATCCTGCTGATGAGTTTTCACGCAACTTTAAAAGTAGAAGTCATGTAAGTTGCATTGTTGGGAAATAATATTCTTCTATACAAGTCACATTATTTGAAAGGATGGTTTCTAAGGTGCAAATGGGAATTTCAAAGTTAGTAGGAAGGTGGGAATTTGGAGCATTCCTGGAAGGTTGTTATTTCCCATTATTAAAGTCAAATCACTTAAGGTGTAAATGGGAATTTTTGTGTCAGTGGGAAGGTGGCAATTTGGAGCCTTCCTAAAAGGTTGTTTTTTCCCATTATTAAAATCAAATCACTTAAGGTGTAAATGGGAATTGTTTCGTCAGTGGGAAGGTGGGAATTTTGAGCCTTCTTGGAAAGTTATTTTTTCCCATTGTTAAATTCAAATCACTTAAGGTGCAAATGGGTATTTCGGAGCTAGCAGGAAGGTGGGATTTGGAGCCTTCCCGGAAGGTTTTTTTTTCTCCCATTATTAAAGACAAATCACTTAAAGTACAAATGGGAATTTTGGGGATGCTTGGAAGGGTAAAAATTCCCACAAAAGAATTTTTATTTACCCAGGTAAGTAGAAATTTTGGAAAAGATATCTCTTTCATGCTAGTCACACGTTTTGGAAAAATAATTTCTTCATGCTAATGGGAATTTCAGGGCTGCTAGTAAGGCAAGAATTTTGAGGTTTCCATGAAGGTTGTTTTTTCCCATCATTAAAGTCATATAACTTAAGTGATAGATGGGAATTTTGGAGCTTATTGGAAGGATAAAAATTCCTGCTTCCCTGCTTTCTTATTTTTCCAAGAATTTTGAGGTTTCCATGAAGGTTGTTTTTTCCCATCATTAAAGTCAAAGAAATTAAGTGATAGATGGGAATTTTGGAGCTTCTTGGAAGGGTAAAAATTCCTACTTCCCTGCTTTCTTATTTTTCACATAACTTATAGCCAAAAAGTGCAACCCACTTTGGCAAAGTTGCATTCCTTAAAAGATATTTATTTTTATTATTTTTGGGAAAGGTTAGTTCCAAAGGGAGAAGTTTTTAGTATTAAAAAATATTTTTAATTACCAGGAAACATCTAGTTTCAGCTCCTAGGGTTGGAAAGGATTTCATTTTATTAGTATGGCTATTTGCATGTTGATGTGGGTGCAAATGTGAATAAAATAATATTTTTAACTTACTTGGCATGCAAAAAAAGTCTAAAAATCTAAGGCAACAAGATTTACAATAAGATTTTAGTTAAGAAATTGGGCATTCATGTCATGGATTCTATGTTGGTCTAAATTATTTGTAGGAATACTTCAATGGTGCTCATATTGGTAAAAATAAGGAAAATTCAATGTCTTATACATTGAATATATCTTCAGAATCAGAGGAAGCAATTGCATCTTTTGTATAGAGAGATCTACATTTCATAACTACAAAAGCTTCCCACAAAGGTGGAAAAGAGAATTCTCACACAGAAGCATATTCATAAAGAATGAAGGGTGATGACAAGGGTAATCTATCAGAACCATGCATAATGTCTAGGGATGTTTAAGTTAATGATAAAAACATGAGGCACGTGTCTATCATCGGATTAATGAACATATCAAGGGAATGAATGAAGTGTTGCATTTAGAATAATTTCTTCTCCTCTTTCTTCTTATTTCTCTTATTTTCTTTGACAAAGTGATTGATTGATCAATTAAATTGTAAAACTTATGCAATTGGTTTAAAATACGTTACTTCAAGTTACTAGAAAAAGTCAATTACATGGGAATATGTGGTATACATACATGGCATTGATTTAGTCTTCAGATGCATGCCATAAAAAGATGAACTCTAGGGGAAAGGTTTTCATTTGTTTCCTCTATACCTTCCACATGTGTGAGTTCAATTAAAATATCTTATTTGTAATTTACCTCTATGCACTATAAATAGAGGAGGAGCCTATGGTATTAAAGGAGAGAACGTGTTGATCACAATTTTGCTAGAGCATTCTCAAGTTTTCAAACTTTGTGATGTAACCTCTGATTTTATTTATATGAAATCTAGGGAATTGAATAAAAGGAAGATTTATAGAGAACTTCTTGTCTATGGTGTTTTTCTTCTTGCTTCTATTTTAATTTTTAAATGAACTTTGTGTTATCTGAGATTTAGGTTAGAATTTATTCTCTTCCTTTACTTTTGAATATTGTGAGATATGTTCATTTATTTAATATATGTGTATGAGACCAACTCTGAGAACTATTGGTTGAATCACACATCTTTCTTCCTTCTTTCCCAAATTCCATATTTCCCCTTTCCGTAAATACTTCTTAACAATTTCTTACTTGCTGCAAAATTGCTAAGCTATGGTTCACGAGCTTTGTAATTAAAGTAAAACCCCATAAATAGTTATTAGGATTCATACCCACTACATTGATAAACATATTATATGGGAGCCTCATCGTTAAATGAGGGATATTTATATAATGAATTCCTAGGTTTCTAACAGTGTATAAAATATAGCCAATATTTTTTCGTGACTCCACTGGGGAATGAATAAATAACATAAATCTCTACCTATCCCGTGAGTATTTTATATAAAAAACAAATATTGGTGACTCCATTTAAAAAATAAATAATTAAAAAGGTGACTCCATATCTAATTTTTCCTAATATTTCTTTTTAGGATCTAGATGGCAAGAATGGAGTACACTCAAGAGTAATTCTCTACAAAAAATCTTCATGGCTTTAAAACAACCTTGAGTTCTAGTTCTTTAGGGTCCAAATATTATCCCTCTTTGATTGGTTCAGTCGATGCAAAAATTTCCATGTAGATCATGAAAGAATTTTCCAAAATTCAATGGTGATGGGAAACAACACCCAGATGATCATATAGCTGAATTTTTTGTAGCTTGTGGAGTTTTGGGAGTGCCTCATGAAGATGTATATATTTGATTGTTTATCGAGACACTTTAAGGCATTATTGCAAAATGGTTTTATCATCTTTTGTTTTCATGCGTCACCAACTGGGATACTATGAGACCATGGTTTGAAGATAGATTCAAACCCACAGAAGATTCACATGCTCTGTCCGCACACATCATCCAGATGAAAAAATAACCGCATGAAAAGATGAGGGATTTCATTTTCATATTTTAGAAAATTCTATACAAAATTCCTCCTACTACAACACTGAGTGATGAAAATCAAAAGGTATTTTTCATCAATGCTTTGTCACCTAAAGTTGGATATCAAATGCGTGGAGAATGTGCTGCTAAATTTTTAGAAGCTCAAAATATTGCTATAGAAGTAGAGGATGATCTGATCATGGTGGGTAAAATAAATATTTTAACTCCTAAGGTTGCAGGTTCTACTTCAGCTAGTAGTGTTGATCCGTTGCTGCAAAAGTTGGCCAATGATATGTTATAGATAGAAAAGTAGTTGTTGCAAGATTATGATTTTGTAGATCCTACCGGTGACTCTAACATTGGATTCTTAGATTATGAATCAGAAAATGAGGCTGCTTTCTTATCAGATCTAGAAGATTGCATAGAAGAAGAAGAATCCACATAATTCACTTCTTATGCATTTTCATCATCTATCTTCCAATACAAAAAGTATCTTACTCCAGAGAACTCCCACAAACCAGTCATTGAGGAAATAATAAAATAAGAGCCTACTTCTCAAATCAATTTGCATGAGGAGAACTATGATGAAGCAATTGTAGAACCAAAAGTCATGTTGGAAAAGGCAGAGTCTTTTACAGATTTTTCTATGGAAGTGAAATAAGGATCAAATCGACTTATAAGAAACTTTATTCATTGAAAGGAAAGTCTCCAAAATGTCCTCATTCATGAGGTTGAAATTCAAAGGAACGAGAAAATAATGAGGAGTAGGCCTTTCCTAATAATATATCTGGCTAATTTAGAGCCACTTGAGTAGTTAAAATGAGTCGTGCTTATTTCAGATCATGATGATGAGCCATAACGCACCAAATATCAAACACAATACCTATTAAATTGAAATACAAAACAAATAAACGAGGTTTTTTTTTTATTTGTTGATACTTTGGTAAGAAGGGTGGAGAACTAACTTTAGAATAGTTTTGCAATCTTTCTATGGACCATGTTCATTGGAAAATCAACTACGTGGTCTAAGTTTGTAAGGAAAGGAAACTATTTCTCCCTTCCTATTGTGGGATTCGTTTGAGCTTCCTTTGCCTTTGGATAAAGGAAAGTAGGTATTTTTACTGTCAGCAAAACAAATGCTTGCGCACACTCTACATGTTTTCACTTGGGACATTTATGATTTTACTTGTTTGTAAATAGTTTTGTTGTCATGTTAAGCTCTCTTCAAGATCATATCAGATAGTTGTAGCAATTTATGAGATTTTTTAGAGTGCCACAGATTAATTTCTAGCTAGCAATCATCAGGAAAATTTGTCACAAATTTGGGAGGTATATTATCAAAAGGAAAGATCAAGGTTAATCTTGAATCCATAGCCCAATGGACAAGGAATGAAACCATAGATGTTGGGATCTCATCTTAATTTTTTCCATTCTGTTAGAAATAAATATTTCCATAGATGGAGCCAACTAGTGTCCACAAAAATTTTCACTTGGAAATGGTGGGATACCCCTTTAAAAAATGTTCTAATCAAGGTGACGGGTTTGTTTTGTGTTTGTTTCTCCTGTAGATGTCTTCATTACTTTATAATATTTCCAGGGAGTCATAAAATTCAAAATTGACAAATACCTACATGTTAAAACTCACTCTATCCCTTCGTCAGGTTTTATCTAAGAAAATTTTATTTATTAAATAAATAAAGTTCTGTTTAAAAATAAATTATGCTGCAATTGAACCCTACTAAGGATTTTCATGCCAGTATTGCTTTAGCCTCTCAATGGATTGTTCACCATGGAAGATTTTTTACTGGCCAACTAATCTACAGGTGATCAAAGCTCATGATTCCTTCAAGATATTACAAGAGGTTTCTTGGTCCAAAAAGGTGCAATAATGGATTTTATGAAAATAAGATAAATACCATAACCAATGTGTAGAGTTCAAGAAAATATGCACTTTTAGAAAAAAAACGACATCTAAATTGAACCCACGGAATGAAAGTTATGGCACTTGCAAGTTTTTTATTGTTACATCTTCCAAGACCATTTCCAAAAAAGGAAAAAATATTCTATTTCGTCACCAAAAATCCATAAATGGAAAGAAAATGCTACTGATGAGTTTTAACGCAACTTTAAAAGAAGAATTCATGCAAGTCGTAGTTTTGGGAAATAAACTTCTTCCATGCAAGTCACATTTTTCTGAAGGATGGTTTCTAACGTGCAAATGGAAATTTCAGTGTCAGCGGGAGGGTGGGAATTCAGAGCCTTCCTGGAAGGTTTTTTTTTCCCAATATTAAATTCAGATCACTTAAGGTGCAAATGAGAATTTTTGTGTTAGCAGGAAGGTGGGAATTTGGAGCCTTCTAGGAAGTTTGTTTTTTTTTGCATTATTAAAGTCAAATCACTTAAGGTGAAAATGAGAATTTTGGAGCTAGCAGAAAGCTAGGAATTTAGAGCCTTCCCGAAAGGTTTTTTTTTCCAATATTAAAGATAAATCACTTAAAGTATAAATGTGAATTTTGGGGCTACCTGGAAGGGTAAAAATTCCCACAAAAGAATTTTTATTCACCCAGGAAAGTAGCACTTTTGGAAAAGATATCTCTTTCATGTTAGTCACACATTTTGGAAAAGTAATTTCTTCATGCTAATGGGAATTTTGGGGTCACTAGTAAGGTGGGAATTTTGAGGTTTTCGTGAAGGTTGTTTTTTCCCATCATTAAAGTCAAATAACTTAATTGAAAGATGGGAATTTTGGAGCTTCCTAGAAGGTTAGAAATTCCCACTTCCTTGCTTTCTTATTTTTAACATAACTTCTATCCAAAAAAGTGCCACCCACTTTGGCAAAGTTGTATGCCTTAAAATATATTCATTTTTATTATTTTCAGGAAAGGTTGGCGCCAAAGGGAGAATTTATTAGCATTAAAAAATATTTTTAATTATCAAGAAACATCCAGTTTCAGTGCCTAGGGTTGGAACGGATTTCTTTTTATTATTTTGGATATCTACATGTTCATGTGTGTGCACATGTGAATAAAATAATATTTTTATCTTGTTTGGCATGCAAACAATGTTTAAAAATATAGGGTAACAAGCTTTATAATCATATTTTGGTGAAAAAAATTGGGCATTCATGTCATGGATTCTATGTCGGTCTAAATTATTTGTAAGAATACTTCACTGGTGCTCATATTAGTGAAAAGAAGGAAAATTCAATGTCTAATACTTTGAATATATCTTCAGAATCAAAGGAAATGATTGCATCTTCTGCACAGGGAGATCCAAATTTCACAACTACAAAAGCTTCATGAAAATGTGAAAAAGAGAAGTCTCAGATAGAAGAATATTCAGACAGAATGAAGGGTGATGAAAAGGGTAATCCAACAAAACCATGCATAGTGTCCAAGAATGCTAAAGTTAATGATATAGACATGGGGAACGTGTCTATCATAGGATTAATGCATAGATCAAGGGAAATAATTAAGTGTTGCATTTGGAATATTTTTTTCTCCTCTTTATTCTTATTTCTCTTATTTTCTCCAAAAAAGTGATTGAGTTATCAATTAAATTGTAAAAATTAGGTAATTTGTTTAAAATCCATTACTTCAAGGTATTAGAAAAATTCAATTACTTGGGAATATGTGGCAGACATGCAGGGTATTGATTTAGTCTTCAGATGCATGTCATGCAAAGATGAACTCTAGGGGAAAGGTTGCTAGTTGTTTCCTTTATACCTTTTGCATGTGTGAGTTTAATTAAAAGCTTTGTATTTGTAATTCACCTCTATACACTATAAATAGAGGAATATCCTACGGGTTTAAAGGAAAGAACTTGTTGATCACAATTTTTCTAGAGCATTCTTGAGTTTTCATATTTTTTGTTGTAACCCTTGATGTTATTTCTGTGAAAGCTGAGGAATTGAATAAAAGACAAATTTATTGAGAACTTTATTTCTACAGTGCTTTTCTTCTTGCTTCTATTTGAATTTTTAGATAAAATTTATGTTATCTAAAATTTAGGTTAGAATCTATAATTTTCCTTTACTATCAAATATTGTGAGATCTATTTGTTTATTTAATCTATGTGTATGAGACCAACTCTCAAAACTATTGGTTGAATCACACATCTTCCTTCCTTCTTTCCCAAATTCCATATTTCCCCCTTCTGCAAATACTTCATAGTATCTTCGTACTTGATGTATAATTGCTAAGCTATGGTTCATGAGGTTTGTAATTAAAGTAAAACCCCATAAATAGTTATTAGGATTCATACGCACTACATTGATAAACATCTTACATGGGAGCCTCACCGTTAAATGAGGCAGATTTATCTCATGACTACCTAGGTTTTTAGCAATGCATAAAATATAGCCAACATAAAATTACGTCCATACAAGGCCTCAAAAGGAGCCATTTTAAGAGAGGATTGATAATTTTTATTATAAGAAAACTTAACAAATGGAAGGTATTCTTCCCATTTGTACTGCTGATCCATACAGTAAATTATAATCATGTCTTCCAACACTTGATTTATGCTTTCAATCTATCCATTTTTTTCTAGATGATATGCAAAATTGAAATTTAGCTTTGTTCCTAAAGCGGTATTCAAGGTTTTCCAAAAATGAGAAGTCATCCTAGGATCTCTATATGAAATTATTAATTCCATTACACCATGTAATCTAAAAATCTCATGCATGAATCTTGTTGCAATCACAAGTGAATCCTTTAGAGTCCCTGGTATGAAATGAGGCACTTTTGTTAGTTTTTCAACCACAACAAAAATTAAACCATGTTTATTTTTTGACATAGGAAATCCTTGCATGAAATACATATTGATTAGCTTCCATTTATAGTGCGCAATGCTATGAGGGTACAAAAAACCTATTAGATGCAAATGTTCAGCCTTGACTCACTAAAATTCTAAGCAATGAGATACATAGTTCACTATATCCTTCTTCATCCCTTCAAAAAATATTGTTGTTTTAAATCAGAAAGCATTTTAATCACTCTAAGTGTCTAGAATAAGGATCATAGTGAAATTCCTTTATCACTTTCATCCTTAGTTTACTTTCTAAAGGTAAGTAAACTCAATTTTCAAATCTAAGGACTCCTTCATTATAAATCTTGAATTCTTTGTATATGATATTGTTAGGATTTTCAAAAAGCACAAATTTCACTTGCTGATAATAAGAATCAACCAACATTGCTTTCTTAATGTCATCCTTGAATTTTGTTCTCAAAGTGACAAGGGTAGAAATATTCTTCCTACAACTTAACACATTTTTCACTCTGTTTTCCTTTCCCATAATATAGTTGTTATCAAAGTCATATTGTGATAAAAACTCTAACCATTTTCACTTCCTTGAATTTAAGTCGAGCTGAGTGAAGATGTATTTCAACCTGAGATGATTTTTTTTAAGTTCAAATGATCTTTCTGAAAGGTAATGTCTCCATACTTGCAACGCATGCAAAATGGTAGAAAGCTCTAAGTCATGGGCATCATAGTTAATCTCATGCACATTGCGCTTCCTACTCTCATAATCTATTACATGTTTATTTTGTAGAAACATTCCACCTAAACCTTCACTGGAAGCATCTATTAAAACTATAATGTTCCAATTAGGATATGGAAATTTAAAGACAGGTGCTAAAGTTAACTTCTCTTTTAGCAAATTAAAAGTGTTTTCACACTTTTTAGACCATAAAAATTTCTTGACTTTTTTTTTGCACCACGGTAATCAAAGTTGCTACTCTTGAGAAACATTTTACAAATTTCCTGTAATATCCAACCAATCACATGAAGCTTCTAACTTCATGTACATTTTTAGGTGCATGCCATTCAATTATTGATGTAATTTTTTGATGGATCTACAAAAATTCCATATTTATTAATGATATGTCTCAGGCATTGCAATTCATTTTGCTAAAACAAACACTTAGAAATTTTACCATATAGTTTTCTCTTTCTTAGCATATCTAAGATGACTTGAAGATGTTCATGACTCTCTTCAATTCTTTTCGAATATATGAGAATATCCTCCAAGAATACTAGCACAAAATTATCCAAGTATGCTTGAAAGATATTATTCATCAAATTAATAAAAAAAATTAGAGCATTGGTTAACCCAAAGGGTAACGTGATAAATTCATAGTGTCCATACATTTTTCTAAAAGTATTTTGGTGAATATATTCATCTTTTATTCTCAACTGATGGTATCCTGATTGAATATCAATCTTAAAATAAATCAATGTTCCATGCATCTGATAAAAGAGATCATCAATTCTAAGGAGAGGATACCTATTTTGCATTTTGGCTTTATTAAGCATTCAATATTCAATGAAAATCCTAAGTGTTCCATCCTTCTTATTTATGAAGATGAGAAATGTACCCCAGGGATAAACACTCGGTCTGATAATTCCTTTTGACAAAATGTCATGAAGTTTTGCTTTCAACTCAACTAATTATGTGGTTGTAATTCTATAAGGAGTGTTAGAATTTGGTTTAGTTCCCGGTTTGATGTCTATAGTCAAATCAAACTCCCTTTTAGGGGGAATACCAGGTAGTTCTTTGGGAAATACATTGTTTTACTCACATAACAGTGAGTGTTCTTCCACACAAACCTTACCTTCTTCACCTAAATATAATTTTTTTTACAACATATAACATGTAACCTTTGTTCTTAGCTTTCTTGATTTGTATTACAATGATTTCTCTAACTCTAAATCATTTTTTTACTCATTGAATTTATGTTGTTTTCTTCAGGTCATCTAGGCACTTAATTCAATTTTCTAGGAAGTCTACATTTCCTTATCTTGAGATAACAAGTTTATGCCTATGACTATGTCATATGAACCTAGAGGAGCTAGATATATGTCAACTTCATTGGTAAAGATTAGCAATTCAAGATTTGCACCAAATAGGCATTGTTTAATAGGGTGGACAACATTTTTCCCATATTGAATTATCCATGATTCTTTCATAAAACTGACTTTTCTTGTAATTTTAGATGTACATTTTGTTGAAATAAAACATTCAGAAGTACCAGTATCAAATAAAATGGTTACGAGTAATCCATATAACTTACTTGTAACTTCTATTGGTGTAGCTTGCTTTTTAGTTTGCTTGTCAGTTACGGCTACATGAATATGATGTTGTTGGTTGCCATCTTTCTTTCTCTAAGGAAAATTATTTGGATAATGATCTAGAATGAAAAAATAGTAGCCTCCAAAAGGTCCTTTATTTTCTGTTTTATTCTCATGATTAGCTATATTTTTTAGCCCATTCTTTTTAGTATTTACAATAGTCTTACATGCTCTACTTTTTTTCCATTTTCATTGTTGTTTCAACTTTTTCTATTGAATTTCTTCCATGTAGCATTTTTAGGTGCCAAAGAGGATTGAACATTACCAAATTTATTTCTCTTTTCCTCCCTATGTGTAGAAATATCATGTAATGTGTGTTTTGTCTAATTTCCTTCTCAAAGACAACTTCCATGGTTTATGCACCATGCAAATCAACTTCACCTCCTATCACTGGGTTTAACCCAATGATAATTTTAATAATCCAAAAATTTTCATCCATTTGATACTGAGGTAAATACTTGAGAATATTTTTAAAATTCTCCCAATACTATGTCACTATCATTTTCCCTTGTGTTAATGTCTAAAATTCATATATCTTCTTATCGTAATAGAGTTGTGGTAACCAACATTGTCTAAAGTATGAATTGAATTGATCCCAAGTAAAAATTGTTTCATCCACTACTAGTTCAACCTTCTGGATGTCCCACTATGAGGATGCTTCATTAGAGAGCTGATAGGCTCCCCAAATAGCCTTAGTTTCCTCTGAGAAGTTCCTTAATGCAAATTACTTCTCCATTTTGTTGAGCCAATTCTTAGCTCCATCACCCAAGGTGGTACCATCAAACTTTAGTGGACTAATAATTTTAATATCATTTAATAATCAAGCTACCAAACAATACCTCTTATTCTCATGTGGGTTAAATTCATTAACATTATGATTTGCATTAACATTTTCATTTGCAATATTGTTATTTTCTACATTAGAATCTGCAGCATTGCTTTTTCTAGCATTCAGATGCTTGTGTGGTGCTTCTTCACCATCACTTTCATGATCAGTAACATTTCCTAGGATCCATTTTTCCATGACAACCATCTTATTTCTCGTCTCTTGAAGGTTAGTGAGAATCTCATCCAAATATATGATGTGGAAGCCTTGCCATTCACAGGTTGCTTATTCACAACATTTTCTCATGTTTTCTATCATGAAATAATTTAAGTTTGTGTTAGCATAAGGAATCAATAGGTACAAGAGCTATAACCTTCAATTCTGACACCAAAATGTAACAACCACTTTCCAAACACCATAGATATGTGATTTTATTTTGTTTCCCAGTTTAAACATATGCCTTCAATGATTTAAATTTACAAACTAAAAGTTAAATCCAACATCAAATAATTTTAATTATTTAGATAAAAAATAAATTAATCATGTGTATATTCATGGGTCAATTAGATCCTGCTCGATCCCCCACATATTACTCTTTTGAGTCAGTATACTAAGTATACTTGTGAGTGCCCTTCTTGGCTTTATTTTACAAGTGTATGTTCAAAGTGTCTACCTAGGGTTTATTCAATTGCATCCTCTCTCACATCTCACACTTTAGTTATAATTAGGTGAACCTAAAAGTGTACTAACATACACTAATTCAAAAAAAATTATGAGTCATGCATTGCATGCTATGTTTTAAGACTGCAAAATTTATATGAAACATGTTCCATCACCATGTCACTTTGTTCCATTATAAGAATTGAATCATTGTTTAAGTTAATCATTTTCAATTCATGGAAATGGCACAACACTTGTGCATCTAGTAAGATGAGTATGAATGTGCTAGCCTAGGTTGCCTATAGGAGAGAAATATCTCACATAATAAATTTCTTCATGATGATATAACTTTATTCCCCATATCCAATGTAAGTTGGTATAAAGGAACAAGAACAAATTGGATAGACAACTTCTACATCATAGCATAACTCATTTCATGTTGATTACGACATGCGTAATAATTTGAGCTCATGGGAAAACTTACGATAATTATTGTATGGAAGTATTCAATGAATGACTCGTGTCATTCACTAAACACCGCAGTATAACAACCATAAAAAAATTTCCTGCATAGTACTGTGCATTAGGTTTGTCATATTATTCACCTCATTGAATTAGTTTTGTGATAGATTTATATATCATAATGCAAAGATATTCATTGTATTAACTATTCGATCCTAAGTTCCACAACTTAGTTTCGATCAAATAATCATAATAAATTTCCTTGAGGTTGTTTATGTACAATAATTAAGCATTTAAGTTAATTAGGGAAACACGATGCATTAATTACGCAGCCCCTAATTTATTTATAATACAATAATGTTGTTAAAATTACTTAAGTACACAACTATAGAACTCACCATTGATTGTATACAATTGCTAATATCCATAAGTCACACATACTTAATAATATCTATTAAACTTAAACAATTGTATATAATACATTGGTTCATATCCATAATTATTGTATAATGTCAAATCATTAATCAAATATTATCCTTTAATAGTCCCATAATTCAATCTATAAGATAACAATCACAAATATTAAATTTAGAAGATTGTTTCTTATATCGATATTCATCTTAATAATATGAATTATGATGAATTAGAATGATTAATTCATTATCAAACCCATTCCAATAGATACACAAATATGAACTGATAACATTACAACCATGAACAAGATTACAACAATATTCAAAACATTGCTAGATTTAAACCCCCCAATAACAAGAGATATCCTGAGAATGAAGAATACATCTTATCCAATTGGCAAATTGGAATTGTCAATAGTCAGAGCAATCACGGGAATAGCATTGATAGATATTTGATTAAATGGCATCCTCCTGATTTTAATTGGTACAAGTTGAACTTTGATGGGGCCTCTAAGGGGAACCTTGGGATTGCGGCAGGTGGAGGAACGATAAGGGATCATAAAGGTAATCTGATTGCTGTGTATGCTGGGAAAATGGGAATTCAAACTAGTCATTTTGCCGAAGCATTATTTGCTCTATGGGGCTTGAGAATTTCCCGGACTCAAAATATACAGAACCTCATTACTGAAGGAGACTCCCTGAATATCATTAATCTCCTTAAACAGTGCTCATCTCCAAGTTGGAGCATCAAGGATTTTATCTCAGAGTTCATAAACATTTGTCAAACATTTAATAACATCAGGATCATGCACACTTACCAGGAGGGTAATAAATTGGCAGATGCACTGGAAAATTATGGCATTAATGTTAATCTTATTGTTTGGGATAATATTAGCATCCCTAAGCAGCTTAAAAACAACATTCATGCAGATTTCTATACGCAAGCAAAATCTTGAGTTGAGTTATGATTATTGGGTGTGGATCAACATGAATAAAACCCCCACACGTGTTGACTTAAAAAACATGATTACGCAAATCCTGTCAAATAATCAATATAGAGTGAAGTATAGGGGGAAATCCAAGTGGAGTTACATAGATTTGAAAATCACGCATGCGGGCTGCACTGCGGCTGCTATAAGTTAGATACATGGCTCCACGGAAACCGAAGACAGTAGTAATGTGACTGATGACAGGGAGCGGACTAACAAAGAGGCCATTTTTCTCACATGTGATTTTCCGCAGGCTCTGATTAGTAGGCACGCAGATGTTCATGGGAAAAGCAACGGCTACCATTCCCTATTTTACACAGATTACAACAGTAAAAAGCACATTGGCTTCAGTGCTCTAAAGGATTTGGGAATTTGCTACAAACAGTTACACACAGTGAAGATGGGGGGTCCTCCTTGTCAAATTGAGCCTAGTGCAGACTCAGACTGGAAGGATAATATTGAGCTATGGAGTATTCTTAGCAAGGGTGGCTTCACCAACTTCATAGAGAAGGTTCAAGGGCATGATCAAAGCATTTCTGTGCATTTTGTGAATGATTGGAAGGAGAAAACTGTGGAATATGGGGGGTAGAAGATCTTGGTCAATGAGGAACTTATTGCTGAAGCGACCGGCCTTGGCATGGAGGGCTACCGTTTTTTCAACAAAAGGGTTAATAGAGATGTTGAAGAGAGGAGATTTGTGGAGGGATCTGAGAAGCTGATATATGTTACAGTGGGCCTACTTGTTAGCTGAATCACTCCACCCTATGACGAGGTTACTTGCATGATGATACAGGTCATCTCCTTAGAAGGAAGGTTTGTCACTGTACCTGCTAAGAACCTTATCTTTCTTAACCACTTCCGTAGGAATCGCATGGTTTGTTTCCCCCATTACTTGTTGAACTCTCTTGAGCGCTACATTTTGGAGTTTCAAAAGCATACCCGGGTGGTTCCTGTACACTAGGGGCTTATTTTGCTACTGCATAAATGTTGTCTCCTCAAATACCCTGGCCTTCCATCCTCTCCTAGCACAATTCTGCCAGCCTCTGCTGCTGCTAGCCCCATTTCTCCATTCTCTGCCCCCGCCACCGCTGCTGTCACCCCCTATCGACCGTCCAGGCTTCTTCTTCCATTCCCCCTACTACTTCTCCCACCACCCACTTCGCTTCCACCTCGGCCAGGCTGGTCACCAGGGCTTCTAGAAAGCTTAACCTTGAGACTCTTACTATGGAGAAGGGTCCTCATGAAATTGAAATTGCACATGACCTACTAAACATTAGTAGTGCCAGTCCCCAAGATGTGCATATGGAAAGCTCTTCAAAAAGGTTGGAAGCCTTAGAGGCTGATATGAAATTGTTGAAGGATGAAGTTAAGAACTTGGCAAAACAGAAAGGTAAGAGGAAGAAGGAGGAGGAGGTGGATATTGATAACAGCCAGATTGATGATATATACAAGAAGTTGAATTCCTTAGACTCCCGTTTAGGGAAGGACAAAACTCGTCATGAATACAATATGGCCATCTTCAGTGCGATTGAGGAGTTCATTGAGAAACATGTCAAAAGTGTCTCCAATCTCAGCGGAGTTCCAACAACACTTTGGGGCAATGATAAGGAAAGTAAAAGGACCATTGATTAGTTGGATAAGACTGACGCTGCCCACATGACAACTTTGGGTATGTTCAAATCCTAGAAGAATATCAAGACCAACATCGGCAAAGCTGCCAAGAAGTAGATGTTGGTGCTTTTGCTGTACTTGTCTGTTTTTCTGCTATTTTTTTGCGGTCTCTTTACTACTTTTTTGCAGTGTTTTTACTGTTTTGTCTTGTTTGGTAGTTGTTTTTTGGCTACTTTGGGCCTCATTGTCACATTTGGATTTTGATCCTTTATTCTCTGATTTTCACTCCTTTTCTGGCTCCTAGGCCATCTTTTGTACTCAAGGGTATAGTCCCTTTCAAAAAACTATTTTCCAATAATAATAAAAAAACAATATTCAAAACATGAAAATAAACTTTTATTTCCTTTCCCGAAATTGATACAAAATATTGGAGGCTATAATGTTTTAAACAACTTATTCAACAATTATGAGATTATTTTATTATAGTAAATAAGAATACATCTTTTAATCATGTAATATAAAATCAACCTAGCCTTAACAAATAGTCCACTAGATAAGATCTAAACTTCGTCATCCATAAAAATGTTAGGTAGCTGTTAGTTCAAAAGAACTGGCATGAAAAATTATACCATCTTAACTTTACCATTCAAAGCACATAAATATTTCAATGAAACGTAATCTGAAAATTATAAAACATACACCATAACTTCTCTCCTTTTTATATTTTTCATAATCCATAAAGAAAGAATTGATTTTCCAACTCTAATCAATAATAGGATAATTCATATTTATAACGAACAACATTTGTATTTAAAAAAATACAAATCATCCATTATGTATTTTATACCTGAACAAGATTAAGTCAAACATCAAACAAGTATTACCATAGTAAAAATATACATACTTGTTTATATCAATTTTGTATAATAATAATAATAATATGAAATAGGTATAGTCATGCAACCCACTCAATCTATGATTCTAGGTTTATAGAATCAATTTTAAAGGAGTAGAGTATATTAATATTCAATACTATATGAATAATATAATTATTAATATTTTATTATGATTAGATAATATTAAAATTATTCAACTTAATAATTTAATATTATCATACTTAATCATTAATCGAATTAATAATAAACTCGGATAATAAATTTCATTATTATTCAAAATAATATAATAATTTAAACATTGTTTGATAATAATAGTTTATTAAACAATGTACTTATTCTAGGTTTATATAACCAATTGTTTATTATATCTATATTCATCTTAATAATAGGAATTATGATGAATTAGAATGATTAAGTCATTATCAAATCCATTCCAATAGATACACAAATTTGAACTGATGACATTATAGCCATGAACATGATTACAACAATATTCAAAACATGGATATAAAATTTTATTTCCTTTCCCGAAATTGATACAAAATAACAGAGGCTATAACGTTTTAAACAACTTATTAAAAAATTATGAGCTTATTTTACTATAGTAAATAAGAACACATATTTTAATCATGCAATATAAAATCAGCCTAGCCTACACAAATCATCCACCATATAACATCTAAACTTCGCCATCCTTAATAATGTTAGGAAACCGTTAGTTGAAAAGAAATGGCATCAAAAAGTATACCATCTTAACTTTACCATTCAAAGCACATAAATATTTCAATGAAGCATAATCTAAAAATTATAAAGGATACACCATAAATTCTCTCTTTTTTATTTCTTTCATAATCCATAAAGAAACAATTGATTTTCCAACTCTAATCAATAACAAAATAATTCATATTACTAAGGAACAACATTTGTTTTTGACAAAATACAAATAATCCATTATATATTTTTTACTTGAACAGGATTAAGTCAAACATCAAACAAGTATTAATATAGTAAAAATATACATACTTGTTTACATCAATTTTGAATAATAATAATAATATGAATTGGGTACAGTCATGTGACCCACTCAATCTATGATTCTAGGTTTATATAACTGATTGTTAAGGAGTAGAGTATATTAATATTTGATATTATCTTAATAATAATATTATTACTATTTTATTATGATTAGATAATATTAAAATTATTCAACTTAATAATTTAATATTATCATACTTAATTGTTAATCAAATTAATAATAAACTCAAATAATAGATTACATTATTTCTCAAAATAATATAATAATTTAAACATTGTTTGATAATAATAGTTTATTAAACAATGTACTTATTCCCATCAACTACCTTAACCTTTTTAAATTAACCTTAAAACTTTTTAAGAATTTTTTTTTTGTTTGAACTAAAATAAAAAAAGTCCATATACCATCATTGTCAAGGTTCAAGCAAACCTTTAAAAATTAAGGATCCAATATCTTGACCATGCAGTGAATGCAACACATTCCACAATTATCATTGACCAAGAAGTGGTCTTAAAATAAATGCAATGAACCAAGAAATGGTCATACAGATTGCATTAACCTTCCTAACTGATAAATGCTCAATTATCAACAACAAACAAGGTCATGGAAACATTCCCATAATTGAATGAGTCAAATATTATTCTTGTTGTGATCATAATAAATTAAAAAAAGATAGATATTCTATATGAATGAGTAGTGAAGATAATCCAAGCACAAACTGTATAGACCACTGAGTGGTTAGGAAGAATTTTAAGGAAAACATAAAGGAAGACCTAAAGACCACTGGGAATCCCAAATCCACATAACAATACCATTAAATGATATACTACTAGCATAAAAGATAAAGCAAAACTAATATTTGCACTACCATTTCGAACTAGTATATTGGCTCAAAAAACACCATACAAACAAGTTAAAATTAAATACGATCAACAGAGAGTCAATACTAGCAAGAATTCCAAAAACTAAGAGTAGAGACTGTAAAATTATAAGATGCATGCTATCGAGCTCAAGCTCATTAAAATAACATCACAGACATCTATAAAATCCTACACAAGTAAATAAATTGAATCCACCCCAAATGGGTGTGTGCATAGCTATTAAAAACAATACCCAAGTTCTTATATAATAACACTAATACCTGCAAGTATGTATGAGTATTGGGTAACACTACCAGTCAAGGTGACATGAAAAATTCATCACCTAAATAGACCTGTGGTATTTATATATATCTCAACCACATGCTAGTTTAAACTAACATATTTACATTTGAATATAACCAAGTACAAAAACAAATATCAAAACCTAAATTATATCAAACATACGCATGAAATAAAAATGATAGTACAGAAGGAAACACAAGCTTTCCCCATTTTATTTAAAGCAGTTTAATGCTAATAATGATAAATATGAGAAAGAGGTGATTCCATGCCTGTAATATGTTTGAAGAAGGTTGAATCTATTTTCTTCTTTCCTCATAAATCCTCTAAATCTTTCACACAAATCCAAAGAGTTGAGGAACTCTAAAGAGACTCGAAAACAAATTGAAATCCATTATCATGAACTATTTAATCTTCACAACTAACTAGAGTTATTATTTCACATGCAGAGTCCAACAAGATCCTGAAAAATGGCCATACATTCTTGCATTCAGATCTCACATGGAGGAACAAAAGACAAAAAATGAAAAATGCAAAACAAAATAACCACTTAGCTTGGCGGTGGCTTCCTCAAGAAGCTTCGCGCTTATACCGAGGTTAAAGCCACATCAATTTTTCATTCAATGCCAATGGTACACATTCTCTCCAACTTCCCCTTAAACCCTACTAAATCGTTGTCTACCATATTTGGCATGTCCACCCCAAACTTCCTAGAAATATTAGCCCCTTGTGTGGGTGGTTTGTAACATCCAATGGTTAGAATCCATCTCATTTTCCAACCCTATCCACCACTTTCCAGCACAACCTACAAGGTGCTAACTTCCACTTAACGAAACGATTGCATAGGTGGTGGAAATAACAACTTGGTTGGAGCTCGGGTGGGGCTCGGTCAAGCTGGTTGAACCCAACCCCTTACAGAATATATATTTTTGTTTCCCATAGCCTATGGCTCAAACATTATGGTTGTTGTTAGGTATAAACATAAGTAGAAGCAACATTACAAATTCTATATATATATATATATATATATATATATATCTGTGTGTGTGCATGTACTTTCATACATACTTTTATATATATATATATATATGTATATTTTTATCTCTCACCGGGATAGACTTAATAACTATTACAAA
This sequence comes from Taxus chinensis, assembly GCA_019776745.2. Classification (NCBI taxonomy): domain Eukaryota; kingdom Viridiplantae; phylum Streptophyta; class Pinopsida; order Cupressales; family Taxaceae; genus Taxus; species Taxus chinensis. The sequence continues at coordinate 324,519,437 of CM034156.1, read as the reverse complement.
CCAGCTGACATTTACATAAATTCATTAGAAAGGATTTCAAAAGAACGTTCTAAATATAAGCCCAATGTCTATAGATTTTTTCGCTAACAAGGGTGTCCCATATTAATCTACTGTACAAAGTTCGTAAGGTTAAACAACTACACACAACTGCAGATTGAACATCAATACACATAAATATATGATTAAACAAGAAGAAAGATTACACTTTAATCAAACCATCTCTATGATTTGATAAATAATGAAATTATCATGATGAAACAAAAACCATATGGTTTGCATAGTCATTCTAGCATGATAATCACACACACACAATCACCTACAACTGACAAATATACAATAACCCAGGATATTTTCTAACAGGGTATGACACTAACCCTTGTCCACAATTCTCATTATATGTTTTCACTAGTATTTTGTGAATGAATAATTTGGTCAATCATTCTTAAGAATTTAAAAGGAAGGATTACCATTATATAGGTGTATTGTCTATGTAAAAAATCTAGGTTATGTCTATTTTGAATTTTTTGCAAGGTTTTTACTTAGCTTTGGATCATTTTTCTTATTGATAAGGTGGGTTGAAGGAACATGTTCCCTATTAAAAAGCAAGGTCTAAAACCCAAGAAGATAAACAAGAGCAACCAGGCTAAATTCTTGGAAAACAAGCCTACAAAACTTAACTAGGAAAAATAGCCAATAGTCTGCTATTTCCCAACCCAAAATTGGAAGAAGTCTTCAATATTACCCGTTCGACCTTTTTTACTTTTCCTATTCTTTACTTCATGCCAAATGCCCATGTCAGATGGAACAATAATCATAAGATCATTGTGATTTTCTGGGAATTCCCTTAAGTCACGTAAAGACTTTTGATCCGAATCTAATTTTTCAGATACGTGTCATATTTTCATTCCTCCCATTAACTCCATGTTCTCCCAATTTCCAGCTTTTGAAATTTGTTGCTTATTTTCTGTTGTTTCTATTTTCTGATGCTTCGAGCCCCCCTTGAAATTTGAAGCATACACCATATCTGGATTTACACATCCCCAACCACTAGGAGTTGACGATATTCACTTTTTAGATCCATTTTTATTTAAATGACAAGAAGCTTGCAAATGTCCCGAGTTTTTGCAGACTCTGCATCTAAAGGCGGTGTTCTCATAATCCAAAACATATGAATACTGAATTTTTCCAAATTTTAACAAAATACGATCTGGTAATCCTTTACTCAGATCAATTTCAACACATATGCGAGCATACATGCATAACCCTAAGTGAGTTCTATCCAAAACTTATTTAATAAACTTGCCCAGACAATTACCAATATGATCTAGGGCATACCATAGATGCACAGGGAGGTTTGGAAGCCTTACAAAAATAGACATTTTTGTAACTGAATGGGAAATCGGATCAAATTTTGGAAACCAAGGAGTTAAATACAGACCGACTTTACCCCAGAACCACGGTCCTCCAGATAGGCATCACTAATAATCCTTAGTTTCTTTGAAATGTACAATATAGAAACCTTTGGAACAGAGTGAAATTTCACACTTGTTGGTCTATTTTTCAAATATCCATTGATATATTTTAGTAGAGGAAGGCCAAAGGCCATTAAAGCGCCCGATCCTAGCATCTCGAACCAGGGTCCAAAAGTATTCTTCCACCTTGGAATTTTTGATCTCTAGGGAAGGGATCTCTTTTGCCATATCGACCAAATATGCCTGATTTCCAAGATTATAACCACCACAAGATCCAAGGATATCTTTTAATGATGATGACTTAGAAGTAACATCATAAGTTTTTGTTTTACTATGCAGCTCATGTCTTTTCCCTCCCACCTCTAATTCGTACACATCCCTAACCAATTTGGAAGGATTCAGATTAGGGTTAGAAGGGATCTGTTCTTTCTCCCTGTCGCATCTTCCTTGCAACCCACTACTCTACCCTAGTCTCGCAGGACCCATGGTGACTCCTCTAAGCTGAACAGCTGATGCCCTTACCACAGATCCATTTCCCCCACCCGATCCAAGGCCTTTCTCTCCAAATTTTAGAGGGTATGAGCTCTTTGCTGCCATTTTCGTCTCCCCCATGTAATCACTTTGGATCATTTTTTAGAAAGACACGATTTACACCTATATTTCTTATTAAACGCAAACATGACATGAATATCTATATAAGTGATATAATTTTAAGTAAAATTCCTATAACTATGTAAGAAAGTGTGGAATTATAATAATACTTACAAATAATGGTATAATGTTTGATTAGAGAAGGAAGAAGGATGGTTCTATATTGTATAGGAAATGGACAAGTCTACATAGCCATTATTCACACGAGTAACTAGGAATATTGAAAAGGAGGGGAAATTACATAAATTTGATTGGAAAAAGTTAGTGGAATACATTAATTACTAAAGGAAATTAGTATAAAATATTTTCATTATTATTCTATGTTATTGTAGTAGAAATCTTATGCTTGTATACTCTATTTTCTAGTCATATGTATTGACTATTTTACTATTCATATCTTTTACTTTGTTGAGATTTGAGAAAAGGAAAACTAATATTTTTTTAATAATAAAAAATAGGTCCCCTAATTATACAAGTCCTTGGTAAAGTAAAAAAATGTTTTTTTCATGTAAATTGGGTTCTTTATAAGACTATCTAGATGTAATGAAGTTACACTCATAGTTTAATAAAAATGGACCATCATTATTCTAGTTCCCTCATTAAGTGTACATAACCCTTTCTTGAATAATGATCACATACATGATCTAGTAATGAAATTGTGTACTATCTATACATAAGGATTCCTTTAGGTAGCACATGGTGCCCAAATATTCTACCTTGTAGATTATAGTCATGTATAAAACACAATTGTGAAGGAAAACCATTAATCATTTATACGAAAATTTATTAGTAGTAAACCATTGAAAACTTAATATATTCCCCTTGAAAATAAATGTCCGAGTCTTATGGTGCATCCTTGGTATAAATTTGTTTAACATGTGGAAAATTTTGAGATCAGCATAAATTTAATATTTTGAAGAATATTTTCTAGGGACGACTTACTATATTTATATAACAATATGAATAAATTAATAAAAACTTGGTGACGTTAAACCCAAAATCATTTATTCTTTATTTTTTTTCTTGTTGACTAATTGATATGTTTGTGTTTGAACCCACGATATAATTTTTTTATTAATCTCTACTTCTTACAAACGGGCTTAGTATCTTCCCTTAGCAAAAACAAAAAATATCTTTAAAAAAAAATAGGTATAATTACTACTATTTGTGGAGTAGTAATAGAGTGTGAATCATGGCTATTTGATTACATAGGAATTGGAAAATGGGGTCACCATGATTCCACAATTTGTAACTATCTCTTTACCAAAATCCTCATTCCATATGTTCACTATTATTTTGTAAATAGATAATTTGACCAAACATGATAAAGAACGTATGAAAAATTGACCATTGTATATGTTTAAAGTCCATTTGTAATCAATTATGTTATGTTTTCTTTTCATGGTTTTAACCTAGAATTGGGTCAAAAAAATTACATGACAGAAGACACCTAAGTTTCAATTATAACTAAATATATATGTGAATATCTATATAAGTTATATGATTTTATGTTTAAATCTTATGACTTTATGAGAAAGTGTGGAATCATTTAAGATTGGATAAAGAATAATGACAAGTGTATAAAATATAGGAAATGGAAGAGGATACATATCTATTTTTGGCATGAAGAGTGTAAATATTGAAAAGGAGGGGAAAATAAGGATAGAAACTTGAAAAAAGTTTGTGGAAATCATTATATGCTAAAGGTATGCGACTTAGAGGAAAATTTTTAAGGATATTGAAGGTACATTAATGAAAAAAAATCCAAGAAGAGAAAAAGGTGTTTCGCTATGAGAAAAATATATATAAGTTGAAGTTGAAGAAGAACATGAAAAAAAGAACTAGGGGAGATAGATACCAAATGTTAGCATGACTAACATTACATTTCTTTAATAGATAAAGTATTATTGAAGTTAGAATTATTCTGAATGAAAAAGAGAGATCTAGTGAAAGTAGCATGCAATACGAACCATTTATCATCAAAGAGGAACCCATTGAAGAAGTGAATATGGTGGAAGAGGAAGTAAGGTTAAATAAAAAAGAGAGGAAGAAAATGCAAAGTTAGAATCTGAGCATGAGGGAAAATGATGGAGTAGAATAACAAAGGTTTCTAGAATTGGAAGAGAGGATAAGGACAAAAATGTAGAATCAATGAATTCCTCTTATGGTGTTCATTCACATAGCCACCACTAATGAACCCGTAAAAAATGAAGGTACAATAATGCATCACCTCATAAGTTTACCATTTCTCTTTCAGGGTTTATTGAAAGATTTGGGATGAAATAAAGGAAAAATTGTATGGGGAAAAGAAAAATAACAAGTTTTCTAGTAGAATAGGGACTGTAATTCTCCAAAAATTGTTATTTTTTAGGATTCCAAAAATATTTATCAATTAATGTTAAAATTAGGAACATAGGGGTGAATGTATATTGTAGGAAGATCAATCCCACTAAGGGAAAAAAAATGGCCAAGATAGAAAAAATTCCAAATAAACATGAGGATATTATGGAGTTTTTTTAGAAGAAGGATATACATATGAGAAACATGAAATTCATAAAGAAAAGTACTCAAGGAAGGATAAATAAGGACAGATTGATCAAGAATAATCAAATGAGGATTTATCATAAGATTGTTTAAAACATAGATATTAGAAGGAGATGACTTCAATTCAGTATCCTAAGGTCTATTATATCATTAATTTAAGATGAGATTATTATGACATGATGTTATTCTAACTCAAGATATTATATATGAGTCAAATGAAGTAATGTATTGAACACAAGAATGTGGTACTAATTTCATATAGGAAAATTATTTGGTGTTACTCTTGTTTCACAAAATAAGTGTGACTTGTGTAGATAAAGTTTTAGAAAACAATACCATAAGGAAATTATAATGTGTATAATGATTCAAATAATACATCCTAGAGGAGAGGAAAACCCAAATAGAGCATGTACAAATGCAAGAGTAGACTGTTTAGAGAGTTAAGGCCTTAGTCAAGAATGAGAAGTGATTTTGGTAAGATATTACATGAGCATATTAGATTTTATAGAGTTCAAGGTAATGGAACATTTTAAATTACTCAAGATAAGGGTTTTTAATGGAAGAAAACCACATTATTTCTATTATTATATGTATTAAATTCTAATAATGTAGAACGAACATTGATGAGGATGAAGGGAATGAGTATAGAAAATTTGGATTTCATATGATTGGATCAACACAAAAATTACCTCTTAAATAAAATAGAAGGATGGGATGTATTAAAATATAAATATGAATAATCTAATAATGACTCCTTGAAATTAAAGGGATCGGTATATGTAAAGCCTGACAAGAGGACAATTCAAATATATTGCATGTTAAAACCATGGAATGGGAGTGCCAGAATTCTATTGGGAGGAATAAAGGATGAGGTAATATCATCAAAAGGTTTCACAACAGGAAAATGAAAATCAACTAATAGAATAACCACATCTAATGTTTATAAAAATATTCAAGAAATGGGCACAAAAAAATGAGCTCGATATGGGGTGAAATAGTGATTTTGATTACAAAAATTATAGTCACTTTAGATCGAATACAAAAATTATTCTCAATATGTGGAAAGAGGGTAATGCAAGAACGCATAGAGACCATGAATCTCATGAAATCAAGGCTATATTAGTCCACACCAAGCTGATGAGAAATGGAGATGATACAAGGGTCTATGTAAATACCCATTAAAAATAAATTATTGAAGGAGGAACTAAACAAGAGCTATATAAAAATAGATGAAGATACAAAAATAAAAATTATTAAAAAAACTCAACCAAGGAGTATTCTAACGGTGAATTTTCTGAAATATTATGAGAGTGAAGAAAAACAGTAATCATCTTTGGGAAAGGAAGGTGAAGGTTAAGAATAAATAAAATATGAGGTTTCATAGGAATATGGATCAAAGAGGGCGACCAAGATAATTTTGATGTTGAAACAATGCCAAATGTTATTAAAAAATGAACATATTGAGGATCCATCATTTGAACTTAGGGGTATGGTTTTTAAACTGCTCTATAGAATATTTCAATCAATAAAATATAAAGGTGTATATGTTTATCAATTGAATAATATACACATAGAATGGCTCTACATGATGATGATCGACATTATGGAAATAATTGGTCATAAGATACAAGTATTAGTAAAATGAAGTCAATGAATATTTTATGAATTGAAAGAGGAGAAGGAGAAATGTGAAGTAACAAAGGATACCTTGATTAGTGTAAAGTATGAGTTGGAAAAGTGCTACAAAAATATCTTGGTAGATAAGTTGTACATCTTCCATACCTTGGATGTTAATTGAATAGGAATGGTGCAAAAGCTCATGTTTTGCTTAGACAAAATTGAATAGAGTTAGATAAAGAACTTGTTAAAAAGCCAGGAACTACATGAAAAATAATGGATATTATTAAGAAAGATATGGATGAGCTTGACATATTACATCTATTAGTTAAGAAAACTAATATAATTGTGGGAATATTCATGTTCTATTATGAGTACATGGCCATAAATTTTAAAATCGAGTAGATAGATGTAGAAAAAAATTGAAAAATATTAATTAGGAAGGAAATATCAAGTGATATAAAATAGTGTGAGATGAATCCCATAGAAAGATTGAAGAAATTAATAAAATTATTGATATTTTGAAACTATAATTGATGATTTTTCAAAAAATTAATGAGAAGGGTTTGAGTAGACCAATAATTTTGAGAGGTTTATCCTAAAGTATTACATTAGAAATAAAGAGGAGATAAATGTTGAAGAAGACCATGACAATATGTGCTTGGTGTATATTTATGTCATGAATGTGATAGGACATCTATAATTTTTTATCCTTTTGAAATGTATATGTTGAAAGCATCTACAAGGAAGCATTAGATCTAATAGAGAAAAGGAAAGGGAAACTTCTTAGAAAATGGAATTCATGATTATGTTGTTGTAGGGTTAAGAGTTAAGTATGGGGAGATATTTACATGTTATTTAATAGGTTTTGTTACAAAGTTTCATGAGATACATACATGTCCACATGAAAAAAAACAATACTTCCTAACTACGTAGGAATATGAACATAATATCTTAAGGACACATGAAACAGAGAAATAAGGAACATGACATAAATATATAGATATGTCTATTGATTGGATATTTTATTAAAAAAAATACTATTTTCCATTAAAACATATGGGACAAAGTCCCTCCTCGAATAAGGAGAGGCACCATGTTTATTACTAATCTAAAAACAAAGGAAGCGTATTCCCAATATATACACTACTCTAATCTTTGGGTGGTATTTCATCATGATAAATGTCATTTCATGCTCAGAAAGGAATTGGAAGATAAAATAAGGTAGTTTGCAGAGGTTGTTAGAGTGAAAATAATAGAGAGAAATATAGAAGAAATACTTATGCTTTTTAATGGAATAGGTAGATCTTAATTTACTCACACAAGTAAAGAAGAGTATCAATAAAATATACTAATGTTAAGTAACACTAATATGTAATTATAATGAATTATAATTTATTGAACATAAGAACAATAACACAATAATAATACAAATTTTAAAAAAAAAATTGAAAATTTATTTCTTTTTATTCCTTTTTTGTAAGACAAGCATAATACAAAGTTTCTTTTGTTTCTTAAAAAAACCTAAAAAATACTTTTTTAACTCCAAATATGTAAAAAATACTTTCTTACATTCATCAAGAATAAAACCAAACAATTCCCTGAATGCTTTGATAATTTTTTCATTTATAGATAAGAGGTTGAGAGAGAAAATAGGGATAGTTACTCCCCTTGAAAATTTCCCCGTAATATAAATAGTAAGTGATAAATTTAGTTAATTAAATCCCATTGACTGGTTCATGTGTAAAATGAACAAATCAATTTATATTTTGGTCTATAGGATGCAAAATCATCTTGGAAAATTACATGTACAAGATACATATGAAAATACATAAAGTTTCAACTTACTTCTTTATCACATTTTTCCTTTTTCTGCTTGAGATGTCAAAAACCATATATTCTACGGTAAATTTCCTTTGTTGATATTCATGGTATCTTTGATCATCTCTTGAACCTCTTTATCATCCAAGAAAAATAAATTTCAATTGAGAACATCACAAATATTGGCCACACTGATCAATATCCCTAGAAGCCTTTGAAGTTTCTTCAAAACAATTATCAAATTATCCAAAATATTTTGATATAAAAACATGTTTTAAATGGATTACAAATTAAAAAATTCTTACGATTTGAATCTAATTCAACCAATATTTAAACTTAATAAAAAAATTATTTTTGAAGGTAATGTGTTTAAATCCTCGTCACGAAATTAGAAAGGGGGCTTAGAAATTTCATCTTTAATGTTAAAAGAAGCATTTATCCCTTCTTTTTTTACATCCTGTAATTTCTCATTTGTTTCATTCAAAATATATACTTGTAACTTAATGGTCTCATATAATTCACAATGTATACCCGTGTTTTAAGTCACTCTCTTCTTAATCAGGATATCAACTACCTTTATTAACTCTCTTAGGGACTCTAGAGTGAGTTCCTAATTATTTCATTCTTTTTCAAACTCATTACTCATTATGTCAATTGTTAACTTCTTAGTTTCTATATCATTATGAATCTTGATACCCTCTTCTATGAGTTCTTTTCCAAATTTAATAAGTCTCTCAATCTAGTCATTGAAAACCATTATTTGTCTCCCTATCTTCTCATCTACCATGATATATGAGGCATCAACACTTGTACTTGAAAGAGTGGTAGTTTAGAAAGGATGATTTATTTTATATAACAAGGTTGTCAATTGTTCAACTTTATCCTTCAATAAATTATTAGTGACCTTTGCATTTATGATATTGTTAAATAGATTATCTAGGGACACTTGCAAATCCCATTTGACTCCTTATGCAGTGGAATTTCTTAGAGTAAAATTTTTTATTTGATAATCATAACTTGTTATATGCAATTTGTTCTTGTCCATGGATGACATAACAAATCTTAGTGAATATTTCTCCATAATGATCAATGGTGATGTGAAAAAGTGTATTGTGTTTTTTCATTCTGCATGAAGGAGATAGATATAACATATTGAAATGGATATTATTAAGAAAGATATGGATGAGCTTGACATATTAAATTTATTAGTTAAGAAAACTAATATAATTGTGGGAATAATTAGGTTCTATTACGAGTACATGGCCATACATTTTAAAATCGAGTAGATAGATGTAGAAAAAAATTGAAAAATATTAATCAGGAAGGAAATATCAAGTGAAATACAATACTGTGAGATGAATCCCATAGAAAGAGTCAATAAATTAATAAAATGATTGATGATTTTGAAACTATAATTGATGACTTTTCAAAAAAATAATGAGAAGGGTTTGAGTAGACCAATAATTTTGAGAGGTTTATCCTTAAGTATTACATTAGAAATAAAGAGGAGATACATATTGAAGAAGACCGTGACAATATGTGCTTGGTGTAGGTTTTTGTCGTGAATGTGATAGGACATCTATAATTTTTTATCCTTTTGAAATGTATATGTTGAAAGCATCTACAAGGAAGCATTAGAGCTAATAGAGAAAAGGAAAGGGAAACGTTTTACAAAATGGAATTCATGATTACGTTGTTTTAGGGTTAAGAGTTAAGTATGGGGAGATATTTACATGTTATTTTATAGGTTTGGTTAAAACAATTCATGAGATACATACATGTCCGCATGAAAAAATCAAGACTTCCTAACTACGTAGGAATATGCACATAAATATCTTAAGGACACATGAAAGATAGAAATAAGGAACATGACATAAATATATAGATATGTGTGGTGGTTAGATACTTTATTTAAGAAAATATTGTGTTCCAATAAAACATATGGGACAAAGTCCCTCCTCTAATAAGGAGAGGCACCATGTTTATTACTAATCTAAAAAAAAAGGAAGCGTATTCACAATATATACACTACTCTAATCTTCGGGGTGGTATTTCATCCTGATAGATGTCATTTCATGCTCAGAAAGGAATTGGAAGATAAAGTAAGGTATTTTACAGAGGTTGTTAGAGTGAAAATAATAGAGAGAAATATAGAAGAAATACTTATGCTTTTAACGGAAAAGGTAGATCTTAATTTACTCACACAAGTGAAGAAGAATATCAGTAAACTATACTAATGTTAAGTAACAATAATATGTAATTATAATGAATTATAATTTATTGAACATAAGAACAATAACAAAATAATAATACAAATTTTAAAAAAATTTGAATATTTATTTCTTTTTATTCCTTTTTTGTAAGACAAGCATAATACAAAGTTTCTTTTGTTTCTAAAAAACCTAGAAAGTACTTTTTTAACTCCAAATATCTAAAAAATACTTTCTTACATTCATCAAAAATCAACCCAAACAATTCCCTGAATGCTTTGATAATTTTTATGTTTATAGATAAGAGGTTGAGAGAGAAAATAGGGATAGTTACTCCCCTTGAAAATTCCCCGTATTTTAAATAGTAAGTGATAAATTTACTTAATTAAATCCCATCGACTGGTTATTGTGTAAAATGAACAATTCAATTTATATGTTGGTCTGTAGGATGTAAAATTGATGTGCCAGACTTAACAAGAACTTGACAAGGTCATAACTTGAGCTCCGGGTGTCCGTTTGAGTTTGTTTTTTTGTAAACCACATGTTTCGATGAGACGAACGCAGTGGCAACTGGCCCCACCAGTGGGGGCAAGTTTCGACACATTTTCAGGCCCTAAATCTGCCATCTTGAGGCCAATAATTAGGATTTAAGTTGTAGTTTGGTTTTTTCCTATTTTTGGGCATTAGTTAATTTTAGTCTATTAGTTGCATTATGAGTTAGAAAGTTGGAAATTCTTCTAATTTAGGAATGTAGATGATGCGTGGCAATTTTTTTGCCCATACGAATAAGCATATGAACTTACTAAGAATAGCAGGTTCTAGTAAACTAATAAAAATAGTAATTTCTGCCATCTAGGTTAGATTTAGTCAAGTTAGTTAGAGTTTGCTTGGAAACTCGAGTTGGGAGTTGTTTTCCTATTTAGGAAACATTATAATTCATTATTCAATAACACAGAAGGAGATCTATTTTATTTTTGAGTTCATATTATTCATAGTATTTCAAGTTGTATCATCATTTGGCTACATTGAAAATCATCTTGGAAAATTACATGTACAACATATATATGAAAATACATAAAGTTTCAACTTACTTCTTTATCACATTTTTCCTTTTTCTGCTTGAGATGTCAAAAACCACATATTCTATAGTAAATTTCCTTTGTTGATATTCATGGTATCTTTGATCATCTCTTGAACCTCTTTATCATCCAGGAAAAATAAATTTCAATTGAGAACATCACAGATATTGGCCACACTGATCAATCTCCCTAGAAGCCTTTGAAGTTTCTTCAAAACAATTATCAAATTATCCAAAATATTTTGATATAAAAACATGTTGTAAATGGATTACAAATAAAAAAATTCTTATGATTTGAATCTACTTCAACCAATATTTATACTTATCAAAAAAATTATTTTTTATGGTAATGTGTTTAAATCCTCATCACGAAATTAGAAAGGGAGCTTAGCAATTTCATATCCAATGTTGAAAGAAGCATTTATCCCTTATTTTCTTGCATCTTGTAATTTCTCATTTGTTTCATTCAAAATATATACTTGTAACTTAATGGTCTCGTATAATTCACAATGTATACCCGTGTTTTAAGTCACTCTCTTCTTAACCAGGATATCAATTACCTTCATTAACTCTCTTAGGGACTCTAGAGTGAGTCCCCAATTATTTCATTATTTTTCAAAATAATTACTCATTATGTCAATCGTTAAATTCTCAGTTTCTATATCATTATGAATCTTGATGCCCTCTTCTATGAGTTGTTTTCCAAAGTTAATAAGTCTCGATCTAGTCACTGAAAACCCTTATTTGTCTCCCTATCTTCTCATCTACCATGATAGATGAGGAATCAACACTTGTTCTTATAAGAGTGGTAGTTTTGGTAGGATGAGTGATTTTATATAACAAGGTTTTCAATTGTTCAACTTTATCCTTCAATAAATTTTTAGTGACCTTGGCATTTATGATATTGTTAAATAGATTATCTAGGGACACTTGCAAATCCCGTTTGACTCCTTACGTAGTGGAATTTCTTAGAGGAAAAATATTTATTTGATAATCATAACTTGTTATATGCAATTTGTTCTTGTCCATGGATGGCACAACAATCTTAGTGAATATTTCTCCATAATGATCAATGATGATGTGAAAAATTTTATTGTGTTTTTTCATTCTACAGGAAGGAGTTGGATATAACATACTGAAATGGAATGATTTTGAAGAACTACCTTATTTATCTTCTTTAGAGTTTGTCTTGTTCACCAAGATGGAATAGAAGGATGGACCAACTACTTCTATAAAGAGGGTGAGTATGTTTCCATAGGAGTGGCACCAAGAGAGGAAGTTATTACATAAACCAAGAGAGAAGGGGTTAAGAAATTGGCCATGCGAAATGTGGATGAGAAAACAACAGAGGAAATGGAAGGAAGCATCAAAACAAAGAATGGAATAAATTATGGAGGAAGAGGAGTATTTAGAGGAGAACCCATGAAACTATTGATCCATGATAAAATTTTTGGAAGATATGATAAAATTGATCCAAAGGTATGGAGGAAATTAGAATAGTATTTATGAGTGGGGTTTTGGGAATAGTAGTGAGTATTTATAACGACACAGATGGAGAAGAGGAATAATAAGGAGAGGAAACACAAGGAGGATAACATGAGGATGGGAAACAAGAGGAGAAATTGTACAAAGAATAATGATATGTGTGATTACTAGTGAACAAATAGATGTTCTCTACATGACCAAAGTGTTGGTTGGAATTCTTTAACTATCTTGAGATGGAGGAAAACCCACATCCACAACTATTATTGGAGTTTAAGAGGTGGGAGACTTCCCACCCTTATTTTAAAATATTAATTTTACTGGATTAATATGGCCTTTATTTTATCCTTATGATCTTTGGAGGGGCCAACCTCCATTGAATTTTTAATGCTTGGTTGACTTAATGGCTAACCATCTACCTGCTTGCATTGGGTTCCCAATGACATGATTTAATGATTGTTTTGATTTAGAATAGTGGAAGAATGTTCTTTGATAGAGCTACATTCTTGGATTAACTTGTTAATTGGATGAAATCCTATGGTTAAAACCTTGATTTGATAATATACAGGATCCAAGACCTTTCCATCATCATAAGTTCCCTTGGGAATATTAGAAATGTCACACTTCTCAACCTCCTAAGGATTTGATATCTAGTGATATTTATTTCTCACAATAACTTCATCCCTACAGTTTGTTGATTTCTAATCTAACACCCAAAAAAGGATTGAATGCAAATGGCATAAATTGGATGGCAAGGAGAAGAGATGGATCCTCATGTTTTTCATTTATATATAGGGATAGATAAATCCTTCTCAGTTGATAAATCCTTTTGGGAATGATAGAAAGGAACCCTACTAAGGATTTGGTTTCCATCTTACTACTTAATGGCTCTACCTAAACCAAGGTGAGAGGGCTTGAGGGGTGGCTTGAAAGAGAGGGAGATATCATGTTTCAAACTCTCAAACTTGTTGTAACCTCAATATGATATCAAATACAACCAAATAATGAAATACTAATTCAAATGAATGGTCATACAAATATTGAAAAAATTTGATACATCATACACAAGATGCTGAATATAGATGAAATGTGATCACAAACATCATCTATGCAGAAAAATTTAACTTTGGGTATGATGATGTTTAGATGCTAAAATCTATAGATCATGGAAAATATACTATAAATATGTGGGATATGTGTGATTTGTAGGGAAAAAATTGTAAATTAAACAAGGATAATAGGATTTTCAAGGGTAGGATAGGATGGTACTTTGTTAAATGATGGGGAGGTGGATCTAATGGGAAGAGTATCAGTGTTTTCCATCTCAATCTGTTACTTCCAGAATGTTGAAGAACAAATATCAAGTTACCATTTTTTTTGTTTTGGATAGTAAATATCAAGATAACATAACCTTCAAAGGGGTATTTTCATTCTTTGATACCAAGTTCATGCAAACACTACCACATAATCTCTTAATTCTTAACACAAACACTTGTGTAGAAAGATTCAATAAGATATATATTGCATCAAGTATATAACACTCAAAATACACTCTTGGGATGTATTTAGTCACATCGAAAGTAATATTTTAGTAAGGAATTTTATAACTAAAAAAACAATTCAAAGTAACACCACATCACAATATTCATTCAGCAACCAATATTATGTAATACGCATATTCAAAACTCCTTTATATGACATTGATTTAAAAAATATAATATTAAATAAAAGAATATATTCCTTAAAATGTGTTCCTATTTAGAATCTAAAATGTCTGACTGGAGTATGAAAAATAATTTTTTATACTTCAATTTGATAAGGGAGACATGAAAATTCTCCTAATTCCTACTAGTTACTATACAATGCGTAATCACCCTAAGAAGAAGCCAAAATTAGAACCCCCTAAAATTAATACATGCCTCATTCTATAAATAATTTCAAATAAGTGAATATACCTAGATACCCACCATGAGCACTAAAATAAAGAATGTTGGAATCACATTCATTGAGAGGGGGTGGTGAATCAATCATACAAAAATTTCAAATTCATTAACCATTTCTTATATTCATCATTCAATTCAACCATTTGACTTCCATAACCATGTGAGAACATTAGGTGTGTATTAAGTATTCATAAGTACATGAAACAAAGAAGAAGACACATGAAAACCATATGTAAGTGGGAAACCCTCAAGGGGAAGAAAACCCAATATAACCTCTACTTATATTGCACAAAACAAAGGAATTTCATGAATATTACACATTATGTAAGATTTATTTAAGTGAGGAACCAACCCCGAAAGGAAAACCAACGACTCATTTAGGAGGGCACTATAGACACAAATTAATGCACTTTGGGTAATTATATAGTCCTAATTACATACTACTATTCATCTGATTCCTAAGTAAAAATGGTACTAATTAACCCATGTCTTTTCCCACCATTTTTGAGAAGACAAAGTATGACACTTAGCAGAAGGCACACAAAAGGTTCGTGCATGTTAATAGGGAACGTTCAAAGGCACGAAAGGATACAGAAGTAAATGTGTGTGAAAGACAAGGACAAATTCAGGACTTTCTATTTTCAGGACTATGGGATACTTTTGGAAGAATGTCTACTAAGCACTTTGCATGGGTTTGAGTTAATAATAGAATTATTACTTCTAGTTAACCAGAAGAGATCTGTTATTGGCACACTTGCATGTGTGTCTATTATTGTAAAGGTGCATGGATATTTTTAGCATGTGACCTATTTTTGGAATTATGTAAGAGGTGAAGGGAAAGTACCCACCCTTATAAATATTAGTGATTTGTGTATGTTAAAGGAGGAATGTTTATGAGCTATTGTAAAGTTATGCTACCAAATTTGATGCATGCATAAGTTTATCATACTAAATATTATAAGAAGCTTTTTTGTATTTACTGTGTTTAATATAATGGAGTGTATTGACTAATTCAAGGTGTTAAACATGAATATAACCAAATCTTACATGGTAGAATTTATATGGCTATTCCTTAAACCCATTACTCCTTATATCTAGATCTAGAATATGTTCTATAGAATGTTTATACTATTTATGCATATGAATACATTAACCCTTCATCATGTTTGCATCCTGCACAAGCAACTCTAGGGAGCGGTCTGGTACCTTTACGCGCTTCGGGTGAGTGCTCAGTCTAGGTTGAGTGATGTGCCAGCGTGCTTGGGTTATTTCTGGTAAATTTTAGTCTGCATCATTGGTTCCATTACTGAGACCTTTTTTCAATTATTTTTAAGATGGTTCATAATGAAGACATACTAGTTGACCCTAGCAAGTGTTGAGGAGTGGATACAAGATCTAGAAGAATAATATGCAAAGAGGTTTAGCACCGGATTTGAGTTTAACGCACGTGCATGGGTGGAAGAGAATTGATATGATAGTTTGTATGAGATATTCTTCACTATTTTTCTAGTAGAGCTGTAAAAGTGGCTGGTTTCTTATGCATCTAAAAGAGATTGGAGGCATCACACACTTGTCTAGATGCAGGAAGAATTTTAGGTCCTTTATGATGTTGAATTTATTTAGACACATGCAATGGATACTTGGTTTTGTGGTGTTCTGAACAGATATATTTTGGAGTGCTCAATTTCCACTTATCCTTGCTCAGAGGTAGCAAAATTCTATTTTTTACAGTATCCCAGGGGAACTTACTTGCAAGGCATTCCACTGGTGATCAAAATATTGATGGTGACCCTAAAATTGGAAAGAAAACCAATGGCTAACTTAACCACACCACACGCAGGTGAAAGAGAAGGTTTGGGTTAAATATGGTAGACCTAGCAAGAGAAAGGCATAGAGAAGAAATTTGGCTTTAGTATAATGAGGCATGCAAGAGGGAGATAGAAAATCAGCAGGATGTTGTACAGTGAATGGCATTGAGGAGAGAGATGGCTCGCGAAGGATTTGGAGCTCATGTAGAAGGCATGGGGCTAGATCATCAAAAACTCCCCCATTTTGGAAAGCATGATAGGGAAACCCCTCATCCTCACATGGAAGCACACAAATAAATACGACATGGGCCATGGGCATGCAAATGAATCTACCTAGAAACCTAGCCCTTGCACTTGGTTTTTGAGTATCTAGTATAATGAGTAGTTAGCAAGCTATTTGAGGAAGTGGGAGAGCAGGAGTAAGTCACATAGCAAGTACATCGATGGTAAGGAAAATGTCTTATTTTTTTTTTGGAGGTACCTTTACAGGTGCATCATCTACACAGAATTCAAGCATGTAGAATTTTATAATCACTTCTAGGAGTGGTAACGCTTCATAGACTATAGGGGTTCAGTTCAATACTACTGTTGGGACATAGGGAAATATATCTTTTGGTTTACTTCTGGGTACATGTGGAGGATCAGGAGGTATAGGTGGTTCTTGTTCTGGTGGATCTGGTGGTTCTAGAGGTATATGTAACACAGGAGGTTCCTGATTAGGTGGGCAAGGTCTTTACCAACCCCAAAATATTTACATGGAGATGTCTCTTCATGTTCTAGAGTATAGGGGCATAGAGGATGATGTTGAACACATGCACATGTGTGAGATACTATGGTGTGCAAAAGGGATCATGGCTTTTGAGCGTAGTGAAAGTAAATTTGTAACTACATTGCAGGGATGTGCACACATTTGGTGCATGAAGTTTGACCCTGATCATACTTGCATAGACTATGCAGCATTAAAAGATGTTTTCCTTAAAGAGTTTCACATCTCTGAGTTCAAGCAGAATAGTATAAGAACACTCAAGGATATTAAGCAAGGCACCACTGAGAGTGTCTGGGAGTATGATGCCCATTTCAAAAAACTTTTATCTAATATCTCTTATGATATTCACGCAATCCAACATACACAATGGTTTGTTAGAGGTTTGATCACACCATTAATAAGGGCTTTGTCACATAAGACATATACTAATCTGCGCAAAGCACTTGAAGTAGCTTTGTGCTGAGGCAGTTATGAGTATAGACACTAGAGTAAGTCCATTCTTAGAGGTACAAATTACAGCTATGAGGAATAAGTTGGAGAAACTATCAAAAAAATTAGCACATGAGACGCACATGGGGATTTGGTTTATAGATTGTGAAGTAGAAGGGCACACTAAGGATAGTTGTCCCCATAGATAAGTACATCCATTATTAATAGACTCTGAGATATGTCATTTGAATCATGATTCTAGCCACTTCCCATTATTGTAACCCATAATAAGGAAGAGCATCTCTTTTTATTGTAAAATTTGTAGGTCCATGACTCACGATACAAAATACTACCGGTTGATTGGTCAGATCCATGATGCTATAGATATCAGGGTACAACATACAAGAGTATTAGATAAATCTAAGGGTAAGGGTGAGAATTAGGATTAGGATCACAATCAAGCATGCTATGATCAGAATGAAGGGAGTTATCAATGAGGTCATGGTAGAGGTTGAGGATACTATGGTGGATTTTGAGGTTGAGGCCATGGTGGTGGATGAGGTGAGTTTTCTTATAGAACATGTTTTACATGCGGATCTCTTGACCACTACAGGTGTGAATGTCCTCATAATTTTACATGTTCTTTATGTGCAAAGAATCATATCTATGAGGAATGCCTAGACCTATATGAGCATCTTAGTAAGAAGTATAAAAAAGGAAAAAAGGTGCATGGATGGTTAGGATACAATGCGCTGTGAGAAATAAGTGGATGCCCAAGTTGGAACCAGAATCTGAGGTATTTCTTGTAAATATCACTACTCACGCTAAAGCGGAACGTGCTAAAGAATCATTACAACAAAATACTACCATCACTAAGGAGGAGGTTCTACATACATGGTACCTATATCCTTTCCATTGGAAGGAGGTTTATTAGGAAACCATGGAGGTACTCAGAAAACTTCAGGGTTAAATACAATGTTTAAAGGAGAAAACACAAAAGATTAAAAAAAATAAAGGAGAAGAGACAGTCCAATCTGATATTGATGACTTGAAGGATGTGTGCAAAATTTTGCACTAGGAGTATAACATTCCATTATTAGGGAATTGGCTAAAGGGAAACAATTTATGTGTAAGTAATGAGACTGGATGATAGATCCTGCATGCAAATCTTCCCCCCATAGCTTATACTATGAAAAGGAAATCACTTTGAATGTTGTTGTGGATGGATGGATTTTGAGAAATATATTTATTGATACAAAAGAGTGGAAGTCAATGTGCTTACTTTAGATGCATGGGTACAGATGGGGAGACCCCCATTACAACCATCTTCTAATGTGTTATTTATGGCTAATCGAACCAAGGCCACCCCTATTCAATTTTTAAAAGATGCATCCATTAATATACAAGGGGCCAAGTTCACGGGGGACTTTGAGGTTTTGGAACTTACAGAAGCAAACAACTTCCCAGCTCTACTGCGGTGCCCTTAATGTTATGCAAATAATGTTGATCTTCAGTTCAATAAGGGTTATATCAGTTTTGAGAACAAGGAGGAAAGAGTTATAATCCCTTTAACCAATGGGAAACATACACCCTATGTTGAGCCATTGAGTGAGGAAGATCCAAATAGGATTTATGTATGCATCATCCGAGACCCAGAAGTGCTCGAGCCATCTAAAGAAGAAATACTTCAGTGGTAAGATGCATAATATATTAGTGATACTACAAGTATTGACTATCATAATTGGGTTCATGGTACTTATGATTTGGTAGGGCATGATGTAAGAAGAACATTTGCATGGAAATGTAGACCTCTTTGTATCAGGAGAATAGGTAACAATTTGGTACCTTGATACACTGGAGAAGGACATCTTATGATATTTCTATGCGCCATGGAGGAATAATGGATAAACTAGTTCGAGAGAAAAAATATGCTATAATATACCCTGCACGGGACAATAGTGCATTGGTGGTTGGTTCACAAGGATAATCTTGTAGAATGGAATGAGATCAGGATTACTCTTTCTACTCAGTTTTCTAGGAGCAATGCACCTACTCAATTCTTACCATGGTAATCAACCTATTCAACACCACATTCAAAAGTGTGAGAGACTTTGGACAGAGGGGTAGCAAGATTTACCACCTTCACTCTGGGTGCACAAATTTTATTCCACTTTACAAGGTTGTGTGTGTGCTTGGTATGTATATGCGGAACTCCATAGAGAGACTAGAAATTGGCAAGATTTGATTGTAGGAATGTTCCATAATTTTTACTACTTCTCTAATAAGCCTCCAATAGAAGATACATTAAGGGTTATAAAGTACTTAACTATAGGAGATAATGCCAAGGTGGAAGAACTAATTCAGGAGTTATTTGATGGAAATTACTCAGGAGCACATTTTGCTAAAGAAATATAGACAAATGCCACGCTACTTAAGTGTGCTTTCCTTGAGAAGTTAAAAGTAAATATGGTCTTCTTATTGGATGATGAATAAGTATAAAATATGGATGTAGACAATTCAAAAGGTAGGTGTGAGGTTTTGGATAGTGCAGATAAGAACACGCCATAATTGGGGATTATTGGTCTAACTCTGAAGTGGCAGAAAACATTGAGTTACTACGAGATTATTAGGACCTATTTCCTAGAGGATACCATGAATTAAAAGGAGTTCATGAATCATTAGGAGAAATGAACATAAATCTTAAGGAAGGTCCACGCCCATTCAGGAAGATACCCTACAGAATGAATCCTAACTTGCACAAAAATCTCAAAGAATATATTGACAAAATGTTGAAGTTTGGAATCATCAAGCCCTTGGATGAGTCAGAATGGGTTATCCCAATAGTGATCGGTATAAATAAATATTGTCGTATTATGATCTGTGTGGACTATGGGGAGCTAAATGTTGTATGTGTGACTGATACTTTTCCTATGCCCTTCACAGAGGACATATTAGAAGGCAGTGCAGGGTGTGAAATCTATTCCTTTATAGATTGATTCTCTGGGTATCATTAGGTTAGGATTGCACATGAGGATAAGGAAAAGACTAATTTTACCATTGAATGGGGATTTTTTCCTATACTGTGATGCCTGTTGGTATGAAAAATGCACCTATTGTATTCTCACGCATAGTTTTCCAAGCTTTCAAGGATTTTATACATAAATTCTTCCAAGATTATTTAGATGACTGGAATGTGTATGGACTTGTTAAGGATCATTGTGATGATTTGCGCTTATTGTTTGAAAGATGTAAATAGTTAAACATATCTTTAAACATCAAGACATGTGTATTTTCTACACCATTTGGCATATTATTAGGGCCCGTCATTTACAAGGAAGGTTTGTTGGTTGATCCAGCTAAGGTTGCAGTCATTATCGTCCTGGAAGAGCCTACCAGTCAAAGTGAGGTGTGTGGATTCTTAGGTCATATTGGGTATTATATAAAATTTATTAAAGGATGTTCTAAGGTTTTCGCACCCTTGGATGAGTTACTAAAAGGAAAAGGGACATTCTATTGTGGGGAACCACAACAATGCGCATTCAAGACATTAAAAGAAAAACTTACTAAAGCACCTATTTTGTGCTTTCCCTCATGGGACCAATAGTTTCATGTACATGTGGATGTTTCTTGCATGGCCATTGATGTGGTGTTGGATCATCCTAGAGAAGGTATTATAGATCATCCTATATGATTTGCTAGTAGAAAGTTGACTCGGGCAGAGAAGAATTATACAACTACAAAGCACAAATCTTTGTCAATGATCTATGCACTACATAAATTCAGATAGTACCTGCTAGCAAAACCATTTGTATTATATACCGATCACATGGCATTGAATTATTTGGTAAATAATACAATTTTACATGGTTGTGTATGCCAATGGATACTCTCATTCCAATAATTTTATTTTATAGTTGCAGTAAAACTAGGGAAAAGTAATTCTAGACAAGATCATTTATCCAGAATACAGTTGGGATATGACATGTAGGAAATTCAAGATACCATGCCCAAGCATAGTTATACCAGTTACAATGTATACCATCAGAATTAGAGGACATTGTTGTGTTTCTGCGTATAGCTATGGTTCCAGAAGGAATGAAATCCTTAGAGAAGAAACAAATTTCCATTCGTGCAGCACCATTTATGTTGATTAGTGGTGACCTGTACAATTTAGTTCGAGATGAAGTATTGTGCCAATTTGTATTGGAACATGAGTGCACATATATAATGGAATAAGTTCATGGTGGTATTATAGGTGGGCACTATATAGGTGACGCCATTACGCGTAAGATTCTACTCACTAGATTGTGGTGGGAAACCTGTTATAAGGATTTTAAGGCATATTGTAAGGCTTGTGATCATTGTTAGCACCTTGGAAAACTAGGACAAAGAGATGAAATGCCTTTAAGACCTATTCCTAGTGTAGAACTGTTTGATAAATTGGATATAGATTTTGTGGGTTCTATTTCACTAGCCGCACATAGGACTAGATCACACTATATCATCACTTGTATAGATTATCTGAAAAGATGAGCAGAAGAAAAACCTACAAAGGATTGTACATCAGCTACATTAGCAAGGTTTCTATGAGAAAATATTATTATAAGCTATATATTCCTGTTGAGTTTAACAAGTGATAGGGGTACACAATTTTTGAATGAGACAATCAGGATATTATTGGAAGAGTTCATGATTGCACACCATAATACTACACCATATCATCCTTAGGAAAATGGGACTGCTAAGGATTTCAACAAGATTTTTAGACAAACATTGACAAAAATTTGTGATGTTAGAAAGAAATATTAGGATGATAAAGTTTCTGATGTACTCTGGGTGTATAGAACAACATGTAAGCGGTTGAAAAAAGCTACACTGTTTCAGTTAGTGTTTGGCATGGAAGAAATTCTTCCTCTAGAATTCATGTTACGTTCTTTACATATTGTACACACTAGAGGTCTAACTGATGAACAAGAATTAGAAGAATGAATTGAAAATTTTATTAAGCTAGATGAGCAACGAGAAATAGCATGCTAGAGTAAGAAGCAAGAAAAATCTAGGTAGAAAGGGTAGCATGACAGGCACATCAGGGACAAAAAGTTTGAGATAGGAAAGATGGTGCTTCTTTATGATTCTAAGTTTCTATGCCATCCAGGAAAACTCAAAGTTCATTAGTTAGGACCATATGTTATCACTTACATACTTGAAATAAGAGCTTGTCAGTTAGAGGTGCTTGATGGAATACGGTTACCTGGTTATTTCAATGGGAGTAGGTTGAAGCCCTACTATAAATAATTTTTCTTGGTGTTTTTAGTACATAAGTGTTTCCATTTAGATTAGGTTTTCAATTATGTATCCCCTTAATGTATTTCCTTCTTCGTTGTTATGATTTGTGAATTTAGTTGAGGTTTTGTATAAATAAATGCATTTGTGTGCCAGAAGATAATTACCATTTGCAATATTTTTATGCACAAAGTACTACACATACCATTTAATATGGAGTGGCTATTGAAAAATGAGTACACATAAAGGAGTAAACTGCTACAGGTGCTATTCAATCATAGAGAGTTGGTGGAAAGAAGATTGCTTCCAAATAAGGACCATAAGTGGAGATAAATGAAGGAACAGTATAACATGAGGTAAGAAGTGGCCGTGGAGAATACCAGAAGAATGAGTAGTGGTGAGGTACTCAGGAACATGGAAGTGCACTGAAGATAATTCTATATCTAGAAGGTAGGAAGGAGTGAAGAAGTACCACATGGAAATTGTGAAAATGGTCAATTAATGAGAATTATTGGTAGGTGAAGGAGTAATAAATTCAAAAAAAATTCAAAAATCTATATAAGGATGTGATGTAAAGTTCATTCTTACCATTGTAATCACAATAATTTGAATGAGCTAAGTGCGATTGAGCTGAGCGAAGAGTATTTAGGTGCAAATATTATGAAACTAGACGTGGAGAGCATATTTTTGCACAGAAGAAGCTTGTGTCCCCATTAGTGAAGGGTTTGATCAAAGCAGACACATTGCAAAAGAACTAGGGCATGTGATTTGAAACTAGGGCATGTAGAGTCGAGCTAGGGTTTGGACCTTCTCGATATAGAAAATAGAAAGTGAAGCATTTTCAAATTACAGTGGACATAAAGGTGGAATTTTTAGATGGCACCAAATAAAGTACCTTTCGCAGGAGCTAACGGAAAGAAGAAAGTAGACAAAGAAGTTGAATTTTTGCCCAAAAGTAATTTTTCAGAGATGCAATACCCAGAAGGTGTTTTAGTTGGGAAAGGATGGGATTCCCACATCCATATGTGTAAATTAAGTGATTAAAACCACCACACATTGGAGAACAGGGAGTTAGATGCGTTGTTGAGAAAGAATACCAACAAGCACACAACAGAGGACATGCCGGTATATGATGACGTTAGGGAGAAGTTTTTAAAGCAAGTTGGAGTCTATCAATTTTATTATCTCCCTTAATTTGGAAAGTATGAACCATTATATCATTGGTTAATGAGTAGATTCCATGAGGAATTCTTCTATTTTGTCAAATGGAGGGTCAGAATCATAATGGTCTTGATTACAACAATCATAGGATTAAAAGGCATAGAGTAGACCTTGTTAGTGATCTAACAGATAAAGTAGGAATCTTGGAAACACAAAAAGAGTTAGGATACAAAAATCATCCATGTGGGATGGAAAATGACACATTAAAGAAGTACCCAGTGGTTCAGGAAGCAGCACATCTAGTAACAAAGTTGAATGACCAAGAGAGGTGGTCACAAGTGAATACAATGTGGTTGCATATCGTGAGGAGAATATCATAGGGAGTGATCTATAACATAACATTCTACATTGAAGATAATGTTATCGAGGAAGAGCGCACATGTGAAAAAATTAGTTTTGGTACTGTTTTTCTTTCTTTAGTATTTATGGAGATTGGAGTGCCCGATGGGCCAAAGGAAAATATTTGGGAGTATCAGATGGAGAAAAAATCCCTTCCACAAAGGTTCAAAAAATATTTATGTGAAGGGTCGATGAGTAGGTGATTAAAACAAAGGGCAGAGATGTGGTATGATAGGCTCCACATGACATTTGAAGAGGAGTGGTGCATTCCTAAGGATTTACCATCAGTCGTGGGAAAGGTAGTATAATTCATGGTGTACCATCACTTCTACAGTGTGTGATTTTCTATGAAGGATGGGCCATGGAGCCCATAGTGTAAATTTTCGTATGCCTTCACAGCGCACTACTTCTAGCCATCATTCCACCATTTTACTGATGCGCACCACTTGAGTTTTATTCCAAACAAGGTATAATGTGACTACCACACTCTAAGGAAGACATATGTCTATGCAGGCAAGGCTACCTATGTTGAGAGACTCATTTTAGATGTTTTAATCATGAAGCCTGTAAGCTTGTAAATTGGGGCCACTGGAGGTGTGCTCATATACCTTCAGCTTAAGCCCAAGTTGGAGGATTAAAAATATGTGGAGAATGAGTTTGTGCTCCTAAGGCCACCTAAGGGAAAGCATATAGTGGAGAACATACCAACTCCGAATCCCATAGAACCTATATAGGTAGATGATGAGGAAGAAGAGTGTGAAGATAGTGGTGGCCTAGTACATAGAGGTTAAAGGAATCCTATAGACAAAATGGAGACTGAGCGCACAATTACCCCACCACAAGAAGAAGAAGAAGAAGAGGACTTGGAAGTAGTCCAAGGAGATCACTGTTTCAAGAGAGTGTTCAGAAGAACAAGAACACAAGGTGCGGGAACTCCACAGTTATTATGAATATCACCATGAATATATCCACAAAAAGAGACAACTGAGAAAAGGAGGAGTTGAAACTGAATAAGGAGGTGGAGGAGTCTACACAGAGCGTACCTAGAACTCTTGTACCATGAGAGGATGTGGAAGAACCCAAGGATGAAATGAAGGATGAAGAAGGAGTAAAGAAGATAGGAGAAATAGGACAAGATACTACTCATGACATAGAATATCCATTTCCAAACCTTGGTGCTTAAATTTCTAAGGGGCCAAGAGAAAAAAGGGAAAGTGGGGAGTATGTTACACCAATCATGGGCTATGAAGAGGACACAAGTAAAATTTTCTACGTATGATTTCAGAATATAGTAGGCCTCAAGGAGTTATATGGGTGAGAGTTGATGGACCTAGACATGGCTACTACGCATGCAAGGAAGAAATTGTCATGGTCCATACAAACACACATGGACGAACCTGATATTGATGTATGTGAAGAATCCTATGTGTCGAGAAGAATGAGAAAGGCACCACAAAATAGACACATAGCTATCAAACCCAATGTTATGACTGATGAATAGGTGAGTAATGCCTCAGTGAAGGTATCCACAGAGGTAGCATGGTGGAATGTAGATAAGGATGAAAGTATTAGAGTGCTAAGAGAAGATATCAAAGCTAAAGATGTAGAAATAGTGTGTCTGAAAGGAGAAAAGGACCTAGAGAAAAAGAATAATGAGGTTCTCATCACCATGGAAGAGGATATTGGCGATCATGTCCTACAAGCAAGACCACACTTGGAGTCCAAGGTACCCAAATATTTCCCTTCTGCTATGCATTGTGTGCATACCTTAGTTGATTTGGTGCTTAAGGATGGACCAGTTTGAATTCCAACTCCAAAGGACCCTGAACATGAAGTAGAGAGAGAAAGGGCTTCATTGGTTAGAAATACTTCATCTTATGAAGCATTACTCCAAACCTTGTAGGAGGAGCTGAAGAAATTAGACCAGGCATTGAATATATGTGCATCTCCAAAGGTAGTAATAAGTATCAGGACCATGGTAGAAGACAATGAAGTCCTGAAGTCCTTAAAGGATGAGACTTTGGGGCAGGCAGAGAGATTGGCACTAGTAAAGAAAAATCATGAGGCCCTTGCAATAGCCCAAGACCCCCATAAAAATAGGATGGATGAAATTGGAAAACTTATAGCGTAGAAGATGGATCTTCTGGAAGGAAGGGTGACTGCAATGTCTAGCATTTTTATAGTATTGCAGAACAAGAAGGAAGAAATTGCCCAAGAAGAGTTATACTCTATTGCATCATATATTCTAGAAATAGTAGAAGCTGCGCTAAGTGATTGGAAAACCTTAGAGGCTGAAATCAAAGAGGAATATCCAAAGTTAATTCTTCCAGTTGATATAGAAGATGTTGTAGGGAGAAATTCATTCTTTGTATACTAATTTTTTAATTTCCTTTCATTCCTATTCTTTATCCTTGAAAAGTATCAAGAGGCAACCATTGTTGGGGCAGCAATGCATTTTTGTGTGGGGTAATGTTTAGGAAAAAAGGTATGACACTTAGTAGAAGGCACACGTAAGGTTCGCACATGGTAACAGGGTGATTTCAAAGTCATGAAAGGATAGGGAAGTAAACGTGCATGAAAGACAAGGATAGATTCGAGACTTGTCATTTTTTAGGATTACAGGTTATTTTTGGAGGAGTGTCTACTAAGCACTTTGCATGGGTTCAAGTTAATAATAAAATTATTACTGCCAGTTAACCAGAAGAGATCTATTATTGGAGCACTTTCATGTGTGTCTATTATTGTAAAGGAACATGGATATTTCTAGCATACAAACTATTATAGGTATTATGTAAGTGGTGAAGGGAAAGTCCCCACCCTCATTAATATGTAGTGATCTGCATAGGTTAAAGGAGGATTGTATATGATCTATTTTTAAGTTATGGTGCTAGATATGATGTGCACATAAGTTTATGATACTAAAAATTATAAGAATCTTATGTGTATTTACTGCGTTTAATATAATGGAGTGTATTGACTAGTTTAAGGTGTTAAACATGAATAGAACCAAATCTTGTATAGTAGAATTTATATGGCTATTGCTTAGACCCATTACTCCTTAGATCTAGATCTGGAATATTCTCTATAGAATTTTTATACTATTTATGGACATGAATTCATTAACCCTTCATCACATTCACATCCTTCACAAGCAACTCTAGTTAGGAGTCTAGTCCCTTTGCGTGCTTCGGGTTTGTGCTCAGTCTAGGCTAAGTGATATGCCATCACACCTAGGTTATTTCTGGTAAATTCTAGGTTGCATCAACATTTCTTTGCTTTATGTACCTAGTTTCATTATTACACATTTACTTTTCCAGTCTATCTTTTCATATTTCGGCATTTTTCTTCCTGGACACCATTGCCCAAATGAGGATGTCAGTGCCATGCACCCTCATCTAATCTGGGAGACCCTATCCTCTTTGTACTTTACTCACACTTTTTGGGTACTTTCTAGCCATTTGAGCATCTTATATTTTTGGTAGTCGACCTTTTCATGGTTAATTATTAATTTGAAGAAAGGGAATAATATAAATATAAAGTTATGTGATCATAATAAGGGACTAAGAACTAAACATATACTATCTCCACCTAAGGTTATATCCATCAAGGCATCTAAGAGCACCATTACATCCATCTAGCTCCATCACAAGGGAAACAATGGTTGGTTCATCTACATACACTTCATAAGAGGGAAGTTCATTTTATTCCATGCAGACATTTACTACATTTCTTTTCATCTAGCTATTTGCTTTCTATCCAAGTGCAACTAGCACAAGAACAACCTAGGGCACAATTCCACACACACACACACATAGAACTATGTTGGGTTTGATATGTAATGCAATTATTATTTATAATTCCACCATTTTGGTGGATGAGGTCACTCTGACCCCTCATTTTGCATATTTAGTTTTTAGGATTTGATGTCTATTTAAGGGTTTTACAGGTCTATACTTCTTTGCATGTTTATTGTGAGCTCTGAGATCAATGCGAAAATTCAAAGTGATAAAATGTGAGCATTAGAGAACATATTATGGCCATGAGAATTCTGGTTCTAGAGAATTTATGTAGACCTAGGTTCCCAAAATTAGTAGTTGGGTACCCGTGGTCATCCCTGTCCTTCTCCAGGTGCCCAGTCTAGCCTATTCCTCTAATTCTGTAATTTTTTGTGCTCTTGTGTGACGGTTAGTTCTTTGGATCTCTCCAGTTTACATTCCATTATGCCTTTGAAAACACTACGAATCAACTAAGGAATTTAAACCTCTCTTTGCAATTATGGGTTCATTATTTATTGCTTAGTTTACTTTGGTATATTTCTATAATACATTACATCATTTATTTACTTCTACTATAGCATTAGATTAAGCTTATGTATTTACATTTTATCTTAATAAGGAACCAACCATAAAAGGATGATACAACCCCCTAAGGTGATCCAACACCAACTCAACCACGTGGAAATGGATGATCACTAATAATATGTTTCTCACATAAATAATAGTGATCCAAGTTCAACTCCAAACACATGAAACCCTCATCAAAATAAGCACTCTCCTAGCTCTCTCAATCTCACTTCTTCATGTGTTGAATCAAACAATCTCCCTTGTACACATATTATTCAATATTCCTTATCTCATCACACATCTTCTCATATCTATTCTTCTTATTTACTCTCATATAGGTCACTCATAATCCCAGAGTCTCAACTGCTCACAAATGACTAAAAAAATTTTCTTATATACAAATCACTAGATCAAAACACCCATAGGTTGGCCATGAAAAAATAGGTAGGCCATACCAAATAAAAAAACATAATAATAACATCATATAAATCAAACCATACAACCTAAGAAAGTAAAAATGGGTAAAGACATCATGAGAAAACACCAACAGATCCAAAGGAATAAAAAAACTTTGTAAAAAACTCCATAAGAATCATGAAACATAATAATAATAGTCTTGGGACCAATAGAAACATACAACTTCATCATAAAACACACCATGGAGTAAGCAAGAACAACTAGGTTTCCAAGTACCTAGATCTAAGTCCTAAAGAATTACCAAATTCACATATCAAAAATCATCATCATGACTCAATTCATATACAATTGGAAAATGTTCTGAATATATATTCTTTAAAAACTCATATTTTCCTCCGAATTACAGTGCAAGGCCTCCAAACAACTTAAACTCTGAAAATGCTCCAAACTGGAAATATGGACGCAATAACCATTCTTGAGAGAAACATGATCCAACACCTCCAAGGTCGTATCCAAGCCCAAAAAAATCATGGAACACAATAGGGAAATTTATACAAAAAATTTTAATCACTAAGAATCATATGGCATATGGAGAAATCTGATCCAACACACTTGTTTCGGTCACCTTATTGAGAAAGTATGATAGAGCTAATTAGGCCACTAGGGTTTCAACATGAAACCACCTCATCATATAATTATATAGGATAAAACACATCATCTCAAGCTCCTACATTCCATTCATGATCAAAAACATTTGCTTCATCAAGAAAAATGATCAAAATCAACTAAAACCAAAAGACTAACATTTTAGCCCTTTAAGGCCAAAATCAGTAGTGAAACTTTGAGGACATGTATCTTATAGTTTATTCAAGAAACCAATCTTAAAATTTTCATTACTGTGTAGCACATGTCACAAGGGTTCTGGAATAGTTTTGTTTTCATCCTATAACCTCCATCTTAGCCTTAAAACTACAAAAGTCCATAAAACTATGGGTTTTCTCTCTCTTCCCAAAACAAATGGAATACCAAACCTCCAAAAAAATGATATTTTAGGAATCCTCTAAAATATTGATGTAGTAATTTATAACAAAAAATTCATTTAGAGACCAAACAAAGAAAATCTCCCAAGTCGTTCAAACCAACTTATGTTCTTAACGATTGTTCATAAAAATACGATGATCAATCCACCTTATTATTTTTGAATAAACTCTTAGATTAATATAAATCATCTCCCAAAACCTTTAGGTCCCATGAAAATTGTATGAGAGTAGGTGAGCATCATAAGTTTCCATATCGAGTTGATTTCTCATTCTCTAGAACTTGGTTTTACCAGAAATCATTTTTCTTATAATTCCTTCACAACTTTAACCTGAAAATTTTCTTGAATAATTGTGACAACATCCTCAATACATAAAAAATCATATCCAAGCTCAAATACTTCTGTAAATCTCTAACCATAGCAAATTACATGTTCTTACTTGGTTTGTCTTCACTTTCTTGTTTCCCAAGAATAATGAAACATCATCATACCTATGAAAACTGACCTGAAACTCATCATAAATCTCATATGACATGTCACATTACCTTTCTAATACTTATATTGGGTTGTTTACGAAGCGGGGCTTATACAAACCCTATGATATATACACACAAAATATAGACCTATGTCAAACAAACCCACCAACTAGGTTAAGTGCTATTCAAACCTAAAGTAGAATATGGACAATCACATGCTAAATCACATTATATACATTTAGGAATAGGCCTAGAATGACCCGTCTTAACCATGGTAACCCATGAGCTAACCATAATGACTCATTTCAGATACTTTGAAACTTATCTCACATCAAAATAACCATGATATACACATGAATACCTTTAATCACCTTAAGAGGACTCATATTATGACCATGCATACTAGACCATGCTCTAGAACACCATATAACATCCCCAATATAATACACTACAAATCAACCTTCATGTTTTACCTTGAATAACACCTCATTGAGAATCACATGACACTATGACACCCTTTCTCATGAATTGAATTTGACATCAATGAAAACAACATGAAACAATGGACAAAAATCTCTCCCTTTATAATTTATGGCAACCACCTTTAGAAACATTAATGGAAACCAACAAGACCAAACACCTACATAACTCTTTAATATCTATGCAAAAGGAACAATGAGCACTAGAAATGGAAAAAGACAACACACAATGGAAACAATAAACAAAAAACCTTATTGCTTAACTTGAGTCCCCCTTAGTTTGTACTTTCTCTTTCTTATCTTTAGTAGGAAATGAGATCCATGGACCTAATAAATAACTACAAAAATGGATCCCCCTGAGAAAATATCCAACATATTTTGGATTAATTCATATTATACAACTTCTTATAGGTCTATATCATGAAAAATCCACAAGATTTTCCTTCAATGTTGTTAAAATCACCTTTAGGACCAGTGTCTATAAATCACTCTTTCAGTCCAAAATTTACAAACTTCATCATGTCATAGAAGTATACTGATCATATGATTCATCGTCATATTATTCCTCTTGTCTTTATTCCATCAAAATATTAATTATAATGCAAAATTTGGAGTTCATACCTTAATATAATGCCTCAAATAAGGGTCACAAAAAATACCATAGACCTGAAGAATTAATCCAGTGTTTACTTCCTTCTTTGTAAGTTATCTTAGCTTGTTTGACCATATGAATGAATCCCATTAATGTATTCTTATAAATAACTAAAATTCTACTTCACCTTCCTCCTTTATGCCTTATGTACTTAATAGAGGATCAATATCATCTCTCCCTACTTCAAGAAACCTTCATGAACCTGTAGCTCATTGTTGCAGAGTTTCAACACCCTATAACATAATACAAGTGATCAGTCACACCAGTCTTGTAAAATACCTATCTTCATATATCAAGAATAGAGAGAAATCAATATTCCCTTCACCTCATGCAAAACTAGATATAATTCTTATACCTTAAGAATCATTCATACACATGTAACCTTGAAGTATTTTTCAAAGTACAGAGTTTATTTAAACTACATATTTGTAGAACCTACTGACTACTCTTTTACTTGCAACATTCTTCTTTTTTTATTTTATATAATTAATCAAAACTTTCAAAACAAATTGGAGCACTTCCTTGTAGTATTATATCATAACAATGGAAGGAAATAATAAAATTAGCATATCTTTCAAGATGCATGAAGGTATTTCATTGCACTAGAACCAACACTATTCCCTAAAACTTATAAAAATATCTTTAACTCTCCTTAAACCATCTAATTTTTGTAATTTGGAAACAACTCCAAGTTTCTAATAAACTAGACACTATATAAAATCTTATTATTTACTCTTACTTGGAACATTCAACACCTCACCATCTCTGATTCTCAGAATCAGTCCTAAAGGAAAACCATCATTCAAACCTTATTGCAATCATATTCATGGATTAAACTCCCCCTTCTCATCATGGAATGAAAATCTTCATGATGTATAAAACTCTTATCATCTTCCAAAATCTTTTTATCACCTCGATCCTTCAAACTTAGATGAATTCCTGAGATGCTCATAGGCTACTAATCATCATAGATATAGTACCATACTAACACTTCAATGAAGGCCTTACTTTCACATCTACAAAAACAACATTGATATTTTTCATGTACAGAGATACCTACAATTTTTATCATCTTCAACCTTAAGGCCTTAAAATTGATTCTTGAGGAAGTATGTTATCTATTGTTCCTACTCAGACTTTTCAAAATTTTGATGCTAACACAAAGTACCCTAATTCATGTTTTAGCCACTTATTATAAGGACTTAGTAATTTTAATATTTCTAATAATATCTCCACATACTAGTAGTAATCCATTATTGTATTTCATGGTCAACTATACCTTGTCAACTTTCAACTATACCTGTATATCCTAAAACTTGATGAATTTCCTTCAGCATCTCATGACTGTAACTTACATTTGATCACATCTTTAGGTCATCACAGGGATAATATATAGTGGAGCCAATCATAAACCTTATTTACATGCATATGTCAGACTTGATACTGCTTCTTTGGTGCAAAAACCACATTTGATACACTTCACTCATAGATAAAGAATGATACTTAACATATAGGAAACAAATTCACACATGAAGCATCTCTTAAGCTACTTGAAGATAAATGAAGCAATACCTAAGAAAAACTTTGACATTTCATGAACTTAAATATCCTTCGTTAACAAACTTCCCTTCTACTCATATGAATACCATGATAACACTTTCACATGTTGGTTTAAAGTTCCATTTAGACCTTTGTGATACACTCATTCATACTAACTCAACACATATCAGTAGACCATTTATAACAACTTTATACTTAAATATTATCACTCACAGACTTCTTTGATAAATAATAGGACACAACCATATGAATTCCTTTTAGGTAACATGATGAAATATTTGACCATATAGACATTAAATATTAAGACAAGACATTATTGATTCCATACAAACTCCCCCTAGGATAAGCACCACTCTTACACAAAATATGGCATAGATTTTTGAGCATAGAATATTGATTCCTTTCAAATCTTGATAGATTGATCATCCCATATATACCTCAACATAACAAAGTATTTCATTGTTAGACTAATTTATGTTTAAATACACAAAAAACTTGAATACCTTACATACTTCACATATAAATGTAGGAAATAGACAAGAGATATGCTCAAGTTTCAACTCACAAGACCATTCACATATCCTTTTACCTAGAAAATATTGACCAAGAGGAATAGCAACTTGTTGAAACTAGTGTCACAACACAAAATTAATTAAGGAAATACATACAAACTAAATACTTCTACAACACAAATCAGATAATTTTTTATTGAGACAACATTCTTTACAAGACATGACAAAGTGAGCTCAAAATAATGGAAAAAATGAGCTGAAATTAATAGACAAACTATACATACCTTATTCGAATGTGATTCTTCATGGAACTTCTCATAGTTTTCCTAGACCCTTGTAAAAAATATATACCTTTGATATACTTATCTTTATCAACTGCAACTATGTTGATAATTTGATAAACACATCTCTTCCTTGAGTATTATCTAGACATAAAACAACATTATGCGTTCACAAATCATTAACATAATCATTAACACCTTTCAAGATATTTCACCTTATGGTAGACTCTATTCTTCAAAAATCATTTCACCTTGCAATATTTTAGATATGATGTCATATATGACTACCATGATATTTAACTTCCTTTGGGAGTATACTCTCTAGCTTGACAACTATGATATAGTCCTAAACTTCTTAACATGATCTGAATCACCTCCATGTATGTATAATCAACTAAGAGCATGAAAATTCTTACAAAAATCCTTTTCAAGTAAGATATAGAGCATTTCAAGACATAATAAAACTTTACCTTCTTGAAACATGAGATTTCATGAACTTTGCAAGATAGGGATATCGAACACCAATTTATAAATAATGCTCCTTTATTTATCTTGTTAATATTCCTATGATTAAATTTTTTAAATGAAAATAGATAACTATTATAGAAATACCAATACCTAGCATGAAGGAATGGTGAATACCCATCAGGATGACCTTTTGGGTAAGTCAAGATCTCTTTGACATGTTTTTAGTAACCAACTATTTTCAAATCATAAAAATAACCTTATACTCACATCATCTTTCCATACCTCATTCATATTGAGAAGCAACCTGTGGATATGATATTATTTTTCTCCATCATGATACACATCAGCATTAACCTTTATATTGATTGATCCAAGCATATCAGAGAAAACCTCAAGCTCAACTAATAGGAAATCATCATCACCTTTTCTTTCAAACATGCTAGTCTAGCTTTGATATATAGTCAACTCAGTTTCAAATCTCTTTTTGACTTCTTTATAGCTTTGTCTTCAAGGATAGGTATTTACAGACACACTTTCTATACCTTTACATGTTCAAACACATTTTCTTCATCTTTAAGTTCAACTACTATGTCTTCTTCATCATTCTTCTTTAGGGGAAACCTTCTTCAAAATCAACACAAAGATATGCTTTGAAATCTTCATTAGTATTCTCATCATATGGATTAGAAATTGTGAGTGCACATATTATGAACATTATGTAAAATTTCAAACCCTAAGGGTTTTCATCATGCTCTAATCCTAACAAGAGGATTAACTTCAAAATTGATCCTAACTATCTACCACACCTATTCTTCAAGAGGATCTTCTTTAATTTATCATTCACAAGGACTAACTCCGATACTAATTTTTGGGGAGGAACAATGAAAAGGGGAGTGAACCCGTCATACAACAATTTCAACTTCATTAACCATTTCTTACATTCATCATTCAATTCAGGCATTTAACATTCATAATCATGTGACAACATTAGGTGTATATTAAGAATTCATAAATACATGAAATAAAGAATATGCATGAACACCATATCTAAGTGGAAAACTATTAAGGGAAAAATGCACTAAAACCTCTAGTTCTATTACACAAAACAAAGAACTTTCATGAATATTAAACATCATGTAATATTTCTTTAGTGAGGCACCAACCCTATTTTAGTAGGATACCAACCCTATAAGGAGGATTCAACACCCTAAGGTGATAAAGAACCAATTAAACCACCTAGAAATGGATGATAAAAAATAATACCCTAC